>JAWIIG010000027.1:1401250-2802500 GCA_033557465.1 Ichthyophis bannanicus
GCCCTGACTGATTATTAAATTTAAACTAGAAGCTCTCTGCTGGGTTTTAAATTTAACCAGAAAGCTCTCTGCTGTCTTTTCAATTTAAACCAAAAGCTCTTTGCTGATACTATGCCCTGATTGAATATTAAATTTAAACTTAAAGCGTTCTGCTGGGTTCTGAATGTAAATGGAAAGCCCTCTGCTGGGTTTTAAATTTAAACTGAAAGCTCTCTGCTGAGTTCTGAATGTAAACTGAAAACACTCTTCAGGGTCTTAAATTTAAACTGAAAGCCCTCTGCTGGGTTCTGAATTTAAACTGAAAGCCTTCTGCTGGGTTTTACATTTAAACTGAAAGCTATCTGTTGAGTTTTTAATTTAACTAAAAACTCTTTGCTGATTCCAGGCTCTGACTGATTTAACAAATACATTGGATTCTAATTTACACAGATTAATCAGCTTTAATCTAAAGAATTCCTTTTTCCCCAAGATTTAGAAAAATTCCCAGAAGTAAATACTTACAATAGCAGATCTCTCTCCAAAAGTAGCAGTCCCTTTTTGTAGTCCTTCAACACTGAGAATCACAGAGCTCTGGTTGAACTATTTATGCCTGTGCTTCTGAGGTAGTCTGTGACCAATTTCCTGGGTGAATCACACAGCCCTTGTTTGGATAGAGGGAGTCTTTCAAAATGCCCATTTGATCTGTCACTTGGCTTTAACACCTATTTAAAAGAATTTCATAGGTCTCTTGCTCCCTATCTAGAAGGCCTTGTTGTAAAGGTCTCTAGAAATAATTTATTGCTCAAAGAATACTAACCCTGTTTTTCTTTGATGCTAAGTTATACTCTGATTTGATTTAAATTAAAGCAATTTGCTGATACACTGAATTCTAATTTACACAGATTAATCAGCTTTAATCTAAAGAATTCCTTTTCCCCCAGGATTTAGAAAAATTCCCAAAAGTAAATACTTACAATTGCAGATCTCTCTCTTGAAATAGCAATCCCTTTTTGTAGTCCTTCAAGACTCAATAACTTGGATTTTTCAGAGCAATGGAGGATTAAGTGACTTGTCTAAGGCCACAAGGAGTGCTAGTGAGAATCGAACCCTGGTCTCTTGGTTCCCAAGCCAGTACTCTGAACATTAGGCTACTCCTCCTCAAATCCAGGCTAAAAACTCAATTCCTTAAGGCTGTTTTTAGATCTGGATCCTGATCTGCTTAATCTCCTGCTCTCCAATTATGTGTTTCTTTCCTGTTCCCCTAGACATATTTTAGTCCCCAGTTGTAGTGCTCTCTCTCTTGACTAGATTGTAAGCTCTGATGAGCAGTGACTGTCTCTTACATGTTTCTGTATAGCGCTGCATATGCCTTGTAGCACTATTCAAATGATTACTAGTAATAATAGCATAGTATATGATGGCAGATAAAGACCAGTATGGTCCATCTAGTCTGCCCAGCAAGGCGTCAAGAGTAGGTGCACCTGCTACTCCATGCAGGTCACCCCTCCCCATTCCTATGTTTAGAGGTGTACCCACCACTCTGTGTAGGTAACCCCTATTTGTTGAGATATAAGAGATAGTTATGTTTATTTTGATGTTATCCTGTTGCTATAAAGGGATCCACTGTGTCTATCTTATGCCATTTTGAATTCTGTCACTGTGTTTGCTCCCACCACTTCTATCAAGAGGGCATTCCAAGCATCCACCACCCTGACATTGCCTTTCAGTTTACCCCCTTGCAGCTTCATGTTATGTCCTCTAGTTTGTCAGCCATTGTGCAACACAAATATAGAGTGGTCAAACTACCACAGAGCAAATATTGTCAAAAATTAAATGAAAAACTCTGTACTATAACAAAAGAGTGAAAGTATCATTAGAGGCCTAAACACATTCCCAGACAAGGCATCCGCATAGCTTTCCTTATTAATACTTTGGAATTCCTAATGTTTCATCATTAAATTTTGAAAGTGAAAGAGCTGGCTGATAATTCATCTCAAAGCAACGATAGTTTGCGGGTCACTGATGTTATCAGGGCTTTACCTTGTCAGCATGTTTCTGACAGGTTTTATTTTTGCCCGGGAAGACTGAGACCTATGGTTGCTTTTGTGAATGAGTGTTTAAGCTATGCGGATGCCTTGTCTGGGAATGTGTTTAGGCCTCTAATGATACTTTCACTCTTTTGTTATAGTACAGAGTTTTTCATTTAATTTTTGATAATGTCCTCTAGTTTTACAGCTTCCCCATCTTTGGAAGAGGTTTGTTTGTTCATTAATACCCTTTAAGTATTTAAAGGTCTGAATCATATCTCCCCAGTCCCTCCTCTCCTCCAGAGTATATATATTTAGGTCTTCAAGTCTCTTCTCATACGTCTTCTGACACAGGCTCCAAATCATTTTGGTTGCCTTCCTCTGAACCGTTTCCAGTCTTTTTATATCCTTTGCGAGATGGTCTCCAATACTGAACACAATATTCCAAGTGAGGTCTCACCAGCGACTTGTACAGTGACATTAATACCTTTTCATTTCTGCTGGTAATTCCTCTCTGTATGCAGCTCAGCATCTCCAGGAACAAGCAGGAATGTAGTCTTCACATATTGGGTATCGTCAGTACCGACGGAACCTGCGTGGGAATGCTCCCCAGCGTCCAATAGGACCACTTTTGGGAGCATCCCTCAGCACATGCGTGCTGTCTTCCCATCTTTCCAACTGTCCCTCTTCAGTTTTTTGTTTTCCGCGGAGCGGACAGGACACATACCCTGTCACCGCAGAAAATTTCTTCTTTAAACTTGTTTTCTTGTGGTTGTGTCTGCCTCCGCTCGACACCTACCGGTACCGCCGGTTCTCTTTTCTTTAAAAAAAAAAAAAATATATATATATATATACTTTCTAAACTGTTTCTCTTCAGAAACCTTTTCTTTTTGGTGCTAGGCGCCATTTTGGGCATTAGGCCCCATTTTCCTGAAAAATGGAAAAACCAGCTAGTGGTTTTAAAAGATGTACTAAGTGTGGCGGTACCATTTCCGTCACTGACACCCATGACTGGTGTCTGAAATGTTTAGGCCATGACCATTCTCCATCGGAGTGTCTCTCTTGTATGGGGATGACTAAAAGAGGAAGACAGAACCGGGCTGCAAAGCACGGTACCCTCTTTTCTTCAGATGCGATATCTATTGCGTCAACGTCTTCCAGAGCCTCGTCTTCCTCCCATGGATCTCAGGTAACTAGACATAAGAGCCGGTCCTCAAAGGATAGATCTCCTTCCATGCATCGAGAAGCCATTGGCATTGCCCTTGAGGAAACTACACCAGCAAAACAGCCCCAGCGGGAGGCTTCGGCCTCCAAAGCACCAACGGGGCTCCAGGATGTTCTCAAGGCCTCAACCTTGGCAGAACTACTGGTGCCATGCTCAGGGGTTCCGGCCGCTTCTACCGGTACCAACACCCAGGCACCGGCAGTGTCGATAGACCAGAGGTTCCTCGCTATCGAACACAGTCTTGCAGCTCTCCTTACAGCTGCGGTACCGTTCATACCTCTACCGACGGTTCAACGGGCACCGGTACAGACACTGATACCGATGCCGGTACCAGCACCAACGTTACTGGCCCCGGTGGGAATTCTTCCCATGCCGACTTTTTCTGACATCGACAGATCGGTACCGGACCAACTTGGTACCGACTTCGATCGATACTGATACCGTGCTTTGCATGAACATCAGGATCAGAGATACTTTGAATCCTCCGATTCCGATGACTCTGATAATTCTGCCGGTACCAGATGCTTCTCCCGGAAGACTCCTCTTCTCCTCAACGCAGAATGTCTCCTCCGGAGGACATGTCTTTTCAGGATTTTATTCGTGATGTGGCCCGAGGCCTTTCAATCACGGTAGCTCCTGAAAAGCAAAGGAATTTGAAATTCTCCAATACCCTAAGGCTCCCAAAGAGGCAGCCACTCTGCCCATTCATGAAATTCTTCATGATTTAATGCTCATAATGTGGGAAACACCTTTGACCACATCTCCTCATTCTAGGAGACTCGATACCATGTATCGAGTTCCACCATGTCCTGGTTTTCAAAAGACTCAGCTGCCACACCATTCAATGGTAGTGGAGTCAGCCATGTGTAGGATGAAAGTGCAAAAAGACATGCATCCAATCCTCCAGGTCGTGAATGAAGGACTCTTGATGCCTTTGGGCATCAAACTTTTCAGGCCTCCATGCTTTCAGCTAGGATCAGGTCATATATTTTATATATGGGAATGTTCCTCAAAGAAGTCACAGGAGATTTGGAGCTTATGAGTCCTCTTCTCCCTGATGACAAACGACAGGACTTCCTTACTCTTGTCAAGCATGCTCAAGACGTTTCCAAGTTTGTAAATTGTGCAGCCTTTGACTGCTTTGAATGCATCAGCAGAACTTCTGCTATTGCCATTGGTGCACATCGGATTGCCTAACTTCAGGCATCAAACTTGTAGATTTGGGTACAGGATAAATTAGGAAACATCCCTTGCACAGGAGAAAACCTCTTTGGCAAGAATTGGCAGGAAAAGGCTAATGAGATAGATGCTGACAATATCACTTTAGACAGATTGTCAAAATCTACAGCCACTCCAGCCAAAAAGAAACCCTATAAAAAAACTCTTTTTCATCAAAAAGAGGAAGTTTTATCCGTCCTATACCCAGCAAGGACAAGGTCCGGGTCAAGTTGCCCAAAGGGGACAAAAACAACAATCCAGACAACAAAAGAAGCCAAAAGGCCCGAGAGCTCAACCAGCTCCACAGGCTCAGCCCCCTCAAGGGCTTTGACTCCTTCCTAGAGAGCTTGGCCTTCCTGCCTCTGAAGAGTCCAGAACCCCTAAACATTCCAGGCAGGCTGTGTCATTTTGCCAACAGATGCCACCAAATAACAGCAGAAAATTGGACTCTGTCCATTGTAGGAGAGGGGTACAAGCTTCATTTTCACAGCATGCCCCCTCCTACAGTCGTAAGACAGTTCAATTCCCAAACCTCTGCAGACATTCCACTGGATCAAGAAGTCTCAACACTCCTTGCCCAAGAAGCAATAGAGGAAGTACCCATTCTCCAAGAGGGTACAGGGTTCTACTCCCCCTATTTTCTTATTCCAAAGAAAACAGGAGGGCACAGACGCATTCTAGACCTCAGAGAATTGAACAAATATCTGTTCCGAGAAAAGTTCATAATGATTTCTCTGGGAACTCTTCTGCCATACCTTCAAAGTCAGGATTGGCTTTGCTCTCTAGTTCTAAAGGATGCATATACTCACATTCTGATCCATCCAGATCACAGGAAATTCTTACGATTCCTTTTCAAGGGAAAACACTTCCAATACAGGGTTCTTCCTTTTGGTCTGGCTTTGGCACCAAGAGTATTCACGAAATGCATGGCAGTAGTAGCTGCATTCCTGCGAACCCTAGGGATATTCGTCTTCCCTTACTTGAACGACTGGCTCATTCGAGCCCCCACGGTTGCAGAAGCCAGCTCTGCACTATCTCGCACAATGTGAATCCTCCAATACTTGGGATTGGTAATAAACTTCCCAAAATCCCAACTTGTTCCTTCTCAGACCCTGGAGTTCATAGGAGCTTGTTTAGATACCATACAGTCAAGGGCTTTCCTCCCACAGCCCTGATGTCTTTGCATAGTGCAACTAGCATCTCAAGCAGTGGGAAAATCCTCCCTAACTGCTCAAGAACTGCTACAATTACTGGGACATATGGCATCCACAGTTCATGTAGTTCCCTATGCTCGCCTCCACTTGCGAGCAGCCCAGTGGACCCTATCCACACAGTGGACACGGGTCACAGGACGTCTGTCAGACAAGATATCAAACTCTCAATGACTGATCTTGTCCCTACAATTGTGGCAATCACTGCAGAATCTTTTAGTGTGGTCTCCTTTCCAACAACCCCTATTCCAGGCCACCCTAACAACAGATGCATCACAGGTGGGTTAGGGAGCACACCTGCACCATCTCTCTACCCAGGGTACCTGGAATCCGCAAGAGGCTTGTCTTCACATAAACCTCCTAGAATTAAGAGCAATCTATCTAGATCTTCGAGTATTCCATGCCCAGCTCAGCTACAAGACTGTCCTAGTCCAAACGGACAATCAAGTACCCATGTTCTATGTGAACAAGCATGGCGGAACAGGCTCTCTGTCGTTATGCAACGAAGCTTTATGACTATGGGCCCTCGCCAGAGAGCATCAAATTCACCTTCTCGTGGTATATCTTCCAGGCATTCAAAACCTTTGGGCAGACAAACTCAGCTGAGTACTGCTGCCTCATGAATGGTCCCTCCGCCTAGACCAGGTGACCAAGATATTTCAGATCTGGGGGACCCCAGACATAGATCTCTTTGCAAGTCCACTGAATGCCAAACTTCCCCGGTTCTGTTCCAGGATTCCAGCTCACAATTGCCAGGCAAGGGACGCCTTCCTCCTTCACTGGGGTCAGGACTTCCTCTATGCCTTCCCACCCATTCCCCTCATCCTCAAAACACTCTTCAAGCTTCTTAGAGACAGAGGTCATATGATCCTCATAGCGTCACGGTGGCCACGACAGATGTGGTATCCCCTGCTCCTACATCTCTCTCAAGCTGCACCTCTGGAGTTAGGGTGTGCTCCAGACCTTCTCTCCCAACAGAACGGGATGCTATGGCACCCGAATCCCCAGTCCCTGCATCTCAGGGCCTGGTTGCTGAAAGCCTAGACCTGCAGGATCTTAACCTTTCCCAACAGGTAAAGGATATCCTTCAAGCTTCTAGAAAACCTTCCACAAGACGTTCTTACGCTTTTAAGTGGAAATGTTTTACTATATGGTGTTCTCAAAAGGGCTTAAACCCCCTTGTGATACCTTTGGAATCGGTTCTAGAATACCTACTTCATTTATCAAATTCTGGTCTAAAGACCAATTCAGTAATAGCCCATCTTAGTGCAGTTGCAGCTTCCTATAAGCCTCTAAATGGACAGCCAATTTCCTCTCTTCCACTCATAGCGAGATTCATGAGAGGTCTTCTATTAACAAAGCCTCCCATCAGGCCACCACCGGTGGTATGGGATTTAAATCTAGTTCTTGGACAGCTCATGAAAACTGCCCTTTGAAACTTTAGCCACTACAACCCTAAAGTTTTTATCCTGGAAGGTCATCTTCCTGATTGCAATCACCTCCGCACGTCACATTAGTGAATTGCAAGCTTTAGTGGCTGATCCTCCTTATACAAGGTTTCACCATGATAAGGTTGTTCTCAGAACTCATCCACATTTTATGCCAAAGGTGGTTTCGCCTTTTCATTTAAATCAATTGATTTACCTTCCTGTATTCTTTCCGAAGCCTCATGCCTCTAATGCAGAAAAGAACCTTCATACTTTGGACTGTAAAAGAGCCTTGGCTTTTTGCTTACAAAGAACACAGCAACATAGAAAATCTTCTTAACTTTTTATTGCTTTTGATTCTAGTCATTTGGGACTTCCAGTCTCCAAAAGAACTCTATCTAAATGGATTGCACAATGCATATCCTTTGCTTATGAGAGTAAGACTCTTCCTCTCCAAGGCCATGTCACAGCGCATAATGTGAGAGCCATGGCAGCCTCTATGGCTAACCTTCACTCTGTGTCTATCGATGACATCTGTGGAGCAGCCACCTGGGCTTCGGTGCACACCTTCACAGCCCACTACTGCCTAGATAAAGCCTCCCGTCGGGATGCCTTTTTTGGCCAGGCTGTTCTTCAACATCTCTTTCAGACTTAATTCAACTCCTACCCAACAACTCTGGGGGGATGCCAGAGATCCAGGGGAGGAAGCATGGCCCACCTCACTATAGGTGGCAGCTTCCTGGGGCCATCTCCCTGGCATCTTCAGCTAGGGAGTCCTCATATGTTCCTGCTTGTTCCTGGAGATAGCGTAGTTACTCACCTGTAACAGGTGATTTCCGGGAACAGCAGGAATTTAGTCTTCACAACCCACCCACCTCCCCTAGGAGTTGTCTCTCTATCTCTCTGTCTCTTTCCTCTCTCCCTCTAGCCTTTCTCTCAGCTACAAACTTAACTGAAGAGGGACAGTTGGAAAGGCGGGAAGGCAGCGCGCATGTGCTGAGGGATGCTCCCAAAAGCGTTCCTATTGGACACTGGGGAGCGTTCCCGCGCAGGCTCCGTCGGTACCGACGATACCCAATATGTGAAGACTAAATTCTTGCTGTTCCCGGAGATCACCTGCTACAGGTGAGTAACTATGCTATCCTTCTGGCTTTTGCACTTTCTGGATTGTGCTTTGAAAATTTCCTCTGGCCACTCCAGCACTATGCATATAGTGCTGGCGCAGAGTGAAAGTGTTCCATCTCATTGTACTGCTAGTGGCGGTATTCAGCCACTTGCAATTAAGTAGTTTAAATTAGGACAGAAATAATGCTGCCTTAACTTAAACCGCATAGCTATGCATATAGTGGCTGAATATTGCCTCGATATATACAGCTACCAGCAACAAGTGATGTCTACATATATTCGGAACTACAGCTTATCCATATGATGGTGTTGAATATATGTGGGGGTTTTTATGGCTGACATTTAGAAAAAAAGTTCTCCTCTGCTATGGTCCATGAATGATGATGAGCGTCACAATCCGAGTTTGATTAGAGACAGAAATCCTTTCCTTTCTTGGTCTGTATTGGTATATTGGAGTGGAGGAGTAGCCTAATGGTTAAGAACACTGGCTTGGGAACCCAGAAACCAGGCTTCAATTCCCACTAGCACTCCTTGTGGCCTTGGGCAAGACACGTAACCCTCCATTGCCTCAGAAAAATCCAAGTTATCAATGTCCCTGTTTAATGTACATTACCAAGTTTAAGTTTCAATGTAAACCACTTTGATTGAAATGATAAAGCGGTATATAAAACCTGTTAAATGAATTAAAAGGGATACTCTTAAATTTTATCTTTTTATTTTATTTATTTTGGATTTGGCACACGTCTTTTCATTGGCAGCTCAAGGAGAGTTGCATTCTCTTAAAGCAAGTATTTCCCTGTCCCCAGTAAGCTTGCAATTTAAGGGTTAGATTTACTAACTTGAATTAATGTTTGTGAACTCTTAGTAAATAGGTACCACCTACAATAAGAAGGGCTGAATTAAATAGCACATGCTGGATATTTTTGAATTTCTCAGTTCCTCAAAGGAGGTGGTGGCAGTGCTCATTCATGATATCTTTAAAGAGACACAGATAAGAATGTTGGCAAACTCCCCCCATTAAGTTACCACTGGTACATAAGAAGGCAGACTCCACATAAGAAGAAGGCTCCAAGATTTGAGAATCAATAGCTAATATAGTTGTAGTCAACATTATTAGCACACTTGCATTTTAGGTATGTTGTGTAAAAAATCTTGAGAAATAATTGGAAATATTCCATCTGTATGTTATCATAATATTTTAATAGTATGCTCAAAGGTATGCAACAAAAAAGATGTCTATGGAACTTAGACTTCGTAATATCTGAGAAAAATACCAAAATATGACCTCAACAGGATTAACGACACCCTTCACTAAAATTTGGTTGCACAACCTTTGGCAGTGATGACAGCCTCCAAACATTTCTTGTAGCCATCTATAAGTTTCTTACATCTGTCTACTGGTAGTTTCTCCCACTTTTCAACTGTGATGTGTTTCAGCTCATGAGTGTTTCCAGGAAGCCTTTTACTAATGGTAGATTTTAGCTGTTTCCAAAGGTTCTTGATTGGATTGAGATCAGGACTCATTGCTCGCCAGTTTAAAACAGCTCTTTTGTTTTCCTTTTTAACCATTCTTTTGTAGTTTTGCATGTATATTTTCGATCATTGTTCTGCTGGAGGACCCATCTTTGACCAAGATCTAACTTTCTGACACTAGGTAGGAGATTTCGCACCAAAATACCTTGGTAGTCCTCTGACTTCATGATTCCACCAGTTCCTGAGGCAGCAAAATAGCCTCACAACATTATGGAACCTCTGTCATATTTAACTGTAGGAAGGGTGTTTTGTTCCTTATAAGCTTCATTTCTTCTCCTGTAAATGTATCGCTGGTCTGCATTGCCAAAGAGTTCAAATTTCCATAGCATCCCTCCAGTCCAGTTTAGACCCCTGGTTGCTCTCCCCTTTCCAGCAGAAGGATGCTTAACTTGCTAGCTTTTGGTGATGTCACAGTACTGAGGAAGCTGAGTTTCTCCCACCAAGCCAGTATCCTCAGTCTCCAGCAGATAGGACATAACTCCTTCTAGCCTGGTTTATACTGGAAGGCCTATTTCCCTAAGAGTTAAAAAAAAAAAAAAAAAAAAGGGGGGGGGGAGTTTTTTCCCTTATTGCTGGTATTTCTCTGATAAAGTTGATAACTGGATCTAGTTTATTTTTCCCTTGAGAGCTGGTCTGCCCCAAGGGCCCAATACCGTTTAGTCGGTTGCAGGGCCTTGGGAGGGAGCCGGGCATAGTTGCCTTCGGCTCCTCACATTTTCAGACCTTTCCCTGTAATCTCCTTCACCTCTGATAGTGCTGGGCGAGCGGGACTCCTGCCGCTTTAAAGTTGTCACATTAGTGGCTGGCAGTGGCAGCGTTGCTCAGGAGCAGTTCAGCTTGGTGAGTTTAGGTTCCTTTCTCCCTGCAAGGCATTCAGTGGGGAGTGGCTGGGGCGCAGATCATGTGGACATGTCATGCCTGTTTCTGCTTCCCGCATTCGGCATGCCCTGGGGGAAAGTGGTCTGTGAGGCCTGCGGTAGCAGGCAAAATCACCTGTCATGGGCTGCTGCAGTGCCTGCGAGGCTGAGGATCAGACTGTGGAGAGCAGTCTGCAGGTATTTCTGGTTTCAATGGGAGGATTCTTGATGCAGCCTGCAGTGACGTGGGCACAATATCCTTTCGTTTCTAAGGCAGTAGACTCGGGGAAGACGGTGGCGATGGTTCCCGCAGTTTTGGTGGGAACCATGGCCAATTTGTCTCTGGTGCAGTTGGACATTTTGTTGCTGGCTACAAACCAGGATGGCTTTCCTGTGCCTGAGGCGCTTTCCTTGACCCCCTAAGTGGGGGGAGGATACTCTGTTTTCACTAGACTTTGTTTTGGTGCTGCACCAGGCATATGTTCTTAGGCAGAGCATGGGCAACCAGTACAGAGGATTTCTTCAACACCAACTCAGAGAAGGCAGACAGTGGTACTACTTCCTTCCTGGGAATTTTGGGAGATGGCACACCTCTTGGAGGTGAGGCTCTAGAGGAGGATGAGGGTCTGAGCAGTCGCTGGCATCGGAGGACCCCATAGATGGTCCTTCAGGGCTAGCGGAGGATGGTGCAGTGCTTGACCAGCAAGACAGGACTCTCCCTCTGGGAGAGAATCAGAGTATAGTTCACGTTTTCCATCAGGAGGAGTTCATGGCTCTAATTACTTAGTCCGTGGCAGCTTTGAATTTCTCCCTCAAAGATTCCAACCACTGATCCTCTGCTGCAGGGCATTAAGGTGTTGGAAACTGCCTTTCTGGTGCATAGGGTGCTTAAACAGATGATTGATCTGGAGTGGGAAGCACCTAAGGCAGGGCTTCATGGGGGTCGGGATATGCAATGACTCTACTCATTCAGCAAGTGAGCAGGATCTCCTTAAGCTGCCAAGGCTGAGGTGCTCATGGTGGCAGTGACCAAGAAGACCACTATTCCCTTTGAAGGCAGAGCGGGTCTGAAGGATCCGCAGGACAAGAAGTTGAAGACGTTGTTGAAGCAGGTGTTTGTGGTCAATGCCTTGGCCCTGCAGACCTCAGTGTATGGGGCTTACTTATCCAGGGCCTGTATGAAGTGGTCACAGGCACTCTTGGGTTCAGAGGCAGCTATGAATTGCTTAGGGGTTCTGCCAAAGGCATAGCCTTGGTGGTAGCAGCTCGCAGGTTGCTGTGGTTACACAATTGGTTGGCCGATGTTTCTTCCAAGCATCGCTTGAGTAAGCTTTCTTTCAGAGGCAAGCTTCTGTTTTGGGGGGCCTTGGAGAAGTTGGTGAAAGATTTGGGTGAGTCCAAGCCGGCCAAGCTGCTGGAGGATAAGCCAAAGTCAGCCAAGTTGACGCTGTCTTCCAGAGGTCGGGCTCGGGACTCCAGGCAGTTCTGGGCGTTGTGGTTTGCTCCCTCTCAGAAGCCACATTACCCTGCATGGGGGCAGACCTTTGAAGGGGGCCAGGGATCTGGTTGAGGTTACCCTGCTGGCACCAGAGCCAGTCCTAAGAAGACGCAATGTGAGATGAGGAGGGCCCAGGCAGAGATCATGCTGGTTGGGGGTCACCTTTGACTGTTTTACTCAGCCTGGGTCCAAATTAACTCTTACCAGAGGGTACTGGAGGTCATCTGTGAATGTTATGCTTTGGAATTTGCCCGCCCCCTTGTGGATGGGTTACTTGTGTCCCCATGCAAGGCTCCCACCAAAAGGCGGGCCGTCAAAGAAACACTCTTATGCCTACTGCCTTAGTGCCAGTCCCTGTAGACCAGTTAGGTTGCTACTCTATATACTTCACAGTCTCCAAGAAGGAAGGATAGTTTCGACCCATCCTCGACTTGAAACATGTCATCCGGTCATTGCAAGTGCCCATTTTGGGTTGGAGACCTTGCGGTTGATCATAGTGGCCATGCATCAAGGAAAGTTTTTGATGGCTCTTGACGGAGGCCTACCTGCATGTGCTCATCAGGCTGGAACACCAAAAGTACCTCAGATTTGCGGTCCCTGTGGGATACTTCAGTTTCAAGCCCTACCATTTGGCCTTGCTACAGCCCCCTGGATGTTTACAGAGATTATGGTAGTGGTGGCAATGTCTTTGTGGTGCCATGTGGTGTTAGTTCATCCCTATCTGGACGTTTGGCTAGTGCAAGCGAAATTGCAGAAAGAGAGCCTTTGTGCCAGGTGCCAGGTGCAGATGATGCTACAAGGACTGGGTAGGTTGGTGAACACCACCAAGAGCCACCTCACACCCTCCCAGAATCTGGTGCACCTTGGGGTGCATTTTGATACCAGCCTTGGGTTGGTATTCCTCCCAGTTCTGTGGGAAAAAGAAGCTACAGGTTCAAATCCACAGTTTTCTGAGGAAGCACATCTAGTTCGCATGGTCCTGTCTCCAGGTTTGGCAGCAACCTTGGATCTTGTACCATGAGCGAGGGCGTACATGCACCCCCTGCAAAGAACTCTACTCTCTCGTTGGTCCACTCAGAGGCACTCTCTTGGTGAAACTCCTTTGCCCGTTAGAGGTCCACAATGGTCTTCAGTGGTGGCTGGATTCCTCCAACCTGTCGAAAGGGATGCCTCTGGAGCCTCCAGATTGGATAGTGGTAACAACAGATGCCAGCCTCTCTCGTGGTACACTGTATATAAAATGAGCCAAAACCCAGATCTAGTGAACAAAATACATAACTACAAGAAAAAGGTCCATCAAAATTGTAAAAACCTATACTCTATTATTACTATTATTTTTTGTCGAAGCAAACTGTAGGAGGGTTGAGATGGACGCTCAATCCACACCAAGCAGCTGGCTACTTTTTATCAAATGAAGGTTCTCCTCCAAAAAAATGTTTTATTATTATTAATATTAAAGAATCACACTTATCTTATTAAAGTCCTCCAAAGGATGTTGCTATAAAACGAACTATTTGACACGACGTGCACGTTTCGGGCCACAGCCCTGTATCAAGTGCATAAACTCGTTTTTCCAAAAATGCAGCAACAAGATGAAAAAACGCCGTCAACGCGGCTCAGGTTGATCAGTCACATAGGCCGAATGGAAGCATTATTTTAAAGGAAGAACCAACCAATGAGAGCAGGGAAAAACCCCACAGTCAGGGGAATCCCTGTTCTAATTGGATAAAACAGCGTAGTGGCGTCATAAGATGCTCTGCCAATCGATTTCACGATTAAGGCCATGTGGTTCAACCGTATTCATAGTGAAAATCCATTTTTTCTCTAACCTCTGGAGTTTTCGTTCCCTGTCCCCTCCTCGCGGATTATTAGGCACATGATCCATAATAGTCCAGCGAAAATCCTCAAAAGAGTGTACTTGTTCAATACAATGGGTCACCAAGGGTGCTGTTTCCACTCGACATCGAATCCGAGAGGCATGTTCTGCCAGCCTTTTTTTAACTGGGCGAATGGTCTTGCCAAGATAGATCAAACCACAGGGGCATTGCAGAAGGTATATTACATATGAAGAAGTACAGGTAGTATCCCACCGATGTTTATATTCTTTGGAAGTCCGCGGATGACACCATGATTGCCCTGAAAGGGTCATCGAACAGTAACCACAAGCATTATAAGGTGTATGTCCAATGTCATGAGGCGTGTGTCAATACAGATGAGTGTTTAAAAAGAAATCCTGTTTCTTTTAAGGAACTAGATGTGCAATTACCCCCAGGCACAGCTAGAGGGAGCAGGAACAGACATTCGGGAGTTAATGAGCCTGGGAACTCTGATGACTTGCACCTGGAAATGAACCCGGAAGTCATCCCAAGGAGTTTGCTTTATAAATCAGAACAGAATGCTTGTAGAGCAGAGAAGGCTGAGAGGCACCCAGAGAAGGCTGAGAGGCACCCAGAGAAGGCTGAGAGGCACCAAGAGAAGGCTGGGAGCCAGAAGGCCCAAACTGACCCTGCTGCACAAGGGAAGTTTGCTAGAGCCAGCTCTAAGGTGAGAGTGTCTGCCACGCCCTGTTCTTACAGTCTGCCTGAATCCAGAACAGAGAGACAGAAGCCAAGAACCAGGGAGAAGTGTTCTGAGAAGAGCTTACAATCTCTGAAGGATTATTATCAAGTTTTACCAGGTCAGAGAGGAAAGCACATTTATGGTCAGCTGGAGTTCTTACCCAGAGAGAGAGGGGAATCCAGGACAAGTTTTACTCAACTGCCCAGAAGCACGGCTATATCCAATGCTGGCAGGCAGAGGCTCTGCTACCAAAGGAAAGTGGCTGAAGGAGAAAACACTGTTGGTTCCAACTCGTCCAAATCCAGGTATGAATCACTAACCAATGACTGTGAATACTGTGCTCCTAAAGGCTCTGCTAAAACCCGTGCCCCTTGTGTGAGGGAAAAGAAACCAGATTGGTTTAATCAAATTCCTGCAGCCTTGAGAACCCCTGGCTATGGGAAGCCAGACCCCAGAGTCCTAACCTACAAGTCTGGGTCAGACAGGGACAGTGAATATTCCTCTACTGAGTATAGCGAAGGAGATTCTATGGAAATTGAATACCCAAATACTGTTCCCTTATCTCTTCCAGAACTTATGGAATGTGACTTGTGCACGGCCTCAGCTCCAGAGTCTGTGTGCTCTGTATAGTGAAGAAGAATTAATGAAATTTAATTGCTGTTAGCTTGTACTGAATTCCGGTAGTGAAGCCTGCCTTAATTGTGAAGCAACAATTAAGCAACTATTGTAAATACTGGTACCTTTTTGACACAAAGGACTTCCTGTTTTCAATGATTATCTCTTATGTTGAACCTTTGCATATAACGGGGAATAAAAGCCTTATTTCCCTCCAGCTGGTCTCATTAATGAGTGCTCCTAGGTAGTTGGAATCTGTGAGGTCACTTCTCTCAACTACGCCGAGTGAACTTACATTCCCTGGACTGCCTAGTATAATCTTTGCCCGGGGTCACCCCAACATTCTTAAGGCGTAGACGGGGCAGCCCTGTGACACCAAGTAACATGGGTGATGTTATCACTCAATCCCGTAGTAAAGTCGTCTTAACTAAACAATCAGCAAGGTTCTGGCCCCGGGAAAAGGCTATCTGCAAAGAAGTGTTAAAACATTCATATTTCACTTTACTTCTACTGACCCATGCCACCCATGAATTCACGTACAATATCCACTCGAGTTTAAATATGGTATATAATAAAAGCACATTCATAGTATAATGTTGATTGTACATAGTTATATATAATAAAAGCATATTCATAGTATAATGTTGATTGTACATAGTTATCCCTGTTATTCCATGTTATATATTCCCGTGTTCTCTGTAAACTCGATGTTACCTGTACACATTGCAGTATATTTTGTTCATTGTACACCGCACTGATTTTAATAGCGCGGTATATAAGAGATGTTAAATAAATAAAATAAATAAATAATGTAATTGCAAAACCGACCAATGGGTGTGTAAAATCCGCAAAACAGCCGAACTGCGGTCCGTGTATGGCAGAACCCCTGTAATTGGCATTCCCTCCTCTGATGATACACGAGAGTATTGGGGATCAAGGAGCCATTCCCGATGTATATGAAGGGATCGGCGATAGGCCTTATGAATAACTGATTGGGGATATCCTCTATGTTGAAGACGTTGAGAGAGATCACTTGCCTGCTGTCGAAATTCTGAGAGAGAGTGACAAATTTGCCGTAGCCGCAAAAATTGACCAAAAGGTAAGCCCCTACGTAAGGGGCCTGGGTGAAAACTTCGATAATGCAGCAAACTATTTCGCTGAGCAGGATTTCGATAAAGTGTAGTAGATAAGTGATCATCCTCAATAAAGATACGCATATCCAAAAAGTCAATCATTTCAGGGCTGATATGTTCTGTAAACTGTATATTGGCTCTCAAAGAATTTAACCAAATCACAAAAGACCGAAGTGATGTGAGATCTGACGTCCATATAAAAAAGACATCATCTAAAAAACATTTCCATAGTAGTATATTTTTAAATGCCATAGAACGCTCTGTTAAGTTAGTTTCCATATCTGCCAAATATAAAGTGGCTATTGAGGGAGCCACAGTAGCCCCCATTGCAATCCCAGTAATCTGTTGGTAAAAATTACCCCCAGATAAAAAATAATTCTTAGTCAATACCAACTCCATCAATTGGATCAAAAAGGATCTAGGCAATCGATTCGGAGCAAACTTAAACAAATTCTGCAGCAAACTCAGCGCTTCAGTTTGATCAATGTTGGTATATAATGCTGCCACATCTAAGGTGACCAAAAATGCATTTTTTGGAACCGTAACTGTGGAAAAAATTTGTAATAAATGTGTAGAATCCTTAATATAAGATGCGACCTGACCGGCCTCCTGCTTAAGAAAAACATCACAAAAAATAGATAAAGGTTCTAATACCGATTGGCGACAAGACACTATCGGACGTCCAGGAGGAGAGGAAAGTAACTTATGGATCTTGGGTACCATGTAAAGGGTAGGAACAACAGGATGTAAATTCAATAGAAAAGAATGTTCTTTATGGGTTAACCAATCATTCTGGAGGGCAGGTCCCACCAAATGTTTTATTTCAGCCATCAGAGATAGAGTGGGATCCATATCCAAGACTTTGTAGGTATGTCGATCACTCAGATGTGTCGATAGGGTAAATTGATAATCCTGTAAAGATTGTAAAACAATGGCTCCTCCCTTGTCTACTTTTCGGATAACCAAAGAAGGGTCAGAAGACAGAGATGTGAGTGCCCGCCAACTACCGGAATCTAAATTAGAAAATTGCTTAAAACGCCTCTGTTCCAAATGTGCCAGATCTCTCAAAACAAGTGCTTGATAGGTGGATATTGCTGGATCCACCATATCTGGTGGTAGCCAATGAGAACCAGGTTTTACAACCGAAGTATCAATAAAACTTGGCTTATCTGCAAAATACCGAATAATTCGTAATTTTCGAAAAAAACGATATAGATGAACCCTCATATCAAACGAATCATATCGAATAGTAGGCACAAAGGACAAATCATGGTTCAGCAACCTCTCCTGAGTCAAAGATAAATCATGCCCCGTTAAGTTCACCATTATTGAGGACGTTGCTTGGAACGTTGCCTCGTTGTTGGAGGTTCCCAACCGTCGTCTCCATACTTGCCGCGAGAGCAGCGACCTTGAGCGGGCCGAAAATCCGGACATTGCCTTCCGATTACTGTGGTTACTGTTCGATGACCCTTTCAGGGCAATCATGGTGTCATCCGCGGACTTCCAAAGAATATAAACATCGGTGGGATACTACCTGTACTTCTTCATATGTAATATACCTTCTGCAGTGCCCCTGTGGTTTGATCTATCTTGGCAAGATCATTCGCCCAGTTAAAAAAAGGCTGGCAGAACATGCCTCTCGGATTCGATGTCGAGTGGAAACAGCACCCTTGGTGACCCATTGTATTGAACAAGTACACTCTTTTGAGGATTTTCGCTGGACTATTATGGATCATGTGCCTAATAATCCGCGAGGAGGGGACAGGGAACGAAAACTCCAGAGGTTAGAGAAAAAATGGATTTTCACTATGAATACGGTTGAACCACATGGCCTTAATCGTGAAATCGATTGGCAGAGCATCTTATGACGCCACTACGCTGTTTTATCCAATTAGAACAGGGATTCCCCTGACTGTGGGGTTTTCCCTGCTCTCATTGGTTGGTTCTTCCTTTAAAATAATGCTTCCATTCGGCCTATGTGACTGATCAACCTGAGCCGCGTTGACGGCGTTTTTTCATCTTGTTGCTGCATTTTTGGAAAAACGAGTTTATGCACTTGATACAGGGCTGTGGCCCGAAACGTGCACGTCGTGTCAAATAGTTCGTTTTATAGCAACATCCTTTGGAGGACTTTAATAAGATAAGTGTGATTCTTTAATATTAATAATAATAAAACATTTTTTTGGAGGAGAACCTTCATTTGATAAAAAGTAGCCAGCTGCTTGGTGTGGATTGAGCGTCCATCTCAACCCTCCTACAGTTTGCTTCGACAAAAAATAATAGTCATAATAGAGTATAGGTTTTTACAATTTTGATGGACCTTTTTCTTGTAGCCTCTCTCGTGGGGCACACATTGTCACTTCCAGATCACCCAGGGACAGTGGATAGTGGAAGTATCGATGTAGTCCATCAACCTTCTGGAGATGCAGGCAGTACAGCTGGCTCACCAGGAGTTTCTGCCTCTGGTGCGACATTAAGCAGTACGAGTCATACTGTGGTGGTGGCATACATCAAATGGCAGGGAGGCACAGGAAGCAGACAAGGAGGCCCCGCTTCTTCAGTGGGCAGATGTAAACCTTCAGCAGTTGTTGGCAGCTGATGTTGCTAGCATGGAAATTGTATAGGTGGACTTTCTCAGTCAACATCATCTGAGTCCTGGGGAATGGTCTCTGGAGGAGTCAGTGTTCTGGGGCCTGGTCTGGTGCTGGGGTCCTCCAGTGATGGACCTGATGGCATTGGCAGTGAATGTAAAAGCTACAAAAGTTCTTCAGCCACCGCAAAGAACACATTTCAGAGGGCCTAGACACGTTAGTGTAGCATTGGCTGTCCGAGGGTCTTCTCTAAGCCTTTCCACCCTGACTCCTAATAAGCCACTTGGTGCAACACATCGAAGCCCACTGGGAGCTTGTGGTACTGGTAGCTCTAGATTGGCCTCTGAGACCGTGGTATTAAGACCTAGTCCAGCAAGCGGTGGACGGACTGTGGTGGTTACCAGTCAGGCCCAATCTGTTGAGTCAGGGGCCGATAAGGTTGCCCCAAGTGGATCGATTCTTGCTTGTGGCTTGGCTCTTGAAAGGGCTCATCTAAGATGGAGAGGTTACTCCGATTAGGTCATCGCAACGTTGCTGAAAGCATGACTGCATTCTACCTTGCTGGTGTATGTAAGAGTGTGATGTGTCTTTGAGGCTTGGTGGGCTTCGGCCATTGAAAGCAACAATACCAGACGTGTTGGCTTCCGTGCAGGCTGGCATGGACAAAGGGCTGGCCCTTAACTCTCTTAGGTTTCAGGTGGTCGCCCTCGCCTGTTACCAGGGGCATGTCCAGGGAATGTCTCTGGCTCCCCATTCAGATGTGGTATGGTTTCTCCATGCGGTGATGCAGTTGCGCCCACCCCTGAAACCTGCGGTTCCTGCCTGGGATCTTAATGTATTGTTGTCAGCCCTGTCGGAGCCTCCATTTGAGCTCTTGATGGTGGTGTCTCTGAAGGGATCTCACCTTGAAAGCTGTTTTCCTCATGACCATTCGCTCTGCTCTAATTTCAGAGCTTCAGGTGCTCTCTTGTAAGGATCCCTATCTTGTGCTGAGAAAGGATAGGGTGGTGTTACAGGCGGTGCTGTCCTTTTTGCCTAAGATAGTGATAGCCAATACTTGGACTTGCGGAGAGTACTCAGCTCCTACTTGAAACAGACAGCACCGTTTCATAAGATGGAGTGCCTCTTTGTCATGCTTGGTGGCTCCCGCAAAGGGGAGGCAGCCTGCAAGGCATCGATTACTGGGTGGCTGAAGGAGACGATTGTTTTGGCCTGAATTCTGCAACGCAGGCCAGTCCTGGCATTGTTACGATCGCACGCAGTGTCATGAGGGAAGTGCAGTCTCGTGCACCCCGTGGATATTTGTGGAATGGCAATCTGAGCATCCCTACATACATTCACTCGGCACTATCACTTGGATGGTTAGACGAGTTAAGATGTGCGGTTTTGTGCTTCGGTGTTGCAGGCCGGACTTGCTAGTCCCAACCGGGTCTGAATACTGCCCTGGCATGTCCCAGGAGTCTGGAATGGACTGGAGGATTACTATGGAAGGTGAAATTAGGCCTTACCTGCTAATTTTCTTTCCTTTAGTCCCTCCAGTCCAGTCCAGAACTCGTCCTGGGTCTCTTTGGTTTCTTGGGCAAGCCTGGTGCAGAGTGTCAGCAAACGTTCCTTTTCGGTTTTGTTCTCCAGCTTGGTCGGAGAGGTCAGTCTCAAGACCTACAGATTTAGTTCTTGGGTTTTCAGGGCAGACTGCAGCCTTGGTCCTCGGGCTGCAGCATCAGTCACCACACTTTCTGAAGAGACGTTGTATGAAGAGACGTATAAATTGTAAGAGGTTTTGTTGTGTTTTTGGTTAAGGTTTGTCAAGGACTGCTTTGACATTGGAATACTGGCTTGGTGGGGGGAGCTCAGCCTCCTTAGTACTGTGATATCACCAAAAGCTAGCATGCTCAGCCTCCATCTACTGGAAGGGGGACAGAACCTAAGAGTCTGGAATGGACTGGAGGGACTAAAGGAAAGAAAATTAACAGGTCAAGGCCTAATTTCACCTTGGATTCATCTGCCCACAGAACATTTTCCCAGAAGGATTGTGGTTTCCTAAGAATAAAAAAAAATCCTCTTTTTGCAATACAGCACTAGAAAAAGAATTAGCTATTAAAAATGAAAACCAAACCCTTTAAGAGCTCTCAAGCAGGGATTTTATATTTAAAAGCCACACAATATTACCTTGCTTGTAAGGAGACCCTTTTAGGAATGGTCTTGTTTTATGTGTCAAATATGTGTGCATATATAGTCTAAAGTCATTTCACTGGTCACTTTTTTTTTTTTTAGGCGATATATAGGAATGAACTGCAAGGGCGCCAATAATGTTCACCACAGCTGTAGAATCTTACCAGCTCTTCATGAGCCATTATATGTAAGATCAGGGTCAGTCCAAGGGTTTCTGCATCCCCAGGCAGAAGCCCTGGCTATGCCGCCCCCCATGCCACATTGGAAGCATAGATTGTCGCAAGGACTGTGCTGCCCATCAGGTCTGTCTCCCTAGGCAGCTGCCTAGTGGATGAGCCAGCCCTGTGTAAGATATGCAAGGGAAGGCAAGTTTAATTGCTTGGGGAACAGCCTGTAACACAGTTCTACCACTTCTTTTTAGACACCAGAGCCAGACTGTCAGGGGTTTTCTTTTCCAGATGCTCCCTTCCAGGTAACCTATGGCAAAGAAGAGGGAAGGGGATGAGGCCAGAGCAGAAAGAACAGGGAAAAATCATTCATCTCACTAATCTATCCTCTTCTCCTTTGGCTCTTCCTCCAATCCTGTTTTGCAAAGACCTAGGATGGGAAGGGAGGAGACAGGGCCAGCCTAAGGATTTCTGCCATCCTAGGCAGGCCTTCTCATGCCTGCCACACACCTAGCCCTCCGTGACACCCTTCCCCCTGACATCCATCATCTCCACCTGGGGGAGGGGGGGGGGGTGGTACGACAATCCTTCCATCCTTCCCTTCTTTGAAGCAGCAGCTGAACTGCCACATCAGCAGTACGGCATGTCCTAGAGCACACATGCATGCACTCATGGGCTGCTGCTTCTGCTCTCTCTGATGTAATTTACTGATGGAGAGAGCAGGATTGGCAGATTTTGTGCGCCAGGCGCATAGGTGTTTTAAGGCCTGCCATGCCCAAAGACTGCACCTCTGTCCAGCCCGCCATGCCACCCTCACCTTGTGCTGAAACGGCGGCAGCTGAACTGCTGCTTCAGCATTGTGTTGGGCCTTAAAGTGCCCACATGCCTGCATGCTCACGGCCTGCCACTCCTGCCTGTCCTGCATGAAAGTTGCATGGAGGAAGGGCAGGAGTGGCAGGCCAGAACTGTGCATACCTGGGCAGGTGTCTTAAAGCTCACCACAGTGCTGAAGCAGCAGTTCAGCTGCTGCTTCCTTGGGGGGGTGTTAGCAATGCACACTAACATAATGCCGCCCACTAGAGTCTGCCGCCCTAGGCGACCGCCTAGTTCACCTAGTGGACGGGCCGGCCCTGACTGTAGGGGATACAACAGCCTCCAAAATTTCTTAAGTGACTCAGTAGGATGTGGCTACTCCAACTGTGATCTCTATGCCTTAGTTGATGGCAGCCTTCAAGTAGCAGCTCATGATGAGATTTGATGAATGGATGGAGCAATTCTTTGCTGGATACAATATTGAGACTCGGTCATCATCAGCATTGTTTCATTGAGAGATCCAGTTGGTTCTTGAGTATCAAGAACTGCCTGCAGAAGAGACATCACCATCAAGACCATGGAGGGCCACAAATTCAGGGTCTGCCATAACATTATCTATCTCCAGTGTATCAGGGGAAGAAGCATCACTGATGCATCTAAGATACTTTGGTATCTTGATGCTCTCACTAGGGGCCTGCAACAACCAGTACGTGGGGAATGAGACAGGCAGAGATCCAAACTTCTATCATGGAGTATTTTCTAGGTCGGCCGTGAAGAAGAGGGCCTATAATTGGATTTGTCCCCACCAAATGGAGCAAGTCCCCTCCAAAAACACTCTCATTCATTGACTTTATCGGTGAAATGGTGGAGACCATTCATTTTGAGTTAGCGACCAAGATGAATCCAGGACAGAAATGTAGGACAGTCACCAATTCCTTAACCCACCCAAGAAAGCTGTGACTGTCCATCCACAGAATCCTTGAAGATGTGCAGCTGAGAATGTTAGAGACCCTCACCTCTATATAGCCTTTCAATAAAAAGTTTAACTCAATGTACATAGCTCAGAAGGCTCCTGGATTTGAGAAGCAACTGTTTCTTCTCCATTTCATGGTGATCAAATCTGCTCTCTGAAGGGCCAAAAGTTCCAAGCCATTCTTCTCGGTGCACTCAGGAAGAGAGGCTCGAACATTGGTGTCTTTGTAGAGAAAAGTCTTTCTCAATGTTATAGTTGCCTCGCGCATCACTTCTTACCAGCTCGTCAGGATAAGCAACTCTGATCATTAGTGGACAAGGGTGAAGAGTGCAGAAAATACTTGGTCCTAGTGACGGGATCTACAGAATGCTACCCGTCCCTCTACAAAGGGATTATCCTCTCTTTAAGAAAATCTGCAGCCCAGAGTTCAGGGTTGGGAGGGTGTGGCTCACAGGGAGAGGTTAAGAAACCAGCAGACTGCAGGAGGGGGAGAGGCCCATGGAGTCAGAAGTCCTTCCAAAGCAAGCCGTCCAAAAGGAGTTCTTAGGTAGGAACTTCAACTGGGGCTTGAGGAAGGGCTGGGAGTACCAGCTCGTGGACGTTTAACAAGCTGGGACAGAAGTAAGCTGACTTTGTTCTCCCTGAACTGATGTCTGTTCTGGGTTTTGCTTTGTGGAGATTTAACAAGCTGAGATAGAATAAAAACTGCTTTTGTTTTCCTTGAAACCCTTTCCCACTGCAGGCCACACTACCATAATGACCTGTGATACTTCCAAGATGGCAACAAGAGCTTCCTGGCACCTGAAGCTCCAGGTTCAGAGCTGAGATATGATGTGCAGGATAAGCTTGCTGATGTGCCTGCCATGAAGAAACTCTTTTGAGTGATAATGGTACAGGAAGTTGCAACTCTTATAAAGCAGCACAATGACACCTTTAGGGCCCTCTCCACATCAACCTCTTACCCAGCCTCCAAAGGAGATCTTATTTTCTCAAAGGACTAGGTATCCTCCTTCCTGTCACTATTCCAAGACAAGATAAGAATCTCTCTCATCCAAAACAAGAGCTCAAGAGTCCCAGCTAGCTCCACAGCCAAAAACAGGGGTGACGTTATGACTGACTTCACAAGAATATACACAGTGTTTTAGTATCTGTGCTGGACAACCTTCCAGTAAGAAAAGGCTGGAGTTCTATGCAAACCTCTGACTGCTTTTTAACCTCCTTTTGAAGGATACTGAAAATTGTGTGGCTAGGATACCATCTTCATCTATTCCATGTTCCACCAAATTGCCCACTGAGAGCATCTTGGTCAAGCTCCCTGCATCAGGAAATATTTAACAAGGAGCTCTCTTCCTTCGTAGAAGCTAGTGCAGTTGACTCTGTTCCACCAGAGTATAAGAACAAGATTTGCCATGCTGGGTCTGACCAATAGTCCATCAAATCCAGTATCCTGTTTCCAACAGTGACCAATCCAGGTCACAAGTACCTGGTGGGATCCTTAAAGGTAGGCAGATTCCATGCAGCTTATCCCAGTGCATTTCCCCAGTATTTTTATTTATTTATTTTTATACCATCTTTCAGGGTATCAAAGCGGTTTACAATTAACTCAATGTTATACATTGAACTTAGTGAATTACATTGAGCTAGGTCAACAAGCTATGATAATGTATCATAGTTTGTACAATATTAGGCAATGAGCAACTACTGTATGTTACATTGAACTGGTTCATCAAACTATTATACATTGTAATGCTATGAGCGAACTATGGTACAATCTAATTTACAATTTCAAGGTTAAGGTAATACTCTGAGATTTGTGTAAGGTTATCCATTGTGTATGAGCATCCAGGTAATGTATTGGAGTGTCTAGGGGTTCTCAACCAAGTCCTCGGGACCCACCTAGCCAGTCGGGTTTTCAGGATAACCACAATGAATATGCATGGGAGATATTTGCATATAATGGAGGCAGGGTATGCAAATCTCTCTCATACATATTCATTGTGTTTATCCTGAAAACCCGACTGGCTAGGTGGGTCGCGAGGACAGGGTTGAGAACCCCTGGTAGCTGGTCAAAAATGTTTTGAGAAGAGTAGTGTCTTCATTTTCTTTCCAAAATCTGAAGTATCTTTTATTGAATGGAGCTCAGAAGGTAATGAGTTCCATAATGTTGGCCCATACATTGATAATGCTCTCTGACAGGTTACTTGTAGGCTTCTAGTCTTTTGGGAGGGGGCTGAAAGGAAGTTTTGATGTGATTGTCGTCTTGCTCTAGATTCTGGAGCTTTCTGCATCAGTGGGAAGAGACAATCAGCTGATTAGAGGTGTATGGTTTTAAATGTGATCATTAGTGCCTTATATTTAATATGGGATGTTATAGGTAGTCAGCGTAAGCTTTTGAGCATTGGAGTGATAAGTTCCTGTTGTGCAACTCCCATGATTAATTGAGCTGCGGTATTCTGAGCTAGCTGCAGTGTGTGGATAGTGCAGCTGTGGAGTGATAATGCTCTGACATATGGTGCAGAAATAGTTGTGGTCCAGTAGAGGGCAGAGGTTTCAAAGGACTTTAATTTTGTAATAAGCAGTAGATACCATCTTCTTAATATGTGTCTGTAATATGTACACTTTAATAATGGTTTATGGCATTTTCCTCCAGAAACATATCCAAATCTTATTTTAAATAAAGCTGCACTAGCAACTTTTACTAAATCTTCTGTCAATAAATTCAAGAGCTTAAATTACATTTTGAGTAAAAAAAATATTTTCTCCGGGAACAAGCAGGAAGCCAGTCCTCACATATGGGTGACATCGGCACTGACGGAGCCCTCGTGGAAGCATCCCCCTCAGCTTTCAAAGAAAGCCTTTGGGAGATGCCACCACGCATGCGAGATCCCCCTCCTGCCCAAGGGTGCCGTCTTGCTCAGTCTTCTTTTTTCCGTGGAGCCCTTCAGACATTTGTCTAGCTTGTCCCAGGAAAAAAAAAAAATTCTCTCCAAGTTTCATAATATCATCCATATAAATTCAGTATTTGATATTGTGGCATTTTATTATGTTACATAAGGGTTGTAGATAAATATTAAATAATACAGCAGAGAACGCTGATCCCTGAGGTATCACTTGTAGTTGTTCAATTGGTCTTGAATGGTTGGGACCTGATGTTGAAGTTTGTGTTGACTGAAGTACGAGGAAAACCATTGGAGGGTGATTCCAGTTAAGCCCATATCCTTCAGGTGGTCCAGTAATGTTGAATGTATTATGGAATCAAATGCCGCTTTGATATTGATAAAGATTAGAAGCACTCCCTTTCTTGCATCATCCATTGTGATTATAATTCTATCTAGTAGAGTGGTGAATAGTGTTTCAACGCTGTGATTTGGCTTGAACCCATACTGAAGGGGGTTGAGCGGGGCATGCAGGTCTATATGGTCTTGCAGTTGGATTAGCACCACTTTTTCTATCAACTTTGTTAGAAATGGACGACTTGAAATGGGTCTGTAAGAGCTGAAAATACACTCTCCAACCTTGATGGGAAACTTGCTGGGCCACCTACAACATGGCTTTCTTATCAACAGAATCGAGGAAGTGGGGTATCAGAATACATGGCTGCACGCATCCTTACAATGTGGCCCTATGTGATGCACATACTGTGTAGTGGGATTTTCCTTGACTTCAACTTTAATTCCAGGGGCAACCATGTCTACAAGAATTCCCAAAACACTGCATCCAAGATTCCTATGAGCTGCAAGTTTGTTGCATTGGGATTGATTCTTCGGATCATCTATTTTATCTTCCTGTTGGACCAGCCTCTTTTAAGGGAGGAGAGCTTGATTGCAGCCACCTGTGTAGAGTCCTCCCTATCAGAGACTTGATGTTCGATGTGCAATATCTTGCCCTGGAAGGTTTTAGAGCTCTGAGTTACCTCATCCAGCTTTGCATATTCCTCTTACATTTCCCCTCCAGGGTGTGAATCACTGTATCCGAAACTTTCTTCACCATTCTGTCATTGACTGTGGTGGTGGTACCACCAGCCGCTGTTTCCATCATTTTAGTGTCTGTGGGTCTCATCTTGTCCTCTTTGAGAAGCGTTTTGGTCATGATACCAGGTAATATACTTGTTAGTAGCTCTCGCCCAGATAGCAGCAATGTATCGGGTACCTAAAACTGCATCAGTTGAGATTAGAAAGTAGATAAAGTTGGGCAATGTGGATATTTTATTTCCTAATGAAAGTCAAGATTTGACTAAATTCTTGGAGGATTCCCAAGATAATATATCCAAGTGGACCACCCTTTTGGTTACATCTAGTTCTGAAAATGAGAAGGTCAAAGTCTTGAAGCTTCAAATATAAAAATGCTTTATTTTGTGGTCAGAAGCAAAACATGTTCCCAGATGTTTCAAGGAATACTCAGCTTCATTGGAAGCAGTTTTTGGCTTTGAAACCTAAGGTATTGGGGGTGGGTGTGCTACCTTCTTCTTGTGCTTTCCCTGCAAATGCATGGTGAGTTTACAGAATAGTAATATTTCTTTTTTCTCCATCTGAGCTGGAGAAATTTCTTTTGGAGAAGAAGGTTTAGTAATATGTTGGAGTGTTGATATAGATGCCCTGTAATTTTGGAAGGATTTATTACTACTACTACTATTTAGCACTTATATAGCGCCATGCACGCAGCGCTGTACAGGTGTACATACAAGAGACAGTCCCTGCTCGTCAGAGTCATGCTCGTCAGAGCTTACAATCTAGTTGAGACAATACAGAGCAATAGTCAATTCAGTGCAAAGTACAGTATAGTCTTTACAATTTAGTCATGAAAGTTGACGGGAGTCAGGTTGAAATAAGAGAAAGAAGTCAGGATCTGAAAGCGACAGTGAAGAGGTGGGTCTTCAATCTGGATTTGAAGAGGGCCAGGGAGGGTGCCTGGCGCACAGACCCAGGTAAGCCGTTCCAGGCGTAAGGTGCAGCAAGGTGAAAAGTGCGAAGTCGGGAGTTAGCGGTGCGAGTGAAAGGCCTAGATAGAAGTAATTTGTTAGCAGAGTGAAGTTCCCGAGAGGGGGTGTAAGGAGAGATGAGAGGTATTGAGGGGCCACAGAGTGAATGCATTTATAGGTCAGCAGGAGAAGTTTGAAGTGGATGTGGAATTGGACAGGGAGCCAGTGAAGCGACTTGAGAAGAGGAGTAATGTGGGCATGGCGAGGTTGATGGAAGATTAGTCGAGCAGCATAATTTTGTATAGATTGAAGGGGAAGGAGATGGCTAGCGGGAAGACCAGCAAGGAGTAGGTTGCAGTAGTCGAGGTGTGAGGAGATTAAGGAGTGGATGAGGGTTTTGGTAGTGTGTTCAGAAAGGAAGGGACGGATCTTGCTAATGTTGTAGAGAAAGAAGCAGCAGGTCTTAGCTACGTGCTGGATATGTGTGGAGAAGGAGAGCGAGAAGTCAGATAACTCCCAGGTTGCGGGCCGAGGGAACAGGAAGGATCGTAGAACCATCCACGGAGACTGAAAAGGGGGGAAGAGGAGGGGGGAGATGGGGGAAAAGACAAGGAGTTCAGTCTTGGCCATGTTCAGCTTGAATCGGCGATGAGACATCCAGGCAGCGATGTCAGAAAGGCAGGCAGAGATCCTGGTCTGGATTGCCGGAGAGATATGAGGTGTAGAGAGGTAGATTTGGGAGTCATCGGCATAGAGATGGTACTGAAAGCCAAGGGAGGAGATAAGTGCGCCAAGGGATTGGGCATAGAGTAAGAATAGGAGGGGGCCCAAGACGGATCCTTGGGGCACACCAACATGGAGCGGGGTGGGAGAGGAGGAGGATCCACCAGAGCATACACTAAAGGAGCGATGGGAGAGGTAGGAGGAGAACCAGGATAGTATGGAGCCCCTGAAACCAAGTGAGGAGAGGGTGGTGAGTAGAAGATTGTGGTCAACAGTGTCAAAGGCAGTGGAGAGGTTGAGAAGGATGAGGACTGAGTAAAGGCCCTTAGATTTAGCCAGGAAAAAGTCATTGGAGACGTTTGTAAGAGCCGTTTCAGTGGAGTGTAGGGGACGGAAGCTGGATTGTAGTGGGTCCAGGAGGGCCTGGGAAGTGAGGAAGTCGAGGCAGCGGTGATGGACTGCCCGTTCAAGTAGTTTAGATATGAAGGGAAGGAGGGAGATGGGTCGATAGTTAGAAGGACTGGTGGGATCAAGAGAGGGTTTCTTGAGGAGAGGTGTGACAACGGCATGCTTGAAGTCTACGGGGACAGTTGCAGTGGTTAGTGAAAGGTTTAGAATGTGGGAAATGGTGGGGGGACAACGGTGGGGGAGATGGGGTGTAGGAGGTGGGTGGGGATAGGGTCAGTGGAGCAAGTGGTGGGTTTGGAGGAGGAGAGAGAGAGTGTGGTTTCCTCTTTGGAGATCATAGAGAAGGAGAGGGTAGCAGGGGAAGTATGGATGGGAGGGGAGAATAGAGGAGGGGAAGAGGTAGATGAGGAAGTGGAAAATTGGAGGGTAATCTTGTGAATTTTGTCATGGAAGTAGTCGGTGAGGGTTTGGGCAGAAGGGGAGGGCGGGACCGGGGGCAGGGGCACCTTGAGGAGAGAATTGAGAGTATTAAAGAGGCGGCGAGGATCAGAGGCAAGAGAGTTAGTCAGATGGATGTAGTATTCTTGTTTGGCAAGTGCTGTGGCTGACTGGAAGGAGCCAAGCATGAATTTGAAGTGTAGAAGGTCTTCAGGGGAGTGGGATTTGGTCCAGGCCCGTTCAGCAGAACGGGCACAGGTGCGTAAATAGCGGGTTGTGGATGAGAGCCATGGCTGGGGAGTAGAACGCTTGACAGGGCGTGGGTTGAGTGGGGCAAGTGTCAAGAGCCAAGGATAGTGCAGCATTATAAGAGGAAACTGCTTCATCAACGGATTTTGAGGACATAATGGAGGAAAGGGATGGAGAAATGGTGGAGGAGAGAGTCAAGGGGTCAATATTATGAAGGTTTCTAAATAGGTTGGGGGAGACAGAACGAGGGTGAGATGGCGGAAGTTGAAGATTAAAGGTTAAAAGGTGATGGTCTGATGAGGGAAGGATTGAGTTGTGGAAGTTTGAGAGAGAGGAATTGGAGAAGAGTATCAGGTCAAGGCAGTGGCCATGCAGGTGGGTGGGGGCAGTGGAGCAGAGCTGGAGGTCGAATGAGGAGGTGAGGGCGAGGAACTTTAAAGCATGGGGGTCGGAGGGGTTATCGATGTGAATGTTAAAATCACCAGGAATAAGAGTGGGGGAAGAGGGATCCATAAAGATGGAAAGCCAAGAGTCGAAGTCAGTAAGGAAGGTTTATTTGGATTTGTCGGGTGGACGATAGATAACAGCTACTCGGAGGGGAAGTGGTGTGAAGAGGCAAATAGAGTGGACTTCAAAAGAGAGGGTGGAGTGTGACTGAGGCAGCAGGAGGAGTTGGAATTGGCAAGAGGGAGAAAGTAGAAGCCCAACACCACCACTGCGGCTAATGGATTGAGGTGTATGGGTGAACTGGTAGCCCCCATGGCAGAGAGCAGCAGTGGATGCAGTATCATCTGGGAGGAGCCAGGTCTCAGTTAGGGCAAGAAGGTGTAGCGCGTTAGAGATAAAGAGATCGTGAGTAAAAGGAAGTTTGTTAGAGACTGAGCATGTGTTCCATAGGGCACATGAGAATGGGAGGGTGGAGGGGGAAAGGAGAGGGATATGGATGAGGTTGGACAAGTTGCATGAGGATTTCTTTCCAGAGTAAGGCAGCAGTCTAGGGGGGCCATTACGTGAGGATCTATTTCCAGAGTAGTACAGAGGGGCTAGGGTATGGGTGAGTGTCTCTGGATGAGTGTGCCCTCCCTGAGGGACATGAGGGAGGGGAAGAGGAGGGGGCATGAAGGGGGGTCTTGATGATATTAGATATGTTACGTGAGGATCTCTTTTTTGAGTGAGATAGAACGCTAAATGGGATAGGGTTGGGGTTGATATATCTGGATGAGTGATTGGGGCATGAGTGAGGGAGGGTGGAAGGGGAGAGGAGAGGGATATGGATGAGATTAGATAAGGTACATGAGGAACTCTTCTTAGAGTGAGAAAGAAATTGAGGGGGGCCGGGGTTGGGGTTGATATTTATTTATTTAGTATACATTTGTATACCGCTACTTCCTACGATCAGCAGCGGTTTACTTCACCGATCAGAATGAACTGTACAGTACAGTAATTTGCATGATATACATTATGATTGATTAAAGATTCGTACACAACACAGCAAGCGGGTCACCGTAATTTACATTTGATTGAGTGGGTGCGGGTGTGCTTACATATATACATATACATTTGATTGAGTGCGTGAGAGTGTGCTTACATATATATATATATATATATATAGACAATATAACAGATCAAATGAAGTTGCCCTTGTCATAATGTTGGAACCATTTTGGAGCAGAGAGAGGAGAGCGAGGTTACTGGTTAGGTCAGATTATAATGCAACTGAAAGAGGTGTGTTTTGAGGTTTTTTCTAAAGTCTTTCAAGTCACTTATTAATCGTAGCTCGTGAGGCAGCTGGTTCCAGAGCAGTGGTGCTGCGTATGAGAATGCTCTGCGGCTTGTTTCTGCTTTGACAGTTCTTATGCTGTTTGGTACGCAGAGTGAGTTTCGAGTTATGGAACTTCTGCATCTATTGGGTGGCTGGATGGTGATTAGATTGGTGAGGTATGATGGTGCTATGTTGTGAATGAGCTTGAAAGTGGTCACTAGAATTTTGTATATGATGCGGGCAGTAATGGGGAGCCAATGCAGCTCAATTAGTACAGGGGTGATGTGTTCAGTGATGCCTTTTTTCATAATGATTCTGGCAACAACGTTTTGGGCCATTTGCAAGATATTTAGGGTGCTTTTTGAAAGGCCTTGTAGAATGGCGTTGCAGTAGTCCAGGTGGGGAATGATGAGAGCTTGTGCCACCGTTCTGAAGTCGGATTGATCGATGATATTACGGAGTGGTTGAAGAACTTTTAATTTATGGAATATGGCACGGTTTGTTGTCCGGAGGTGTTTTTCCATCCTCAGGTTGCTGTCGAGCAGTACCCCTAGATATTTTATTTCGGGCTTGGTGTGGTAGACGTTGTTGTTGAGGGTGACAGTGGTGTGCGGGATGAAGTCTTTTTTCTTGGAGATGAACATCACCTCTGTTTTTTTGTGGTTTATTGACATGTTGTTTTGTTGCAACCAGGTCTGGAGCATGTTGAGGCATTCTTCCAGTTGGGTGTAGCTCGGTTGGCTTATGTCAAGTTGAGTATACAGCATTAGATCGTCTGCATAAATGTGATAACTGATCTTGTGCTTCTGAATGATTTTGCAAACCGGTTTTATGTATAAATTGAATAGGAGGGAGGATAGTGCTGATCCTTGAGGAATGCCTTGGGTTTGGGGGAAGGCGTCAGCTTTTTCATCGTTGAATTGGACCTGTTGCATTCTATTTGATATGTATGATGAGAACCATTTTAGCAGAGTCCCTGTTATACCTATGGAGGCGAGTCGGTTTATGAGAGTATTGTGGTGAACTGTATCGAATGCAGCAGATATGTCGATAAAAATGAGTATGAACATCTTGCTTCTGATTTCGAGGCCCTTGAGGAGGTTGTCAAGGAGTGTTATAAGTAGGGTTTCTACTCAGTGATGCTGACGGAACCCATATTGATGCATATCCAGGGCTTTCCTGTCGTCTATGTGGTCCTGCAACTGTTGCTGGACTGCCTTTTCGATGATCTTGGCTAGGAAGGATATGCTCGAGATTGGTCGATATGATGTTGGATCGTTCTTGTCGAGTGTTTTGTTTTTTAAGATGGGTCTTATGAGTGATCTTTTGAGTTGCGTTGGCATAGAACCTTGCTGGAGGGATTGGTTTACAATGTGGGAGATAGGTTGGGCAATTTCGTTCTTCGTCACCTTGAACCAGGCCGCTGGACATGGGTCGAGTGGGGAGGTTGTGGTGTTTAAGTTTGTGACAATGTTTATGATTTGCCGGTCTTCAATATGATGGAAAGCACCCCATTCTGTGTTTCGCTCCTCGTTTGTGGACGTGTGTTCTTTCGGTGGGGTGGTGTCCATATTCTGGTCTTGATTGGTGTGGGTGAGTACTTGTGGGTTTAGTTTCTTGGCATAATGGTCTGCTAGCGTATTACCTGATGAGAGAAGGAGGAGGAGTAGTAGAGAACGGGGTAGAGGGGAGGCAGTGCGGCGGAAGCGAGGGTGAGGTTGTCTTAAAGAGAGGGGGTTTGGTTGAATGAGGAGGAGAGTGTGATGAAGCTCAAGAGTAAATACTAGATGAGAAGACAGAATGGAGGGAGAAGTGAGGAAGGTGGAGGGAGCATAGGGGGGAGAGGAGTGAGGGTGCTGGAGGGAGGGGAGGCAGTTGGGGAGTATGAGGAAGAGAAGGACAATGAGATTTATTTCCTTCTGGTTTTCAGTTTCATATATTTCCAGTCTCACAAAGACGTGGGCTACTACTCAAAGTATTTTATATTTTCTGTTTTATATTTTTTACATTTCCTTATTTGTTTGCTTATATGATGGATATTTTTTATACTGATTATTGATTTGTGTAATTTGTAAAATTCTATAAAAAAAAAGTAGACAACGCTGGTAGATAGGAAGAAAGCATTGGAGTCCCAGAGTCTTTCTCTGGCTCACCACATTATGTGACTTTACTCCCCTTTTATGTTTAAAGGCAACCCTCATCTAGGAATCCCCATCTGTGAATGCTGCTCTTTTGCTTGTTTTCGGAGAAAGCAAAATAACTTTTCTGTAATGGGTATTCTTCAAAGACAACAGAATATCCTCACAAAGATGATCTACCTCCCCAAGAAGTTGGCTTCTCCAATTTAAAGCGCTATACAGAATTAATGGGATTCTATATGAACACCTTGACATAGGACATCAGAAGGTTTTTAGTAGCTGTGAAATCAATGCTTCATCCTGGTTCCATCTAATAAAATATGCCTTTCCTTGAGGACCATTATCCTGTTATTCACAGAGAACACCTGTCACAGATATGCAACTTTTTGCTATCCCCCCTTCTCAGAATATATATATATATATATATATATATATATATATATATATATATATATATATATATATATATATATACACATACTATATACGTATGTATGCATTGTTAAATTTACTGCAGACACCTAGACCCCAAATATTCTTTTTGGCCTTCTGAGTCTAGATGGAGGAACTTTCAAGAGGGTACCTAAGCTGGTTGATCTGCTGTTTCCCAGTTTAATTTTAACTCTGGGGGGTTTTTTTGCTGTCCCCTGGTAACTGTCCTTTTACATGCTGAAAAACTTCTGAAATCACGTGTAGTCCCAGTCTTGCAACAAAAATAAAACTTTACCTTGAAAACACTGGGCTGCTTCTTTTTTTAATTTTATTTATATTTTCCAACAAAATACAAACAAAAGAGCAAAGCATAAAAGAGAATAACCAGGTTACAATAAAATTAAAATACATAAATCTTCTCTGTGACATAAGATTATTAAAGACAAAAAAGCCCACCCCATCCTGTCCCTCACATTATCCTATGATCATCAGGAGCCTAATGAAACTGCAAACCTATAAGGCCTGTAAGGGCTATAAAGGAGCCAGAACTCCATTACGGAGAATCATAGACATAACTGCGTCATCATGAATGTCTACCAAACTCAGTAGTATGTTTCCAATTAGAAATAACAGGAAAGGGCCACTCCCCAATATGGAGTCGATTCAAACTGGCAGTTCCTTTATAAATACGAAATATCGATTTCCTGATTGAAAAACAACCCCAGATCAGGAAAAGAGTGGCCCCGAATCCCAGCACCACCCAATACGATTCTATGCTTAAGCGCAGTGCAACTGAATGTTAAGTCAATCCTATGTCAGTTATCCCAATTTGTTGACATCTCCTTGATGAGACCAACATTAATTCTCATTTACATATTGAACGTGTACCTACGGCCCCCTCCACCCATCATGAACCTTATATTCACAAAACCGTAATATAGGCCAGTTAATCAGTGAAACGCCTTTTCCCACAGTCTTATTCACACCCAAGTTTCCCACGAGCAAATCTAGGCGATTATTTCTCCCTGAGGAACTGAGCTAAAGTTCTATCCATATTAACAACGTGTTTTACTTAAAGGAACACTGGTAGTATTCCTATTATATAATTCACTTTATGAATGATAGACATATTTATGTCTTCAAAACGACCCCACCAAGAATCAGACCAACAACCACATTACTGTGTATAATTAGAGCTCGTTAAATCAAAGAGAATGAATGAAATTGTAACATGGGCAGCAGAAATTCCTTTGAAATCAGGCTGGTGTGCCAGATTTCAAAAACTCCATTACATTCAAATTTTTCTCTTGCAGTAATGAGATGTCAACAGTTTCTATCCTACCATATAGAAGAGAGGAACTCCTCTTAGTAGCGAATGTTAATGCCCTTAACGTTTATGTATCCAATCCCAGAAAGGAACATACTAAACATATCTCCGAAGAAGCACTCATTACTTACAGAAATAATTCGGTGTTGTAGCTTTTCATTTAACATTATAGGACAGCTTCTCAAGCGCTTTTAAAGTTTGGCTGCATCTATAGCCCAAGAAACGAGCAAAGGCCCCGTCATATGATCAAACGCAATGAAAACACCAACTTTAGTAAGAAAAGAAAATACATTAAAAAAAGACAGAAAATATTCCAGGAGGGCTATATAAAACACAAAACTTAGTGGGTGAGCCCACTAGGACAAGATAGACACGGAGGGCTCAATGACCCAACACGCCCACCCTCCTGCAATACTCCGAATATCACATCTTGCCCACCTCCCATCTTAAAAGTAGAAATAATGTCTTATAGACAAAAACAAAAAAAGCAACCTAACAAAAAACCTCTACACTATAAACCCCAAAACCAAAAAGTAGAGAAGAGTGAATGTCTAAATGCTGACGTGTATGTGTATGATAATGTCGGAAGTGTAGCCTTGAGGTTCTATACACCTCTTGAAGCTTCCGACATTATCATACACATACACGTCAGCATTTAGACATTCACTCTTCTCTACTTTTTGGTTTTGGGGTTTATAGACAAAAACAGCACGAATGTCTCAGGAAATATCATTGTAACATGTTTGTATCGCTTCTGTGTGGATAGTTTGCCTTCCCACGATCTCAGGCCAGTCGACCGCTCAGAAGACAAACGCCATAAAACTGTGGCAAACAGAAGAAACAATATGTCCTTCATGGCATCACCGCCAACTCCATTTCTTCCAGAAGTGCACATAAATCTCTAGGATCATCAAAAGTCTTGTTCTGGTTGTGCAGTGTGATTTTCATGCGAGCAGGATATAGCAGTCCAAAGCAGGCCTTCAGTTGCATCAAGCATGGACGCAGCACCAAAAGACTCCTCCTCCGATCCACCATTGCCCTCGCAAAGTCCGGAAAGAACAGGAGTGTATGCCCCTGATATTCCAAAGCTGAGAGTGCTCTGGCAGCTCCCATTATCTGCAACACTTGTTGAAAGCGTAAAACTTTCAGGATAATTGGGCGTGGATGCTTGTTTATGGCCTTGAATTGCATATTCACTCTATGGGCGCGCTCAATCTCAAATGGCATAGTGAAGTGCAACTTTAACACATCTGGAATCAAAGCCTGCAGAAAGGACATCAAATCATGTCCCTCTGCTCCTTCAGGCACTCCCAGCACCCTTATGTTGTTTCGCCGCAAGCGATTATTGCCATCTTCCACCTCTTTTTTCAGTGAGCGAATCAACTTGGCCTGCTTCTTGACAGCCTCAAGAGGGGAAGCCATATTAGACCTAGTCCTTAGTGGAACACAAGATCTAGTGCAAGAGATAAGGGTGTTGGGGCCACTTGGCAATAGTGATCATAGCATGATCGCCTTTGATTTAATTAGTGGAGGAGGGATAGTAAGGAAATCCACAGTACTACCTTTTAACTTTCGAAAGGGAGATTATAATAAAATGAGGAAAACAGTTAAGAAAAAACTAAAAGGAGCAGTTGCAAAGGTTAAAGACGTACATCAAGCTTGGGTGTTGTTGAAAAATACTATCTTGGAAGCCCAGACCAGTTGTATTCCACGCTTTAAGAAAAGTGGAAGGAAGTCCAAAAAAACTGCCAGCATGGTTTAAAGGTGAGGTCAGAGAGGCTGTTGTTGCCAAAAAAGCATCTTTCAGGAAATGGAAAAAAAGAGCCAAACGACGAAACCTGGAAACCGCACAAGCACTGGCAAGTCAAATGCAAGGCATTGATAAGGCAGGCAAAGAGAGAATTTGAGAAGAAGCTTGCTGCGGAAGCAAAAACGCGAAATAAAGACCTTTTCAAGTACATTCGTAGCAAAAAAACCTGTGAGAGAGTCAGTTGGTCCATTAGATGATAAAGGGGTTAAAGGAGCACTAAGGGGCGACAAGGCGATAGCGGAGAGACTGAATGAATTCTTTGCTTCGGTCTTTACTGAGGAAGATGTAGGGATGTTACCCATGACTGAAGTGGTATTTAAAGGTGCGGAAGAATTGAAGGAAATATCGATACATCGGGAAGATGTCTTACAACTATTAGATAAATTGAAGAGTAGCAAATCACCTGGGCCGGATGGTATACATCCAAGGGTGTTGAAAGAACTGAAATATGAGATTGCAGACCTGCTATCTGTAATCTGTGAACTATCATTAAAATCATCTCTAATACCTGAAGATTGGAGGATCGCCAATGTAACACCAATTTTTAAAAAGGGTTCCAGGGGTGATCCGGGAAACTACAGACCGGTGAGCCTGACGTCAGTACCAGGAAAAATGGTAGAAACCATCATAAAGAATAAAATTACTCAGCATGTAGATAATCACAACCTAATGGGAGACAGCCAACATGGCTTTAGACAAGGAAGATCTTGTCTTACTAATCTGTTATGTTTTTTTGAAGGAGTGAATAAACAGGTGGACAAAGGTGAGTCGGTTGATATTGTGTATCTGGACTTTCAGAAAGCCTTTGACAAGGTCCCTCATGAGAGACTTTTGGCAAAACTAAAGAGTCATGGGATAGGAGGCAGTGTACTATTGTGGATCAGGAACTGGTTAAAAGATAGAAAGCAGAGGGTAGGGCTAAATGGCCAATTTTCCCAATGGAGAAAGGTGAATAGTGGTGTACCCCAGGGATCTGTGCTGGGTCCGCTGCTTTTTGACATATTCATAAATGACCTGGAAAGTGGAATAACGAGTGAGGTTATCAAATTTGCAGATGACACAAAACTATTTAAAGTTGTTAAAACCCAAGAGGATTGTGAAAAATTGCAAGAGGATCTTGATAAATTGGAAGACTGGGCATCAAAATGGCAGATGAAATTTAATGTGGACAAATGCAAGGTTATGCACCTAGGGAAGAACAACCCAAACTATGGTTACACGATGGAAGGTTCCACATTAGGAACCACCACCCAGGAAAAAGATTTAGGCGTCATTGTGGATGCCATGTTAAAACCCTTGGCCCAGTGTGCAGCGGCGGCCAAGAGAGCAAATAGAATGCTAGGTATGATAAGGAAAGGAATGGAAAATAAAACAAAAGATATTATAATGCCTCTATATCGTTCCATGTTGAGACCGCACCTTGAATATTGTGTGCAATTCTGGTCGCCGTATCTTAAAAAGGATATAGCGATTTTAGAAAAGGTACAGAGAAGAGCCACCAAAATGGTAAAAGGGATGGAAGGATACTCCTATGAAGAAAGGCTAAAAAGGTTAGGGCTCTTTAACCTGGAAAAGAGACGGCTGAGGGGAGATATGATAGAAGTCTATAAATGAATGAACGGAGTGGAACGGGTAAACGTAGATCGATTGTTTACGTTATCAGAATATAGAAAGACTAGGGGACATGCAATGAAGCTACAGGGTAAACTATTTAAGACTAATAAAAGAAAATATTTTTTCACTCAACATGTAATCAAACTCTGGAATTTGTTACCGGAGGATGTAGTAAAGGCTGTTAGTGTAGCTGGGTTTAAAAAAGGTTTGGACAAGTTCCTGGAGGAAAGGTCCATAAACCATTATAATATCGTAAAATCTCTAACAAAAACACAAAAGACAGAATCTGAACACTTAAACATAAACGTTCAAACCTTAGCCACACACTTTGCTAAGAAACTAAGAAACAAATCTTCTAACCAATCAATAACTCTACACACTGACCCAAAACAACCAACTAAATGGACAACCTGTCATGAGACCGACCAAAAACACCTACTCAATGTCATAACAATGATCAACACCACAACCTCCCCCTTGGATCCTTGCCCATTCTCATGGGTAAAAGCCACCAAAGCTGAACTCGCTATGAACATTCAGCTGATAGTAAATCAATCCTTATCTCAAGGTTTAATGCCCAATGCTTTAAAGCTCACCTCCATACGCCCAATCCTAAAAAACAACAAATTAGACCCCAAAGACCCAAACGCATACAGGCCCATAGCCAGCATACCATTCATAGCCAAAATAATAGAAAAGATTATACAACTCCAACTCCAGGATTATATTGACTCTCATGCCCCCCTCGACTCACAACAATTTGGATTTCGCCCATTTCATGGAGTGGAAACCTTACTAATCACATTGATGGACGACCTCATTAAAGGCACAGATAATAACAATCAAGGATTCCTCCTCATATTCATAGATATAACAGCCGCATTCGACAGTGTCAACCATAACACGCTAATTAACAGACTCCAAGATCTAGGAATTGGTGGGACCATACTCCAATGGTTCATCTCATATATAACACACCGAACAATACACATCCAACTAGGTCAAAACTCATCGGAACCCTTCACACAAGGTCAAGGCATTCCTCAAGGCTCAGCCCTCTCTGCTCTCCTTTTTAATATTTATCTTCAACCTATCACAAACATATTTAAAAAACACAAAATTAATCACTATATTTACGCAGACGACATCATGCTCACTCTCCCAATTAACACAACCAACCCCTCCTACCAAAATATATCTGAATGTATCAAAGAAGCTAACACCTGGCTAGAAAACAACCACCTCAACATCAACATGAAAAAAACAGAAGCAATGTTTGTATCAAGGAAACATGACCCCACATACCCAGATACTATCTCAATTAACAACACTATAATCCCCATCAAGAAAGAGGTAAAATACCTAGGGATAATACTAGATCACACCCTTAGTATGATCCCTCACATAAAACAAACAGTGAAAACAGTATTCTACAAACTTAAAACTGTGCAACACTTAAGGACCCCTCCTAGACTCCCATGATTTCAGATCGGTCATCGGTGCACTTATCACCCCCCACTTTGACTATTGCAATAGTCTTTTAAACGGTTTACCACTTGCAAACACTAACCTCCTTCAAAGAGCCCAAAACATCTGTGCCCGTGTAACAACAAAAGCCCGCCTAACTGACCACATAACTCCCATCCTATATGAACTACACTGGCTCCCTATAAGCAGCCGAATAACATACAAAATAATCCTAATGACATTTAAGATCATCAATGACATCTCACCCTCACACCTATCTACTCTCCTGCAAACCCCACCTGAACTCAGAACCCGTAGGCAAAATACAATACACTCATTAGACATACCAAAAACAATCCGTAAAACAAAAAAAACCACAAGCTCTAGAGCTTTCTCATATGCCGCCCCCACTCTTTGGAATAAACTTCCTCTAAATCTCCGAATGATAAAAGACCTCCATCTCTTCAGGAAAGAACTTAAAACCCACTTATTCAAAGAACATTTTACAAACTCAACGGAACCTCCCCACACAATACACCTCACAAACCCACCATAACTACAGAATACAATCCCCCCCCCACCTTACACTACACCTCACACAAATAAAAAGAACTCTGATAGAAAGTTTTACGTGATATTATTAATTCAAAATACTCCCCAAGTATCTCCATTGTAATTACTCAATTCATACCTATACAATTATTTATGTAAATAGTTGATTGTAACTAGTTTTACAAGATGTTGTTCAAAAGTTGATTGTAAATAGTTCAAAATTGTTCCATGTAAAACTTTGTTCAGTTCTTGTTACCTGTAAACCGCCTCTGATCTCTGGAAGAGGCGGTATATAAGAAAAGTTTAAATAAAATAAATTAAAAAAAATTATTAAGAAGTGACCGAAGATATCAATGCTTGACCCAGTACAAGCATTGTGGAACTTGTGTCTCTTGGGGAAACTGCTAGGTACATATGACCTAGATTGGCCACTGTTTGAAACAGAATACTGGGCTTGATGGACCTTGGTCTGACACAGTATGGCATATCTTATGTTCTTATGTTCTCCTCATGCGACGCCACCAGCTTCTCCACCTTCTCCAATCAGGCTGTATTTGCCTCTAATGAAGATCTCAAAGCATTGATATCTTCCTGCATTGCCTGTAGCGATCTTCCATTGGCTTTGACCATTTCTTTGCCCGAATCTCAGCCAAGATCTCCTGTGAGGTTTCAGGGCCATCTCGTATGACTGCCATCTTGTGAGGTGAAAGAGGTTCCGTCTTGGATCTCTTTGTACTAGCATTTTGAGAAAGTTGGAAATCCAACTGCGTCTGCTTAGGACCTGACATATCCGTGATCGAATGGCAACCACGTAGGTAGGAATTATATGATCAAATATTGCAGAAAAACAGGATTCTTGTCTTTGCCCTCCGGAGCACCGCTCTTACACGTCCATCTTGACCAGATATCAGGCTCCACCCCCAACACTGGGCTGCTTCTAACTTCCCTGACAGCCAAGTAATTATAGTAAACAGAAGTCTCATTAAAGCACCGGCCTGCTTTTAACTTTATAAGCAGCTCAGCCTTAAAGCCAAAGCAGAGATCTCTCTGATTTGCTCTCCATCGAGCCGCCTCCATTATTTTTATATGCAAATTCAATATTTCAAAATAAAGAAGAAAAAGTTAATTCTCCAGGAACAAGCAGGAAGTCAGTCCTCATATATGGGTAACGTCTGCACCGGCGGAGCCTGCACACAGCATTTCCCCAGCTTTCAAAGAAAGCCTTTGGGAATACTACCACGCATATGTGGTCCCCTTCCTGTCCAAAGGTGCCATCTTACTCAGTCTCCCTTTTTCCACGGAGCCCTTCAAATGTGCATCTCGTCCCCGGAAAAGGTTTTCTCTCTTTCCAACCGGTTTTTGCTCTGTTGGCCTTCGCCAGTCCTCTTCCCGCCTCCCGAGTGCCTCTGCTTCTGCCCTGGTCTTGGGGTTTTTCTTTTTACCACGCTTTGTGCCCTTTTTAACCACTGGCCGTGTTGAGGATCTTTGATCTTGCAGGGGTCTTTTTTGCCCCAATGGCCTCTGGTTTTGAGAAATGTGATAGATGCTGCAAAAACATGTTGCTCATGGACACCCATGACTGTTGTCTCAGGTGTCTAGGAGCCCACCATGACCCGGAGCTATGCTCCCTCTGTAAGAAGATGTCCTCTAAAGATATCCAGTCATAAACAGAAGCTGAATGATCTCTTCCGTAAGGCAGCCCCGGTATCCACGGTAGCCTCCCGATCTTCGGCCCTGCAAGCTCCGGAGTCTCCCAAGGCTTCTCCCCAGACCCCAGACGTGAGCGGAAGAAGAATAAGAAGGAGGCCTCAAGGACTTTGTCAGGAGAGCCAGACAAGCGTGAGAGGTCACACGCCTGGTCTCTCAGTCCCCCTTGGCAGTCTCTGGAGTTGGAGAAGGAGTGGCCCGGTAAGGTACCTCAAACCGATATGGAGGTTTCCGGCGAAGAAGCCTGGTCTCCCAAGAGTTGTCCCATGAAGGATCCCCTCCTCCTTCGACACCTGACCCGACCACTCTGGCTTCGATGTCGCAGGGCCACACTCATGAGTGGGAGGCCCTGATGCTGGCCTTGGAACGCAGCATTTCTGCATTCCTTGCTGCCCAGCAGGCGCTGATGCTTGGCCCCACCGGCACGCGCCTCGAGACCACAGGGACCTCGACCTCGAGGATTCCCCGGGCCGCCATTGTGACCCCCGAGAGCCAGAAGCCTCAGGAGGATCCTCAGTGCAGGTCTCGATCTCTGTTCCGTTCCTCGGGCGCAAGATCTTCATGGGTGAGTGCCTCCAGCACTGGGCAAGTTTTGTCCTCGTAGATCCGGCGCAGGTCAGTGATCCGTCTTGAGTCGCCCAACCTCGAGTCCTCCATGGACTACTCAAACTGGCAGTCCAACAGAGAGACCTCCTCGGTCCCACTGAGACTTCCCCTCTGACCCCTCCCCGCCGATCCAGAGGCGGCAGCCACCTCCCGAGGACACCTTCTTCCTTGAGTTCATCCAGGACATGGCATGGGCCCTAGCGCTCGCCACTGAGTCAGAGGAGGAGCCCCGCGCTGAGGAGCTTGATATTCTACAATATGAAGCTCCTCCGAGGGAGGCTTTCTCATTACCGGTTCCTCCCATTCTGAACCGCCTCCTACTCCGAATGTAGGAGACCACGGCCTCTGTCCCATTTGTGAGCAAGCGCCTGGACACTTTGTATAAGGTCCAGTGAGGTCCAGGGTTTTGGAAAGCCCAGCTTCCCCACACCTCGATGATGGTCAAATCGGCCATGAGGAAGCTAAAGAGCCCGAAGACTCATTCGTCATTCCCCCCTGGGCAGAGTCTCGTACCCTCGACGTGCTCAGGTGCAAGGCTTATTCATGTTATCATGCCGCATCCAAGTTTACCAATTATACATTGGGATGTTCCTCCGTGATCTCGCTAGGGAGCTCGGAGGCTTCATGGTGGGCCTTGAGGGAGACCATCTCCGGTGTTTTCAGGCCCTCTCAAAGTCCATTGAGGAATGCTCAAAGTACTTCTTGCGAGCAGCGTATGACGGCTTCGAGTCTTCCGCCTGGATGATGGTGGCTGGCATTGGAGCCCGCCGGCAGGTTTGACTCCAGTCCTCAGACCTGGAACAGTGGGTCCAGGAGAAGCTGCTGGACATCTCTTGCCTCGGGGAGCAGCTACATGGCAAGCCCATGGAAGACAAGGCAGTGAGTGCAGAGGCTCGACCCCTCTCTGTGAATCATGGACACACCGATTCACCTATTGAACCAGAATTCCCCACATAGAAAGGTTCCACAGACCTTTGGTAGAAGGTTCTACGTGGCCTGTCTTCTATCTCATCTGCGCTATCTTTTAAGATGTTAATAACCATGTAACCATGTAAATCTACCCCTCTGGTTCCTTGTAACATAGTTTTATGACTCCTTGTAACATAGTTTTATACTTCCCTTTATGTTAATAACCCTCACATTGTTTTCCATTTAACCTAGTTATTATGCAACCTAGTTTATGTTCACCTAATATTTAATGTAATTCAATATTGCACTGTTCTGCTATATTGTTGTTTAAGTTCCTTGTTTTTGCTCAACTAATGTTTAATGTAATTCAATATTGCAATGTTCTGCTATATTGTTGTTTATGTTCCTTGTAAACCGCCCCTGATCTCTGGAAGGGGCGGTATAAAAAAGCACTGAAATAAATAAATAAATAAATAAATAGTTCACTGTTATATTTCCGTTATTCTTAATCACATTGCTAACCAGGTTGTATGATCCATTTACTGATTTTACCCTGTTATCCAAGTTTTATTCCCCTGTTTACTGTAACTCAGACGCTTGCTTATGGTGCTGAATTTTTTGTTCGATGTAAACCGCGCTGATGCCAAAGAGTGCGGTATATAAGAGATGTAAATAAATAAAATAAAAATAAATAAGGCCACGGAGATTGAGACAGAGTACATGACTCATACTCGCCTCTCCCAGAAAACGTCCTCCCTCCCCTGGAAGAAGCAGCAGAGCAAGAAGCCTTTCTTCCAGTGAAAGGGGCTCCCATATAGGGGCTACTTGGCCTATCCGCTGGCATCGACCTCCATTCAGGGCGGCCAGGGCAATTCCACAGTCCACAGCCTACATAAGCCGAAGGGCCTCAAGACCCAACCCCCGGCTCCGGCTCAACCAGCCTCAGGGTTTTGACGCCATTGGCATAGCCTCTCCCCCTCTGGCAGGGCGGCTGTCCATCGGGGGGTGTCTGGTCCATTTCTCCCACAGGTGGGAGTCCATCTACACCGATGCCTGGGTTCTCCAGGTCATTTGAGAGGGCTATTGTCTCCATCTGGACCATGCCCTTCCTCTGTACTTTCCCAGGGAGCCACGTTGGCTTCCCCAGTACCAGGCCCTCCGGAGTCAGGAGCTTGCAGGCCTTCTCAAGGACAGCGTGGTAGAACCAGTCCCACTGCACCTCCAAGAACTGGGTTTTACTCCCGATACGTCCTCGTCCCGAAGTGGACAGGGGGCCTTCGTCCCATTCTCAACCTGCGGAACCTCAACAAGTTCCTGGTGCAGGAGAAGTTCAAGATGCTGTTCCTTGGAACGTTACAGCGCTACCTCCAGCAGGGCAATTGGCTATGCTCCTTGAACTTAAAAGGATGCCTTCACTCACATCCCTCGTTCACCCGAAACACAGGAAGTACCTCCACTTCATGGTTCAGGGAAAACATTACCAGTACAGGGTACTTCCCTTCGGTCTTGTGTCCGCCCCGCGTGCCTTCACAAAGTTCCTGGCCGTGGCTGTGGCCCATCTGCAGCTGCAGGGCACCTTCATCTATCCATATCTTAATGACTGGCTCGTAACAGGGGGCATGGCCTCCGAAGCCAGGCAGACCATGGACCGCACCATTTGCCTCCTGGAGCATCTGGGGTTTCTGATCAATTACCCAAAGTCCCACCTCACTCCATTTCAGTCCCTGGAGTTCATTGGGGCTTACTTGGACACCTATTGGGCCATAGCTTTTCTTCCTCAGGACATGGCAGACCACCTCGTGTCCCTGGCATCCAAAGTGCGGTGCCACGGTGCCATCCAGGCCCGGACAATGCTTCCTCTTCTCGGCCACATGGTCTCCACGGTCCATGTCGTGCCCAATGCCCATCTCAACATGCGGGCGACGCAGTGGTGCCTCCGAGCGCAGTGGGCGCAGTCGACCAGCTGCCTCCGAGATCCCATCTCGGTCTTTCCCAGGGCGGCGAAATCTCTGGCTTTGGTGGCAGGAGTTTCGGAACCTGCTTCGCAGTATGCCCTTCCAAGTCCCGGCGCATCAGGTGGTCTTGATATGGATGCCTCCCTGGCGGGCATGGGAGCCCACTATGAGGGACGGTGCACTCAGGGGTCCTGGTTCCTCAAGGAGTCCTGGCAGCAGATCAACCTACTGGAACTCCGGGCAATTTGCCTCATTCTCCCGGTTTTCAAGGACCGCTTGCAGCAGACGGACAACCAGGTCACAATTTTCTATGTGAACAAACAGGGGGGCACTGACTCCTACAGCCTCTGTTTGGATGCAACAGACCTGTGCTCCTTTGCATGACCGTCTGGGTATTTACTTCCCGGGTCAGGACAATGCATTTGTGGACCGGCTCAGCAGGGTCCTCTGGCCGCACGAGTGGTGCCTGTGTCCCCGAACAGCGCAGTGCCTCTTCCAGCATTGGGGGACTCTGGACCTGGACCTCTTTGCTAGCCAGGTGAACTCACAGCTTCCTCGGTTCTGCAGTCCATTCCCGCACCAGGGCAGAGTGGCCTCCGATGCCTTCCTCATCTCGTGGGACACGGGGTTACTATATGTCTTCCCCCCCTCCCATGCCCCTCATTGCCCAGACCCTTCTCAATGTCCAGCGGGACAGGGCCTCAATGATTCTCATAGCCCCGAGGTGGCGCAGGCAGCCTTGGTTTCTCCTGCTGCTCTGTCTCTCGACGGAGCCCCCGGTCCTGCTCAGGTTCTCACCGGAGCTGCTGATGCTAGAGGAGGATCTGCTTTGTCACCCCAATCTGGGGTCCCTGTCCCTCACAGCTTGGCGGCTAAGCAGGTCGCTCTAGCATCCTACCATCTCCCCATGGAGATTGAGGACATTCTTTTGGCCTCACGAAAGGACTCGACAAGATGGGCTTACACCTTCAAGTGGTGTTGGTTCTTGGTGTGGTGCTCGGAGCTCCAAGCAGACCCATTTTCATCCCCTACCAATTTGATCTTGCAGTACCTGCTCCACCTCTCACAGTCAGGGCTTAAGTCTAACTCAGTCAGGGTTCACCTGAGTGACATCTCAGCGAACCACCACCCCATCGAGGACAAACCTCGTTCGGGGCTACCACTTGTCTCTCGTTTCATGCGAAGCCTGCTTATTTCTAAGCCCCCTATCTGCCCTCCTCTGACAGAATGGGACCTCAATGTGATCCTCACACAGTTGACCAAGTCGCCCTTTGAGCCCATGGCTACCTGCCCACTGTGGCACCTGTCATGGAAGGTGGCCGATAGCTCTCACCTCTGCCCGGAGTCAGTGAACTCCAGACACTGATGGCCGAGGCACCGTACTTGAGGTTCTATAGGAACCGGGCGGTCCTGTAGGCTCACCCCAAGTTCCTTCCAAAGATTGTTTTGGATTTTCATCTCAATCAAGAAATAGTGCTGCCCACTTTCTTCCCGAAGCCCTACGCCAACTGGGCATTGGCGATTCTCCACACTCTGGATTGTAAGAGGGCTCTCTCTTTCTACCTGCAGCGGACCCAGGACCACCACAGATCCGGGAAGCTCTTTATTTCCTTCGACCTCAGCCGCTTGGGGCTGGCATCACCAAGCGTACCTTGTCCATCTGAGTGATCGATTTCATCGCCTTTGCCCAGGCCCACATTGTCCGAGTGATGGTGACGTCTGTCACTAGTCTGCACTCGGTGCCACTGGCAGACATCTATCAGGCCACCACCTGGTCTTCCACTCACACCTTCATGGTGCATTACTGCCTGGAGAGAGAGTCCCATCGGGATGCTGCCTTCGGCCAGGCTGTATGCTGCAATCTGTTCGGGATTTAAGCTACTTCTGCCCTCCGACCCTTCTTGTTCTGGCTACCAGGAGTGTGGCCATCCTTGGACCCAGGGTCTTCGGGTTCCTTTGGCTTTCATTGGCAACTGCTCACAGCGATGCCGTGTCTTTTTTTACAGGTCCTCGGTAGCCTGTAGCTAGGGAGTCCCATATGTGAGGACTGACTTTCTGCTTGTAGCTACTCACCTGTAACATGTGTTCTCCAGGGACAGCAGGAATCAGTCCTCACAACCCTCCCTCCTCCCCTTGGAGTTGTATAGTTTTGCCATCTTCTTGAAGTGGCTATAGCTATGGCACCTGACTGAGTAAGATGGCAGCTTTGGGTGGGAAGGGACCATGCATGCGTGGTGGCATTCCCAAAGGCTTTCTTTGAAAGCTGGGGAAATGCTCCGCACGGGCTCGTCGGTGCCAACATCACCCTGGGAAACACCTGTTACAGGTGAATAACTATGCTTTTTTGGCACTCTCCCTCAATAGCACAACTGAACAACACTTGCTAAATACAGAAATTACTTATAAAATTACCCTCTAAAGGGGCTAGTTACTATGCTGTGGTAAGATTTAGCATTTTACTGTGGCTTAAATTAGCGCATGAGTCAGCAACTGCAGTTACCCAGTACCACAGATTAGTGACTCCTGCGGTAAATGAATACAACTTCACTCAACCTCACAAGCTGTGTTGTTCCACACCTTGGGAGCGTTGGACTACTAACTTGTGACTTGATACTCCTGGAGAGCCACCTTAAAGACGTTAGTAGCTGGGAAAAATAATCTCTTGGACCCCATTTTCTCCTAGTCCAGAACTTCCACCCTCACCTCCATCCCTCATCAAGCCTCTCTTGAGCAATCCCTGATGGTAATAGGGTAAGGGGGCAGGAGCAGTACCCAGTCACTCTTTTTCCCTTCAGTTACTGGGTTCAAAATGGTATCAATTGACCCTAGTGGAAGTCTTGCAGTACTACTGCTAAGTATCAAGTTGCCATTTAGGAGTCTTTTGTCCTTATACTATTAGTGGTAGTACTGCAAGACTACTGCTAGAGTCAACTGGTGTTGTTTTGAACCTGGAGCCAGGAGGGGCAGGAGTGACCAGGTATTGCTCCTGCCCCCTTACACTAGACCACCAGGGATTGCTTTAGAGAGCCCCAGGAGGATCTGTGGTGGGCTGGAAGGAGTCTGTGATAAGGAAGCTTATCAAAGCTCAGGGAGTAATGACAATAGAGGAAAATTTACTCTGATCAAGGGACCTGTGCTGGCAGGTTATAGAAATAAGACAGCTTGTTTCCCTAAAAGACTACATGTTCCAGAATGCACCTGTATGCAGAAAGTCCCTAGGAGAGCTAGAGTGGAAAAGCATGAGTCTAATCAGAGAAATCAAACAGCCTCTAGAAGAATGCTTAATCCACAACAGCTGAAGAATGCAAGGGTGGAGTTGCAATCTAAGCCCTTTAAAACTAGAGGGGAATCTTCAGGAAGAGAGAAGGAGAAGGGGAATCAGAAGGAGAATGAGAACAGAAGGAAGAACAACCGGAACCTGAAGGAACAAGGACAAGGAAGCAGACGGTCCAAGAGAGGAGCTCAGAGAAGTACCTATGCCTGGAGAGATACCCAGGGGAAAGAAGAATCTTCAGAGGACTGGAAAAAGCCAGAGGTCTGTAGATCCACAGCCAGGGACCCTCAAGCAACGCCTAGGAAGAGGACTGTTGCAGCTAAGGAAGAAAGGAGCCCAAATACCTCTTGGAGGACGTCTGGAGAAAAGATCCTGAGGTCCAGAGGTACCAACTGGAGGACAGGACAGGACACAGAAGCTCTATTGCATACTGGCCAGAATACCAGAAGAAGCAGCCCGACGCTTGCCTGGATTCATGTAGGAACTGTGAACGTTTCTCTAGCTTTGAGCAGTGCAAACCGCAGGGAAACAGTTTCTCTCCATGTAGAGGTCAGTTCCTAAAGCCCTCTGAGTCAGACGGAGAAACAGAATCTATGCAATTTCAAGATCAAGGTTCAATATCTGATACAGCGGATAATTATATGGACTGTTCTTTGAGTAGGTTGTTATTTTAGGAAAATCCTAAATATCAGAGCAAACATCAAAAGGAAACATTCTAAATATTAGCTTCCCATAAAGCTTTGTTGAATGAAAAAGCTTTTGGGAAAGTTTTGCACGTGTGCTGAAATCAAGCTACTGATTGCAGTTAATTGTCATCTGTTGGTGGAGGAGAGCCCAGCACAAGCCGTGCACACGTAGGATTAAAACATTCTTTTCTGTATAGAGAAAGTGGGCTATGTTTTAGTATAAAGAAGTTTTCCTCTTTGATTTGTTTTTCCCAGCACTGCTAAGGAGTTTATTAGCAGTAGCTGAAAGAAGCCTTTCTGTTCCATAAAGGACTTTGATTCTTATTTGCATAAGATATTTCAGGTGCCTTATTTTGTGTTGAATAAAACCCTGGAGAAGTTATCTGGAAGATCTTACCAAGCATATCTGTGTGTGGGATAATCACCCCATAAATAAACTCTAATTTTGTCTACACTCGACCAACTACAAGAGTTTTCATTATTCTAAAAGGCAAGCTTTGTGTGAATGGACTTCAATAGCCACAATCCTTTACAAGACAGTTAATTTGCATACTTGCCAAGATGGTGGTACCTTCGTAACAAGCACCCCCTTTTACAGTGGCGTAGTTTTTCGGATTGCTTTTACACTAAGGATACCAGGAATTATAAGGATTTACAGCTGAAAAAGTGAAAGAAAAAGTTTCAAGCCAGAAGGTGGAAAGTGGTTGTTTTTCCTTGACAACGCCTTGGAGAATACAGAAGCTGATCCAGGAGCAGTTCCAAGAGGGAAAAGATCCTGTGAGAGCCTGATTCATCACTGGTATAAGGTAAAAAGTACCTGGGCATGACCAGTGGTGGATAAAAAAGTCTAGATAAGGGGGCAGTTTAAAAAAAAAACACCTGTTTGTATGGTGTTGCCCTTTGTGTTTTTTTCTTTTGTTTTCTTACAGGGTTATACAGAATGGATCCCAAGGAACTGGTCAGCTGGATGGCAGCTCAGTGTGCCCGGCAACAAGAGCTCGAACAGCAGGCCCAGGACGCCGCAGTCACAGCCCTGAGGGAGCAGCAGAAGCCAGTGCTTGACCTTGTTGAAGCATTAATTGCACTACGCACCCAAGGAGGAGCTGATTCAACATCGTCAGTGACACCGGGTACTCCCCAGGTGGACAATGTGGGACTGAGTCAGGGTATTGGGGCATTCAGTCTGGGAAAACTTACACCTGAGGACAATGTTGATGATTTCCTAGAAACTTTTGAAAGGGTAGCTCAGGCACTAGCGTAGCCAGAGAACCAGTGGGCAGTAAGGCTGGCAACCTCATTAACTGGGGAGGCGCTTGCCGCCTATAGAGCCTTGCCAGCAGCTCAAGCTTTAAATTATAGGGATGTTAAAGCTGCTATAAGGGATCGCCTAGGATTGACTGTTTCTGAATATAGGCGGATGTTTAGGGCTACTATGTTGAGAGTGGGTGAAACATCCAGAGCTCTGAGTCAAAGGATCAGAGGACTAGCTCTAAAATGGTAAAATCCTGAAGGGAAGAATATGGAAATGGTTTTGGACATTATAATGCTTGAACAATTCATTTTAGCTGTGCCAAAAGACTTGCAAACTTTCCTAATACAGCAAAATTGCCAAAACCTAGGAGAGGTAACCATGTTATCAGAACGGTTCATGGAAGCCACGCAGGCTTGCCATAGAATGGGAGGCCCTCTGAAGGTTGGTGCTGAGGCAAGCTGTGCTGTATCAGAAAAGAAAGTGATAAAGAATGATGTTTCTAACAATTTATTTATTTATTTATTTATTTAACATCTTTTATATACCGCGCTATTTGTTTTCAGTGCGGTTTACAAGTAACAGAACTGCACAATCAGAAAACACTGGTGTGCTTACATTATAACAGGTAACTTAAACTTGGAAAAGGGGTAATAAAACTATAACTATGTACACACAGTAAAACTATATACAAAAAACAGTGTAAAAACTGAGCTATGATATTGTACCTAACCAAGTTAAGAAGTGGGGTAAGAAAAAATGTTACCAATGTGGAAAATGGGGACATTTGGAAAAGGCGTGTCAGTTTCACACTAGTTTAATAGGTACTGGTTTAAAACAGCCTGAAGAAGGTTTCCTTTTGGTGGTTGATGTGCAGGGAATTACCACGAATGCTCTGTTAGACTCTGGGGCAGACCAGAGTATGCTGTCTAAAAGGCTTTGGAAGAGGATAGAGACCCAAGAAAAATTTGAGCCTAGAACCCCTGAAAGCAATGTTTATATTAGATGCATTCATGGAGCTGTTTCATCATTCCCCACGTACAAGCTAATGGTTAAGGGCTTGGGAGTACAAAAGGAAATTCCTTTAGCAGTGGTTCCCAGGCTTCCATTTGATTTAGTCCTGGGAAGAGACTGGCCACAATTTAAACAAGGGTTAGTGAAAGGACTAGAGCAGAAGAGGGGCCTTGTATCCACCCGATCACAGGAAGCCAGGAGGAGGGGGAGCAGGCAGAGTTATTAGATTTACCCTCTCATGATGATTTAATAACCCCACCATCTGGGAAAGTAAGGAAAATGAAAGCACAGAAACGCCGTGAGAGACTTTGCAGAGCACAGGGGAGGGCTGAGTTGGAGGCTGGCCTAGACTTACCCTGGGTGCCAGCTGAGCTAGTGGCAAAGTTTCCCAACTTTCCCCAGGAACAGCGAGATGATCAAGCTCTCACCCGAGCTTTTGAATATGCTCAAGAGGTCCGAGAGGATCTGCCCAGATTTATATTGGATAATGAAATACTATATAGAGAGAGTCAGGACCCCAGGAATGGGACCATACGTAAACAGTTAGTGGTACCCACAACTTTTAAGGGACTAGTGCTTAGACTTGCCCATGATCATCCAGTGGGAGGCCATAAAGGGATGCAAGGAACGCTGGATCAAATACTAATACGTTTTTACTGGCCAGGTATTTTTAAAGAAACTGCCCAGTTTTGTGCTGCTTGTCCAGCGTGCCAGCTTGTTACGGCATCTCACCCACCGGTGGTGCATTTAATTCCCACACCAATTATAACAGATGTCACCCGTCCTACCTGGGCAGCGTATTGTAGCGAGGTAGGTGGGGCATAAAAATATTTATGGATGGGTTTTGGCCAATATCATGCAGGGCCCAGGGACTTTAAGGCCTGGTAGCGTTCTCTGTCACCAAAATCCCATAGAAACAAAAGGTCTGAGTGGAGGAAAATAAAAGGCTTTTATTTCCCCTGTTAATGCACAAAGGTTCAATTGCTTGGTTACAAAAACATCAAAACACAAATTCCTTACTTCAGGTAAAAAGGGAAAAGAAAGTAGTAAAGAAAAACTGTTATCTTCACATTCAGTGATAAAGCAGATAAACAGTCTTAACTCCCAAGATAGCTTAGTTGCTCAGACAGGACTCTAGGCTCCCTCTCCTACAGAAGCTACAATCCATCTCATGGTCTGACTCAAACTCCAGTTGCATCGGCTCGGCTTCTGAGGCCTCTGAGCCTAAATCAGTGCTCGTGGGTAAGTTGCCATAAGGTTCTTTAAATATGTTCCGCACAACTTCCCAATGCTCGGGGTTGAGAACCGGGCGTCGGTCCTGCGCCTTCAGATACTGTGAACTGCCCTTGCTTGGCAAGAGTCTTGTCTTAGCTTTCTGTACAGCTGGGACCTTAACAAGTCTTTTAGTGGGCGCGTGTTCCTTGCACCTTATCTTACAAACATTCTCATAAGGATAATATTCTTGTGCTCCTCGCACACCCCATACATCCGCAGTTTGTACCCTGCTTTTAGTAAAATATGGGTTACCTTGTCTTCTTGGTTGGACTGCTCCGGGTGAAGCTTGAGGCCTGCTCCAGTAGGGATCCTGCTCGGCCTGAGTACTAGGCCTTAGGCTCTCCAAGCGTTTGGCTGTGGGTTTCAGCTCACAAGCACAGCCACGCCTTGGCCTCTCAATATGGCTACCACTCACTTGGGCTGGAGTTGGCCCACCTTCTCCACAGGGTCTCCTTTCTCCCAACCTCTGAGGCTGCTGCTGCCTCCTGCGAAACTGTTGGTCAGGGATTATGGCTCCTCCTGGATATCCAGCCCCTACATTTGGCTGACCTGCCCAACCTGCTGGTTCCGCTGGTTCTCTAGGCAGTGCTCCTTTCCCAGGCCGTCCTGCCTGTACCTTTCTCCAGGGCTGTCCTGACTCCTCCGGTTCCGCTCCTGGTTCCACTCCAGGTTCCTGTAGTTCTGCTTCTTGTTCCCGGTTTCCTTCTCGGTCCTGTTCTTGCTCTTCTGCCTGTTCTGCCCGTTCTGCTTTCCAATCTTTCAAATTCCCTTTAAAAGGCACTCCTCTCTTTCTTGATTGGAGGTGGGCTCGCACTACCTCCTGACCTAGGAGGTGTGGCTCCTCTGTTCCTCGGAGGTCTCTCCTGCTCCCCCTATATGGTTCCTCTGGATATTGCAGTCGGTGTTTGACTTTTCCCGGGTTTAAAACATTTTCTTTCGCTCCCAGAGGGTTTGCAGCATCACACAGACCCAGTAGGACGCATTGCTGTGGACATAGTAGGGCCATTAGTCAAAACACCCCGAGGTTTCCAATATATCCTAGTTATGGTAGATCAGGCAACAAGGTTTCCCTGGGCCATACCATTAAGGAATATTTCTGCCAAAATGATAGCTTTAGAGCTAATCAAATTATTTTGTGAAATAGGGTTCCCCAGAGAGGTGTTAACTGACCGAGGATCTAATTTTGTATCCAAGTATTTAGCACAAGTCTGGGATGCCTTTGGCATTCAGCATGTAAAAACCTCGGCCTACCATCCTCAGTCAAATGGTTTGGTGGTGGAGAGATTCAACCAAACTCTCAAACAAATGTTGAGAAGAGGCTTAGCAGGGGATTTAAAGGAATGGGATATGTTATTGCCCTTTGTCTTATATGCCTGCAGGGAACGAATTCAAGTTTCCCTAGGTGTATCACCGTATGAATTGATGTATGGAAGGGCCCCACGGGGATGGTTAGATATCTTGAGGGAGCAATGGCTAGATCCTGAACCAGAGAATCAGGAAGTTCCACAGTTCTTGCATGATTTGAGGGCATGTTTAAAGAGGACTTCCCAGGTTGCCGAGAGGAACCTGCAGGACAGTCAAGTGCGCCAGAAAGAGTGGTATGACAGGAAGGCCAAAAGCCGCCAGTTAACCCTGGGTGAAAAGGTGTTGGTACGGGTAGCTGGTACAGCGCCCAAGTTTGAAGTACAGTGGAAAGGGCCATGGAAGGTAGTTAAACAGGTGAGCCCAGTGTCTTATGTTGTAGCAGCAGAGCGCAAACAATCCAATAATACCAGGAGTCTGTTCAGTAGGTCCAAATCATTTATTTGTGCACAAGACTCAAGCAGAATCACATTCAAAATGGCTGAGCACTGGCTGTTAGTAAAACAACAACTTTTATACTGTTCTTTCCCATTCTGGACATAGGCAAACTTTTCATTGGTTCCGGTAACCCTTCTTTCACCATCTATTGGTCCCGGTACCGTTACGTAGCTATCCAATGAGGGCCCTTGACTGGGCTCAGCACCTGTTTCCCCCCCTTACAGTCCCAATTACAATGGTCAGTTCTTCAACTTTGATACTTTTCTCCTCCAAGGTCGCTAACCAGCTGGAATATGTGGGAAAGCAGGGCACTGTAACCTTCCTCTCAACAGAGTTAATTAATTCCATAGAAGCTTCACACAGTCTTATCAGTATCAATTAAAGCTGTTTTTCTGTCTTTTCTAAGTTTCGTTTCTGCTTAGCTATATTCAGTTAAGCTGAATTAAGTTTCAATTCTATGGAGGCAATATTGGGGGGGGGGGGTTTCCATTCCTCTGGACCCCTAACCATGAGCTTCATTTACAGGTCAAGCTACTCGGGCCTGCCTGCTTAGTTCAATCAGCATGGATCATAGGCCTGAGCCTACCACAATGTGGTGGAAAACACTAGGGGGCATAGGCAAACCTACCACATAAATGTACTAAAATCTTGGAAAGAGAGGCCTGCACCTGATAATGTTCCTAGCCCTAGCCAAGAAATAGGTGAGTTACCAGAGGATAATAATAATGCTCTCGCAGGTATTACGGACTGTAAGGCAGAGGTTTCACAATAAAAACTAGTCCGTAATAACTTAAGCAGGGGGGTATGTGATAAGGAAGCTTATCAAAGCTCAGGGAGTAATGACAATAGAGGAGAATTTACTCTGATCAAGGGACCTGTGCTGGCAGGTTATAAAAATAAGACAGCTTGTTTCCCTAAAAGACTACATGTTCCAGAATGCACCTGTATGCAGAAAGTCCCTAGGGGAGCTAGAGTGGAAAAGCATGAGTCTAATCAGAGAAATCAAACAGCCTCTAGAAGAATGCTTAATCCACAACACCTGAAGAATGCAAGGGTGGAGTTGCAATCTAAGCCCTTTAAAACTAGAGGGGAATCTTCAGGAAGAGAGAAGGAGAAAGAAAAGGGGAATCAGAAGGAGAATGAGAACAGAAGGAAGAACAACCGGAACCTGAAGGAACAAGGACAAGGAAGCAGACGGTCCAAGAGAGGAGCTTAGAGAAGTACCTATGCCTGGAGAGATACCCAGGGGTAAGAAGAATCTTCAGAGGACTGGAAAAAGCCAGAGGTCTGTAGATCCACAGCCAGGGACCCTCAAGCAACGCCTAGGAAGAGGACTGTTGCAGCTAAGGAAGAAAGGAGCCCAAATACCTCTTGGAGGACGTCTGGAGAAAGGATCCTGAGGTCCAGAGATACCAACTGGAGGACAGGACACAGAAGCTCTATTGCATACTGGCCAGAATACCAGAAGAAGCAGTCCGACGCTTGCCTGGATTCAGGTAGGAACTGTGAACGTTTCTCTAGCTTTGAGCAGTGCAAATCGCAGGGAAACAGTTTCTCTCCGTGTAGAGGTCAGTTCCTGAAGCCCTCTGAGTCAGACGGAGAAACAGAATCTATGCAATTTCAAGAGCAAGGTTCAATATCTGATACAGCGGATAATTATATGGACTGTTCTTTGAGTAGGTTGTTATTTTAGGAAAATCCTAAATATCAGAGCAAACATCAAAAGGAAACATTCTAAATATTAGCTTCTGTAATGCAGTGAGGGCTGATGAAAGCCCAGAGGAGAAAAAAGAAGCTGTTTTTCAGAGGAAAAAAGATGTGCACAAGTTGCAATATTCGCAGGAACCAGCTAGAGGGAGCAGAAGTGCATTCAGAGAGACTGAAGGGCCACGCCCAGCTGGTCATGAGGAACTGACAACCAGTTCCCAATCCTCAAAGGCAGGAGTGCTTTATAAGAGGAGAGTGGAAGACTGGAGGGGGGAGAGGTTAAAGTGGAAGCCTGATTCCTCCGGAGCTAGAGGATCACCAGGAGTGAGAGGTGACTCACCAGGAGCTGAGGAAGGACCTAAGGAGGGACCAGCTCAAGCTAGAGAGAGAGCTGTTTGCCCGAAGAGGCAAAAGCACTGCCCTAATTGCGAGCAGAAGCCAAAGGAGAATCAGCTGGGGAAGCTAAGCCACGCTGAGCAGGAAAGCCAGGAGCTGGGCTTATGCAGAAGCAGGCGCTTACCAGGAGAATGGGTTCAAAGGCTGCAAGGTAAACCAAACTTTCAAAGAAAACGATTTCATCAAGCTGCTGACTGTGAGAGGCAAGCAATTGAAGAAAGCCATTTACCTGCTTGTTGCTGCAATACAAGGTATGATAAATATATGCCTATGAAGAGAGCTATAAATGTTAAAGACTATGGTAAAGCTGCTATAAAACCTCTAAGAAGAGAGAACCCATTTAATCCTAATACAGCACGTGGCCGACGCCCTAGGCTAGGCCAAGGACATTGGCAAGTACTGCAAGAGATATACAAAATCCCTGGAGGTGTTTCCCAAGAAACTAAGGATACAGAGTCAGACATATCTGATTATGAGCTAATGCAAGTGGAACTGGCAGGAGAATTATTAGACCAGGAAATGGATTGTACTCTCTGTGTATCTGGTAGCATAGAGTCTTTGCCAGACTTGTGAGTTGCTTGAATTGCCAAACGAGCATTCTTTAATTGACTAAGCACTGCTATTCCTTTGAAGTTCAACAGTTTTGCTTTAAACCTGAGTTTTCTTTCTTACCTGAATTAAGGACATTTACTTTGAGTTGTAACCCAACAATTGGAACCACTGTGTAAAGGGAATAAAAGCCTTCTTTTTCCCACCACTCTGCTTTAATGGTTTCTTTAAAGATTGGAGCTAAAAACTACAAGGACCAAGTGCCTTTTGGCCCTTAAAAGACTCTCCTATTTTAATATTAAAATTTTTATGTCCCACCTGCCCTGGTGTCCACTGGCCACCAGGGAGGCGTGCCGACATAAAATGGCGTAGTTGTTTGGATTTTTTTATTGGGTTCTTACAACTGGAAAAGGAAAAAAACAGAAAATAATCTCCAAGGTTTAAAAAGTAAAACCCGGAGTGGAGTAGCTGAAAACCAGATTGAAAAAATAAAACCCGGAGTGGAATAGCTGAAAACCGGATCGGAAGGTAAAACCCGGAATGGAGTAGCCAGAAACCGGATCGGAAGGAAAACCCGGAGTGGAGTAACAAAAGACCAGACCGGAAGGCGAAAATCCAGAAGGGGGACACCTGGATCAGGGGACCGGAGGATCCTGTTGCTGACACTGAAGGCGGAGAGCTGCAGAGTGGGGCAGCAATGGTCATTCCAAAACTGAGGCAACACGGATATCAGGTAAAATGTAATTACACCTGGCCCGTGTTGGATATCATAGTGAAGCTTGGAAAAAAAAAAAAAAGAAGAAAAAAAAAAGAGCTCATTTGTGTTTGTGAGCCACACTTGTTTTTTTTTTCTCTCTTGTGTTTCTTTTCTATAGGTGCAGCATGGAGCAGAAAGAGCTCTGTGCATGGATGGCTCTACAGTTTGATCGGCAAGCCGAGTTTGCACGCCAGAACCAGATGCAGGCCCTCCAAGCTTTGCAAGCACAACAGAAGCCGGTCCTGCAAGTCATGGAAGCGTGGTTGGCCCAGCAGAGGGAGATGCTGGAAACGGCCAACGCCAAGATGCAACAGGCGGCTGGACCAAGTAATCCGATGGAAGGACAATGGACGTGCAATGCCCTATCCGTGGGGAAGTTAAGTGCTACTGATGATGTAGACGACTTTTTAGATTCCTTTGATAGAATCACACGTTCCGCTGCCTGGCCAAAAGAGCAATGGGCCATTCGCCTAGCAGCGTCCCTCACAGGGGAACCCCTGGCTGCGTACAAGGCAATGCCCCCTGCTCTTGTAAATGATTATGAGGAAGTAATTAAGGCTATCCGGGATCGCCTGGGCCTTACACCTTTCTTATATAACCGAATGTTTAGGGCCACTTCTCTCAAGGCAGGCGAAACGCCTAAGGCCTTAGGCCATAGGATACGCAGTTTAGCGACCAAATGGCTAAAGCCTGAGGAGAAGGCAGTAAGTACGCTAATGGATGAAATAATACTAGAACAGTATAAGTCTGCAATACCAAAGAGGGTGCAGAACTTTCTCATTCTGCAGAGTTGCCGCACCACTGCTGAAGCAATAGCTCTTACCGAGAGTTATTTGGTTTCCGGCCAGGTCACAGCGTCGAAATTATCCTTCTTGCCTTCACTAACTCTTTGCATGTAGCACACGATCAGGGAGATATCTCGGTTGCGGTGGCACTTGATCTTTCTGCGGCTTTCGATCTGGTTGATCACTCTCTTCTTCTAGCCCGTCTCAGTCAAGCCGGTGTTCACGGCACTGTCTTTAAATGGTTTCATTCTTTTCTTCATGCCCGGTCTGCCTCTGTACTACCCATGTCCCCCTCTTCTCTACCTTCTGCCCCCTTCCCTTTACCATGTGGGGTTCCCCAGGGTTCTGTCCTAGCTCCCCTTCTCTTTAATCTTTTCTTGGTACCCCTCACACTTATCATTCAACAGTTTGGGATCTCTGCTTTTTACTATGCCGACGACATCCTTCTTCTTCATCACACCTCCCCACTTTCTCCTGATCTGACTCCCCTTAACAACTGCCTCACTGCTGTCACCTACTGGTTAACCCAAAACTGCCTTCACCTGAATCTGGCCAAAACCACTGCTATTTGGTTCCCCCACAGTCACCCCTCCCCCTCGTTAGCTCCTTCCTTGTCTAACACTCCCATATCCTTAGTCACTACCTTCCGCTATCTTGGTGTTCTCTTTGATTCAGATCTTTCCTTTCACGCCCATATCTCACATATTACTAAAACTTCCTTTTATTTCCTGCGTCAAATCCGTGCTGTCCGTCCTTTTCTTTCTCCTTCTGCCCTATCTACCCTCCTTCTCTCTCTTGTCATGTCCAGGGTTGATTTCGCTAACTCTATCCTTATTGGCCTGCCTTTTTCTCATTTACACCGTCTTCAAAGAATCCAGCATACCGCAGCCCGCCTTCTTTCACACTCTTCTCATTCGCACCATATAACTCCTCTTCTTATCCATCTACACTGGTTGCCTCTTCCCTTCCGCTCTCAATACAAACTACTTACTTTGGTTCACAAGGCCCTCCACACCAACTCCCCACAATACCTAGCCGATTTAATTCACTTCCACACTCCCAGATATACCCCCCGTTCATTTCACTTAAACCGGCTTACCCTTCCCCCCCCCTCTGCTGCCCACTTGCAATCCACCCGCTCTTCAGCTTTTTTCTTTATAGGCCCCGCACTATGGAACTCCCTTCCCTCCTCTATCCGTTTAGAACCCTCCCACTCAGCATTTAAACAGCAGCTAAAAACCTACCTCTTTTCCCTAGCCTTTAACCTCCCTACTTCTCCCCCCTCTCTATAATCTCACTCCTCCCCTCCCACTTTCTCCTGCCATTTCTGTTCTTCCTCTTTCTTTTTATGAAATGTAACTTCTTTTCCTTTTACCGGCCTTGCGCCCTATTTTAAAGGTTTTTATATGTTGTAAACCGCTCTGATTTTATTGTGAAGGGCGGTCTATCAAGTTTTATTAAACATAAACATAAACATTTGGAGGCAGAGATGGTCACCCAGCAAAAGGTGGGTCTCCAAAATGGGCAGTCGGTATGGAGGCGCAGATGTTAGAAAGTGTCTCACGACCTCTACAGAAAGGTTTGAAAAATCCTACTGTTTTGTCAAAAGAAACTGCTAAAAGATGTTTTTCATGTGGAAAGAAAGGGCATTTGAAACAGGAATGTTACTTACGTACTGCTCTTGTCGGAGAAAAGCCAAAAGCAATACGTGAGGGATTTGTGTTGAATGTAAAAATACAAGGGGTAAATGCAAAAGCACTTTTAGACTCTGGAGCTGACCAGACTATGATTTCTCAAAAATTATGGTCTGTGGTCAGGGATCAAGGCGAGTCAGTGCCAGATCAGCCAGAGGGGAATGTTAAAATAAAATGTATACACGGTGCTGAGGGGAATGTTAAAATAAAATGTATACACGGTGCTGCTACCCGTTATCCCGTATATAAATTGTGGCTCAAAGGTTTGGGTATTGAAAAAGAAATGTTAATAGCGGTTATACCTAGGTTACCACAAGAGCTTGTACTAGGCCGAGACTGGCCACAGTTCAGGAGAGGGCTAAAAGAGGGCTTGTCTCCACAAGAAGCTCTGGTATCCACTTGCATTCGCTCTAAGGATAGTACAATTCCTAGCCCGCTTTGGGAAAAGCCAAAAAAAAAAACCCCCACCCTTAAAGTACAGGAAGACCCACAAAAGAAGTTTGTACTAAGATTTTGCAAAACTTCAGAGCAAGCTCGCAGTCCTCAACGGGCATCTGCACAGGCGGCGGGCTATGATCTGTATAGGGCTGAGGACCAGGTTGTCCCGAATCATGGACGTACGCTAATCAATACTGACCTCCAGGTGGAGCTACCCCAAGGGTGCTATGGGCGTATAGCACCATGGTCCGGGCTCGCTTCCAAACACTTCATTGACATGGGTGCCGGTGTAGTCGATCCGGACTATAGAGGCCTACTTAAAGTCCTTTTATTTAACTTTTCAAATGAAGACTTTAACGTCAAAGTGGGGGACAGGATAGCACAATTGATATGCGAACGGGTGGGCTTCCCAACCCTCGAAGAGGTCGCCACGATAACTCCAACGAGCCGGGGAACTGGAGGTTTCGGCTCTACTGGGAAGAGAGACATGGAAGGCTTTATTGCTATGGGGAATGACCCCCCAGAGGAAGATCTTGGCCCACGACTAGATGAGTGCAAAGGTTGCCCTACACCAAGGATCAGTGAAGAGTTCTCCTTAAAGCAGAAGCAGGATTTGACCCAACTGCTAGAAAGGTTTAAGGACGTGCTAACTCCTATACCAGGAGAGACAGCCTTGGTGGCACACGAAATAATTACCCCTCCTGGGAAAATTATAAGACAACGGTCATACTCATTGCCGGAGGCCAAGAGGCAGGAGGTTATCGATCAAGTTCAGGAGATGCTCCAGATGATCATTGAGGAATCGCACAGTCCATGGTGCAGTCCCGTGGTATTAGTACCTAAGCCCGATGGTACTATGCGTTTTTGCATAGATTTCCGCCAAGTGAACGCGGTGTCTACTTTCAACGCGTACCCGATGCCTCGTATCGAGGAATTGTTAGACAGGCTAGGGCAGGCAAAATTCCTCACAACTTTAGACATGATAAAAGGATATTGGCAGGTGCCCCTAACACGAGATGCTAAACCCAAAACTGCCTTTAGCACTCCCCTGGGCCTGTTCCAGTTTAGAAGAATGCCCTTTGGGTTGCACGGGGCGGCTGCAACATGCCAGCACCTGATGGACATTGTTCTCCGACCGCATCTGAGTTTCGCAACAGCCTACATGGATGATGTGGTGATCCACAGTGCCACGTGGGAAGAGCCTCTACTCCAGGTGGGAACAGTGCTGGAAACCTTCCAAAACTTAAAGGAAAAATTAAGTCGAGTCCCCATACTGCGAGGCGTAGATTTTAGACAACCCTTTATATTACAAACAGATGCTTCGGAGACTGGTTTGGGTGCTGTTCTCTCCCAGGTACAAGAAAGCGCAGAGCACCCCCTAATGTTCCTAAGTAGGAAGCTGTCACCTGCGGAGAGAAAGTATTTGACTATCGAAAGGGAATGTCTCGCAATCAAGTGGGCAATCGAAGCATTGATGTTTTACTTGACAGGAAGGAAATTTGTCCTCATTACGGACCATGCCCCTCTAAAATGGTTAAGCAGTATGAAGAATGACAATCACCACCTAACCAGGTGGTATATGGCTTTACAACCGTATAATTTTAGAGTGGAACACAGAGCAGGGAAGCTGCATTTTAATGCTGACGCAATGTCCCGTATTACGTGCTGCGCGGAAGAAGGTTCCCCAGCCCGTAATATTTTAAGAAGGGGGATATGTAATGCAGCGAAGGCTGATGAAAGCCCAGAGGAGAAAAAAGAAGCTGTTTTTCAGAGGAAAAAAGATGTGCACAAGTTGCAATATTCGCAGGAACCAGCTAGAGGGAGCAGGAGTGCATTCAGAGAGACTGAAGGGCCACGCCCAGCTGGTCACGAGGAACTGACAACCAGTTCCCAATCCTCAAAGACAGGAGTGCTTTATAAGAGGAGAGTGGAAGACTGGAGGGGGGAGAGGTTGAAGTGGAAGCCTGATTCCTCCGGAGCTAGAGGATCACCAGGAGTGAGAGGTGACTCACCAGGAGCTGAGGAAGGACCTAAGGAGGGACCAGCTCAAGCTAGAGAGAGAGCTGTTTGCCCAAAGAGGCAAAAGCACTGCCCTAATTGTGAGCAGAAGCCAAAGGAGAATCAGCTGGGGAAGCTAAGCCACGCTGAGCAGGAAAGCCAGGAGCTGGGCTTATGCAGAAGCAGGTGCTTACCAGGAGAATGGGTTCAAAGGCTGCAAGGTAAACCAAACTTTCAAAGAAAACGATTTCATCAAGCTGCTGACTGTGAGAGGCAAGCAATTGAAGAAAGCCATTTACCTGCTTGTTGCTGCAATACAAGGTATGATGAATATATGCCTATGAAGAGAGCTATAAATGTTAAAGACTATGGTAAAGCTGCTATAAAACCTCTAAGAAGAGAGAACACATTTAATCCTAATACAGCACGTGGCCGACGCCCTAGGCTAGGCCAAGGACATTGGCAAGTACTACAAGAGATATACAAAACCCCTGGAGGTGTTTCCCAAGAAACTAGGGATACAGAGTCAGACATATCTGATTATGAGCCAATGCAAGTGGAACTGGCAGGAGAATTATTAGACCAGGAAATGGATTGTACTCTGTGTGTCTGGTAGCATAGAGTCTTTGCCAGACTTGTGAGTTGCTTGAATTGCCAAACGAGCATTCTTTAATTGACTAAGCACTGCTATTCCTGTGAAGTTCAACAGTTTTGCTTTTAACCTGAGTTTTCTTTCTTACCTGAATTAAGGACATATACTTTGAGTTGTAACTCAACAATTGGAACCACTGTGTAAAGGGAATAAAAGCCTTCTTTTTCCCACCACTCTGCTTTAATGGTTTCTTTAAAGATTGGAGCTAAAAACTACAAGGACCAAGTGCCTTTTGGCCCTTAAAAGACTCTCCTATCTTAATATTAAAAATTTTATGTCCCACCTGCCCTGGCGTCCACTGGCCACCAGGGAGGCGTGCCGACTCTTCCCATAAAGTTTTGTTGAATGAAAAAGCTTTTGGGAAAGTTTTGCACGTGTGCTGAAATCAAGCTACTGATTGCAGTTAATTGTCACTTGTTGGTGGAGGAGAGCCCAGCACAAGCCGTGCACACGTAGGATTAAAAAGTTCTTTTGTGTATGGAGAAAGTGAGCTATGTTTTAGTATAAAGACGTTTTCCTCTTTGATTTGTTTTTCCCAGTACTGCTAAGGAGTTTATTAGCAGTAGCTGAAAGAAGCCTTTCTGTTCCATAAAGGACTTTGATTCTTATTTGCATAAGATATTTCAGCTGCCTTATTTTGTGTTGAATAAAACCCTGGAGAAGTTATCTGGAAGGTGTTACCAAGCATATCTGTGTGTGGGATAATCACCCCATAAATAAACTCTAGGTCTACACTCGACCAACTACAAGAGTTTTCATTATTCTAAAAAGGCAAGCTTTGTGTGAATGGACTTCAATAACCACAATCCTTTGCAAGACAGTTAATTTGCATACTTGCCAAGATGGTGGTACCTTCATAAAAAGCACCCCCTTTTACAAGTCTTCATAGAGGTTGGGGGTAGGAGAAAGGGTTTATGGCTTCTCTTAAGTGGGCTTGGGATTCTGTACTGAGCAGAGAGGATCTGTGAAAGTTTTTATTCTTTCTTTATTTTTTTTAAAGCTACTAGCTCCTTTAAAATGGCATCTGGCTGCATATTAGAAGCCTGATGTTTCCAGGCAGGAAAATTTACATCAGCTGTGAGTTGGTATTATTTTTCCAGGAATAATGCAGCTAGCAAGTTTCAGTGCAAGCTGTGTTATTCTATTTACATAATAATGACCTCCCCAAAGAGAGGGGCTTTGCATGCATTTGCATCTCATTATTTGCTACCACACATTGCAGAAAACTAATGTATGTGTTAAGGTAAAATAATGCATAATTTTGCTATTTAATGCACGTTAAGGCAGAAATCATCCATTATTTCCTTAACACACATTAGTAACTGCCCTTGTAATTTTATAATTAGCATATTTTAGACTTGCAGCAGATATAGTAGCATTTGTATGTTTGCTTAATGTATTATTTTTAATAAGTTTTGTTTCTGATAATTATTGCACGATGGCTAGAATTATTCACTTGAAGCCCATTCATAATTATAGATTTGGCCCTAAGCAAAGTGTAAATTAATTATGATCTGCTATCAGATTACAAATAACGTCATGCTGTTTTTATCTCCCCAGTTTTGTTATGACATCATGGAAGAACTTGACACATTGCTTCCACTGGCTCTAGCATGTAAAGATAATTTTCTTCAGGAAATGAGCACAAAATTTGCAGAGTCCTGCTGCAAAATAGCAACAACTATCTTGGCAAGGCTGCAGCAGAGGAGCAATGGAGTTCCAATAGAGGCACCAGTGCAGAACTTATACATTGCACTCTCTACATCAATATATGTCCTTCAGCATTTTACTCACTATAACAATTTAATGAGAGAGACAAGCAACAAGTAAGTCTTTTGTGCATATGTTAATATTGCTGAGTGAATGTCTAGATATAAATGAATTAATCCAGAAAACATCACACACACCCACAAATGTCACAAGGAAACCCAACAGAGTGAGATGATACAAGTCCACGACAACACACAGGTGTAGATGCAAGAAGAATAGAGTTCATTTCTTCATTAAAAATCACTCTAGTTCCTACCCTATATGGTTGTGTTTTATCACATGGACTTCTTCAGGGGTATCAGACTTAAAAATAAAAAAATTATTAATATAGAATTACCACATCAGAATGTCATATTAAAAACATTTTATCAAAACATAATAAAAACAAGATCAAATAAAATATGATCTGGAACATGTATAACTCTTAAATCTGTTCAAATCCATTCTCGACTAAAAAATGCACATAAAAAATAAAATATAGAAATAATGTAATAAAAGTAATTGCATAAAGAATAATGTAAAAATATCAATAAACAATAGAACAATACATTTACATATATTAAGCAGAATAAAAATATAAAGCCAAAAAAATGAGAACACATATAAAGCATTGAAACAAAAATATGTTCCATATAATAGTAAAAAAACAACAAAAAAACCTTACAAAACCAGTGGATACAATGTTAGTAAATCCAATCCTGCTTGAATTGGAATGGGCACTACCAAAGTGTCCTAATTTAATAAAAAAGACCAAGACCATAAATAATGTCTTATAACAAAAACATAAGACTGACTTAAACATGAGATTGCTTTGTATAGGGAATCTTTTGTTCAGAATCTTACCAAGTTTCAGTGTTGCCTCACATCAGGCACTGTGGTGCAAACATATGCAGCATAGCATTCTTAGAAAGTAAAGCACCGCTGAAAACCCACCATATGTAAAGCAGAAAATCAAGTAGTGATGTTGCTAAGTACCATATAGCAATGAAACGAAAGAAACAAATAAAAAAACTATCAAATTGCCACCTCAGAAATTAAATCTGAATAGCCAGTATCCTCTCTAAAACTAAACTAAAACATGATCAGGATACCCAAAGCAAACTATACAAGTATGTGTGGAGTAATAAAAACGATCACAAATAATAATCCGTGCCATGCCGATTCTCTCTATTCATACATATTCTCCTGACTTCAAAGAAATTATGTCTGGTTGACCATAAGGTAAAATAGAGGGGTACAAGTACCCGACATCACAATAATAGAGACGCAGAGTCATCCTCAAGACACGTCACCGTCTTAACTATGCCACGCCACTATAATGATCAGGGCACCAAAATCAAAACCAATACTTTTAATCTACACTTAAAAATAAATAATAATTTATAAGGGAGAGCTCTATATGAAACCCCATAAAAACAATAAGATTCAAACGATAATAATTTCTAAAAATATGTGTGAAATGAAAACTAAATATAAAGGATAAAAAGGGCAAATAAAATATCAATTAAGCAACATCTGAAAGTTTTAGGCATGGTCATTTCTCCATTGTTGTTTGTTCTTCTTTGTATTTTAGAAGGGATGTCTAGGAAGAATCTGGGACGTCCAGAGCAGAACGTCCAAAAATGAGGGGAGTGGCAGCAGTGCATTTTGAAATCACTCTTGTCTCTACCCTGTAAAATGAACATCCCAGTAACTGGTTTTGGAGCCAGGCCCCACTCAAATAGCAAGACTGGGTACTCACACAGGTGTCTTGTCATTTTACAAATGTGTACAAGGAATGGACCTCAAACAAATATAGAGCTTGATAAGGTTCAACTGGACCCTCCAGTAAACAAGCTTCAAGGGCCAATACTAGAATGCTCGGTGTTCATCATAGGTCCATACTCAAACCCAGCATATGCAATGCAAATATTAACTTACATTTACATAGCATAAAATAACATTCTCCAGGAACAAGCAGGAAGTCAGTCCTCACATATGGGTGACGTCGACGCCGACGGAGCCCTCATGCGGTGCAATTTCCCCAGCTTTCTAAGAAAGCCTTTGGGAATGCTTTGCGCATGCGCGGTCCCATTCCCGCCCAAGGGTGCCATCTTGCTCAGTCTTCTTTTTTCCGCGGAGCCCGACAGAGGTTGTCCTGTTTTTCTCAGAAAAAGTTGATTGTTTTTTGAACATTCTACCATTTTTGATACCGGTTCGACGCCAGTTTCCCTTCCCGTCTCGGCTCGGTACACCGGTATCAAGTCTGGCTAATTTTTTCATTTTTTTTTCCTTAGTGACTAGCGTTCGCGCTCTTTCTTTTAACTGGCAGTCCGGTCTTTTGACCTCGCAGGGGCCCTTTTTCCCCTGATGGCTGCCAGCGGGTTTAAAAAGTGTGATCGGTGCAAAAAGCTTATGTCCCTCACCGACACCCATGACTGCTGCCTCCACTGCCTCGGACCCGACCATGACCTGATGGTCTGCGGTCCATGTGGCAAGATGTCCTCCAAGGCGTTGAGGAGCAGGCAGCACCAGCGCGAGACTATTTTCTCCGAGTCTGGATCTGTCCGGGCCAGGACCTCATCAGAAGCCTCGACATCTCGGGGACTGTGAACCCGAGCACCATTGGGGATCTTCTGAGCTGGGGTCTCCCACCCGGGAGCATCATAAGAAGAAGAAACCCGCGAGGGCTGCGTCTCTGGAAGGCTCCGATCGGCTGGGGCCCTCGGGTACCAGGTCGAGGAGCGCTGAACGCCGCCCCGGGTTTGCCGAGTCGGAGAGGCCTGCCAAAATACCTCGTACGGAGCCTGAGGCATCGGACAAGGTAATGCCTGTTGTCCTCGTGGACTCTCCTCCGGGAGAACCGGCGTTGGGAACCGAGCCGGTGGCTGCGGAGCCTTCTGAGCTGGGTCTCAGGTTGGCGGCCTTGGAGAGCAGTGTGTCTGCCTTCATGGACCAGCAGCGGGCGCTGATAGCCATTCTCACCCATGCATCCGCCCCGACCAATGGGACCTCGACGTCTAAGTCAACCCCGGAGGCAAAGCTGATCCTTGAGTCCATGCAGGCTCGAGTCGATCCTCGGCCAAGGTCTCCCTCGATCTCCCGTTCAGGACCGAGGTCGTCATCATCGCCGGGGCCATCGACATCGGGATGCACACGCTCAAAGCCCTCGAGGCTGGAGCCCATCGAGTCCTCCTCGGAGGGCTCGGCTTGGGAGACGGAGGAGGAAGACTTGCCAGATACCCAGTATGTCCCATCAGACTCACCGTGTTCGGAACCTCGGAGACGGTCGCTCCCAGAGGACACCAGGTTTTCAAACATCATTAGGGATATGGCCAAAGCTTTGGCTTTCCCTGCAGATGCCGAGGAGGAGCCTTGAGCTGAGGAGCTCGACGCCCTCCGATATGACTCTCCTCCGAAGGAGGCCCTTACTGTACCGGTGCCTCCGATACTGGAACGGTTGATGCTCCGTATGTGGGAGTCCCCGGCCTCGGCGCCGGTCCTCAGCAAATGGGTCGATTCCATTTATCGAGTCCGTAAAAGCCCCGGGTTCCAAAAGGCACAGCTGCCGCACAACTTCATGGTTGTGGAATCGGCCATGCAAAGGCTCAAGAGCCAGAAGACGCACTCCTTGGTGCCTCCCGGCCGGGAGGCCTGCAACCTGGACGGCCTCGGCAGAAAGTGCTTCCAGGGCTCGATGCTGTCGTGCCATGTTCAGACATACCAGCTGTACATGGGCATGTACTTAAAAGACCTGGCAAAGGGGGGGCGGAGCCTGATGCCGAGCAGGTCAGTCGCTTAAAGCGGAGGCTCTGTGGAGATCTGCCAAGAATCCTGAAAAAACAGAATTTTGCAGTGCACCACCAAGTCAAAATATCGGGGAATATCAGGGTGAGCCAACGGGATGGCAGGACCCAAGCCGGTTCGGCTTGATTATGCTGGCGCGCTGAACAGTAGCGGGGAAAGGTCCAAAACAGAACCCCTCTCTCCACAAAAAATGGCGGCTGCACGTGAAGGGCCCGAGGCCTTACAGGAGCTCCTTACAGAGATCCGTGGAGTGAAGGAGTTGGTTAAAGCCAGCGGAGATTCCTTAAGTACAGTGCATGAGGAAATCAGCGCGTTGCGAAGCAAGATTGAAGGGATCTCTCTCCGACAAGAGAAAGTAGAGGGAATCCTGTCCGCCCACGGGACACGTTTGGAAAAAGTGAATAAATTGGAGAGACAGCTTCGGGCGCTGCAGAGGGAAGTAGAAGTTGGTAACAATCGAGCCCGTCAGAATAATGTGCGGCTGGTTGACGTTCCAGAGGGAGCAGAGGGTAAAGACATGATTGCCTTCTTGGGCAAGCTGATCCCCTCGGTACTCAAGCTTACCTTTGAGAAGGAGTTTGAAATTGATCGCGCCCATCGGGTTTCCTCTCAAATGACATTGCACAACAAGCAGCCGAGGCCTATCATTTTCCAGGCCCTCTGGTATCAGCAAGTAGCTCAGATTATGGAATTGGCACGTGCTCGGGCACCTTTGGCATTTGAGGGACATAAACTGTCTATATACCCAGACCTGGCTAAAGCCACTGTGGACCGGCAGAAAAGACTCTTGGCGTTCAGGCCGCGCCTGCAACAACTTCAAGCACGCTATGGCCTTTTCTACCCGGCAAAGATGCGGGTCACATTACACAATCAGACCCGATCACTCGACGATCCCGATGCTCTCCTTGCATACTTGGAAGAAACGGAGGCAGCACAGATACGCTGAGGGAGGCCGCTGGAAAACAATATGAAGCATTACGCCGCGGCAGATGAAACGGCGGAATCGCTGCATTGAAAGGACTATATACATTTTGTTGAGTAATGAAGCAAAGAAATTAATGTTGCATGGATCAAGTTTATAAATGTTGGATGTTACAGAGATAGAATGTCTAAACTTGATGTGTCTCCTCTGTTAGACATGCAGGGAGTTGGAGGGATTATACTGTTGGGAGTAATCAAGCTATTTGAACCGAGGTGCATGTACTTGTACTGATATGTTGATGGCGGGTCTCCCGGGCCTACCCTGTCGGTACGAGCTCACCAGTAATTTGCATGGGTAAAGTTTCTCCTCTAGGGCACGCATGTAAAAACGCGTTAAGAAGACCAAGCATAGTTGTTAGAAGCCGTCAATGTTTTGAGCAAGGCAACAGCGGGTCCCCCATAGACCTCTGCTCTTATGACAAGCGAGGGAGGGTGATTAGAACAGCTCCCAGGGTGTGTAAGCCAAATGCGCACAAAAATGGCCCCCTATAAAGTGTTATCATTGAATGTCAAAGGGATAAATAATCCGGTCAAGAGGGAAAAAATTATTGATTATGCGCAGCACGAGAAGGCTGACATCTTGTTACTGCAAGAAACACACTTAAATCAAAAGGAGTCATTAAAACTTAGTATAAAGCCCTATGCTCTTGCTGCATACTCCGCAGCTTTTAAAAAAAGGAACGGGGTGGCCATACTAGTGAGAAAGTCCCTAAATGCTTCCATTCTACATAGCTGCTCGGACACAGAGGGAAGGTGGTCCAAGGCCTGGCTCAGGGTGGGGGGTCTAGAGGTGGCTGTCATGTGCCTATATGCCCCTGATGGTGACAGCCCAGAATTTTTCGCCACAATAGCAAAAGAAGTGCACATGGATGTGGAACCACCACTGATCATAGGGGGGGACTTCAATCAGACAATCGATCCACTGGTTGATAGGCAGCCGCTTCGCTCCTCAAAACCCTCTAGAGGGCAACTTGTGCTCGCCTCCTTGATTAAAGAGAGGGCACTGGTAGATATTTGGAGGTTACATCATCCCTCGGAGTTGGAGTTCACTTATTTCTTGGCCCCACACCTATCGCAGTCTAGAATAGATTTTTTCTTGGTGTCTAAAACACTTGTCCCAAGCATATTGGAGTCATGCATACATCCAGCGCATGTGTCCGATCATGCGGCCATCTCATTAGTGATGCAAGAGGACAGGATGTGTGATAGTCCCAAAGAATGGTTTTTTGATAGAGCCCTCCTTGACAATCCCGAATTTTGTATAGATGTAAAAGTGGCTATCAGAGAATATTTCCAATTTAATTCTCCTGTAGCCACCTCGGGATGGGCCTGGTGGGAGGGATTCAAAGCTACAGTGCGAGCAGTCATAACCAGCCTTAGTATCCGCCAGGCGAAACAGCGGAAGCAACAGCTGGCAGTCCTTGAGCAACAAATTAGAGCTGGAGAGCGTGTCCTAAGTCAGCGAACGGACCCCTGTATCTTGTTGAGGCTTCAGCAGTTGAGATTTCATTATAATGCGATTCTCCAGGACCAAGCAGGAAGTCAGTCCTCACATATGGGTGTCATCGGCGCCGATGAAGCCCCAGCGGAGCATTTCCCCAGCTTTCTATGAAAGCCTTTGGGAATGCTGGCATGCATGTGCGGTTCCCTTCCCGCCTAAAGGTGCCATCTTACTCCAGTCTCTTTTTTTCCGAGAAGCCCACCGGACGTGTGTCCTGTTCTCCCGGATAAAAGTGATTTTTTTCTTCGGCGATTTTTCGCTATTTTTCTCCGGTTCGACGCCAGTTCCCCTCCCGCTGGGTTTGGTACACCGGTATCGAGCCCGTTTATTTATTTTTTTTCGGTTTTTGCCCTTCATGGCTGGCGTTCGCGCCCTTTTTTCATTTTTTCCCTGGAAGGCTGGTCTTTTGACCTCGCAGGAGCTCTTTTTTCCCCGATGGCTTCCAGTGGTTTCAAAAAGTGTGATCGGTGTAAGAAGCTTATGTCTCTCACCGACACACACGACTGCTGCCTTCGGTGCCTCGGCCCTGACCACGACCCCAAGTCATGTGGGCCATGTGGGAAGATGTCTTCCAAGGCACTCAAAAGTCGACAGTATCAGAAGGAACGGTTTTTCTCGGACTCTGCCTCCGGCCGGGCCCGGACCTTGTCTGAGGCCTCAACATCTCGGGATTCCGATCCCGAGCGCCGTCGAAGCTCCTCGGACAGGGGGTCCCCTGACCGGGAATGCAAGAGGAAGAAGCGGCTCGCGAGGGCGGCATCGGAGGAGGTCCCTGGTCCCTCGAGGGCCAGATCTAAGACCCCCGACCGCCGTCCCGGGCCCGTGGACCAAGAGAAGCCTGCCAAAGTTCCTCGCATGGAGCCAGAGTCTGCTGGACACGTAAGCCCCGTAGTCCTCCTGGACTCTCCTCCCAGAGAGCCGACGTCGGGCCTGGCGCCACCGGGGCCTGAGTCGGTGGCTGCTGCGTCTCCCGAGCTGAGTCTCAGGATGACAGCCTTGGAGTGCAGATTGTCTGCCTTCATGGAGCAGCAGTGGGCACTGATGGCCAGCCTGTCTGGTGCATCTGCCCCGACCACCGGGACGTCGACTTCGAAGTCAACCCCGGAGACCGAGCCGATACTCGAGACCCTCGTGGCTCGAAGTCGTCCTCGGTCGAGGTCTCCCTCGACCTCCCGTTCGGGACCGAGGGTGTCGACGCTGGTGCCCCCGGCGTCGGGGCGGGTGCCTCGGGGCCCCGCGGTGTCAGACCCTGACTCCTCCTCGGATGAGTCCGCCTGGGAGACGGAGGACGAGGAGTCTCCCGATACCTTTAAGACTTGGTGCGTCCCGTCGGACTCACTGCAGTCTGAGCCCCGGAGTAGATCCCCTCCGGAGGACACTAGGTTCTTGGAGTTCGTTCGGGATATGGCCGCTGCCTTGGCTATCCCTGCCGATCCCGAGGAAGAGCCTCGAGCCGAGGAGCTCGATGCTCTACAGTATGACTCTCCTCCGAAGGAGGCCTTTACTGACCCGGTTCCTCCAATGCTGGAACTGCTCCTCTTCCGGATGTGGGAGGCACCGGCCTCGGCGCCGGTTCTGAGCAAGTGAGTCAATTCCATCTATCGGCTCCGCAAGAGTCCTGGTTTCCAGAAAGCACAGCTACCACACCATTCCATGGTTGTGGAATCGGCCATGCATTGTCTGAAGAGCCATAAGATGCACTCCGCGGTGCCCCCCGGCAGGGAGGCCCGCAACCTCGATGGCGTCGGTAGGAAGTGCTTCCAGGGGTCTATGCTTGCTTGCCGTGTCCAGTCTTACCAGCTGTACATGGGCATGTACTTGCGAGACCTGGCCAAGGAGTTGGTCGGATTCTCTGCTGGTCTCTCTGGGGAACCCTTGCAGAGATTTAAGACCTTGTCCTCGGGGATTCGGGAATGCTCCAAGTTCATTTCCCGTGCCGCCTATGATGGCTTCGAGGCTTCGGCCCGAGTTGCGGCTGCCGGCATCGCGGCTTGACGCCAGGCGTGGCTGCAGTCATCGGACCTCGAGCCATGGGTTCAGGACAAGTTGGTCGATGTCCCCTGCCGAGGTGAGAACCTTTTTGGCAAACCCGTGACCGAGAAGGCCGCTCAGCTCGAGACCGAGCACCTTACCCGGACAAGGCTGTCGAGGAAGACCTCTGCCCCTTCACATAAGAAGAAGGGCTTGGGTAAAAAGTCCTTTTACCCGAGGAAGGGCACTGCCTACAAATAGTACCCTCAGTATCCGGCTGCCCAAGCTGCCCCCCAGGATCAGCAAGCCAAGGGCCAGGGTAATGGGCCCCGTAGGTAGAGAACCCCCAAGCCTCAGGCCAATGCTACCACTCAGCAGGGTGGGGATTTTTGACTCCTTGAGCGTAGCCACTCCGTCCCTGCTTTCCCAGCCCTGCACAGGCGGTCGCCTTGTACTCTTTGCCCACCAGTGGCCTCTCATTACCATGGACAGTTGGGTGCTGGACATAGTCCAAAAGGGCTATGCCCTGCATTTTCATCAACTGCCTCCTCCTTACTTCCCAGGGGAGCCCTTGAGGCCTCCCCTGCACACAGACCTTCTCCTTCGAGAGCTCCAAGATCTGTTGGTGGACAGGGCGGTTGAGCCTGTGCCTCCCCACTTGCAAGGTCACGGATTCTACTCCAGGTATTTCCTGGTACCCAAAAGGACCGGTGGCCTTCGACCCATTCTGTACCTCAGGAACTTCAACAAGTTCCTCGAGAAAGAAAAGTTCAAGGTACTTACTCTTGGAACACTTCTGCTCTACCTCCAGCAGGGAGATTGGCTATGCTCCTTAGATCTAAAGGATGCGTACACTCACATCCTCATTCATCCAGACCACAGAAAGTACCTCAGGTTCATGGTGGGAGGAAACCATTATCAGTACAGAGTACTACCTTTTGGCCTGACCTCCGCTCCCAGGGTCTTTACCAAGTGCCTAGCAGTGGTTGCGGCCTACCTGAGAAATCAAGGCATCTTTATCTTTCCCTGGCTGGATGACTGGCTCATCAGGGGTCAGACGTCCCTGGAGGCCATACAAGCCACCCTCAGAACCATTGCTCTGCTTCAAAACGTAGGCTTTGTCATAAACTTCGCAAAGTCCACTTCGCTCCCCTCCCAGAACTTGGAGTTCATAGGATGTGATGGGGCCCGTGTGGTAGAGCCCTTTTTAAACCCTGTTCTAGGTGGTTGCCTAGGGTTGTTGAAGTTTACTCTGCTTTTGATATAAAAACAGAGTCTTGTGGTCAAGTGGTAAGGAAAAAATTAAGTATGGGTTTTATTCCCCTTCCCGAACAGACATTCTTCAAGGAACATTCTTCAAGGAACTCAATGTTACTTGTATGCATTGTAGTATGTTCTTGTTTCAATGTACACCGCACTGATTGAAATAGCGCGGTATAGAAGAATTGTTAAATAAATAAATAAATAAAATAAACAAAAATACAAACACAGCAATGAAAAAATGGTAACAGAAAACTTCTTTCCTTTGTTATCTTCACAAAGCTCTTCTTTTCAAAAGGTCAACATAAAGAAGTGTGGTCACTTTTACAACATATAGTACAATCCATTGGCATGGGGTCTTGAAGGGTGGCTGTTATCCTCCCATAACATCCCTTCAGTTTCACTCCCAAAACCGTCTGAATCAGCCTCTTCAGATGTGCTAAAGTCTGGCACAGCCTCCTGTGATAGCTTCCTGCAAAAGTTCCTTTAATCCCAGGATTATATCTGCCTGGCCTGAGGAATGCTTTCTGCTTGCTCTCCTCACGGAGTGAGGGTTCTGGATACCTTTTACTTATAACATTATATTCAGGGCCACGCCCTTTGCAACAGTCATAGCTTTTAAACCTTTCTTCAAAAGTATAAGGCTCCCACCTTTTTATCTTGGTGCTAGCATTAGCTCTTGGGTTGTAGTGGACTCTCTCCCCAGCTTTCCGGTCAAGCTGTGAGTTGACAAACTCTGTATCAACTTCCCAGCTGTTTCTTAGTTTACAGCCACGTTTTAAGCTCACTTCACTCGGTAAACTCCCTCTGGGCTGACCTGTGCTTACTGGCTGCACATACCGTCCTCCTGAGCTGCTGGCCCCTCCTGGCTTCTCTCCAGATCTGCTTTCTGTAGCATAGCTTTTCCCAGCACTGCTCCTTCCAACCCTTCTCTCACGAGCACTGTTTCTGCTTTCACTTCCTGGTTCCTGGATTGCAACTTCCTTTCCCAGCACTCCTCTGTTGTTCCTGCTCCTGTCTCCGTCTCTCCTCCTGGAGTGAGAGTTCTTCTGACTAAAACTCTCCCTTATATGGTTCCTTGCCCTGCACGTTACGTGAGAGTTAGAACACAGGTGCTCCTGATGAGCTTTTGGCTTTGCTTGCACTAACAGCCTTTTCTGCTCAGCTGTTTCTCTGTGCCTTGTGTCTTTTCCTACAGCTGAATCTGAGGTAAGCTCTTCACTTTCTTGAATTTCCATAGGCTCTATATTACCCACTGCATCACATATCCCCCCTCTTAAGATATTCCGGGATGGGGAGCCTCTGTGCTCATAGCCCGGAATCTGCCCTGGATACGTGACCTTCCTACTGTACCTACTGTCTGCTGCTTTACCACCCTCCCAGGGTTCTTGCAAACAGGCACTCACTGCTCTACCCGTGACTGATACTCTGGAACGGTTAGTTGCTGCCGTTCTCTCGTACCATGGTTTTAATACGTTTATGTGATATGTCTGAAGACGTCCCCTGTCGTTCTTCACGACATAGGATACCGGACCCTTGCGGTCTACTGTCATGTAAGGACCTTTCCACTGGGCCTCGAACTTTGGCCCTGGATCAGCGACCATTACCACTACTCTGTCGCCCACAGTCAGTTGCCATGGCTTCTTACCTCTATCATAATATTTCTTCTGACTTTTTTGACTACTTTGCAAATGCTCATCTGCGGCTCGCGACGCTCTCTGTAGGCGCCTCCGGAGCCCACAAAGAAACTGGGGAACCCCCATTTCTTCCCCTTCTGGCTCAACCCACTGGTCCCTTAAAATATCTAGGACCCCTCGTGGTGCCCGTCCGAACATTAGTTCATAAGGGGACGCTCCTAAAGAGGTTTGAGTCCGTTCCCTACTAGCATATAGGGCAAATGGGAGTATAGTATCCCAATCTTCCATTTGCCCATCTAACCCTCTCCTTAGCAACTGCTTAAGGGTTTGATTAAAGCGCTCCACCAGACCATTCGTCTGTGGATGGTACGCAGATGTTTTTATGTGGCGGATGCCAAAAGCATCCCATACCTGTGCTAAGTATTTTGAAACAAAATTACTCCCCCTATCTGTTAGCATTTCCCTCGGGAATCCCACCTCACAGAATAGTTTAACTAACTCTGTGGCTATAAACTTGGCTGATATATTCCTCAAAGGAATCGCCCAAGGGAACCTGGTAGCCACATCCATTATGACAAGGATGTACTGAAATCCTCTAGGGGTTTTCATTAGGGGACCTACAATGTCCATCTCCATTCAGCGAATTGGTTCTGTTATGGTAGGAGTCTGGACCATCGGAACTCCTGCGGGCTTAGCGGTGCTCACCCGCTGACAAGCCGGACAGGCCTCGCAGAACCTCTTCGTTTCCCTAAACACACCCGGCCAGTAAAAACGCTCGAGGATCTGGTCGAGTGTAGCCTGCACTCCTTTATGTCCCCCAATTGGATGGTCATGAGCTAGTCTCATAACAACCGCTTTAAAAGTAGTGGGAACCACTAACTGTTTTCTAATTGCACCATTATGAGGATTGCTGCTCTCCCTATATAAAATGTCTTCCTCTAACAGGAACCTGGGGAGCACATCCCTACCTGCCTGTGCAGACTCAAAGGCGTATTTCAATACTGGGTCTGCCTTCTGCTCTTTAGAAAAAGACGGGAACTTTTTCACCAGGTCGGCAGGTACCCAAGGTAGCCCTTGCCCATCATTTACCCCGGCTCTCAATTGAGCTCGGTGATGCCTCTCTTGGCGCTTTTCGCCTTTACTTTTCTTTTTTTCTTTTGAAGGAGTACTAATCAACTCTTCGTGCTGGGGAAGCTCACCTAGAGTTTCATCTACAACCCTATCTTCCCCCCTTACAGGCTCTTCTTCTACTATGGGGTCGTCTTCCTCCTCTATGGGGACAGGATTATCCTCTGGTATCTCACTGGATGTCTCTAGGCCCTTCACCTGGGACCTGGTGGAAACCAGTCCTCCCTTTATACATGTACTTCCCTCTATACCCCTGTAGAAAGGCGACCAATCTCTCTCCAGTACTATATCATATGGTAATTTGGGGATGATGGCTACTAAGACTTCTTCCTGGGTGCCTAAACCCTTAACCTTTAATTTATAAAGGGGATAACAGGTTGACGCCCCATGTACACATTTTATCTTAGTTGTCCCCACTTGCGGACTCGGGGAAAAATCATTCTGGGCCTGTATGATCTTCCAGAACTGTCGGGAGACCATACTTTGATCGGCCCCCGAGTCCAACAAGGCCCTTGCAGGTATACCCTGCACCTCTACATCAATACGGAAGCCTGCTGGTATATGTTTGTCATCATTTGTAATTAGTGCAGTGCGTTGGATGCAGTCTTTCTTTAGATGCCCTGGCTTACCACACTTAAAACACTTTGACAACACATCTCTATCCTCTCTTTTATACAGTGATTCATTTGTATACCTCACATTCCTACGAGGCTCTCTAGTATCCTTCACAGAATTGATCAACCCCAACTTATTTTCAGCACCTGCCTTTTTAGCTAATTCGGCCTCAAAGAACCGTTCAGTTAGCTGCGCTGCTTCTGTGGAGGTTCTGCAATTCTGCAGTGTCAAGAAGGTTTTTACTTCTACCGGTACTGCCTCATAGAACTGCTCAAACACAATCTGGTCTATTATGCCCTCTATAGGTTTTCCTTCCGGTTCAAGCCATTTTAAAACTAAACTGTGCACTCTATGGCACAGTGCTTTTGGCGTTTCATCCGGCTGAATCTTAGTGGACCTGAGCATACGTCTGTACACCGCTGGGGTTAGGCCTAGCCTATCACGTACTGCTCTTTTTACCTCGTCGTAATCTATTGCCAAAGCAGCAGGCATGGCTCTATAAGCCGACTGGGCCTCTCCAGTTAAAGCTGAAGCCAGTCTAACCGCCCACTGCTCTTTTGGCCATTTCGCATTGAGAGCTACCCTCTCAAAGGTTTCAACAAAATCATCAAAGTTATCTTTTTTATCCATTTGTCCAAAAGTCCACATCCCACAACTCTGTGGGCCTACCCCACAGAAGGATGTTGGTAGTGCTGCCCCTTTCCTCGGCTCCTCCAGCAAAGCTTGCAGTAAGTCTGTCAGAGGCCTTTGCTGGTCCTTCAGGGCTGTGATGGCCTGCTCTTGTGTCAGCTGAGCCAGCTCTCTCTGTTTATCAAACTGCAGGCTCATCCACCTTAAGACTTCCTGGACTTCCATCTTTCCACTCTTTTATCCTGGAAAACAGAACAGAAACAGAACCACCAAGTGCGGTACTATACCACAAAAGAGAGAAAATTTTCCTTTTCCTCTTTCTTTTACAAGCCCTCCCTTCTCACCAGGAATCCTCCCAGCCTGTGCCCAAATACCTTTTGCCTGAGCCAGGTGGAAGTTCACGCTTTGAGAAGGGGCGCGTCTTTGCCTGCAGGAACTGGTTCCTCTCCGGGTGTGCCAACGTCCGCTCTTGCCGCGCTGTAGCTTGCTGCGTTGCAGTTTTATATCCTCCAGAATGGATCCGCAACAACTACGCCATTTTGTGATGGGGCCCGTGTGGTAGAGCCCTTTTTAAACCCTGTTCTAGGCGGTTGCCTAGGGTTGTTGAAGTTTACTCTGCTCTTGATATAAAAACAGAGTCTTTTGTGGTCAAGTGGTAAGGAAAAAATTAAGTATGGGTTTTATTCCCCTTCCCGAACAGACATTCTTCAAGGAACAAAAATACAAACACAGCAATGAAAAAATGGTAACAGAAAACTTCTTTCCTTTATCTTCACAAAGCTCTTCTTTTCAAAAGGTCAACATAAAGAAGTGTGGTCACTTTTACAACATATAGTACAATCCATTGGCATGGGGTCTGAAGGGTGGCTGTTATCCTCCCATAACATCCCTTCAGTTTCACTCCCAAAACCGTCTGAATCAGCCTCTTCAGATGTGCTAAAGTCTGGCACAGCCTCCTGTGATAGTTCACTATCGCTTCCTGCAAAAGTTCCTTTAATCCCAGGATTATATCTGCCTGGCCTGAGGAATGCTTTCTGCTTGCTCTCCTCACGGAGTGAGGGTTCTGGATACCTTTTACTTATAACATTATATTCAGGGTCACGCCCTTTGCAACAGTCATAGCTTTTAAACCTTTCTTCAAAAGTATAAGGCTCCCACCTTTTTATCTTGGTGCTAGCATTAGCTCTTGGGTTGTAGTGGACTCTCTCCCCAGCTTTCCGGTCAAGCTGTGAGTTGACAAACTCTGTATCAGCTTCCCAGCTGTTTCTTAGTTTACAGCCATGTTTTAAGCTCACTTCACTCTGTAAACTCCCTCTGGGCTGACCTGTGCTTACTGGCTGCACGTACCGTCGTCCTGAGCTGCTGGCCCCTCCTGGCTTCTCTCCAGATCTGCTTTCTGTAGCATAGCTTTTCCCAGCACTGCTCCTTCCAACCCTTCTCTCACGAGCACTGTTTCTGCTTTCACTTCCTGGTTCCTGGATTGCAGCTTCCTTTCCCAGCACTCCTCTGCTGTTCCTGCTCCTGTCTCCGTCTCTCCTCCTGGAGTGAGAGTTCTTCTGACTAAAACTCTCCCTTATATGGTTCCTTGCCCTGCACGTTACGTGAGAGTTAGAACACAGGTGCTGCTAATGAGCTTTTGGCTTTGCTTGCACTAACAGCCTTTTCTGCTCAGCTGTTTCTCTGTGCCTTGTGTCTTTTCCTACAGCTGAATCTGAGGTAAGCTCTTCACTTTCCTGAATTTCCATAGGCTCTATATTACCCACTGCATCACAAGGGGCAAGGTTGGATTCTCAACTGGCGAAGGCATTCTTGCCAGAAGACAGGGCTCAAAGACTGATGGACGTGGCCAAACAGTTCCTGAACAGGTCTCTGGTCTCCGCCAGACTCTGCCTCAGACTTCTGGGCCACATGGCTTCGACAGTGCATGTGACTCCCAATGCCAGGCTCCATATGAGGCCTGCAAAGTGGTGCCTTCGGACTCAGTGGTCTCAAGCCACAGGCCGCCTAAGAGACAGGATAAAGGTGTCCAGACCCCTTTTGACCTCCCTCAGCTGGTGGCTACATCCACCCAATCTGCTGAAGGGGATGCCCTTCCAAATGCCAGAATACTCAGTGGTCCTCACCACCGACGCCTCTCTGAAGGGCTGGGGTGCTCATTGTCTAGACAAGTGCACTCAGGGCCTCTGGTCTCCCTGGGAGGCAGCCCAACAAATCAATCTCCTGGAACTTCGAGCTATCCGCTTGGCTCTCAAGGTTTTTTCTCCGGCCCTGGCTCACCGCTCAGTCTTGATTCAAACGGACAACCAGGTAGCCATGTTTTATGTGAACAAACAGGGTGGGACTGGGTCCAGGCTCCTTTGTCGAGAGACTCAGGACCTTTGTTCCTTTGCCCTGAAGCACAACATGCTTCTCAAGGCGGTGTATCTTCCAGGCCAGGAGAACTGCCTGGCCGACCAGTTGAGCAGAATTCTGCAGCCCCACGAGTGGCAGCTGCATCCCTTGGTCGTTCAGAAGATTTTCCTGAAGTGGGGTCTCCCTTGGATAGATCTCTTTGCCAGTCCACTGAACAAGCAACTGCCCAAGTTCTGCTCCGGGCAACCGCATCCTTTGAGGATAGCACCAGATGCTTTTCTGATGTCCTGGTTTCAGGGCCTCCTGTATGCGTTTCCTCCCACACCCTTGGTAGCCCGAACTCTTTTCAAGACTCTTCAAGACAAGGCCTCGGTCCTGCTGGTAGCTCCCAGGTGGCCGAGGCAGCCTTGGTTTCCACTTCTGCTTCAGCTGGCAGTGGATTCCCCACTACCTCTGGGGTTGCAACCCGACCTTCTCTCACAGGAGCAGGGTTCCCTTCTGCACCCCAATCTCAAAGCTCTCAATTTGATGGCCTGGAGGCTGCAAGGGTAGTTTTGGCTCCCTGGGGCCTGCCTCAGGAAGTTGAGGAGGTTGTCCTAGCCTCTAGGAAACAGTCCACTAGGAAAACCTATGCCCTCAAATGGAAGAGGTTTTCTGTGTGGTGTCAGCTTCGTACAGAGGATCCTTTCTCCTGTACTGTGCCAGTAGTGCTTCAGTACTTACTGCACTTATCCAATCAGGGACTTAAGTCCAATTCTGTTCGGGTCCACCTCTCAGCTCTAGCAGCTCACCACTCACTGGTGGAGGGACATTCTCTGTCAGGTCACCCCTTGGTGTCCCGCTTTCTCAGGGGCTTGCTTTTGCTCAAGCCCCCCATCCGTCCTCCTGCTCCTGAGTGGGAGCTGAATGTGGTCTTGCAGCAACTGACTCGCCCACCCTTTGAGCCGATGGCTACTTGCCCTCTATGCTTCCTTTCCTGGAAGACTCTCTTCCTGATAGCCCTTACCTCGGCTAGGCGGGTGATAGACCTTACACCAGGATTTATAGGAACAGGGTAGTCCTTAGGACTCATCCAAAGTTCCTCCCTAAAGTTGTCTCCTCTTTCCACCTCAACCAGGAGGTGGTTCTTCCAACATTCTTCCCTAGGCCTCATGCTAGCCAGGCTGAAGCAGTCCTGCATACCCTGGACTGTAGAAGGGCCTTATCCTTCTACCTTGACCGTACGCAGGGACATAGAAGGGCTACTCAGCTCTTCGTCTCCTTTGACCCCAATAAGTTGGGGTTGGCTGTGTCCAAGCGTACCTTGTCCATCTGGGTGGCTGACTGTATCACCTGGGCTTACAAGGCGGCTGACCTTCCTTTGCAGGGTAGGGTCACGGCCCATCGTGTCAGGGCAATGGCTGCCTCAGTGGCTCATCTCCACTCTGTGCCCTTGGTAGACATCTGCAGGGCTGCAACTTGGTCTTCAAGCCAGACCTTTGCGGCCCATTACTGTCTGGAGAGGGAGTCCCGTAGGGACAGTGCTTTTGGTCAAGCAGTACTCCGGAATCTCTTTGAGGTTTAGGCAACTCCTGCCCTCCGTTGGGCTACCGGTGGAGGTTATGTCCTTGAAAAGTCTTTTCTTTGATGCTGTGACTAGAGGGAGTTCTCTTGTTCAGCCTGGGTTCCTGGTAGCCCAGAGCTAGGGAGTCACCCATATGTGAGGACTGACTTCCTGCTTGGTTCTGGAGAAAGAGTAGTTACTCACCTGTAACAGGTGTTCTCCAGGAGCAGCAGGAATCAGTCCTCACAACCCTCCCACCTCCCCTTGGAGTTGCAGTTGTACATAGTTTGTTTTACATTTTTGTGTGCTGTTCTTAGCTATGTCATTTGACTGAGGTAAGATGGCACCTTTAGGCAGGAAGGGAACCGCACATGTGTGCCAGCATTCCCAAAGGCTTTCATGGAAAGCTGGGGAAATGCTCCGCTGGGGCTTCATCGGCGCCGATGACACCCATATGTGAGGACTGATTCCTGCTGCTCCTGGAGAACACCTGTTACAGGTGAGTAACTACTCTTTCTGGCCACTGAAGCCTCCCAAACATCAAAGCCCAACAAGGGGTCTTCTACCGAGAAGGAAACAAAGCTGGCAGGCTGTTGGCCAATGCGCTAAAAGGGAGACGGGAAGCCAAGAGGGTAACTGCCCTGCGAGACCTGCAAGGGCAGGGTATGGCGGTTAAAGATTCGGAGATCGCTGAAATCTTCAGAGTTTTCTACACCCAATTATATGAGTCAGAGCGGCATTTCTCACAGGACAAATTCGAGCTCCTGGTCTCTGGCATACAGCGGCCGGTCCTGAGCGAAGAGGCAAGGGAGGAGCTCGATAGGCCCTTTTTGGTGGAGGAGATTAGTCAGGCGATAGTCTCGATGGCCTCCGGCAAGGCAGTGGGCCCCGACGGCCTTCCAGCCGAATTTTTTAAAAGCTTTGTTAAGGAGTTGGCTCCCCTCTATGTCAATACTATGGTATGCTGGTAGAGGCGAAACCGCAAGTCGGTGCGTTTGCTACGGCGAATGTGGTAGTCTTTGAAAAAGCAGGCAGAGATCCGCAGCTGGCGGCTAATTACCGACCCATTTCCCTCCTAAACGTGGACTATAAGATATACGCGACCGTTTTGTCTGCTCGATTGTCGGGGAAGCTACCCTCATTAATTCATCCAGATCAGTGTGGCTTCACAGAGCGTAGATCGACTGTGAACAATGCAAGAACTTTATGTCATATTTTGGTGGGCTCAGAAAGTATGGCGAAACCTTTAGTCGACCTCTCTCTAGATGCCGAAAAGGCTTTTGATTGGTTGGAATGGTCCTTTTTGTTTGCAGCTCTCCAGTGGTTTGGCTTCGGGGCCGGTTTCCTCCGCTCACTTGAAGTCATGTATGCCCAGCCCACAGCGAACATCTGTGTGAATGGAACAAAGTCCCAGCCAGTTAAATTAAAAGGGGGCACACGGCAGGGGTGTCCCCTATCTCCCATGCTATTCAATCTTGCACTGGAACTATTAACCCTCATTGTTCGGCAATCTCCAGAGATTCGTGGGGCAGTGATTGCTGGACTAGAAGTTAAACTGTCAGCATATGCCGATGATCTCCTTTTGTTTGTCTCCCCTGAGTCAGTCCCTAAGGTGCTGGAAAATATTGATCGTACTAGGCACTTTCTGGTTACAAAATTAATTGGACGAAATCCATAGCTTTCACATTAAATCATTGGGCACACAAGGAGGACATGAGTGGCTTCCCGTTTGTTTGGGAATCTTCTATGGTAAAATATTTGGGAGTCCATTATTGTTATCCCCTTGAGAAAACTATCCGCTTTAATGCTGAAGGGATAGTTGCAACCGTCCAGGGAATGACCACTAAATGGTCCCCATTAGTGCTATCCTGGTGGGGGCGGCTTGAGACCATAAAAATGATGATAGTCCCTAAGGTTAACTACATCTTGGAGATGATACCCTGTCTGATGCCAGCGCAAACATATCCGCAGATAGAGCGTATTTTGAGTCGGTTCCTTTGGAAGGATAAAACACCGAGAATAGCACTACAGAAGCTTAAACTTAGTCGGGAGGAGGGTGGAGTTAGGTTTCCTGATTTCCATTCCTATCACAGGGCATTTCTGTTAAAGCAGGGGTCGAGGTGGTTAGAGGGTCGATCTATTGGTAGACCTGTCTGGGTGGAAATAGAAGAGAAATTAGTAGCCCCGATACCACTGCAATGTCTCCCGGGCATGCAGCTGATGCAAAGCGCACAGTACCCCTGCATAATCACTGACACACTTCTGGCCTTTTGGGCTCTTATCCACGCATGTGGTCCAGATCTGTGCTCCCCAGCCCGGCTACCAATATGGCACAATCCCCTACTCAAAATCCAGAAGAAACCCATAGCATGGAGTCAATGGTACCTGAGAGGTGTCTGGAACATTAATCAGCTAGTTAAAGCAAACAAATGGAAAGACTTTAGGGAATTACAGCAAGAATTTGGCCTCCCATCTAAGCTATACTTTCAATGGCTGCAACTCCGGCATTGCATTGAAAGCTCTCAGGTAGATCATAAGAACGGGATAGGACGGAGTGGAGTGGTAGAGGTTGCTCAAGAGACTGCACAAGCTGCGGGAGTGGCCTCACTTTTTTATAAGAGGTTGAGTCAGACCCGCGATTCGCAATTATGGAGAATACAGAAAGTGTGGGAGCGGGATACTGGGGTCGCTCTCTCCGCGCAGCAGTGGAGGAAATTTTGGTGTAAGCAAGTGAGAGTCTCGAAGTCGGCCTCTATAACTCAGACTCTCTTCTTTTTTGCGCACCGATGCTACTACACACCTGCTAGGGTTACGAAATGGGACAAGAATGCCAGTAATCTTTGCTGGACATGTGGCGGTGATACTGGCACTTTTGTACATATAGCATATGAATGCCCAGGGATACAAACCTTTTGGGAGCAGGTTTGGGCACAGATACAGACCCTCTGACCTGGAAGGTTATCGGCCTTAGATCGGCGGCGAAGCTCCCATCTCTTCCTAAAGAGGGTCGCTTCATGCTGGATTTCATGCTGGGGTTAGCCATACACCTAATTGTGCGCAACTGGAAATGTACAGCTAACCTCTGTGTGCAGGAATGGTGGAATCATGTTTGCCTATACAGCAAGTATGAGCAAATGTCTCAGAAGGCCTTGCCATCCTCCAAAAACAGTGGTCTTAAGTGGAAACTGCTAAACGATTTTGTAAATCTAGCCAAAACATGATGGGGGATAGACCTAGCTTAGATAAACACTGTTCGTGATTATGTTTAATGATGGCATGATATCTGGTACAACTGGTCTGTAGTGTATGGTTTTTTTTTTTTATGTGTGTGATGTGGCCTAGAGGAGAGGGCGGGGGGTGGGGGAATGGGGGGGGGTTAGTTTTGTTTCCTTTCATTGGGGTTGTTGTGTTGTTGAAATGTATGGCAAAAATGAAAATAAAGCTGTTAAAAAAAAAAAAAAGAAAAGACCTGGCAAAGGAGATTGCTGGGTTCTCTGCTGGCCTTTCCGAGTAACCCTTGCAGCGCTTCAAGGTCCTGTCCACCGGGATCAGAGAGTGCTCGAAGTTTATGTCTCGTGCAGCCTACGACGGCTTCGAGGCTTCGGCCCAGGTAGCCGCAGCTGGCATCGGTGCAAGGTGCCAGGCTTGGCTCATGTCGTCTGACCTCGAGCCATGGGTACAGGACAAATTGATCGATGTCCCCTGCTGAGGCGATAAGCTCTTCGGCAAGCCCATGACTGAAAAGACTGTTGAACTCGAGTCCGAGTACTTGACCCGGACAAGGCTGTCAAAGAAGACATCTGCTCCTTCTCACAGGAAGAAGGCCTCGTGGAAAAAGCCCTTTTACCCGAGGAAGGGACAGGCTTACAGAAACTACCCCTCTTACCAGGCCTCCCCAGCAGGGGCAGCAGGCCAGGGGACGGGGGAATGGCCCTCGTAAGCCTCAAACCCCCAAGCCTCCAGCTCCTGCTCCTGCCCAGCAGGGAGGAGTTTTTTGACTCCCAGTGCATAGCTCCTCTCCCACCGGTTTGGCCCTGCACAGGAGGTCGGCTGTCCCTGTATGCCCACAGGTGGCCAGCCATTACATCCGATATTTGGGTTTTAAGGATAGTCCAAGACGGCTATCTTCTCCATTTCAGCCAAGTACCTACCTCCTTTTTCCCAGGGGAGCATCTCAGACCCCCTCTTACACAAGAATCTCCTCTTACAGCAGTTAGCTGGTCTTCTCAAGGATCAGGCGGTGGAACCGGTGCCCCACCACCTGCAAGGGAAAGGCTTTTACTCCAGGTATTTCCTCATACCGAAAAGACAAGGAGGCCTTCGCCCCATCCTGGACCTGCGAAATCTCAACAAGTTCTTGGTGAGGGAAAAGTTCAAAATGCTTTCACTTGGGATACTTCTGCCTTACCTCCAGCAGGGAGACTGGCTATGCTCCTTGGACCTAAAGGATGCATACACACACATCCTCATACACCCAGACCACAGACAATACCTCAAGTTTGTGGTCGGAGAAAATCACTTCCAATACAGAGTGCTTCCCTTTGGTCTGGCTTCCGCTCCAAAGGTTTTCACCAAGTGCCTAGCTGTGGTAGCGGCCTTCCTCAGGACCCAGGGGATCTTTGTGTTCCGTTACCTAGACAACTGGCTCATAAGGGGGGCCAGTTAGCCCAGGAAGCGCACCACGCCACAGCTCGCACAATCGCTCTGCTTCAGCATCTTGGGTTCGTCATCAATCACGCAAAGTCCTCTTTGCTCCCCACCCAGAACTTGGAATTCATAGGGGCAAGGCTAAACACTCTGCAAGAAAGGGCTTACTTACCACTGGATAGGGCAGGCCGCCTGCTATCTCAGATAGACATGGTGAGTCACATATCCCACATGTCAGCATGGAGGTTCTTACGCCGGCTCGGCCACCTGGCCTCCACAGTTCATGTTACTCCTTTCACATGCATGCACATGCGGACAGCTCAGTGGTCGTTGCGGGACCAGTGGTCACAGGCCACAGGACGCCTATCCAACAGAGTCGCAGTATCCAAACCCCTGAGGCAGTCCCTGCAGTGGTGGTCACAATCAGGAAATCTCCTGCGGGGGGGTACCATTCCAGCTTCCCGTGCATACAAGGGTGCTGACCACGGTTGCCTCCTTGATGGGCTGGGAAGCCCATTGTCAGGGCTCTTGCACTCAAGGTCAGTAGACTCCTCAGGAGGACACGTTCCAGATCAACCTGTTGGAACTCCGAGCCATTCGTTTAGCTCTAAAAGCCTTTGCTCCTGTCCTCTCCAATCACTCTGTCCTGGTACAGACGGACAACCAGGTGGCTATGTTTTATGTGAACAAACAAGGCGGCACAGGATCGCAGATCCTTTGCCAGGAGTCTCTGGACCTCTGTTCCTTTGCAGTTCAGCACAACATGTCTCTCCATGCGGTTTACCTACCGGGCCAGGAGAACTGCCTGGCAGACAGACTGAGCAGGGTTCTTCAACCCCATGCATGGCAACTAAACAGGGAGGTCGCCCAGAAGATTTTCAAACACTGGGGCTTCCCATCCATGGATCTCTTTGCCAGTCCACAAAATCATCAGTTGCCCCGGTTTTGCTCCAGACAACCGCACCCCCTCAGGGTAGCGGCTGATGCTTTTCTTCTCCCTTGGTCGGGGAGCCTCCTGTATGCTTTTCTGCCTACCCCGCTGGTAGCACGGACTCTCTTCAAGATTCGTAGGGACAAAGCCTGGGTGATCCTAGTAGTGCCCAGGTGGCCGAGACAGCCTTGGTTCCCACTTCTTCTTCAACTGGCGGTAGAGACCCCTCTCCCCTTGGGGGTGTGACCGGACCTTCTCACCCAGGAGCAGGGTTCCCTCATGCACCCCAATCCCAGATCCCTCAATTTGATGGCCTGGCTGCTGAGAGGGTGGGCCTTGCACCTCTTCTCCTACCCGAGGGGGTAGAAGAAGTGGTGTTGGCCTCCAGAAGGCTGTCCACCAGAAAATCATATGCTTCTAAATGGCGCAGGTTCCAGGTATGGTGTCACCAACATACCGTGGAACCATTCTCTTCTCAGGTTCCCCAAGTATTATTATACCTGCTTCATCTCTCGGAGGTGGGACTCAAGTCAACCTCAGTCAGGGTCCACCTGAGTGCCTTGTCGGATAACCACCCCCCAATAGATGGTGAGCCTCTCTCGGCTTACCCCTTGGTAGCCAGTTTTCTCTGGGGCCTGTTCCTGCTGAAACATCCCATCTGTCCTCCGGCGACGGAGTGGGATCTCAATGTGGTCTTGCAGCAACTCACTTGCCCTCCTTTCGAGCTGAAGTCCACTTGCCATCTGCGCTTCCTCTCCTGGAAGGTGCTCTTCCTGGTGGCACTCACGTTGGCTAGACGTGTGAATGAGCTGCAGGCTCTAGTCTCAGATAGACCGTACACATGGTTTTACAAGAACAGGGTGCTGCTCTGCACACACCCCAAGTTCCTCCCAAAAGTGGTTTCCTCATTTCACCTCAACCAAGAGGTGGTTCTTCCAACCTTCTTTCCCAGGCCACACACCAGCAAGGCAGAAACAGTTCTGCATACCCTGGACTGTAAGAAGGCACTCGCCTTCTACTTGGAGCATACGCGGGGGCATCAAAGGGCTTCTCAGCTCTTCGTCTCTTATGACCCTAGTAAACTGGGTCTACCGGTCTCCAAGCGCACGTTATCCACCTGGGTGGGGGACTGCATCGCCTGGGCGTATAGGGCAGCTGTCCTCCAGCTGCACGGTCGTATCACGGCCCACTGTGTCAGGGCTAAGGCCGCATCAGTGGCTAATCACCACTCTGTTCCGTTGGCAGCATCTGCCGGGCCGCAACTTGGTCTTCAAGCCAGACTTTTGCAGCCCATTACTGCCTGGAGAGAGAGTCCCGACGGGACAGTGTTTTCGGTCAGGCAGTACTCCGAATCTATTCAATATTTAGGAAACTCCGACCCTTCGGCCCTCTAGTGTGAGGATACCGCGGGGGCTGCATTATCGGAGAAAGTTCTCTCGCTGCTGTTGCGGCTCGCCTAGAGGGAGCCTTTTTTCGGCTATAGGTTCTCGGTAGCCTGTAGCTAGGGAGTCCCATATGTGAGGACTGACTTCCTGCTTGTTCCTGGAGAAAGCGTAGTTACTCACCTGTAACAGGTGTTCTCCAGGGACAGCAGGAATCAGTCCTCATGACCCTCCCTCCTTCCCTGGAGTTGCAGTTACTGTTATTGATTTTATTCATTTTGCCGTCTTTTTAGCTATGTCACCTGACTGAGCAAGATGGCACCCTTGGGCGGGAAGGGACCGTGCATGTGCAAGGCATTCCCAAAAGCTTAATTTGAAAGCTGGGGAAATTGCTCCGCACGAGGGCTCCGTCGGCGTCGACGTCACCCATATGTGAGGACTGATTCCTGCTTTCTCCAGGACCAAGCAGGAAGTCAGTCCTCACATATGGGTGACGTCGGCGCCGACAGAGCCCTCGTGCGGAACATTTCCCCAGCTTTCAAAGAAAGCCTTTGTGAATTGCAGCGCGCATGCGCGGTCCCCTTCCCGCCAAGGGTGCCATCTTGCTCAGTCTTCGTTTTTCCGCGGAGCCCGACGGACGTAGTTCGTTTTTCCCCGAGGAAAAAGTTGATTTCCCTATTTTTTCTACTTCTCCTTTGGTTCGACGCCTGATCCTTTTCCCGCCTTGGGCCGATACGCTGGTATCAAGTCCACTCTCTCTTTTTTGGTTTTTGTCCTTTGTGACTAGCGTTCGCGCCATTTTTCTTTTTTCACTGGCAGCCCGGTCTTTTGACCTCGCAGGGGCCCTTTTCCCCCAATGGCTACCAGCGGGTTTAAAAAGTGTGATCGGTGTAAGAAACTTATGTCTCTTACCGACACACATGACTGCTGCCTCCGCTGCCTCGGACCCGATCATGTGGTCCATGTGGCAAAATGTCCTCGAAGGCGTTGAGGAGTCGGCAGCACCAAAAGGATAGGATCTTCTCTGACTCCGCATCCGGACGGGCCCAGACCTCGTCAGAGGCCTCGACGTCTCGGGACTCCGGCCCCGAGCAGCGTCGGGGTTCCTCTGAGCGGGGGTCTCCTTCGCGGGAACATCGCAGGAAGAAGAAACCGGCGAGGGCGGCGTCGGTGGATGCTCCTGGTTCCTCGAGGGCCAGGTCGCATAGCCCCGATAGCCGTCCCGACCTGCTGGTCTCCTCTCTGCAATGGTGGCTTCATCTTCCGAATCTGGTACTCGGAGTGGTTTTTCAATCCCCTCCGCATTCTCAAGTGATGATGACAGATGCTTCTCTTCTAGGTTGGGGAGCACATTGCCAAGGGACATGTACTCAAGGTCTCTGGACCCCTTGGGAGGCTGCTCAACAGATAAACTTCCTGGAGCTACGGGCGATACGCCTCACTCTGAGAGCCTTCTCCCATCTCGTCTCTCACCAGTCTGTACTAGTCCAGACGGACAATCAAGTTGCCATGTTCTACGTGAACAAACAAGGAGGCACAGGCTCCTTCCTTCTATGTCAGGAGGCACAACGGCTGTGCTCTTGGGCCGTCAATCACGGAATCTTCCTCAAGGCTGTCTACCTCCCAGATCAAGAAAATTACTTGGCGGACAGACTGTGCAGGATCCTGCAACCACACAAAAGGAGATTGAACCCGTTGGTGGTTCAGCAGATCTTTCTCAGGTGGGGCCTCCCCACCATGGATCTTTTCGCCAGTCCTCTGAACCGGCAACTCCCGAGATTGTGCTCCAGACAACCGCATCCTCTCAGAGTAGCAGCGGATGCGTTTCTGATCTCGTGGTCCACAGGCCTGCTGTATGCGTTTCCTCCCATGCCACTAGTGTCCAGAACACTGTTCAAAGTCCTCAAGGACGGGGCCTCAATGATCCTGATAGCCCCCAGGTGGCCGAGGCAACCGTGGTTTCCTCTTTTGCTGCAACTGGCGGTGGACACTCCTCTTCCTCTGGGGTTTCAGCACAATCTCCTGTCTCAGGATCAGGGGACTCTCTTGCACCCCAATCTCCAGTCCCTTCATCTGATGGCCTGGCTGCTGAAAGGGTAGTCCTGGCTCCCCTATTCCTGCCTCGTGAGGTGGAAGATGTAGTCTGAGCCTCTAGGCGGCAATCCACCAGGAAATCCTACACTCTTAAGTGGCGTAGATTCTCCGCATGGTGTGCTCAGCACAACGAGAATCCCTTCTCGTGCTTGGTAGCGGTAGTATTGCAATATTTGCTTTACCTCTCCATTTCTAGGCCTTAAATCCAACTCTGTCAGGGTTCACCTCAGTGCTCTCTCAGCGCACCACTCGCCGGTGGACGGAAGGCCACTTTCCAACCACCCTTTGGTGGCTTGTTTTCTCAGAGGCCTCCTTCTGCTTAAGCCTCCTTTGCGTCCACCAGCCCCTGAGTGGGATCTGAATGTGGTCTTACAGCGGATTACTTGTCCGCCCTTTGAACCTATGGCTACCTGCCCTCTCCGTTTTCTCTCCTGGAAAACCTTGTTTCTGGTAGCTCTTACCTCTGCTAGGCGAGTAAATGAACTTCAGGCACTAGTGTCTGATCCTCCTTACACTAGGTTCTACAGGAATAGGGTAGTCTTACGGACTCACCCTAAGTTTCTCCCTAAAGTTCTCTCCCCTTTTCACCTCAATCAGGAGGTGGTTCTTCCAACTTTCTTTCCCAGGCCGCATGCCAACCGGGCTGAGATGGTCTTGCATAACCTGGACTGTAGGAGGCCATTATCCTTCTACCTTGACCGTACGCGGGAGCATCGGAGGACTGTTCAGCTCTTCGTTTCTTTTGACCCCAATAAGTTGGGGTTACCTGTCTCCAAGCGTACTTTGTCCATCTGGGTCGCTGACTGTATCGCCTGGGCTTATGGGGCAGCCGGCCTCTCGTTGGAGGGTCGAGTCACGGCTCATCGTGTCAGGGCGAAGGCTGCGTCAGTGGCTCATCTCCGCTCTGTTCCGTTGGCCGACATCTGCCGGGCCGCTACTTGGTCTTCAAGCCAGACTTTTGCGGCCCATTACTGCCTTGAGAGGGAGTCCCGCAGGGACAGTGCTTTCGGACAGGCAGTACTCCATAATCTCTTTGGGGTTTAGGCAACTCCTACCCTCCGGCCCTGGTGTTGGGCTACCGGTCGGGGGCGTTCTCAGAGAAGATTCCTTCCTTACGTACTGATGAGCTCGACGGAGCTCATTTTTTCGGCTTGAGGTCTCCGGTAGCCTTAAGCTGGGGAGTCCCATATGTGAGGACTGACTTCCTGCTTGGTCCTGGAAAAAGAGTAGTTACTCACCTGTAACAGGTGTTCTCCAGGAGCAGCAGGAATCAGTCCTCACAACCCTCCCTCCTCCCCTTGGAGTTGCAGTCATATGATTTATTTTTGCTAATCTTTTGCTGTCTTATAGCTATGTCATCAAACTGAGCAAGATGGCACCCTTGGGCGGGAAGGGGACCGCGCATGCGCGCTGCAATTCCCAAAGGCTTTCTTTGAAAGCTGGGGAAATGCTCCGCATGAGGGCTCCGTCGGCGCCGACGTCACCCATATGTGAGGACTGATTCCTGCTGCTCCTGGAGAACACCTGTTACAGGTGAGTAACTACGCTATATCTTAGTAAAACAATTCCTGACACAACATTATGTTTTGATAAGAACAAACTTAACTTATCTACATCAGGGAACACGACAACTTTATAAGATCCACTGCAAAAGAGTCAAACTCCAGCCGACTGAGTGCTCCATACAGCAAACTGCCTCAATAGAGGTTTATAGCTAAAACCAAAAACAATCACATGATCAGAACCTCCATTCAAATCAGAGCAGCCCAATCAACAGCCAGTTTCAAACTGAATGGTTCAATTGAGCCTAATAGAAACATCCAAGCATGCTCACAAATAATTGTTTAAGCTGGTCACCACCTCTCTATGATCAGGGCACTTGATCAAGCATATACCATTGTATATCTGAAAGGGAATGATGGTATTCCAACCAATGAAAGACCAACGGGGCAATCACAGATTTGGTATTAATACGACTTTTATGCTCTGTTAAACGAAGACACATCTTCCTAGTGGTACGACCCACATAAATGAAAGAACATGGGCAAATTATCATATAAATCACCCATTTGGAATAACATGATGTATTATTATACCTTGAAAAGTGTTCTTTCCCATTACTATGAGTATAACAAGGACCAATAAGGGCAGATGAACACCAATTACATTTATCACAGAGATAATGGCCCGGGGGAGGGGGGGATTGATCAGTCTCAATCACAGATCCAACATAATTTGTGTCTCACTCAAATTTTTACCCCGTTTAAAGGCTATGGGGTCTATGCTGAGACCAGAATAGTGGGTCTAGACAGCGCCGGGGGAAACGGAGCTCCCCGCACGTTCACTCAATCTGTGCGGGGAACTCTGTGGGTGGGAAAGGGGTGGGCCAGGGGAGGAGCGGGTGGTGGGCAGCAACTAACCCTGGACATACAGGGCCGATTCTGAGGTCGACTGTGCGTCTGGGGTCTGACAAATGGACGGGGGACATATTCCACCTCAGAGGTGAAATAAGTCCCCCTAGATATCAGGGGAAGCTGAGCCGGGACCAGCAAAGGAGGTGAGGAGGTGCAGGGGGTGCCTCGCAGCCCGACCCTGGCCATGGAAGGCCAGATCTGGGGTCATGCTGCAGGGAAAAGGGACTTTGGTCGGCAGCCAGGGATTGCAGCTCCTGAATGGAGCCACAGTGCTATGGCGACGGGATGCCATGGCACTGCGGCTCCATTCAGGAGCCTGGCTGGGCTATCTCGGGAGTCCGTTGTGCCTGCCGGGCGTCCAGAATCTGGGCACAGCCTGGACATCCTGGCTCTGTTCCCAATTCTATTCCCACGGTCACGTCTAGCCCCCGCGGGATCAGAATGCAGCTAGTGCACATCCCGATTCTGGACACCCGGACAAGGAGTTGGACATCTGGTTTTGAATGTGCCTCCACACGTAGAGGTTCAAACAGGCATGAATGTAAACTTAAAACATTGCAATATTTGTGAATCAATTTTACCACTCGGTGAACTCCTGATACATATGGCAATACAGATACCAATTTATCGTTCCTTTCAGGTTGTTTATATTCTAGTAAAAGATCACGTTGAGCATATTTCACTCTCAAATATATTTGTTTAATAACAGGCCAGGTTATTAACCTCTAGCTGAAAATCGCAATTTCAATATAGAGGCTTCAGATAAAAAAGCTGGCTCAGTTGAACAAATATGGCGGACTCTTAAATATTGGCTTATTGGAAGGCTGCCCTTCAATTTAAAAGGATGACAACTATTTAACTGTAAGCAAGCATTACGATCTACGGCTTTATGGAAGATAGAAGTTTGAACACCAGATGCAACTCTTATCGATTCTAACATCTAAAAAGTCGATATGGAAAATTGAAGATCATCATCCAGTCTATTTAGCCAATTATGAAACATCAGTAATTTGGCTTCAGACCCCATCCACAAAATAAAGACATCATCTAGATAGCTTCTCCACATACCAACCTTCAAGGCATACGGAGAATTCAGCAAGTGTAGCTCTTCAAATTCAGCAACATAAAGAGATGCCATCGAAGGGGCTTATATACCCCAATAGCTACCCCATAATGTTGCTGATAAAATTCTTTATTGAACCAAAAATAGTTCCTTTGGAGAACCAATTCATCCATTTCAGACAAAAGACTGAGGAATAAATGTGCAGGTGAAGGTCTGGATGATAATGCTCTAAAGAGTACTGCAAGGGCCCAAACATGAGGAATGTTTGTATACAAGCTAACAATATCCATGGTAATCATATATGTAACTGAACACCGTGGAGAAAACTCCTGTAATAATCGCAAGAAATGAGCTGTATCCTGAACATTAGAGGTGAAACTAAAGCTTTCTACCAAGTTTTGCTAAAGGCCATAATTCAAGCAGGCACTATAATCAAATTAAACAATATAAAGCCAAAGTAGGCTCTTTTGCAGTGGATCTTGTAGAGTTGTCTTGTTCCCCTAATGCAGATAAGTTAAGTTTGTTTTTATCAAAACACAATGTTGTGTTGGGAGATTTTACTAAGATATTGTTATGTTATGCTATGTAAATATAAGTTTCTATTTGCACTGCATATGCTGGGTTTGGGCATGGGCCTATGATGGACTCCAAGTATTCTAGTATGGGCCCTTGAGGCTAGTATACTGGAGGGTCCAGTTGGACCTTATCAAGCTCTATATTTATTTGAGGTCCATTCCTTTTCCATTTGAGGAATGTAGAATTTTTTGTTGTTTGGTATTATATTGAATTTCTACTTTGGCTTTATATTGTTTAATTTTTCAAATGTGGACATCCGCAGCAGGACTGTACCAAGCTAGAAATGTGCCTTGTGCGACTAACTAATCTGGTGCCGCCCTCCATCCAGTTGCGTTCAGTAATTCACTCTTTTTGAGCTTCTTAGAAGCCCAGTGATGATATCAGCACCCTCTTCTGTGCTTGCGCCCTGTGCAGCTGCACTGCTCATACAGCCCTTGGTACAGACCTGATCCGCAGAACCAGGTATTTAGACTCCCAAGCCTGAATAAGTCAGAAAGGTGATGTCTGTTACCTACGAAAGTGTGTGAGAAGTTAAAATAACAATAAATACAAAACAGAGAAATAGTTACTATAGGCAGATTAGTGCCATAGGTGAAAAACTAAAACATGATATTTAAAAAAAGCCAAACTGTAAATAGCACAAGAGAATGTAAGAAATAAATAACAACAAATCAATTAAATACACAAGGCAATAAGAACAGCATAATGATGTGCTTTAAAATCTTTGAAAATGATATTGTCTAGACTAACTGTCAGAAGCACAAAATAGCAGGAGGAAACCGTCACAGGAGGACCAAAGCTTTATTACATGTCACCAAGTCTGCCCTACAAGTGTTTCGGCCTTATGGCCTTCTTCAGGGAACTTCAACCTTGAGAAACATACACATATAAAAAACAGTAAAGCATATATGTAATACATTAAAACAAGCAAAAAGCTCCAGTAAAACTATATAGAGGTGATGAATGTGTAAAAAAAGAGCCAAATGATGCCATAAATACATAAATAATGATAAAACTTAACATAATAATAATATAGTGTTAACCAATAAATAAGAAAACATATTAAAACACCAAATAATAAACACATCCATACTATATTAAAATTGAAAGACAGTGAAAATAACATAAATAATAAAAAATGTAATATAAAACCATAAGAAAATAATAAATACACACAATTAAAAGATAAACCTATAAAGTGCATATGCTAAGGACTCATCACTTGAAAGGAGACACTTCTATATGTTCCCAGTTGTTATCTACTAAAAAATCTATAAGGAAGACATAATAAATAGCATAAACAGAGGGGAAGAAATCATCCACATCTGATGCAAAAACTAGTGGGATATTAAAACTCACATATTGTACTGCAGGGACTTAATCCGGCTATGTATGCATGGCAATTGAGGGATGACACCAATACCCATAGTAATGGTTGCGTCTTTAGCCACCTAAGTTTTGTATCTATAACCTAGAAGCTACAATAGCCATATCCATATTTTGGAAATGCAAATATGTATCATAAGATAAACTATGAAAATCAAAACTGTTGAGAGAAATCATGAGAAATCATACCACCATGGATTTAAACTCCACACAATGCCATGGCATAAGTTATACCTCACTAACTTCTGTGTCTGAATTTAAAAGTTAATTTCATGGCTGTTGGTTGAATATTGTAGATGCCACTAAACCAAATGAAGCCATAACTTCCTTACAAAAGCAACAATTGCTAAATTCTAAAAGGTGAAAGTAAGGAAGAATTAATAGCTCTCTGAAAATAAAATCAAATTCTACCATCTTGAATTCAGTCATGTTTAAAAAGCCATAAACCAAGCGCAGGAAACTGCACAAATTCAGTCACCAAGATAAGGCGAAAGAGGTCTAACCTCCCGGCCATTATGTCAGGTCTTTAAACGGGGTGTCTGACAACGAAATCCAATATTCCCCAGTGAATAGGCCATTCATTACTAAATAAAATTCTACACACAGAAAATGGTATTGCAATTAGTGCGTCACTTACCCTGCGGTCAGAATCGAAGCATGAAAAAAACAATCATAATGTGCCGGTTTGCCTTTAACTGCGCATGAAGAGTGACAAGTTTGTGTTGTCACGTCTGTATTTGGAAACTTTTCTGCATAATAGCATGAACCGCAATGTACCCAGCGTTATATCTTTTGAATGGCCCATTGATCCAATATTTAGGGGGACACAATCTACCTTTAGAGTGGCTCAATTAAAAGAATGATGTATAAAATTTATAGTGAAGTCCCCAAAGGGGATCCCTATTATGAAATAAGAGGCTTATAAAAATGCATTGGGCCCGATTCTGTGCCACGAATATCGTCTAACCTCCCCACTGGTTGTGTGGGGAAGTTAGACGGGGGCGGGAAAGGGGTGGCTCGGGGGCAGAGTCTGAGCAGGCGGTGGACGGTCGCCGATCCTGGACATACAGGGCCGATTCTAATGTTGGCCCTGAACATCCAGTGCTAGCGACTTGTGCGGGGAAGTTATTCCACCTCCGAGGTGGAATAACTTCCCTGGACATTTTTTTTTTGTGCCTGGGGGCACGGATGGGGCAAGGGGGCTAGAGGACATTCCCCCCAGCCCAACCCTGGCTTTAGGAAGCCAGATCGGGGGTCGGGCTGTGGGGAAATCAGCTTTGTAGTCTGGCAGCTAGCATCGCAACTTTTAAATGGAGCCGCGGTGCCATGGCATCCGGATGCCATGGCACCGCAGCTCCATTTAAAAGCCCTGACTGAGTTAGTTGGGCTTGTCATGTACATGCAGGCCGGGCTGAATCACAGTCCCAGCCTGCATGTACAGGACTGATTGCGATTTTGATCCTGTGGAGCTAGACGTGCCCCGCGGGATCAGATTTGCAGCCCCCTCTGTAAGTCCAGTCAAACCGGACATACAGAGGGGGTGTACGTCTGGGATGGAATGAGCCTGATTGTGTTTGTATGTGCAGTATGACCAAAATCGCCATAAAACCATGATTAAAAGAAGAGAATGAAGATTACCAGACCAAATCTGCATTGTGTAACATTCTCAGAATGATTGCTGATGATTCAAAAAGAACAGTCAGAGTAGCGTTGGAAAGGAACATCATATACATATTGATAAAATGAATAAATTAATGATAGTCTAAAATTTCATTCTAGAAAACATTGCTGCTAATCTAAAAAAGATAGTCATGTAATTATAATTGCGGTATAGTGCTAAAAAAATCATGTAATAAATAGTAAAATGAATAAATTAATAATAGTGTAAAAATGCTATTCTAAAAAATCTTGTCACATATGTGTAATTGGCATGTATACCCCCTCTTAAAAACTCACAGCGGGTAAGAGTATATAGGAAGATTATGAAAAAAAGGGGATAACGGACACCAGTTAAAAAGTTAAACATCAAGTATCTGAACTACAACTCATTAAAAAGGCACAAGGAGGCAAGGCATGAGGTTGATACGTGCCCAAACAACAAAAAGCACTTAAATGTGTTGATGGTCATGGGTTTACCTTCGCCATCGTATATCTGAAAAGGAATGATGGTATTCCAACCATTGAGAGACCAATGGGTAGTCACATTTTTGGTATTAATGCGACTTATGTTCTGTTAAATGAAGACACATCTTCCTAGTGGTACGACCCACATAAATTAAAGAACATGGGCAAATTATCATATAAATCACCTATTTGGAATCACATGATGTATTATATCTTGAAAAGTATACTTTCCCATTACTATGAGTCCAATAAGGGCAGATGAACACCAATTACATTTATCACAGGGAGGGATTGATCAGTCTCGCTCACAGATCCAACATAATTTGTAAGGGTCTCACTCAAATTTTTACCTCATTTAAAGGCTTTTCTGTTGGAAGCACCTATAACTGTGCATGAGGTACAGAAATGCATCCAGCACGCTCACTATAACAAGGCCCTGGGTCCTGACGGATATGGGGTGGAGTTCTATAAAATTGTACAGGATCTGGTGCTCCCTCTCCCCCCCCCCCACTGGTGGAGGTCTTTCAGATGCGCATTATGCAGTGTTCTTTCACTTAGGTTGTGAATCACGCTCATATTGTCCTTATTCCCAAACCAGGGAAGGACCTCATCCTATCAATCGATAGTCCTACTGAATTTCGACCAGAAGGTGCTCTTCAAGATATTAGCGGAGTGGTTGGCACCCTTCTTTCTTTAATGAATGAATCGCAGGTCAGGTTTGTCAGAGGCCGTTTTGCGGTGCGGAATCTGAGGAAAAATATCGCCTCACTTGAATTGGTTCGTGAAAAGGATATTCCTTCTCTGTTAATTAGTTTCGATGCTGAGAAGGCGTTTGACTGGGTGAGCTGGCAGTATTTATTCCAGCTCGTGCTGTACTATGGCCTAGGGGAACAGTTTCTCCGTATGGTGCGGGTGCTATATTCTGTCCCTACGGCAGTTGTGCTGACCATTGACGTGCTGTCGGAGCCATTTGCCATGGGAAAGGAGACGCGACAGGGCTGCCCCCTTTCACCACTTCTGTTTGTCTTGTCTCTCGACCCCCTGATACGACAGCTGGTGACCTGCTGTGAGGCATCAGGAGACGCCTGAGGGGAGATATGATAGAGGTCTATAAATTAATGAATGGAATGGAACGGGTAAACGTAGTTCGACTGTTGACGTCATCAGACTATAGAAAGACATGGGGAAATGCAATGAAGCTACAGGGTAACCTATTTAAGACTAATAAGAGAAAATATATTTTTCACTCAATGTGTAATCAAACTCTGGAATTTGTTACCAGAGGATGTAGTAAAAGCTGTTAGTGTAGCTGGGTTTAAAAAAGGTTTGGACAAGTTCCTGGAGGAAAGGCCCATAAACCATTATTAAAAGAGACCCAGGATATCACTGCTTGACCCAATACAAGCATTGTGGAACCTGTGTCTTTTGAGGAAACTGTTAGGTACTTATGACCTAGATTGGCCCATGTTGAAAACAGGATACTGGGCTTGATGGACCTTGGTCTGACCTAGTATGGCATATCTTATGTTCTTATGTAGGGGCAGTAGAGCAAAACTGGAAGTTGAATGTTGAGGTAAGGGAAAGAAACTTTAAAGCATAAGGATCTGAGGGGTTATCACTCTGAATGTTAAAATCCCGAGAATAAGGGAGGGGGAAGATGAATTCAGAAAGAAGGAAAGCCATGAGTTAAAGTCAGAGAGAAAGATAAAGGTGGACTTGTCAGGGGGTTGATAAATAACAGATAGTCGGAGAGGTAATGGGGTAAAAAGTCAGATGGTGTGTACTTCAAAGGAGGAAAAGGAGTGAGACTGACACAGAAGGAGGGGTTGAAACTGACAGGAAGGAGAGAGTAGAAGCCCAATACCACCACTATGGCTAGTGGGACGAGGCGTGTGGGAGAATTGAAAGTCCCCATGCCAGAGAGCAGCGACTGAACCTGAATCCTCAGGGAGGAGCCAAGTCTCAGTTAGAAAAAGGAGATGGAAAGCATTAGAGATAAAGAGATTATGAGTAAAGACAAGTTTATTTGAGATTGCTGGGCATTCTATAATACACATGAGAAAGGGAGAAAGGAGGAGGAGAGGAGAGAGAGATGAATAATATTTGAGCTGCTGCGTGAGGATCTGTTCTGGGAGTGTGACAAAAATCTAGGGGAGCCAGGGTTGGGAGTGATATCTCCGGAAGAGAAGGAGAAGGAGTAGAAGAGTGTGGGGCAGAGAGAAGACAGCATGGCGGTAATGAAGATAAAGTTGTTTCAGAGAGAGAGAGGAGATGGCTGAATGAGAAGGAGAGAAGCTCAAGACCTGATGATAGGGTAGATGACAAGATGGTGGGGGAAGCGAGGGTGGTAAAAGGGAGATAAGGGGGAGGGACTTGAAGGTGTAGGAGGGGAGACAATTAGGGAGTATGAGCAATAGGAAGAAAAACTGTTGAGGAGCCATAAAGAGAGAGATGGAGAGGAGCACAGAAATCATCAGAATATAGAAAGTCTAGGGGACATGCAATGAAGCTACAGGGGAACCTATTTAAGACTAATAAGAGAAAATATTTTTTCATTCAACATGTAATCAAACTCTGGAATTTGTTACCAGAGGATGTAGTAAAAGCTGTTAGTGTAGCTGGGTTTAAAAAAGGTTTGGACAAGTTCCTGGAGGAAATGTCCATAAACTATTATTAAAAGGATCCCAGGATATCACTGCTTGACCCAATACAAGCATTGTGGAACCTGTGTCTTTTGGGGAAACTGCTAGGTACTTATGACCTAGATTGGCCACTGTTGGAAGCAGGATACTGGGCTTGATGGACCTTGGTCTGACCCTGTAAGGCATATCTTATGTTCTTATGCATGTCAGTGGCCAGGAGTTTGAAGTGTTGACATTTGCCGATGACATGCTTGTCCACTTTATCTCCCCAATGATGTCGCTGCCGCGAGTGCTGGCAGAGTTCGAGGCATTTAGAGTGATAGCAGGGCTATGCATCAACTACGACAAATCAGAAGTACTGGATGTGTCTAGCCGACTGCAGGCACCTCTTTTCCCCTCCATTGAGCTGACATTTCCTTTATTTATCTGGGTATTCAAGTAACTAGAGACCTGCATGAATTATACTGTCGGAACTGTGATAAGGTCCTGCAGCACCTCTGTGCCCAGTGTCAGGCATGGACCCCACTGCCGCTTTCACTGATGAGGTGGGTAGCAGTTTTTGGGATGCTACTGTTTCCCAATGTATTTTACTGGTTGCAAGCTCTGCCAGTGTGACTTTAGTGGAAAGATGTGGTTCGTTTTGACTAGAATTACAGAACTTTCTGTGGAAAGGGGGACATGCGCATCTCCCCTTGAGATGCTTATGTGGGTGCTGGTGACAGGGGGGCATAGGTGTCTCAGATCTAGAACAATATGCTCTGTCATGTCAATCACGTCATCTTGGGGACTGTTTGGGTGGTACAGAGACTTATACTCCTAGAGCCTTGGAAGAGGCCTTTACAGCCCCTCTCTCTTTGCTGGCGGTCAGGCATATGACACTACCCTCCTCCCGGGATGCCTTATGAAGAGTTTATTGATAGATCCTTTACATAAAACATGGTGTAGGTTATGCTCCTATTGGCGGACATCATCGTCAGTCTCAAGCTGGCTGCCCATTCAGGGGAATATTTGATTACACCCTGGCACAGATACCCGCGCCTTTCGGATATGGAAAGACTGAGGGATATGTAATTTGGGACACGTGGTGGATATTGACGGTGTCAGCAAACCGTTTGCAGTTTACATGTGGAATATGAGCTGGAAAATTACCATCTTTTTGCCTACTCTCAACTACAACACTATGTTCATTCTCTACCCCGCGTTGCCTTTACTGCAGAGATCTCGCCACAGAATTTGCAGTTTTTTGCATTTGGGGAGCAGAGTCCCTTATCCATTGTGTTTTAAACACAAATTGGTTCAGTGGGCCATTCCCCCAGATTACTCTAAGGTGGAGCATCACTGGGCAGCAGAATTGGGTCTGACAGTCACCCTTGGTATGGTCCAGAAGGCAATCCATCATATTCCTATGTTAATGGTATAGGCAAAATGGCTGGAAACACAATTTAAAGTGTTAACCCGTGTTCATTTTTCCCCTCGTTGGGCACTTTGTATCCATTTGACCCCAGATGGGAGCTGTCCTCATTGTTCCATGCCACTGGCTGATTTGGGGGCATATGTGGTGGGGCTGTGGGAGGATCCATCCATACTGGGTTTGTATCCACGATTATATTTGCTCACTCATTAATCAACAGGTGGCCTTGACGGGGTCTCTTGTGGTGTTTGATCAACTTGAACCACTCCTCCCAAAGGGGCGATGGGTCCGCCTGCTGGTGCATAAGGCATGCTTGGTGGGTAAGGGGCCTCTGCTTCGACGTTGGAGAGATCCTGTGCCCCCCACTTTTTGGGAATGGTGAAATTGCTTTCATCAACTGATGCTGTTTGAGCTCATGGGAGCTTCTGGGGAGGTTGCGGACTGGACTTCCTTTGTGATACTTTGGGAACCATATATCTCCACACTGGCAACACGCAAGCACAATGACCTGAACCCCTTGAGGAGGTGGGGCGGTGGGGTTTGTGTTCAGGGTGGGGGAGGACCAGTCGGTGCGGGTACATCCAGGCTCTTGACAGACCTGGGTAATTGAGTAATTATGGTGGATGGCTATGGTGGGGACCGAGTTTGTGCTGCGACCGTAGGGGGGGGGGGGGGGAGGAAGGGTGGGTGAAACGTTAAAAAGTGTTGAAACTACTGATATGTTTGAAAATGTATGGCCGGGCAGCATGTAAGAGCCCTGTGCCACCTGGTAGTTGTCACTGTTTAATAATTGTTTGGTGTCTGGTTTAAGAAGCAGATTATTTTAAAAAAAAGCTACCATTTGCACATGGGGATCTACATAATGTCCAAATTCAAGGCGACATTGGATGAATATGGGGTGCCATGGCCCCAGCGTTATGACTGAGAAACTACCATTTTTATTCTGGAACCACAGGTGCAGAAGTGACTGTAGATTGGATCCTGCTCCACTACACTTACAGAAATTCCTGGTAAAAGCTGGTTGTGGGATCAGGGGGTGGGGGAGTTTCTGCTGGGGGATGCCAATCGGGAGATATGGATGTTGGAGGAGATCAGGGGGTATGGAGGTCAGTGGATGATTGGGAGTGGTTTGATGGTAGAGGTGGTATCAGAGTACTTGGGGGGTCACTGGTGTTATGAGTGGAAATTAGGGAGGTTAAGGGTGATGGATACCGTCAGGAGTAGCAGTTTTAAAAATCTGCTCTCATGCAGAGTTGGGAAAGAACAGGATTTTTTCCCCCTCATGTGGAGCTTTTTAAAATTTCTGTTCCCACTGGATGGCATATGAAATCCACATGCAGCCTTGCATGTTTGGCAGGGCCTTTGTAAAATACTGGGGTAACTATGTATGTCCTGATCTACCTAAAATATGCCTTTGCGTTTTCAGCTGAAAATTCACATAAATTTAGAACCCTAAGGTATGCTCCTTTATTTAGGACTGCCGTTCAATTGCCCAGATATAGGAGCCTAATTTAGGTGCATAGTGCTGAAAATCAGAGCTAAGCACATAACCTTATTTCCCTGCCTTAAATCTGCCCCGGTTGCCACCCATTATTTGGGGCTCATAAATTTAGGGGTACAGCGAAACTGAACATAAATTTAAAAACTCAATCTTGGTGAATTTTCAGAGTGGCTAGTTCAGGAACCAAACTCTCAAAGAATATTAGCCTCTATAAGATTAATTTTTAGCAGTGTGTGTTCATTTGATACATGTTAAATATAAATTACATTTTACTCATCTATACCAGACCAGTCCTGACTGGTGGATTATGCTCCCTTGCCAGCAAATGGAGACAGAGAAAAACTAAAAGGCAGACTCTCCATCTCCATAAGACCTAGTGCCCATACTCTTCCTGTTCAGTATTTTTCTGTCTTCAGCAGATGGTGCAGATCTGGGCTGTGCTGGCAACAGTCCCCAGGGGGGATGATTTCCATTACTCTGCCTGTGGGGAAAACCCTTTAGGAGGATTGTTCACATTGTGCTGTGAGGGCTAAAGACCTCACGTCTGATTAAAAAAAATATATATATATGCTGTCGCTTCTGCAGACCAATTACTTCTGAAGTGTCTGGGATAAGAGCAGTGAGACAGGGCAATGGGGACTCCTGCTAGCTGCTTACTAACAGGCTGGTCTCACCTGGAGGTATCCAGGAGAGGAGCAGTAGGCCTTGGCAGTTGCTAATCTGGCTTACAAGTGTGTCTTTTGGTACAATGGGGCTTTATAGGCAGGCAATATGATTTTTTTAAAAAAAGATAAGAGCATGTCCTGCACTGTGCACCTTACTAAAGTTTCTTTCACCAATCATTGAGCTGAAGCCCCAGCCATATATTCCAATTCTCCAGGACCAAGCAGGAAGTCAGTCCTCACATATGGGTGATGTCGGCGTCAACGGAGCCCCCATGCGGAGCATTTCCCCAGCTTTCAAAGAAAGCCTTTGGGAATGCAGGCACGCATGCGCGGTCCCCTTCCCGCCCAAAGGTGCCATCTTGCTCAGTCTTCTTTTTTCCGCGGAGCCCTTCGGACGCCTGTCCTTGTCACCCGTGAAAAAAGTTGATTTTTTTGCTTTGGGTCGAGTTTTTTCTTCAGTTCGACGTCGGTTCCTTTTCTGCCTGGACTCGGTAAACCGGTGCTGAGCCCGGCTCCCTTTTTTCGTTTTTTGTCCTTAGAGACTGCGTTCGTGCCTTTTTTTCTTTCCCTGGCAGCCCAATTTTTTGATCTTGCAGGGGCCCTTTTTCCCCCCGATGGCGGCCAGTGGCTTTAAGAAGTGTATTCGGTGCAAGAAACTGATGTCTCTCACCGACACACACGACTGCTGCCTCCGGTGTCTAGGGCCAGACCATGATTCTACGGTCTGTAGTCCCTGTGGCAAAATGTCTTCTAAGGCATTACGGAGCCGTCAGCAACAGCATGAGAGGATCTTCTCCGAATCTGCCTCTGGACGGGTCCGGACTTCGTCAGAGGCCTCGACGTCTCGGGAGTCTGACCCCGAGCATCGTCGGGGCTCCTCTGAAAGGGAGTCCCCCTCGAGGGAGCATCGAAGGAAGAAGAAACCCGCGAGGGCAGCAACGGTGGACGCTCTTGGCTCCTCGAGGGCCAGGTCGCATAGCCCCGATCGCTGTCCCGAGTCTTCGGAGTCGGAGAGGCCTGCAAAGCATCCTCGTGTGGAGTCGGAGGCCCTGAGTCACGTGAGTACTGTAGTCCTCATGGACTCACCGTCGGGGTCCGAGTCGGAGGCTGCTGGGTCTCCTGAGCTAGGACTCAGGTTGACAGCCTTGGAGAACAGATTGTTTGCCTTCATGGAGCAGCAGCGGGTGCTGTTCACCGGTCTCACTGGCGAATCTGCCCCAACCACGGGACATCGACATCCAAGTCGACCCAGGAGGCCGAGCCGATCCTCGAGACCATGTGAACTCGAGTCGATCCTCGGCCGAGGTCACCCTCGGCCTCCAGTTCAGGACCGAGGTCATCGACTCCGGTTCCCTCGGCGTCGGGGTGGATGGCGTCGGTGCCTGCCCACTCGGAGCCGCTCAATTCCTCCTCGGAGGAATCAGTGTGGGAAACGGAGGAGAAGGAGTCCCCTGACACCTTTCGGACTCGGTGCGTCCCTTCGGACGCACCGGGATCTCAGCCTCGGACAAGGTCCCCTCCGGAGGATGCCAGGTTCTCGGATTTCGTAAGGGACATGGCCAAAGCACTGGCATTCCCTGCGGACCCCGAGGAGGAGCCTCGAGCCGAGGAGCTCGAGGCTCTGCAGTATGACTCTCCTCCCAAGGAGGCCTTTACTGTCCCGGTTCCTCCAGTGCTGGAGCGGTTGCTCTTCCGCATGTGGGAGGCGCAGGCCTTGATGCCGGTTCTAAGCAAGCGGTTCGATTCCATCTATTGAGTCCGCAAGAGCCCCGGGATTCAAAAGGCACAGCTACCGCACCACTCCATGGTTGTGGAATCTGCCATGCATCGCCTGAAGAGTCAGAAGATGCACTCCTCGGTGCCTCCCGGCAGGGAAGCCCGGAACCTGTATGCCGTCAGTAGAAAGTGCTTCCAGGGCTCTATGCTTGTTTGCTGTGTCCAGACCTACCAGCTGTACATGGGCATGTACCTTCGAGACCTGGCAAAGGAGATTGCCGGGTTCTCTGCTGGTTTGTCCGAGGAACCTTTGCAGAGGTTCAAGGCCTTGTCTTCTGGTATTCGAGAGTGCTCGAAGTTTATATCTCGAGCAGCCTACGATGGATTTGAGGCTTCGGCCCGGGTAGCAGGGGCCAGCATCGGTGCACGCCGCCAGGCCTGGCTACAATCCTCGGACCTCGAGCCATGGGTACAGGACAAGTTCGTCGATGTCCCTTGCCGAGGTGAAAACCTCTTTGGCAAGCCTATGGCCAAAAAGGCTGCAGAACTCGAGACCGAGACTCTTACCCGGACAAGGCTGTCCAGGAAAACCTCTGCCCCTTCTCAGAAGAAAAAGGGCTTGGGGAAAAAGACCTTTTACCCGAGGAAGACCGCTGCCTACAAAACCTACCCTCACTACCAGGCCTCTGCAGCTCCCCAACAGGGCCAGCAGGCCAAGGGGCAGGGTCATGGGCCCCGTAGGCAGAAGGCTCCCAAGCCTCCTACCCCGGCTCCTGCTCATCAGGGAGAGAGTTTTTGACTATGCCAGCATAGCCTCTCCTCCTCTCCAGGGCACAGGAGGCCGGCTGACCCTGTACGCAGACAGGTGGCCAGCCATCACAGGGGATACTTGGGTGTTAAGCATCATCGAAAGGGGCTATCTGCTCCACTTCACCCAGATACCCCCCTCCTACTTTCCAGGGGAGCCTCCAAGACCCCCTCTACACAGAAACTTACTCCTTCAGGAGTTGGAAGGTCTGCTAAGGGACCGGGCGGTGGAACCGGTGCCTCACCACCTGGGAGGGCAAGGCTTCTACTCGAGGTACTTCCTGGTACCAAAAAGAACAGGAGGCCTCAGACCCATCCTGGACCTGAGAAATCTGAACAAGTTTCTGGAGAGGGAAAAGTTCAAGATGCTTACCCTTGGAATCTTACTGCCCTACCTCCAGCAGGGAGATTGGCTATGCTCCTTAGACCTGAAGGATGCTTATACTCACATCCTCATCCATCCAAGCCAGACAATTCCTCAGATTTGTGGTGGGAGGAAAGCATTTCCAGTACAGAGTGCTTCCCTTTGGCCTTACCTCCGCCCCCAGGGTTTTTACCAAATGCCTGGCAGTGGTTGCAGCCTACCTCAGGAACCAGGGGATCTTTGTGTTCCCTTACCTGGACGACTGGCTTATCAGGGGCCAGTCTCCACAAGAGGCCAGGCAGGCCACCTTCAGAACCATATCCCTGCTTCCAGCACCTGGGCTTCGTCATAAACTTCCCCAAGTCCACTTTAGTCCCCTCACAGGACGTGGAGTTCATAGGGGCAAGATTGGATACCATCCATGCAAAGGCCTATTTGCCTGTGGACAGAGCTCACAAGCTGATAAAGTTGGCCGGCCAGTTTCGGGCGAAATCTCTGGTCTCGGCCAGACACTTCCTCCGGCTCTTTGGTCACATGGCTTCCACTGTGCATGTCACACCACATGCCCGGCTGCACATGAGGCCGGCTCAGTGGCACCTCAAAGCACAGTGGCTGCAGGCTACAGGGAAATTGTCAGACAGAATAAAGGTGTCCGAATCCTTGGTGGACTCCTTACGCTGGTGGAGGCATCTCCCAAATCTGGTCAGGGGTCTTCCTTTCCAGGCCTCCCCACACACTCAGGTACTGACAACCGATGCTTCCCTGCAGGGCTGGGGGGCACACTGCCAGGGGGCCTGCACACAAGGCCTGTGGTCTCCGTGGCAGGCCGCTCAGCAGATCAACCTGTTGGAATTGAGGGCCATTCGACTGGCCTTACGGACTTTCTCTCAGATCCTGTCTCACCCGTCTGTCCTAGTTCAGACGGACAAGCAGGGAGGCACAGGATCCAGACTTCTGTGCCTGGAAGCACAAGCCCTCTGCTCCTGGGCTGTCAATCAGGGCATGACCCTCAGGGCGGTCTACCTCCCAGGCCAGGAAAACTACCTGGCGGACAGGCTAAGCAGACTCCTGCAGCCTCATGAGTGGCAGTTGGATCCTCTGGTAGTTCAACAGATCTTTCTGAAGTGGGGACTTCCGACCATGGATCTTTTTGCCATTGCGCTGAACAGGGAACTGCCCAGGTTCTGTTCCAGGCAACCGCATCCCTTGAGAACAGCGCCAGATGCATTCCTGATCCCCTGGTCAGAGAGCCTGCTGTATGCCTTTCCTCCCACCCCTCTGGTGGCCCGGACTGTATTCAAAATCCAGCAGGACCGAGCCACGGTGATCCTGATAAGCCCCCAGGTGGCCCAGGCAGCCGTGGTTCCCTCTTCTTCTGCAGCTGGCGGTGGATACTCCACTTCTTCTGGGGTTGCAACCCGATCTTCTGACTCAGGATCAGGGGTCCCTCTTGCATCCCAACCTCAAATCCCTCAATTTGATGGCCTGGCTGCTGAAAGGCTAGTCCTTGCTCCCTTGCTCCTATCAAGGGAGGTTGAAGAGGTGGTGTTGGCCTCCAGGAAGCATTCCACTAGGAAGGCCTATGCTCTGAAGTGGCGTAGGTTCTCTACTTGGTGTTCTCAACAGCAAGAGGACCCCTTCTCCTGCTCGGTCCAGGTGGTGCTACAATACCTGCTCCACCTTTCCAACCTAGGACTTCAGTCCAACTCTGTCCGGGTTCACCTCAGTACCCTCTCAGCTCACCACTCGCCGGTGGATGGACAATCCCTTTCGGGCTACCCTCTGGTGTCTCGCTTCCTCAGAGGCCTGCTTCTGCTCAAGCCTCCTATTCGTCCACCGGCTACTGAGTGGTATCTCAATGTGGTCTTGCACCAACTGACTCGCCCACCTTTTGAGCCGATGGCAACCTGCCATTTATGTTTCCTCTCCTGGAAGGTGTTGTTCCTTGTGGCACTCACCTCGGCTAGGCGGGTGAGTGAGCTTCAGGCCCTGGTCTCGGATAGGCCGTATACCAGGTTCTATAGGAACAGGGTAGTCTTGCGGACTCATCCTAAGTTCCTTCCAAAGGTAGTGTCCTCCTTCCACCTCAACCAGGAGGTGGTACTTCCGACGTTCTTTCCCAGGCCGCATGCCAGTAGGGCCGAAACTGTCTTGCATACCCTGGATTGTAGAAGGGCGCTGTCCTTTTACCTAGAACGTACGCAGGGGCATAGAAGGGCTTCTCAACTCTTCATTTCCTTTGACCCTAATAAATTGGGGTTGCCTGTCACTAAGTGTACGTTGTCCATCTGGGTGGCGGACTGTATCGCCTGGGCGTACAGGGCAGCTGGCCTCTCCCTGGAGGGTCGAGTCATGGCCCACCGGGTCAGGGCGAAGGCCGCATCAGTACCTCACTTCCGTTCTGTTCCGTTGGCAGACATCTGCCAGTCCGCTACTTGATCTTCAAGCCAGACTTTTGCGGACCACTACTGCCTCGAGAGGGAGTCCCGTAGGGACAGTGCTTTCGGGCAGGCGGTACTCCGTAATCTCTTTGAGGTTTAGGCAACTCCTACCCTCCGGCCCTGGTGTTGGGCTACCGTTCAGGTGTGGTCTCAGAGAAGATTCTCTCACTGTTGCTGAGGCTCTAGAGGGAGCTCTATTTTTCAGCCTGGGTTCCTGGTAGCCCAGAGCTAGGAAGTCACCCATATGTGAGGACTGACTTCCTGCTTGGTCCTGGAGAAAAGAATAGTTACTCACCTGCAACAGGTGTTCTCCAGGAGCAGCAGGAATCAGTCCTCACGACCCTCCCTCCTCCCCTTGGAGTTGCCGTTGTATATAGTTCATTTTCTTTTTGTGCTGTCTTTTAGCTATGTCATTAGACTGAGCAAGATGGCACCTTTGGGCAGGCTTCCCAAAGGCTTTCTTTGAAAGCTGGGGAAATGCTCCGCATGGGTGCTCCGTCGACACCGACGTCACCCATATGTGAGTACTGATTCCTGCTGCTCCTGGAGAACACCTGTTACAGGTGAGTAACTACTCTTTCCCCTCTGAGCATCCCTGCCATGAGTAAGAGGGGTGTGGTGTGTATGCTACATTGGCTGGAGGAGACAACAGCGACATGCTGCAGAATGTGCCGCAGCCGGGCAGATCACGGGGAGCAATCCAGCAACCTCATAGCCCAGAGAATTCCATCCAATGAACTGCATAGAGTCTAGTGTTTCTTGTGCCCCAGGATCAGATATGAGCTGGGACATGGTGGAGCCCTAAGTACAGGAACCACCACCACTTTGAGCAACCACTTGGCTGTGCCTATACTCCCAGGAAATGGCCAGGTAGACTGCATTGATTCTGCTGGAGCTGATAGAGTTCAGATGTATTCTGAGAGCCAGCTAACTATGCAGAGCAACTCGGAAGGACCTACATCTCTTCCCTTCCCCCCTGACTTCTTCCTGTGGCTGGATATAGCCTTCTACTCCTAACAGCAGAGGCTGAAAGATGTCCAGCTGACAATCAATGGTACTGCCTTGAGCAGTATGACCCTTTATAGAGGTGAGCTGCCCTTCTCTAGGGATATCTGTAATGGAGGTGCTCCTCTGGCTAAAATGCCTGGATTCAGTAATGAGCTCTTATTCAGGATCTGTAACTTCTGAAAAAGATCCTGTTAGCTGGGAACAAAGGTTTCTGACCTAGTGCACCTACAGCAAGGAGTATTAGGTCTTAATGAAGAAGAGGACTCATTGTTGATGTAGCTGTTCTGCAAGGTGAAACTTGGACCATTGATTGTCCAAGTAGTTAGCTTTTTGGACATTGGGGGGGGGGGGGGGTTGGAGATGAGCCTGAACCCAGAGGAATTCTCATATCAAACCTTAATGGTCACTACTTGCCTGTGCTGCTGCCAAACATGGGTTCTCTACAGTTTGTCTTTGTATAATTTGCATGCAGCACCCCAACATTTCACAGTGACTGTTGTTAGACTTGACCTGTGGTTTAACAGTGGTAAACTGTGACCCAGCTGTCAGTAGTTTTTGTTTCTTCCCCCCACCCCCCCTAGAGTCAGGAGCCTGGAGTTTCTGTTGTACAGCTTTCTGTTTTCTCTCCCCTCCCTCCCCCCCCCACCCCCACCCCTACCCCTTTCTGTCTGAAATCAGGGAGCTGAATTCAGCTGCAAGGTCCTTACATCAGTGTTTCTATTATTCTTTTGTAGAATGCTTTCTTCTTTCTGATATTGATTGGTTGCTCTGTTGTCAGCTACATCATTCTAATATGTTCTATCTTTTTGAGCAAGGTTGCATGTTGTAGGAGGATAGGAATTGTATGGTGATGCCTGGGAAGTTTTATGTGAAGGGATAATTGCCTTGTGGTTGACTATGAGGTTGTTAATCTTGGGTAGTTTAATGAGTGGGGTATCAGCAGAGCTTAGAACTTTACGACCATTGATTGTCTACTTCAATTTTTGACTGTGTGTGCTGTTGTGGTAAAAGTGGAAGAGTGAATGTTTGTTTATCTATTTAATAAGTTTTATATACTGCCTTTCTAACATTCAAAGCGGTTTACATAGAACATAACAACTTTTAGAAATTACATTGAACAGGTCATTGAATTTGGAATTCAGGGGAAAGATGCTATACAAGATTTATAACAGGAGTAACAATCAATGCTGTACAATATTTACAAAAGTGAAAAACAATTAATGCAGAAGGGTAGGGTACACAGGAACAATTGTGGAAAATATGTCTTTGTGTGTTTATGTGTAAGGTATTGCAGTGGTAGGGTACACAGGGACAATGTTGAGATGTTTGGTAGAAGTTAACGTTGGGATTTCATATTTTATGTAGTATAAAAGGGGAAAAATGTTTGGAATTATATATCTGTGACTGTTTACAGGCTGCAACGAGTACTGGAGGGGTACGGGAGTTGGATTGACTGGGGCTCTGCACATTGGAAGACATAAATGTGTATGTGTGTTGTTGTTGGTGTTATCAGAAAAGGGAGTTAAGGGGGTAGCAGGAGTTTATGGGCAGAATTTCAATGAGATAGGAAGATTGAACAGCAGTGGGCACCTAACATGTCTGCTGGGGATGGATTAATATTGGACAACTCTTTTCTATGGCTGAGAACCAGGGAAGCTTAGCTGAAATCCCACTTCCACTCCTTATGATCCTGGGCAAGTCATTTAACCCTCCATTGCCTCAGGCATAAAAATGCCTACTGTATCTGAATGTAAATTGCCTTTGGTTACTCTTGAAAAAAAACATGAGTTAAATCCAAAATATCTTCCCTTTCCTGAGCAGTTAACAAAAAACATACACAATAAGAAACTGACAGAACATAAAACCAACTCATAAAATCAAAATGTCCCACACAAAAATAAACAGCAGAAACGATCCCCCTCCTACTGGACATTGCTCTCCAAATGCCAGTATAAATAAATACACCTTCAAATGCCTACAAAAATTAAGATAGGGCTGCACAGTTCTTAAGGCATTAAGCAAAGTATTCTGAAGTGAGGGTGTAGCAGCGGAGTGTATGCAACCAAATAATACCAGGAGTCACTTCAGGATCCAAGCCAATTTATTGTGCACAAGGCTCAGAAAAGTCAAGCTTCAAAAAGGACTGAGCAAGCTTAAACAGGAACAAATTCATTATATACTTTTTCTAACAGTTTGATACACACAAGCTCTCTATTGGTCCCAGCGCCCCCCCCCCCCTACATTTATCCAATCAGGGACCTTGTCCGGGCCTTTTTCCTTATTCCCCCTTCTCAATACAGCTGAACAAAAGGCATATTAAAAGTGTTAGTTACATTTTTACTTCAAGGACATCTCTAGCCAAAGGAATGTGAAAGTATCTTAATGACAAATGTTTTGTAGCAGAAAGTGTTGAAAGACATTATGCAGACTCTGCAATAAGCAGATTTCTCTAACTTGCAATTCTGATTCTTAGCAGCACTACTAAAAAGTAGGGGGTTTAAAATCCAAGCCTAACTTACAGGCTCTTACAGGCCCATCATATTTACAGGTCATAGCATACAGCTTATAGGCCATAGCCTATCACATTCCCCCCTTTGATTATTCACACCCTAATGATAAAGCGGGTGAGAATCAAATCACACAGCACGCTTAGTGTATGGTGGGGCTTCCTCTTGGGGTAAAGCCTGATAGCGCCAGACAGCTAATATTCCGGCTGCTGTTTTACGTTCAACTGTACTATCAATTATGGAGGTCACCATTCTCAAACAAAGGGGTAGCAAGCATGGAAGAAATAAACACATGAGTATCATTAGTATAATTACAATAACAAAAGTCTTCAACCCTCCTAATCCAGAGAACATTGATCCAAACAATCCATCAAGCTCTAGTCCATTCCAAGTCTGGACTGGTACATATGCTTGCTTTCGCATCTGATCAGCTATGTCTTCAACAACTTGTCCATTATCATCAATCTGTAGACAGCAATTAGTTAGATTAAACTTACCACACACTCTTCCTTCAGCTGCTAGCAAATAATCTAGTGCTAAGCGATTCAGGTAAATAGCGGTGCGCATTTGGGTACTTTGCTTAGCTAAAAGTGTCAGCGCTTTACTTGTTTCATTAGTTATAATTTCAACTACAGCTTGCAAGCATATAATGCGATTTATCATATAAACAGGGGTACGGTATCCCCAGGTACCATCTTGCTCCCAAGTGGCTGGGCCATAATACGAAATTATTCTCTTGGGTGGCCACTCATCACCCTGCCACTTGTCCCATTTACCTATCTGTAAAGTATTTCGTTTCTGCCTGTGATTATATACAGGGAAATTCAAACGTTCTCCCTGGGAAATTGGGATAAGGAAGAAGGAAGGTCGTATTGTCCCTAATACACATGCTCCTTCCCAGTTATTAGGAAGCTGGGCATATGCTCGAGTACCACAGATCCAATAAAGTCCAGGCGGGGCTTGCCAGGTGTTAGGAGTGATAAGATCAGTCCATATCTTAGTAAGACTGGGAAAGTTAACTAAGGGATTGGGGGGTTCTGTAGCATTTACAGCTGACCACCAGGATGTCTGTTTAGTTGTAGTATTATAAAACGTTTGGCTCAGACAGACCTGCTGTCCGACCAGCATAGTAAACTGTGGTCCTGTGCAGACAAAGCAAAGACGGCCAACAATAGTTTTGGCCAACACCCATTAACTGGTAGTCTTATTTAGAGCAGTTTGATTATATGGAACAGAGTAGTTCAATTCTTGTGCTTTCCATGGCCATTGGTCACCCATCTTAGTCCCCCCACAGAAATAACAATTGGAGATGTTCAAACTGGAAGCCACGGCTCCAGCTAGCTCAATGAACAAATTCTGTGAGGTATTGGGCAGTTCTAACTTCGCTTGCATGACCTCATAGAAAATGTGATGTATTCGGAAGGGTGAAGAAATATGGGTTTTGGTGTTTAGCTGAATATAAATAAAAGTCCCAGGGTCTGTTCCACCCCCTGCTATACGCAAACCAAATTTATACCCCTGCTTCCATTGACTAGGATCAAGTATAAGGAGCCTTAAAGGGTTACAGGCACCTTTCTTACACTTCTGGGGCTCAAGCAGTGGCAGTCGTTCTAACCGGCCTCGACGGTTATCCCCACTTTGTCCTGTGGGCCCGCCAGACCAAGTTGCATAGTATACACATTCCCACTTTGGACAGAAATAATCACTCTCAGGGGCCTTGCTATAAGTAGATGAGGAACGTGCCCCAGTGCATGACCACCACTTATATGCTTCCTCAGGGCACATATACTTATCATCATAGTAAAAGGCTTGTTCCCATGACCCACAACGATAATAACCATTTATAGCATCACATGCATCAAAATCCAGAAAAACAGGTCGTGTGGGATCCGAGAGTTGGCGGGTAGCATTCAAAAGGGCCCCATCCTCATTGTTCCATCGCAGTTCCAAAACATGATAGGAAGGATTCTGGCGGGGGTTGAAGCAAGTCCTTGTATTCCCTTTTGTGCAGATACTCAATTCTGTCCCATTATACACACCTCGACTGACTACACCAGTGCAGGTATAGTAAGAGTGATAAAGTAAAGTTTGAGTTACTTTTATCCCAGTCCGAGTGGTAGTTATGCAGGCTGCACAGGGAGGTAGGGCAAAAGTCATTTCAAGGCACCCCAAGGCTGCTGCCAGAATGAAGCAATAATAAGGATTCATGATGATCATAGTCTCTGGAAAATTGGTGGAAATGTCGGCTTCCACCACGTGTGACAGATGTAGAGTTGATTGTAGATCCTCAAGCTTCCGCCATACGTGAACCTACCAGCTTTGTGGCAGGAGTAGGGCTGTAGATTCCAAAGTATCACAGTCTTTAGGATGTCTGAGACTAGCATAGTCTCTCAATATAACACAGTCTCTTTAGAAGATCGTGATTCCTCAAAATAACACAGTCTCTCAGGATGGTGGTTGTCGTCGTAGGGTGAGCCGCAATGGAGTTTCAGGATCATTTATGGAAGTCCAATGACCAAGTTCAGAAGTGGCTGCTGGCTTTACTCGGCTGTGATGAATCCAAGGCTCAAATTCTGCAACTTTAACTGCTGTAGGGGTTGACAGTAGGACGACGTAGGGTCCCTTCCAGTGAGGCGCTAATGGCGTCTTCCTCCACTCCTTGACCCACACTGAGGTTCCAGGCTTGAAAGGATGCAGCGGTTCAGTCAAGTTGATGGGCAGCTGATCTTGTACCCAGGCATGAAGATTCTGCAAGACAGAACTTAAAGCCAATAGTTCTTGTCTAGTATTTTCAGATCCAATTTGTCTCATATCCCCTCTTATCTCTTGGGCAATAGGAGGGGGTCGCCCATACAGGATCTCAAAAGGGGAAACTCCTAATGACTTGGTGGGGGCTGAGCGTATCCTGAGAAGTACTGTAGGGAGAACCTGGGGCCATTTTAGGTGAGCTTCCTGACAGAGTTTGGACAACTGAGATTTCAAGGTACGGTTCATACGCTCTACTTTCCCTGAACTTTGGGGTCTATATGCCGTATGCAATTTCCACTGCACCTGTAGGGCTCGGGCTAATTGCTGAGTTACTTGGGATACAAATGAGGGCCCATTGTCTGACCCTATCATTAATGGTATGCCAAATCGGGGAAGGATCTCATGGAGCAGGACTTTAGTAACTTCCCTGGCTTTCTCAGTTCTGCTGGGGAACGTCTCTACCCACCCAGAGAAGGTACAAACTAAGACCAACAAGTAGTGATATCCGTTTGCTCGTGGCATCTCAGTGAAGTCCACTTGCAGGTTACTCATGGGGGCAGCCCCTACTGACTGAGCTCTCAGGGGTGGATTAGGACCCTGCTTGGCATTGTTTTTGGCACAAGTTAAACACTGGTGAGCTACTGAAGCTGCCAGGGGCCCTAGTAATAAGATACAGAAATGGGGTCTAAGGGCTTTTTCCATAGCAGTTTTTCCATAATGAGTGGTCTGATGAAAAGCCCGAACAAAGGCTGGACCTAGTGCCTCAGAGATTACAGTTGGACCTGGGGGTTGGCCGCCCTCTGGCGGCGGCAGCACTATCCACCCATCTGTTAACACTCCCCCCTTCCTTTTCACAGTAGTAATCTAACTCCTTGGTGGTATATCGGGGAGCCCATTAATTGAGAGGGGTTGGAAACAGAGCTGCCTGGACTGATGTATCTTGGGTTCTTGTTTGTCCAGTTGTGGCTGCTTTTCGGGCAGAGGTGTCTGCAAAACTATTTCCTTGTGAAACCTCTCCTCCTCCTGTCTGATGACCTCGACAATGCATGACTGCTACTTGCTTGGGGGCCCACACTGCCTCTAATAGTGTTAATATCTCGGGGCCATACTTGATGGACTTGCCTCCTGAAGTTATCATCCCTCACTCTTTGTTCAGGGCCCCATGGGCATGTAAAGTTGTGAAAGCATACTTTGAGTCGGTGTAAACATTTATGCAAAGCCCTTTTCCTATCAGTAAAGCCCTAGTGAGGGCTATCAACTCAGCTTTCTGTGCTGAAATCCCTGGGGCCAGAGCTGAGGATTCGACTACCAGGTCCAGAGTCACCACTGCATACCCAGCACATCGATAGTCACTGATGACGAGACTGCTCCCATCCACAAAGAAAGTTCGTTCTGGGTTCTCCAAGGGAACATCCGTCAGGTCCGTGCGACTTGAGAACACAGTGTCCATAACTTCCAAACAGTCATGATCGGGGGGGCCTGGACCGACTGGTAACAGCGTGGCAGGGTTCAAAGCTTGGCTGACAGTCAACTGTAGTCGGGGGTTCTCACACAACATACTCTGATACTTCAACATTCGTGAATTTGTGAACCAATAATTTCCTTTGTGTTCCATAAGGGTCAGAACAGAGTGTGGCACTATAACACTAAGATTTTGTCCCAAGGTGAGTTTGTCTGCTTCACTCACTAAAAGAGCAGTGGCAGCAATGGCTCTCAAGCAGGGTGGCCATCCTTTTGCAACAGTATCCAACTGTTTGGACAAGTATGCTACGGGTCGCTGCCAGGATCCAAGAGATTGAGTCAACACTCCCAAAGCATTTCCACTTGACTCATGAACATATAGACGAAATGGTTTCTGGACATCGGGCAGGCCCAAAGCTGGTGATGACATCAAGGCGGTCTTCAAAGTACGGAAAGCTGCATCTTGTTCGGGTCCCCACTCCAAAGGTGATTGCTCCATTCCTTTAGTAGCTTGGTATAATGGCTTTGCCAACTGAGCAAAGTTAGGTATCCAGATACGACAATAGCCCACAGCTCCCAGAAAGGCTCTCACTTGCCTCCCTGTGGTTGGAGTGGGAATACTACATACAGCTTCCTTACGTTCTGGTCCCAGTCGTCGAACTCCACTAGACAATTGGAATCCTAGATATTTAACTTCAGTTTGGCACAGCTGAGCCTTCGCTCTTGAGACTTTGTATCCGGCTTCATTCAGGAGATATAGAAGGTCACTGGTGGCTTGTAGACATTCACTTTCTGAGTTGGTGGCTATCAGTAGGTCATCTACATATTGGAGAAGGACCCTTTTCCCTGGGTCAACAGAGTAGCTTGCAAGATCTTGATTAAGAGCAGCACTAAAGAGGGTAGGCGAGTTCTTGAATCCTTGAGGTAATCTAGTCCAAGTAAGTTGTCCTCACCTTCCTGTAGTAGGATCTTGCCATTCAAAGGCAAACAGTAGTTGACTGGCTGGTGCTAAGCGTATGCAGAAGAAAGCATCTTTCAGGTCCAGAACGGTGAAATGAGTAGCCTCGGCGGGGATCAGTCCCAAGAGAGTATAAGGATTTGGCACTACTGGGTGTATGGTCACAACTGCATCATTTACTCTTCTTAGATCTTGCACTGGGCGGTAGTCACCTGTCCCAGGCTTCTTGACTGGAAGGAGGGGGGTATTCCAGGGTGACTGGCATTCTTTAAGAAGTCCATACTTTAATAGTCTCATCAGATGACAGTGAATGCCTTCGATGGCTGGTCGAGGGAGAGGGTACTGTCGCACATGTACTGGCTCTGCTCCTGGTTTGAGGGTGACAAGGACTGGGGCTATGTTCTTCGCTAGGCCCAGTGGGTTATCTTCCGCCCACACTCCAGGCAGAGCTGAGGTATTCGCGGGCATGCAGGAACGAGCTGCCTTGCTTGGAAAGGTATTGTAGAAACGCCATTCTTCTTCCCGGGGGACAGTTAGCACCATCATTCCAGCAGATTTTGAATCCACAGTCATTTGCATTTCTCCCCCTTCAGCAAAGGATATCTGTGCCTGAAGTTTGGCAAGCATATCTCGGCCCAGAAGAGGAATAGGGCATTCAGGCATATACAGGAACTGGTGCGTTATCTTTCGTCCCCCTAATTCACACATGCGGTTTTGTAGAAAAGGTTTCGTGGCCCTAGCACCGGTAGCTCCAACAATGGTGACAGCTCGAGAGGACAAAGGAGCCACTGGCTTTGCCACTACTGAATGCTCAGCTCCTGTATCCACCATGAAGTCCATATATTTGTCCCCAATTTTCAAACTGACCATAGGCTCCTGGGGACCCAGGGAAAACTTGGAGCCCAGTCTGGCCTAGTCTTCTTCCATGCCATAGCCCTCCACGGCTGCCATTCCCTCAATAGCTTCTTCCTTTTCTTGTTGAAACTGTGCTCGGCTCATCCCTCCACGACTCTGGAATCGCCCTCCCGTTCTCCAGGTGCTCCCTCCCCTCCGGGAGGCAGGATCTACTTGCAGGCATTCATTCTTCCAATGTCCTTCTTCTCTACAATAGGCGCATTGATTCACGCCCAGTGAGGGCCGGTCACTCCCACGGCCCCTTCCACATCCTCTAGCTCCTCTATTAGGAAAACCTCCTCCACGTCGTTCATCTAAAGCGGCAGCAAGAAGATCTGCCTTCTTCATTTTTTGTTCACTTTCTCTTTGTCTTTCATTATCACGATTCACAAACACTTTCTGGGCAACTTCCATTAACTGTGCTGTATTCATGCCTGCAAAGCCATCCATTTTCTGCAGTTTTCGCTTAATATCTCCCTGGGATTGACTTACAAAGGCTGCATTTACCATGCGCAAGTTCTCCGGAGCTGCTGGATCATAAGGGGTATATAGTCTATAAGCTTCAGACAATCGCTTTTGAAAGGCTGCTGGGCGCTCATTTGGACCCTGGATAACTTCTGATACTTTCCCAATGTTCATTGCTTTCTGGCCTCTCTTTCTCAGACCTTGCAACAAAGCTTGGCGGAAATGGGTCAAGGCTTTCGCCCCCCTTTCATCGTTCGGATCCCATTTAGGATCTTCATTTGGGAAAGCTGCGGCGGCTGCTTGCTGGTGGTCTATTTCTCCTCCTCCTGCTATGGGATTTTCTGCTAGCCAACGTATGGATGCTTGCACCACTCATGCTCGCTCCTCAGTAGTAAAAAGAGTGGACAAAAGCTGGCGGCAATCCACCCAGGTAGGCTGATGGGTTTGCATAATACTGCTCATTAATTCAGTTAAGTCTTGGGGCTTGTCAGTATAGGATGCATAATGCGTTTTCCAATTTAATAAATCAGTTGTGGAAAAAGGTACATAAATCAAGCTGGTTGGTCCCAGCGTCATCTGGCCCCTTCACCTATCACAGGCGGACCGGGCACCTGACATAATGGCATTAGGCAGCCATCTTTCTTCTGGGCAGTCACACGTCTTAGATCGTACTTCCGGGTATGGGCCTCAGCAGTGGGTGAACCCGGACTGGCGGATGAATCTCCGCTTTCACTTTCATCGGTGGACGATGGTCCTCCCGAAGTACTCTGGCTAGACTTGGGACTTTCAGGCGGGGGAGGATGCTCTCCTTCCTGCCATGAAGGTGACTGGAGAACCCCAGCACCAGGCCCTGCCGCAGATAAAGGCGGGGCTGAGGGGACTAGCTTATATGGATACTGAGACAGGCGACTTAAGGGATCTGGAGACTCTGAGGCAGAATAAACAGGCAGTTCCCCTCCCTCAAACCTCCGGGTTCCCTTGGTAGTTGCCACTAATATTCTGCACTGTTCCTCATGGCAGCGCCTCATCCAGGAGGGCTGCTTCTCACATACACTTAACCAGGAGTCTATATAGGGAAACTGATCAGGATGAGCTTTCTATACAACCTGATGAACTAAGGAGATAGTACTAACGTTAAAAGTGCCCTCCCTGGGCCATGTAGCGACTAACATGGGCCACTCCCTTTCACATAACATTCCTAATCGGGACAGAGACATTTTAATTCCATAGTCTCCGGTAAATCCCTTAATGAAATTCCTGATCATACACTTTAAAGGAGTTTGCTTGGACTCCGCCCCTCCCATCTTAACAAATGTGCGTGCAACAACAAACAATAGGAAAAGGGGGTTCGGGCTGCAGGTAAGGGGTCCGTACAGCCCTGGAAACAAATAGGTAGATAGAACACCAAACGCTTCCTCCTTTTTGCGACCTGGGCGCGGTCGCTCGACCAGGAACTGCGCTACTCAGGAGTCCGCTCTCACTTGGTCTGTATTGCAAGACCTCTCAATCGCACAACACACAGACAAACATGCTAGCAATTCCCAAATTCCCAGGCCTGACTGACTGAACCACGATTAACCAAAAGGGTCGGCGGGTTCCCCCCGCACATACTCATGCAGGGGTACTAGGACCTCCCAGAGAGGTGATCAAGCTCTCGTTTACCAAATAATTCCCAAACTGACTGACTGAATATCAAAGAAACTTCTACTCACCGGATCCGGTCAAAACCAAAGCCAAACCAGCTCATGGATTGAATCCTGGACTCCCCTCGGGTTCGAAGGTGTTGGCCAGCTGGACCCTATGATCCGCCGAGGCCAGGCGGAACCCTCTCCGATGCAATAAGACAGGTGGCGCCAGAGAATTCCCCCGCGTCGGACGGACACGGTTCCAACTGGGCCAAACCTGGAGGCGAGAAGTCGTGGTATATTTACTTGAATACCATCCCCCACTCACACAGTCCCTTCGTGGTCGCCAGAACTATGTAGCAGCGGAGTTTATGCAACCAAATGAATGTGAAAGTATCTTAATGAGAAATGTTTTGTAGCAGAAAGTGTTGAAAGACATTATGCAGACTCTGCAATAAGCAGATTTCTCTAACTTGCAATTCTGATTCTTAGCAGCACTACTAAAAAGTAGGGGGTTTAAAATCCAAGCCTAACTTACAGGCTCTTACAGGCCCATCATATTTACAGGTCATAGCATACAGTTTATAGGCCATAGCCTATCACAAGGGAGCTTTAGTGGAAAATGCAGCTGCCAAATTCACACAGAACCTTTCCTCCCATACAGATGCGCTATCAGCAAATGCACTGCAGCTGAAACTAACATACAAATGGGTATATAATGCATCACAACATCCCTCAGGTAGGAAGGAGAACAATCTTTTAAAACCTTAAAAAGCAAACAGCATATCTAACAACAAATGTGAAACTGGCAGCCAGTGTAGAGAGCACAGCACAGGGTTTTTTCCAGATCCTTGACGTGCATCTTGATAGTGTGATCCAAATAATGATTCAAATTAGTTTGGATATTGTCCACCCTCCTCTCCATCAAAGAGTTGCTGAACATCATCTATCTACATAGAAAGCATAGTTTCTAGTGCAGTGGTTCCCAAACTGTGGGTCGGGACCCCAAATTGGGTTGCATCATCAGTGGATGGAGCCACAGAAACAGGACCATGCCCACTTCTCTCTTGACTTTCACGGTGACCTCTGCCAAGTAGTGGAAGTCACCAGTCAGCATATGGCCTGTGAGCCAGTGAATATTCATAGCCCCTTAACCCCCTCCTGAGTAAGCTTCCTGTTAGACTGGGAACTCATGCTTAGTTTGCAGTTTATAAAGCCCTCACGGACACAAGGGTCCCTGTGCCGACTGCTACTACTGCTGCTACTACTGTTGCTGCACCATCCTTCTTTTAGATGAGTGGTGGGAAGGGAAGGAGGCTAGTTACCTGCTATTTTGATGTCTTCTCAGACTAATCTTTTGGTCATCCCTCCCCCATCAAGGCTGAGATTAGAGCAGACATATCTCTCAGCATTTTGTTATCTGGACCCTTTCTTTTGGAACACTTACCTCTTAAGTCTAGTGAACTCATGTCAAATATTCAGAATTGACTTTTTTCCTGGCTTTTCTGAAAAATAGCCATTAGATTGAAGAAGCCTGAAATTATTATCAGGCTCAGTGCTATCATGCCCCTCAGTTCTCCTGTTATCTCTGGACTGCATCAAATTATTTGTGGATTAAAATTGTTCATGCTTTCTTTTCCTTCACGTATTTTGTCTGATTCTATCATTTACTTTTAGATCTCATAAAATTTTGTACTATGCATCACAGTATTGCCTTTTTTACTGTTCAAATCATGGTACCGTATTTTCCGGCGTATAAGACGACTGGGCGTATAAGACGACCCCCTACTTTTCCTGTGAAAATATAGGGTTTGGCCTATACTCGCCGTATAAGACTACCCCTCTTATATTTATCGTACACACGAGGACCTTCACATTTACCCTACATTTTGTTGCACAAACTCATAGCTCTAGCTAGCCATCTTTAAAATTACACTTTGGCATCTGCCAGTGCTGTTGAATTCTTTAGCATCTACTGCTGGAAATCCTATGTTTTACAAAGTGCACTTCTTAAAGACATTGAACAATCCTTTTTCAGTTCAATTTATCTGAAACTAATTGTAATAAGTAGTAGAGACGTTCTTTGAAAGATATTGACTTACATTACCTTGTTAAAAAGATTCATATGCAATTAGCACTCAATCTTTGTTTTATGATTGCATTGTCTCAGTTTACTACCTACCAAATCTAAATTGTCAAAGGCAATTTACCGGTATTTGATTTCTAAGGCAAGTCCCATCAGGCTAGCAATCAATCTGCTCTTCCAGTGGCTGGAGTCAGGGTCCATGATTCCATGGCTATGGAAGAAGCCCTGGTGCACAGCTCCTGTCGCAGGATCATCACGGCAATGACCAGCGGCAGAATCAACTGTCCCGCGGCCCCTTCCCGTCTGCCCGGCAGAGCCCTCAGCTGTTAGCTCCATCAGCGGCGGGCTTTTCAAGCTGCGAAGAGTGATTTCCCTCTCGCGGCTCTGTTAAGCCTGACAGAGCCGCGAGAGGGAAATACTACTCTCTTCGCGGCTCTGAAAGCTGCCGCTGATGGAGCTAATAGCTGAGGGCTCTGCCGGGCAGACAGGAAGGGTCCGCGGGACAGTTGATTCTGTTGCTGCCACGGCGGTAGCGGCAGCAGCAGCAAAACCAAGGGTTTGGGGTTTTTTTTTGTTGTTTCTTCTCCGTCCGCAGAGTTAAAAAAAAAAAAAAAAAAAAGTTATACCGGCGTATAAGACGACCCCCGAATTTTGAGTATATTTTCAGGGGTTAGAAAATCGTCTTATACGCCGGAAAATACGGTATATTAAGGACTCTAAATAAATAAATAAATAATGTTGGAATAAATTTAGACGCTTCACACTAGGTTTGGTTTGCAGCTTGTTGTGCTGTGAGGGCATGTGCATCAGTGATGCTGAGGGTAGCTTAATTACTGGCAAGGTCTCCCAAGATGGATAGGTCTCAGCTGAGGTGCCAGACCAAGACAAACCACCCATCAGGGCAGCAGAAGAATGGGATGGTGTTGGCAGCAGAGGAACACATTTCTGTGACATCGGCAACAACACTAGAATTAACTGCGCAAAAAAAAGGCCTGGCAATCTACTTCTGTATCTTGTCATGAAAACCCAATAGATAGTCACAACAAAAAAAAATTGCACTATAGTGCTGGACGATGAGACCCCCCAGGTCAGAAGTCACTCAACTGGCTAGTGAGGAGGAGCTGAAGACTTTTCAGAGTAAAGCCAGCATTTATGATGTAGTTGGATCAAAGCCCTTTCTGACTGACGATGTAGCTGTGCATGAAATGAGAGTCAGAAGCTGCAGAGATGTCTTACATATTGGGACATGGAACATACGAAACATGAACCAAGGGAAGCTGGAGGTAGTCAAGAATGAAATGGAAATTGTACAACTCGTTCTGTTGGGTATCAGCGAATTGAAATGGACTGGCATCGGGCACTTTGCATCAAATGATCACATGGTCTACTATGCTGGAAATGAAAGACAAAGAAGAAATGGTGTTGCATTTATAATAAAGAAGAAACTTGCAAGAAATGTAATGAAATACAATGCAGTCAGCGAACGCTTAATCTCTATTCGTCTACGAGGAATGCCTATCAACACAACTATAATTCAAGTATATGTCCCAACAACAGCTGCAGAAGAGAATGAAATTGAAGAGTTCTATGAACAAGTACAAGCTGAAATTGACAGAACATGCAAACAGGATATCCTGATAGTCATGGGTGACTGGAACACAAAAGTTGGCAACAAAGAAGAAGGCAAAGTATTTGGAAAATATGGACTTGGCAACAGAAATGAAGCTGGAGAAAGACTGATAGAATTCTGCAAGACCAATGATCTATTCATCTCAAACGCCGCCTTCCAGCAACATAAACGGCGACTTTACACATGAACTTCACCAAATGGATTGTACAAAAATAAAATTGACTGCATCTGTGGAAGTCAACGATGGAAAAGCTCTATAACATCAACAAAGACAAAACCTGGAGCTGACTGTGATACAGATCACAAACTATTAGTATGGAAACTCAAGCTAAAGTTGAAAAAGAGCAAGCCACTCATAAATGTAGCAACATTTGAAGGACTAATAAAGGGAACTGCTACTTCTGGAGAGAGATCTGCAATTGTGAGTATTTACTTAACGGATTTTTTCTGAAAAAGAAGGGAATTCTTTGGATTAAAGCTGGTTAATCTGTGAACCCAGTGTATTTGTTAAATCAGTCAGGGCCTAGTAGCAGCAAAGAGCTTTCGGTTTAAATTTAAAACACAGAAGAGAGCTTTCTGGTTAAATTTAGAACCCAGCAGAGAGCTTGTAGTTTAAATTTAATAATCAGTCAGGGCTAGTAGCAGCAAAGTGCTTTCAGCTTAAATTTAAAACATAAAAGAGAGCTTTCTGGTTAAATTTAGACCCCAAGACTCCCTCTATCCAAGCAAGAGCTGGAAATTGGTCACAGATTACCTTACAGGCACAGGACAGGGTACTGTATGGCAGCCAGCTTTTAATAAGTCGTCTTTCCCTCCGTCCCTATGCTCACCCACCCACCTCTGGGATAATCATGTTTCTGATATTATAGTGGGAGATCCTTTTGCATTCAGTGTTTACCAAATGGTGTCGTTCAGTATTAGGACTAGGGCTGTTAGAATCCATTCAAAAGTGAGGGTCTGAGACTTTAGGAAAACTAACTTTGCCGAGATGGGCCAATACCTCACGGAGTCGTTAGCGGAATGGGAACAGCTGAGGGATGTAGAAAAACAGTGGGCAAAACTGAAAGGGGATATTTTAAGGGCAACCAACCTTTTTGTTAAAATGGTAAATAAAGGTAAAAGGAAAAGGAGACCGCTATGGCTTTCGAAAGAAGTAGCTGAAAAGGTGAAGAAAAAAAGGGAGGCCTTCATGAAATGCAAGAGATCACAGAGAGAGGAAGTCAGGCATCTATATTTAGAAAAACTTAGAGAAGCTAGCAAAGTAGTCAGGAAAGAAGAGATTAAGAAAAGAGGAGGAAATAGCTAATGCAATAAAATGGGGGATAAGACATTTTTCAGATATGTTAGTGAGAAGTGGAAGGACAAAAGTGGTATTGTCAGACTCAAGGGTGAAGGGGAGGAATATGTAGAAGCTGAAGAGGATAAAGCAGAATTGCTTAACAAATATTTCTGTTCTGTGTTCACAGATGAAGAACCAGGAACAGGACCTCAGAAAACACCCACAAACAGGAACAGAAGCGAGGGGCATCTTGAACAATTTTCAGAAGACTGTGTTCATGAGAAACTAGCTCAACTTAAAGTAGACAAGCGATGGGACCGAATGGGATACACCCTAGAATACTGGGGGAACTTGGGGACGTTCTAGCAGCTCCACTGACTGACTTTTTCAATGCCTCATTGGAGTCGGGAGTGGTGCCAAAGGATTGGAGAGAGGCTCATGTGGTGCCTTTACACAAAAGCGGAAGTAAGGATGTGGTTGAAAACTACAGGCCAGTTAGTTTAACTTCGGTGGTGAGTAAATTATTGGAAACACTGCTGAAAGAGAAAATAGTGAGGTTTCTGGAGTCCAGCGGATTAGAGGATCCAAGGCAGTATGGATTCACCAGAGGCAGGTATTGTCAGACAAATCTGATTGACTTCTTTGACTGGGTGACTAGGGAGTTGGACCGAGGGAGAGTCCAAGATGTGGTTTATTTAGATTTCAGTAAAGCCTTTGACACCATTCCTCACTGGTGACTTATAAACAAACTGAGCACCCTAGGGATGGACCCTAAAGTTACTGCTTGGGTTAGAAATTAGTTGTGTGGGAGGCGACAAAGTGTACAGGTAAATGGAGCACATTCTGAGGAGAAGGAAGTTACCAGTGGTGTGCCCCAGGGATCTGTCCTTGGTCCAATTCTTTTTAACATCTTTGTTAGTGATATAGCGGAAGGGCTATCGGGTAAGGTTTGCCTCTTTGCATATGATACCAAATTCTGCAATAGAGTAGACACCCAGGAAGGTGTAGATAACATGAGGAGAGATCTAGCTAAGCTTGAAGAATGGTCTAGAATTTGGCAGCTGGGATTTAATGTTAAAAAATGTAAGGTCATACATTTGGGCTGCAGCAATATAGTATAGGGGGTGAAGTACTTTTGTCCACTAAAGAAAAACGGGACCTAGGTTGTGTCTGATGATCTTAAAGTAGCTAAACAGTTAGAAAAGGCGATGGCAAAAGCTAGGATACTTGGGTGCATATGGAGAGGAATGACTAGCAGAAAAAAGGAGGTGATAGTGCCTCTATATAAGACTTTGGTGCAACCTCATTTGGAGTATAGTGTGCAATTCTGGAGACCACACCTTCAAAAGGATATAAACAGGATGGAGTCAGTATAGAGGGTGACTGCTAAAATGGTTAGTGGTCTTCATTATAAAGGATATGAGGACAGACTAAGGTATCTTAATATGTACACCTTCGAGGAAAGGCGGGATAGAGGTGATATGATTGAGATGTTTAAATACCTCCGTGGCATAAATGCACAGGGGGAGAGCCTCTTTCAATTGAAAGCAAGTTCTGCTACAAGGGGACATGGGATGAAGGTGAAGGTGGATAGATTCAGGAGTGATATGCAGAAATATTTCTTTGCGGAAAGAGTGGTGGATCCGTGGAATAGTCTCCCAGTGGAGGTGGGGAGATGAGGACAGTATCTGAATTCAAAAAAGCATGGGACAAACACAGAGGATCTCTAAAGGAAAAAAGGGGACTGTTGTAGTTGTTAATATGGAAGGACAGACTAGATAGTCCATGTGGTCTTTTTCTGTTGTCATTTTTCTATGTTTTTATAGGTACTACACCTCTTACAGGAAAGGAGCTGCTCTGAGGTGCAGCTGTTTATCCTCAGGCATATATTAAGGTCCCGAGATTAATTAAGCTTCAGGTGAACAAGGTACATTAAACATATTAGTTATAGTTTTATTAGTATAAGTATCCTCAGCAACCCTTAGTAAGTAAAGAACTTAAATATCTAAACACATCCTTAAAACTAAGATGCAGACAGCAGTCCAGCAGCGAGATGGGGGCTTTCCAGTCTTTTGCATTGAGTGTCACATGTATGATTTTCTCCCTGTTGGAGAGGGGTCTTACGTCTGCACTAGGTGCAATGAGCTCTTTGCTCTCAGGGAACGAGTCCGATCTCTGGAGGCTAGAGTAGCAGACTTGGAGAACATAAGGAAGACAGAAAGGTACATAGACAAGACCTACAGTACAGGGATATAGTCCTCAAGTCCCACCTCCAGTCTGGCAGCATCCCTGTCGCCATGGAGGAGAGAGGTCACGTGAAAGGAGAGCATCACCCTGGTGTGACAGAAAGTGATCCTGTAGCTAGGACCTGTCCTCCAGGTGATGTAAAACCCTCTCGCACCAAGGAAGTTTCTCCAGTGCTTTGTGCCCATGAGGGAAGGTTTAGGACAGCCGTTATAGTTGGTGATTTGATCATTAGTCATGTAGACAGCTGGGTGGCTGGTGGACGTGAAGATCGCCTGGTAACATGCCTGCCTGGTGCGAAGGTAGCGAACCTCACACACCACCTAGATAGTGCTGGGGAGGAGTCTGCTGTCTTGGTACATGTCGGTACCAATGACATAGGAAAATATGATAGAGAGGTTCTGGAGGCTAAATTTAGGCTTTTAGTTAGGAAGTTGAAATCCAGAACTTCCAGGGTAGCGTTCTCCGAAATGCTTCCTGTTCCACGCATAGGACCCAAAAGGCAGGCAGAGCTCCGGAGTCTCAATTCGTGGATGAGATGATGGTGCAAGGATGAGGGTTTTGGATTTGATAGGAACTGGGGAACATTCTCGGGAAAGGAGGGGCTCTTCCAAAGGGACGGGCTTCACCTTAACCGGGATGGAACCAGGCTGCTGGCATTAACCTTTAAAAAGGAGATAGAGCATCTTTTAAACTAGATAATGGAGGAGAGCCGATAGTCGCCCAAGAGCACTTGGTTCGGAACAATGTATCCTTGAAGGATACTACCAAAAGAATGAAGTTAGGGCATATCAGCAGAGAGGTTCCAATAAAGACAAAAGTAGCCCAAATGTCCTTGAGTACTGAGCAGACAGAGCTTAAAGATTCCAAATTACTCCTGCCTACTGATAGCCAGATTAATATGAATAAAATACAGTCTCTAAAATGTTTGTATGCAAATGCTGGAAGTCTAAAAAATAAGATGGGAGAGTTAGAATATATAGCACTAAATGAGAGGTTAGATATGATTGGTATCTCAGAGACATGGTGGAAGGAGGACAACCGGTGGGACACTGTTCTCCAGGAACAAGCAGGAAGTCAGTCCTCACTTCTGGGTGACGTCGGCACCGACGGAACCCGTGCGTAGCAATTCCCCAGCTTTCAAAGAAAGCCTTTGGGATTGCTACCTCGCATGTGTGGTCGTCTTCCCGCCCAAGGGTGCCATCTTGCTCAGTCTCCCTTTTTAAGCAGAGCTCTTCGGACGCACGTTCTCGTCCCTCGGACAAAGTTTTCTTTTTTCGCCTTCACAAGCTCTCTTTTTTTCCGGTTGCACCAGTCCTCTACCCATCCTTCCCCTGCTCTACTTTTTTAGAGCTATCGGGGATACTCTTTTCTTATTTTCTCATTACGGGCTTCGTGCCCTTTTTTCTTCTCTAACTGCTGGCCGCATGGGTCTTCGACCTCGCAGGTGACATTTTTGCCCCCATGGCCACCGGATTCAAAAAATGCGATAGATACTGTAGGAACATGTCGCTTATGGACACTCATGATTGTTGTCTGCAGTGCCTGGGAGTCGACTATGACCCAGAGCTCTGTTCGCTTTTCAAGAAAATGTCCTCTAAGGCCCTGCTCAGTCATAAGCAGAAGTCCGAAGACATTTTCCAAAAGGCTGCCTCGGAGTCTCCAGTGGCACCCTTGGTCATCTCTCCTCCGGTGGGTTCTCCACCTACAGCCCCACGCTCTCAGCGGCACTCCAACCAGGGGTTCCCCGATGTGGAGCAGCGCAAAAAGAAGAAGGCCTCGAAGTTGCTGTCCGGGGCTCCCGACTAGCGCAAGCGCTCCAGCACCCAGTCACTTAGCCCCCTTTGGCGTTCGAGAGTCGGACAAGGAGCGGCCCTGCAAGGTACCCCGCACAGATGCGGAGGCCTCCGACAAAGGTGCCCGGTCTCCTGAGGGTCGTCCTGGTGAGGACCCCCTCTCCTCTGACGCCTGATCCGGTAACCCCGGTATCAGCGTCACAGGGCCCCATGCCTGTGTGGGAGTCCTGCATGCTGGCACTGGAACACAGTGTATCTTCGTTCATTGCTTCCCAGCAGGCGCTCACGGCCAGCTTTGCTGACTCGTGCCCAGAGACCACGGGTCCCTCGTGTGGGACACCCAAATCCATCCAGGAACCCCTCGAAAGCCACGGGCCTCATGAGGGTCCTCGACATCGGTCTCGGTCGCCCTCCCGTTCCTCGGATGCAAGATCGTCCAGGGCCTCTGACACCAGGCCATCGGACATTGAACAGGGGGACCTGCCCGGCTCGGTCCCCTCGACCAACTTCTCGGACTGGGAGTCCGATGTGGTCACCTCCCCGGAAACCCGTACCCACCAGGATCTTCCGTCGGACTCCTCGCCGTCCGCATTCCAGCGGCACTCACCACCCGAAGACACCACCTTCCTGGTGTTCATTCTTGACATAGCATGGGCCCTTAACCTGGTCACCCAGGCTGAGGAGGACCATCGGCTGAAGAACTCGACATTATTCAGTACGAGTCCCCGCCCAGGGAATCCCTCACTGTGCCTGTACTGCTGATTCTATCTCAGCTGCTGCTCCGCATGTGGGAGGCCCCAGCCTTGGTCCCCATCGTGAACAAGTGCCTTGACACAATGTACAAGGTGCAGTGTGGGTCAGGCTTCCGAAAGACCCCAATGGTGGTGGAATCGGTCATGAGGAAGCAAAAGAGCCCGAAATCGCACTCGTCGGTACCACCCGGCGAGAGTCGCGAGCCCTTGATGCCCTCGGCCACAAGGCCTACCAAGATTCCATGCTCTCTTGTCGCATCCAGGCATATCAACTGTACATTGGTATGTTCCTGCGTGATTTAGCTAAGGAACTTGGGGGTTTCTCCGCATGCCTCGAAGGAGAGCCCTTCGATAGATTCCACGCCCTGCTAAAGTCCGTCGCCGACTGCTCCAAGTACCTCTCTCGAGTCTCCTATGATGACTTCGAGACATTGGCTTGGGTGGCAGCCGCGGGCATTGGGGCCCACTGCCAGGCATGGCTACAATCCTCGGAGTTGGAGCAGTGGGTGCAGGGGAAGCTCCTGGACATACCTACCTCGGCAAGCAGCTCTTTGGCAAGTCGATGGAGATGGCTGCGGAAATTGACACGCAATTAGTCACCAGGACCCGTCTCTCCCACAAAACTTCTACCCTGCCTCAGAAGAAGCAGCTAACCAATAAGCCCTTCTTCCCTAGAAAGGGTCTCCATTATCGGGGCTATCCACCATATCCAGCTACCCCCACGCCGAACACTCCGGTGCAGGAAAAGTCTGGTCAGGGGTATCGTAAGCCAAAGGGACCGAAGGCCCAAACGCCGGCTCCCCTGCAACCCACTTAGGGGTTTTGATGCCATTGGCATAGCCCCTCGCCTTCCAGCGATGCAGCAGCCAGTGGGGGGGGGGGGGGGCACCTGTCCCGCTTCGCCACATCGTAGGCTCCCATCATCACCTCAGACACTTGGGTCCTACAAGTCGTCTGGGACGGCTATCGCCTTCATTTCGACAGGCTTCCACCTCCTTTCTCCCCGGCGGAGCCTCCTTGACTCCCCGCACACCAGCTTCTGCTGCAGCGGGAATTGCACTCTCTCCTCACCCAACGGGCAGTCGAGAAGGTCCATCTCCACCTTTGAGGTAGGGCTTCTATTCCCGGTACTTCCTCATCCCGAAAAAGATGGGGGGGGGGTCTGCGGCCCATCCTCGACCTCCACAGTCTAAACAAGTTCCTGGTGCGCGAGAAATTCAAGATGTTATCTCTTGGCAAGCTGCTGCCCTTCCTCTGGCAGGGCGACTGGCTATGCTCCTTAGATCTAAAGGACGCTTACGCCCACGTCTTAATCCACCCCCAACATAGGCAGTATCTGCGTTTCAGGGTGCAGGGAAAGCACTTCCAGTACACGGTGCTCCCCTCGGCCTTGCGTCCACCCCACGGGTCTTCACAAAGTACCTCGTTGTGATCACCGCTTACCTTCGGTGCCAGGGCATTCTGGTCTTTCCCTACCTTGACGACTGGCTAGTTATGGGCTCCTCGGCAAAGGAGGCTCGGCGAGTGATGTCGCACACTGTCTTCCTTTTGGAGAGTTTGGGGTTCTTGGTCAACTACCTGAAGTCTCACCTCCAGCTGCTGCAGGCTCTTGAGTTCATCGAGGCACGCCTCGATACTCAGCAGGTGATCGCCTTCTTGTCAGTGGATCGCTCCACCCGCCTTCGAGCTCTGGTGGCTCGCGTCCAAAGCGCTCACCAGGTCACCGCTCGGTCCATGCTACATCTCCAGGGCCACATGGCCTCGACCGTACATGAGGTTCCTCACGCCTGCCTGCACATGCGGGCGGCTCAGTGGTGTCTCAATGCCCAATGGAGCCAGTCCCTCGGCCATTGTTGGAAACAGGATACTGGGCTTGATTGACCTTGGTCTGACCCATTATGGCTATTCTTATATGACTCTGAGAATATACCACTGGAATTTAAAGACTGCCTGCAAAATTGATTTGCTACTTTAGCTACAAATAACAGAACTCCAGAAGAGTTATGGGATGACATTAAGAAGGTTGTGTTGGAAAAAAGTGAGAAGTCTTCACAAAAGGTGAAAAAGCAAAAACGGCTAAAATGGATGACCGAAGAAACTCTGAAAATTGCCCAGAAAAGTAGATATGCTAAAGCCAGGAGAGAAAGAGAGGCAATTGCAGAACTCAGAGATTTCCAATGTGTGCAGCAAGACAAGGAGAAGTACTACAATGACGCATGCAAGGAAATAGAAGCAGAAGCTATTGGAGGAAGAAGAAGATCGGTTTTCCTAAAGCTACGAGAGTTGAAGAAAAGATTTAGGCTCGAATTGGAATGTTACAAGATGCTCAAGGATCTCTGTTGAGTGATGCTGAGAAGATCAAGAAAATGTGGAAAGAATATACAGAGTCACTATACAATAAAGATCAAATGGACCAATAGCCGTTTCAACCTGGACCTTATGATCAGGAACTATTGGTGATGAAAGAATTCGAAGCAGCATTGAAAGCCTTCTCAAAGAACGAAGCACCGGGCATTGATGGTATTCCCATTGAAGTATTACAGCAATTGGATGCAGCTGTTAACATATTTACAAGGCTCTGCCAGGAAATTTGGAAGACAACATCATGGTCAACTGACTGGGAAAGATCTGTGTTTATACCAATACTGAAAAAAGTTGATCCGGCTGACTGGAAATTATCGCACAATCGCTCTGATCCCACATGCCAGCAAGATTCTACTCAAGATCATTCAGCAGATACTAGAACCGTACACCTGGAACAAGAACCGTCTGAAGTGGAAGCAGGGTTCAGGAAAGGGAAAGGAACGAGAGACATCATCGCGGATGTGAGATGAATCCTTGAAAAGACAAAAGAATACCAAAAGGATATCTATATATATTTTATGGACTACAGCAGGACTTTGACTATGTAAACCATGAGAAATTCTGGGCCACATTAAGAAGCACGGGTATGCCAGAACACCTATTTATTCTCTTGCACAACTTGATTGATCATTGATCAGGAAGCAACAGTTCGTATGGCACAAGGAGAAACAGAATGGTTTAAAATCAGCAAAAGTGTACGACAAGGCTGCATACTGCCCCCTACCTGTTTAATTTATATGCAGAAAAAATCAGCAGAGAAGCAGGACTGTATGAAGATAACCAAGGTGTGAAGATTGGTGGAAGACTCAACAAAATGTATCATATACACCCTGTTTAATCCTCCAAGTTTTAATTCCCTGTTCTATGTAAAAGCTTGTTGCTATAATTGTTTTATGTAAACCACTTTGAATTAATGATAAAGCGGTATAGAAAATCTGTTAAATAAATAAACAAACCTTCGCTATGCTGATACCACATTACTGTCTGACAGCGAAGATGATCTGAAACATTCACTTCTCAAGATCATGGAACACAGTTTTAAAATGGGCCTGCACCTTAATGTAAAGAAGACAAAGATCCTGACTACTGGCAAAATCAATAAGTTCACCATTGATGGAGAAGAAATTGAAATAGTTAGGAACTTTAACCTTATTGGATCAACTACCAATAAAGAAACAAGCAGTTAAGAAATCAGATGATGCATTACTCTTGGCAGAATGACTGTGAAGGACCTAAACAAGCTTACATAGAAACATAGAAATATGACGACAGAAAAAGACCACATGGCCTATCTAGTCTGTCCTTCCGTATCAACAACTACAACAGTCCCCTTTTTTTCTTTAGAGATCCTCTGTGTTTGTCCCATGCTTTTTTGAATTCAGTTACTGTCCTCATCTCTACCACCTCCACTGGGAGACTATTCCACGGATCCACCACTCTTTCCGTAAAGAAATATTTGTGCATATCACTCCTGAATCTATCCCCCTTCACCCTCATCCCATGTCCCCTCGTAGCAGAACTTGCTTTCAATTGAAAGAGGCTCTCCCCCTGAACATTTATGCCACGGAGGTATTTAAACATCTCAATCATATCACCTCTATCCCGCTTTTCCTCTCAGGTGTACATATTAAGATCCTTAAGTCTGTCCTCATATGCTTTATAATGAAGACCACTAACCATTTTAGTAGCCGTCCTCTGCACTGACTCCATCTTGTTCACATCCTTTTGAAGGTGCGGTCTCCAGAATTGCACATTATACTCCAAATGTGGTCACACCAAAGACTTATACAGAGGCACTATCACCTCCTTTTTTTCTGCTAGCCATTCTTCTTCTTATGCACCCAAGCATTCTTCTAGCTTTTGCCGTCACCTTTTCTACCTGTTTAGCTACTTTAAGATCATCAGACACAACCATGCCTAGGTCCCACTCTTCTTTAGTGGACAAAAGTACTTCACCCCCTATACTATATTGCTCCCTTGAATTGCTGCAGCCCAAATGCATGACCTTACATTTTTTAACATTAAATCCCAGCTGCCAAATTCTAGACCATTCTTCAAGCTTAGCTGGATCCCTCCTCATGTTATCTACACCTTCCTGGGTGTCTATTCTATTGCAGATTTTGGTATCATCCGCAAAGAGGCAAACCTTACCCAACAGCCCTTCCTCTATATCGCTAATAAAGATTGTAAAAAGAATTGGATGAAGGACACATTCCTGGGCACACCACTAGTAACATCCTTCTCCTCAGAGTGAGCTCCATTTACCTGTACCCTTTGCCGCCTCCCACACAACTAATTTCTAACCCAAGCAGTAACTTTAGGGTCCATCCCTAGGGTGTTCAGTTTGTTTATAAGTCGCCTGTGAGGAATGGTGTCAAAGGCTTTACTGAAATCTCAATACACCACATCTAGGGCTCTCCCTCGGTCCAACTCACTGGTCACCCAGTCAAAGAAATCAATCAGATTTGTCTGACAAGACCTGCCTCTGGTGAATCCATGCTGCCTCGGATCCTGTAATCCGCTGGACTCCAGAAACCTCACTATTTTCTCTTTCAGCAGCGTTTCCAATAATTTACTCATCACCGAAGTTAAACTGACCGGCCTGTAGTTTTCAACCACATCCTTACTTCCGCTTTTGTGTAAAGGCACCACATGAGCCTCTCTCCAGTCCTTTGGCACCATTCCTAACTCCAACAAGGCATTGAAAAGGTCAGTCAGTGGAGCTGCTAGAATGACCCCAAGTTCCCTCAGTATTCTAGGGTGTATCCCAGCCGGTCCCATCGCTTTGTCTACTTTAAGTTAAGCTAGTTTCTCACAAACAGAGTCTTCTGAAAATTGTTCAAGATGTCCCTCGCTTATGTTCCTGTTGTGGTCCTGCTCCTGGTTCTTCATCTGTGAACACAGAACACAAATATTTGTTAAGCAATTCCACTTTATCCTCTTCAGCTTCTACATATTCCTCCCCTTCACCCTTGAGTCTGACAATACCACTTTTGTCCTTCCTCTTCTCACTAACGTATCTGAAAAATGTCTCATCCCCCCATTTTATTGCATTGGCTATTTTCTCCTCTTTTTGAATCTTTGCTTTCCTGACTACTTTGCTAGCTTCTCTAAGTTTTTCCAAATATAGATACCCGTCTTCCTCTCTCTGTGATCTCTTGTATTTCATGAAGGCCTCCCTCTTTTTCTTCACTTTTTCAGCTACTTCTTTCGAAAGCCATAGCGGTCTCCTTTTCCTTTTACCTTTATTTACCATTTTAACAAAAAGGTTGGTTGCCCTTAAAATATCCCCTTTCAGTTTTGCCCACTGTTTTTCTACATCCCCCAGCTGTTCCCATTCTGCTAACGACTCCCTGAGGTGTTGGCCCATCTTGACAAAGTTAGTCTTTATAAAGTCTAAGACCCTCACTTTTGAATGGATTCTAACAGCCCTAGTCCTAATACTGAACCACACCATCTGGTGATCACTGGATGCAAAATGTTCTCCCACTATAACATCAGAAACACTTTTACCATTGGTATGCACCAAGTCCAGTATGGCCCCTTCACATGTGGAGTCTGTTACCAATTGTTTGAATAGTTCTCCCTGTAGAGAATCCAGGATCTCTTTACTTCTAGATGATACTGCAGTAGGAGTGTGCCAATCAACATCTGGCATATTGAAATCCTCTGTCAGTAGCACTTCCCCTTTCCTAGCAGTACTGCATATGTCTTCAATTAACTCTCTGTCCACCTCTTCCTCTTGTGAGGGAGGTCTGTATATCATGCCAATGCAGATAGATTTCTCTTTCCCTCTTTCTAGTTTAACCCACTATGCCTCCTCTCTCCCTTTTAAGCTCTGTAATTCCAAAGCTTTAATAGTATTTTTTACATATAGTGCCACTCCTCCTCCCCTTCTTCCTACCCTTTCCTTTCTGAATAAAGTATAGCCAGGTATAGTTACATCCCAGTCATGGTTTTCTGTGAACCATGTTTCTGTAACTGCCACTAAATCAAAGTCAGCCACTCCCACCAAAGCTTCAACATCAGGGATCTTATTTCCCATGCATTTATACACACTGCTTTCCATATGTTACCCCTGTTACCCATTTCCATAAAGGTATTTAATGTACTGTATCACTTACCTGGGGGCTTTCACTTACCTGGGGGCTTTCTTCATCCATCCCCTACGAGTCTAGTTTAAAGCCCTCTTCAGAAGATTAGCCAGTCTACTAATGAAGACACGTTGACCTTTCTTGGACAGATGGATGTCATCTCTGCTCTGCAACCCTTGGAACAGCATCCCATGGTCTAGAAAACCAAAACGCTCTCAATGACACCATCCACGCAGCCATGCATTCATCTCTAGGTTGCGAGCCTCTCTGCCTTGGCCTTTACCCTCAACAGGGAGGATTGAATAGAACACCACTTGTGCAACTAACTGCTTCACCCTCTGTCTCAGAGCCATGAAGTCACTTTTGATACGCTCAGAGGGATACCTGGCAGTATAATTTGTTCCGACATGGTTTAGCAACACTGGGTAATAGTCAGTGGGCTTAATGAGTCTCGGCAAACTCTCCGTAACATCTTGGATTTTGGCACCAGGCAGACAGCATACCTCTCTGGACATCAAGTCTGGTCAGCAGATTGATGCCTCAATACCCCCCAGAAGAGAGTCACCAACCACCACTACCCTTCGCTTCCTTGTGGTCATTGATTCTGTAACTTTGGGGTACTTGAGCTCTGGTTCTTCCCTTTCCAGGGATGCTTTCACCTCCTCCACTTCCAGGGCTGCATAATGGTTCTCCAACCCAAGGGCTGGAGAAGTTGGATTGGTGATTCTGCAGGCCCTGGTGACTTGTGTCCAACCTTTGTCATTCTGTTGGCACTCATCTTCTCCTTTGCTAGAGAGCGTGGATGTTTCAAGAAGCATCTCATCAATGTACTTCTCACTGTCTTGAATGCTCCTCAGCCTCGCCACCTCCTCTCTGAGTTCCTCCACTTGTTTCCTCAGAGCTTCAGCATGCAGGCACCCTGCACATGGAACCGGTCCTTCAACTGGCATTGGGACCTCTGTCTGGACAGAGGCAGAAGCTGTAACGGGGGCAACTGCTTTAGCAATACGATTTTTCCAATCCATTGTTCTGTTCATGGAGCTTAGGTATCCGTTAAGCCGTTTTGGACAGCTCGCATAGTCTTTCTCTGTTCTGGATGATTTATTAGATTTGTTACACTCAAACAACTATGAAATGCCGGCAATAATAAAAAATATTAAAACTTTGCAGAAAATAGAAGTTTCACATAGTGTATGTTTTTCATACACTGGTCTAATATAGTATATTGTCCGTCTTCAGAAAAGATAGGATTCAGTTCCAATATTCATTGACATAAACATACTGTATGATACTATTGAAACTGCAGTTATCATTTAAAATACTTTATTATGATATAATATAGTTTGTCAACAATCCATTCTGACGGCGTAATATGTTACACTTGAAAACACTTCTGATGCAGTGCATCAATATTGCACCATTGAAACACCTAGAACAGAATGCTTGCAATTAGTTTCGACAACATATTAGCCCAGCGTATGAAAAACATACAAGGCCGATATACGCACCAATAATTCTGACACTAAGTAACTTACAGTTATCTAAACCTATTTTCTAAAGTCTACAAATACTTTTATTTGCAAAATAGTAGCTATTACAGCATTATAAACTACTTACTATTTTTTGTGATCTTTTTATGTTGAGCCGCCAGTACCGTCAAAATCAGCAAACTTTGAATACCTATTAAACTAACTAGATCTCGGATAAAAAAATCTGTATTAAACGCTTTTTGACATAACAATAATAGCTAAACATAGTTCCATTGCATTTATAACCATTAATTAGTAAACAGTTGAGTAGTAAGTATGGAAACCTTATTATGTAAAACATAACGCTGGTCCAAAACGGGTTAAAGCAAAAGAGAGAGATCTTCCAAAGTACCAGTCGGTTTCCCAGCTGTCGTTTCAGAGAAAAAGCAGTTAAATCTCTTTAATTATATTCAAAGTGTGCTATTCCAAGTCCCTGTGCTTTGTTAAATGGGGAGGTGCCCTATAAAGCAAGACTGCTCACTAGGGGTGGGTGGGAGTTGGGATGGGTAGGGAGGGAACTAACACCTGATTAGGTGTCAGCAGTTCCAAAAGCTAAGAAGGTTACCGGAGTTCAAAACTTACTCCACTAAAGAAAGTATTGCTACTAAAGCACCAAAAGATTGTAACTTTGCTTTAAAAATATACCAAAACCCTTTTAAGAGCTCTCAGTCAGAGAGCTAGCAATTGTAATAAAAATAAACCCTCAAATCCTTACCGTTGTTTGACCTGTAGAGCCCCTGTTAGGAATGCTTCTCAAGAACAGAGATGTCTCTCTCCATACAAAGATTTGACTTATTCAAGCTATGGTATTTTCAATAACGTCATATGGATGTGAAAGTTGGACAGTGAAAAAGATACATGAAGAAAATTGATGCCTTTGAATTATGATGCTGGCAACGAATACTGTGTATCCCGTGGGAACAAACAAGTCAGTACTAGAGGAGATCAAACCTAAGCTTTCCTTAGAAGCCCAGATGATAACACAAAAGAGGAAGGCTAGCAATGAGATGGATCGATACAATAATAGCTATGGGTGCCACTCTTTCAACAATGAGCTGCCTGACTGAAGACCGAACATAGTTTAGGACAACTATCCAGAGGGTTGCCATGAGTCAACACCGACTTGACGGCACTTACAACAACAACAACAACAACAACAACAACAACAACATACTAGTTTCTGAAAGTTAGGAGAATTTTCATCCCAAATCTTAGGAGCCTAAAATTGAAGCTCCCAAGTCAATTACTCAGCTTTCTTTGATTATCAGCCTCATAGAGACTGTTTCCCTCATTGTGTAGATAAGGGCCATTATTTTGAAGATCATCTCCTAGTTATAGATCAATGAACAGCCACCCCCGATAGGTGATTACTGTGATTTGGATCTTATTATGGTTTAAAAAGAGATGGAATAACAGTACTTCACTACTAGATCATATTATATGTGGAAACAGTTTAAAGTTTATCAGAAATTATGAGAAAATATACTGCTTTTTCGGTGCAGTGGTTACATGGCAGAAGTATTGGAGTGTGTCTCTGTGAGGGGGTGGGGTGTAACTGAGTGGTTGGTTTTGTGTTAGTGGGTCAGTTTGTGGGCTCTTTGTGTACCCATTGAATGGGAGGGCAGTGTGTGTGAGGGAGTGAATATGTGGGTTCTGTGTGCAAGTGGAGAGTGAGTGCCTGAGTGAATGACTAGGTTTACTCTGTATATGAACCTGAGTGGTAGGGTAGAGTGCGAGTAGGTCAATGCATGGATTTTGTGTGTTTGTAGATGAGTGCATGGGCTTTATGTGGATGGGTATATGTACATGTTAATGACTGGGTGAAGTGAGTGTACTCTGCATTTGCAAATGAGTAGGTAAAGGGTAGAGGGTAGGTGGTATGTGAGTGAGTGACTGGGTGGATTATTCTTGGTGCACTATTTCCTCCATGCACTGTCCACCCTTGCATTGTCCACTTTTCTCCAGTCCCTTGTGTGTTCATTTTCCATCCCTCATGCCTCTACTCCCTTCTCCAGCCCTTCCCTATTCTTTTCTTTTTTTTGTCTTCCTCTATTACTCCTTTGTGTCTCCTTCTCTTTCAGCAATAGCTCTTTCTTTATTTTGACAGGCGATGCTTCAGCAGTTCATCCAGTATTCTGCACAATGATGGTCTTCTCTGCCACTTGTTAAGCAAATGGAGTAGATTCTCTGTCAGTTGTGCTGGATAGGTACCTTGGCATTTACCTTTCCAACAAAAACAAAACTAATGGCTCTCACACAATCACAAAGATAACCAAAACCAAAAAGAACCAAGGTGTTAAGTGTGTTATCCTTATCTCAATAGATAAGAGAGACAAAGAAAAAGAAAATGGGGAAGCAAAACTGCACTAACCCGAGATAATTGGGCAGGCCTCAGTGTGGGAGATGGGGTACACACTTGCGAATTAACACGGCAACCCCACAACTTTTCTCATCCCACAATCTCAGTCATAGGCCCCCAACTAATTTATGAATTTCTAAATGCATTTAAAAAGGAATAACTTAGCTGGAAAAAGATGATGCCCAATAGAAAGGATGCCAAAGCACCTACCATTCAAATCTCGGAACGTCCAATACTCAGGACCCACTGAATCCTGCTTGTTGTGCTATCCAAATTGTGGTCAACTCGAGTTTCGCCTGTTTTTCCAAAGGCTGCTTCAGGACAAAGAATAAGCAGGTAAAATCATCTCCTTATAAACAGGACAAACTGTTTGAGATAAGGTTTTGGTTTTGATTATTTACATTGCGGCAGACAAAATTTGTGCTCCCTGCCTGCCATGTTGCAGACTACCTTTGGTATTTCTGCTTGGGTTACAAACTATACAGAGTACTGGGTGTTACTGTATGCAATGCATGTGCAGACCAAGCTGGCTCCAACAAACCAAGAGAGCAAACAACTGCCTTTTATAAACTGTGTGCTATGCAGCTTGGCTGGCAGTTCTACTTTAAAACACTGTCGTTTGAAAGAATTGTGCAGCCAGAAAAGTTCCATTTATACGTTGTTTCTTTTTGTTCTATACCTTTGTTAGTTAACTTTTTTATGCTTTAATGTGTGCTTTTAGAATCTGTTACCTTTCCCCCCTTCTGGTCTATTTTTAAGCTATGCCTGTATGGTAGTCAATTATTTATTTATTTATTTAGACAGTTTTGTATACCACCTTTCTCCAGGACCAAGCAGGAAGTCAGTCCTCACATATGGGTGACGTCGGCGCCGACGGAGCCCTCGTGCGGAGCATTTCCCCAGCTTTCAAAGAAAGCCTTTGGGAATTGCAGCGCGCATGCGCGGTCCCCTTCCCGCCCAAGGGTGCCATCTTGCTCAGCCTTCTTTTTTCCGCGGAGTCCGACGGACGTAGTTCGTTTTTCGCCGAGGAAAAAGTTGATTTCCCTATTTTTTGTACTTCTCCTTCGGTTCGACGCCGGATCCTTTTCCCGCCTGGGCCCGATACGCCGGTATCGAGCCCACTCTCACGTTTTTCGGTTTTTGTCCTTCGTGACTAGTGTTCGCGCGATTTTTTCTTTTTTCACTGGCAGCCCTGTCTTTTGACCTCGCAGGGGCCCTTTTCCCCCCGATGGCTGCCAGCGGGTTTAAAAAGTGTGATCGGTGTAGGAAAATTATGTCTCTTACCGACACACACGACTGCTGCCTCCGCTGCCTCGGACCCGATCATGACCCGATGATTTGTGGTCCGTGTGGCAAAATGTCCTCGAAGGCGTTGAGGAGTCGGCAGCACCTGAAGGATAGGATCTTCTCTGACTCCGCCTCCGGACGGGCCCGGACCCGGACCTCATCAGAGGCCTCGACGTCTCGGGACTCCGGCCCCGAGCAGCGTCATGGTTCCTCCGAGCGGGGGTCTCCTTCGCGGGAACTGCGCAGGAAGAAGAAACCCGCGAGGGTGGCGTCGGTGGACGCTCCTGGTTCCTCGAGAGCCAGGTCACATAGCCCCGATAGCCGTCCCGGGTCTTCGGAGTCGGAGAGGCCTGCCAAGCAACCTCGTCTCGAGATGGAGTCTCCTGGACACGTGAGTGCTGTAGTCCTCGTGGACTCTCCTCCAAGGGAGCCGACGTCGGGCCCGACGCCATCGGGGCTCAAGTCGGGGGCTGCTGGGTCTCCTGAGCTCGGACTCAGGTTGACGGCCTTGGAGAGCAGCCTCGCTGCCTTCATGGAACAGAAGCGGGCATTGATCGCCGGTCTCACCGGTGCTTCTGCCCTGACCACCGGGACATCGACGTCCAAGTCGACCCTGGAGGCCGAGCCGATCCTCGAGTCCATGCGGGCTCGATCCTTGGCCACGGTCTCCCTCGGCCTCCCGTTCGGGACCGAGGTCATCGACGCCGGTACCCTCGGCGTCGGGGCGGAGGGCATCGGTGCCCGCCCGACCGGAGCTGCTCGACACCTCCTCCGAAAAGTCGGGCTGGGAGACGGAGGACGAAGAGTCACCCGACACCTATCGGACTCGGTGTGTCCCATCGGACTCGCCGGAGTCCAAACCTCGGAGACGATCCCCACTGGAGGATACCCGGTTCTCGGACTTCGTGCGGGATATGGCCAAGGCTTTGGCCTTCCCCGCGGATCCCAAGGAGGAGCCTCGAGCCGAGGAGCTCGAGGCCCTCCAGTATGACTCTCCCCCGAAGGAGGCCTTTACTGTACCGGTTCCTCCGATGCTGGAGCGGCTGCTCTTCCGCATGTGGGAGACCCCGGCCTCGACGCCGGTGTTCAGCAAGCGGGTCGATTCCATCTATCGAGTCCGCAAGAGCCCTGGGTTCCAGAAGGCACAATTACCGCACCACTCCATGGTTGTGGAATCGGCCATGCATCGACTGAAAAGTCAGAAGATGCACTCCTCGGTGCCTCCTGGCCGGGAGGCCCGGAACTTGGATGCCCTCGGTAAGAAGTGCTTCCAGGGCTCTATGCTTGCTTGCCGTGTCCAGACATACCAGCTCTACATGGGCATGTATCTCCGAGACCTGGCAAAGGAGATTGCCGGGTTCTCTGCTAGTCTCTCCGAGGAACCTTTGCAGAGGTTCCAGGCCTTGTCCACCGGTATTCGAGAGTGCTCAAAGTTTATCTCTCGAGCAGCCTACGATGGCTTCGAGGCTTCGGCCCGAGTAGCCGGGGCCGGCATCGGTGCCCGCCGACAGGCTTGGCTACAGTCATCCGGCCTCGAGCCATGGGTACAGGACAAGTTGGTCGATGTCCCCTGCCGAGGTAAAAACCTTTTTGGCACGCCCATGGCTGACAAGGCTGCAGAACTCGAGACCGAGACTCTGACCAGGACTCGGCTGTCCAGAAAGACCTCTGCCCCTTCTCAGAAGAAGAAGGGCGCGGGAAAAAAGACCTTTTACCCGAGGAATTCATCTGCCTATAAACAATACCCTCATTATCAGGCCTCTGCAGCTCCCCAACAGGGTCAGCAGGCCAAGGGGCAGGGTCAAGGGCCCCGTAGGCAGAAGACCCCCAAGCCACCAACACCGGCCCCTGCTCAGCAGGGTGGGTGTTTTTGACTCAGAAAGCATAGCCTCTTCTCCTCAGCTGGCTTCTCTCAGCACAGGAGGCCGGCTGGCCCACTTTACCCACAGGTGGTCAGCCGTCACATCAGATACCTGGGTGCTTCATATAGTCCAAAAGTGCTATCTTCTCCATTTTCACCAGGTACCTCCCTCCTATTATCCAGGGGAGCCTCCAAGACTCCCTCTGCACAGGGACCTACTCCTTCAGGAGTTGGCAAGTCTACTAAAGGAGCAGGCTGTGGAACCGGTGCCCCCACCACCTGAGAGGTCACGGCTTTTATTCCAGGTACTTTCTGGTACCAAAGAGAACAGGAGGCCTCAGACCCATCCTAGACTTGCGCAACCTCAACAAGTTCCTGGAGAGGGAAAAGTTCAAGATGCTTATCCTTGGAATCCTGCTGCCCTACCTCCAGCAGGGAGATTGGCTATGCTCCTTGGATCTAAAGGATGCTTATACTCACATCCTTATTCATCCAGACCACAGACAATATCTCAGATTTGTTGTGGGAGGAAACCACTATCGGTACAGAGTACTACCCTTTGGCCTGACCTCCGCTCCCAGGGTGTTCACCAAGTGCCTGGCAGTGGTGGTGGCCTACCTAAGGCTTCAAGGTCTTTTTGTGTTTCCGTACCTGGACGACTGGCTCATAAGGGGCCAGTCTTCCCAGGAGGCCAATCAAGCCACGCTTCGCACTGTGGCTCTGCTTCAGCACTTGGGGTTTGTCATAAACTTCGAAAAGTCCACTTTGCTCCCGTCCCAGAACTTAGAATTCATAGGAGCAAGGCTGGACACTCTTCAAGCGAAGGCTTTTCTGCCAATGGACAGGGCCCACAGGCTGATGGATCTGGCCAGGCAGTTTCACAGCAATTCCCTTGTCTCTGCCAGGCAATTCCTGAAACTGCTCGGCCATATGGCTTCCACGGTTCATGTCACCCCCAATGCCCGCCTGCACATGCGGTCTGCTCAGTAGAGCCTTCGCACTCAGTGGCATCAGGCCACAGGGAGCCTAGCGGACTCAGTAAGAATATCCGACCTGCTGGTCTCCTCTCTGCAATGGTGGCTTCATCTTCCGAATCTGGTACTCGGAGTGGTTTTTCAATCCCCTCCTCGTTCTCAAGTGCTGACAACAGATGCTTCTCTTCTAGGTTGGGGAGCACATTGCCAAGGGGCATGTACTCAGGGTCTCTGGATCCCTTGGGAGGCTGCTCAACAGATAAACTTCCTGGAGCTACGGGCGATTCGCCTAGCTCTGAGAGCCTTCTCCCATCTCGTCTCTCACCGGTCTGTACTAGTCCAGACGGACATTCAAGTTGCCATGTTCTACGTGAACAAACAAGGAGGCACAGGCTCCTTCCTTCTATGTCAGGAGGCACAATGGCTGTGCTCTTGGGCCATCAATCACGGAATCCTCCTCAAAGCTGTCTACCTCCCAGGTCAAGAAAATTACCTGGCGGACAGACTGAGCAGGATCCTGCAACCACACGAATGGAGATTGAACCCGTTGGTGGTTCAGCAGATCTTTCTCAGGTGGGGCCTCCCCACCATGGATCTTTTTGCCAGTCCTCTGAACCGGCAACTCCCGAGATTCTGCTCCAGACAACCGCATCCTCTCAGAGTAGCAGCGGATGCGTTTCTGATCTCGTGGTCCACAGGCCTGCTGTATGCGTTTCCTTCCATGCCACTAGTGTCCAGAACACTGTTCAAAGTCCTCAAGGACGGGGCCTCAATGATCCTGATTGCCCCCAGGTGGCCGAGGCAACTGTGGTTCCCGCTTCTGCTGCAGCTGGCGGTGGCCACCCCTCTTCCTCTGGGGTTTCAGCACGATCTCCTGTCTCAGGATCTGGGGACTCTCTTGCACCCCAACCTCCAGTCCCTTCATCTGATGGCCTGGCTGCTGAAAGGGTAGTCCTGGCTCCCCTACTACTGCCTCGTGAGGTGGAAGATGTAGTCTTAGCCTCTAGGCGGCAATCCACCAGGAAATCCTACGCTCTTAAGTGGCGTAGATTCTCCGCATGGTGTGCTCAGCACAGCGAGAATCCCTTCTCGTGCTTGGTAGCGGTAGTATTGCAATATTTGCTATACCTCTCCAATCTAGGCCTTAAGTCCAACTCTGTCCGGGTTCACCTCAGTGCTCTCTCAGCGCACCACTCGCTGGTGGACGGAAGGCCTCTTTCCAACCACCCTTTGGTGGCTCGTTTTCTCAGAGGCCTCCTTCTGCTTAAGCCTCCTTTGTGTCCACCAGCCCCTGAGTGGGATCTGAATGTGGTCTTACAGCGGATTACATGTCTGCCCTTTGAACCTATGGCTACCTGCCCTCTCCATTTTCTCTCCTGGAAAACCTTGTTTCTGGTAGCTCTTACCTCTGCTAGGCGAGTGAGTGAACTTCAGGCGCTAGTGTCTGATCCTCCTTACACTAGGTTCTACAGGAATAGGGTAGTCTTACGGACTCACCCTAAGTTTCTCTCTAAAGTTGTCTCCCCTGTTCACCTTAATTAGGAGGTGGTTCTTCTGACCTTCTTTCCCAGGCCGCATGCCAACCGGGCTGAGATGGTCCTGCATACTCTGGACTGTAGGAGGGCATTATCCTTCTACCTTGACCGTATGCGGGAGCATCGGAGGGCTGTTCAGCTCTTCGTTTCTTTTGACCCCAATAAGTTGGGGTTGCCTGTCTCCAAGCATACTTTGTCCATATGGGTCGCTGACTGTATCGCCTGGGCTTATGGGGCAGCCGGCCTCTCGTTGGAGGGTCGAGTCATGGCTCATCGTGCCAGGGTGAAGGCTGCGTCAGTGGCTCATCTCCGCTCTGTTCTATTGGCAGACATCTGCCGGGCCGCTACTTGGTCTTCAAGCCAGACTTTTGCGGCCCATTACTGCCTTGAGAGGGAGTCCCGCAGGGCCAGTGCTTTCGGACAGGCAGTACTCCATAATCTCTTTGGGGTTTAGGCAACTCCTACCCTCCGGCCCTGGTGTTGGGCTACCGGTCGGGGGCGTTCTCAGAGAAGATTCCTTCCTTAAGTTCTGACAAGCTAGAGGGAGCTCATTTTTTCGGCTTGAGGTCTCCGGTAGCCTTAAGCTGGGGAGTCCCATATGTGAGGACTGACTTCCTGCTTGGTCCTGGAGAAAGAGTAGTTACTCACCTGTAACAGGTGTTCTCCAGGAGCAGCAGGAATCGGTCCTCACTACCCTCCCTCCTCCCCTTGGAGTTGCAGTCATATGATTTATTTTTGCTAATTCTTTGCTGTCTTTTAGCTATGTCATCAGACTGAGCAAGATGGCACCCTTGGGCGGGAAGGGGACCGCGCATGCGCGCTGCAATTCCCAAAGGCTTTCTTTGAAAGCTGGGGAAATGCTGCGCACGAGGGCTCCGTCGGCGCCGACTTCACCCATATGTGAGGACTGATTCCTGCTGCTCCTGGAGAACACCTGTTACAGGTGAGTAACTACTCTTATCCTTCAATCAAAGTGGTCACAACACACAATTGGGGGATACATTTAACACCAGGGGATATGAGACACATACACTAATACTTACAGGGAACATGGGCAATGGAGGGTTAAGTGGCTTGCCCAAGACCACAAGGAGCACCTGTGGGACTAGAAACCCCAGTCCTTCCAGCCCATGCTTGCTGTCCTCTAGTGGGATTTGAACCCCTGACCTTCTGGCCTGAGGTAACTTGCCCCAACCACTAGGCCACTCCTCCCTTATAAGTACAGTTATACTTATAAGTAAAAACCAATCTAATTTATTGAGCTATGTGATAAGGAAGCTTATCAGGACCTAGGAGATAGGGATCAGAAGAAGGAATTTACCCTAACAAAAGCTCCTATTTTAAAAGGTCAAGGACATAAAACCCCCATTGTACCTAGAAAACAGGTAATTCCTGGTTGCAATAAGTTACAGCATGCCCCTAGTGGTGAAAAGGTGAGGGAATGCAAGCCCAGGGTTGGGAACCCTTACGTCACTGCATTCCCTAATCATTCAGCTGCCATGAGGGAATTTGATCTTTCTCACCTGAGAGGAGAGAGGGTGGAGCAGGTCCCTGAGAGGTTTAAGTTTAGCTCCGTTTATCCAGGGAAAGGCAGCGGGGGAAGAAGCAGCAAGGAGCAGCAAGAGCAGAGACAGCACAGAGGACGGGCAGCACAAGGATTGCTGCTGATGAGAGAGAACGAGAAGGAAGTAGGAATGCTTTCTGGAGAAGGAATGGAACAGTAAGAACAGCAGGAACCTGGAACACAGGGTGGAGAACAGGACGAGGTGAATGGTGGCCAGAGCATGAAAGAGGGGAAGCTGATACAAGCTTTGACCAAGGTATGAGTCCTAGAAGCTTATCTAATAAGGAGCACTACAGAGTTGCTAGAGACAGCTTTAACCATAACGGAAAGCAGTCAGATAAGCTATCTGAGTCGGAGTCAGAGATTGAGCCAATGCAACTGGGTGACCCAGATTTACCTTTGGTAGAAGATGACTCATGTATGGATTGTTCTGTATGCCAGTCTGCCAATTCAGAGGGGTTGAAAGGGAGTCAACCTTAAAGGGAAAAACCTCCAATGTCCGATAGCCCTAAGAACTGTGTTCAGCTTGTGAAGGTTCTCAGTTCAGGAGAAGTGTTTTACTGTGCAAAGCTGAAGCTACCTAATTACACTTGAGAAGAGCTGTGAAGAGTGCTGTGCTCCGTTTGAAGCTGTACCAACAGAGAAAGTAAGAAAGGTTTTATTTGGCTAAATACTGAGAAAACCTTGCTAAGTGATTTTTCTACCAGTGAGAGTTTAACTGCCTGTAAGAAGTTTTGCTGTGTTTAAGAAGACAAAGTTGCCAGTTATAGTTCTGGACTGAAGGAAAAGAAACCTGGTTTAAAGTTTTGTTCCTGTTTGTTTTGGACTGCACGGCAAGCCATGCCTTGTGGCATGTGCTGTTTAAAGTATTGAATATTTAAGCTGAAGAAAGCTGTTTTGTTTGAGTTCAAGTTGTATCCTGTGTTGAAATACAAGAATCCTGGTGAAACATTAAAAAGGTGAAAATTTGGAACCTTAGCGTGTCTTTTCAATGGTTAATTTCTGTCATTTGCCTACCACTCAACCCAACTACAAGAAGGTATTTTTTTTTACCTGAGGCCACATAACATCTAACTGAACCACCTTTTCCATAATGCATTAAAAAAGCAACCAGTTAGGAAAAGGCCTTTAAAGGTGAAGCACTCCAATAAGAAGCGCGCCCCTCCATACTGATGTAAGGGGCTAAGGGCGTGACAACTAACATACACAGGTCTGCAAAAACTTGTTAAAATAGCCAACAGCAAATATAAATCGAACATTGTATTGTTATTCTGTGAGACAGAGGTGACATCACGCAATAACGAGCTTCAGTCACTTTCTGCCCAACTTACATTCTACAAAGCGCTATTTTTATACACTCACTTCACAGCCTATTTGCCACTTTTCCCTTATATGGTTATCCCTTACAATAAATTTGGGCATACATTTTCTTTGTTCTCGTTTTATTGTCCTTTGCAGGGTCTTATCTCTGTATCATATCTCCCTTAGCCTCCCCCAATTCCTGTCTTTCTCTGGTTTATGTATAGTCATGGATAGAGCATTATGTCTACAATTTGTCTTGTCAGCCATTTACATTACATTACATTTACATACTGCTTTTTATTACTAGCAAAAGAAAGTTTAGCAAATTTGTAAACTAATGTTCAGCAATAGGATGGTTCTGCACACGCATGCATTATCCTTTTCTAGAATAATGTTAGATTTCCACCTTAGTCAATCATCCTACCAATTTTATTCCCTAAGCCACATGTCCATAATAGTGAATATCTACTACTACTACTATTCAGCATTTATAAAGCGCCATGCACGCAGCACTGCACAGCTAATCTATAGGAGGTAGCCAACATACAAGAGATGGTCCCTGCCCGTCAGAGTCATGCTCATCAGAGCTTACAATCTAGTTAGAACAGTACATTAATTAGAACAGTACAGAGCATTAGTCAGTTTGGTCATAAACGTTGACGGGGGTTAGGGTAAGATGAGGAAGAAGTCAGGATCTAAATGCGATGGTGAAGAGGGCCAGGGAGGATGCCTGGCGCATAGACGCAGGTAGGCTGTTCCAGGCGTAAGGTGCAGCAAGGTGAAAGGAGCGCAGTTGGGAGTTCGCGGTGCGGGTGAAAGGCATTGATAGAAGTAGTTTGTTAGCGGAGCGCAAATTTCGAGAGGGGACGTAGGGAGAGATAAGAGATATTGAGGGGCCATAGAGTGAATGCATTTATAGGTCAGCAGGAGAAGCTTGAATTGGATGCGGAGTTGGACAGGGAGCCAGTGAAGGGACTTGAGAAGAGGAGTAATGTGGGCATGGTGAGGCTGGCAGATTAGTCGAGCAGCATGATTTTGTATAGATTGGAGGGGAAGGAGATGGCTCACGGGAAGACCAGCGAGGAATAGGTTGCAGTAATCAAGGTGAGAGGAGATTAAGGAGTGGATAAGCATTTTGGGTAGTGTGTTCAGAGAGGAGGGGGTGGATTTTGCTGATGTTTTAGAGAAAGAAGCGGCAGGTCTTAGCTACAAGCTGGATATGAGTGGAGACGGAGAGAGAGGTGTCAAAGATAACCCCTAGATTGTGGGCCGAGGGAACAGGAAGGATAGTAGATCCATCCACATGGATTGAGAGAGGGGGAAGTGGGAGGGAGAAGTTAGGTGTGAAGACAAGGAGTTCAGTCATGGCCATGTTCAGTTTCAATCGGCGATGAGACATCCAGGCAGCGATGTCCGAAAGACAGGCAGAGATCTTGGACTGGGTTGCCAGAGAGATATTAGGTGTGGAGAGGTAGATTTGGGAGTCATCGGCATAAAGATGGTACTGAAAGCCATGGGAGGAGATAAGCGCGCCAAGGCCTTGGGTATAGAGAGAGAAGAGGAGGGGGCCCAAGACGGATCCCTGGGGTACACCTACATGGAGCGGGGTAGGGGAGGAGGAGGAGCCACCAGAACATACACTGAATGAACGATGGGAGAGGTAGGAGGAGAACCAGGATAGTACGGAGTCCTGAAGCCAAGCGAGGAGAGGGTGATTAGGAGGAGGTTGTGGTCAACGGTGTCAAAGGAAGCAGAAAGGTCAAGAAGGATGAGGACAGAATAGAGGCCCTTGGATTTAGCCAGGAACAGGTCATTTGTGACTTTTGTGAGTGCCGTTTCAGTGGAGTGTAGGGGAAGGAAGCCGGATTGAAGTGGGTCCAGGAGGGCCTGGGAGGTGAGGAAGTCGAGGCAGCGATGGTGGACTGCTCGTTCTATTAGTTTGGATATGAAGGGAAGGAGGGAGATGGGTCGATAGTTAGAAGGGCATGTGGGATCAAGTGAGGGTTTCTTGAGGAGGAGTGTGACAACAGCATGTTTGAAGTCAACGGGGACAGTTGCAGTGGAGAGTGAAAGGTTGAGGATATGAGTGATGGAGGGGACAATAGTGAGGGGGATGGAATGTAGGAGATGGATGGGGATATGGTCTTATGAACAGGTGGTGGGTTTTGAGGAGGACAGAAGGAGTGTGGTTTCTTCCTCAGAGATCAGAGGGAAGGAGGAGAGGGTGGCAGAGGGAGTAGGGATGGGGGAGGAGAATCGGGGGGAGGGGAGGTAGAAGGGGGTAGGGAATTGGAGGGTAATCTTGTGGATTTTGTTGTGGAAGTAGTCGGCTAGGGTTTGGGCAGAAAGGGAGGGCAAGATCGGGGGCGGGGGGACTTTGAGGAGAGAATTGAGGGTATTAAAGAGACGGCGAGGATCAGAGGCCAGGGAGTTGGTCAGATGGATGTAGTAATCTTGTTTGGCAAGTGCTAAGGCTGACTGAAAGGAGCCAAGCATGAATTTGAAGTGTAGAAGGTCTTACAGGGAGCGGGATTTGGACCAAGCTCATTCGGCAGAATGGGCGCAGATGCGTAGGTGATGGATTGTAGGAGAAAGTCAAGGTTGGGGAGTAGATCGTTTGACAGGATGTGGGGTGGGAGGGGCAAGAGTGTCAAGGGCTGAGGATAATGTAGCATTGTATGAAGATAATGCTTCGTCGACGGACTTGGAGGATAAAATGGAGGAAAGAGATGGAGAGATGGTGGAGGAGAGAGTCAGGGGATCAATATTATGAAGGTTTCTAAATAGGTCGGAGGAGACAGGATGAGGTTGGGACGGCGGAAGCTGAAGAGTAAATGTTAAGAGGTGATGGTCAGATGAGGGAAGGATTGATTTGCGGAAGTTTGAAGGAGAAGAGTTGGAGAAGAGTATTAGGTCAAGGCCGTGACCATGTAGATGTGTGGGGGCAGTGGAGCAAAGTTGGAGGTCGAATGAGGAGGTAAGAGCAAGGAACTTTGAGGCATGGGGGTCAGAGGGGTTGTCGATGTGAATGTTGAAATCGCCAAGAATAAGAGTGGGGGAGGAGGGATCCATGAAGGCAAAAAGCCAGGAGTCTAAGTCGGAGAAGAAGCTTCATTTGGATTTGTCCGGTGTGCGATATATAACAGCTGTTCGGAGGGGAAGTGGTGAGAGGAGGCGAATGGAGTGGACTTCGAAGGAGAAAGGGGGAGTGTGATTGGGATGGCAGGAGGGGGAGAGTAGGAGGCCAACGCCACCACTGCAACCAGTAGATCGAGGTGTATGGGAGAACTAGTAGCCCCCATAGCAGAGAGAGGCAATGGAAGCGGTGTCATCTGGGGGGAGCCAGGTCTCGGTCAAGGCAAGAAAGTGTAAGGCATTGGAGATGAAAAGGTCATGAATGAAAGTGTTTTTTTTAATGACTGAGCATGCGTTCCATAGGGCACATGAAAACGGGAGAGCGGAGGGGGAGGAGAGGGATATGGATGAGGTTGGATAAGTTACGTGTAGATTTCTTATCAGAGTGGCGTGGGGGTCTATTTCTAGGGTAATGCCGAGATTTAGGTTTAGAGGGCGTAGGGTGTTGGTGGGTGTGACTGGGTGAGTGTGTTCTCCAACAGGGACATGAGGGAGGGGAAATGAGGGGAAAAACAATGGTATTGGGTAAGTTATGTGAGGGATTATTTTTGGGGGTGGGGTTGTAGTTGATATCTATGGATGAGTGAATGAGGGATGAATGAGGGAGGGCGGAAGGAGGGAGGAGCGGGATGTGGATGAGATTAGATGGGGTACGTGAGGAACTTACTTTAGTTTGAGAAGGAAATCGGGGGGGGGGGCAGGGTTGGGGTTGATATTACCTGATGAGAGAAGGAGCAGGAGTACTAGAGAGCGAGGTAGAGTGGAGATAGTATGGCGGAAGCGAGGGTGGGGTTGCCTTAAAGAGAGGGGGGTTGGTTGAATGCGGGGGATGGTGTGAAGAAGCTCGAGACCAGGTGCTAGGCTAGGGGGCAGAATAGAGGGAGAAGTGAGGAAGGTAGAGAGGGGGGGCTGGTTGAATGTGGGGGATGGTGTGAGGAAGCTCAAGAGCAGGTGCTAGGCTAGGGGGCAGAGTGGAGGGAGAAGTGAGGAAGGTAGGGGGAGGGTGGAGGGACAAGGAGGGAAGGTGTTGGTAGGAGGGGAGGCAGTTGGGGATGATAATGAAGAGGAGGACAATGAGATGTGGGGCCATGGTAGTGGACAGCAAGGTCTGAGCAAGCAATGGGTAGCAGGTTCTAAGCAAAACAACGGATAGCAAGTGATAGGCAAACAAGCAGGCAGTAGTTAGCAGTTCAATGCAAGCAATGGGTAGCAGGCAGAGGATAAGCAGTGGGTAACAGTTCTATGCAGCAATGGGGGCAGCAGTATGCAAACAATGGGTAGCAGTACTATGCAACAATGGGGGCGACAGTATGCAAAGAGTGGGTAGCAGTACTATGCAACAATGGGGGCAACAGTATGCAAACAGTGGGAAGCAGTTCTATGCGACAGTGGGTGGCAGTATTATGCATACAGTGGATAAGCAATGGATAACAGTTCTAAGCAGGCAATGGGAAGCAGTTCTATGCAGACGATGGATAACAGTTCCAAGCAGGCAATGGGAAGCAGTTCTATGCAGACGATGGATAACAGTTCCATGCAGGCAATGGGAAGCAGTTCTATGCAGACGATGGATAGCAGTTCTAAGCAGGCAATGGGAAGCAGTTCTATGCAGGCGATGGATAACAGTTCTAAGCAGGCAATGGGAAGCAATTCTAGGCAGACAATGGATACCAGTTCTATGCAGGCAATGGGTAGCAGTTCTGTGCAGACAATGGGTAGAGGAGCGATCGTGCTTACTCGGTTCAGGGAGCTACGGTGATTTGGAGGAGTAGGATAGATGGATTATACCAGAGCGCCCCCCGGCCCGCGCCAAGGGCCATGCCAAAGGGCCCTCTGGCGAGGCCCACAGGCGCCTGCCCGCCAGGCACGGGCATGCCCGCTGGAGTACGCCGTTTTAAGGGCCGATCGCCCTTTGATATTTGCTGGCGGTGGTGGTGTGAGTGAGGGCTCCTGCTGGAGCATGCTGCTTTAAGGGCCAATCGCCCTTTGATGTTTGCTGGCGCTGGCGGTCTAAGTGAGGGTTCCCGCTGGAGCACGCCGCTTTAAGGGCCGATCGCCCTTTGATGTTTGCTGGCGGCGGTGGCGTGAGTGAGGGCTCCTGCTGGAGCACGCCGCTTTAAGGGCCGATCGACCTTTGATGTTTGCTGGCGGCGGCGGCGGCGTGAGTGAGGGCTCCCGCTGGAGCACGCCGCTTTAAGGGCCGATTGCCCTTTGATGTTTGCTGGCGGCGAATCTCTGTTTAACACTATGGTTTGCAAAATAATCTTAGCTTTCTGCTTGGAACAGACAAAAGCCCTTAGAATATATATCCATCTTTTTGTTTCTTGTGATCCCAGTAGCCTGAGCCTTCAATTGCGAAGTATACACTGTCCAATTGACTAGCAGATTGTATTTTCTTCATTTCAGCTCAACAATCCTGATCTTACAAGGTCATCTTGAGGTTCATGGAGGGTAATTATATAACCAGCCTTCCAAACGATACCAAAGGGACTCAAATTCAAAATATCACACAAAAAAAATCCCTTAAACAAAACTTTAGAGATAAATAGAAAACTCTCTCGAGGATGATCAAATAAAGAAAACTACTGAGGAGACTCAGTGTTACATTGTATCCTGTCACTCCACACAGCACCGGGAAAATCCCTTGCCACAGAGTACCTGATATTCATACAAACATCATTTGGTCATAAAAAAAACTCCTCATGAAGTATTAACAATACAGAATTAGAGTTCATAAATCCCAGTTTTCATTGTTGTTTTCTTTTCTGTTATGTTTATCAGAAAGTTTTAAAAGCAACCGGTCCTTTAAGGACAAACACAATCCCACATTATGCTGGAGTAGAATCTTAACACAAGCACAAACAATAGTAACACTTAACTATAGTCTTCTGTAATCATGCCATAATCCACAAATCCTCAAGAAGAGCTTTCATTTATCATACACACCCAAAAAGATCCTTGTTTCACTTCTTAGCTGCATCAGGGGCTTCTATCATTTTGATCGTCCAGCATTGGCGCCTGATGTCATTCTGATACATTTTAAAGCCGAACATACACTGAAAAGACCAATCAACGTCATGAAGGAGGGGCCACAATAAAAGAACCGCTCACAAAAAGCCCAACAATACACTATAGATTCATTGCAGAACAAAAAAAGGGGAAATGTCAAAAAAACTTACAAGAACACCCCCATTCCATTGAATTATTCAGTCCATTAGGGTGCAAGGTATAAAGTTCATAAATCCAGTGTTGCTCCCACTGCATCAGAAGTTTCCCACGATTTTGCAATTTTTTTGGTAAAAAAAAAAAAAAAGCTGGATGCCCTTTATTCTGGGTGTTCAATCAGGCTTCTTGTAAACCTGGATTTTCATGTAGCTGCCCTAGCAATATACCACTAGCATAATATGGTGCAACTATAACAATTTATATTTGTAGGATTGAGATAACTCAAATTTCTTTTTTGAAGAGGTAAGTGTTAATAGCACTGGTCAACAAATTTTTACAAAAGTCATGTTACTGAAATAAAAATAGTCATTTCTTATCAATTTTTATATGCTGAACACAAATATGACAGTGAAATTGCAAAGTTGGCTCTAGTTTTTTTGTAATCTACAAGAATTAATGTTTACATCACGAAATGCATGTCAATAGTAAATATAATAGGCCTTCGGTTAATACCTGTAAAAAAACAAGTCATAGACTACTTCTTAGACTTTTTCACCTGTCTCTTGTACAGCTGTTCGGGAGCTTCTCTGGGGAGTGTCCAGCAGTAATCAGCCAGCATTGTAGTGGACCATTTTCACTGGTATCTTTGCTCCATCGTTGCGATATCCTGGTGAAAACATTCGCCCTGTTCATTACTAACCATACCACAGTTGTCAGGAAAGAAATCGAGATGGGAATCAAGGAAATGGATCTTTAGAGACATATTGCAGCCAAGTTTCTGATACTGCATCAGCATGTCTTCTACTAGTTCCTTGTAGTTTTCTGCCCTAACATTCCCGAGAAAGTTTGTTGACACTAGGTAAAAAGCATTCCATGCTTGTTTCACATCACCCTGCAGCAAGTTGTTGAACCAGTCATCTTTGAAGAGCTCTCGAATCTGAGGACCCACAAAAACCCTCTCTTTAATCTTTGCTTCGCTGAGTCGAGGGAAGTTTTCATGCAGGTATCGGAAAGCTGGCGAAGTGCGGTCCATGGCTTTCATGAAGTTTTTCATCAAACTTAGTTTGATGTGAAGGAGTGGTAGCAGGATTTTGTGAGCCTCAACCAGAGCTGGGTGCTGGATAGTCTTCTCTCCAACTGTTACATTTTGTCTGCGATTCCATTCCTTCCGCAAGTAATGCCAATCCCTTGCTCGGCTATCCCACTCACATAAGAAACACATATATCTAGCCCTTCGAGCATTCTGTCACCCCTGAGGCACCAACCAGTGCTGATCCAAACAGACAACCAGGTGCCAGTGTTCTGTGTGAACAAGCAAAGGAGCATGGGGTCTCGCACCCTTTGCCGCGAAGCAATGGCACTCTGCTCCTACGCAGTTCAACAGGGAATACTAAGGGTGGTATAGCTACCAGGCCAGGCCAACACCCTGGAGGACAAACTGAGCAGGGTCCTCCAGCTGCATGAGTGGCAGCTGGACCCCAGCGTAGCCAACCAGCTTTTCTGGCTCTGCGGGACTCCATGGCTCGACCTCTTTGCCAGCCTGGACAACCACCAGTTGCCCTGCTTCTGCTCCTACACTAGGTAAAAACCCCATGAGCCATCAAGTTCACCAAGCCCAAGAAAGATCAAAAGAACCAAAAAGTGAACCCCAAATTAGGTAGTGTTCCCCGTGAAACCAAGAATTTTTTGTTGGACCTAAAATCCTCACACCGAAGCTACCAACAGTGAAAGCTGCGATGAAGAGGAAAAGAGTCCTTTTTAATCAAAATCAGTAAGAAACACGTAACTGCCGAAATACAATCGGTCAGAACGTTTTTTACTTATCTGCAACTTAGGTGAAAAATGCTGGAACAGTCCTGCGTTTCGGGTTCTTCACTTTTCAACACCCTGCTTCATATGGCATTTTTTTGTTGGGTGATGATAAACTAACCTGAAGCAGTCTTCCGATTTCGAGCAATGGGTCCAAAACAAGCTGCTTGATGTCCCCTGCACCGGGGAGAACCTGTTTGGCAAACGCATATCCGACAAGGCAGCAGAGATCGAGGCCAAAGTGGTGACCCTCCAGTGGCTCTCTAAAAACACCTCATCCATTCTCCGCAGGAAACCAGCAGGGAAAAGACCCCTGTTCCCGAGGAAAAATAGTCCGTTCCCATAGAGTCACCACTACCAGCCCTTCTTGGGCTAGCAACAAGGTTCTCACCCTAAGAGGCAGGACCATGGGGCTCAGAAGGTGAAAGCACTGAAGCCTCAGGCCCCAGCTCCCACCCAACCCAGGGGGGAAGCTTTTGATTCCCAGGGCAGTGACTCCCCTCCTCCAGGAGACCTTCACCAGCCACAGGGGAGCACCTGGTGCTCTTTGCCCACAGATGGACCAACATCACCTCAGACCTATGGGTACTGCAAGTGGTAAGGGAAGGATACCTCTTCCACCTACAGCAGATACCACCCAGGTTCTTCCCAGGAGATCTGGTGTGACCCCCTCCTTTATCAGACTCTTCTGCTCACAGAGCTCATAGATCTGATCAGGGACAACACAGTAGAGCCTGTACACAAACACCTATAGGGAAAGGGCTTCTACTCCAGGTCCTTCCTTGTCCCAAAGAGAACTGGGGGCCTCATGTCCCTACTAGATCTGCAAAACTTAAACACGTTTCTGGTGAGAGAGAAGTTCAATATCCTCTCCCTTGGAACACTGCTGCCTTACTTCCAACAGGAAGATTGGCTGTGCTCCTTGGATCTAAAGGATGCTTACACACTCATTTTAATTCACCCATCCCACAGGCAATACCTAAGATTCGTGGTAGGAGGAGGGCACTACCAGTACAGGGTACTATCCTTCTGCCTGGCCTCTTTGCCAAGGGTCTTTAGCAAATGCCTGGCTGTGGTGGCCACCCACCTGTGTCTGCAAGGGGCCTTCATCTTCCTGTACCTAGATGACTGGCTAATCAGGGGCGGCACAGCCTCAGAGGCCAGTCAGGCGGCGGAGTGTGCGTCCCTCCTTCTGTAGCACATGGGGTTCATCATCAACTACCCCAAATCCCAGTTCTCTCCAGCACAAACTCTGGAGTTCATAGGTGCTCAGCTCAACACGCTACAGGTCAAGGCGGCCCCCCTCCCCCACCCCCAGAGAGAGGGCAGAATGCCTCAAACAACTTGCAGGAGAAGTACAATATCGCCGGTCAGTGCCAGCTTGTCTCCTCCTCCCCCTACTGGCCCATATGGCTTCTACGGTCCACGTAATGGCCTCATCCCACTTGCAAATATGGACAGCCCAGTGGTGCCTCCACTCACAGTGGACTCAAGCCACGGGCAGGCTAAGGGACAGGGTCAGGGTTACCTGTCAGTAGGCAAAATCCCTCAACTGGTGGCAAAACGTCTGCCACCTCCGGGCAAGAATATCCTTCCAAGCACCCACACCTCAGAGAACCCTGACTTCGGATGCCCCCCTCCTAGGTTGTGGGCGCTTTGTGGGGATTGCCACACACAGGGCAGCTGGTCCCAGGAGGAGTCACTCCTAGAGATCAGTCTCCTGGAGGTCAGGGCAATATTCCTAGCCCTACGAGTGTTCCTCATCGCCTGCGACACCGGTCTGTACTGATCCAGATGGACAATCAAGTTGCCTTGTTCTCTATCAACAAGCAGGGGAGCATGAGTTCGTACTCCCTCTGCCAGGAGGTGGTGGCCCTCCTCTCCTTTGAAGCTCGCAACAATATGCTCTTGCGAGCAGTTTACCTCCCGGGCCAGGACAACTGCCTAGCGGATAGACTGAGGAGAGTCCTTCGGCCTCACGAGTGGTGCTTGAACCCCAGGGTAGCCAAGAGGCTCTTCCACCTCTGGGGCAGGCTCGTGATGGATCTATTTGCTTCTCCGGAAAACATGCAGCTGCCTCACATATGCTCGTGCCAACCATACCCGGAGAGAGTGGTGGCAGATGCCTTCCTGATCTCGTGGTCCAAAGGCCTACTCTATACATTCCCCCCAACCCCCCCCCCCCCCCCCCGGTTGCCAGGACCCTCTGCAAGGTCTAGAGTGAGAGGGTGTCAGTTATACTAATTGCCCCCAGGTAGCTCAGGCAACCTGGTTTCCATCGCTGCTCTCCCTGTTGGTGGCATTCCCAGTTCCGCTGGGCTGAGCCCTGGACCTCATGTCTCAGGAGTGGGGGCTCCCTGCTACACCACAACCTGGGGTCCCTAACGCTAACAGCATGGCTGCTGAAAGTGTAGCATTGGCCCCTTTCAATCTTCTGAGAGAAGTCGAGGAGATCCTCCTTACCTCCCAAAACCCCTCTAGGCTCCTCCGGGGTCTCCTGTTATCCAAGCCCCCTTTCTGCCCTCCAGCAGTGGAGTGGGATCTCAACATGGTGCTCTCACAGCTCTCCAGACAACCATTCAAGCCCCTAGCACCTAGCCGCTTGCCATCAAGGTATCTTTCTTGGAAGGTGGCCTTCCTAGTGGCCCTCACGTACTCGAAGAGTGAGCGAAGTCCAGGCTCTGGTGGCAAATCTACCATATACAAGGTTCTACAAGAACAGGGTAGTGCTCCGCACACATCCCAAATTCCTCCCGAAGGTGGTATCTCCTTTCCACCTCAACTATCTTTTCCCGAGGCCTCATGCCGGCTATGAAGAACTTGTACTTCATACGCTGGATTGCAAATGGGCCCTGTCTTTCTACTTAGAGTGGACTCGGGCCCATCGCAAAGCTCCTCACTTTTTCGTGTCATATAACCCCAGCAGATTGGGGCTCCCTATGACTAAGCAAACTCTTTTCACTTGGTTGGCAGACTGTATTGCCCTCACCTACGAGCGAGCTGGTCTCTCCCTTGAGCACCGGATCACAGCGCAACTCGTGAGGGCAATGACCACGTCGATGGCCAACCTGCGCTCAGTGCCAGTAATGGAGATCTGCAAGGCCGCTACATGGTCTTCCGTTCATATGTTCACAGCTCATTACTGCCTGGAGAGCGAGTCCCGCAGGGACAGTACGTTTGGCCAGGTAGTATTTTGTAATTTTCTCGGGGTATAGGCAGCCCTTCTGTATTCAGGCTACTGGAGTCATAGTGCTACTGGATGCTAGGGTTTTGAAAAGTCTCTCAGATGGGGACTCATCTTCTGCAACTCACGGCTACCCGAATTGGTTGCCGTTGGTGCTGTCATGGTTCAGTCCTTAGCAGCCTGGAGCTAGGGAATCCCATATGTGAGGACTACTTCCTTCTTGTTTCTGGAGAAAGTGTTCTCTAGGGACAGCAGGAATCGGTCCTCACAACCTTCCCTCAACCCATGGAAGTTGCCCCCTACATTGTTTTAGTTTTTTGTTGCCATCCTAGCTATGTCATCTGACCGAGCAAGATGGCACCCTTGGGCGGGAAGGGGACCGCACATGCGTGATAGCATGTCCCAAAGGCTTTCTTTGAAAGCTGGGGAAATGCTCTGCACGTGCTCTGTTGGTGTCGACGTCACCCATATGTGAGGACTGATTCCTGCTGTCCCTGGAGAACACCTTTTACACTTCAAAGCACGCTGATGATGAATGCCTCAAAACTGGTTTGGGGAGCCCTTCTGGCCACCTGACTGCACAAGGGCTCTGGACAATGCAAGAGACACAACTCTAGATCATGCTCCTGGATCTTCGTGCTTTCTCGAATGCCCTCCAGGTGTTTCAACACCACCTCAGAGCACACCAAGTCCTAGTCAGGATGGACAATCAGGTTGCCATGTTCTTTGTGAATAAGCAGGGAGGAACAGGCTCTGGGACCCTCTGCGAGGAGGCGGTACACCTCTGTTCCTTTGCCATTGCTCATCAAATACACTTCCAAGTGGTGTACCTCCCGGGGAAGTCCAATGTCTTGGCAGACAGACTGAGTCACATCCTTCTGCTCCATGAATGGTCTCTCCATCCAGGTACAAAGTCCTACATCTTCCAGACCTGGGAAACTCCAGACATAGATCTGTTCACAACTCTGCAAAATGCCAAGCTTCCTCACTTCTGCAAAAGAACTCAGACATTGTGGCGGCGCGCTGCCCTGTTAGGCGGCTGCCTAGTGGGGCGCGCCGGTCATCACTCTTCTTTTAGTGCTCCAACCTATTTAGCTGAGGCCCATTTAATGTAGTTGTGGCTTGCTTTGCAAGCAGTACGAGTGGATGAGGCTCACAGGACAATTTGTGAAATAAATTGATTTTTCTTTTTCTTTGCGGAGTCAATTTTGACAAATGACCTTGATAAGGCTAACAAAATAACAAACTGAAAATAGGATACTTTCTCCAGTAAACTTTCTCAGTAAAACACTTTCCAAGTAGTTTTCTCCACTCTTGGGTTAACTTTGACTTCTTCAGTTTAACAAACCAGCATAACACTGTTAACTGCACAGTTCACCAAAAGTTAAACTTTGGTAAGACAGTCTTAAACTCTGTTATTCTCAGCTGCTGCAGACTAGGGTACAAATCATGTGCTGCCTCTTAGTTTAAAACCCACAGCCTTCTTAACCTGGCTTTAGCAGTGGTAAAACTGGCTGCTTTTAAACACGAGGTTTCTTTCTTTTTGTCTGCCCTTCTCCTTGGCATTAATTGACACCAGCATTCATTATCTTCTTACCCTGTCTCATACAGCCTTCCATAAAAGCTTTAAACCTTGCTTGTGCAAAGCCCACATTCCATTGACTCTTCTGAGGACATTGGACTATCTGGATAAAGCTCCACTTCCATCTCCTCCTGTGTGCTGTAAGGCTCAGGGCTTGGGGCACGTTCTGGAACGCTCAGCTGCACTTCCTTTAAAAGTTTAAAAAGCTTTCCCCATTTAAGATTCCTGCTACCCTTTTTAACTGGGTCAGAACCTCTTGCCATTCTTTCCCTTAACAACTCAACTTCAGGAAATATATGAGTTGCTTGGCTGGCAGAAACTCTCCTTTTATCAGGCTTTCTGTACTGTCTGTTTAAGGGCCCAGGACTTGAGCTGCTGTCTTCAGAATCAGACGTATAGTTCTGAATTCTTCCCCAGCTCCTTTCTTGCCCACAGCCTTGACACTTGCCTTGGGAGTTGTGGCTGGTCCCCTTTGAACCACCAGGTCTCACAGCCTTGTAATGCTGCCTCTTCCCCTGCTCTCTCTGGACTCTCTGCCTCTCCTCGTGGCTTCTTTCCTGCAGTCTTTCCTGCCCTCTGGCCGTCTCTCTCTGCAGTCTTTCCTGTTCTCTGGGCGTCCTTCTCTGCCCTCCTTCCTGTTCCTGTTCTCGTTCTGTCTCACTTGCTGAGTGACGCAGCTTAAATGTTCTGTAGCTTGTTTCCTTCTCTGGCCCCACCCTCTCTCTCCCTGCAGCTGCTCTAGAGGCTGGGTGTGGCTTCAGGCTAGCTCTGCTAGTGTGTGCTTTAGTTTCTCTTTCTGTCTGGGAGCTATGCTTTGGTGAGCCCATCCCCCGTTTATGAAAAAAAAACTCTTTTTTTTCAGTTTTAAAGGGCTGTGCTGCCTGTGCATCACCACAACATCCAACAAACAACAAGCGGACGCCTTCTGCCTACACTGGGGTCAGGGTCTGCTTTATGCTTTCTCTCCTATACCCCTCATTCCCAAGATGCTTTTCAAGCTTCAGTCCAACAGGGGCTCTCATAGCCTTTCACTGGCTGCGGCAGCGATATTTTCCACTGCTACTACGTCTGACTCAGACACATCCTTGATTCGTATCTGTGCCGGATCTCCTCTCTGAGGACAACGGCTCACTACTCCATCCCAATCCACAGTCTCTCTGCCTCACAGCTTGGCTGCTGAGAGCAAAGCTTTACAAGGCTTTGACCTTACTCAAGAGATTAAGGAGATCCTTTTGGCTTCTAAAAAGCCCTCACACCAGACTTTCCTAGAATTTTAATTGGTGTAGATTCTCTGCCTGATGTTCCCAGAAAGATCTCAATCCCTTTTCTTCTCCAATGGAATCACTCCTCCATTATCTCCTCCACCTATCCTCGACAGGTCTAAAGACAAACTCTGTGAGAGTCCAGTCCACCTTAGTGCCATTGCGGCCTCTCACCATCTACTTGATGGACAGCCCATCGCCACACAACCCCTAGTAGCACTTTTCATGAGAGGTCTCCTGCTGTCCAAACCACCATTAAGCCACCTTCAGTAGCTTGGGCCCTCAACGTCATTCTAGTGCAGCATCTCAAACCGCCCTTTGAACCATTAGCCATGACTTCACTTAAATTCCTATCTTGGAAGATGATCTTCCTAATAGCCTTCACTTTGGCTGGATGCATTAGTGAGCTTCAGGCTTTGGTGGCGGATCCACCCTATACCCGCTTCCACCATGACAATTATGGTAAGGAGAGTGCAGCACAGCCCTGGAAAACAGAAAAAAAGGAAAGTTTTTCTTCTGTGTGGGGGAAGGGCTCACCAAAACACACGTTCCAGAAGGAAGGTAGTGGAAAAAAACCACACTTCAAAAGCCAGGCTCAGACCACACCCAGACTCCATTATTAGAGATAGGAAACACCTGTGGGTGGGGCCAGGAGAGGGACGTCACTTTCAAACATTTAAGCTCACACGAACACAGAGCAAGGGAGGAAGTGAAAGCAGAACTCGAGGTGAAGACTTCAGAGAGAGTTCAAACAGGAACAGGAACGGAAAGGGAACACAAGGCAGCAGGTGCAGTTCAGGCAACAGATCCAGTTGGAGACACAGGAACAGCTTCAGAGACAGCAGTTGTGAAGGAGCCAGAACCAGGGCTAATCACACTCCTTCCAGGAGAGAGGAAGTGAGAAGGCTGGCTGTAAGTAAGCTAGAGCAAGAAGTCTCAGACCAGACTGAAGAGGAACAAATCTTCAGTGCTGGAAAGCCTAGAGGGTCTGGAAACAGACACTGCAGTGATTCCCAAGGCAGCTCTGATTCAGACGACGCTACTTCCTGGAAGAGCCCATGCTGTAGGAGGTTCACAGCCAAGCTCAGAGGTAGGAGGGAAAAGTCTGTGGGGGTTAAGGAATATAACCCAGACTCAGAGATAAGCTTACAAGATTCGGAGGAAGAAACTGTATCTTTATTTATTTATTTAGCTGTATTTATATCCCGCTTTTCACCGGGTCAAAGCGGCATTACATTAAGGGGTGGGGGAATTAAGTATAGGGGCGGGGCCATCACCGGGGAGGCAACATTGATGATTTTGACATAGGACAGACTTTGGACTGTTTGTTTTTGGAAAGGAAGTTCTTCTTTTAAGCCGCTGGAAGAAACAGTTTATTTATAGCACTGCTGGAATACAGTTTGGTGACAAAGTTTTGATTTGGAGAAAATATCCTTCTTTCTGTTATGGTGTTCAAGATTTTCTACAAAAGGTCTGTTTGCAAAGCCTGACTGTAAAACGATAAAATTGAATAAATTTTTCCTGTGTTGGCCTGAAAACCACTTGGACTGTTTTTACACATAACTACACCTCCAGAGGTCTGAACCCTGGAGTTCAAGTAAAAATATAAGATATGTGATGGCCCGCTGCCTTCACTAGGCAACCGCCTAGTAGGGACGGCGCCACAGGTGGCGTAGTTCTTTGGATTTTTTTTTGTCAGTTTTTGCACACGCCTGAAGATCCACACCTCAGAAGGAGGGAGGACCCCCTAAGGAAGCAAGTGTCAACGCACACAGTCTACTCGACGGAGGAAAAATCCGGAGTGGCAGTGGAGCCGGAGTTGGTGTCCAAGCTGTTGGCAAAGCGAGATTCTACACCAGAGCCAGGTAACCCGTATGCTAGAGTGGTTATCGCTCGGATACTAGTGTAAGGGGAGGCTACGCTAGTGCTCACCAAGGGGAAAAGGGGAGCATAAAAAAATACCGCACTTGGTGGTTGTTTGTTTCTGTTTGTGTTTACAGCACCAGCCCAGAGATGGAGTGAGGTGACATTCTGGCCTGGATGGCCGAACAATTCACGAAGCAACGAGAGATGTCGGCATTGAGCCAAGAACAGGCGGCCGCGATGTTCCAAGCCCTACAGAAACCACTTCTCGATATGATGGGGAAATGGCTGGGAGCACAAGAAAAGGCAGCTGAAGCCGCAAAGACAGTGCCAGGTTCCCAGGGAATTTTCCAAGGGTGGGACTTGCCTAGCACTGGGACATTTTCTTGTGGACGTCTTACAAAAGACGATGATGTAGATGATTTCATCGAGTCTTTTGAGAGAATAGCTCTCTTGGCCAGATGGCCAAAGGATCAGTGGGCATTGAGATTTGCCACTTCCCTTACAGGGGAAGCTCTGGCGGCCTACAGGGCCATGCCCGCGACGCTAGTCACTAGTTATGACGAAGTTAAGCGAGCCATAAAAGATCGGCTGGGCTTAAACCCAACGGTCTATTGTAGGCTTTTGCGAGCCTGTAAATTAAAACAGGGTGAAACACCCCAAGCTCTCTGCCACCGTGTAAAGAGTTTGGTTTGGAAATGGCTCACACCCGAAACTAGGAGCTTAGAGTCTATCTTGGATGCTGTGATATTAGAGCAATTTATGGAGGCTGTACCTAGGGATTTGCAATCTTTCTTGGTCCTCCAAAACTGCCAGAACACCCAGGAAGCCATTTCGCTGGCAGAACGCTTTCTGGAGGCCAACCAGTTAAGCCATGAGAAAGCTGGTGTTTTTAAGAAGGCAGATACGGAGATACCAGAAATGAAGGCAAGATTTGCAACCCTTAGAAAAGAAAGAAATGTGTCTATGGATAGGATGTATGATATGCAGAGAAAATGTTTTTACTGTGGGGAGGCCGGTCATTTTAAGAAAGACTGTAAGGCCAGGACAGTTCTTGTAACCGCCCATCCCAGAGATGCAGGAGAAGGGTTCCTAATAGCTGTGGAGGTGGAAGGGATCCCCACAGAAGCCTTATTGGATTCGGGCGCTGACCAATCAATGGTCTCTCAGAAGCTGTGGAGAATAATTGAGGCACAAAATAAGCCCTTACCAGAGTCTTCTGTAGAGCATATCAAAATCAGATGTATCCATGGGTCAGCTTCCACCTATCCCATGCACCAAGTAAGGATAAAGGGATTAGGCATGGAAAAAGAAATAGTGGTAGCTGTGGTTCCCAGACTCCCACATGCCATCGTCCTGGGCAGAGATTGGCCCCAGTTTAGGCGTGGGTTAGCGGAGGAGCTGCAGGGCAAAGCAGGCAAGACAGCTATCCTAGCCAAGACAAAAAAGTCAGAAAGAGAGCAGAAAACCTTACCAGAGGTAGAAAAGCGTTCAGTCCCCAAAACAAATAAGGAACGCGCAGGCATGATAACCACCCGTACAGGCTCTAAGCCTCCAGGAGAGGAGACTGATCCTCAGGAAGATCCTGTACTGGGAACATCCTTTCATGAGGATTTGATAACCCCATCTAAGGGTGTCCTCAGGAAGGGAAAGGCCGAAAGGCGGCGGGAAAAGCAAACTAGGGCCAAGAATAGGGCCAAGTTAATGGCAGGACAAGAACTGCCCTGGGTTCCTGCAGAATTAATGGCGAGGTTTCCCTCATTTCCTAGGGAACAGAAAGCAGATCCTGCACTGGGGCGAGCTTTTGAATATGCACAGGAAGGTTCTGAGACCTTGCCCAGATTTTTTTGGATGATAATGTACTCTACCGTGAGAGTTTAGATCCAAGGACAGGTAATACACACAAACAGTTAGTGATACCTACTTCTTTCAGGAACATAGTCCTGAGATTGGCACATGATCACCCGGTGGGGGGACACAAAGGTATACAGGGCACATTGGATCAAATCCTGGCCAGATTCTATTGGCCCAGAGTGTTCAGGGAGACGTCAAGATTTTGTACATCTTGTCCGTCTTGCCAGCGAGTTACAGCGAACCATCCTCCAGAGGTACCTATGATGCCAATGCCAGTCATATCAGAACCGGTACACAGGTTGGCTGTTGATATAGTTGGACCTCTGCTAAAAACACCACGGGGCTACCAATATATATTGGTGATAGTAGACCAAGCTACTAGGTTTCCCTGGGCAGTCCCGCTACGAAATACATCTGCACGTGTTATAGCCCTAGAATTGGTAAAATTGTTTTGCGAAGTGGGTTTCCCTCGGGAAGATAGGGGGACCAACTTCATGTCCCGCTACCTTACCCAGGTATGGGATGCCTTTGGTATCCATCATGTCCGAACAGCAGCGTATCACCCTCAAACTAATGGCCTGGTGGAAAGGCTTAACCAAACCTTAAAGAACATGTTGAGGAGAAGCCTTGAAGGTAACATGGGGGAATGGGATACAGTGCTCCCATTCGTGCTATATGCATGTAGAGAAAGGAAGCAGACCTCTACAGGCGCTTTCCCATACGAGCTCATGTATGGACGTGCTCCGCGAGGAATACTGGATATACTAAGGGAGCAGTGGATAGCACCCACTGCAGGCGAAAAAGAGGTACCCAAGTTTCTTACAGATTTGAAGAGCCGCTTACAGCGTATGGCTAAAGTAGCAGAAGGAAATTTGAGGATTAGCCAGGCCCATCAAAAAACTTATTATGACCGACGTGCGAGACCACGCCTCCTAAAGGTCGGGGAGAAAGTAATTGTGATGGTCGCGGCTGCTAGTTCGAAATTCGAAAATAGCTGGAAAGGGCCTTATAAAGTTATTAAACAAGTAGGTCCTGTATCGTATGCGCTAGAAACTGGAAGAGGAAAGCGGCAAGTGTACAATATTAATGTGTTACGCCCCTGGCAGGAGCGAGCAGTGAGCGCTCAATTGGCCGTAAAAGAGAATAGCAACCCAAGTATCCTGTCAAGGATTACGGGCTGTGCGCGGGTTGCGGCGCCAGCCCGTAATAGCTTAAGGGGGGGGGATATGTGGTAAGGAGAGTGCAGCACAGCCCTGGAAAACAGAAAAAAAGGAAACTTTTTCTTCTGTGTGTGGGAAGGGCTCACCAAAACACACGTTCCAGAAGGAAGGTAGTGGAAAAAAACCACACTTCAAAAGCCAGGCTCAGACTACACCCAGACTCCATTATTAGAGAGAGGAAACACCTGTGGGTGGGGCCAGGAGAGGGACGTCACTTTCAAACATTTAAGCTCGAGGTGAAGACTTCAGAGAGAGTTCAAGCAGGAACAGGAACGGAAAGGGAACACAAGGCAGCAGGTGCAGTTCAGGCAACAGATCCAGTTGGAGACACGGGAACAGCTTCAGAGACAGCAGTTGTGAAGGAGCCAGAACCAGGACTAATCACACTCCTTCCAGGAGAGAGGAAGTGAGAAGGCTGGCTGTAAGTAAGCTAGAGCAAGAAGTCTCAGACCAGACTGAGGAGGAACAAATCTTCAGTGCTGGAAAGCCTAGAGGGTCTGGAAATAGACACTGCAGTGATTCCCAAGGCAGCTCTGATTCAGACGACGCTACTTCCTGGAAGAGCCCATGCTGTAGGAGGTTCACAGCCAAGCTCAGAGGTAGGAGGGAAAAGTCTGTGGGGGTTAAGGAATATAACCCAGACTCAGATATAAGCTTACAAGATTCTGAGGAAGAAACTGTATCTTTATTTATTTATTTATTTATTTAGCTGTATTTATATCCCGCTTTTCACCGGGTCAAAGCGGCGTTACATTAAGGGGTGGGGGAATTAAGTATAGGGGCGGGGCCATCACCGGGGAGGCAACATTGATGATTTTGACATAGGACAGACTTTGGACATGAGATAGACTTTGGACATTGACAGGTTAGTATAGCTTATGATCAGTGGTTCATGGTGGGCTAGATCAGGGGTTGGTGCGCTTTTCGGTGGGAGTCGTGTTGAAGTGTTCCTGGAAAAGGATGGTTTTTAGCTGTTTTCTGAAAGATGGCAGGTCTGCATTGTTTCTGAGACAGCTCGGTAGAGAATTCCATAAGGATGGAGCATAAAGTTCAAAGGCTCGGTTGCAGGTCCGTTGCAAGCATTTGGTTCTTTTGTGAGGGACAGTGAGGGAGTTGCTGGAGGCTTGTCTTGTAGTTCTGCCGTGGGCTGGACGAGACAGTAGGGTGCGGAGCTGGGTATTCTGGGTTTGTCGTATGGCTTTATGGGTGAATAGGATTGCCTTGTATTTAGTCCTTGCTTCGAGGGGAAGTATGTGGAGGTCTTTCAGAATTGGGGTGATGTGGTCGGTTTTCTTTGCTCTTTGAATGATTCTTGCTGTGGTGTTCAATGCTGTTCGGAGGAGGTTGGTCTGTGTGGCTGGAAGTCCATGGTAGATTATGTTGCAATAGTCCAGATGTGGGAGTGTCGTGGCCTGCATTACTGTTCGGAAGTCTTGTTGTTCAAGAATGGGTCTGAGACGTTGCATTGTTCTTGCCTTGTGGAAAATAGTTCCGGAGGTTTTAGTGATTTGTTGTTTTAAGGTGAGGGCTTGGTTGATAATAATGCCCAGGTATCTTATGTGTGGTTGTATTTGAATGCTTGTGGTTCCTATGTTGAGGTGTGTAGGTGGTGTGAAGTCTGGGTCTTTTGTCACTATGAGGGCTTCAGTTTTCTTAATGTTGATTGATAGGTTGTTTGCTTGTAGCCAGTCGGACACCGCGGAGAAGCATGCAGAGAGATGGGTGTTTGTTGGGTTTGTGGTCGTAATGGGGGCGTAGAGTATGATATCGTCAGCATATATGGAAGCTGATGTTGTGAGTGCGTATGACTGAGCAGAGTGGTTGAAGGTAAATGTTGAAGAGCATGGCTGAGAGTGTGGATCCTTGGGGTACTCCTTGGTGTTGCTGGAATGGGGGGGAGGTCAAGGTGCTGGTACATATTAGTTGTTGCCTGTTAGGTAGGTAGGATTGGAACCATTTTAGTATGGTGTCTTTGATCCCAATTGTCCGTAGTCTGTGAATGAGGATGTTGTGGGAGATGGTGTCGAAAGCTACAGATATATCAAGGAAGATCATGGCATATCCAGAGTGCTTTTCTTGTGTTCCTTTGAGGAGGGTGTTCATCAGTGTGGTCATGAGGGTCTCGACCCTGGTATCTTGTAGAAAGCCTGCCAGGAAGAATGTTCCTAAAGATAAGCTGAGAGAGTCAAAGCCTTTAAAGGGTTTATTAAAGGGGAAGAAGTCTCATAGCTATACTACAAACCCAGAAGGGGGAAGGAAAGCTCAGTGGGAAAGACTGTTCAGACTTTTAAAAGAAGTCAAACTTGAAATTCCTGAGCCTGTTTTAAACCCAGTGACATGTAATGCAGAGGAGGAAGACATGGAAATAGAACCTGGTGGAGAGGAACAGGATTCCACAGACTCTTTGATGGAATGCTCTTTCTGCATGACTTCAAATTAAGGAAAGCCTAACGGTTTAACTGAGAGGGAAATCCAGAAAACCGTTTATCCTGATTTTTGTATACAGGAAGCTGAGGATAGAGAGATAGAACTCTCAAGGTTAAAGCACCAACAATATCTGTGCTGAAGTGAATGTTTTAATGCAGCAATTTTCTAGTATTTTGTGCTGACAAGCAGAAGATGTCCGGTAGCTAAAACCTTAAGCCGTTGAAGGAAGCTGTAGGTTTGCTGGACTCTGCTAATTGCCATTACTTTCAACTGTGTTTGTTTTTGGAAAGGAAGTTCTTCTTTTAAGCTGCTGGAAGAAACAGTTTGTTTATAGCACTGCTGGAATACAGTTTGGTGACAAAGTTTTGATTTGGAGAAAATATCCTTCTTTCTGTTATGGTGTTCAAGATTTTCTACAAAAGGTCTGTTTGCAAAGCCTGACTTTAAAACGATAAAATTGAATAAATGTTTCCTGTGTTGGCCTGAAAACCACTTGGACTGTTTTTACACACAACTACACCTCCAGAGGTCTGAACCCTGGAGTTCAAGTAAAAATATAAGATATGTGATGGCCCGCTGCCTTCACTAGGCAACCGCCTAGTAGGGGCGGCACCACACAATGTAGTCCTTGGATTCGCCCATACTTTATGCCAAAGGTGGTGTCTCCCTTCCATTTAAACCACTCAGTTTACCGTACAGTTTTCTTTCCTAAATTGCATTTATCTAGAGCGGAAGCAACTCTGCACACTCTGGACTGCAAACGTGCCTTGGCTTTCTATCTCCAAAGGACTCAAGGTCATCTTAAAGCCTCACATTGTTTTTCTAATTTGACCCCAGTCATCTGTGATTATCTGTTTCTAAGCATATGCTCTCCAGATGGATAGCAGACTGCATTTCATTTGCCTATGACAAAGCACGACTTTCCCTGGAAGGGCATGTCACTGCTCACAAAGTTCACGCCATGGCCACCTCAGTGGCAAACCTACACTAAGTAGCCATCGACAGAATTTGCAAAGCAGCAATTTGGTCTTTCTTCCATACCTTTGCTGCCCATTATTGTCTGAACAAGGACTCCTGTTGAGATGCCACGTATGGTCAGGCTGTACTCCAGTGCCTCTTTCACACTTAGATGCAACTCCTACCCTCTGTCTTGGACTTTGAAGATACCAGAAAATCCATGTGGGATCGGAGGTCACTTAATCTGGCATCTGGGAGCTAGGGAGTCCCATGCATGAAGACTACATTCCTGCTTGTTCCTGGAGATAAACGTAGTTACTCAGGTGATCTCCGGAAACAGCAGGAATTTAGTCTTCACAACCTTCCCTCCTCTCCTAGGAGTTATAGGGTTTCATTTACTCTTTTCTCAGCTGCAAACTCAACTGAAGAGAGGGATTTGGGAAGGCAGTCACACAGGCGCAGTGGAGTGCTCTGAAAATCTTTCCAATTGGACGCTGGGGAGCGTTCTTGCACGGGCTCCATCAGTACCGACATCACCCTATATGTGAAGCTTAAATTCCTGCTGTTCCCCGAGATCACCTGTTACAGGTGAGTAACTACTCTTTATTTAACAAACTTTCTGTACTGCTTTATCAGCTAGTCAAAGCATAAGAACATAAGATATGCCATACTGGGTCAGACCAAGGTCCATCAAGCCCAGTATCCTGTTTCCAACAGTGGCCAATCTAGGTCATACGTACCTAGCAGTTTCCCCAAAAGACAGGTTCCACAATGCTTGTATTGGGTCAAGCATTGATATCCTGGGTCCCTTCTTAATAATGATTTATTGACCTTTCCTCCAGGAACTTGTCCAAACCTTTTTTAAACCCAGCTACACTAACAGCCTTTACAACATCCTCCGGTAACAAATTCCAGAGTTTGATTACACATTGAGTGAAAAAAATATTTTCTTGTATTAGTCTTAAATAGTTTACCCTGTAGCTTCATTGCATGTCCCCTAGTCTTTCTATATTCTGATAACGTAAACAATCGATCTACGTTTACCCATTCCACTCCGTTCATTAATTTATAGACTTCTATCATATCTCACCCCTAATGCGTCTCTTTTCCAGGTTCAAGAGCCCCAACCTTTTTAGCCTTTCTTCATAGGGGTATCCTTCCACCCCTTTGGTGGCTCTTCTCTGAACCTTTTCTAATAACGCTATATCCTTTTTAAGATAAGGCAACCAGAATTGCACACAATATTCAAGCTGCGGTCTCACCATAGAATGATATAGAGGCATTATAATATCCATTGTTTTATTTTCCATTCCTTTCCTTATGATACCTAGCATTCTATTTGCTCTCTTGGCCGCCGCTGCACACTGGGCCGAGAGTTTTAACATGTTATCCACAATGATGCCTAAATGTTTTTCCTGGGTGGTGGTTCCTAATGTGGAACCTTGCATCGTGTAACCATAGTTTGGGTTGTTCTTCCCTAGGTGCATAACTTTGCACTTGTCCATATTAAATTTCATCTGCCATTTTGATGCCCAGTCTTCCAATTTATCAAGATCCTCTTGCAATTTTCCACAATCCTCTTGGGTTTTAACAACTTTAAATAGTTTTGTGTCATCTGCAACTTTGATAACCTCACTGGTTATTCCCTTTTCCAGGTCATTTATGAATATGTCTTAAAGCAGCGGACCCAGCACAGATCCCTGGGGTACACCACTATTTACCTTTCTCCATTGGGAAAATTGGCCATTTAGCCCTACCCTCTGCTTTCGATCTTTTAACCAGTTCCTGGTCCACAGTAGTATACTGCCTCCTATCCCATGACTCTTTAGATTTTCCAAAAGTCTCTGATGAAGGGACTTTGTTAAAGGCTTTCTGAAAGTCTAAATACACTATATCAACCGACTCACCTTTGTCTACCTGTTTATTCACACCTTCAAAAAAACATAACAGATTAGTAAGACATGATCTTCCTTGTCTAAAGCCATGTTGGCTGTCTCCCATTAAGCCATGACTATCTACATGTTCAGCAGTTTTGTTCTTTGATGGTTTCTACCATTTTTCCCGGTACTAACATCAGACTCACCAGTCTGTAGTTTCCCGGATCACCCCTGGAACCCTTTTTAAAAATTGGTGTTACGTTCGCCATCTTCCACTCTTCAAGTATTACAGATGATTTTAATGATAATTCACAGATTACTAATAGCAGGTCTGCAATCTCACATTTCAGTTCTTTCAACACCCTTGGATGTATATCATCCGGCCCAGGTGATTTGCTACTCTTCAGTTTAATTGTCGTAATACATCTTCCCGATGTATCGTTATTTCCTTCAGTTCTTCCGCACCTTTAAATACCACTTCAGTCATGGGTAACATCCCTATATCTTCCTCAGTAAAGACCGAAGCAAAGAATTCATTCAGTCTCTCTGCTATCGCCTTGTCGCCTCTTAGTGCCCCTTTAACCCCTCTATCATCTAATGGACCAACTGACTCTCACAGGTTTTTTGCTACGAATGTACTTGAAAAAGTCTTTATTACGTGTTTTTGCTTCCGCAGCAAGCTTCTTCTCAAATTCTCCCTTTGCCTGCCTTATCAATGCCTTGCATTTAATTTGCCAGTGCTTATGCTGTTTCCAGGTTTTGTCGTTTGGCTCTTTTTTCCATTTCCTGAAAGATGCTTTTTTGGCAACAGCAGCCTCTCTGACCTCACCTTTAAACCATGCTGGCAGTTTTTTGGACTTCCTTCCACTTTTCTTAAAGCGTGGAATACAGCTGGTCTGGGCTTCCAAGATAATATTTTTCAACAACACCCAAGCTTGATGTAAGTCTTTAACCTTTGCAACTGCTCCTTTTATTTTTTTCTTAACTATTTTCCTCATTTTATCATAGTCTCCCTTTTGAAAGTTAAAAGGTAGTATTGTGGATTTCCTTACTATCCCTCCTCCATTAATTAAATCAAATGCGATCATGCTATGATCACTATTGCCAAGTGGTCCCAACACCCTTATCTCTTGCACCGGGTCTGGTGTTCCACTAAGGACTAGGTCCAATATGGCTTCCCCTCTGGTCATTTCATGAACCAGCTGCTCCAAGAAGCAGTCATTTATTTCATCTAGGAACTTTATCTCCCTAGTATGTCCTGCCGTGACACTGACCCAGTCCATACCGGGGTAATTGAAATCACCCATTATTATTACTGTGCTGTAACTTTTGTTAGCTTCCTTGATTTCTTTGAGCATTTCATCATCCATTCCATCAGTCTTGTTTTTCACACATTACTCCTCTTCTCATGTCACTTCACTGGCTCCCCATCCGCTTCCGTATCCAGTTCAAACTCCTCCTTCTAACCTATAAATGTATTCATTCTTCTGCCGCTCATTACCTTTCATCCCTCATCTCTACCTACACCCCCTCTTGCCTACTCCGCTCATCTAATTGTCTTTGTTTATCTATGCCTTTTACTCGTACTGCTAATTCTAAACTTTGCTCCTTTCAACTGGCTGCATCCTTTCCCTGGAATTCTCTAACTGACTCTGTCCGCCAAGCCTCCTCCCTGGCCATCTTCAAATACAAATTGAAATCCCATTTCTTCACTATTGCTTTTTGTTCCTAACTCGTCTTTTCTTGTTCTCTCCATAAACATTTATTCTTGTCTTGTTAATTGTTATTTGTATTATCAAATTTATTTCATATTTTGTCTTGACTAGATTGTGAGCTCTAATGGGCAGGGACTGTCTCTTTTTATGTTTGTACAGCGCTTCGTATGTTGCAGCGCTTTATAAATGCTTAGTAATAATAATAATAATCCATTTGTTCATTCTGGCCAGGCGGTCGATAGTACACCCCCACTGCCATCGCCTTCCCCTTTTTACATGGAATTTCAATCCATAGAGATTCTACAGCAAATTTTTTTTCCTGCAAAACTTTAATCCTTTCTGACTCAATGCCCTCTCTAACATAGAGCGCAACTCCTCCACCAATTTGATCAGCTCTATCATTACGATATAGTTTGTACCCAAGTATCACAGTGTCCCACTGGTTGTCCTCCTTCCACCATGTCTCTGAGATTCCAATCATATCTAACCTCTCATTTAGTGCTATATATTCTAACTCTCCCATTTTATTTTTTAGACTTCTAGCATTTGCGTACAAGCATTTTAGAGACTTTATTTTATTCATATTAATTTTCCTATTGATAGGCATGGGTAATTTGGGATCTTTAAGCTCTGTCTGCTCCATACTCGAGGGCATTTGGGCTACTTTACTCTTTATTGAAACCTCTTTGCTTTTGGTAGTATCCTTCAAGGATACATTCTTCCAAACCATGTGCTTTTGTTCAACTGTCGGCTTTCCCCTATTGTCTAGTTTAAAAGCTGCTCTATCTCCTTTTTAAAGGTTAATGCCAGCAGCCTGGTTCCATCCCGGTTAAGGTAAAGCCGATCCCTTCGGAAGAGACCCTCCTTTCCCCAGAATGTTCCCCAGTTCCTAACAAATCCAAAACCCTCATCCTTGAACCATTGTCTGATCCACTCATTGAGACTCCGGAGCTCTGCCTGCCTTTTGGGTCCTGCACGTGGAACAGGAAGCATTTCGGAGAACGCTACCCTGGAAGTTCTGGATTTCAACTTCCTACCTAAAAGCCTAAATTTAGCCTCCAGAACCTCCCTACCACATTTTCCTATGTCATTGGTACCGACATGTACCAAGACAGCAGACTCCTCCCCAACACTATCTAAGACCATATCTAGGTGGCGCGTGAGGTCCGCTACCTTCGCACCAGGCAGGCATGTTACTAGGTGATCCTCACATCCACCAGCCACCCAGCTATCTATCTATTTATTTATTTAATCTATTTTTTTCCATACCGCCCGTTCCAGAGATCAAGGGCGGTTTACATGGAACAGTTAACAATTTTGTATACTTCTGTATACATTTACATTGAACAGTAATTCTAACTTTGTACAGGTAATAATGCATGCAACTGTCAAAACTATTTACATTGGCTATTTACAAAAGACTATAAACAATGTTTTACAGGGTATAATAGACATTGGGCATGTGTAGTTATTGGAATTTATTTCCTTTTCATCGTAAGTCAAGTGTGTGTGTGGCGGGGGTCTGTCTGGGTTAGTTAATTGTGATTTCAGGAGCTTGATGGGAGTGTGTCTGTGGTTGCTGTGGGGTTGGTCTTGGGGGGGTAGGAGATTTCAAAATGCTCAGAGAATAGGTAAGTTTTGAGTTCTTTCCTGAATTGATGAAGGTCTTTTATCATGCGAAGGGTTATTGGGAGATCGTTCCAGAGCGTGGGGGCAGCAAATGAGAAAGCTCTGGAGCTTGTGGTTTTCTTTGTCTTCCTGAAGGTTTTTGGTATGTTGAGGGAGTGGGCAGCATTTTGTCTGCGTGTTCTTGATTCAGATGGAACGTGCAGTAGGGTGGACAGGTGGGAGGGGGCGATGTCGTTTAGGAGTTTGAAAGTTGTTAGGAGAATTTTATATCTAATTCGGCTGTTTATAGGAAGCCAGTGTAATTCCAGCAGTATTGGGGTTACATGGTCTGTTAGGCGAGCTTTAGCAATTACCTTGGCACAGATGTTCTGGGCTCGTTGTAACAGATATGTGTTTTTTTGTGGAAGGCCAATTAGGAGACTATTACAATAGTCAAAGTGGGGAGTGATGAGTGTACTGACTACAGATCTAAAATCATGTGTGTCAAGGAGAGGTCTTAGGTGCTGTATAGTTTTAAGTTTGTAGAATATGGTTCTTACTGTCTGTTTTATGTGAGGTAACATGGTGAGTGTGTAGTCTATTATTACTCCTAGGTACTTTACTTCCTTTCTAACAGGTATGGTTGTTTTGTTGATTGTGATTGTTGTTGGGTATGTGTCGTCAGTAACAGGTTTTCTTGTTACGAACATTGCTTCAGTTTTTTTAAGGTTGATGCTGAGGTAGTTGGTTTCCATCCAAGAGATGGCATCAGTCATGCATTCGGATAGGGTGTCATATGTGTGGTTGCTAGTGTTTATGGGGATAGCGAGCATGATGTCGTCGGCGTATATAAAATGGTTAATCTTGTGTTTTTTAAATATGCTTGTAATGGGTTGCAAGTACATGTTAAAGAGGAGGGCGGAGAGGGCTGATCCTTGGGGTATTCCCTGTCCTTGGGGGAATGTTTCTGATGCGTCTTGGCCTATTTGAACACGTATTAGTCTGTGTGTAATGTATGACTTGAACCATTTGAGAACAGTCCCTCCTATTTCCATGTTTTCTAGTCTTATTGATCAGTGTGAGGTGGTTGATGTTGTCAAATGCGGCAGAAATATCTATAAAAAGGAGTAGGAAGCCTTGGCTGTTGTCATCAGTACCTCTGATGAGGAAATCCATCAGTGTAATTAAGAGGGTTTCCACTCCATGGAAGGGGCGGAATCCGAACTGGTGTGGGTCAAGGGGTTTGTGCTCATCAATGTGCTCTTGTAATTGTAGTTGAATTGTTTTTTCTATTATTTTGGCAATAAATGGAATGCTGGCTATGGGTCTGTATGAATTTGGGTCTTTTGAGTCGAGTTTACTATTTTTTATTATAGGGCGAAGCGTGAGCTTTAAGGCATCAGGCATGATGCTTTGTGAAAGTGATTGGTTAACTATATATTGAATATTTTCAGCTAGATCATCCTTTGTGCACTTGATCCATGACACTGGGCATGGGTCAAGCGGAGAGGTTGTGGTATTGATCATTGTTATGATTTTAAGGAGGTGTTTTTGATCTACCATGTGAAAAGTTGTCCATTCGTTATTGATTTTTGTATTTGAATGAAATATTGTTGTTGGGATAATGGGTTTGTTTTTTAGTTTCTCGGCAAAATGTGTTGCTAACGTTTGTACACTTATTGCAGATTGTTTAGGCTCAGAGTTTTGTGTTTTTGTCAATGTTTTTACAATCGTGAATAATTCTCTAGGACGGTTGATGGCTATATTTATTACTTTAGAGTTAGTAAGCGCGGGTGTACTTTCAAGCAGTTCTAAGCAAGTAAATGCAGAGTTAAACAGTATGTGCAGTTCTAAGCAAGTACCGAGATAAGTTGTAGTGTTAGTAAGTGCGGGTGCACTTTCAAGCAGTTCTAAGCAAGTAAATACAGAGTTAAACAGTGCATGCAGTTCTAAGCAAGTACAGAGCAGTTCTAAGCAAGTAAATACAGAGTTAAACAGTGCATGTAGTTCTAAGCAAGTAAGCAAGTTATATTGCATTTTCTAGTACAATTCTGGTAGTTCTAGGTAGGCAATGTAAAGTGTAGCAATTTCTAAGGGGGGTACAAGGCTGGTAGTGTGGTGTTCTATGTGGTTTCGGCTATACCGTGGTATATCAGTAATATAATTAATGAATGAGTATAGTTTATCAGGAAATTACCAACTCATATTGGTTGTGTTATGCCACAATATACTTGCTGTTTTTTGTCCCCAGTTTGTGTTGTCAGTTGCTCTTTTGATAGTGTTGCTGGTGTTGGGTTTCTGATGTCGTCGGTGGCGGTTTTCTGGCCAGGGTGTATTTCTTGTCTTGTATAATCTACATGCCTAATGATCGAATCACCAACTATAACGGCTGTCCTAACCCTTCCCTCATGGGCACATGGCCCTGGAGAAACTGCCTCGGTGCGAGAGGGTTTTACATCACCTGGAGGACAGGTCCTAGTTACAGGATCACTTCCTGCCACACCAGGGTGAAGCTCTCCTGTGACGTGACCTCTCTCCTCCATGGCAACAGGGATGCTGCCAGACTGGAGGTGGAACTTCAGGACTATATCCCTGTAGGTCTCGTCTATGTACCTCTCTGTCTTTCTTATGTCTTCCAAGTCTGCTACTCTAGCCTCTAGAGAACGGACTTGTTCCTTGAGAGCAAAGAGCTCCTTGCACCTAGTGCACACGTAAGACCTCTCACCAACTGGGAGAAAATCATACATGTGACACTCAATGCAATAGACTGGAAAGCCCCCATCTTGCTGCTGGACTGCTGTCTGCATCTTAGTTTTAAGCTTGTGTTTAGATCTTTAAGTTCTTTACTTACTAAGGGTTGCTATGGATACTTATACTAATAAAATTGTACCTAATACGTTTAATATATCTTGTTCACCTGAAGCTTAATTAATCTCAGGTCCTTAGTGTATGACTGATTTGGATAACGAGCTGCACCTGAGAGCACCTTGTTTCCTTTAAGATGTGTAAGTACCTATAAAGCTATGATTATCCCAGGGGTGGGTGGGTGTTGGGGAGGGAAGGAGGGAAATAACACTTATTAAAAGAGGGCTGCTACACAGTACCCTGTCCTGTGCTTTTGAGGTAAACTGTGACCAACTTCCTGGGTGATTAACAGTCCTTGCTTGGATAGAAGGAGTTTTTCAAAATGGCCTTTTGACTGCCACCTGGCGTTAACACCTATTGAAAAAGTTTCACAGGTCTCTTGCCCCCTAGGTAGAAGGACTCTTTGTAAAGGTCTCTAAAAGACTTTATTTGTTGCTCAGAGAATACTGTCCCTCTTTTACTCTTTATGCTAAGTTATATTCTGATTTGATTTAAATTAAAGCTCTTTGCTGCTGCTAGGCTCTGATTTATTATGAAATTTAAACTACAAGCTCTCTGCTGGGTTCTAAATTTAACCAGAAAGCTCTCTTCTGTGTTTTAAATTTAAACTAAAAGTACTTTGCTGATACTAGGCCCTGAGTGAGTATTAAATTTAAACTACAAGCTGTCTGCTGGGTATGAAATCTAACCAGAAAGCTCTCTTCTATGTTTTAAATTTAAACTTAAACTGCTGCTACTAGGCCCTGACTGATTTAACAAATACACTGGGTTCACAGATTAATCAGCTTTAATCCAAAGAAGTCCCTTCAGAAAAATTCCCAGAAGTATATACTCACAATTGCAGATCTCTCTCCAGAAGTAGCAGTCCCCTTTTCGAGTCCTTCAAGACTGAGGATCACAGAACTCTGGTTGAACTATTTATGTACATACAACATAATTATGGAACTTTTAAAAATAATAGATCTGATGGAACAATATTAAAAGAAATTAAATACTGGAAAATACATAACAAAAATGCAATTATGGCCAAAACAAAAGGGTTAACAATGTTAACTACAAACCTATTTAGGCATGGCGTAATTTTATGCATTTTCTAATGCATGATTAAGCGGTGGTGTCTAGGTATGTTAGAGTGGTGTGGCGTTATCATGCAGTTGTGTCTGATATGGATAGTTTGAGAATGAGAAATCACATTTCTTGTCTTCACTCTGTCTTGTGTCTACTATTGGAAATCTTGTGCTTTTGTTTTTGTTCTGCAAATGCTTCTGAATCTGTGGCAGACTTACTATATGTACGCTCTCTTCTTTGGAATAAATAGGTATAACATAGTTGCATAGTAAATGATGACAGATAAACACTATTCCAGTAACCTTTTAAATATGTAACATTCTATCTCCAGGAACAAGCAGGAATGTAGTCTTCACATATGGGTATCATCAGTACCGACGGAGCCTGCGCGGGAACGCTCCCCAGCGTCCAATAGGAAAGCTTTTGGGAGCATCCCACTGCGCCTGCGTCATTGCCTTCCCGCCTTTCCAACTCTCCTCCTTCAGTTTTCCGTGGAGCCAACAGGCAGCAAACCCTGTCACTGCAGAAAATTTTACTTTTGTGGTCATGTCTGCCTTCACTGTCAACGCTTATACCGGTACCACCGGTCTGTTCTTCATTTTCTTTACTTCTTTTCCTAAAAAAAAAGAAAAAACAGTTCTTCTTTTTAGAGGGTCTGTCCCCTCTGGGTGCCATGCGCCATTTTGGGCACTAGGCCCTCTTCTTCTAAAATGGAGAAACCATCTAGTGGTTTCAAAAAATATTCAAAGTGTAGCGGTACCATTTCTGATACCGACACCCATAACTGGTGTCTTAAATGTGTAGGTCCTGACCATTTATCATCGGAGTGTCTCCTCTGTAGAAAGATGACCAACAGAGGCCTGCAGAACAGAGCTACAAAACTCGGCACCCTCTTTCCCGCAGATATGATGTCCGTTGCATCGACGTCTTCCAGGGCTTCATCTTCCTCCCATGGATTTCAGGTAACTAAACCCAACTCTTCCAAGACCGGCCGGTCCTCAAAGGGTAGATCTCCTTCAAAGCATCGAGATGCTACTAGCATTTCCCTCGAGGAAAATATACCGGCAAAACAGCTCCGGCGGGAGGCCCCGGCCTCCAAAGCATTAACGGGGCCCCAGGATGTTCCTGAAGCTTCCACATCGGGAGAACTCCTGGTGCCATGCTCTGGTGTTGTGGCCTGTTCCACTGGTACCGATATCCAGGCATTGGCAGTGGCTATGGATCAGCGCATCCTCGCCATCAAACGCAGTCTAGCGGCTCTCTTAGCAGCATCGGTACCACTAAGACTGCTTCAGACGGTTCTGCAGTCATCGGTACCGGTACCCAACCGCACCTGTTTTAGCCGATGTTCTTTCCCCCATGCCGGCTCTCGAATCAATATCCGGTATCAGGGGCCCGGTATCAAGACAATCCGATGTTGACTTTGATTGATACCGGCGTCAAGCAATGCAAGAGTACCCGGCGCGGAGATACTTTGAGTCCTCCAATTCCGATGACTCCAAGGACTCTGCCGGTATGGGAGTGATTCTACCAGAGGATCCTTCTTCCTTCTCCTCAATGTCTCCTCCAGAGGACATGTCTTTTCAGGATTTCATACGTGATGTAGCCCCAGGACTTTCAGTCACGGTGACCCCTGAGAAGGAACCGAGAGCAGAAGAATTAGAAATGCTTCAATACCCGGCAGCTCCTAAAGAAGCTGCTACCCTTCCCATTCACAGAATCTTACATGACCTCATGCTGAGGATGTGGGAAGCTCCTTTAACGGTGTCTCCACACTCTCGGAGACTCGATACCATGTACTGAGTTCCACAGTGCCCTGTTTTTCAGAAGACACAATTACCACACCATTCAGTGGTAGTGGAATCGGTGATGCATAGCATCAAGAGTGCTAAAATGCATGCTTCCAATCCTCCAGGCCGTGAAGCGAGGACACTCGATGCCTTTGGGCGTCGATGCTTTCAATCCTCGATGCTATTAGCCAGGATCAGCTCTTACATTCTCTATATGAGAATGTTTCTTTAGGAGATTACAAGGGATCTAGAGCTCATGGCTCCACTTCTCCCTGATGATAAAAGAACAGACTTCCTCACTCTGGTCAAACATGGCTAGAATATATCTAAGTTCATGAATCGTGCAACCTTTGATTGCTTTGAGTGCATTAGGAGAACCTCTGCTATTTCCATCGGTGCAAGTGGCATTGCCTGTCTTCAGGCATCAGATTTAGAACAAGGGGTGCAAGATAAGCTAGGGAATATTCCTTGCACAGGAGAAAATCTCTTTGGGAAGGATTGGCAAGACAAAGCTAACCAGCTTGAGTCTGAAAATACCACCTTGAACAGATCATCAAGGGCTATAGCCAACCCAGCAAAGAAAAAGACAATTAAGAAACCCTTTTTCAACAAGAAAAAGAAGTTCTACCCATCTTACACCCAGACTGTCCACTGTCCAGTTCATGCTCCCCAGAAAGAGTAACAGCAACCCAGACAGCAAAGGAAGGCACAAGTCCCTAGAGCTCAACCAGCTCAGCAGACACAGCCTCCTCAGGGGCTTTGATTCCTTCCTAGAGAACTTAGTCATCCTGCCCCTGAAAGGTCCAGAGCCTCTCTCCATCCCTGGCAGACTTTGTCATTTTGCCAAGAGATGGCAACAAACAACATCAGAACGCTGGACTCTTTCCATTGTGAGAGAGGGGTACAAACTCCATTTTTACAGTATGCCCCTTCCCACTATCACAAGACAGTTCAATTCTCAGGGCCCCTCCACCACTCTCTTGTGTCAGGAGGTCACCTCACTACTTGCTCAAGCAGCAATAGAGGAGGTATCTATATCCCCAACAGGGCATGGGTTTCTACTCCCCCTACTTCCTCATTCCAAAGAAAACAGGGGGATACAGACCCATTCTGGACCTCAGAGAGTTGAACAAATATCTGTTCCGAGAAAAATTCAAGATGATCTCCTTCAGAACACTTCTTTACATTCAGAGTCAGGATTGGCTATGTTCTCTAGATCTAAAGGATGCATACACGCATATCCTCATCCATACAGATCACAGGAGGTTTCTTTGATTACTCTTTCAAGGTAGACATTACCAGTACAGGGTTCTACCCTTCGGACTGGCTTATGCCCCAAGAGTCTTCACGAAATGCATGGCACTAGTAGCAGCATTCCTGAGAACTCTGGGAATATTCATCTTCCCTTACTTAGATGACTGGCTCATCCAAGCATCAACAGCTCCAGAAGCCAGCTTCGCTCTGTCTCGTACAATGCAAATCCTGCAGTACCTGGGACTGGTCATAAACCTCCCAAAATCTCATCTCACCCCTTTTCAATCCGTAGAGTTCATAGGGGTTCGTCTAGACACAAGGCAGTCAAGGGCTTTTCTGCCACAACCACGTTGTCTTCAAATACTCCAGCTGGCCTCTTAAGCAGCTATGAAAACTCTGTTAACTGCTCGAGAAATGCTTCAGCTACTGGGGCATATGGCATCCACTGTCCATGTGGTTCCCTATGCTCGCCTTCACATGCGAGCAGCCCAGTGAACCCTAACCTCTCAGTGGACACAGGCCTCTGGTCGCTTGATGGACAAAATCAGAAACTCAACACGTCTCATTTCATCCCTACAATGGTGGCAATCGCTGGAAAACCTTCTCGTAGGCTCTCCCTTCCAGCAGCCACTACACCAGTCCACCTTGACATCAGATGTGTCCAAGTTAGGCTGGGGGGCTCACTTGGACAATCTCTCCACTCAGGGTCTCTGGACCCAGCAAGAGGCTTGTCTTCACATAAACCTCCTGGAACTCAGAGCCATCTTTTATGCTCTTCAAGTATTTCAGGCCCATCTCTACTACTACTACTGAGCATTTATATAGCGCTACAAGTCGTACGCAGCGGTGCACAGACAGGTAAGAGACAGTCCCTGCTCATCAGAGCTTACAATCTAGTCAAGACAAACACAGAAGGTGTAGGCAGGGATAAGAAAAGGAGATCAGGTGAGTCAAGATCCAAAAGCAGCAGCGAAGAAGTGAGTTTCCAGCCTGGATTTGAAGAGGATTAGAGAAGGTGCCTGGCATACAGACACAGGTATTTTGTTCCAGGCGTAAGGCACAGCAAGGTGAAAGGAGCGAAGTCTGGAGTTAGCAGTAGAAGAGAAGGGCACAGATAGGGGCAGTTTGCTAGAAGAGCAGAGTTCCCGAGGGGGGTTGTAAGGAGAGATAAGAGAAGAAAGGTAGTGAGGAGCCGCAGAGTGAATGCATTTATAGGTCAGCAGGAGAAGTTTGAACTGGATGCGGAAATGGATAGGGAGCCAATGAAGTGACTTGAGAAGAGGAATAATATGAGCATGACGAGGCTGGCGGAAGATTAGACGCGCAGCAGAGTGTTGAACAGATTGAAGGGGAGAGAGATGATTCAAAGGGAGACCAGCAAGTAGTAGGTTACAGTAGTCAAGACAGGAGGTGATTAAGGAGTGGATAAGCATTTTAGTAGTATGTTCAGAAAGGAAAGGGCAGATTTTGCTGATGTTATAGAGAAAGAAATGGCAGGTCTTAGCTATCAGATGGATATGTGTGGAGAAAGAGAAAGAGGAGTCAAAGACAACCCCCAGATTATGGGCTGAGGAAACAGGAAGGAGTACAGAGTTATCCACAGAGATTGAGAAAGGGGGGAAGAGGAGGGGAGGTTTTAGGGGGAAAGATAAGAAGTTCAGTCTTGGCCATGTTCAGTTTCAAGCGGTGATGAGACATCCAGGGAGTAATGTCAGAAAGGCAGGCAGAGATCCGGGTCTGGATTGCCGGAGAGATTTCAGGCGTAGAGAGGTAGATCTGGGAGTCATCAGCATACAGATGGTACTGAAAGCCATGGGAAGAGATAAGTGCACCAAGGGATTTGATGTAGAGAAAGAAAAGGAGCGAACCCAAGACAGATCCTTGGGGTACACCAACTGGGAGCGGGGTAGCAGAGGAGGAGGAGCCACCAGAACACACACTGAAGGAGCGATGGGAGGGATAGGCTGAGAACCAGGATAGTACAGAGCCCCTAAAACCAAGCAAGGGCAGGGTATCGAGGAGAAGGTTGTGGTCAACAGTGTCAAAAGCAGCAGAGAGGTCAAGAAGGATGAGGACAGAGTAAAAGCTCTTGGATTTTGCCAGGAACAAGTCACTGGAGACTTTGGCAAGAGCCGTTTCAGTAGAGTGTAAAGGACGAAAGCCAGACTGTAAGGGATCCAGGAGGTCATGAGAGGAGAGGAAGTTGAGACATCAGCAGTGAACCGCACGTTCAAGTAGTTTAGAAATGAAGGGAAGGAGAGAGATGGGTCGATAATTAGGTCAGGTGGGATCAAGTGAGGGTTTCTTGAGGAGAGGTGTGACCACAGCATGTTTGAAGTCTGCAGGGACTGTTGCAGTGGAGAGCTATAGGTTGAGAATATGAGAGATGGAAGGGACAACGGTGGAGGAGATGGGGCTTAGGAGACGGGCCAGGATAGGATCAGAGGAGCAGGTGGTGAGTTTGGAGGAAGAAAGAAGGTGTGCAGTTTCCTCTTCAGAGATCACAGGAAAGGAGGAGAGGGTAGCAGAGGTAGAGCAGGGGGAGAGTTTGGAGTGAAGAGGAGGAGGAAGGGAAGTAGCTGACTTTGTGGGGAATTGGAGGGTTATTTTGTGGATTTTGTCATGGAAATAGTCAGCCAGGGTTTGGGCAGAAAGGGAGGGAGGGATCAGAGGCGGAGGCACTTTGAGAAGAGAGCTGACAGTAGTAAAGAGACAGCGAGGATCAGAGGCAAGAGAGAGTCAGATGAACATAGTAGTCTTGTTTGGCAAGAGCTATGGCTGACTGGAAAGAGACAAGCATGAATTAGAAGTGTTGAAAGTGTGCAGAGGAGCGGGATTTGAGCCAAGCACTCTCAGCAGAACGGGCACAGGAACGCAGATAGCGGGTGGTGGATGAAATCTAGGGCTGGGGTGCAGAACGTCTCACAGGACCTGGCATGGGCAGAGCGAGAGCATTGAGAGCCGAGGAGAGTGCAGCATTATAAGAAGTTATTGCCTCGTCAACAGACTTAGATGACATAGTGGAAGAAAGAGATGAAGAAATAGTGGATGAGAGAGCCAAGGGATCAATAGCATGAAGATTTCTAAATAGGTTGGAGGATATAGGACGAGGCTGAGGCAGTGGGTGATGAAGATTAAAAGCTTAAAAGGTGATGGTCAGATAAGGGAAGAACTGAGCTACAGAAGTTTGAGGGTAAGCAACTAGAGAAAAATATCAGTTCAAGGCAGTGGCCATGCTGGTGAGTGGGAGCAGTGGAACAAAGTTGGAGGTCAAATTAGGAGGTAAGGGAGAGGAGCTTTAAAGCATAAGGATCAGAGGGGTTATCGACATGAATGTTAAAATCCCCAAGAATAAGAGTGGGGGAAGAGGAATCCAGAAAGAAGGAGAGCCACGAGTCAAAGTCAGTGAGAAAGGTAGAAGCAGACTTGTCAGATACAAGACAGTTCTGGTCTAGACCGACAATCAAGTAGCCATGTTCTATGTGAACAAACAGGGTGGGACGGGGTCTCTACCATTATGCAACGAGGCTCTATGCCTCTGGGTTTTCACCAGAGATCTTCAAATCCACCTACTAGCAGTGTATCTTCCAGGCACGCAAAATCTCTTGGCAGACAAACTCAGTCGAGTACTGCTGCCACATGAGTGATCTCTTCATCCAGAGCAAATTGCTTGAATATTTCAGATCTGGGGAACACCAGATATATACCTCTTTGCAAGTCCTCAGAATGCCAAACAGATCTTCTTTCCAAGAGAATGGGATGCTATTGCATCCGAATTCTCAGTCTCCACACCTCAGGGTTTGGCTCCTGAGATCCTAGAATTCCACGATATATACCTTTCTCAACAGGTAAAGGATATCCTTTTGGCTTCAAGAAAACCTTCCACAAGACAGGCCTATGCCTTTAAGTGGAAAAGGTTCTCTTTTTGGTGTTCAAAAAAGGAACTTAATCCCTTTTCAGTGCCAGTGGAGGCGTTACTGGAATCTCCAGGAACAAGCAGGAATGAGTCTTCACATATGGGCATCATCGGTACCGACGGAGTCCGTGCGGGAACGCTCCCCAGCGTCCAATAGGAACGCTTTTGGGAGCGTGCATCCACGCATGCGCGCTGCCTTCCCGCCTATCTACCTCCCTCTCTTCAGTTTTTCGTTTTCTGCGGAGCCGACAGGACGTGAACTCTGTCACCGCAGAAAATTCTACTTTTATTTCTTATTTTTTGTGGTCGCGCCTGCCTTCATTCGACGCCCACCGGTACCACCGGTGCTTTTTCTTTCCTTCTTTCTTTAAAAAAAACAACAACACAGAACTTGTGCTTTTTCAGTCAGGGGTTTGCCCCTGCTTGCTGCTTGGCGCCATTTTGGCCACTAGGCCTCTTCTTTCAGCATGGAGAAACCAACTACTGGTTTCAAAAAATGTTCGAAGTGTGCCAGCACAGTTTCTGTCACAGACACCCATGACTGGTGTCTTAAATGTTTAGGTCCTGACCATTGCCCAGCGGAGTGTCTCTCCTGCAGGAAGCTGACTAAAAGAAGTCTTCAGAATCGAGCAAATCAACTCGGTGCCCTGTTTGCATCGGACACAATGTCAGTAGCATCAGTGTCCTCCAGGGCCTCTACTTCTTCCCAGGGATCTCAGGTAAATAAACATAAGTCTAAATCAAGTCGGTCCTTGAGAGGTAGATCTCCCTCTAAGTATCGAGATGCCTCTGGCATTGCCCTCGAGGATCCTGCACCGGCAAAACAGCCCCGGCGGGAGTCTTCGGGCTCCAAAGCACTATTGGGACTCCAGGATGTTCGAAACTTCAGCCTCGATGGATGTTCCTGTTCCATGCTCGGGGGTTGTGGCCGCTTCCATCGGTACCGACACCCCGGCATCGGAAATGGTAATGGATAAAAGACTCCTTGCCATTGAACGTAGTCTAGTGAATCTTTTGGCTACTTTGATACCGCTAAAGTCGCTGCAGACCGTTCCACAGGCACCGGTATCGCTGTCGGTACGGTGCCGGTACCGGTACCCTCGGTACCTGCTTCGGCAGGCTTACTTCCCCTGATGCCGAGTTTGGAATCACTCTCAAGCATGGGGGATCAGGTACCGACTCGCTTCGGTACCGACCTCGAGCGGTACCAAAGACAACTTTTGAAGGAGAACCCAGTGCTTCCTCCCTTTGAGTCTTCCGATTCCGATGACTCAGATGACTCCACCGGTACCAGAGCTGAACTTTTACAAGATTCAACTCTTTCTCCTCAACGTAGGATGTCTCCTCCTGAAGACATGTCTTTTCATGATTTTGTGCGTGATATGGCAAGGGCTCTTGCCATTACAGTGGTTCCTGAAAAGGAGCCTAGGGCAGAAGAATTAAGAATTCTACAATACCCCTTGGCTCCAAAGGAAGCAGCTATGCTCCCTATACATCAGATCTTGCATGATCTAATGTTACAGATGTGGGAAACTCCTTTAACAGTAACCCCACATTCTAAACGCCTTGACACTATGTATAGAGTGCCACCTTGTCCAGGTTTTCAAAAGACTCAACTACCACACCAATCTATGGTGGTGGAGTCTGCCATGAGACGGATTAAGAGTACAAAGAGACACTCTTCTAATCCACCAGGTCGTGAATCTAGAACACTGGATGCTTTTGGGCGTAGATGTTTTCAGGCCTCCATGCTTTCAGCAAGGATTAGTTCCTATATTTTATACATGGGAATATTTCTTGAGGAGGTTACAAAAAACTTAGAGCTTTTGAACCCCTTCCTTCAAGATGATAAAAGAGCAGACCATTTATAACTAGTCAAACATGCTCAGAATGTCTCTAAGTTCATGAATCGTGCTACCTTTGACTGTTTTGAATGCATTAGCAGGACTTCTGCTATAGCTATAGGAGCACGACGAATTGCCTAGCTACAAGCTTCTGACTTGGAGGAATGGGTGCAGGAAAAGCTGGGAAATATTCCTTGCACTGGAGAAAATCTTTTTGGCAAGTATTGGCAATCTAAGGCTAATCAGTTGGACACTGATAATGCCACTTTGAATAGATTGTCAAAGATTTCTGCTGACCCAGCTAAGAAAAAGACCTTTAAGAAAACTTTTTTTTCTAAGAAGAAAAAGTTCTATCCATCTTCCACCCAGCAGGCATATGTTCCCCAAAAATGGCAACAACAGACAAGACAAAGAAAACCCAAACCCCAACCGGCTCAGCAGACTCAGCCTCCTCACGGTTTTTGACTTTTGTCCAGAGAACTTACTCATTCTTCCTGTGTTAGGCCCAGAACCTCTAAACATTCCAGGCCGTATCTGCCACTTTGCCAACAGATGGCAACAAATCACATCAGAGGCCTGGACTTTGTCCATAGTGAGTCTGGGGTACAAGCTTCGTTTCCTCAGCTTACCACCACCCACACTGGTAAAACAATTCAACTTTCAACCTCTAGGCATAGACCTCTTGCTACAAGAAGTCTCCACTCTTCTAGCTCAAGTAGCTATAGAAGAGGTTCCTTTATGCCAACAAGGTACAGGGTTTTATTCCCCCTATTTTCTCATTCCAAAAATAACAGGGGGTTTAAGACCAATCCTAGATCTCAGAGAGCTGAACAAATATCTAGTCCGAGAGAAGTTCAAAATGCTTTCCCTCGGCTCTCTTCTGCCATACCTTCACAGGCAAGATTGGCTATGTTCTCTAGATTTAAAAGACGCCTACATGCATATCCTTATTCATATTGATCACAGGAAATTCCTTCGGTTCCTGGTCCAGGGAAGACATTTCCAGCACAGAGTCCTTCCCTTTGGGCTGGCCTTGGCTCCAAGGGTCTTCACAAAATGCATGTCAGTAAAAGCAGCATTCATGAGGACCCTGGGGATTTATGTCTTCCCTTACTTAGACGATTGGCTTATCCAAGCACAGTCATCTCAAGAAGCTCATCAGGCCCTCCTACGAGCAAAACAAATACTCCAGTATTTGGGATTGGTCATACATCATCCAAAGTCTCAACTCGCCCCATCTCAGACCCTCGAGTTTATAGGTGCTCACTTGGACACACAGCTTGCAAGGGCTTTCCTGCCCCAACCGCGCTGTCTGTGAATCATCGAGCTAGCATCTCAAGCAGAGCTGCAGACCTTCCTCACTGCTCGACAGATGCTTCGCCTACTAGGTCACATGGCATCAACCGTCCATGTAATACCTTATGCTCGTCTTCACATGAGAGCGGCCCAGTGGACCTTGGCTTCCCAGTGGTCCCAGGCCTCAGGAAGCCTTTCAGACAAGATCAGGGTTACCACACGCCTGATTCTGTCTCTCTGTTGGTGGCAATCTCTGGAAAAACTTTTAATAGGTGCTCCTTTCCAGCAGCCACAACCTCAGGCTATCCTCACAACAGATGCCTCCAAGATGGGTTGGGGAGCCCACTTGGACAGTCTATCAATGCAGGGCCTTTGGTCTTCACAGGAGGCTCTTCTTCATATAAACCTCCTAGAACTCAGAGCCATCTCCAATGTTATTCGAGTCTTTTGCACCCAGCTTGTAAACAAAACAGTTCTGGTGCAAACAGACTATCAAGTAGCCATGTTTTACCTCAACAAACAAGGCGGAACAGGCTCTCTGCATCTATGCAACGAAGCTCTGCAACTATGGGCCTTTGCCAGAGAGCATCGGATTCATCTGCGGGCAGTCTATCTTCCAGGCGTTCAAAACGTTTGGGCAGACAAACTCAGTCGAATACTGCTGCCACACGAGTGGTCCCTCCACTCAGTTGCTCCTGAGCAGTCAAGGTGTGAGGACCTACTGTGCAGAGCTCCTGCTAGGGGGAGGAGCCTAGCTGTGTGCCTGGGTTTGGATGACAGATCCTAGGCCACCTCCTGCGGGAGAGGCCCAGGCCCTGAGGCCTACCAAGCCTGGTCGGCCTCCTTTGCTGGACCCAGATGGAGAACCTGGGTACAGCCGGTACCCCGGGTGGAGGACTCCCCAGGTAGGACTGTACCTGGCCAGGGAAGAGGGACCCACAGGTATGGAGGTTTGGGCCCGCTACCCCAGGGAGGAGGCTCCTGTCTCCTTCACAGGCAGGGTGTGGAGGCTGGGTGGAAGCAGGGAGAGGCCCTGGGGAGACCCTGGAGGACTGTGCCGTACAGTACTGGGGGAGGCGGGTTCCCCCCTCCGCCTCGGGTCCTGGAGGAGGCCTCTACCTCCTCTAGTGAGGATGAGGATGGAGGGTCGGGCCTGCCTTCCTTCCAGCAGCCAGCTAGGGCCCCAGATGAGATCGTGGCGGCGGTGCGGCAGCTCCGGGGTCTCCAGGAGGAGGCGGCCCAGCTGCAAGCCCAGCTCTCCCACCTGGAGAGCCTGCAGGCCACCATTCCCGGTGAGGAATGGGTGGCCTATAAGACCTATCGAAAGGGGGTGAAGCGGGCCCTGCGGGACCGGTTTAACCAGATTTTCTCCTTGAAAAATCAGGGTTGTGGGTCCCTCACGGAACTTTATCAGACCTACGATCGCTGGGCGGCCCAGGGTGCAGTCCAGGGAGGGCCCCCGGGGGTGGGACGGCTGCTAGATCTTCCCAGGTCCCTTTCCCTACCCTTACCCTCCCGGGGTGCCTTCAGGAGTCGACAGTTCCCTTTCTTACCCGTTCCTGACTCTCAAGGTGCTTACCTGCCGGTGACTGCTGTTTCTGGGCCAGTAGAACGGACCTCCGTGGATGCTGTCATCGCAGTACCCGACAAAACTCCGGTTTCCTTGATGGCTGGTGCCGCCGGGATGTTTGGGGGCGGAGCCATGATCTGCCGCGATCCACGGGAGCAAGTGATGGCCGCTGAACCGGTATATCGGGAGGAGGAGCTGGTCCCCTGTCCGGCAGATAGAGGCAGTGAGCAGCAGGTTCGTGGGGCTGCCTCCGTTTCTGTGACGGCCCTTCCGATGTCCTTGTCAGCCGGAGGAGGTGTCCACGATGGCCGCCGGAGTTCCTATCGTGTACTCCCTGCAGATGACGGACTTGCCCCGCAGGAGGAGGTTGTGGTAGGGCTTTCCCCGGGTCGTTTGGGGAGCCAAGATGGCCGCCGACAGCTGCCCTCTGTCACTTCCGGGTTCTCCCGGACGTGGGAGCATCGCCGCGGGTCTGCTTCAGTGCTGCAGTTAGAACGCCACAGGAAATCTACAGAGGACGCTCTCCTTCTCCCTCAGCCTGCTGTACCGCGACAGGTTCATCGGGTGGCTGATCTTTCCCTTGTGAACTCGGTTCTGCAGCGTCAGGGGTCTGCAGACTCAGTATGTGCTGGGCATCAGGATTCTTCTACTGCAGTGCTTGCCAGGGTCCCTGGGCAGGCGTTTGGTGGGGGGGAGGATGGGAGTCGGGGTTCCCCTGTTGTGGCTGCCCTTCCGGTTCCCAGACGGCTACAGGATGGCCGCCCAGTGTTTCCTGAGGTGGCTGTCTGGCGCCGGAAGGGTGCTGGAGGGGGGAAGGAGCAGGGCAGGGGCTGCTGTTCTTTCTCTGCAGCCCCCGGGGGGGGGCCGGAAGACTGATGGTCCGCTGTCCCTGCAACCTGGGTTAGAGGAGCGGGATGCGCAGCTGCCTGTCCTGTCTGTTGATGTGGCCGAGGGAGGCCTGGCTCGCAGGGGGGCGTCCGCCCTTGCTGCTGGAGCCCTGGCTGCCGGCCAAGATGTTCCGGACCCCTGTGCCACGTCTGGCACCAGCAATAAGGTAGGACCTGGGAGTGACGGGGGGCAGGGGGGCGGAGGTTTGGAGGGATTCGTTTTGGGGGGATCTGCCCTACTGTCTCGGGACGGTCCTGCCTTATTGCCGGTAGCCTTGCAGGGGGTAGTGGCCGGTGGGGCAGTTAAGGGATTGGCGTCCTTCGTGTCTGTCGGCCGTGGGGCAGCGCAGGGTACTCCGGTAGTTGGCGGGGAGGGGGAGGGGGAGCGGATGACTGGTCTACCAGTGGGTGAGGAGGTATTGGATGGTCCTGAGGGGGGGAAGGGTCTGATGTCGGTGGGGCTGGGAGATGGGGTGGTCCCCATGGATCCCGGGAATGGAGGGGAGCGGTGTCCGTCCCCGGTAGTGGTGGCCGAAACCCAGGAGCTCTGCGATGGGTCAGGAGCACGGGACGGGGGTTCGGGGGGGCTCTCTGGTCCCCTGGGTGTTACCGAGAACCAGCTCCGTGATGCTCTCCAGTTGGCTTTGGAAACCCCGGATGGCCCTCAAGGGGCCTTTACTGCCTTTAGGCAGCAGCAAGAGTTGGTAGAAGGGGGTGCTCCGGAGGTTCTCGGTGGCACCCAGGGATCCGGAAGGGATAGTATCCCTGACTCCATCTTTGCAGAGTTAGTCCTGCCCAGCCCCCAGGTCGCCCCCTGTGAGGTGGCTGCGGATCCTGCAGACCAGCAGCAGGGTCCCTCGCAGGTAGATGCAGGAGAGGCGAGAGGAGAGCAGGGGATGGGAGTTGGGGGGTCAGTTCCCCCCCCGTACTTTTGCAGAGGCTCTGAGGGGGTCCGGCACCACTCCGGAGACGTCAGGTGGGGCTGGGGGGAGGGGGGGTTCCCAAGGGAATGGTCCCGCAGGAGGGGGAGGAGGTGGGGGAGGGTTCCGAGGGGTAGGGGGTGAGGTCAGACGGCGCAACGTGGCGCAGATCCGGTGGGCTGGGGAGGGGCCCCCTCCAGCCAGGGAACAGGTCTTGAGGATGGTCCTTGGGCTGGGGTTTCTCCCGGGAGATCTCTACGCCTTCATCCACATGAACAACACCATTGAATATGATGTTAGTTTCATGCTGAGACGGGGGCTGGAGATTTTCTGGGACCGATACCAGCAGCAGAGGGGGCAGGGAGGGTGGGCTGACTTTCGTGTTGTGCCTATCTCTCGCCAGGGGACGGTACCTGTGACCATCCTGTCCCGGAATGAGTTGCTCCCAGGGCAGGACATCCAGTTTTGGTTGTCGCGCCATGCGGTGCTCCTCGCACCCCTGGTTAAGGGCGCTGGGCCCCTAGGGGTGTGGGACGGGTCGTGGAAGGGTAGGATCCGTTTGCGTGAGGTTGGAAACGTGGTGCAGCACGTGCCCTCGGCCGGTTTCCTCGGTCGGGATCGCATCTTGTGCTATTACCCCGGGCAACCTCGCGAGTGTCACCGCTGTGGCTCATTCCGTCATTTGAGCATGAACTATCCCGAGCAGGTCTGCATCCGTTGTGGTGGACGGGGTCACGCCTCGGCCGGGTGTTTGCTTATTCGGTGTAACCTTTGCGGGGAGTTGGGACATCCCTTTGCCCGCTGCCCCTCCGCATCACACAATGGACCGGGGGGGGGATGCCGTCGCCCCACCTCGGGCTCCTGTGCGGGAGGAGGTTGTGGAGGATCCTCTCCCTCAGGAGGAGTCCGGGGGCCCTAGGGTGGAGGAGTCCATTGAACCGAGGGAGCCACCAGGGGGAGGGGATTTGGGTAGGAAGGAGGAGAGGGTTGATGTGGTGGAGGTTGCTGTGTCACGACAGGATAGTGGGTTGCGGGTGGTGCCACCTCAAGAATGGACCACGGTCCCGTCTAAGGGTGGCAAGTCCAAAAGGAAGAAACGGGAGACATCCCCATTGCCGGATGCAGAGCCCGTGTTGGACATCAACCGTTTCGTCTTTTTGGCTGCTGATACGGCTGAGGCGGATGAGGGCTTGCCTGTGGAGGCAGGGCTTCCTGTGCGGCGCTCGGAGCGATTAGCGGCGAGGGCGGCCCCTCTTCCTCAGCGGCGGCCTTCAAAAGTACCGAAGGCGCGCCGCGGTCAGGGTCCTCCAATCAAGGTGGATACTGGCGCCCGACGGGTGAGAGAGGACGGGCCTTTGCCCCCGCAGTTGGGTGCTGGGTCTTCGCAGGAGCCCCCTGCTGACCCGGCCATCCCGGCCTCCCCCGCGGGGGTGGGCACTGGTCCGTTGTCTCAGTCTTTGTCCGGGGAGGGGGGGGCGGCACCGGTGGTGGACCCCACGGAGGAGATCATTCCTCCGACCCCAGACCTTTCCGTGCCCCCTCGCCCCATGGGAGCTGGGTTAGTCCCTGCGACAGCTTTGCCTGGTGGTCTCGGGGACACTAGCACCTCGTGGGGTGACAGGGTCGAGCAGGAGGAGGAGGAGATCCTCGAGGTGGTCAACGTGGACCGTGAGGAGTTGCTCCAGCTCGCGGGCTTGTCCTGCAAGCGGGATTCCGGGGATCCAGGGTATGGTGAGAAGAGGAGGAAAGGGTCACTGCACACGAACTAGGCATGGCGTGCACTCCTGCGTTCTCGTGTGCCACTATCAACGTGGCCAGCATTTTTACGGACCAGGCGCGGGCTACGGCCTATGATTTTCTTTCCACGAGTGGGCTGGATGTCATCTTCTTGCAGGAGACCAGGCTCACCTCGCTCGCTAGCCTTCATCGGGCGAAGCGGGAGTGGAGGTGGGGACCTTCGTACTGGTCACTTGCGGCCCAGCCGTACGCAGGAGTGGCGGTTTTGTTCACGTCTAACCGATTTCAGGTGCAGTACGTGTGGGAACTGGAGCAGGGCCGGTGTTTGCTCTTAGACGGCTACTGCCCCCAGTCTAAGTTGGCGCGGAAGACCCTGTTTCGGGTCATCCGCCCCTACTTACACACCTCCCGTTTGGTGGTCCTCGCCGGGGATTTCAACACCACCACCCTGTTGCAGGATCGAGGGGGGGATCGTTGCCCACCCAGTTACGAGGGCCTCTTTTTGGACGAGATGACCCGGACGGCTGACCTAGTGGATGTCTTCCACCGGGCCTTTCCACGGTCGCTGGGGTTCACCTATTACCATGGGACCTGCAGGAGTCGTATCGATCGGATATATGTGAGTGCCCGGGTGGAGTGTTCCCCTCCGCAGTTGCAGGCGGTTGACTTTTTGGACCACCGCGTCCTCTCCGTGTCCTTCCTGGCTAACCACGAGGAGCTCAGCAGGGGTCCTGGCCTGTGGCGACTGAATGTGCAGTTGTTGGCAACATCAGAGGTGGTCCAGGAGTTCTTGGCCTTTCTCGCAGACCAGGAGACCCTGTTGGGTGTTTTTCCTTCCCGTGGCGTCTGGTGGGATGAGGTGAAGACGCGTGCCCGCCAACTCTTCCGTTCCCGGGGTACCTCCATGGCTCGATCCCGCTACCTCACTTACACTGTCCTCCGGAGGTCGCTGGATCGTTTGGTATCCCGAGGGGCAGCGCGGGAGGAGGTGGAAGAGGTGCGGGTCCAGCTCTGTGGCCTGCTTTATGATCGCCATGCCTCCCTATGCTTCGAGGGGGCGGCCGGTGGGGTCGCCGCTCCAGACCCTTTCCTGACTTGCAAGGAGAGGGTCCGGCGTCGGGAGGTTATGGCCCTGCGGGGCGAGGACGGTACCATTCATACCTCCCAGGAGGACCTTTTGTGGATGGTGGGGGAATACCTCTCGGACCTGTTTGGGGATCGCCCCGTGGATCTCACCCATATCCGAGAGTACTTGGGCCTTCCCCCGGTGTATTCGGCTGTGGTCCAGGCACAGGTTGATGCACTCGCTGCTCCTATTCAGCAGGTGGAGGTGGAGAGGGCGATTCGTGCCATGCCGTTGGGGAAGGTGCCTGGGCGCGATGGGCTCCCGGTGGAGTTCTATCGTACTTTCATCGCCCAGCTGGCCCCCTTCCTGACCTCCCTGTTTCAGGAGATCATGGACACGGGGTTTCTCCTGCGGTCATTTCGCGAGTCTGTCCTGCTGCTGCTCTCCAAGGGGAAGGACGATAGCTCCTTGGACTTTTGGCGGCCGCTCTCTCTTCTGAATGCGGACCGGAAGATTCTGGCCAAGTGTTTGGCCAACCGACTGATGGAGGTGTCGGGCGTTTTGCTGTCCCCTTCCCAGTATTGTTCCGTTCGGGGGAGAGGGGTTCTGGACGCTGTCGCCACAGTCCGGGAGGTGGTGGAGAGAGGCCGGTCGCTCCAACGGGACCATTGGTTGGTCTCCTTGGACCAGTCCAAAGCCTTCGATCGAGTCAGTCACCGGTACCTGTGGGTGGTGCTCCAGCACTTCGGCCTCCCCGCAGGTTTCCTCTTCGTCTTGCAGGCGCTGTACCGAGGGGGGGGGTGAGCTTCCCGTTTATTAACGGGTGGCTCGGACGGCCATTTGGTGTCGCCTCGGGGGTGCGGCAGGGGTGCCCTTTGAGCCCCCTGCTGTATGTCTTCTCCCTCGACCCCTTCCTCCGGAGCTTGTCCTCAGGTGGGTTGCGGGGCCTGGAGGCGCCTGGTGCGCCCCCGGTGACCGTCGTCGCCTACGCTGACGACATCTCAGTTTACGTGGACGGCACTGAAGGGGTAGAGGCCCTGCGGGAGGCCGTGGAGGAGTACTCGGAGGTAGCCCACTCTGTTGTGAACCACAGCAAGTGCCAGACGCTGTGGTTGGGCGCCTCGGGGGCCTCCCCGCCTTCCTGCGCCCCCTTTCCTCCTCCCGTGGGGGAGGTCCGCATTTTGGCCCTCGTCTTCGGGTCGGAGGACTGTGCGGAGTCCAATTGGGATCGTTGTCTTGAGACTGCACGGTGTCGGATGCTGCGGTGGAGGGGGTGGAGGTGTACGTTCGAGGAGAAGATCAAACTCCTCGGGACGTTTCTACTTCCCCTCTTTCTGCACGTGGCCACGGTATTCGTTCTTCCGTCGTGCGTCTGTCAGTGCCGTCTTTTTCTGTTTTCTGTGGGGGAACCGCCTGAACCCTGTCCAGCGCAACATCGTTTGCCTGGATCAGGCAGAGGGCGGTTTGGGTATGTTGCACCCCCTTGTCTTCCTGTCAGTCTTGTCCATGGCGTTTCACTTGGGTAGGATGCGGGAAGGGGGTGGGGTTTGGTGGGTGGCCTCCAATCGGGAGTGGTTCTCCCGCTTCTGGGAGCAGTGGGAGGGGGCGTCCTCAGTCCCACGTGTGCGTCGGAGCGGGGAACAGGCCCCATCGTACGTATTTGCGATGGTGGGGCTCATTCGGCGGTGGGGGGTGACCGACCCACTCGCCCAGTCCTTGGGGCGGAAAGGATTGTACCGGATGGTACTCACCTCTCACTTTCAACCACGGTGGGCCCTGCGGGACTGTCCAGCGGATGTGATGCAGCGGGGCCTTCGGCATTTGAACTCCCCTCGGCTGCCGAAGAAAGTTCGGGATGTGGCCTGGTTGTCTTTCCACGGGCGTTTGTACGTGAGGGACAACCTCAAGTACAGGTCACAGGCCGAGCGGGTCTGTCCGAGGGCCGGGTGTGAAGGGCAGACGGAGACCATGGACCATTTCCTCCGGCAGTGCCCCTTTAACGTGGAGGCCTGCCGGTTGGTGTCCGCTGCTCTTCACCTGCGCGACCTTTCCCTCCTCACATATGCGGAGTGGGTGTACGGGGCCTGGTCCTTTCCTCTAAGGCAGGACTCCGGGACCCTCTACCTCGTCACGGCTGTAGTGCGCTACCACCTGTGGCAAGCGCGCTGTCATGTCTCGACCCGGGGGTTGGTCCTGCCCCTTGACGAGGTGGTGCGGGACATTTTGGAGGAAGTGTTCAGCATGGCGCAACGCGAAAGGCGGGTGGTGGAGGCCCATCGTTGGGAGCGTCTGTGGCGTCACCTCACCCTCCGCCCCCCGTGAGGGGGAGGGGTTCCCTGGGGTTCTCGTCCTTGTAGGGCTTTGGGGTTGTTTTGTTTCCCGGGGGAGGGGGTGTGACAGGAGGGGGAGGGTTCCCTTCCCTGGGGTTTGTTGCTGGGTAAGACTTTGGGGTTGTTTTTCTCCCGGGGGGGGGGGGGTGCGCTGGTGCTGCAGCAGTTTGAATAAAAAAAAGAAACCACTTGTCCGCTCTCCCTTTCTCCTTGGGGGTTGGATGTCCCTTTTGTTTTTGTGTACGTCCTTTTCGTGTTCTGTGCATCCCGTTCTGCTGTCTGGGTTGCAGGGCAGCACTGGGTTATGTTTAGCGTTTGTTTTGCATACTTGATTTTGTTTTTGGTGGGATTCTGTTGGGGACGGGCTCGAGGTGCCCTTATGTTTTTGTTTGGGGGGTGGGGGCGGGGAGTTTACTTTTAATGTATTTACTTTGTGGGTGGGGAGGGGGCAGGGAGTGGGGTGGGGGGTGGGGAGCTGCTGCTCCCTCTGCAGGGGAGGGGATGGGGACAGGGGACTATGTATTTGGGTGGGTTTGGGGGGGATTCTGGCAGTCCTCAACCAGTGGACAATACGGACATTTGGACTGGTGGGGGTTGTTGTGGGGGGGGAGGGGTTTGGGAAGGAATATGGACAATGTTTGGACTGCTCTGGGGTGTTGTTGCGGGGGGGTTGGGTCGGGCACGGACATTGGACTGAGGGGGGGGGGGGTTGGGACATGGACATTGTTTGGAATATTGCGGGTTGTTGGTGGGGGGAGTGGCACGTGTGTTGGTTGCTGGGTTTGGTGGTGGGTTTGGGGAGGTGGGTCACGGGGGGTTATGATTCGTGTTGTTGTGCTATGTCGGGGGGGTGGGGGTTTTGGGGGGGTGTGGGACTTGGTTGGGTTGCTTGTTTTTGCTTTTTGTATGTCTTTTTGTTGCTTGTATCATTAAGCAAAATTTCCACTCTTATCATCTTGCTCGAGTTTTTCGTGTCTGGGGAACACCAGACATAGACCTCTTTGCAAGTCCATAGAATGCCAAACTTCCCCGGTTTTGTTCCAGACTTCCAGCACAGAACTGTCAAGCCAGGGATGCATTCCTGCTTCACTGGGGTCAGGATTACCTATATGCGTTTCCACCAATCCCTCTAATCCCCAAAACCTTATTCAAACTCCAGAGGGACAAGGGTTGCATGATATTCATAGCGCCTTCCTGGCCGAGGCAAACATGGTATCCTCTTCTCTTGCAACTCTCTCAAGCCACCCCTCTGGAGTTAGGGAGTGCTCCAGATCTTCTGTCCCAAGACAACGGATCTCTACTGCACCCCAGTCCCAAGTCCCTACATCTCAAGGCCTGGTTACTCAAGGCCTAGACTTTCAAGATCTAGACCTGTCTCAGCAAGTGAAGGACATAGATAGAAATATGACGACAGAAAAAGACCACATGGTCTATCTAGTCTGTCCTTCCATAACAACTACAACAGTCCCCTTTTTACCTTTAGAGATCCTCTGTGTTTGTCCCATGCTTTTTTGAATTCAGTTACTGTCCTCATCTCTACCACCTCCACTGGGAGACTATTCCACGGATCCACTACTCTTTCCGTAAAGAAATATTTCCGCATATCACTCCTGAATCTATCTCCCTTCACCCTCATCCCATGTCCCCTCGTAGTAGAACTTGCTTTCAATTGAAAGAGGCTTTCTCCCTGAACATTTATGCCACGGAGGTATTTAAATACCTCAATCATATCACCTCTATCCCGCCTTTCCTCTAAGGTGTACATATTAAGATCCTTCAGTCTGTCCTCATATGCTTTATAATGAAGACCACTAATCATTTTAGTAGCCACCCTCTGCACTGACTCCATCCTGTTCACATCATTTTGAAGGTGCGGTCTCCAGAATTGCACACTATACTCCAAATGAGGTTGCACCAAAAACTTATACAGAGGCATTATCATCTCCTTTTTTCTGCTAGCCATTCCTCTCTGTATGCACCCAAGCATCCTTCTAGCTTTTGCCGTCGCCTTTTCTACCTGTTTAGCTACTTTAAGATCATCAGACACAACCACGTCTAGATCCCGCTCTTCTTTAGTGGACAAAAGTACTTCACCCCCTATACTATATTGCTCCCTTGGATTGCTGCAGCCCAAATGCATCACCTTACATTTTTTAACATTAAATCCCAGCTGCCAAATTCTAGACCATTCTTCAAGCTTAGCTAGATCCCTCCTCATGTTATCTACCCTTTCCTGGGTGTCTACTCTATTGCAAATTTTGGTATCATCCACAAAGAGGCAAACCTTACCTGAAAGCCCTTCTGCTATATCACTAACAAAGATGTTAAAAAGAATCAGACCAAGGACACATCCCTGGGGCACACCACTGATAACATCTTTCTCCTCAGAGTGAGCTCCATTTACTTGTACTCTTTGTCGCCTCCCACCCAACCAATTTCTAACCCAAGCAGTAACTTTAGGGTCCATCCCCAGGGTGCTCAGTTTGTTTATAAGGACATTCTTCTGGCCTCCAGGAAACCTTCCACAAGACGTTCTTACGCTTTTAAGTGGAAAAGGTTTTCTTCCTGATGTAATCAGAGAGGACTTAATCCCTCTTTGGTACCAGTAGACTCTCTTCTAGAGTATCTCCTTCATTTGTCGGCTTCTGGTCTTCCAGACTAATTCTGTTAGAGTCCATCTTAGTGCTATTGCTGCATCTCATAAGCTCTTAGATGGACAATCAATTTCCTCTCATCCACTTATTTCTAGATTTATGAGAGGACTTCTTCTAACAAAACCTCCCATTAAACCACCTCCGGTGGCATGGGATCTTAACCTTGTTCTAGGTATGCTCATGGAGCCACATTTTGAGCCTTTGGCTACTTCGGATCTAAAGTTTCTTTCATGGAAAGTTGTTTTCCTGATTGCCATCGCTTCTGCTAGACGCATTAGTGAACTTCAGGCTTTAATGGCTGATCCGCCTTATACAAGGTTTCATCATGATAAGGTGGTTCTTAGGACCCATCCTCATTTTCTTCCAAAGGTGGTTTCACCTTTTCATCTAAACCAGTCAGTTTATCTTCCCATTTTCTTTCCTAGGCCTCATTCCTCCTCTGCGGAAAGGAAACTTCATACTTTGGACTGTAAAAGAGCTCTAGCTTTTTATCTCCAAAGGACCCAGCCTCACAGAAAGTCTTCTCAGCTTTTTGTGGCTTTTGACTCTAGCCATTTAGGGCTTCCTGTCACTAAAAGAACCCTCTTTAAATGGATTGCAGATTGTATTTCCTATACATATCAAAGGAATACTTCTTGAAGGCCATGTCACAGCTCATAATGTCAGAGCCATGGCAGCCTCAACAGCTAACTTTCGTTCTGTGGCTATTGATGAAATCTGCAAAGCAGCAACTTGGGCCTCAGTACATACTTTCACTGCCCATTATTGTCTAGACAAGGACTCCCGCCGGGATGCCTTGTTTGGTCAAGCTGTTCTACAACACCTTTTCCACTCATAGTTCAACTCCTGCCCTCCATGTATTTGAATGCCTGAGGTCCCTGGGGGAAGCATGGCACATCTACAATAATTTTGCTACATGCTGGGTTTTCCCTAGGCAGCTTTCAGCTCGGGAGTCCCCATATGTGAAGACTCATTCCTGCTTGTTCCTGGAGATAGCGTAGTTACTCACCTGTAACAGGTGATCTCCGGGAACAGCAGGAATAAGTCTTCACAACCCACCCGCCTCCCCTAGGAGTTGTCTTTCTCTCTCTCTATTTTTATCTACTTCTCTCTTTCGGTCTCAGCTTTAAACTCAACTGAAGAGAGGGAGGTAGATAGGCGGTAAGGCAGTGCGCATGCATGGATGCACTCTCCCAAAAGCGTTCCTATTGGACGCTGGGGAGCGTTCCCGTGCGGGCTGCATCGGTACCGACGATACCCATATGTGAAGACTTATTCCTGCTGTTCCCAGAGATCACCTGTTACAGATGAGTAACTACGCTGTATCTCCTTCATAGAAACATAGAAACAGAAATATGATGACAGAAAAAGACCACATGGCCTATCTAGTCTGTCCTTCCATATCAACAACTACAACAGTCCCCTTTTTACCTTTAGAGGTCCTCTGTGTTTGTCCCATGATTTTTTGAATTCAGTTACTGTCCTCATCTCTACCACCTCCACTGGGAGACTATTACACGGATCCACCACTCTTTCCATAAAGAAATATTTCCGCATATCACTCCTGAATCTATCTCCCTTCACCCTCATCCCATGTCCCCTCGTAGCAGAACTTGCTTTCAATTGAAAGAGGCTCTCTCCCTGAACATTTATGCAACGGAGGTATTTAAACATCTCAATCATATCACCTCTATCCCGCCTTTCTTCTAAGGTGTACATATTAAGATCCTTCAGTCTGTCCTCATATGCTTTATAATGAAGACCACTAATCATTTTAGTAGCCACCCTCTGCACCGACTCCATCCTGTTCACATCCTTTTGAAGGTGCGGTCTCCAAAATTGCACACTATACTCCAAATGAGGTCACACCAAAGACTTATACAGAGGCATTATCACCTCCTTTTTTCTGCTAGCCATTCCTCTCCGTATGCACCCAAGCATCCTTCTAGCTTTTGCCGTCGCCTTATCTACCTGTTTAGCTACTTTAAGATCATCAGACACAACCACGTCTAGATCCCGCTCTTCTTTAGTGGACAAAAGTACTTCACCCCCTATACTATATTGCTCCCTTGGATTGCTGCAGCCCAAATGCATGACCTTACATTTTTTAACATTAAATCCCAGCTGCCAAATTCTAGACCATTCTTCAAGCTTAGCTAGATCCCTCCTCATGTTATCTACCCCTTCCTGGGTGTCTACTCTATTGCAGATTTTGGTATCATCCACAAAGAAGCAAACCTTACCCGACAGCCCTTCCGCTATATCACTAACAAAGATTTATCATCTTCTGGTCTTAAGACCAATTCAGTAAGAGTCCATCTTAGTGCCATTGCAGCTTTCCACAAGCCCTTGGATGGACAACCTGTTTCCTCTCAACCACTTGTAGCAAGATTCATGAGAGGTCTACTCTCAACAAAACCTCCCATTAAGCCACCACCCGTGGCATGGGATTTGAATCTTGTTCTTGGGCAGCTCATGAGACCACCCTTCGAACCCTTAGCCACTACATCTCTAAAGTTTCTTTCTTGGAAAGTGATCTTCCTAATTGCTCTCACTTCTGCAAGATGCATTAGTGAGCTACAGGCTTTAGTGGCTGATCCTCCTCATACAAGGTTCCACAATGATAAAGTAGTCCTTAGGACTCACCCTCACTTTATGCCAAAGGTGGTTTTGCCTTTTCATTTAAACTAATCTGTTTACCTTCCTGTATTCTTCCCTAGGCCTCATGCCTCCAATGCAGAAGGGAATCTACACACTCTAGATTGTAAAAGAGCCTTAGCTTTTTACTTTCAGAGAACTAAGCAACATAGAAAGTCTTCCCAGCTTTTTGTTGCCTTTGACTCTAGTCATCTTGGACTACCAGTTTCCAAGCGAACTTTGTCTAAATGGATTTTGAATTGCATATCCTTTGCATATGAGCGTGAGACTTTCTCTCGAAGGTCATGTCACAGCTCACAATGTGAGAGGAATGGCAGCCACTATGGCTGACCTTCGCTCTGTGTCCATTGACGACATTTGTAGAGCAGCCACTTGGGCTTCGGTGCACACCTTTGCAGCCCACTACTGCTTAGACAAGGATTCCCGTCAGGATGCCTCATTTGGCCAGGCTGTTCTCCAGCATCTCTTTCAGACTTAGAACTCCTCCTACCCGCCATCCCGGGTTTCGATGCCAGAGATCCATGGGAGGAAGTATGACCCACCTCAACTTGGGTTTCGCAGCTTCTGGGGTCATCCCCCTGGCATCTCTCAGCTGGGAAGTCCCCATATGTGAAGACTACATTCCTGCTTGTTCCTACCTGTAACAGGTGATCTCCGGGAACAGCAGGAATTAAGTCTTCACAGCCCACCCACCTTCCCTTTGAGTTGTGTATCTCTCTCTCTCTCTCTTTCTTTCTCTCCTTCTCTCCTTTGTCTCAGCTATAAACTCAACTGAAGAGGGAGAGTTGGAAAGGCGGGAAGGCAACAATGCAGGCGCAGTGGGATGCTCCCAAAAGCTTTCCTATTGGACGCTGGGGAGCGTTCCCGCGCAGGCTTCATCGGTACCGACGATACCCATATGTGAAGACTTAATTTCTGCTGTTCCTGGAGATCACCTGTTACAGGTGAGTAACTACGCTGTATCATGGGGAGCCCCCCTCCAAAAAAAGCCCTCCTGTAATTATAACGTTAAAAAAAAAAAGCTTAAGCAGTTTGACATAATTAATATAAGAGAACACTTATATGGTAGTTGGTCTTCTTTTTCTATAAATTACAATGTTTAAGAAATATTTATCATTATAAAGCTTTTTGAGTTTCCTACTAGCAAGTATGTATTTTAAACATGTGAAGGCACATTTTACACATGACATCCAAATGCAATCTTGGACGTCCATGCCAGAATATTTGAAGAAAAAGAAGGCATGTCCCTGTTCAGGCATGATTTCGCAAACATGAGTATGCCTGATATGGACATCTGCAGGACATCTAGACAGACATCCCCAGAATAGTATTCAAGACTTGGGACATCTAGGCATAGCCTGATGGTTAGAAAAGTAGGCTAGAAGCTGGGAAGCCAGGGTTCAAATCCCATTGCTGTTATCATTGTGATTGTGAAGAGTACTGGGGATGGTTGAGTGCAATCTTCTCTATGCCCGCTGGATATTTTATGGCCAAAATGAGCACTTTCTCAATGCTTATTTATGTCTGCAGCAGGTTTAAACTTGGGCAGGGATACAGATATCTATGCCATTCGTGAAATCAAGTGGAGATGTCTAAGTCCATTGCACCACTCCAGACACACCTCCACCACACCCCCTTCCTGTTTGGCCGTCCCTACACTGGAAACATCTCTGAAAATCATTTGTAAAATAGCTCTAGGGATGTCTCAGTGATTTGGATGTCCAAATCAAGACTAAGGCTTTTAAAAGAACCCCCCTAATGTTTACAGAATGATCACTCATAAATGTCATAACATTTTTTTTTAAATTTATGAATGGGACATCAACAGTGTAGTTTGTCTAAGACTGAAGTATGAATTTGTGGTGAAGCAGATAAGAACATGTAACATTTTAAAGAGCTCATTAAACAAAGGTCAAATTTGGTTTTTCTTGTTTAGTTTTGAAAATGAATAATGGATGGAAATTGCACCACCAGATGCTGAATGACTGATGCTTAATTATCAAAACCATTTATAGTGCTGCACAGACCTTAAATCTTTATCTATTTGATCATTTTCTCTTAGGCCTCTATTCTTAATGCCTGTCCAGCAATACCAGGAATTCATCAACACTCTTCAGTGTCAAATTACGAATTACTCCATCAGAGTCTGTTCTACAAGTATTCTACAGGATGCAGAGAGTCACAACTGGAATGACTGCCAAGCTTTTTATGAGGTTTAAAGATTACTATCTTTCTCTTTTACACAGACTTTCTTTATTGCTTGTCTACTCCTAAGCTGATTTAATAAAGTCAAGTATGCATGCACTTGACTTAGAGCGTAAATGTGAAAATACACATGTATGTCAAATTGCAGTCACTAACACCAACCATAGAGCTAGTGTAAATGGCCACACTTTTTGCAATTATGTGTGTAAATTAAAGAATTTTATAATCTATGTGCATAATTGCTTTCGCTGCCCAAGCTCCACTCAAACTCCGTGCATGTGCACATCCACAGTGAAAATATATGTGATGCAAACTATGTGCATACTTTCATACAAGAGTTCAGGGTTACATTCCCACTAGCACTCCTTGTGACCTTAGGCAAGTCACTTCATCATTGCCTCTGAAGAAAAGGCCTGGAAAGTTTAGGGGCTGCTGGGTGGCCAAGAGTAAGCATTGGCTGGATGGCACTTAAAAAAAAAAAAACCACACGTAAGGCACCACTTATGCGCGTAACTGACCAAAACATTGGAAATTACATATGTTGTTCATGTGTAAATCAAGGCGGCCCTTTATACAATTATTCCCATAATGCTTACTAATAAAACAATTGAATCAAATTGAAAGTTGTTAATTGTTTTTGTGTTAATCATTGTATTGATTAGGCATAACCTTTCCCTGGTGACTGCATAGTTGCATCACAGAAGATAGGTCTAGATTAGATTAGAACTAGACAGCATTAGTAAGGTGTACAGTGCTGTTTATCTCTTATAGTGCTACCCCAGGCTTCCCATACCCTTCTTGAGGACTATACTTCCTGCTGGTCTTTAAAGATATGAATATTCATGAGATAATTTTGAAAATGCTGAATTTCCAATGCTATGCCATATTCACTGTAGTCAATTTATGTATTCCAACCTGGCTGTACTTGTCTGATTTTTAGAAATCAACGTAATGAGGGGAATTTTAGAAGATCCACCCAAATGCAATCTGGGATGTTTAAGCCAGAATATAAAAAAGGCAGGCATGTCCAGGTGCAGATGTGATTTCACAAACCTGAATATGCCCGATAGGGACGTCTACGTGGATATCTACCTAGACGCCTCCAGATCCATATTTCAGAACCCAGATGTCTAGGATAGCATAATGGTTAGAGTAGTGGGTTAAGCAGTCAGGGGGGGGGGGGTTTGCAGTTAAGTTCTTATGGTTCAAATCTGGCTCCTGCTATAGCTGAAATTGTGCTGAGTACTGGGAATGGCAGAGTGATTTCTTCTCTACACTCTTTGGATCTTTTTCAGCTAAAATGAGCACTTTTCAGATACTTGTTTGTTGCTATGCATACCTCGGAGCAGGTCAAAAGTTAGACGTGACATCGGACGTCTATGACGTTTCTGTGATAAGACAGGGATGTCCCGGTTCATGGGAATGCCCTAACCCCATGCTTCCAGGTTCCTGGGAACGTCCCACCCATGCCTCCTCCATGCCCCTGTCAGATTCGGACATTCTCACGCTAGGGACATCCCCACAGCCAGCTTCTAAAATGGCTTTGGAGACGGTCTTTCTGCTTTTGATGTCTCTATGCCCGTTTTTGGATGTCCAAAGCACAAATAGGGCTTCTAAAATGACTCCCAATAGTATATACCCAGTATTTTAAATAAGAAACACCTTCGAGGTAGAGAACATTGGACTATGATATGAGAAGTCTCTGGATATACTTTTCACTTCCCTCTACCGCTGACAGTGAGCCTGGATTGAATCACTTTAATATTACCCTGTATGTCAAGGACTCAATTGAAAACAAATAATTTGTTGTAATTTTTTTGTGTGTTCTCAAAACAAAACATGGAAGATAGTTACTTTTGCACTGAGTTTTGAAGGGTTTTATGGCCATTTTAACTAAAATATTCTCAAATCAAACACAAGAGGGAGGAGTGGTCTAGTGGTTAGGACAAGGTACTTCAGGCCGGAGGGCCGGGGGTTCAAGTCCCACCTGGGGACAGCAATCTCAGGCCGGAGGGACTGGGATTTCTAGTCCTACAGGCACTCCTTGTGGTCTTGGGCAAGACACTTAACCCTCTATTGTCCATGTTCCCTGTAAGTATTAGCGTGTGTGTCTCATATCCCCTCGTGTTAAATGTATCCCCCAATTGACCGCTTTGACCCGGTGAAAAGCGGGATATAAATACAGCTAAATAAATAAGCAAAGCTCTTAATATATCCTGATTTTATTTAATGATAAAGTAATAAATTATATCTGGGCAGCAGAACAATGGGACAGTGTTGGCAGCGGAGGATCACATTTCTGTGACAACGGAAACACTAAAACTGTGCGGAAGAAAGGCCTGGCAATTTACTTCCGTATCTTGCCAAGAAAACCCAGTGAATAGTCACAGCAAAACAAATTGCACTATAGTGCTGGAAGGTGAGACCCCAGGTCGGAAGGCACTCAACTAGCTACTGGGGAGGAGCTGAAGACTTTTCAGAGTAAAGGCAACATTTATGATGTGCAGTTGGATCAAAGCCCTCGGGACGTCTGACTGCTGATGTAGCTGCACATAAAATGAGAGTCAGAAGCTGCAAAGATGTCTTACATTTTGGGACATGGAACATACGAAGCATGAACCAAGAGAAGTTGGAGGTGGTCAAGAATGAAATGGAACATTTACAATTTGATCTGTCAGGTGTCAGCGAACTGAAATGGACTGGCATTGGGCACTTTGCATCAGATGATCACATGGTCTACTATGCTGGAAATGAAAGATAAAGAAGAAATGGTGTATTTCATTACAGTTCTTGCAAGTTTCTTCTTAATTATAAATGCAGTGCAGTCAGTGAACGCTTAATCTCTATTCGTCTACGAGGAATGCCTATCAACACAACTATAATTCAAGTATATGCCCCAACAACAGCAGCTGAAGAGGATTAAATTGATGAGTTCTATGAACAAGTTCAAGCTGAAATTGACAGAACATGCAAACAGGATATCCTGATAGTCATGGATGACTGGAATGGAAAAGTTGGCAACACAGAAGAAGGCAAAATGGTTGGAAAATATGGCCTTGGCAACAGAAATTAAGCTGGAGAAAGACTGATAGAATTCTGCAAGACCAACAATCTATTCGTCTCAGACACCTTCTTCCAGCAACACAAGCAGTGACTGTACACATGGACTTCACCCAATGGATTGTACAAAAATCAAATTGACTACATCTGTGGAAGTCAACGATGGAAAAGCTTGATAACATCAACAAAGACAAAACCTGGAGCTGACTTGAGAATATACCACTGTAATTTAAAGACCGCCTGCAAAATTGATTTGCTGCTTTAGATACAAATGACAGAGCTCCAGAAGATTTATGGAATGACATCAAGAAGGTTGTGTTAGAAAAAAGCGAGAAGTCTCTACAAAAGGTGAAAAAGCAAAAGGACAAAATGGATGATGGAAGAAACTCTGAAAATTGCCCAGAAAAATAGAGACACTAAAGCCAGAGGAGAAAGAGGCAATCACAGAACTCAGAGATTTTCAACATGCAGCAAGACAGGACAAGGAAAAGTACTACAATGATGCATTCAAGAAAATAGAAACAGAAACTGTTAGAGGAAGAACAAGATCAGCTTTCCTAAAGCTGCAAGAGTTAAAGAAGAAATTCCAGCCTTAAATGTTACAAGATGCTCAAGGATCTATGTTGGATCATGCTGAGAAGATCAAGAAAAGGTGGAAAAAATATAGAGTTTTTATATGATAAAGATCAAGTGGACCAACAGCCGTTTCAACCTGTACCTTATGATCCGGAACCATTGGTGATGAAAGAAGAAGTCAAAGCAGCATTGAAAGCCTTATCAAAGAACAAAGCACCAGGCATTGATGGCATTCCCATAGAAGTGTTACAGCAATCGGATGCAGCTGTTATCATACTTACAAGGCTCTGCCAGGAAATTTGGAAGACGACATGGCCAACTGACTGGAAAATATCTGTGTTTATACCAATACTAAAGAAAGGTGATCCAACTGACTGTGGAAATTATCGCACAATTGCTCTGATCCCACATGCCAGCAAGATTCTACTGAAGATTATTCAACAGCGACTACAACCATACCTGGAACAAGAACTACCTGACGTGAAAGCAGAGTTCAGGAAAGGGCGAGGAACGAGAGACATCATCGTGGATGTGAGATGGATCCTTGAAAAGACTAAAGAATACCAAAAGGATATCTATTTGTATTTTATTGACTACAGCAAGGCTTTTGACTGTGTAAATCATGAGAAACTCTGGGCCACATGCTGTATGGGAACATGACAAACGTTACCTATTTTTTATGTACGCGATTTTCGAATACAAATATTCTTTGCAGAATGTGAACAAGTGGTGACATCATATTTAACAGCGGTGCAAACATTAAATGGTCTCAGTTGCACAACAGTTTTAATTTCACTTAAAGTTTCACATTTTTTACAATTTGAGTGTAAGTCAAATTTAGCAGTTATAATTTTGAGATACTTGGTTGTTTTACATTTTGATGCTGATCATTGTGTACGAAGCATTGCCTGGTCGTGTTGCACAGGTGCACTCACATTTTATTTGATTTGTGATGGGGGGTAAATTTTATGTATATGTCTCATGTTCCTATATAGGAACACTGACAGGATTATCCAAAAGTCGACTAATAATTGCCAATGTGCATTGTTTTCAGATAATTCCTTCAGTTTTGATAAACAATGGATACAAGAAGCTTCTATGGCACCAGACGTAGCAAAATTCATCGGGCAGTTACAGTCCAAGATGCTATGTCAACTGTGGAACGTTTAACTTGTCCGACAACCATCATTGTGTTTCCGCCGTCTGCAGGTGATTCTGCAGCTGACAGTGATGTCGAAGATGTTCCTGACAGTTTGAACAATGATGACTCCTTTGAAACTGCTGGAGAACTGGAAGTGATAGCAGAGGAGACAGATGAAGATGAGAGTTAGTAACTCGTAGTGAAGATGAAAGCAGCCCTCCAGCAATAAAGTGTAAGAATCTGAAGCAGAAACAGGCAATTCAGTGGAAAAAGTCAACAAAATTCACTAAGGTAATTTCATCACTGGTGCCAAGTCATTTACCTGACAGTTTTCCTGTTCTGTTGTCGCTTTCTCCGTTTTCCATATGGAGCCTTATATTCGATGACAAAATGCTGACGGAAATTGTAATGCAAAGCAACCTTTACTCTAACCGAGATAAGAATGACAGTCAGTTTCAAGTCACAGTGGATGAAATTTGTCGCTTTCTGGGAATCCTGCTGTTGTCTGACTATCATGTCAGCAAGATCTAGGCGTGCCTATTGTCCATGAGGCCATGAGCAGCAAGAGGTATCAGACCATCAAAAAATACTTTCACTTGGCTGACAATGCTGAAAAAGCTGGTGACAAGACGGCTAAGGTTGCTCCACTTATTACTGCTGTCAACGCGAATTTGGTGCAGTTTGGGTTTTTCCACCATGAATTGAGTATTGACGAGTCTATGACTCCGTACTTGGGCCACCACAGCATGAACATGTTTAAAAGAGGAAAACCAATTAGATTTGGTTTTAAGTGGTGGTGTATGTGTGGCATCGACGGCTACTCTTACAACATTAAGCTATAGACTGGACGAGAAAGTTTTACACATTCGATGGAACCTCTAGGCTCCAGGGTCATAAACCATATGGTTGATGTTATTGAAAAGCATTCAGATGTAATTTGTCACCACCTGCTCTTCGATAATTTTTTTACAAGTTGCGCACTGATCAAGTCACTTGCAGAGAGAAATGTTGCAGCTACAGGAACCATTCAGGAACTGAGAACTGGCGGAGCACACAAAGAACTTCAAAATAGAAAGGACATGAAGAGTAGCCAACGAGAGACTATGATTACCAATGTGATGGGTCAGTCTATGTAGCAAAGTGGCATGACAATTCTGTTGTCTGCATTGCCAGCAATAATCTCACACATGACCCACTTCAAACCGCACGTCGCAGAGTCAAGGGTACATCAGATGTTGCTGTGTCTCAACCCTTTATGGTGAAGCGCTATAATGAAGGAATGACTGGAATGGATCTCATGGACAGGCTCTTAGCAAGCTACAGGCCATCTGTGCATGGAAAGAAATGGTGGTGGCCACTATTCACAAATGTCCTCAACGTATCTGTCGTGGTTGCTTGGAAAATACACTGTCACCTTCATGGAAGTGACATGGATCATCTGACAGTCAGATGTGACATCACTTTGTGTCTCTTGAAGGGCACTGCCATTCAAGAACATTCAATCAGATCAAATCACATAGCCAACGTGCCAAAAGATGTCCGGCAGGCACAGGAGTTACTTCACGAACGCATCAGCTGCACGCAGGGACGCTGTCGCATGTGTTCGAAGAACACTACGGTCACGTGCAGGGTCTGCAAGATCCGGCTTCACTCCGATAAGGGCAAAACTTTCTTTGTGGACTACCACAAGTGACAGGCATGCATACTGTAGCATTAGTCACTAGTGTCTCCCTCCCACTGGATTCTTCAGGAAAGATTAACCCCTTCTACCATTAGAAGCACGGACTTAAAACTTGCTTAGCTTATGTATATATTGCTGACCATCAGATTTACAGTGTTATATTTTTTTTTACATAACTCGGACAATCCCTTTAAGGTTTTTTTGGCATTTTATATCTTAAATGCACTTATGTGAATTAATAGTAATTTGAATTAATTAATAGTAATTTGAAAAAATGTGATAAATTTGAAGACAATTTTGCATGTTGTGGCAAATCATGACGTCTAGGAGTTTTTCAATATTTTATTTGTTTTCAGCACACCAAAATACATGGAAATTAGATGATAATAATCAAACAGCTTTTTAATCGCAGACCTGTGTTTTACGTTATCAGAATATAGAAAGACTAGGGGACATGCAATGAAGCTACAGGGTAAACTATTTAAGAGTAATAAAAGAAAATATTTTTTCACCCATCGTGTAATCAAACTCTGGAATTTGTTACTGGAGGATGTAGTAAAGGCTGTTAGTGTAGCTGGGTTTAAAAAAGGTTTGGACAAGTTCCTGGAAGAAAGGTCCATAAACCATTATTAAGAAGGGACCCAGAATATCAATGCTTGACCCAATACAAGCATTGTGGAACCTGTGTCTTTTGGGGAAACTGCTAGGTGCGTATGACCTAGATTGGCCACTGTTGGAAACAGGATACTGGGCTTGATGGACCTTGGTCTGAACCAGTATGGCATATCTTATGTTCTTATGTTATCTGCATGATTTATCTGTTATTTTTGCATTCTAATAGGATGTTCTCTTGCATGGGTTGAACGTACAATTTCTTCGCAATGTTCCTGTATAGGAACATAGATAAAGAAACTACAAAGACGACTTCCGGTGACGTCACGGAGCTAATGGCAGCCTAAAAGCCTAGCTCCGTCCGAATCCCGAGAGTGGTGATTTTGTGGTGTGTCCCCCAGTGCCAAAGTGGAAGGCAAGCGAGCCGATAGCAGTCGGATGGTGGCGAAGAAGAAATTGGAGGGCTTCCAGTCTCCGTATGTGCGCCGGGAGCTAATGGCGGCGGCGGATGCGGCCTGCTCAGATAGGGGAGCGCATGGAGGGAGCTCTGGAGAGGATGATGGCACGGATACGGAGGGGGTGGAGGAGGTGCCCCTTCGCCGCTGGTTGCAGGAGTTCAAAATGGAGATGCGGACAGAGATTAAAGGGATGCGGAAGGAGGTAAAAGACACCCTGCAGGCTATTCAGCAGGAGATGGGCGGCTGCGTGGAGGACTTGGAGAACCACGTGGAGGAGTCTGAGCGAGAGCTGCGCGGGGTTGTGGCCTTGCAGGAAACTCTCCAGACCCAGCAGAACGAACTGCAGGAGAAAATTGAGGAGCTCGAGGATCGTGCTAGGAGAAACAATCTGCGGATCCGGGGGGTGCCAGAGGAAGCGGCCGCAAGAGACTGTGTGGCAGTGGTCCAGAAACTCTGTGGCCATATATTGCAGCGAGGGGAAGTGGCTGACGTGAGTGTGGAGCATATAAGAGTGGAGAGAGCTCATAGAAGCCTTGGCCCCCGGAGGGAAAAGCAAGCACGGGACATTATAGCCTGTATGAGTACCTTCCCAATGAAAGAGCAAATTCTGAGCGTCGCCCGGAAGTTTGGGCGCATCGCATGGGAAGGCCATGAAATTGAAGTCTTTAACGATTTGTCTAAAGGCACGCTGGACAGACGACGGGAGATGAGAGATGTCACGGTGTATCTGAGAGGACAGAATCTTCGCTATCGGTGGTTGTTACCGTTTGGGGTTCTGTTGTCTGTGAATGGGGTAAATCGGAAGGTGAAATCTGTGGCCGAAGCGTGGACCACTCTACGAGAGCTGGGCTGCGAGGGGTTGCCTGAAGTGGGGGAGATGGAGCGACAGCGTAAGGCCCCAGCGGGGGCGAGCAAGCAGCAACGTCCCTCCAGTGCACAATGGCAACGTGTTGGAGAGCGCGGGAAGCGTCTACAGCGGATGTCCACGGATCGGCGGAGAGCTGCTTCGGAGACCGATACTTGAGACGGAAGATGGGACTGGCTTTTGCCGGCTGCAAGTATTGATCTAAGGAGGGGTGTTAGAGATCCCTTCTTAGGGTTCGGACACTGGACTCATAGGGCTTATGGGGGTTGGGGGGGCCGGGGAGGAGGGGTGGAGAGCTGTGGGTGGAGGGGCTCGGGGGCATGTGGGGCAAGTTGATGCTGTTTGATATATGCTGTATGTTGTACCAGTGGAGGCGGTGGATGGAGTGGGTGGCACATGGGGGATGTGGCGGGACGGGATCGGAGGGGACGTCCGGGAGGGTAAGAAGTGGGGGTGGAGGGTGGTGGGGGGGAGGGGGGCTGGGGGTGGGGGGAGGGGGGGATGGGGGTGGGAGGGGGTGGGGGGGAGAAGGGGGGATCAGAACACCAGGGAGGTAGTGGCGGGGGGGGGAGTGGATTCTTGTAGATGGTGCGGATAGGGACTATTAATGTGAAAGGGTTGAATTCTCCTACTAAGAGAGGGTTGCTATTTCAGGAGGTGGTGCGGGATCAGTGGGACGTGGTATTGATACAAGAGACCCACTTGAGGGCCGGGGAGGTGGGGCGGTTGCGACACCGCCAGTATCCGTATCAGTATTTGTCATGTAATAAAGAGGGTGGCAGGAAGGGGGGAGTGGCCATCTTGATTCGGGAGGGGTGTGGGATTAAGGTGGAAGGGTCCTTTAAAGATGGGGTGGGGAGAGTGGTGGGGATTAAAGGGAAATTGGGGGGAGAGGATATTTTGGTGGTGGCGGTGTATGGTCCTAATGGGCAGCAAAAAGGGTTCTGGCGTACAGTGGGGCACCTTATCGAGGGGGCAGGGGAGGGGAAGGTTCTGGTGGGCGGGGATTTTAATCTGGTGTTAGACCCGAGGGTAGATCGTAAGCCGCGAGGGGGGGATGGGGGGAAAAAGAATAGGGTAGAGTTATGAAAGGTGATGGGGCAATTTAATCTGGTAGATATGTGGAGGGCCCTGAACCCGGGGGGTGCGGAGTATACTTTTCACTCAGCTCCGCATGACAGCTGGAGCCGGATAGATTTGTTGTTGTTAGATAAGTCCTGGATGAAGGAGGTGAAAGATGGGGGTATTCAACCGGTGGGTTGGTCTGACCATGGGGCAGTGGTGGTGACGCTTCAGAGTCCGGTGAAGAGTGGGGGGGTGTTTTGGAGGCTGAATGATAGCCTACTCAGGGATGGAGTGGTGGTAGCCGACGTTCGGGAGGCTATAAAGGAGTATTTACATTTTAATGATACGGGGGAAGTGAAGGAGGTAGTGGTTTGGGAAGGGTTGAAGGCGGTGGTGCGGGGGAGGTTTGTTATGTGGGGGGCGAGGAAGAAGCGGGAGAGGGAGAGACGTGAGGACGCCCTGCGGAAGGAGTTAACGGTTGCGGAGGAACGATATCGGGGTTCAGGAGCTCGGCAGGATAGGAGGGAGATGGAGAGAGTGCGGGTTGAACTGTGGGCTTTGCAGACTGATAAGGTGGCACTTCTCCTACAAAGGGTGCGTCAAGTGCAGTATGAGTTTGGGGATAAGGCTGGCCGTTTGCTGGCACGGAAACTGCGGCAGCAAAAAGGGGCAGCGACCATTTACCAGATAGAAGGGCAGGATGGGAAGATGCGTAGGGGGGATGATGCCATTCAGGAGCGGTTTAAAGAATACTACCAGGAGCTCTACCGGGAGATGGATGGGGTGCGGGAGGGGGGGATAGAGGAGTATTTAGGGGGGATATCCTTGCCGGAATTATCTGCGGGAGCTGTTGAGGAGATGGAGGAAGAGATTTCCAAGGAAGAATTGGAAAGGGCGGTGAAGGGTTTGGCTGGGGGAAAGTCACCGGGTTTAGATGGGTTAACGGGGTCATTTTATAAGGTTTTTTGGGGGGAGGTAGGAGGTCTGTTGCGGAGGGTATTCAACGGGGCCATAGGGGAGGGGGGGGGGATTGTCCACAGAAATGTTGACAGCTGGGATCACTGTATTGTTAAAACCAGGGAAAGACCCCGGTAGGTGTAGCTCGTATCGACCTATTTCTTTGTTAAATGTCGACGTTAAATTGTTGGCTAAAATTCTGGCAGGGAGGTTGGCTGGGTGGATGCCAGGGATCATCCAGGTTGATCAAGCGGGGTTTATTGCCGGACGGCAGGCCGCAGATAATATCAAGCGGGCCATAGTGGTGATCTGGGAGGCACGGCAGGAGCAGGAGGACCTTCTCTTGATGTCTATTGACGCTGAGAAGGCCTTTGATAGAGTACACTGGGGGTTTTTAATGCGGGTTTTGAGGAAGGTAGGGTGTGGGCCGAAGTTTCTGGCTTGGGTGGGGGCTTTATATCAAGGTCCTAGGGCTCGGGTAAAGGTTAATGGGCGGTATTCCCGGGATTTTGCACTGGGTCAAGGGACCCGCCAGGGGTGCCCGCTGTCACCCTTGCTCTTCGCTCTGGTGGTGGAGCCGTTGGCGGAATGTATAAGGCGGAATGCACGGATCCACGGGTTGTGTCGTGGGGAGTGGGAGCACAAGATCTCTTTGTATGCTGATGACATCTTGCTATTCCTCGGCACTCCACTGGTTTCGATGCCGGAGGTGATGAGGGAGGTGGAACGGTATGGGGCCATCTCCGGTTTTAAAATGAATGTGGATAAAACCGAGGTGTTGAAAATACAGATAGATGAGGTGGAGGAAAGGAGGTTGAAGAGTATGTTTCAGCTGCGCTGGGTGCAGGGGTCTCTGGGGTATCTGGGAGTGCAGATCACGGATAGGTATGAGACTTTATTCTCTGCTAATTACCCACGGCTTCTCCGCAGTATTAACAGTGATCTGGCGGGCTGGATGAGAATGGAGATATCCTGGTTGGGGAGAATTGCGGCCATTAAAATGAATGTTCTGCCCCGTCTGCTCTATCTTTTTCATGCACTACTGGTGGAGATACCGGAGGGGATGATGCGGGGCCTCCAACGGAGGGTGTTCAGTTATATCTGGAAGAGGAAACCCCCGAGGGTAGCAAGGGAGGTGATGTATTCTCCTAAGGAGGAGGGGGGTTTGGGGGTGCCTAATCTCCACGCTTACTATTGGGCGGCCCAGCTTGCCCATGTAATGGGATGGCGGGAGGGGGGGAGGAGCGCCCCTGGGTGAACCTGGAGAAAGGGAGGGTTAGAGGGTGTCGTCTAACTGCTTGGTTGTGGGCGCCGAGGGGGGGAGGGGAGATTTGGGGCAGGGATCACCCGGGATGCGTCAGGTGGTCCGGATATGGGATAAGGTACGGGGTCCGGATATAGCACGGCAGGGAACGGAGTTTTCGCTGATGACTCCGTGGAGGGGGTGTAAAGCGTTTAAACTGGGCTGGGAGGGTGGTCGGTTTGACCTTTGGACAAAGAAGGGCTTGAGGTGTAGCTTTCAACTGGTGGAGGAGGGGGTGGTACGGAGTTTTGCGGAGGTGCAAGAGGAATTTAAGCTTGATAAGGGGGACAGATAGGCTTATGTGCAAATTTGGTCGTTTCTCTTCTCCGGAAAGCAGGGGGAATAGTTGGGTTGAGGGAGGAGATCTCCGGCTTGGAGGCCCTGTGGGTTGGGAAGCGTGGCTCCCGGGGTTTGGTGTCTGGTTTATATAAGGTAGTCTCGGGGGGGGGGGGGGGGGAAACATAAGTATATGGTGCAATGGGAGAGAGATCTGGGTAGAACTTTCTCTTTGGTAGAATGGAAACAGGTGTGGGATCAGATCAAGCGGGGCATGAGTTCTAGTGGGGTCAGAGAAAATAGTTATAAAGTTCTGCTGCGTTGGTATTACACATCTCAGCGCTTGCATCAAATATATAAGGAGGTTTCTCCCCTTTGTTGGAGGGGCTGTGGGGAGATAGGGACTTTTTGGCACATTTGGTGGAGCTGTGAGAAGGTCCAGAAATATTGGCGGTGGCTCACGGGGTGGATTCTGGAGAAATTAGGGGTTGGGGTGGAACTGGTGCCCACTATTTTGCTGTTGTCTTTCTGGGGGGAGGGGGGGAGAGGGCGAGGGGGTTAGATGGTGTTGGCTTGTTTGTGTGCAGCCCGTTGTGAGATTGCTGCCGCCTGGAAACAAAGGGAGATGCCCTCGGTGGTGCAGTTTGAAGGACGACTTAGGGCTATAGTTCTTATGGAAAAGTTAACGGCAGCACGTAGGCAGCGTTTGGGTGGGTTTGAAGAACGGTGGCGTGTATTGGAACGTGTTCTGGGGGTGGGGGGAGGGATGGGGGAAGGGGAGGGTGGGGGGAAAGGAAGGGATAGGGGGGATTAAGGGAGGGGGGCTTGGCGGGTGGGCGGGTAGTAATGGGGAGGGGGGGTGGGGGGGAACGGGGGGGGGCTGGAAGGAGGCCGGGACTTGGGTGGGTTGGGGGTGATTTGATGGGGAGGAGGGACGAAGGGTAGGTGGTGGCTACCGGATGGGGAGGGGGAGGGGAGAAGGGCGGGTAGGGTAACGGTATCCTCACTGGGGGGATACCCTTGTAATTTTATAAAAAATTGACAATTCCGTTGGTGGAGGGGGCGATGAGCTCGAGGTTGCCTAAGGTATATTTTACATTGTGGGGAATTGGGGTTAAGGGATGGACGGTAAAAAGGGAACTGTGCTTGTATTAGGCTGATTTTGCATACCTTTTTGCCGGCAGAGGCTGGGGGTTTGCCCTGGCTACTGTTAGTTATCCCCTGTTTAGAAGTTATTTTTTTATTTTGATCTGCTATAAGTGTTTGGATGTGTGCTGGATTTGTTGTCAATAAAAAGTTAAAAATTAAAAAAAAAAAAAAAAAAAAAAAAACTACAAAGACAAACTCTGAATCTATTGACACTATGCTTACGTCTTGCAGTCATTACATGTAGTAAGAAAAAGAACACTGTTGAGAAATTAATAGCGTTTTTGTGGTAGTGCCAGGAAAAAGGTTAAGCAGCATGGGTATACCAGAACACCTGATCTTTCTCTTGCACAATCTGTACATTGATCAAGAAACAACAGTTCGAACAGAACAAGGAGAAACAGAATGGTTTAAAATCAGCAAAGGTATATGACAAGGCTGCATATTTTCCCCCACCTGTTTAATTTATATGCAAAACAAATCATCAGAGAAGCAGGGCTGAATGAAGACAACAGAGATGTGAAGATTGGTGGAAGACTCAACAACCTTCGGTATGCTGATGATACCACATTACTGGCTGAAAGTGAAGATGATCTGAAACATTTGCATCCCAAGATTAAGGAACATAGTCTTAAAATGGGCCTGCGCCTTAATGTAAAGAAGACAAAGATCATGATAACTGGCAAAATCAATAAGTTCATCATTGATGGAGAAGAAATTGAAATTGTGGACAATTTTAACCTACTTGGATAAATTATTAATAAAGAAGCAACAGCAGTCTAGAAATCTGACGCTGCATTGCTATTGGCAGAATGGCTGTGAAGGACCTAGACAAGATTCTCAAGAACATCAACCCGATAGATATCAACAAACCTAACTGGCTCCTCGGAGACTTCAATCTTGCATCCACATTGCCTTCAGTATCCAACTCCTTCCTTGATGCCATGACCAATCTACACTACAGACAAATTGTAAATAACCCCACCCATAAACAAGGAAATCTCCTTGATCTCATCTTTGCCCCATCATCATCCTTGGAACTGCTAAATCAACTCGAGCCCTTATCAACCCCCGTCCCCTGGTCCGATCATAACCTTATAACATTCGTCATACCATCTGAGGAATCTCCAAACAAACCACCAGATGTTTATCCCCCATCGAAACCAGCACGATTCAAACCATTCAACATAGACACAATCATTTCCCAAACCATCCCAAAACTCTCTATAATACCAGACAACATCGATGAGACTGTATCAAACTGGAACAGCGCCCTTGGACTATCAGCCCAGCCTACCATCACAGATAACCAAATCATTACCAACTCTTCTATTTCCAAGAAAAAGAAAGCGCCATGGTTCTCCTCCGAGTTACGAACTTCCTTACAGCAACTGAGGAGGCTAGAGAAGAAATGGAGACACTCCCTAAATCCTTATGATCAATCCATTTACTTATCTCACCTGAAATCCCATCGTCAGCTAACCTGGGATAAGAGAAAAAATATCATGCAAGGCTCCTTAGCCGTTCTCTTAACAAACCGAGAGATCTCTTCCAATTGGTAAAATCCCTTACCAATGAGCCTTCTTCACCACAACAGGAACATATACATCCACAACTATATGCTGACTATATCCAATCCAAGGCGATCAAGATCACAACATTAACCACAAGTGCAACCACACAACCTTCCAACGTCCAATTCATACTCAATAATGTCTCATCCCCAACCCCAAAGACAATCGAAGAAATCATAACCTCCATCAACGCCACCACCGCCCCCAACGATCCATGTCCAGCCCACTGGATCAAATCACTGAGAACAGAGCTCAGCCCATACATATCAGCCTTAGCTGACCAATCACTTAGCTCCGGGATATTTCCAACAGCCCTCAAACAGACCTCCATCCGTCCCTTACTGAAAAACAATAAACTCAATCCGAAAAAGGAAGACTCCTACCGCCCAATTTCAAGTATTCCTTTATTAGCCAAGATCTTAGAAAAAGTAATACTGAGACAGATTCAACAACACATTGATTCCGAAGCCCCACTAGATCCAAACCAGCATGGGTTCAGAGAAGCTCACGGAGTTGAAACTCTCCTAGCTTCTCTAATGAACACGCTCATTAATACAACAGACAACATCAGAAATGGAGTCGCAATGATCTTCCTAGACATAGCAGCAGCTTTTGACTCTGTTGACCATGACCAACTGCTTGCCCGTCTCCACGAAAAAGGGATCCAAGGAATGGCATGGAACTGGTGCAAATCTTACTTGGAAGACCGCTGGCAACAAGTCCGGATTGGTAATACCACATCTAAGCCTTTCCATCAGAAGCAGGGAGTACCACAGGGTTCCTCCCTCTCAGCTCTGCTATTCAACATCTACATGCAGCCCATTTGCAACATCTCCCGTTCATTCGGAATATCATGTCTCATCTACGCGGATGATGTGCTCCTATTCACACCAATCAACGTGTTGAAACCTGACTACACTACATTAATCACCTGCTTCAATTCCATCTCAGACTGGCTGCTCACACAAAATCTCCGAATTAATTAAAAAAAAACAGAAGTCTTGATCGTCACAAGGAACAAAGACTTCACTCCTCCACCAACTCTAAGAACAAGAGATGCCGATCTACCACTCAAAACCACAATACGTTACCTAGGTGTTATACTTGACCAGCGGCTTGAGTTCAAAGATCATATAAAAAATACAGTAAAAGCCATCTACCACAAGATCAGGACACTCCGACATCTCAGACCTATGCTCGAACTATATGACTTCCGCACAACCTTCCAGGCATTAGTCACTCCACACTTCGACTACGCAAATATTGTACTACACGGCCTACCCAAGAGCACGCTGAATCCACTACAATTGGCCATGAATACAGCGGCCAGGGTTCTACATGGAGCCTCAAGGAGTCAACATATTACTCCCATCCTATTCGAACTTCACTGGCTTCCGATATCATGCAGGATTTTATACAAAGCCCTCATCTTGACCTTCAAAGCTTTCCACCAAATCTCACCATCCTCGTTATCTGACCTCCTTCATCACACACACAACACCAGATCTAGACGATCTGTAACAGAGAACACGCTAATGATCCCAAAAGGCCTGACAAAACTCACCCAGACAACTACCACAAGGGCATTCTCATCCTTCGCCACTAGATGCTGGAACATGCTGCCACCTAACATCAGATCACAAAAAGACGTGTCCCAGTTCAGAAAGTCTCTAAAAACACACCTCTTCCTACAACACCTCACAAGGCACTGGCTCCCCACCCCCTCCCCCTCCAACACAAATAAGAACATTAGAACATAAGATATGCCATACTGGGTCAGACCAAGGTCCATCAAGCCCAGTATTCTGTTTCCAACAGTGGCCAATCTAGGTCACATGTACCTAGCAGTTTCCCCAAGAGACACAAGTTCCACAATGCTTGTACTGGGTCAAGCATTGATATCTTCGGTCACTTCTTAATAATGGTTTATGGACCTTTCCTCCAGGAACTTGTCCAAACCTTTTTTAAACCCAGCTACACTAACAGCCTTTACTACATCCTCCGGTAACAAATTCCAGAGTTTGATTACACGTTGAGTGACAAAATATTTTCTTTTATTAGTCTTAAATAGTTTACCCTGTAGCTTCATTGCATATCCCCTAGTCTTTTTATATTCTGATAAGGTAAACAATCGATCTACGTTTACCCGTTCCACTCCGTTCATTAATTTATAGACTTCTATCATATCCCCCCTCAGCTGTCTCTTTTCCAGGTTAAAGAGCCCTAACCTTTTTAGCCTTTCTTCATAGGAGTATCCTTCCATCCCCTTTACCATTTTGGTGGCTCTTCTCTGTACCTTTTCTAAAATCGCTATATCCTTTTTAAGATACGGCGACCAGAATTGCACACAATATTCAAGGTGCGGTCTCACCATGGAACGATATAGAGGCATTATAATATCTTTTGTTTTATTTTCCATTCCTTTCCTTATCATACCTAGCATTCTATTTGCTCTCTTGGCTGCCGCTGCACACTGGGCCGAGGGTTTTAACATGGTATCCACAATGACGCCTAAATCTTTTTCCTGGGTGGTGGTTCCTAATGTGGAACCTTGCATCGTGTAACCATAGTTTGGGTTGTTCTTCCCTAGGTGCATAACCTTGCACTTGTCCACATTAAATTTCATCTGCCATTTTGATGCCCAGTCTTCCAATTTATCAAGATCCTCTTGCAGTTTTTCACAATCCTCTTGGGTTTTAACAACTTTAAATAGTTTTGTGTCATCTGCAAATTTGATAACCTCACTCGTTATTCCACTTTCCAGGTCATTTATGAATATGTCAAAAAGCAGCGGACCCAGCACAGATCCCTGGGGTACACCACTATTCACCTTTCTCCATTGGGAAAATTGGCCATTTAGCCCTACCCTCTGCTTTCTATCTTTTAAGCAGTTCCTGATCCACAATAGTACACTGCCTCCTATCCCTTGACTCTTTAGTTTTGCCAAAAGTCTCTGATGAGGGACCTTGTCAAAGGCTTTCTGAAAGTCCAGATACACAATATCAACCAACTCACCTTTGTCCACCTGTTTATTCACTCCTTCAAGAAAACATAACAAATTAGTAAGGCAAGATCTTCCTTGTCTAAAGCCATGTTGGCTGTCTCCCATTAGGTTGTGACTATCTACATGCTGAGTAATTTTATTCTTTATGATGATTTCTACCATTTTTCCCGGTACTGACGTCAGGCTCACCGGTCTGTAGTTTCCCGGATCACCCCTGGAACCCTTTTTAAAAATTGGTGTTACATTGGCGATCCTCCAATCTTCAGGTATTAGAGATGATTTTAATGATAGTTCACAGATTACTGATAGCAGTTCTGCAATGATCAATGATCATGGTTAGTCAAGTATGTTCCTGAAACTTCATTACCCGCCCCAGATCAAATCCTCGTAGACCCCCTTCTTTAGAGCTCAAAACATTTGAGAATTTATTGTAAATAGTTGTGTATTCTGTTGTTTTTTTTAACCCCAGTTATCCATGTTTCATTCCCTGTTACCTGTAAACTTGACATATGTTTTATGCTTAAGTACAAAGTTGTTAAAATGTAAACCGCGCTGATGATGAATAGTGCGGTATATAAAAGCTGTTAAATAAATAAAGAACAGAGATTTCTCTCTCCATACAAAGATTTGACTCATTCAAACCATGGTATTTTCAATGACATCATATGGATGTGAAAGATGGACAATGAAAAAGATAGACAGGAAGAAAATTGATGCCTTTGAATTATGGTGCTGGCGGTGAATTCTGCGTATACCATGGACTGCCCAAAGAAGAAACCAGTCAGTACTAGAGATGATCAAACCTAAACTTTCTTTAGAAGCTCAGATGACAAGACTTCGACTTTCATACTTTGGACACATCATGCGAAGAGAGAGGCCATTAGAGAAAGACATCATGCTTGGCAAGGTAGAAGGTCAACACAAAAGAGGAAGGCCAGCAATGAGATGGACTGATACAGTAACAGCAGCTACGAGTGCCAGTCTGTCAACAATGAGCCGCCTGACTGAAGACCGAACACAATTTAGGACAACTATCCAGAGGGTTGCCATGAGTTGACACAGACTAGACTGCACTTAACAACAGTTCTGATTCATAGATTTAGAATGCACATAGTAGGTGTGGCTTGTTTCTTGGCAATTAATTTATTTTCAATTAGAGGATGACACAAGGAGCATAAAATGAAGCAATTCTCTGTTAGAAAATTGCACCATATTGTATCAGGATGGCCTCTTTTTTAAGGCATCATCTTCTGTCATATATAAAGAAATCCTCCTCTGGCAGCCACAGAAAACTAAAAAAAATAGTATTTTTAAAAGAAAGGGGCTTTTAAAGCACTGCTAGGTGCTCCTTTTGCTTTGTATTCTTAACACTACAGGAGTTTCTCGTAGCTCATTAACTGTAGCTGAGGTTAAATTAGTTGAAATGTAGATGTAAATAAAACACTTGTTGAGGGTGACTACTTAGCAAATTGTTAAAGTCAGACATTCTCTACTGTATGGTTGATGGCCAGCTTTTTTCGTTCGAGAGTGTGTGAACCTAAATTTCTTTTTTTTTAATTTTATAGTAACAACATAAACAACTAACAAACACATACTATAACTACAATACATCTCAAGTCCTCCTACCCTCCCTGGCTCTCTGAGGGAATGACCTTACTTGATCTGAGTCCACAGACAATCTTTGTTGTTAATTCTGAATACCCTCCCAACATAGCTGGGGGGAGAAATACAGTCCTTTATACATTATGACATTTCATCTGATAGTTTAGCTCTGACTACATATTTATCCAACAACCACCATTTTTCTAAATTTGCAACAGCTTTGTCAGGATGATGCAACTTACTATATAGTTTCTCGTATCTGGCACTTTGACAGACAAGATTCCACCACATCTCAATTTAATTTTTGAGTCTTTCCAGTTCGCAAAAATAATCTTCAAAGCAATTGCCAACATAAAGTTCAGTAAAAAAAAAATGTATCCTTAGATAGGCCAAGAAAGTTCTCTAGCGATCTTAAGCATACAATGTTCCAGGATAGCACATTTGAAATATCTAATATTCTCTGTATTTTGAACCAAACCAGTCTCCAAAATCTCTGAACGTTAGGGCACTCAAAGATCATGTGTGAAAATGTACCAGCGACTTGCTGACAGGACCAACATTTGTCCCCTGTCTTTCTATCCCATTTAACCATTTTTACAGGTGTGATATATGCGCGGTGCATAAAGAAAAACATCGATTGAGTGATCGCCGCAGACCTGGAGACCCTTGTTATTGGGCCCCACAAAACTTTCCAATCCTTAGAAGAAAGGGGGCTATTCAATTCCGATTCCCATTTTTTGACAATCCCGTCAGTTCATGAGGAGTACAATCTCTAAAGTATGTATAAATTATTGAAGCGGCACCTGCTTTTTCTGCAACTTCCTTTAAATTTTCAAACAGATCTCCTTCAGCGGCCAAATCACCTATAATAATTTTAGTTGCTTCTATACTATGTCTGAGTTGAAGCCACTGCAGATAAATAGCTCTGGGAAGCGAGAACTCATTTTGTAGAGTGAAGAAGTCCTTCCAGCCCCTTAAATCTAAGAGCTGACCCAGGGTCCAAATGCCACATTCCTGCCATCTCTTCCACACAAACATCTTTCCTTTAATTTTAAACATCGGATTCCACCAAAGCGGCAACATCCTAGAGGGAGGATTGCCCTTTCCTATAATTTGTGTGAGTGTCAAGTAGGCCTCTTGGGTAGCTGAAATCACTTTCCCTACCATTGTCCACTCCAGGTGCTTCATGCCGAGGAGCCGGGCTAAAGGACAAGGCGCTACGACTCGACTCTCTACCTCTAACCACATTGGTTTTTGGGTAAGATAATCGCTGCCCACCCATAATGCCCCCTGCTTTAACAGGAAGGCGTAGTGGTATCATCAAAAATCCGGGAATTGTACTCCCCCTTTGCCTTTAGAGGCTTTTAATTTTTTTAGGGCGATCCTCGGTTGTTCCTGGGGAAGTGTGAAAGGCAACATTCCCAGCACATAGTTGTTTTTCAGCATTAAAGTTATTTTAATAGTTTCTAATCTTCCCCACCATGCACTGTTCCCTCTAAGCTGTGCGCGTGTGCGCGCGCACACACCTTGCCGAGCGAGCGCACATACTTTACAACAGAGCGCACAAAATTTACGGTTCTAATTCTGATAGAAAACAACACAGACGTCTTAAAAATTAAAAGTTGTTGTGTATTAACAGTTTTCACAAGTTCTGCAATATTTTCTAGTGCAATCAATGTGGTGTATATACTGTATTCTGACGTGTAGTCAAATTTTAAAGTATATAACTCTGAGAGTCGTTATGTGGCGCACAAAAATTTAACCTTCCTTCAAAAGCTGCACAGCTGATATTTTATGCGCACACAGCCTACAGAAACTTAGAGAGGGAACATTGCCACCATGTTAAGTGAAGAGGGGACCATGTTAATGGCATTTTACGTATCATATTTACTAAATCCTCTATGTTTTGTATGGTTTGCTCTGACGAAGCATCGTATCTTACTCCCAGGTATTTGACACTACCTGTCTCCCAACGGAATGGGAATGCCGCCATTGAGTCTGAGGTAGTTAAATTATTCATAGGGAATGCCACCGTCCTAGACCAATTTATTTTATAACCTGACATCCCTGAGTAGCGTTCAATCAATTCTAAGATCGCAGGAACAGCCGACGGTTGGGTGAACAGTAGGAGATCATCTGCGTATGCAAATAGTTTCACCTGTAAGTCACCGATTACTATCCTGGAGATGTCTGCTTTCTGTCTGATGGCTATTGCCAGTGGTTCGAGAGCCAAATTGAAGAGTAACAGGGAGAGAGAACACCCCTGTCGGGTGCCTCTGTGCAGTGAGAAGGAGCAAGATAGGATACCATTAGCAAAAATGCGGGCACTGGGATTTGAATATAATACACGTATCATGCTTATGAAATCTGGACAAAGCCCAAACCATTCCAAAATTTTAAACAGAAAAGGCCATTCAAGTCTGTTGAATGCCTTTTCTGGGTCCAGAGAGAGACCCACATAGGGAGAGTCTACAAGGTTTGCCCTATCGAATAGGTTACAAAGTAATCTTGCGTTGTCAGAAGTCGACCTTCCAGGGATAAAAACACACTTGTCGGGATGGATCAGATCCCTTATAACTTTAGAAAGCCTATTTGCTAAAACACTTGCATATATTTTATAATCTGAATTTAATAAAGAGATTGGTCTATAATTTATGACTTGATTGGGATCTTTCCCCAGTTTTTCCAGCACTACAATTGTAGCTTCTGAGAAATTTCCCGTGTGACCCTGTGAGCTATAAAGCTCCTCAAAGTAAGTCAGCAAATATGGAATCAAATCTTCTCCAAATACTTTATAAAACTCGGCTGGTATTCCATCCGGCCCAACTGCCTTTCCCGAGGTCATGGAATTAATTACCGTATGTATTTCCTCTCTCGATATGGGTCTATCCAACTCTCTGGACTGTTTCCCCAGTTTGGGCTGGCTTAAATTCCTCAAAAAATCGTTAGAGGCCTCTACGTCAGATGTTAATTCCGAGGAATAAAGTTTGTGATAACCCGCGAATGCCTCTAAAATTTGCTCATTGCTAGTCAATCTACCCTGGTTATCATCAAATATGGAGGTAATGCGGGATCTCTCTTGCTTCCCTCTTAAAGCATTAGCAAGAAGCTTGCCTGCTTTATTTTGTTAAACATGATATCGGGATAGTTGTTTAATCATTACTTGTTCTACTTCCAAACTTAAAATTTCATTATATTGGTATCTTAGTCTCTGGAGCTGCAGCATTATGCCTGCGCCCGATTGTTTTTGCCAAAGACGTTCCCCGGCTCTGATTTGCTCGCCTAGGATGCTTAGTTGGGCCTTTCTCCGTCTATTCTCCTTAATAGTGAAACTAGTGATTGTGGCCCGCAGAAAGGCTTTAAAAGCCTCCCACCAAGCCCAACTTGCCGTGTCACCTAATTTGTTTGTGCTAAAATAGCCCCTGATAGCAGATCTCAATTCTTCCTGAAAGGAAGCATCAGCTAACCAAGATCTGCCAAAGGACCATGTCCGACTATGTTTATTTGCTTCCCGGAATGATAACTTTAACGAGATAGCCGCATGATCAGAGATATGCATGCTCAGAGTTTCTGCTTCACAGGAAGCCGAAACCAATGATCTAGAGATTAGAAAAAAATATATTCGCGAGAAAGAAATATGTGACGAGGAGAAAAAGGTGTAATCTTTATCTTTAAGATGGAGCAGTCTCCAGATGTCACTCAGTCCTGTGGACTCCATAAGGGCCCGGAGAGCCATCCCTCACTCTGGAAGTCCTCTCCACTCTGCCAGGGTTCCGATCCAATAAAGGATCTAATACCAGACTATAATTAGCACCAATAACAACTGGTGTAAGGATATCATCCTGTAAGATTCCAGCAATTTCCTTAAAGAACTTGGGGTCATCATTATTAAGGCTGTAGACATTTAAAATTGTCAACTTCGTCTCTCCCACCGAAATAGATGATTTCGCCCATCTCCCATCTGAGTCATTGCATGTGGCTTCCACCTTAATCCCTAAAGATTTACAAGCTAATATAGCTACACCATTCTTTTTTTGGATTGCAGGAGAGTGGCCGATTAAAAGAAAGTGCCTTTCCTCCAACTTTTTTGTTTCAGCCAAAGTTAAATGGGTTTCCTGCAGTAGGACCAAATCAGCTTGCTGATGTTTACAATATGCAATGATCTTTTTCCTCTTTATCGGACTTTTAATACCCTTAACATTCAGAGCTAATATGTTCATCACATTGGCCATAAATCCATAATGAAAACACACCAGTAAGTGCCTGTGAACATCAGAAAATTGTGGATCAACCTTCTGCTACCCTCAGAGAGCAACCCATTACCCCCAAAATAAGGGGGCCCATTCATTAGGTGAGACAGCAAATGGAAAAAAACAACCCACGGCATGCCCCCGACCCGTGACTTGTTAAGTATCTCCTCTCCCCTATCTTCTTGAGTTAAAAATAACAAACTATCCGGTTTGCCACCACCTACACATGGGATACCAGTAACCCCGCCAACCTTTAAACAATGAAACCACGTACCCTTACCTCTTTATCCACCCTCCAACCCTGCCCACTCAAATGGGTCCTAACACAAACTAGTTCTGACTACATAACTAGCATACAGGAGTAGGTATAACTTTAAGGAACAGGTTATGATGTCTGAAGTTTTGGGGTAGAAAATAACATACGGCTCCAGATCCAGCATTTAGGCGCGCGACACAGACATGCCCCGAAAACAAAATACCGTCTTGCAGCTCCCACAGAAGACCATCCAGCTCGCGAGAAGAGCCACTTCCATCCTCAGCGCATTAACAATGCTTCCTGATCCTCGATGTACCGCTCCAACGACGCCGGATCTTCAAATGTTTTTGTGGAATTGTTCAGAGTAACTTTAAAATGGGCTAGGTAAAATAATCTGTATAGTGCCTGCAAACGCTGAAGTCTTGCTCTGAAAGACAGAAATTGCTTGTTCTTCTCTACCGTTATTTTACTAAAATCTGGGTAGAGAGAAATTTTATGTCCATCATACTGGAGGGAAGTAATAGCTCTGGCCACTGTCATTATTTGTGCTACTTGTTGAAATCTTAGCACACAAAAAATAATAGGCCTTGGCTTTCTGATTTGTGAACTCGTTGCCAACGGAACACGGTGTGCCCTTTCTATTTCAAAAGGGTGGGCTAATTCAGTTTTCAGCAGCTTAGGGTTTAGCCCCTGTAGAAAGGCAACTGGATCTTTCCCTTCTGCGCCCTCTGGTATCCCCACTACACGAATGTTGTTCCTTCTGGCCCTATTATTCATGTCTTCCAAGCTGCGTTCCAGCAGCTCCACTCTCCGTGACGTTTTTATGAGTTGCAGGATTCGCTCTTCATGGGCCACAACGGTCATCTCGGTTTTCTCAACTCTAGTCTTGAAGGACTAGAAAAAGGGACTATTACTTCTGGAGAGAGATCTGCAACTGTGAGTATATACTTCTGGTAATTTTCTAAAAGGAATTCTTTGTATTAAAGCTAATTAATCTGTGAACCCACTATTTTTTGTTAAATCAGTCAGGGCCTAGTAGCAGCAGTTTAAGTTTAAATTTAAAACACAGAGGAGAACGTTCTGGTTACATTTCATACCCAGCAGAGAGCTTGTATTTTAAATTTAATAGTCACTCAGGGCCTAGTAACAGCAAAGTACTTTTAGTTTAAATTTAAAACACAGAAGAGAGCTTTCTGGTTACATTTGGAACCCAGCAGAGAGCTTGTAGTTTAAATTTCATAAGAAGTTAGAGCCTAGCAGCAGCTAAGAGCTATAATTTAAATCAAATCAGAATATAGCTTACCTCAGCAGCAGAAGACAGGGTACTGTGTAGCAGCCCTCTTTTAATAAGTGTTATTTCCCTCCCTCCCCACACCCACCCACCCCTGGGATAATCGTAGCTTTCTAGGTACTTACACATCTTAAAAGGCAGGAGGTGCTCTCAGGTGAAGCTCATTACCCAAATCAGTCATACACTAAGGACCTGAGATTAGTTAAGCTTCAGGTGAACAAGGTATATTACACGTATTAGGTACAGTGTTATTAGTATAAATATCCATAGCAACCCTTAGTAAGTAAAGAACTTAAAGATCTAAACACTGCCTCGCCTCCTCTATGCCTTTCAGACGCTCCCGGTGGGGGTGGGAGCTAGGGATCTTAGGATGTTGCAAAGCCAGATTTTTGCTTTTGTTTGGGGGAATGGCAGGCCACGGGTGAGTCGGAGGGTGTTATATGCCACTCGTGAGAGAGGGGGGTTGGGAGTTCCTGATGTGGGCCGATATTACGCAGCGGCTCAGTTACGGCAGGTTTTTGAATGGAGGGATCGGGGAGAGCCATATAAGCGTTTTTGGGAAATAGAGCAATACTGGGCGGAGGCGATTCCTCTACGATACTTGCCGTGGATTTGGGATAAGCTGCCCGAGGGTAGGTGGCGGGACAACCCCTATATCTGGCACTTGCTCATGCAATGGCGGAAGGCTAGGAGGAAGTTTTGCCCAGGGGCCAGTTTCTCGTTGATGGGGCCGTTGAGGGGGACGGTGGGATTTATTCCTGGCAGGGAGGGGGTCTTTCAACGGTGGGAGAGGGTGGGACTTGATACCTTTGATAAGTTCCTGGATGGGGGTGAAATTATCCCCTTCCCGGACCTTAGAGTGAAATACCAGCTGAAAGGAGGTGATTTTTATGCACATATACAGGTTAAGCATTTCCTAGCCACTAAACTAACGCCAGCACTCCGTGAAGGGGCACTAGATGTTCGGGAAGGGCTTTGGCGCTGTTGGGACAGTTCCAGGGGTTTAATAACCCAATTGTACCGGGGCTTAGGGGGGGGACCTTGGCGGACGTTTAAGCATCATCTTGACTGGGAGCGGGATTTGGGCCGGAAGTTAGATGAGCAGGAGTGGCAGCGTGTACACTTGAATATTGGCCGGCAGGCTCTGTCGGTGGCAGTCCGGGAGACATCCTATAAATTGCTTTATAGATGGTATTATACCCCTTTGAGGTTGCATAGGATGTTTCCGGGAGTGTCCGATAGGTGCTGGCGCGAGTGTGGTGAGGAGGGGTCCTTTATTCATGTGTGGTGGGAGTGTCCCCGGGTTAGATTATACTGGAAGGCAGTGCAGGAATGTCTCCAGAGCACCTTTGGGAGGGGAGTGGAAGTGGATCTGGGTTTTGGGCTGCTTGGGATTTGGCCCGCACAGAATGCTCGGGTGGCAGAACGTCCTATAAGGGCCTGTATCCAGGCCGCCCGTAGTGAGATCGCTCGGGCCTGGAAGCAGGTGGATCTTCCGAGTCTGGCACTATGGCGGTGCCGACTGCGGCGGATAGTTTTGATGGAGCAGCTAACCGCGATTAGGCGGCAGCAGCATGAGAAATTTACTGGTCTTTGGTCACCCCTGTTGAAATTTCTTGCGGAAGGCTAGGCCTCCGGGGGGGGGGGGTGAGGGGGGGGAGGGGGGGTTTGTTGCACTGTTGGGAAAGTTGATGTCATTGGGGGTTACCCTGGTTGGGGCCTCCAGTTTTCTATGCTGTAAATGTATTTTGGGTTGTAATGGGGGGGAGGGGGGAGAAAAATTGAAAATGGGATTGTTTTGAAGGCATGTCGCTATATATAGGATGACGGAGTCTGTACTGTGTCCTTTGCTTTGCTTTTGTTTTCTTTTTGTTTTGTTTTGTTTACCTGCTTTGGATACTGTGATATGTAGTTGACTCTGTGCCAATAAAAATTTAAATAAGAAAAAAAAAAAAGATCTAAACACAAACTTAAAACTAAGATGAAGACAGCAGTCCAGCAGCGGGATGGGGGCATTCCAGTCTTTTGCATTGAGTGTCACATGTATGATTTTCTCCCAGTTGGTGAGAGGTCTTACGTGTGCACTAAGTGCAAGGAACTCTTTGCTCTCAGGGAACGAGTCCGTTCTCTAGAGGCTAAAGTAGCAGACTTGGAAAGCATAAGACAGACAGAGAGGTACATAGACGAGACCTACAGGGATATAGTCCTGAAGTCCCACCTCCAGTCTGGCAGCATCCCTGTTGCCATGGAGGAGAGAGGTCACGTGACAGGAGAGCATCACCCTGGTGTGGCAGGAAGTGATCCTGTAACTAGGACCTGTCCTCCAGGTGATGTAAAACCCTCTCGCACCGAGGAAGTTTCTCCAGGGCCATGTGCCCATGAGGGAAGGGTTAGGACAGCCGTTATAGTTGGTGATTCGATGATTAGGCATGTAGATAGCTGGGTGGCTGGTGGACGTGAGGATTACCTGGTAACATGATTGCCTGGTGCGAAGGTAGCGGACCTCACACGCCACCTAGATAAGGTCTTAGATAGTGCTGGGGAGGAGTCTGCTGTCTTGGTACATGTCGGTACCAATGACATAGGAAAATGTGGTAAGGAGGTTCTGGAGGCTAAATTTAGGCTTTTAGGTAGGAAGTTGAAATCCAGAACTTCCAGGGTAGCGTTCTCCGAAATGCTTCCGGTTCCACGCGCAGGACCCAAAAGGCAGGCAGAGCTCTGGAGTCTCAATGCGTGGATGAGACAATGGTGCAGAGATGAGGGTTTTGGATTTGTTAGGAACTGGGGAACATTCTGGGGAAAGGAGGGGCTCTTCCGAAGGGATGGGCTTCACCTTAACCGGAATGGAACCAAGCTGCTGGCATTAACCTTTAAAAAGGGGATAGAGCAGCTTTTAAACTAGATATTATGGGAAAGCCGACAGTCGCCCAAGAGCGGATGGTTCGGAAGAATGTATCTTTGAAGGATACTACCAAAAGCAGAGAGGTTCCACAAAAGAGTAAAGAAGCCCAAATGCCCTCAAGTATGGAGCAGACAGAGTTTAAAGATCCCAAATTACCCATGTCTAACAATAGCCAAATTAATACGAATAAAATACATTCTCTAAAATGCTTGTATGCAAATGCTAGAAGTCTAAAAAATAAGATGGGAGAGTTAGAATATATAGCACTAAATGAAAGGTTAGATATGATTGGAATATCAGAGACATGGTGGAAGGAGGACAACCAGTGGGACACTGTGATACCTGGGTACAAACTATATCATAATGATAGAGCTGATCAAATTGGTGGAGGGGTTGCTCTCTATGTTAGAGAGGGCATTGAGTCAGAAAGGATTAAAGTTTTGCAGGAAACAAAATCTGGTGTAGAATCTATATGGATTGAAATTCCATGTAAAAGGGGGAAGAAAATGGCAGTGGGGGTGTACTATCGAGCGCTTGGCCAGAATGACCAAATGGATGATGAAATGCTCAAAGAAATCAAGGAAGCTAACAAAAGTAACAGCGCAGTAATAATAATGGGTGATTTCAACTACCCCGGTATCGACTGGGTCAGTGTCACGTCAGGACATGCTAGGGAGATAAAGTTCCTAGATGAAATAAATGACTGCTTCTTGGAGCAGCTGGTTCATGAACCGACCAGAGGGGAAGCCATATTAGACCTAGTCCTTAGTGGAACACCAGATCTAGTGCAAGAGATAAGGGTGTTGGGACCACTTGGCAATAGTGATCATAGCATGATCACCTTTGATTTAATTAGTGGAGGAGGGATAGTAAGGAAATCCACAGTACTACCTTTTAACTTTCGAAAGGGAGACTATGATAAAATGAGGAAAACAGTTAAGAAAAAACTAAAAGGAGCAGTTGCAAAGGTTAAAGACGTACATCAGGCTTGGCTGTTGTTGAAAAATACTATCTTGGAAGCCCAAACCAGCTGTATTCCACGCTTTAAGAAAAGTGGAAGGAAATCCAAAAAACTGCCAGCATGGTTTAAAGGTGAGGTCAGAGAGGCTGTTGTTGCCAAAAAAGCATCTTTCAAGAAATGGAAAAAAGAGCCAAACGACGAAACCTGGAAACATCACAAGCACTGGTAAGTCAAATGCAAGGCATTAATAAGGCAGGCAAAGGGAGAATTTGAGAAGAAGCTTGCTGCGGAAGCAAAAACGCGAAGTAAAGACCTTTTCAAGTACATTCGTAGCAAAAAACCTCTGAGAGAGTCAGTTGGTTCATTAGATGATAAAGAGGTTAAAGGAGCACTAAGAGGCGACAAGGCGATAGCGGAGAGATTGAATGAATTCTTTGCTTCAGTCTTTACTGAGGAAGATGTAGGGATGTTACCCATGACTGAAGTGGTATTTAAAGGTGCGGAAGAATTGAAGGAAATATCGATACATCGGGAAGATGTATTACAACTATTAGATAAACTGAAGAGTAGCAAATCACCTCGGCCGGATGGTATACATCCAAGGGTGTTGAAAGAACTGAAATATGAGATAGCAGACCTGCTATTAGTAATCTGTGAACTATCATTAAAATCATCTCTAATACCTGAAGATTGGAGGATCGCCAATGTAACACCAATTTTTAAAAAGGGTTCCAGGGGTGATCCGGGAAACTACAGACCGGTGAGCCTGACATCAGTACCGGGAAAAATGGTAGAAACCATCATAAAGAATAAAATTACTCAGCATGTAGATAGTCATTACCTAATGGGAGACAGCCAACATGGCTTTAGACAAGGAAGATCTTGTCTTACTAATCTGTTATGTTTTTTTGAAGGTGTGAATAAACAGGTGGACAAAGGTGAGTCGGTTGATATAGTGTATCTGGACTTTCAGAAAGCCTTTGACAAAGTCCCTCATGAGAGACTTTTGGCAAAACTAAAGAGTCATGGGATAGGAGGCAGTGTACTATTGTGGATCAGGAACTGGTTAAAAGATAGAAAGCAGAGGGTAGGGCTAAATGGCCAATTTTCCCAATGGAAAAAGGTGAATAGTGGTGTACCCCAAGGATCTGTGCTGGGTCCGCTGCTTTTTGACATATTCATAAATGACCTGGAAAGTGGAATAACGAGTGAGGTTATCAAATTTGCAGATGACACAAAACTATTTAAAGTTGTTAAAACCCAAGAGGATTGTGGAAAATTGCAAGAGGATCTTGATAAATTGGAAGACTGGGCATCAAAATGGCAGATGAAATTTAATGTGGACAATGCAAGGTTATGCACCTAGGGAAGAACAACCCAAACTATGGTTACACGATGCAAGGTTCCACATTAGGAACCACCACCCAGGAAAAAGATTTAGGCGTCATTCTGGATACCATGTTAAAACCCTCGGCCCAGTGTGCACCGGCGGCCAAGAGAGCAAATAGAATGCTAGATATGATAAGGAAAGGAATGGAAAATAAAACAAAAGATATTATAATGCCTCTATATCGTTCCATGGTGAGACTGCACCTTGAATATTGTGTGCAATTCTGGTCGCCGTATCTTAAAAAGGATATAGCGATTTTAGAAAAGGTTCAGAAAAGAGCCACCAAAATGGTAAAAGGGATGGAAGGATACTCCTATGAAGAAAGGCTAAAAAGGTTAGGGCTCTTTAACCTGGAAAAGAGACGGCTGAGGGAAATATGATAGAAGTCTATAAATTAATGAACAGAGTGGAACGGGTAAGCGTAGATCGATTGTTTACCTTATCAGAATATAGAAAGACTAGGGGACATGCAATGAAGCTACAGGGTAAACTATTTAAGACTAATAAAAGAAAATATTTTTCACTCAACGTGTAATCAAACTCTGGAATTTGTTACCGGAGGATGTAGTAAAGGCTGTTAGTGTAGCTGGGTTTAAAAAAGATTTGGACAAGTTCCTGGAGGAAAGGTCCATAAACCATTATTAAGAAGGGACCCAGGATATCAATGCTTGAACCAATACAAGCATTGTGGAACCTGTGTCCCTTGGGGAAACTGCTAGGTACATATGACCTAGATTGGCTACTGTTGGAAACAGAATACTGGGCTTGATGGACCTTGGTCTGACCCAGTATGGCATATCTTATGTTCTTATGTTCTTATGTTAGTTGTAAGACCCTCCATTTGAATCAACCGCACGGATCTCCTTTAAAATCTCCTGCAATCCTTCCACCGAATCCTGTTGCGACACCATCTTGTGAGGGGACAACGGGTCCGATTTTGTTCTTTTTCTGCCAGCACCCCGTGAATTCGCAAAGTCCAATCGAGTCTGTTTGCTGCTAGCCATGTTTGCCAAGTGGGGGGGGGGGGGGGTGAGGGGGTAGCCTCCATAAACTCCACTTCCCTACTGGGGATTGATAGGGCAGGATTAATTGACAGGGTCCGAGGGAGAAAATCTCCTACGCGGCCATGTTGATCCTTAGCTGGCTCCACCTCCGTGAACCTAAATTTCTAACATCTTTTCAAAAGAATAATTGAACAAAGGCATCATTAAAAGACTACTATATTTATACCTTTTCATTGCCACCAGAAAGAATCTTCACGAAACAGCTTTTCATAGAAATGTAAGTCTGTGTCTCAGAATAATAGCACTTAAATATCTAAATGTCGAATAGTGCTTTATATTTGCTTCCCTTTTTTGTTATGGTTCTCTGTCATCAAGCAGGATGAATCTGCCACATGTGATGATGTCATCTGATGGCAAGGAAACAGTCACTCTCTTGGAATTCAGAAAGGACAATAAAAGCTTTCGGAACATGTGCAGAAGATATGTTGCATTTGTGTGCTTGCTCTGGTCCCTCAGTTTTCTTTTATTGGCTTTACTGATTGGGTGTCTTGCTTTCTCAATCCCTGTGACTGTACTTTGTTCTTCCACAGGGAATTTCCTTCTATTTTTTCTCTGTCTTTTTCCGTTTTTACTTTATTCATCTCTTAGCTTTAGAAAGAAGAAAATAATGTGCTGAAAATGGAGTTATTTCCAGGAACAAGCAGGATTGCAGTCTTCCCATATGGGTGATGTTGGCACCAACGGAGCCCGCGTGGGAACACTCCCCAGCGTCCAATAGGAAAGCTTTTGGGAGCCCTTCACTGGTCCTGCCTGCTTGCCTTCTGTCTTCCCAACCCCTCTCCTCAGTTCTTTGTTTTCTGTGGAGCCAGCAGGACACACCGTTCCTGTCACCGCAAAAATACTTTTCTTTTGTAGTATAGCATCGTGGTTCTGCCTTCCCATCGATGCCGGTTACGTTGAACCCGACACGGTCCCGATATCATTTTCTTTATTTTTATTTTTATATGCGGTTTTCACCATCAAACTAGGCCTCAGGCCACAGGAACTGGCGCCTGGCCTAAGTTCCTTGGTGTCCGCGCTGAGAGCTGCAGAGCCATCTGGGCTGAAGTCCAGAATGTTGGCCTTGGAGCACAGACTGTCTGCCTTCATGGACCAGCAGTGGGCGTTGATGTCTGGCACTACTGGCTCCTCTGCCAAGGATGCCCCCAGAGGCCTAGCCAATCCTCGAGGTCAAACAGCCCCGAGTCGATCCTTGGCAGAGGTCTCAATCCAGATCCTGCTCAACAGGACAGAGATCTTCCCCAGCTAGCATACATGACACCAGCCAAGGAGCCTCTGAGGGGCTTGGACCGGGTTTAAGCCTGGAACCCTCAGGTCACCCTCCCCTAGAGACTTTCACCGATTACTTGGATTGGGAGACTGAGGACGAGGAGTCCCTGATATCTGTCTCGACTGCAACATCCCCTCGGACCCGTCCCCCTCTGAGTCTCGATGTCAGTCTTCGCCTGAGGACATGGCATTCCATGACTTCATGTGGGACATGTCAAAGGCTGTGGTGTTCCCCACTGAATCGGAGGAGGACCCTCATACAGAGGAATTAGAAATCCTCCAGTACGAGACTCTACTGAGAGAATCCTTGATGGTCCCCATCCCACCCATCCTGGAATGGCTCATGCTCCACATGTGGGAAACACTGGCACCTGTGCCCGTCGTGAGTAAGCGGCTTGACTCGATGTATGGGTCCGCTGGAGCCCGGGCTCCATGGTGGTGGAGTCGGCCATGCGTCGGCTAAAAAGCCAGAAGATGCACTCCTCGTGCCCTTGGGTAGGGAGGCCTGCACCCTGGATGCCCTCGGCAGAAAGTGCTACCATGGCTCGATGTTCATGGGCCAGATCCAGGCCTACCAGCTGTACATGGGCATGTACCTGAGAGACCTGGTGAAGGAACTCACAGGATTCTCAGCTGGTCTCTCTGAGGAACTCCTGCAGCGGTTTAGGAATCTGTCCAAAGCTGTCCGGGAGTGCTCCTTATTTATGACTCCAGCAGCCTACGACGGCCTCGAGTCGGCAACTTGAGTAGCTGCGGTGGGCATCGGTGCCCGACGCCAAACCTGGCTACCATCTTCTGACCTTGAGCAATAGGTTCAGGACAAATCGGTCAATGTCCCATGCCAAGGGGAGAACCTCTTTGACAAACCCATGATGGAGAAGGCAGCCAAGTTAGAGACTGAACTCGTGACGAGGATCAGGCTCTCCAAGAAGACTGCTACCCTTCCCTGACAGAAGGGCTCGGGTAAAAGGAAGGAGGCTGCTTACAAAAACTACCCCCATTTCCAGGCTTCCCCAGCAGAGTCAGCAGGCCAAGGGACAGGAGTATGGCCCAACATAAGCAGAATGCTCCCAAGCCACAGGCGTTGGCTCCAGCCCAGTCTGGCAGGAGCTTTTGACTCCTTGGACATAGCCTCTCTTTCCCAAGGAGGACAGCAGCCCACAGGGTGCCATCTGATTTTCTATGCCCACAGATGGCCAGCCATCACCACCGATTCCTGGGCACTTCAAGTGGTCAGGGAAGGCTACCTCCTCCACCTAACGCGCTATTCATGAAAACATTCCTCCAATCTACTGGTAGGCTAAATAACTGCCCAATGGCTGTAAATCTTTAATCTTTGATTCTCATATGATTTTTGAGAATTTTGAGGTCTCAGACTTTTTATGACACTAATTTCAAAACATGTCTTTTTGCTAAGTGCTGTTATAGCATCAACGACCTCTATTTTCTTTTATGGCTACACATCTAAACTGATGTTATCAGATCTTTAAACTCAAAAAGTGCTTATCTTGATTATCTGAAGTTTGCCTGACGCCTCTATCTGGCACCATGTCAGCGTTTCACCTCGATGGGTTTCCTCAGGGGATTTCTTTTATTCTAGCACTGTTGAAGAAATAGTACTGTTACTGTTATGCCTATAATTCTGTCGTTTGAAAGCATAGCCTAATATGCAAGGATATACTGTTTTACCTTTGTTGCATATATCATTCAATGATAGTCTGTTATTCAGTATAGTGCTGCAAGCCCTCCAGGCCTCGAAAAAACGCCACGCATGCGGATTCGAGTATTCTAGTCCCTTTAAACACTGACACTGTGACGTCATATCCATTTTGTCTCATCTGGGGAATGGGGCAATTCCTATTTATATATTTTTATTACTTTTAAATTTTCCATCCAATCTTGATTTTTACATCCATAAATGTTATATACACGCTCCCCATTCTATTGCGATGTTAAGACCATGTGGGATAAGTGTACCTAACTTATATATGCATCTTTGTTCTCTGATGATCAGGGTTTGTTCTTTGGATTTCCCATCCCTTCCTTTATTGATCTTATCTATACAAAAGCATCGTAAGTCATCAAAATTGTGATTATTCTCCAGGCAATGTGTCACCATAGGGGCTTCCTGTGTCCTACAACGCAATCGGCTGCGATGCTCATTCATTCGAATCTTGAAAGTTCTGATGGTTTTGCCAATGTACAATAACCCACAAGGACATTTTATACAGTACACTACGAAACTTGAACTGCACGTAGTGCTATGTTTTAATGTGTACTTAATGCCATGACTTTCAAATTCCATAATTTCTTCTGATATATAACAGATGTTACAATTTCTGCACTGTCGGTGTCTTATCAAAGTTTTTTCTCCGGAGTTGAATTTTGATCTTAAAACTGTAGGACTAAATGTTTCTTTAAGATTCCTATGCCATGTCCATACACAACGGACCTTCTGATGTCGTAACCCTGGGAGTGTACTTAGGACATTCAGATGACGTTTGACAATGCGTTTGATCTGAAAACATTAAAACATAGCGCTACGTGCAGTTCACGTTTCGTAGTGTACTATATAAAATGTCCTTGTCCAAATGGATATGACGTCACAGTGTCAGTGTTTAAAGGGACTAGAATACTCGAATCTGCATGAGCGGCGTTTTTTCGAGGCCTGGAGGGCTTGCAGCACTACATTGAATAACAGACTATCATTGAATGATATATGCAACAAAGGTACGACAGTATATCCTTACATATTAGGCTATGTTTTCAAACGATAGAATTATAGGCATAACAGTAACAGTACTATTTCTTCAACAGTGCTAGAATAAAAGAAATCCTCTGAGGAATCCCATCGAGGTGAAACGCTGATATGGTGCCGGATAGAGGCGTCGGGCAAACTTCAGATAATCAAGATAAGCACTTTTTGAGTTTGAAGATCTGATAACATCAGTTTAGATGTGTAGCCATAAAAGAAAATAGAGGTCGTTGATGCTATAACGGCACTTTGCAAAAAGACATGTTTTGAAATTAGTGCCATAAAAAGTCTGAGACCTCAAAAATCTCAAAAATCATATGAGAATCAAAGATAAAAAATTTACCGCCATTGGGCAGTTATTTGGCCTACCAGAAGATTGGAGGAATGTTTTCATGAATAGCGCGTTAGTCTAATCCTCTATAAATCAGACCAGCATTTATAGTGATACCTCCTCCACCTGGCACAGACACCTCCCCCCCTTCATCCCGGGAGAGCCCGCCAGGTCTCCCTTTCACCAGGATCTTGTACTAGAGGAACTCGCAGGCCTTCTCGAGGACAAGGCAGTGGGATCTCAGGGGCAAAGGTTTCAACTCTAGGTATTTCCTCATGCCAAAGAGGACAGGGGGCCTAAGGCTCATCCTGGACCTGCGAAACCTCAACAAGTTCCTGGTGAGGGAGAAGTTCAAGGTGCTCTCCCTTAGAATATTGCTGCCTTACCTCCAGCAGGGAGACTGGCTATGCTCCTTGGATCTGAAGGATGCTTATACCCACATCCTCATTCACCCCAGCTACAGGCAGTACCTGCAATTCATGGTGGGGGGCAGACACTACCATTACAGGGTTCTACTCTGTGGCTTGGCCTCTGCCCCAAGGGTCTTCACCAAGTACTTGACAGTAGTTGCCGCCTTCCTCCGTCTCCAGTTAGTATTTGTCTTCCCATACCTGAACGATTGGCTCATAAAGGGAAGCATGGTGCAGAGGTGCAGCAGGCCACCGAACGCACCTTCTAAGTTCAAAAACACCTGCGCTTCATGGTGGGGGGAGGCCATTACCAATACAGAGTGCTACCCTTTGTGCTGGCTTCCGCCCCAAAGGTCTTCACCAAGTACCTGGCGGTGGTGGCTATTTACCTCCGTCTCCAAAGGATATTCATCTTCCCCTACCTTGACACTGGCTCATAAAAGGAAGCGCAGCCACTGATGTGCAGCAGGCTATGGCCCACACCATCCACATCCTACAACATTTGGGGTTTGTAATAAACCACCCCAAGTCCCATCTCCTCCCGACACAGGGGCTGGAGTTTGTAGGGGCAAAGCTGGACACGGTCCAGGCAAAGGACTTCCTCCCCCTGGACCGGGCCGACCATCTCAGAGCATTAGCCACAGATGTGCAGCACCATCGCTCTGTCGCCCAGCTCCTTCTCCGCCTACTCTGCCACATGGCCTCCACGGTCCATGTCACCCCCGATGCCCGCTTCCACATGAGGGCGGCCCAGTGATGTCTTTGGGACCAATGGACACAGGCCACCAGTCAGCTCCAAGACCGAGTCTTAGTGACCCAGCAGCTTGCAGACTTCCCGATGTGGTGACAGGACCCGCAGCACCTCCTGGCAGGGATGCCCTTCCAAGTCCCAAGCCCCCAAAGAGTCCTCACAATGGATGCCTCCCTACTGGGATGGGGAGCCCATTGCGAGGAACTTCGCACCCATGGCAGCTGGTCACCAGCCGAGGGCAACCAGCAAATCAACCTCCTAGAGTTCTGGGCCATATACTTAGCCCTACAAGCCTTTCACCAATGTCTGAGCCACCAGCCTGTGCTGATCCAGACAGACAACCTGATAGCGATGTTCTATGTGAACAAGCAAGGGGGCTCGGAATCTCGCACCCTTGTCACAAGGTGATGACACTCTGCTCCTATGGGCTCCGCCAGGGAATGCTCCTCTGGGCGGTGTATTTACCTGACCAGGACAAAGCCCTGGCAGATAGATTGAGCAGGGTCCTTGAACCGCATAAATGGCAGCTGGACCCCAGAGTGGCCTCCCGGCTCTTCCGACTCTGGGGGACCCCACTGGTGAACCTCTTTGCCAGCCCGGACAACTACCAGTTGCCCCACTTCTGCTCCCCCCAGTCCCCTCCGGACAGGGTAGCAGTGGATGCATTTCTCATCTCATGATCAGAAGGCCTCATGTACGCCTTCCCACCCACTCCGCTGATTGCCAAGACCCTTTTCAAGGTCCTGCGTGACAGAGTGTCGCTGATCCTGGTGGCCCCTTGGTGGCCCAGACAACCATGGTTCTCACTGCTCCTCCAGTTAGTGGTGGAGGCACAGACTCCCCTGTACCAGGAAGAGGGCTCTCTCCTGCACCTCAATTTGGGGTCCCTATCGCTGACAGCGTGACTGCTGAGAGGGTAGCCTTAACCTCCTTTAACAAGGGAAGTGGAGGAGATCATTTTGGCCTCATGTAAGGCTTCCACTAGGAGAGCTTATGCCTTCAAATGGTGCAGATTCTCGGTGTGGTGTGTAGAGCAAAGGGTGAACCCGTTCTCCTGCCCGGTGTAGCTGGTGCTGTAGTACCTTCTTCACATTTCACAACCCGGGCTCAAATCATATTCTGTCAGAGTTCACCTCAGTGCCCTGGCAGTGCATCACCATTCTGTTCAGGGCAAGCCCCTCTCGGCTCAGCCTCTGATGACCCGCTTTCTGAGGGGACTCCTGTTGTCGAAACCCCCCATCTGTCCCCCAGCAATGGAATGGGGGCTCAGCATGGTGCTGTCATAGCTCACCTGCCATCTCAGGTATCTCTCCTGGAAAGTCGCATTCCTGGTGGTGCTCACCTCGGCTCTCAGAGTCAGCGAGCTCCAAGGCCTGGTGGCAGAGGTGCCGTATACCACATTCTACAAGAACATGATCGTACTACGCACGCATCCCAAGTTCCTACCAAAGGTGGTGTCCCCGTTCCATCTCAACCAACAGGTGGTGCTCCTCACCATCTTTCCGAGGCCTCACTTCAGCAGGGTGGAGACCATCCTTCACACCTTGGACTGCAAGAGGGCCCTGCCCTTCTACATTCAATATACGCAGGGCCACTGCAAAGCTCCTCAGCTTTTCATTTCCTACAACCCCAGTCATCTGGGGCAAGCGGTGACCATCCACCTGGGTGGCAGACTGCATCGTCCTCACCTATGTGTGGTTTGGGCTCACACTGGATGGTCATGTCATGGCACGCAGTGGCAGGGCCATGGTGGCCTCTGGGCAAACTCTGTCCCGATGCTGGACATCTGCCAGGCTGCCATCTGGTCTTCAGTCCATATCTTCGCAGCTCATTATTGCCTGGAGAGGGAGTCCCAACGGGCAGTGCCTTCAGCCAGGTCATGCTCCGTAATCATTTCGGGGTCTAGGCAACTCCTACCCTCTGACCCTTTTGTGTTCAGATTACCGGAGCGTTGGTTCCATTGAACATTCGGATCCTACTGCAGTCTGTGTCTGTGGACTCAATTGCTGCTGCTCACAGCTCCCCTTAAGAGTGACTGTGTTTTTTCCTTACAGGCTTTAGGTAACCTATAGCTAGGGTGTCTCAGGACTGACTTCCTGCTTCTTCCCGGAGAAAGCGTAGTTGCTCACCTGTAACAGGTGTTCTCTGGAGAAAGCAGGAATCGGTCCTCACATCCCTCCTTCCTCCCCTTGGTATTGCTGCATATATATATATTTTTGCCATCTTCTTTGTCGATTAGCTATGTCATCTGACTGAGTAAGATAACACCCTTGGGTGGGAAGGGAACCATGCATGCATGGTGGCATCTCTGAAAGGCTTTCTTTGAAAGCTGGGGAGATGCTTCCGCAAGGGCTCCATTGGTGCCGACGTCACCCATATGTAAGGACTGATTCCTGCTGTCCCCAGAGAACACCAGTTACAGGTGAGTAACAATGCTTTTTCTTCCCTAGACTATGTGCGTCTCGAGCGGAAGCAGTGCTTCGCATTTTAGATTGCAAGCGAGTGCTGGCTTACTATTTGAATATAGGGGGTAATGTACTTCTGTCCACGAAAGAAGAACGGGACCTATGCGTGATTGACAATCTCAAAGTAGCTAAACAGGTAGAGAAGACGACGGCGAAAGCTAGAAGGATGCTTGGGTGCATAGGGAGAGGAATGGCCAGCAGAAAAAAGGAGGTGATAGTGCCTCTGTATAAGTCTTTGGTGCGACCTCATTTGGAGTATTGTGTTCAATTCTGGAGACCACACCTTCAAAAGTATATAAATAGGTTGGAGTCTGTGCAGAGGGTGGCTTCTAAAATCTTTAGTGGTCTTTGTTGTAAAGCATATGAGGACAGTCTTAAGGATCTTAATATGTATACATTAGAGGAAAGGCAGGACAGAGGTGATTTGATTGAGAGGTTTAAATACCTCCATGGCATAAATGCACAGGAGGAGAGCCTCTTTTGATTGAAAGCAAGCTTTGCTATGAGGGGACATAGGGTGAGGGTGAAAGGGGATAGATTAAGGAGTAATATGCAGAAATATTTCTTTATTGAAAGAGTGGTAGATGCATGGAACAGTCTCCCATTGGAGGTTTTAGAGATGAGGATAGTATCCAAATTCAAAAAAGCATGGGACAAACACAGGCTCTCTTAAGGTAAAAAGAGGACTCTTGTAGTGATTGATATGGAAGGTCAGACTAGATGGGCCATGTGGTCTTTTTCTGCTGTCATGTTTCTATGTAACTAAGGATCACCAAAGATCCTCTCAATTATTAATCTCTTTTGATCCTAGTCAACTGGGTTCCCCAGTGACAAAATGAACTCTATCTAGGTGGATAGATTGCATTTCTTTTGCTTATGCACAGCCATGACTCTCCCTGGAGGGTCACGTTACTGCTCATAATGTACGGGCTATGGTAACTTCCATAGGCAATCTCATTCAGTACCCACAGAAGAGATCTGTCAGGCATCTACCTGGTCCTCCATCCACACTATTGCCTGGACAGACACTCCTGTTGTCTGGTTCAGCTGACTGACTCACAGGTTTTTTGCTACAAATGTACTTGAAAAAGTTTTTATTATGCGTTTTTGCTTCCACAGCAAGCTTTTTTTCAAATTTTCTCTTTGCCTGCCTTATCAATGCCTGGCATCTAACTTGGCTCCTTTTTCGATTTCCTGAAAGATGCTTTTTTGGCGACAACAGCCTCTTTGACCTCCTCTTTAAATCATGCTGACGGTTTTTTGGCCTTCCTTCCACTTTTCTTAAAGCATGGAATACAGCTGGTCTTTGCTTCCAAGATAGTATTTTTAAATAATGCCCATGCTTGATATAAATCTTTAACTTTTACAGTTGCTCCTTTTAGTTCTTTCTTAACTATTTTCCTCATTTTATCATAGCCTCCCTTTTGAAAGTTAGAAGGTAGTACTGTGGATTTCCTTGCCTTCCTTCCTCCATTTATTAAATCAAATGCAATCATGCTACGATCACTATTGCCAAGTGGCTCCAACATCATTATCTCTTGCACCAGATCCTGTGTTCCACTAAGGACTAGGTCCAAAATAGTTTACACTCTTGTCAGTTCCTAAATCAGCTTCTCCAAGAAGCAATAATTTATTTCATCTAGAAACGTTATCTCCCTAGTATGTCCTGTCATGACACTGACCACCCATTATTATTACTGTATTGTAACTTGATTTAGCTTCCCTGATTTCTTTGAGCATTTCATCATCCATGTGTTCATTCTGGCCAGACAGTCGGTAGTATACCCCCACTGCCATTACTTTCCCATTTCTACGTTGGATTTCTATCCATAGAGATTCTACAGTATATTTTGTTTCCTGCAAAACTTTAATCCTGTGCCTCAATGCTTTTTCTAACATAGAGCACAACCCATCCACCAATTTGATCTACCCTATCATTGTAATGGAGGAGTAGCCTAGTGGTTAGAGCAATTGCCTAGTACCCAGAAGATCAAGGGTTCAATTCCCACTGGCACTCCTTGTGACCTTGGGCAAGTCACTTTACCCTCCATTGCCTCGGAAGAAAAGGCTGGCAATCTACTTCCGGTGATACATTGCCAAGAAAACCCAGAGGTAGCTGGGTCGCTATGAGTCAACACTGACTTGATGGCACTAAAAAAAAAAAAAAAAATCATTGTAATATAATTTGTACCCAGGTATCACAGTGTGCCATTGGTTGTCCTCCTTCCACCATATCTCTGAGATGCTAATTATATCTAACCTCTCATTTAGTGCTATATATTCTAACTCTCATCTTATTTTTTAGACTTTTAGCATTTGTATACAGGCATTTTAGAGGTTGTATTTTATTATTAATCTTGTTATCAGTAGATGGAATAATTTGGAATCTTTCAGCTTTGTCTGCTCTGTACTTAAGGGTATCTGGATTACCTTTATCTTTATTGGAGCCTCTCCGTTGGGATGCCTTAACTTCCCTCTTTTGCTAGTATCCCTCAAGGATACATCCTTCTGAAAAATGTGCTTTTGGGCGACTGTCGGCTTTCCCCTATTATCTAGTTTAAAAGTTGCTCTCTCTCCTTTTTAAAGGTTAATGCCAGCAGCCGGGTTCCATCCCAGTTAAAGTGAAGCTCATCCCTTTGGAAAAGCCTCTCTTTCCCCCAGAATGTTGCCTAGTTTCTAACAAATCGAAAACCCTCTTTCTTGCACCATCGTCTCATCCACGCATTGAGACTCTGTAGCTCTGCCTGCCTTTTTAGTCCTGTGTGTGGAACAGGAAACATTTCAGAGAATGCTACCCTGGACGTTATGGATTTTAACTTCCTACCCAAAAGCTTAAATTTTGCCTCAGAACCTTCTTCCCACTCTTTCCTATGTCATTGGTACCAACATGTACCAAGACAGCAAACTTCTCCCCAGCGCTATCCAAAACCTTGTCTAGGTGGCACATGAGGTCCTATACCTTCAAACCCGGCAGGCATGTTACCAGACGATCCTCATGTCCACCAACTACCTAGTTCTATCTGCATATCTTTATTGAATCATCAACTATAATGGCTGTCCTAACCCTACCCTCATGCACATGGCCCTGGAGAAACCTCCTCAGTGTGAGAGGGTTTTACATCATCTGGAGGACAGGTCCTTAGCTATAGGATCACTTCCTACCACACCAGGGTGATGCTGTCCTGCCACGTGACTTCTCTGTTCCATGGCAACAGGGAGACTGCCAGACTGGAAGTCAGACTTCAGTATTTTGTCCCTGTAGGTCTCGTCTATATACCTCTGTCTTTCTTATGTCCTCCAATTCTGCTACTCTAACCTCCAATGATCAGACTCCTTCCCTGAGAGCAAAGAGCGCCTTGAACCTAGTATACACATAAGACCCCTCACCAACTGGGGGAAAGTCATACATATGACGCTCAATGCAAAAGACTGGATTGCCCCCATCTCGCTGCTGGACTGCTGTGTGCATCTTAGTTTTAAGATTTTCTTTAGCTATTTAAGTTGTTTAAGTTTGCTGTGGATACTTGTACTAATACATCTATTCCTAATATGTTTAATTGACTTTGTTCACCTCAAGATTAATTAATTTCAGGTCCTTAATTTATTCCTGTTGAGGATTTATTTATTCCTGTTGAGACTCACTCCGGCAGCAGGAACTTTAAAACTCTTTCACTCCCAGGTATGCCTGACACAGGAGGGGAGACCCAGAAGGAACTGTAGCATCGCCAAGGATTCCACATCACTCAGGGGAGCCCAGAACTGCACGCTCTGAGCCCCGATAGCCCTCCCAATACCCACCAGCGACGCGTTGAGCCCTGCACATCACTCCCAGAGCCCTAAATCAGAGGGAAACCAGCTCCACGAATGTAAGCTTTAAAACTCTTGCACTCCCAGGCGTACCCGCGCCTAAGGGCCTCGCCAAAGAGCCCTTAGGCGTGGTCCTTAGTGTGGATCTCTGTAACTCTGCAATTCTGTTCTTATAAGCTATTAAGTCTTCTACCTCCCGTAAGATAGTAAGTTATAGCTATCGCACAGTTGTGTCCTCTGTATCTTATTACATGGTTTTCCACAAACATTTCCTCAGAACTGTTTCCAGACTATACTCATAATTCATCACCACACCCGTCAGAATACTGCCTTTATTGTTCACAGAGATTCTCAGAGGCTTCTATAGAATAATCAATGACTCATTTACATCACACCAATAATTCCTTACTGCCACAGCAACCACAAAAATCAAGTTATAGATATCACCTTGAAATGCTTATTAATTAATGCCAGATCAATAAGGAATATAATCCCCGTCATTATAGACCATATTAATAATACTAATTTAGCTATAATGTTCATTACTGAATTTTGGTTAGCTGATACAAATAGAATCCTACTCAACCAACTTTAGATCACAAATTATGATGTCTATCATTCCCCAAGAACAAATAACGTGGTGGTGGGGTACTTATTATAGTTAAGAAAGAACACAGGACATCCCTCACAACATCATATAATAATATGTCAGTGGATTTGCTAACTATAGAAAATAGACATGTCTCATTTTGCTTTCTATACAGACCTCCTACACTTGACCCTAACAGCCTCACAACGGTCATTGAAATGATATGCTCCTCTTCATCTAAAAAACAACTCATTCTACTTGGTGATTCAATCTTCCATCACAACATAGTACTCAAGCAACTACCTTCCTAAATGCCATGGCTGATATGTCTTATCAGCAGATAATAAATGCCCCTATGCAGAACAAAGGTAATATCCTGGATTTAATATTCCTTCTGAACATAATCCAAGAACACACTAAAACTACTAAACCGCAAATACTACCTGTTCCTTAATCAGATCACCATCTAATAAATTTCATTTTAGTGTACCAAACTACTGACCACACACCCAATCCAGAATCCAATCATCACACCAAATTCAAGAAATTTGATAGAGGCATCTTCATAAAAGAGACCCTCCCAAACATCCACACGAGCATAGGAGACCTGGATAACACGAGGTGTGACAAAAACGAAACGAGACTGTTGCAGCCACGCCCATGACTCAATGGCAATTGGCTAACCGCTTATGTCACTGTGTTGTGCAACATCTTGCCACTATTCTGCTATAACATTTTTCATCTCTCTCACTCTGTTTTTCTTTTTCAGGTTTTTTGGTAGCACACTGCTCCATCGCTTTGTCACACAACTGGAGGTGGCAGAAATATGAAGCAAAGAATCAACTTGAAATTTCTAGTTAAGTTAGAGAAGGGCCCAATTGAGTGTCTCCAACTTCTCCAAAAGGCTTATGGAGAAGATGCAATGTCAAGGCCGCGAGTCTTCGAGTGGCACAAATGCTTCAAGACTGGCTGCGAGGAGGTGGAGGATGACCCCAAGTCAGGATGGCCTTCCACAACAAAGATGTCTGAGAACATTGACAGAGTGAACCAGCTGGTGCGGAGTGATCGCAGATTGATGGTGCAGATGATAGCTGAGAAACTCAGCCTGAATAGGGAGTCAGTCACTGTTCCCTCTAAGCTGTGCACGTGTGTGCGCACACACACCTCGCCGAGCGAGCGCACATACTTTACAACAGAGCGCACAAAAATTACGGCTCTGATTCTGATAGAAAACAACACAGACGTCTTAAAATTTAAAAGTTATGATTATAATTACTAGAAATTTCCCGCGTCATTTAGTAATTGTCTATTTTCATTTAATTTGATTAAAATCAATGTGGTGTACATACTGTATTCTGACGTGTAGTCAAATTTTAAAGTATATAACTCCGAGTGTCGTTATGTGGCGCACAAAAATTTAACCTTCCTTCAAAAGCTGCACACAGCTGATATTTTATGCGCACACAGCCTACAGAAAATTAGAGGGAACATTGGAGTCAGTGTGGACCATCTTGGTGCAGAAGCTGGGGATGCGGAAGGTGTGTGCCAAGATGGTGCCCAAGCTTTTATCGGACAACCAGAAGGAACACTGGGTCAATGTTTGTCGAGACTTGCTAGAGAAGATCGGAGAAGATTCAGAGTTCGTTAGCCTAGTCATCACAGGAGACGAGACTTGGGTCTTCCAGTATAACCCTGAAAGCAAGAGACAGAGCCTGCAGTGGAAGACTTGACTGTCACCCAGACCCAAGAAGGTGTGCATGTCCAAATCAAGGATCAAGGTCATGCTGATTGCATTCTTCGACCAGAAGGAAGTGGTCCATCATGAGTTTGTGGCTGAGAGTCAGACAGTCAACTAGCACTTCTACCAGCAGGTCCTCAGTCGCCTTCATGACCGGGTTTTGCGCACAGGCGGGCTCTGTGGAGAGACAAGTCATGGCTGCTGTACCACAACAACGCACCCGCACACACTGCGCTCAGTGTGAGGCAGTTCTTGGCCAACAAACAGATCACAGCTCGACCACCCTCCTTATTCCCCAGATCTCACGACTTCTGGCTCTTCCCCAGGCTGAAGACTATGCTCAAAGGAACTCATTTTGCCTCTGTAGAAGAGATCAAGGCCACTGTGACGAGGGAGCTGAGGGACCTTAAGGACGAGGACTTTACCGAGTGCTTCCGTACGTGGCAGAAGTAAATGCAGACGTGCATTAACTCTTGGGGGGATTACTTTGAAGGGGACAATGTGTAATTTCTCTGTAGATTTTGTAATAAAACATTTATGGGAAAGTCTCATTTCTCCAGGACCAAGCAGGAAGTCAGTCCTCACATATGGGTAACATCGGCGCCGACGGAGCCCCTCGTGCGGAGCATTTCCCCAGCTTTCAAGGAAAGCCTTTGGGAATGCAGCGTGCATGCGCAGTCCACTTCCTGCCCAAGGGTGCCATCTTGCTCAGTCTTTCTTTTTACACGGAGCCCAACGGACGTGAGTTCGTGTCACCCGGGAAAAGTAGATTTTTCTGCGATTTTCGCTTTTTTCTTATCCAGTTCAACGCTGGTTCCCCTTCCTGGCTCGGCTCGGTACACCGGTATCGAGTCCAGAATTTCTTTTTTTGGTTTTTGTCCTTCGTGACTAGCGTTCGCGCCTATTTTGTTATTTTCATTGGCAGCCCGGTCTTTTGACCTCGCAGGGGCCCTTTTTCCCCTGATGGTTGCCAGCGGGTTCAAAAAATGTGATCGGTGCAAGAAACTTATGTCTCTCACTGACACACATGACTGCTGCCTCCGATGCCTCGGGCCCGACCATAACCCGCTGGTCTGTGGGCCGTGCGGCAAAATGTCGAAGGCACTTCAGAGCGATCAGCATCAACGTGAAAGAATTTTTTCAGAGTCCGTGTCCGGCCGGGCCCAGACTTCGTCAGAGGCCTCGACAGCTCAGGAGTCTGACTCCAAGTGCCGTCATGGTTCCTCTGAGAGGGGGGTCTCCCACCCGGGAGCACAAAAGGAAAAAGAAGCTCGTGAGGGCGGCGTCGGTAGAGGCCCCTGGGTCCTCGAGGGCCAGGTCGCGTAGCCCTGACCACCGCCCCGGGCTCTCAGAGTCGGAGAGGCCGTCCAAACTACCTCGCATGGAGCCAGAGTCCCCGAGTCACGTAAGTTCTGTTGTCCTCGTGGACTCTCCTCCGAGAGAACCGACGTCGAGTCGGCGGCTGCTGAGTCTCCTGAGCTTGGACTCAGGCTGACGGCCTTGGAGAGCAGCTTGGCTGCCTTCATGGAACAGCAGCGGGTGCTGATCGCCGGTCTGACCGGTGCATCTCCCCCGACCACCGGGACCTCGACGACTAAGTCGACCCCGGAGGCCGAACCGATCCTCGAGTCCATCAAGTCTCGAGTCGATCCTCGGTCAGGGTCCCCCTCAATCTCCCGTGCGGGGCCGAGGCAGTCAACGCCGGTGCCCTTGCCATCGGAGCAGGTGGCACCGAGGCCCACACGGCCGGAGCCGCTCGACTCTTCCTCGGAGGAGTCGGCGTGGGAGACGGAAGATGAGGAGTCTCCGGTCACCTTCCGGACCCGGTGCGTCCCTTCGGACTCCCCAGAGTCCAAGCCTCAGAGAGGGTCCCCCCTCGGAGGATACCCAGTTCTTGGACTTTGTGAGGGACATGGCCAAGGCTTTGGCATTCCCTGTGGACGCCGAGGAGCTCAATGCCCTCCAGTATGATTTTCCTCTGAAGGAAGCCTTTACTGTACCGGTTCCTCCGATGCTGGAATGGCTGCTCTTCCGTATGTGGGAGGCACCGGCCTCAGCGCCAGTTCTTAGCAAATGGGTCGATTCCATTTATCGAGTCCGTAAGAGCCCTGTGTTCCAAAAGGTGCAGCTACCGCACAATTCCATTGTTGTGGAATCGGCCATGCACTGCCTGAAGAGTCAGAAGATGCACTCCTCGGTGTCTCCCGGCCAGGAGGCCCAGAACCTGTATGCCCTCGGTAGAAAGTGGTTCCAGGGCTCTATGCTATCTTGCCATGTCCAGACTTACCAGCTGTACATGGGCATGTACCTAAGAGACCTGGCAAAGGAGATTGCCGGGTTCTCAGCTGGCCTCTCCGAGGAACCCTTGCAGAGGTTCAAGGCCTTGTCGACAGGGATCCGAGAGTGCTTGAAGTTTATCTCTCGAGCAGCCTATGATGGCTTTGGCCCAGGTAGCCACGGCCGGCATCGGTGCACGCCGTCAGGCTTGGCTACAGTCATCGGACCTGGAGTCATGGGTGCAGGACAAGTTGGTCGATGTCCCGTGCCGAGGTGACAACCTATTCGGTAAGCCCATGACTGAAAAGGCTGCAGAAATCGAGACTGAGACTCTCACCAGGACAAGGCTGTCCAGAAAGACTTCTGCCCCTTCTCAAAAAAAGAAGGGCTCGGGAAAGAAGCCCTTTTTCCTGAGGAAGGGTGCTGCCTACAAATCCTACCCTCAATATCAGGCCTCTCCAGCTCCCCAACAGGGCCAGTAGGCCAAGGGGCAGGGGCATGGGCCCTGTAGGCAGAAGATCCCCAAGCCGCCAGCTCCATCACCTGCACAGCAGGGAGTGGGGTTTTGACTCCCACAGCATAGCCTTTTCTCTGCCGGTGGCTCCACTCAGCACAAGAGGTTGGCTGACCCTGTATGCCTACAGGTGGCCAGCCATCACAGGGGATACCTGGTTACTGAGCATAGTCCAAAAGGGCTACATGCACCACTTCCACCAGCTACCCCCTCCTACTTTCCAGGGGAGCCTCCAAGACTCCCTCTACATAGGAACCTCCTCCTTTAGGAGTTGGCAAGTCTTCTAAAGGAACAGGCGGTAGAACCGGTGCCTCACCACCTAGAAGGGCAAGGCTTCTACTCCAGGTATTTCCTGGTACCAAAAAGGACAGGAGGTCTCCGGCCTATCCTAGACTTGCGAAACCTAAACAAGTTTCTGGAGAGGGAAAAGCTCAAGATGCTTACCCTTGGGATACTGCTGCCCTACCTCCAGCAGGGAGACTGGCTATGCTCCTTAGACCTAAAGGATGCTTATACTCACATCCTCATTCATCCAGACCACAGACAATATCTCAGATTTGTGGTGGGAGGAAACCATTTTCAATACAGGGTTCTTCCCTTTGGCCTAACCTCTGCCCCCATGGTTTTCACCAAATGCCTGACAGTGGTGGCGGCTTATCTCAAGAATCGGGGAATTTTTGTCTTCCCATACCTGGACGACTGGCTCATCAGGGGCCAGTCTCTCCAGGAGGCCCGACAAGCCACTCTTCGCACTGTCTCTCTTCTTCAACATCTTGGCTTTGTCATAAACTTCGCAAAGTCCATTTTGCTCCCTTCTCAGAACCTAGAGTTTATAGGGGCAAGATTAGACACCCTTCAGGCAAGAGCCTACTTGCCCGAGGAAAGGGCCCACAGACTGATGGATTTGGCCAACCAGTTCCAAAGCAGTTCTCATGTTTCCGCCAGGTGCTACCTGCGGCTCCTGGGCCACATGGCATCCACTGTACATGTGACTCCGAATGCCCGTCTACACATGCGGGCTGCTCAATGGTGCCTCAGAGCTCGGTGGACGCAGGCCACAGGTGACCTCCAAGACAGAGTAGAGGTGTCCAAACCACTTTTGGACTCCTTAAAGTGGTGGCTACATCTCCCAAACCTTCTCAAGGGGATACCTTTTCATGCTCCAACACACACAAGGGTGCTGACGACCGATGCTTCCTTAAAGGGCTGGGGTGCACATTGCCAGGGCATGTGCACTCAAGGCCTGTGGTCTCCTTGGGAGGCCACACAGCAAATCAATCTTTTGGAGCTGCGAGCAATCTGCTTAGCGCTACAAACATTTTCTCATGCCCTATCTCACCAGTCTGTCCTAGTTCAGACGGACAATCCAATAACAATGTTCTGTGTGAACAAACAAGGGGGCATGGGATCCAGACTCCTATGTCAGGAGGCATGGGATCTCTGCTCCTTTGCGGTCAAACAGGGTATCTTTCTCAAAGCAGTTTATCTACCTGGTCAGGAGAATTTCCTGGCAGACAAGCTAAGCAGGATTCTCCAGCCTTATGAATGGCAGTTGAATCCACTAGTGGCCCAGCAGATCTTCCTCCACTGGGGATTTCCATCCATCGATCTCTTTGCCAGTCCACTGAACCCTCAGCTGCCCAGGTTCTGCTCCAGACAGCCGCATCCCCTAGCTCCGATGTGGGCTCATTAAAATTTGAGCAAAATGGAAGTATAGCTTCGAGAGGTCAGTTTAATCTCATGGCTGATCTTCCGACATAAATGCATTTACACACACGCTGGTTCATACATAAAAAAATTTTTCACTCTATTTTTGTTTTTGAGCATCCCCTGCGGATGGCAGCAGATGCTTTTCTGATCTCTTGGTCTACAGGCCTCCTATATGCGTTTCCTCCCACACCCCTGGTGGCCCGAACTCTGTTCAAGATCCTCCGAGACAAGGCCTCGGTAGTTCTGGTAGCCCCCAGATGGCCGAGGCAGCCGTGGTTTCCACTTCTGCTGCAGTTGGCAATGGAAACTCCATTCCCTTTGGGATTGCAACACGATCTCCTGTCTCAGGAGCAAGGTTCCCTTCTGCACCCCAATCTCAGGTCCCTCAATTTGATGGCCTGGCTGCTGAAAGGATAGTGCTAGCTCCCTTACTTCTACCTAAGGAAGTTGAGGAGGTGGTCTTGGCCTCTAGGAGGCAGTCCACCAGAAAGTCCTATGCCCTCAAGTGGCGTAGGTTTACGGTATGGTGTACTCAGTGCAGTGAAGATCTTTTCTCTTGCCTTGTGCCGGTAGTACTGCAGTATCTACTTCACCTGTCAGACCTAGGCCTTAAGTGTAACTCTGTTCTGGTCCACCTCAGTGCTTTGTCAGCGCACCATTCACCGGTGGAAGGACAGCCTCTGTCGGTTCACCCCTTGGTGTCCCGATTTCTCAGAGGTCTGCTTCTACTCAAGCCTCCGGTTCGTCCACCGGCGACTGAGTGGGATTTGAACGTGGTCTTGCAGCAACTTACTCGCCCACCGTTTGAGCCGATGACTACTTGCCACTTGCGCTTCCTCTCTTGGAAAGCACTTTTCCTGGTGGCTCTTACCTCGGCCAGACGTGTGAGTGAATTACAAGCTCTGGTTTCTGATAGGCCATACACACGGTTCTATAGGAACAGGGTGGTCCTACGGACCCATCCCAAGTTCCTTCCAAAAGTGGTCTCCTCTTTCCACCTCAACCAGGAGGTGGTTCTTCCGACCTTTTTTCCCAGGCCGCATACCAGTCAGGCTGAAATAGTCTTGCATACCCTGGACTGTAAGAGGGCATTGTCTTTTTACATAGAATGTACACGGGGGCATCGAAGGGCTACTCAGCTCTTCGTCTCCTTTGACTCTAATAAGATTAGGTTACCTGTCTCCAAGCATACGTTGTCCACTTGGGTAGCAGATTGTATCGCCTGGGCGTACAAGGCAGCTGACCTCTCCTTGCAGAGTCGAGTCATGGCCCACTGTGTCAGGGCAAAAGCCGCGTCAGTAGCTCATCTCCGTTCTGTTCCGTTGGCAGACATCTGCCGGGCCGCAACTTGGTCTTCAAGCCAGACTTTTGCTGTCCATTACTGCCTCGAGAGAGAGTCCCAAAGGGACAGTGCTTTTGGACAGGCGGTACTCCGTAATCTCTTTGAGGTTTAGGCAACTCCTACCCTCTGGCCCTTGTGTTGGGCTACTGTACGGAGGCGTTCTTAGAGGATATTCTTATCACGAATGCTGAGGCTCTTGAGAGGGAGCCATTTTTTCAGCTTAGGGTTCCCGGTAGCCTAGAGCTGGGGAGGCCCATATGTGAGGACTTACTTCCTGCTTGGTCCTGGAGAAAGAGTAGTTACTCAGGAGCAGCAGGAATCAGTCCTCACGACCCTCCCTCCTTCCCTGGAGTTGCAGTCATATCCTTCATTTTGTTTTTTGCTGTCTTTTAGCTATGTCAGACTGAGCAAGATGGCACCCTTGGGCGGGAAGGGAACTGCGCATGCGCGCTGCATTCCCAAAATCTTTCCTTGAAAGCTGGGGAAATGCTCCGCACGGGGGCTCCGTCGGCGCTGACGTCACCCATATCTGAGGACTGATTCCTGCTGCTCCTGGAGAACACCTGTTACAGGTGAGTAACTACTCTTTTTTGTCATACCTCGTATATTGACCTGGAATTCGATCATCTCTAAAGCTGTCATTGGACCTCCACCTCACTCTAATAAAAATAAATCAAATAAATCAAAACAATGGTACTTGCTGGAAATAAGAGAATTAAAGAGACAATTAAGAAAGACAGAATGCATGTGAAGAAATTCCAAATCTCCTGGAGATAGACTAAAATATATGGACACACTTGCACTATACCGGACTGCCATCTACAATAAAAAAAAATGAATTCCACACAAAAATCTTGCTAAACTCTCTGAACCGTCCACGGGAATTATTTGAAATTGTTAAATCTCTGACTCATACCACGAAATGACTGTACAAAGAACCAAAATACTATTCCCCAAATACTGGTGAATTACTATAAAAATAAGCTAAAGCCATCAAATGACCACCTAGCATTACATCCACTCCCAAGCCAAACATATCTGAAGATATGGTCAGAATTCCATAGTCTGTGATAAGGAAGCTTATCATAGCTCAGGAAGGAGCTATAGAAAAGGTGAAGTGACTCTGAACAAGCAACCTGTCAGTTCTGGTAGAAATAAGAAAACAGAATTTTCCCATAAAAGACTACCAGTCCCAGAATGCACCAGGTTTCCAACAGCCATTAGAGGAGCTGAAGTGGGGAAATGTGTGTTCAATTAGGAGGGCTATGAGGTAATCCCTAAGCACTCATCTCAAAGGGCAGGGCCTGATTCAGCACAGCTGCGCTGTGTTAGGGAGGAGCACTCATCTAAGCAGAATAAAGGTAGAGTTTATTCTACAGAGAATCAGCTTGAGCTTGATCATCTTCATCATCAGGAGGATCATCAGAAGCAGAAGCCAAACCGGACGGACAGAGAGGGAAAGAAACCCTTTGGAAGAAAGAGGAGAAAAGCCTTTGAGAGGTCTAGAAGAGTCCAGAGCAGTACGTATACTGGGAGGCGTTCCAAGGGCCAGCATACACCATTGGACTGGGGAAAGCCAGAGGAATGGTGCTGCAGAGCTAGGAATCTCCAGACGGTACCTGTGAGGGAGACGACTGCACGTGGAAGGGAACCTAAGACCCGTGCCAGAAGGTATGTGAAAAGAGATCCAGTGTCCAGGGATCTGGATTGGAAGGCTGGACATAAGAACTGGACTACATACTGGCCAGGCTATATAGAGAGAAACTCTAACAGCAATGGAAGCTGTCAGACGGCTGCCTAGGGTGAGAACTTACACAATCTTGACGATGCATATATTCATATGATTCTTGCAAGGTATTGTGGGTATTGTAGTTCATTCACTCCCAAACACAGCTGATGACAATAATTTGAGTTGTGAAACCAAGTGGTAAGATCAATAAAATACTTCTTTTATTGATGGGGTTTAATTCACCCAGCACATGTATGCTTGATAGCACTATAAATGAGGTTACTTGCTTGCAGTGTTTAAAATGGATAACAAAAAGTCACAAAGTAAACCAGAAAACAACCTTCAGCTTGTCAGGCAATTAGCTAATGTTTTCTTAGCAAGTAATTACCAAATACAAAGGCACAAAGTAAAGAATAAACTTTGCTGGTTAGGTTAACTTCTGCTTATTTTCCACGCCGATCTCAGCAGTGATTCTCCCTTGCTCACACACACAATCAGGTGCAGCCCTAATTACTATCAATGGACCAGCTGAAAGCCTTTAGCTGGCTGGCTGCTACTGTGTGAGCCCAAATCCTGCTTTAAGAGCTGTTTGCAGTGGAAATAAAGAACAAAGTTAGGTTTCTTTGTGATGGCTGATGTGTTTGCTCATAGAAAACTAGCAATAGCATTTAGATAAAGAACAGTCCATGTAAATAGTTTCATCTGCTGTATTTCCCCCTGCATCAACAATCATAGGGTCAATATCATACATTGGCACAGATGAGTCTTTCATTAAGGCACTATCATGAGAATGCTTATTCCCTTGCTGCCATTCTCTATTATAGATAGGGTCTGGATCAGTGTTCATACCTGAGCCTCTCCTGCTATCATTATTCCTCTCTGTATAGCCTGGCCAATATGTAATCCAATTCTGATGTCCAGCCTTCCAATCTTGATCCCTGGACACTGGATCTTCTCTCACATACCTTCTGGCCTTGGTCTGAAAGTCCCTTCCACATGCAGTCTTCTCTCTTCCAGGTAGCCACTGGTGATTCCTATCTCTGCCACTCCATTCCTCTGGCTGAATCCAGTCCAATGGACTCTGCTGGCTTTTGGAATACCTCCCAGTATGAGTACTGCCTTGGAATCTCCCAGACCTTCCAATGGCCTTTCTTCTCTTCCTTCCAGAGAGTTTCCTTCTCTCTCTATCTGCTTGGCTGGGCTTCTGCTTCTCCAGATGATACTGGTGCTTGTAGCCGTTGCTGTCTCTGTATCTCTTTCTGAAGCTGGGCTGGAGCTTGTAGCCCTTGCTGAAGCTCTCCCTGAAGCTGTTATCTGAAGAATAAGCTCTATTCTTATCCTGTTCTAATGTGTGCTGCTCCCTAACACAGCGCAGCTGTGTTGAATCAGGCCCTGCCCTTTGAGATGAGTGCTTAGGGATTACCTCATAGCTCTCTTGATTGCACACACATTCTCTCACTTCAGCCCCTCTCATGGCTGCTGGAAACCTGGTGCATTCTGGGACTGGTAGTCTTTTATGTGAAAACTCTGTTTTCTTGCTTCTACCAGAACTGACAGGTTGCTTGTTCAGAGTCACATCATCTTTTCTATAGCTCCTACCTGAGTTATGATAAGCTTCCTTATCACAAAGCTCAGGTATGAACACTGATCTATGCCCTAGCTATAACCTTGAAAGACAGCAGGGAAACAAGTATTCTCCTGAAAGTGCTCCATTGGGAGATTCATCTGTGCCAATCCATGATATTGAACCCATGCTTGTTGAAGAAGAGGGGGTGATAGCAGATGAAGAATCTGTTTACATGGACTGCTCTCTGTCTAAACTCCTTTGGTGATTTTCTGTTACAAAGTACAGCAACCATCACAAAGAAATATAAACTTGTTCTTTAATCTACTCAGAAAAGTTCCTGAGTAGGATTTTTAACCACACAGTAGAAAGCAAGCCAGCTAAGTGGTTTCAGCTGGATAACTGCTAGCAATTGAGCCTTACCTAATTGCTTGTGTGCTCTGAGAGAATCACTTCTGAATCTATGTGGGAAGATATAAGAAGTTAACCTGAAAAGAACAGTTTTTCCTTTCTTTGTGGCTTTTGGTTTGTTGTTTGATACATATGCTAAGAAAACATTAGCTAATGCCTACAGAAAAGACCAGTTTGTACCAACCAGGTCTTATTTCTTTTGCTTTGCTTGCCTGACAAGTTCAATTGTTGTTTTCTTGATTTTGTTTTTTTCAAGTTTAACACTGAAAGCAAGTAACCTGATTTATGTGCTACCAAGCATATCTGTGTTGGGAGAAATAATCCCATAAATAACTATCTTATTGGCTTTACCCAAAAGCACAACTAATTATTGTGAGCAGCTGTGACTGGTGTGAATGAACTGCATTGCCCACAATCCCTTGCAAATCATATAGATATATGCACTTGCCAAGACTGTGAAGATTCTCACCCAGGCAGCCGTTTGACAAGTCTCACTTGACAACTTACAAAAAATTATAATCAGGCATCAATACCACAACATCTAGTCTTGACCCATGCCCAGTCAGCTGGATAAAGGCAACTGGATCAGAATTTGCCCCAGTAATACTTAATATGGTAAATACGTCTCTTGCTCAAGGTTACTTGCCTAAAGAAGTAAAACAAGCAGATATCTGACCTATATGGAAGCAGAAGTCTCTCAATAAATCTAGCGTTACATCCTATAGACCAATATCTAGTCTGCCATTCCTAGCCAAAATAATTGAGAAAGTACTTCATAGCCATCTTCAAGACCATGTTGATTTGCATTTCCCCCTAGATGATCAGCAATATGGGTTCAGATCATACCATGGTGTTGAAACTCTTTTACTCACCCTCCTTATCAACCTAATAAAGGGAGTAGATAACTCAAGAAAGACATTCATTCTCATTTTCCTGGATATTGCTGCAGCCTTTGATTCCATCAACCATCACATCCTCCTGGAGAGACTTAAACAAATTGGCATATATGGAACAACCTTGCATGGTTCCAACCTTACCTATCAGACCATTCTCAACAAGTTAGAATGGGTCAAAGAACATCCAAATCATTTAGCTAGCAACAAAAATTACCCCAAGGCTCAGCACTTTCTGCTTTACTCTTTACTATCTACCTACAAGCTCTATGCCATATTATACAAAAACACAAAGTTGAGTATGCCATATACACAGATGATATAATGTTATATATGCCCTTTGATATAATAAATCCCATCTTGGACTGTATAATATCATGCTTCAGGGACATCTCACAAAGGCTGAAATCCCATATCTTAGGATATGGGACCACAGGTGCTCCTTGTGGTCTTGGGCAAGCCATTTAACCCTCCATAGCCCATGTTCTCTGTAAATTAGTTATCTCCAAGTTATAATGCCCTGTTCAATGTAATTTCAGTTTGTTCAATGTAAACCGCACTGATGCAGAATAGCGCGGTATATAAGAGAATAAAACAAATAAATAAATAAAATAAACTACAAAAAAACTGAGATCCTATTTATAAGCAGACATCAGGACTTCAAACCACCCCCTAATCTAGATGTAAAAGAGGCAATCCTAGAAGTGAAGAGTGAAGTCAAGTATTTAGCTGTTACCATTGATCAGACACATCCCACATAAAATTAACTGCTAGAGTGATTTACAGTAAACTAAAGATGATCCAACAGCTGAAACCCCTACTATCAAACAGACTTCAGAACTGTACTCCAAGCAATGATCTTCCCACATATAGATTATTGTAATAGCATACTCCAGGGACTCCTTAAACAATCCTTACATAGCCTACAGAAAGCTCAACACATGGCAGCACGCATAACTCAAACAGCACAACTATTTGAACACATAACTCCAATACTATTCAACCTTCACTGGTTACCACTCCAAAGCAGAATTAAATATAAGATACTTGTAATCATTTTCAAACTACTGAGAAACATATCTCCTTCATATTTATCCACGCTCATTAAAATAAACACAAATGTTAGACTTAGAAGTGGATGTACCCAAAATACACTATGTCTCCCCTCGGAGTTTACTAAAACAAACCAAAACACAAGTAATAGAGCCTTCTCACTTTTTGCTCCCATATTATGGAATGCCCTCCCTGAAAAGTTAAGATCTGCCACTAATTTGACTATATTGAGAAAAAAACTCAAAACACATTTATTCATAGAACATTTTTGGTGACCTAAATGTATCTGAAAGGCGCTACCCAACTTAGCCATCAATCTCCTCTACATCTGAGCACTTACAACCACATCGAAACACACAAGGACAGTTGAGCAACTAGCTTTAACATTTTGCTGCAAATATAGCATTGCCATGTTTTAAATATAACACCACCATATTGTAAATAAGTTCATGTATTGGACCTGAAGTAATCATCTGTACTTATAATTGATTAATCCTGGTCCACCATGTTATTCTACAGTAGTTTCTAATGTTGTAATGTAATGGTTATTGGTCAATGTAAACCACTTTGATTATGTGAAAGGCAGTATAGAAAATGCTCAAATAAAATAAATAATAAATACATAACCAACTGAAACTGAAAGTAAATTTGACCCCCTCCTTCTCTTTAATAGGTTTAAGAACCTATAAAGCTAAGATTATCCCTGAGATGGGTGGATTGGTGTGTGGAAAAAAAAGACCTAATAAAAGCTGGCTTGCTACACAGTGCCCTGACCTGTGTTTCTAAGGTTATGTCTTAACAATTTCCTTGGTTGGTAGAGGGGCCTTTCAAATTGCCCCTTTGATCTATCACTTGACTTTAAGACGTATTTAAGACAACTTCACAGATCTTTTGCTTCCTAACTAGAAGGCCTCTTTGTAAAAGTCTCTAGAAACAAATTTATTTTGTTCTACTCAGAGACTGTTTATTTTACTTTGTATGCTAAGCTATACTTTGATTCTTTAGAAGCAATTTCTTTCTTTCTGCTCAGAGACTGTTTACTCTACTTTACTTTCTATGCTAAGCTATACTCTGATTAGATTTAAATGAAAAGCTTTCTGGTGGTACTAAGACCTTACTGACTCAGCAAAAAAAACTGAGTTGTAAAATACTGTGATAAGGAAGCTTATCATAGCTCAGGAAGGAGCTATAGAAAAGGTGAAGTGACTCTGAACAAGCAACCTGTCAGTTCTGGTATAAATAAGAAAACAGAATTTTCCCATAAAAGACTAACAGTCCCAGAATGCACCAGGTTTCCAACAGCCATTAGAGGAGCTGAAGTGGGGAAACGTGTGTTCAATCAGGAGGGCTATGAGGTAATCCCTAAGCACTCATCTCAAAGGGCAGGTCCTGATTCAGCACAGCTGCGCTGTGTTAGGGAGGAGCACTCATCTAAGCAGAATAAGAGTAGAGTTTATTCTACAAATGACCATCTTCATGATCACCTTGGATATCCAGAGAAGGATCATCAGTTTCATCTGAAGGATCATCAGAAGCAGAAGCCAAACCGGACGGACAGAGAGGGAAAGAGACCCTTTGGAAGAAGGAAGAGAAAAGCCTTTGAGAGGTCTAGAAGAGTCCAAAGCAGTACGTATAGTGGGAGGCATTTCAAGGGCCAGCATACACCATTGGACTGGGGAAAGCCAGAGGAATGGTGCTGCAGAGCTAGGAATCACCAGACGCTACCTGTGAGGGAGACGGCTGCATGTGGAAGGGACCCTAAGACCCATGCCAGAAGGTATGTGAAGAGAGATCCAGTGTCCAGGGATCTGGGTTGGAAGGCTGGACATAAGAACTGGACTACATACTGGCCAGGCTATATAGAGAGGAACTCTAACAGCAATGGAAGCTCAGGTATGAACACTGATCTATGCCCTAGCTATAACCTTGAAAGACAGCAGGGAAACAAGTATTCTCCTGAAAGTGCTCCATTGAGAGATTGATCTGTGCCAATCCATGATATTGAACCCATGCTTGTTGAACAAGGGGGAATAATAGCAGATGAAGATCCTATTTATATGGACTGTTCTCTGTCTAAACTCCGTTGGTAACTTTCTGTTATAAAGTACAGCAACCATCACAAAGAAATACAAATTTGTTCTTTAATCTACTCAGAAAAGCTCCTGAAGCAGGATTTGACCCACACAATAGAAAGCAAGCCAGCTAAGGGGTTTCAGCTGGTAACTGCTAGCAATCGAGCCTCACCTAATTGCTTGTGAGCTAGGAGAGAATCATTTCTGTATCTATGTGGGAAGTAATCAGAAGTTAACCTGAAAAGAACAGTTTGTTTCTTGCTTTGTGGCTTTTCATTTGTTGTTTTCCTGATTTTGACTTTGTTTTTCCAAGTTAACACTGAAAGCAAGTTACCTGATTTATGTGCTACCAAGCATATCTGTGTTGGGAGAAATAACCCCATAAATAAATATCTTATTGGCTTTACCCAAGAGCACAACTAAATTATTGTCAGCAGCTGTGTCTGTTGTGAATGAACTACATTGCCCACAATACCTTGCAAATCATATAGATATATGCATTGCCAAGACTGTGAAGATTCTCACCCAGGCAGCCGTCTGACAATACGCAGATTTATCAAACCCAAAGAATCTCATTTTCCTCAAGATTTAGAGTGATTTCCAGAAGGTAAATACTTAGAAGTGCAGATCTTTTTCCAGCTGTAGCAGTCCCTTTTGGTAATCCTTCAAGACTGAGAACACTGGTCAACATTGAAATCGTTACTAACTTTAAAAGGTCCTAATCTGTAGTATCTTGGTGAGCTGAACATGAATATAACATTAAAAAATTTGTATTCACTCTCATTTTAAAGATATTGCATGTAGTTCATTTTTGACGTTTCACTGTGTAAATGTATCCAGTAGGACATCAACAACATCCCAAATAAGCCTTGAATGATGTAATATTGCATCACATTGCATAATACCAGCATGCACACATCATCCAGATTTGATGGCATCATTTTCTGATGCAATGCAATACTACTGCCAGATGGCTGCTGAAGCGATCTGACGTTAGCAGTGTATTATACGCAGTCGGAAAGAAAAGTAATCTTGTAGTCTGTTCCGATATTGAAAGCCTCATGAATGCCTTAAAAATCACTCATGACCCACAAGACTGGAGACTATTTATAGACTCTTCGAAACTGAGTCTGAAGGCTGTGCTTTTGAACAATGGAAACCGTCTTCCATCTATTCCAGTAGCGCATTCCATCCACATGAAATAGACATACGATATATTAAAGCATCTACTGACTTCCATTAACTATAACAAGTATAGCTGGCACCTCTGAGGTGACTTGAAGGTAATTGCCCTTTTAATGGGACTGCAGCAGGGATATATAAAATACATGTGTTTCTTATGTGAGTGGGATAGCCGAGCAAGGGATTGGCACTACTTGCGGAAGGAATGGAATTGCAGACAAAATGTAACAGTTGGAGAGAAGAATATCCAGCACCCAGCTCTGGTTGAGGCTCACAAAATCCTGCTATCACCCCTTCACATCAAACTAGGTTTGATGAAAAACTTTGTGAAAGCCATGGACCGCACTTCGCCAGCTTTCCGATACCTGCATGAAAAATTCCCTTGACTCAGTGAAGCAAAGATTAAAGAGGGAGTTTTTGTGTGTCCTCAGATTCGAGAGCTCTTCAAAGATGACCAGTTCAACAACTTGCTGCAGGGTGATGCGAAATAAACATGGAATGCTTTTCGCCTAGTGTCAACAAACTTTCTCGGGAATGTTAGGGCAGAAAACTACAAGGAACTAGTAGAAGACATGCTGATGCAGTATCAGAAACTTGGCTGCAATATGTCTCTAAAGATCCATTTCCTTGATTCCCATCTCGATTTCTTTCCTGACAACTGTGGCATGGTTAGTGATGAACAGGGCGAACGTTTTCACCAGGATATCGCAACAATGGAGCAAAGATACCAGGGAAAATGGTCCACTACAATGCTGGCTGACTACTGCTGGACACTCCCCAGAGAAGCTCACGAACAGCTGTACAAGAGACAGGCGAAAAAATCTAAGAAGTAGTCTATGACTTGTTTTCTTACAGGTATTAACTGAAGGCCTGTTATATTTACTATTGACATGCATTTCATGATGTAAACATTCATTCTTGTAGATTACAAAAAACTAGAGCCAACTTTGCAATTTCACTGTCATATTTGTGTTCAGCATATAAGAATTGATAAGAAATGACTATTTTTATTTCAGTAACATGACTTTTGTAAAAATTTGTTGACCAGTGGAATCACAGAGCTCTGGCTGAGCTATTTATACTTATGCTTTTATGGTAATGTCTTAACAGTTTCCTGGATGATTCACAAAGCCCTTGGTTTGATAGAGGGGCCTTTCAAATTACCCCTTTGATCTGTCACTTGCTTTTAACACCTATTTAAGACAACTTCACAGATCTTTTGCCTGCTAACTGGAAAACCTCTTTGTAAAGGTCTTTCTACTCAGACTATTTACTTTGTTTTACTTTGTATGCTAAGCTATACTCTGATTTAATTTAAATGAAAAGCTCTCTGGTGGTACTAAGACCTGACTGACTCAGCAAAAACGCTTTCTAAAATACACCGATTTATCAGCTTTAACCCAAAGAATCCCCTTTTCCCCAAGATTTAGAGTGTTTCCCAGGAGATAAATACATACACTGCAGATCTTTTTCCAGCTGTAGCAGTCCCTTTTTGTAGTCCTTCAAGACTATAGGTCATATTTTCCACAGCCTAAAAAGTGCTTAATAAGTATCTAGCACAAAGCACCAACATCTAGATGTGGTGTATTTAGATTTCAGTAAAGCCTTTGACACTGTTCCTCACAGGCGACTTATAAACAAACTGAGCACCCTAGGGATGGACCCTAAAGTTACTGCTTGGGTTAGAAATTGGTTGGGTGGGAGGCGACAAAGGGTACAAGTAAATGGAGCTCACTCTGAGGAGAAGGATGTTACCAGTGGTGTGCCCCAGGGATCTGTCCGTGGTCTGATTCTTTTTAACATCTTTGTTAGTGATATAGCGGAAGGGCTGTCGGGTAAGGTTTGCCTCTTTGCGGATGATACCAAAATCTGCAATAGAGTAGACACCCAGGAAGGTGTAGATAACATGAGGAGGGATCTAGCTAAGCTTGAAGAATGGTCTAGAATTTGGCAACTGGGATTTAATGTTAAAAAATGTAAGGTCATGCATTTGGGCTGCAGCAATCCAAGGGAGCAATACAGTATAGGAGGTGAAGTACTTCTGTCCACTAAAGAAGAGCGGGACCTAGGCGTAGTTGTGTCCGATGATCTTAAAGTAGCTAAACAGGTAGAAAAGGCGACTGCAAAAGCTAGAAGGATGCTTGGGTGCATACGGAGAGGAATGGCTAGCAGAAAAAAGGAGGTGATAATGCCTCTGTATAAGTTTTTGGTGCGACCTCATTTGGAGTATGGTGTGCAATTCTGGAGACCGCACCTTCAAAAGGATGTGAACAGGATGGAGTCGGTGCAGAGGGTTGCTACTAAGATGATTAGTGGTCTTCATTATAAAGCATATGAGGACAGACTTAAGGATCTTAATATGTACACCTTAGAGGAAAGGCGGGATAGAGGTGATATGATTGAGATGTTTAAATACCTCCGTGGCATAAATGTTCAGGGAGAGAGCCTCTTTCAATTGAAAGCAAGTTCTGCAACGAGGGGACATGGGATGAGGGTGAAGGGAGATAGATTCAGGAGTGATATGCGGAAATATTTCTTTACGGAAAGAGTAGTGGATCCGTGGAATAGTCTCCCAGTGGAGGTGGTAGAGATGAGGACAGTAACTGAATTCAAAAAAGCATGGGACCAACACAGAGGATCTCTAAAGGTAAAAAGTGGACTGTTGTAGTTGTTGTTATGGAAGGACAGACTAGATGGGCCTTGTGGTCTTTTTCTGTCATCATGTTTCTATGTTTCTATCTGCACTGTGTAAATCCACAACGTTGCTTCAAAAAAACTTTCAAGGTTGTCTTGCACAGATTCTGCTTTCCATTCAGAAATTGCTTTCTGCATAGACCCTGATCCAGGCCACCTCAGTGCAAACCTCACAAGAAGTGCCCTGCTTTGTCATTCGGGCCTAATCCTTATGCAGTGCTTCTTCTGTTGCGCCGTAAGTAAGTCAACAGCTTCCATCAATATATTCTATTCAATCTTTCTTGCAATTGTAATATAGGCTCCGGCATTTATGCGCACCACAGAGTCCAAATAAATAGCAAAATTTGGAACAGATGTATATATATATATATAGAGAGAGAGAGAGATAGATAGATATAGATATATAAATAAATGGATATCAGCTATAAACCTCAACCAGCTACAGGTTTTAATAAAGTCCAATTCTCCCATTCCTCTCTGTTTTTCCCATTACAGACAGGTGCTTGTTGTGGTTATGTGCTTCTCATTTACATGAAGACATCCGCTTGAAGATGACTGTTGTTCCCTGCACTGTGTATTCCTTGTTAGGAGACAACCTTAGAGACAGTGGATATGTTAAATGATTATTACTCTCAAGCATCTGTCAGATATTCCATCCTCAATTGCTTCCTCAGCCAGATGTACCCTTTTCAACCAATATTGCAGATGATTTTCCTATTGTACAATGCTGGTGTATCAGACACAATCCCATCCCATTTGGCACCTTTTAACTGTTAAATCTCACTAAAGATAAAGTGTTAATCCTAAACAAACTACCACCACTCAGGCTAAGCAACAGCCTTCTTTTTGACTATCAAAATATTCACCCTAGCCTGCCTATAGGAGGTTGAATTCAAATTTGCCTTTCGTCTTGACTATCTATCATTCTCCAGGACCAAGCAGGAAGTCAGTCCTCACATATGGGTGACATTGACGTCGATGGAGCCCGTGCGGAGCATTTCCCCAGCTTTCCATGAAAGACTTTGGGAATGCAGGCACGCATGTGCGGTTCCCCTCCCGCCTAAAGGTGCCATCTTGCTCAGTCTCTCTTTTTCCGTGAAGCCCACCGGACATGTGTCCTAGTCCTCCAGGAAAATAGTTAGATTTTTTCGCAATTCCTTCGCTATTTTTTCTCTGGTTCGACGCCGGTTCCCCTCCCGCTGGGTTTGGTACACCGGTATCGAGCCCGATCTTAATTTTTCGTTTTTTGCCCTTCGTGGCTGGCGTTCGCGCCCTTTTTTTGTTTTTCCCTGGAAGGCCGGTCCTTTGACCTCGCGGGGACTCTTTTTTCCCCAATGGCTTCCAGTGGGCTCAAAAAGTGTGATCGGTGCAAGAAGCTAATGTCTCTCACCGACACACACGACTGCTGCCTTCGGTGCCTCGGTCCTGACCACGATCCTAAGACCTCTGGACCATGTGGAAAAATGTCTTCCAAGGCGCTTCAAAGTCGTCAGCACCAAAAGGAAAGGCTTTTCTCTGACTCGACCTCCGGCCGGGCCGGACCTCGTCTGAGGCCTCGACATTTCGGGAATCGGATCCTGAGCACCGTCAGGGCTCCTCGGACAGGGGGTACCCCGACCAGGAATGCAAGAGGAAGAAGCGGCTCGCGAGGGCGTCGTCGGAAGAGATCCCTGGCTCCTCGAGAGCTAGGTCTCAGACCCCCTACCGTCGCCCCAGGCCCGTGGAACAGGAGAAGCCTCCCAAGGTACCTCAAGTGGAGCCGGAGTCTGCTGGACATGTAAGTCCTGTAGTCCTCATAGACTCTCCTCCCAGAGAGCCGACGTCGGGCCTGGCGCCGCCGGGGCACGAGTCGGGGGCTACTGAGTCTCCTGAGCTGGGTCTCAGGCTGACAGCCTTTGAGAGAAGACTGCCTGCCTTCATGGAAAAGCAGCGGGCACTGATGGCCAGCCTGTCTGGCACATCTGCTCCGACCACCGGGACATCGACATTGAAGTCGACCTCGGAGACTGAGCCAATACTCGAGACCACGAAGGCTCGAGGTCGACCTCGGTTTGCGGTCTCCCTCGACCTCCCATTCCGGACCGAGGGCATCGACGCTGGTGCCTTCGGTGTCGGGGCGGATGCTCACAGGCCCCGCACGGTCGGACCCCGATTCCTCATCGGACGAGTCCGCCTGGGAGACGGAGGACGAGGAGTCCCCCGACACCTTCAGGACTCGGTGCGTCCCGTCGGACTCACCGCAGTCTGAGACCCGGAGTAGATCCCCCCGGAGGATACCCAGTTCTCGGAGTTCGTCCGGGATATGGCCACTGCGTTGGCTATCCCTGCGGACCCTGAGGAGGAGCCTCGAGCCGAGGAGCTCGAGGCCCTACAGTATGACTCTCCTCCGAAGGAGGCCTTTACTGTTCGAGTTCCTCCGATGCTGGAACGGCTCCTCTTCCGGATGTGGGAGGCACCGGCCTCGGCGCCAGTTCTAAGCAAGCGGGTCGATTCTATCTATCGACTCCGGAAGAGCCCTGGCTTTCAGAAGGCACAGCTACCACACCATTCCATGGTGGTGGTATTGATCATGCATCGCCTGAAAAGTCAGAAGATGCACTCCGCTGTACCCCCTCGCAGGGAGTCCCGGAACCTCGATGGTTTTGGTAGAAAGTGCTTCCAGGGCTCGATGCTTGCTTGCCGTGTCCAGTCTTACCAGCTGGGTCCACAAAGAAAACAGCGCTAGCCACTCAGATGAGCAGAACCAAAAACAGGAAGCGGCAGATTCAGCACCCAATACCTTTATTAGTACCAATTAAGTGGCCTAAGCCCAACATTTATAATTATGAAATGCTTAAACTGACATATACAGGGAACCTGTAAACAGCCATATAGAACCAAGAGAATGGAAGGGATGAGGAGACAAAGGAATAGGACCAAACCAAAGATAAAAATATATAATAATATAAAAATATATAAATATATAATATATTGGGAAGACATTACCTGAGAGTGTGAAATACATGGACTTCACCAGGCTCAACAGAGTCAATGGAAGTCGCTATAATCTAAAAAACTTCTAAAAATAAAAATAAAAACATGAAACATGTACAAAATCTAATTATTGCCCAATCAAATAAATAATAATAGTAATAATAATAAATATATAATAATAGTAATAATAAGGAATTATATAAATTTTAAAACATGAACCCGATAAAAAACCATGAATAATAAAGAGGGAGTTAAAAAAATAATAATTAAATAAATAAGTGGTAAAACATTCGGAAAAATTCTAAGGGATGATTGTAAATTCAAAACATAAATTCTCAGGGGGGGGGGAAGAAGATAGGGTATATGTCCGTTTAAGCATTTCATAATTATAAATGTTTGATTCAATATTTTTTAACAAATTTCTTTGGATCTCTAGTGTATATGTTTTGATCTCCAGTATTGTCATTTGTATTCCAAATTGCATCTTTATATTTTTAATTTTTAATTTTTTAATTATTTAATTATTTATGTATTTATATATTTATTTATATATGTGTATGTATATAAGTTTAAATATATAATTTGATTTATAGAGCAGTTGCTTATTCAATGTACTGAGTTTTATTCTAATTATATATGTATTATCATCATTTTAATTGAGATATTTATCATGGGTTTCCCCCCCCCCCTCTTTTTGTGTTTTATTAACGCATTTTTAGACTTTTTTGAGACTCAAGTCATTTGTGAAAGTCCAATTTAGCCTGTTTTTTCATGTATAATGTATTTTTATGTTATATTTTTTGTTTTAACCCCCCTTTTTTGGCACTATTATTGTTTTGATTTTATTATATTAATGTAATTTTATAAATTTAATTTTTAGTGTGTCCTGATAGCCCCTGACGAAGTGACATACGAAACACGGTCCTGTGTTGGGCTTAGGCCACTTAATTGGTACTAATAAAGGTATTGGGTGCTGAATCTGCCGCTTCCTGTTTTCAGTCTTACCAGCTGTACATGGGCATGTACTTGCGAGACCTGGCCAAGGAGCTGGGCGGGTTCTCTGATGGTCTCTCCGGGGAACCCTTGCAGAGGTTCAAGTCCTTGTCTTCGGGGATCCAGGAATGCTCCAAGTTTATGTCCCGCGCTGCCTACGATGGCTTCGAGGCTTCGGCCCGTGTTGCGGCTGCCGGCATCGCGGCTCAACACCAGGCATGACTGCAGTCATCGGACCACGAGCTATGGGTTCAGGACAAGTTGATCGATGTCCCTTGCCGAGGTGAGAACCTTTTTGGCAAGCCCATGACCGAGAAGGCCGCACAGCTCGAAACCGAACACCTCACGAGGACAAGGCTGTCTAGAAAGACTTCTGCCCCTTCTCACAAAAAGAAGGGCTCGGGTAAAAAGCCCTTTTACCTGAGGAAGGGCACTGCCTACAAACAGTACCCACAGTACCAGACCGCCCAAGCTGCCCCTCAGGGTCAGCAGGCCAAGGGGCAGGGTAATGGGCCCCGTAGGCAGAGGATTCCCAAGCCTCCGGCCCCTGCTCCCACTCAGCATGGTGGGGGGCTTTGACTCCTTAGGCATAGCCTCTCCGTCCCTGCTCCCCCAACCCTGCACAGGAGGTCGCCTTGCCCTGTTTGCCCACAAGTGGCCACTCATCACTGGAGACAGTTGGGTGTTAAGCATAGTCCACAAGGGCTACCTGCTAAACTTCCAGCAACTGCCTCCTCCATACTTTCCAGGGGAACCTCCAAGGCTTCCCCTGCACACAGATCTTCTCCTTCAGGAACTCCAAGGTCTGTTAGTGGACAGGGCAGTGGAGCCTGTGCCTCCCCGCTTACAGGGTCAAGGGTTCTACTCCAGGTATTTCCTGGTACCCAAAAGAACCGATGGCCTTCGGCCTATTCTGGACCTCAGAAATCTCAACAAATTCCTAGAGAAGGAAAAGTTCAAGATGCTTACTCTTGGAACACTTCTGCCCTACCTCCAGCAGGGAGATTGGCTATGCTCCTTAGATCTAAAGGATGCGTACACTCACATCCTCATTCATCCAGACCACAGAAAGTACCTCAGGTTCATTGTGGGAGGAAACCATTATCAGTACAGAGTACTACCTTTTGGCCTCACTTCCGCTCCCAGGGTCTTTACCAAATGCCTGACAGTGGTGGCAGCCTACCTGAGGAATCAGGGAATCTTTGTCTTCCCCTATCTGGACGACTGGCTCATCAGGGGTCAGACGTGTCAGGAGGCCCGTCAAGCCACCCTCAGAACTATTGCTCTTCTTCAAACCTGGGGTTTGTAATAAACTTCGCAAAGTCCACTTTGCTCCCTTCCCAGAACTTGGAGTTCATAGGGGCAAGGCTAGACTCTCTGCTGGCAAAGGCGTTCTTGCCAGAAGACAGAGCTCAAAGACTGATAAACTTAGCAAACCAGTTTCTCAGTAGGTCACTGGTCTCCGCCAGACTCTGCCTGAGTCTTCTTGGCCACATGGCTTCGACAGTGCATGTGACCCCCAATGCCAGGCTCCATATGAGGCCTGCACAGTGGTGCCTTCAGACTCAGTGGTCACAAGCCACAGGCAGCCTCAGAGACAGGATAAGGGTGTCCAGACAATTCCTGAACTCCCTCCGCTGGTGGCTGCACCCGTCCAATCTACTGCAAGGGGTGCCTTTTCAGATTCCTGGGTTCACAGTGGTGTTAACCACGGATGCCTCCCTGCAGGGTTGGGGGGCTCATTGTCTCGGCAAGTGCACCCAGGGCCTGTGGTCTCCCTGGGAGGCCGCACAGCAAATCAATCTACTGGAACTCAGGGCTATTCGATTAGCCCTCAAGACTTTCTCTCCAACCCTAGTTCAAACAGACAACCAGGTAGCCATGTTTTATGTGAACAAGCAGGGCGGAACTGGGGCCAGGCTCCTTTGTCAGGAAGCACAGGACCTTTGCTTCTTTGCTCTCAGGCACAACATGCTCCTGAAGGCTGTGTATCTACCTGGCCATGAAAACTACCTGGCCGACAGGTTGAGCAGGATTCTGCAGCCCCACGAGTGGCAGCTCCATCCTTTGGTGGTTCAAAAGATTTTCCTGAAATGGGGACTTCCATCCTTTGATCTGTTTGCCAGTCCACTGAACAAACAGCTGCCAAAGTTCTGCTACAGACAACCACATCCTCTGCGGATAGCAGCAGATGTTTTCTGATTCCCTGGTCTCAGGCCTCCTGTATGCGTTTCCTGCCACGCCCTTAGTGGCCCGAACCCTCTTCAAAATTCTTCAGGACAAGGCCTCGGTCCTGCTGGTGGCTCCCAGGTGGCCGAGACAGCCTTGGTTTCCACTTCTGCTTCAGCTGGCAGTGGATCCCCCACTGCCTCTGGGGTTGCAACCAGACCTTCTCTCTCAGAATCAGTGTTCCCTTCTGCACCCCAATCTCAAAGCTCTCAATTTGATGGCCTGGAGGCTGCATGGGTAGATTTGGCTCCCTGGGGCCTACCTCAGGAAGTTGAGGAGGCTGTCCTAGCCTCTAGGAAACAGTCCACGAGGAAAACCTATGCTCTCAAATGGAAAAGGTTTTCTGTGTGGTGTCAGCTACGTACAGAAGATCCCTTCTCCTGTACTGTACCAGTAGTGCTTCAGTACTTACTGCACTTATCAAATCAGGGACTTAAGTCCAACTCTGTTCGGGTCCACCTCTCAGCTCTAGCAGCTCACCACTCTCTGGTGGAAGGACATTCTCTGTCGGTTCACCCCTTGGTGTCCCGGTTTCTCAGAGGCTTGCTGTTGCTCAGGCCTCCCATCCGTCCTCCTGCTCCTGAGTGGGAGTTGAATGTGGTCTTGCAGCAACTGACTCGCCCACCTTTTGAGCGATGGCTACTTGCCCTCTATGCTTCCTGTCCTGGAAGACACTCTTCTTGATAGCCCTCACCTCGGCCAGGAGAGTGAGTGAGCTTCAGGCCCTGGTCTGTGACAGGCCTTACTCCCACTTTTATAGGAACAGGGTAGTCCTTAGGACTCATCCAAAGTTCCTCCCAAAGGTTGTCTCCTCCTTCCACCTTAACCAAGAAGTGGTTCTTCCAACATTCTTCCTTAGGCCTCATGCAAGCCAGGCTGAGGCAGTTCTGCATACCCTGGACTGTAGGAGGGCCTTATCCTTCTACCTTGACTGTACGCAAGGACATAGAAGGGCTACTCAGCTCTTCATCGCTTTTGACCCTAATAATTTGGGGTTAGCTGTGTCCAAGCGTACCTTGTCCACCTGGGTAGCTGACTGTATTACCTGGGCTTACAGGGCGGCTGACCTTCCCTTGCAGAGTCGGGTCATGGCCCATCGTGTCAGGGAAATGGCTGCCTCAGTGGCTCACCTCCACTCTGTGCCGTTGGTGGACAACTGCAGGGCTGCAACTTGGTCCTCAAGCCCGACTTTTGCGGCCCATTACTGTCTGGAGAGGGAGTCCCGTAGGGACAGTGCTTTTGGCCAGGCAGTACTTCGGAATCTCTTTGAGGTTTAGGCAACTCCTGCCCTCCAGCCCTCCGTTGGGCTACCGGTGGAGGTTCTTTCCGTGAAAAGCCTTTCTTTGATGCTGGGACTAGAGGGAGTTCTCTTGTTCAGCCTGGGTTCCTTGGTAGCCCAGAGCTAGGGAGTCACCCATATGTGAGGACTGACTTCCTGCTTGGTCCTGGAGAAAGAGTAGTTACTCACCTGTAACAGGTGTTCTCCAGGAGCAGCAAGAATCAGTCCTCACAACCCTCCCTCCTCCCCTGGGAGTTGCTGTTGTATATAGTTTATTTTTACATTTTTGTGTGCTGTTTTTAACTATGTCATTTGACTGAGCAAGATGGCACCTTTAGGCGGGAAGGGAACCACGCATGCGTGCCTGCATTCCCAAAGGCTTTCATGGAAAGCTTGGGAAATGCTCCGCAAGGGCTCCATCGACGTCAATGTCACCCATATATGAGGACTGATTCCTGCTGCTCCTGATGAACACCTGTTACAGGTGAGTAACTACTCTTTTTCCAGGACCAAGCGGGAAGTCAGTCCCCACATATGAGTGTCATCGGCGGAGCATTTCCCCAGCTTTCTATGAAAGCCTTTGGGAATGCAGACACGCATGCACGGTTCCCTTCCCGCCTATAGGTGCCATCTTACTTCAGTCTCTTTTTTTCCGAGAAGCCCACCAGACGTGTGTCCTGTCACCCCGGATAAAAGTTGATTTTATTCGGCGATTCTCGCTGTTTTTTCTCCCGATTCGACGCCGGTTCCCTTCCCGCCGGGTTCGGTACACCGGTATCGAGCCCAATTCTTCTTTTTTGGTTTTTGCCCTTTGTGGCTGGCGTTCGCGCCCTTTTTTGTTTTTTCCCTGGAAGGCCGGTCCTTTGACCTCGCGGGGAATCTTTTTTTTCCCCGATGGCTTCCAGCGGTTTCAAAAAGTGTGATCAGTGTAAGAAATTAATGTCTCTCACCGACACACACGACTGCTGCCTTCAGTGCCTCGGTCCTGATCACTACCCTAAGTCGTGTGGACCATGTGGGAAGATGTCTTCCAAGGCACTCCGAAGTCGCCAGCAGCAGAAAGAAAGGCTTTTCTCGGACTCAGCCTCCGGCCGGGCCCGGACCTCGTCTGAGGCCTCGACATCTTGGGATTCGGATCCCAAGCGCCATCGAAGCTCCTCGGACAGGGCGTCCCCCGACCGGGAACGCAAGAGGAAGAAGCGGCTCGCGAGGGCGTCGTCGGAGGAGGTCCCTGGCTCCTCGAGGGCCAGGTCTAAGACCCCCAACCGTCGCCACGGGCCCGTGGAACTCGAGAAGCCTGCCAAATTTCCTCGCGTGGAGCCGGAGTCTGCTGGACAAGTAAGCCCCGTAGTCTTCGAGGACTCTCCTCCCTCAGAGCTGACATCGGGCCCGGCGCCGCCGGGGCCCGAGTCGGTGGCTGCTGCATCTCCCGAGCTGAGTCTCAGGATGACAGCCTTGGAGAGCAGACTGTCTGCCTTCATGGAGCAGCAGTGGGCACTGATGGCCAGCCTGTCTGGCGCATCTGCCCTGACCACCGGGACATTAACTTCGAAGTCGACTCCGGAGACCGAGCCGATACTCGAGTCCATCATGGCTCGAAGTCGACCTCAGTCGAGGTCTCCCCCGACCTCCCGCTCGGGACCGAGGGCGTCGACGCCGCTGCCTCCGGTGTCGGGGCGGGTGCTCCAGGGCCCCGCGGGGTCAGACCCTGACTCCTCGTCGGACGAGTCCGCCTGGGAGATGGAGGATGAGGAGTCCCCCGATACGTTCAAGACTCGGTGCGTTGCGTCGGACTCACCGCAGTCTCAGCCCCGGAGTAGATCCCCTCTGGAGGATACTCGGTTCTCGGAGTTCGTCCGGGATATGGCCACTGCCTTGGCTATTCCGGCGGACCCCGAGGAAGAGCTGAAGAGCTCGAGGCCCTGCAGTATGACTCTCCTCCGAAGGAGGCCTTTATTGTCCCGGTTCCTCTGATGCTGGAATGGCTCCTCTTCCAGATGTGGGAGGCACCGGCCTCGGCGCCGGTTTTAAGCAAGTGAGTCGACTCGATCTATCGACTCAGAAAGAGCCCTGGCTTTCAAAAGGCAGAGCTACCATACCATTCCATGGTTGTGGAATCGGCCATGCATCGTCTGAAGAACCAGAAGATGCACTTCGCGGTGCCCCCCGGCAGGGAGGCCCGAAACCTCGATGGCGTCGGTAGAAAGTGCTTCCAGGGCTCGATGCTTGCTTGCCGTGTCCAGTCTTACCAGCTGTACATGGGCATGTACTTGCGGGACCTGGCCAAGGAGTTGGCCGGGTTCTCTGCTGGACTCTCCGGGGAACCCTTGCAGAGATTCAAGTCCTTGTCCTTGGGAATTCGGGACTGCTCGAAGTTCATGTCCCGCACCGCCTACGATGGCTTTGAGGCTTCGGCCCGAGTTGCGGCAGCCAGCATCGCGGCTCGACACCAGGCATGGCTGCAGTCATCGGACCTCGAGCCATGGGTTCAGGACAAGTTGGTCGATGTCCCTTGCTGAGGTGAAAACCTTTTTGGCAAGCCCATGAACGAGAAGGCCGCCCAGCTCGAAACAGAGCACCTTACACGGACAAGGCTGTCTAGAAAGACCTCTACCCCTTCTCATAAAAAGAAGGGCTCGGGTAAAAAACCCTTTTACCCGAGGAAGGGTACTGCCTACAAACTGTACCCTCAATATCAGGCTGCCCAAGCTGGACCCCAGAGTCAGCAGGCCAAGGGGCAGGGTAATGGGCCCCGTAGGCAGAGGACCCCCAAGTCTCCGGCCCCTGCTCCCACTCAGCAGGATGGGGGTTTTTGACTCCTTGAGCGTAGCCTCTCCATCCCTGCTCTTCCAACCCTGCACAGGAGGTCGCCTCGCCCTCTTTGCCCACCAGTGGCCCCTCATCACTGGGGACAGTTGGGTGTTGGACATAGTCCACAGAGGCTATACCCTGCATTTTCACCAACTGCCTCCTCCATACTTTCCAGGGGAGCCTCCAAGGCCTCCCCTGCACACTGACCTTCTCCTTCAAGAGCTTCAGGGTCTGTTGGTGGACAGGGCGGTGGAGCCTGTGCCTTCCCACTTGCACGGTCACGGATTCTACTCCAGGTATTTCCTGGTACCCAAAAGAACCGGTGGCCTTCGACCCATTCTGGATCTCAGAAACCTCAACAAGTTCCTCGAGAAAGAAAAGTTCAAGATGCTTACTCTTGGAACACTTCTGCCCTACCTCCAGCAGGGAGATTGGCTATGCTCCTTAGATCTAAAGGATGCGTACACTCACATCCTCATTCATCCAGACCACAGAAAGTACCTCAGGTTCATTGTGGGGGAAAACCATTATCAGTACAGAGTACTACCTTTTGGCCTCATCTCCGCTCCCAGAGTCTTTACCAAATGCCTGGCAGTGCTGGCGGCCTACCTGAGAAATCAGGGAATCTTTGTCTTCCCCGATCTGGACGACTGGCTCATCAGGGGTCAGACGTGCCAGGAAGCCAGACAAGCCACCCTCAGAACTATTCCTCTTCTTCAAACCTGGGGTTTGTAATAAACTTCGCAAAGTCCACTTTGCTCCCCTCCCAGAACTTGGAGTTCATAGGAGCAAGGCTGGACTCCATGCTAGCAAAGGCTTTCTTGCCAGCAGACAGAGCCAAAAGACTGATAAACTTAGCAAACCAGGTTCTCAGCAAGTCACTGGTCTCCGCCAGACTCTGCCTAAGGCTGCTTGGCCACATGGCTTCGACAGTGCATGTGACCCCTAGTGCCAGGCTCCATATGAGGCCACAGGCAGCCTCAGAGACAGGATAAGGGTGTCCAGACAATTTCTGAACTCCCTCAACTGGTGGCTGCACCCACCCAATCTACTAAAGGGGGTGCCTTTTCAGATTCCTGGGTACACGGTGGTACTGACCACAGACGCCTCCCTGCAGGGCTGGGGAGCTCATTGTCTAGGCAAGTGCACCCAGGGCCTGTGATCTCCTTGGGAAGCTGCACAGCAGATCAATCTCCTCGAACTCAGAGCTATTCGATTAGCACTCAAAGCTTTCTCTCCTGCCCTGGCTCATCAATCTGTCCTGGTTCAGACAGACAACCAAGTAGCCATGTTTTATGTGAACAAACAGAGCGGGACTGGGTCCAGAATCCTTTGTCGGGAGTCTCAGGACCTTTGTTCATTTGCCCTCAAGCACAACATGCTCCTCAAGGCCGTGTACCTTCCAGGCCAGGACAACTACCTGGCCGACAGGTTAAGCAGAATTCTGCAGCCCCACGAGTGGCAGCTGCATCCTTCAGTAGTTCAGAGGATCTTCCTAAAATGGGGTCTCCCTTTGGTAGATCTCTTTGCCAGCCCAATGAACAATCAACTGCCAAAGTTCTGCTCCAGGCAACCGCATCCTCTGAGAATAGCAGCAGATGCTTTTCTGATTCCATGGTCTCAGGGCCTCCTGTATGCGTTTCCTCCCACGCCCTTGGTGGCCCGAACTCTCTTCAAAATTCTTCAGGACAAGGCCTCGGTCCTGCTGGTGGCTCCCAGGTGGCTGAGACAGCCTTGGTTTCCTCTTCTGCTTCAACTGGCAGTGGATCCCCCACTGCCTCTGGGGTTGCAACCCGACCTTCTCTCACAGGAGCAGGGTTCCCTTCTGCACCCCAATCTCAAAGCTCTCAATTTGATGGCCTGCAGGCTGCAAGGGTAGTTTTGGTTCCCTGGGGCCTACCTCAGGAAGTTGAGTAGGTTGTCCTAGCCTCTAGAAAACAGTCCACTAGGAAAACCTATGCTCTCAAATGGAAAAGTTTTTCTGTGTGGTGTCAGCTACGTACAGAGGATCCTTTCTCCTGTACTGTGCCAGTAGTGCTTCAGTACTTACTGCACTTATCAAATCAGGGACTTAAGTCCAATTCTGTTCGGGTCCACCTCTCAGCTCTAGCAGCTCACCACTCACTGGTGGAGGAACATTCTCTGTCAGGTCACCCCTTGGTGTCCCGCTTTCTCAGGGGCTTGCTTTTGCTCAAGCCTCCAATCCGTCCTCCTGCCCTGAGTGGGAGTTGAATGTGGTCTTGCAGCAACTGACTCGCCCACCTTTTGAGCCGAAGGCTACTTGTCCACTACGCTTCCTATCCTGGTAGACACTCTTCCTGATAGCCCTTACCTCGGCTAGGCGAGTGAGTGAGCTTCAGGCCCTGGTCTGTGATAGGCCTTACCCCAGGATTTATAGGAACAGGGTAGTCCTCAGGACTCATCCCAAGTTCCTCCCAAAGGTTGTCTCCTCTTTCCACCTCAATCAGGAGGTGGTTCTTCCAACATTCTTCCCTAGGCCTCATGCAAGCCAGGCTGAAGCAGTCCTGCATACCCTGGACTGTAGGAGGGCCTTATCCTTCTCCCTTGACCATACGCAGGGGCATATGAGGGCTACTCAGCTCTTCGTATCCTTTGACCCCAATAAGTTGGGGTTGGCTGTGTCCAAGCGTACCTTGTCCATCTGGGTGGCTGACTGTATCACCTGGGCTTACAAGGCGGCTGACCTTCCTTTGCAGGGACAGGTCACGGCCCATCGTGTCAGGGCAATGGCTTCCTCAGTGGCTCATCTCCGCTCTGTGCCCTTGGTAGACATTTGCAGGGCTGCAACTTGGTCTTCAAGCCAGACCTTTGCGGCCCATTACTGTCTGGAGAGGGAGTCCCGTAGGGACAGTGCTTTTGGCCAGGCAGTACTCCGGAATCTCTTTGAGGTTTAGGCAACTCCTGCCCTCCTGCCCTCTGTTGGGCTACCGGTGGAGGTTGTGTCCTTGAAAAGCCTTTCTTTGCTGCTGAGACCAGAGGGAGTACTCTTGTTCAGCCTGGGTTCCTCGGTAGCCCAGAGCTAGGGAGTCACCCATATGTGAGGACTGACTTCCTACTTGGTCCTGGAGAAAGAGTAGTTACTCACCTGTAACAGGTGTTCTCCAGGAGCAGCAGGAATCAGTCCTCACAACCCTCCCTCCTCCCCTGGGAGTTGCAGTTGTACATAGTTTATTTTTTCATTTTTGTGTGCTGTTCTTAGCTGTGTCATTTGACTGAGGTAAGATGGCACCTTTAGGCGGGAAGGGAACCGCGCATGTGTGCTTGCATTCCCAAAGGCTTTCATAGAAAGCTGGGGAAAAGCTCCGCTGGGGCTTCTTCGGCGCCGATGACACCCATATGTGAGGACTGATTCCTGCTGCTCCTGGAGAACACCTGTTACAGGTGAGTAACTACTCTTTACCAACTCCTGGATTCTAAGAATAGTTGAAGCGGGCTGTGGTCTCAGGTTTATTGTTTGATGCCTCGATTGGCGTTTATGCTGGTCTCACCTCCCTGCATCTCATCCAGCTCTGTTGCAGGATGAAGTTTCTGGCTTTTCTTAAGCAGTGTCATAGAACCCATCCCTTTCCATGACAGGAGTCAAGGTGTCTGCTCCAGGTACTTCCTAATTTTGATCTCAGAGACCTCAATTGAAGGAAAACGTCAAGATGGATATTATCATCTTCCTTCCTACATTTTCTAAAGACAGGGACTGGCATTGCATGCTGGATCTTAAGTATGCCTATATGCAAATACCGATCCATCCACAATATAGGCAGTTTTCTCGGGTTTGTCCTTTAGTTTGACCACTTCCAATAAAAGGTTCCATCTTTTAGCCTTTCCTTAGCTCTGAGTCTTCACAAAATACTTTGTGATAGTGGCTGTCCACCTTCACAAGTAAGGCCATCTAGTGTTCCCATATTTTGATGATTGTTTTTTATTTGCCTGTATGAAAGCTCAATACAACACTTGTTCTAGTGCTTGAGTTAATTGTAATTAAACCAAACTATCAAACCATTCTGAGTATTGAAGGTTATAACCACTTAAACAGCTTCATACAAATATTTTTGGAGAAAGGGGAACCTTCAAATACAGGAGTCTGTCTGAAACACTTTAAGACCATGCTTCATCTCCCATTCATTTCATCATCGGTGACCCCAATCATACTGTTAAAAATTCAACATTTATTAGAAAATCTTAAAACATCTTTGATTTATGTGATTATGAGCTGAAAGTCTGGCATGAATTCATGTTCTGAGAGGTCCAACACTTCCTCTTATGCTTCAAGGATTCATTCCATCGCAGCGGCTCATTTCTCAAATGCTGCTGAAGCAAACAGAATGCCTTAGCAAGCTTGCTGTTTACAGAAAACAGCTGGTACAGATAAGCAATATTGCTTTTCTCTGGACAAGCAGGAATGACTTCCTCACATATTGAAGCTTTTGGGAGGTTTCACCATGCCTGCATGCCCACTTCCCACCTGCTCCCATGGTGCCAACTTGAACTAGTCGTCATCTTTCTGCGGAGTTTAACGGATGTGTTCCAATACAACTAAGACCATAAGAATATAAGATATGCCATACTGGGTCAGACCAAGGTCCATCAAGCCCAATATCCTGTTTCCAACAGTGGCCAATCTAGGTCACAAGTACCTAGCAGTTTCCCCAAAAGACATAGGTTCCACATGCTTGTATTGGGTCTAGCAGTGGATATCCCTTTAATAATGGTTTATGGACCTTTTCTCCAGGAACTTGTCCAAACCTTTTTTAAACCTGGCTACACTAACAGCTTTTACTACATCCTCCAGTAACAAATTCCAGAGTTTGATTACACGTTGAGTGAAAGAATATTTTCTCTGGGAATAAGCAGGAAGTCCATCCTCACATATGGGTGACATTGGCACTGACGAAGACCTTGCAGAAACATCCCCCCAGCTTTCAAAGAAAGCCTTTGGGAGATGCCACCACACATGCATGGTTCCCTTTCCACCCAAGGGTGCCATCTTGCTTAGTCTCCTTTTTTCCGTGGAGCCCTTCAGACGTTTGTCTTGCTTGTCCCCAGAAAAAGTTGATTTTTCTCTCTGAGTTTCATAGTCGCCTTTGATATCGCACCGGTACTCTTCCCAACACCCAACCTTGCTGCCTCAGCGTCGAGTTCAGGTCTGTTTTTATAGTTTTCTCGTTCTTTCATTCTCTGGCGTCTTCGCGCTTTTTTATTTTCCAACTGGCAGCCCGGCGAGTCTTTGACCTTGCAGAGGTACTTTTTTCTCCCATGGCTACCAGTGGTTTTAAGAAGTGTGATTGGTGCCCAGAAATTATGTCTTTGACCGACACATACGACTGCTGTCTCCGCTAACCCTGGCTAGACCACAAATCAGCAGCCTGCGGTCTCTGCAAAAGGATGTCCAGCAAGGCACTCAAGAGCTGCCAGCAGCAGCATGATAAGTTTTTCCCTGAGTACCCGGTGTCTCCGAAGGCCAGGGCCTCATCTGAAGCCTCGACACCTTGGGTCCTCAGAAAGGGTCTCCGTCAAGGGAACCCAGGAAGAAGAAGAAACCCTTGAAGGTGGCATCTTTGGACAGTTCCGACCAGCCGGGTGCCCCCGGGCCTGGTCTACAGTCTGAAATGCTCATCCGAGGCTTTGGAGAAGGAGCGGCCTGCAAAGGTCCCCAGGAAGGACTCGACTTCAGACCGGCCTCTGTCCCCAGACACCATCCTCATTGAGGATTCCCCTTCGGGGGAGCCAGTGTCGGGCCCAAGCCCCTCGGTACCCGCGCCGAAGGCTGCGGAGCCTTCTGGCCTGGAGTCCAAAATGTCAGCCCTGGGGTGCAGTTTGTCTGCCGTAATGGACCAGCAGCGGGCACTGTTGTCCGGCATAACCAGTTCATCTGCCCCAACCACCAGGCCCTCGACGTCCAAGACGTCCCCAGAGGCCGAGCCAATCCTCGAGGTCCTTTGGCCTCGAGTTGATCCTCAGCCAAGGTCGCAATCTGATTCCCACTCGATGGGACTGCGATCATCCCTGGCTAGTATGCCGGGCACCACCCGCACAGCATCAGCAGTTCCAGAGGCCCGCAGACCAGCCCTCTGACGAGGATGAGTAGTCCCGACATCCATTGACACCGCAATGTCCCATCTGACTCTCCGTCTCAAAGCCTCGACTACGGTCCCTGCCAGAGGATATGGGCTTCTTTGATTTCGTCAAGGATATGTCAAAGACCCTGGCATTCCCTACGCAGTTGGAGGAGGACCCTCGGGAAGATGAGTTGGATATCATCCAGTACAAGGCTCCTCCAAGGGAATCACTCACACTATCCATTCCTCCCATCTTGGAACGGCTGATTCTCCAGATGTGGGAGACACCGGCATTGGTACCGGTGGTGAACAAACTGCTTGACTGGATGTATTGAGTCCGCTGGAGCCCGGGCTTCCAGAAATCACAGCTGCTGCATAACTCCATGGTTGTTAAGTCAGCCATGTGTCAGCTGAAAAGCCAGAAGACACACTTCTTGGTACTCCCCGGCAGGGAGACTCGCACCCTGGATGCCTTTGGAAGAAAATGTTACCAGGTCTCAATGCTCGTCGGTCGCATCCAGGCTTACCAGCTGTACATGGGAATGTACCTGAGAGACCTGGCGAAGGAACTCGCTGGGTTCTCAGCTGGTCTCTCTGAGAAACCCTTGCAGTGGTTCAAGAACCTGGCCAAGGCAGTCTGTGAGTGCTCCAAATTCATGTTTCGAGCGGCCTTTGATAGGTTTGAGTCAGTGGCTCGAGTAGCGGCAGTGGGCATTGGTGCACGGCACCAAACTTGTCTACAGTCATCTGATCTCGAGCAGTGGGTTCAGGACAAATTGGTTGATGTCCCCTGCCAAGGAGAGAACCTCTTTGGCAAACCCATGGCCGACAAGGCTGCTGAGCTGGAGACCGAGTTCATGATGAGGACCAGGCTCTCTAAGAAGACCGCTGTCCCTCCCCAACGGAAGGGCTCAGGTAAAAAGTCCTTCTATCCAAGGAAAGGGGCTGCTTACAGAAACTACCCACCTTTTCAGGCTTCCCCAGCTCCCCAACAGGATCAGCAGGCCAAGGGACATGGGCACGGCCCTCATAGGCAGAAGGCTTCAAAACCCCAGGCACCAGCTTTGGCTCAGCCGGAGGGGAGTTTTTGACTCCTTGAACATAGCCTATCTGCTCCAAGGAGATCAGAAGCCACAGGGGGACATCTGGCCCACTGTGCCCAAAAGTGGCTGACCATCATGACCGATTCCTGGGCACTTTGAGTGGTCAAGGAGGGTTACCTCCTTCACCTGACTTAGATACCTCCCCCTTATTTTCCAGAAGAGCTCCTCAGGTCTCCCCTTCACCGGGACCTTCTACTGAAGGAGTTGGCAGGTCTTCTCGATTACAAGGCAGTGGAACCAGTGCCTCACCACCTCATGAGCAAGGGGTTCTTCTCCAGGTACTTCCTCGTGCCAGAACGAACAGGGGGCCTAAGGCCCATCCTCGACCTGTGCAACCTCAACAAATTCTTGGTGAGGGAGAAGTTCAAGATGCTCTCCCTTGGAACATTGCTGCCCTACTTCCAGCAGGGAGATTGGCTATGCTCCTTAGACCTCAAGGATGCCTATACCCACATCCTCATTCACCCCAACCACTGGCAGTATCCACGGTTCATAGTGGGGGCAGGCACTTTCAGTACAGGGTGCTCCCTTTCAGCTTGGCCTCTGCCCCAAGGGTCTTCAAAAAATGCCTAGCATTCCCTAGTGGCTCGTGGTAAGGATTGCTCAAAGTTCATACTCTGGGTGACCTATGACATCTTCGAAATGGCATCGAGAGCTTCTCCCTTGGTTATTCGCACCCAGAGACTCACCTGGCTCCGGTCATCAGACCTGGAGCAATCAGTGCAGGACAAACTTGCTGATGTGTCGTGCTGTGGAGAGAATCTTTTCAGAGAACAGGTTAAAGAGAAAGCTGGCTTCATAGCCAGGAGTGGAGGAGTGGCCTAGTGGTTGGGGCAAGGTACTTCAGGCCAGAAGGTCGGGGGTTCAAATCCCACTAGAGGACAGCAACCTTGGGCCGGAAGGACTGGGGTTTCTAGTCCCACAGGTGCTCCTTGTGGTCTTGGGCAAGCCACTTAACCCTCCATAGCCCATGTTCCCTGTAAAATAGTTATCTCCAAGTTATAATGCCCTGTTCAATGTAATTTCAGTTTGTTCAATGTAAACCACACTGATGTAGAATAGTGCGATATATAAGAGAATATAAATAAATAAATAAATAGAAAAGCAGCATATCACCCTTCGTAATCTCTCGAGATTCACGTCTGAGCCGGTCTCCTATTGCAAGAGGTACCAAGGAGGGAGCCAGAAGAAGACCTTTTACTCTCGTATGTGTATGTATTTTTCTGGGTCCCAAATATCCCAACCCAAGCAGGTTTCTCTCCCTCAACTGTAACGAGAGAAGCCTCAAAAAACCCAGCCTGCTCCTCAGCCAAAGCCAGAGGCAGGTTTTTCACTGGTTCCTTCACAGCATAGCCAATCTACCAATAACTGCAATGGACAACCCGTCAGTCTAGGAAAGGCTCAATCTTTTTGCCCAAAGCTGGCCCCTCATAACCTCTGACACGTGGGTTCTACAGATTGTCCAAAGTGGTTACATATTACATCTATTCGGCCTGTCTCCAAATTGCCCCCCAAAGATGCATCGCATCGACTTTTTGCATTAGGAACTACTTCAGAGAGAAATCACCACCCTCTTGAGAGATCTTGTGATTGAGCTTGTGCCACCAGAGCACATACGGTGAGGATTTTATTCCAAGTACTTCTTGATCCCCCAAGAACACAAGGGGATACTGTCCTATCCTAGACCTAAGAGATCTGAACACATATTTGGTAAGAGAAAAGTTCAGAATGATTTCCCTGGGCACTTTGCTTCCTTACCTCCAGAAAAGGAGATTGGCTATGCTGCCTGGATCTAAAGGATGCATATACTTACATACAGATACATCCCACTCACAGGAAGTATCTCAGATTTGTCCTGGGGGGACAGCACTTCCAGTATTGAGTGTTGCCTTTTGGCTGAGTCTCAGCACTCTGCATTTTCACAAAATACCTAGCAGTTGTAGCAGCTTACCTCCAGATGCTGAGAATGTTTGACTTCCTCTACTTGGACGATTGGCTGATCAATAGTACCACTCAGGAAGGGAGTGCAAGAATCAACATAGTTGACCATTCGGGTGCTGGAGCTACTAGGGTTTGTCATAAATGACCCAAAATACCACCTTCAGCCCTCCCAATAATTGCAGGTCATAGGAGCCCTGTTCAACATGATTCAGGCAAGAGCCTTCCTCTTGCATGAGACTTCACATATTGACACCACTCCGGAAGGGGTTCAAAAATCAACAAGGCTGACCATTCGGTGTTGGAACTACTAAGGTTCATTATAATTTACCCCAAGTCCTATCTGCAACCCACCCAGAAGTTGGAATTTGTAGGAGCACTGCTTGACACGACTCAGGCAAGAGCCTTCCTCCCGCACAACTGACTTCACTGACAGCTCTAGTGTGGGAGACTCAATTGAGTCAGCAAATAACAGCTCGCAGGATGTTGTCTGTACTAGGCCACATGGCCTCCCCTGTGCACGTCACACCCTTGCCACATCTCCATATGAGGCAGGCACAATGGACCCTGAGGACTCAGTGGACCCAAGTCACGGGTTTGCTCAGGAATTGTCTGTATGTCATCAACCCTCTCGTTTGTCATTGCGAAGGTGGACAATCCACCACAATTTGCTCAAAGGTCTCCCTTTCCAAATTGCACCATCTCAGAAGGTTTTGATGACAGATGCATGCAAGCTGGGGTGGGGAACTCATACTCAGAGCAATTGATCCTTCCAAGAAGGTCTCCACCAGATAAACCATTTGGAGTTAAGAGCCATAGCAAATACTCTGAAGGCTTTCCGAGATTGGCTGGCCAATCAAATTGTTCTGATTTAGACCGACAACTAAGTCACAATGTTTTATATCAATAAACTGGGCGGAAACAGCTCATACCTCCTGTGTTGAGAAGTAGTGAGGTTGTAGAAGTTTGTTATCGCCCATGGGATGGATTTGAGAGCTACATTCCTACCAGGTGAGTAAAATACTCTGGCAGACAGAGTGAGTTGAGTCCTCCAACCACACAAATGGACACTGGACAGGAAGGTTGTAGCTCGCATCTTTCAGGAGTGGGGCACCCCCTCAATAGATCTGTTTGCGTCTCCACAGAATGCCTAAGTGGATCAATTCTGTTCCAGAGTAAGATCACACAGCAGACTAGCCTTGGATGCTTTCCTCCTACCTTGGGGGGAAGGTCTTCTGTGTGTGTATCCTCCAATACCTCTCATTGCAAAGACCCTCCTGATTCTCAAAACAGACAGAGTCACAGTGATTCTCATTTCTTTATACTGGCCCCCCTCTTACTCCAACTGTCTACTCAGGAGTCACTCTGGCTTGGACAGGTGCCAGACCTGATTTCACAGGAGAACGTAATGATTTTGCATCTCATCATCAAGTCCTTGGCCTCACGGCATGGATGTTGAGAGGTTAATGTTATCTGATTAATTTTCCGGTCGGCATGACTGATGCCCTTTTGACTGCTAGGAGGGTCCCTGCAAGAAAATCCTATTCCTGCAAGTGGAGAAGGTTTGCTGTCTGGTGTGAGGACCATATCCTAGATTTCTTCACCCGTCCCACAGAAAAACTGCTTGAGTATCTTCTACACCTTTTTTAGTCTGGACTAAAGTCCAAATCCATCAGGGTTCAATTCAGTGCAATTGGTATTTAACATCGAAGTGCAGAAGGGAAGTACATCTCGGTACAGCCTTTAGTTGTTCACTTCATGCAGGGATTGCTTCTCTTTAAGCCTCCCTACAAACTTCTCGTGGTGTCTGGGACCTCAGTGTGGTTCTTGTGCAGTTGATGAAAGCTCCGTTTGAGCCACTTAGTTCCTGCCCTCTGAAGGATTTGATCTGGAAAGTGTTGTTTTTAGTGACTGTCACTTCAGCATGCAGAGTGAGTGAGCTTCGGGCTCTTGTAGTTCATTCATCTTACATCAAATTACATCATAAGAGTAGTCCTCCGTATTCATCCTAAATTCCTTCCAAAAATGATATTGGATTTCCATCTTAAACAGTCAATTTTTCAACCAGCATTTTTTACCAAAGCATCATGCCCACAAAGGGGAAGCTGCATTGCACATGTTGATCTGAAATGAGCCTTAGCCTTCTACTTAGAGTAGAAAAAAGACCATAGAAAGTCCATCCAGCTTTTAGTTTATTTTGACCCCAGCTAACTATGGGCTGCTGTTTCCAAACCTGCTCTCTGTTTGGCTAGCAGACTGCATCTCCTTCGCTTATCCCAAGGCAAGCCTGAACCTTGATGGTCATGTCGCAGCTCACAATGTCAGAGCTGTGGCTGCGTTGGTGGCCAACTTATAATCAGTCTCCATGGAAGAGATCTGCAGAGCTGCAATGTGGTCTTCTGTCCACACATTCACATCTCACTACTGTCTGAATGGGGATTCCTGACGTGAAAGCAACTTCGGTCATTCTGTACTTTGGAATCTGTTTGGGGATTAGAATCCAACTCCAAATCCCCTAGGCCCATTCTATTCTGTCCAGGCTACCAAAAAAAAAAGGGAAGAGAGAACCGTTTCTGTTGTACACAATGCTGTATCTGAAGTTGTTCCTGCCTCTTGCCTTTAAGCAGAAATACTCTTTCTCCAGGACCAAGCAGGAAGTCAGTCCTCACATATGGGTGACGTCGATGGAGCCCCTGCGGAGCATTTTCCCAGCTTTCTATGAAAGCCTTTGGGAATACTTCACGCATGCGCGGTCCCCTTCCCGCCTAAAGGTGCCATCTTGCTCCGTCTCTCTTTTTCCGTGGAGCCCTTCGGACGTGTGTCCTAGTTCACCCGGAAAATAGTTTGATTTTTTCGTCTATTCCTTGCGATTTTCTTCGTGGTTTTTGTCCGGTTCGACGCCGGTTCCCCTTCTCGCCGGGTTCGGTACACCGGTATCGAGCCCGATCGTATTTTTTCATTTTTTGCCTTTCGTGGCTGGCGTTCGCGCCCTTTTTTCCTTTTCCCTGGAAGGCCGGTCCTTTGACCTCGCGGGGACTCTTTTTTCCCCGATGGCTTCCAGTGGTTTTAAGAAGTGTGATCGGTGTAAGAAACTAATGTCTCTCACTGACACACATGACTGCTGCCTTCGGTGCCTCGGTCCTGATCATGATCCTAAGATCTGTGGAGCATGTGGGAAGATGTCCACTAAGGCACTTCGAAGTCGTCAGCACCGGAAGGAAAGACTTTTCTCCGACTCGGCCTCCGGCCGGGCCTGGACCTCGTCTGAGGCCTCGACGTCTCGGGAGTCTGACCCCGAGCATCATCGGGGCTCCTCAGATAGGGGGTCCCCCGAGCGGGAGCGAAAGAGGAAGAAGCGGCTCACGAGGGCGTCGTCGGAGGAGGTCCCTGGCTCCTCGAGGGCTAGGTGTCGGACCCCCGACCGCCGTCCCGAGCCCGTGGAACAGGAGAAGCCGTCAAAAGTACCTCAGGTGGAACCGGAGTCTGCTGGACAGGTAAGTCCTGTTGTCCTCGAGGACTCTCCTCCCAGGGAGCCGACGTCAGGCCCGACGCCACTGGGGCCCGAGTCGGCAGCTGCTAAGTCTCCTGAGCTGGGTCTCAGGCTGACAGCCTTGGAGTGCAGACTGTCTGCCTTCATGGATCAGCAGCGAGTGCTGATGGCTAGCCTTGCTGGCGCATCTGCCCCGACCACCGGGACATCGACGTCGAAGTCGACCCCGGAGACCGAGCCAATACTCGAGACCATGAAGGCTCGAGGTCGTCCTCGGTCGCGGTCACCCTCGACCTCCCGGTCGGGACCGAGAGCATCGATGCCAGTGCCTTCGGCATCGGGGCGGGTGCTGCCGGGCCCTGCGCGGTCAGAGCCCGACTCCTCTTCGGACGAGTCCACCTGGGAGACGGAGGATGAGGAGTCCCCCGATACCTTCAAGACTCGGTGTGTCCCGTCGGACTCACCGCAGTCTGAGCCCCGGAGTAGGTCCCCTCTGGAGGATACCCGGTTCTCGGAGTTCGTGTGGGATATGGCCACTGCTTTGGCGATCCTGAGGAGGAGCCTCGAGCCAAAGAGCTCGAGGCCCTCCAGTATGACTCTCCTCCGAAGGAGGCCTTTACTGTGCCGGTTCCTCCGATGCTGGAATGGCTCCTCTTCTGGATGTGGGAGGCACCGGCCTCGGCGCTGGTTCTGAGCAAGCGGGTCGATTCCATTTATCGACTCCGTAAGAGCCCTGGGTTTCAAAAGGCACAGCTACCGCACCATTCCATGGTGGTGGAATCAGCCATGCATCATCTGAAAAGTCAGAAGATGCACTCCGCGGTGCCCCCAGGCAGGGAGGCCCGGAACCTGGATGCGTTCGGCAGAAAGTGCTTCCAGGGCTCGATGCTTGCTTGCCATGTCCAGTCTTACCAGCTGTACATGGGCATTTACTTGCAGGACCTGGCAAAAGAGCTTGCCGAGTTCTCTGCTGGTCTCTCCGGGGAACCTTTGCAGAGGTTCAAGTCCTTGTCTTCGGGGATCCAGGAATGCTCTAAGTTCATGTCCCGGGCGGCCTACGATGGCTTCGAGGCCTCGGCCCGGGTTGCGGCTGCCGGCATTGCGGCTTGACGCCAGGCATGGCTGCCGTCATCGGACCTCGAGCCATGGGTTCAAGATAAGTTGGTCAATGTCCCTTGCCGAGGTGAAAACCTTTTTGGCAAGCCCATGGCTGAGAACGCTGCTGAGCTTGAGACCGAGCACCTCACGAGGACAAGGCTGTCTCGAAAGACCTCTGCCCCTTCACACAAGAAGAAGGGCTCGGGTAAAAAGCCCTTTTACCTGAGGAAGGCGACTGCCTACAAACAGTTCCCAACTTACCAGGCCTCCCCCGCTCCCCTACAGGGTCATCTGGCCAAGGGGCAGGGACATGAGCTCCGTAGGCAGAAAGCCCCCAAGCCTGCGGTTCCTGCTCCTACTCAGCAGGGTGGGGTTTTTTTGACTCCCAAGGCATAGCCTCTCCATCTCTGCTGTCCCATCCCTGCACAGGAGGTCGCCTAGCCCTGTTTGCCCACCGGTGGCCACCCATTACAGGGGACAACTGGGTCTTGAGCATAGTCCAAAAGGGCTACCTGCTTCATTTTCATCAGTTGCCTCCTCCCTATTTTCCAGGAGATCCTCCAAGGCCTCCTCTCCATACAGCCCTCCTCCTCCAGGAGATCCAGGGTCTGTTACGAGACCAGGCGGTGGAGCCTGTGCCTCCCCACCTCCAAGGTCACGGGTTTTACTCCAGGTACTTCCTAGTACCAAAGAGAACAGGGGATCTCAGGCCTATTCTCGACCTCAGAAATCTCAACAAGTTCTTACAGAAGGAAAAGTTCAAGATGCTTACTCTTGGAACACTTCTGCCCTACCTCCAGCAGGGAGATTGGCTATGCTCTTTAGATCTAAAGGATGCGTACACTCACATCCTTATTCATCCAGACCACAGAAAGTACCTCAGGTTCATTGTGGGAGGAAACCATTATGAGTACAGGGTGCTGCCATTTGGCCTCACCTCCGCCCCCAGAGTCTTTACCAAATGCCTGGGAGTGGTGGCGGCCTACTTGAGAAATCAGGGTATCTTTGTCTTCCCCTATCTGGACGACTGGCTCATCAGGGGTCAGACGTGCCAGGAGGCCAGGCAAGCCACTCTCCGAACAATTTCTCTGCTGCAGCATCTGGGGTTTGTCATAAACTTCGCAATGTCCACTTTGCTCCCCTCCCAAAACTTAGAGTTCATAGGGGCAAGACTAGACTCTCTGCAGGCAAAAGCTTTCTTGCCAGAAGACAGAGCCCAAAGACTGATGACCTTGGCAAACCAGTTTCTCAGCAGGTCACTGGTCTCCGCCAGACTCTGCCTGAGGCTTCTGGGCCACATGGCTTCGACAGTACATGTCACACCCCATGCCAGGCTTCATATGAGGCCTGCGCAATGGTGCCTCAGAACTCAGTGGTCGCAGGCCACAGGGAGCCTCAGAGACAAAGTAAGGGTGTCCAGACCATTCCTGCACTCCCTACGTTGGTGGCTGCATCCCCCCAACTTACTGGAAGGGATGCCTTTTCAGCCACCCGGGTTCACAGTGGTAGTGACCACCGATGCCTCTCTACAGGGCTGGGGAGCATACTGTCTGGGCAAGTGCACTCAGGGCCTTTGGTCTCCCTGGGAGGCCCAGCAGCAGATCAATCTACTGGAGCTTCGGGCTATTCGCTTAGCCCTCAAGACTTTCTCTCAAACCCTGGCCCACCAATCTGTTTTAGTGCAGACAGACAATCAGGTAGCCATGTTTTATGTGAACAAACAGGGAGGCACTGGGTCCAGGCTCCTTTGTCAGGAGGCGCAGGACCTTTGCTTGTTTGTGCTCAAGCACAACATGTTGCTCAAGGTGGTTTATCTCCCTGGCCAGGAAAATTACCTGGCAGACAGGTTGAGCAGAATTCTGCAGCCACACGAGTGGCAGCTTCATCCCTTGGTAGTTCAGAAGATCTTCCTGAGATGGGGATTTACATCCATAGATCTCTTTGCCAGTCCCCTGAACAGACAGCTGCCCCGGTTCTGCTCCAGGAAGCCGCATCCTCTGAGACTAGCAGCAGATACTTTTCTGATTTCCTGGTCCCAGGGCCTCCTATATGCGTTTCCTCCCACGCCTCTGGTGGCCCGAACCCTGTTCAAAGCTCTGAAGGACCAGGCCTCGGTCCTTCTGGTAGCCCCCAGGTGGCCGAGACAGCCTTGGTTCCCACTTCTGCTTCAGCTAGCAGTGGACACTCCACTACCTCTAGGGTTGCAGCCCGACCTTCTTTCTCAAGACCAGGGGTCTCTTCTGCACCCCAATCTCAAATCTCTCAATTTGATGGCCTGGAAGCTGCAAGGGTAGTTTTGGCTCCTTGGGGCCTACCTCCTGAAGTTGAAGAGGTCGTCCTGGCCTCTAGGAAGCAGTCCACTAGAAAAACCTATGCCCTGAAGTGGAAGAGGTTTTCTGTGTGGTGTCAGCTGCGTACAGAAGATCCTTTCTCCTGTACTGTACCAGTGGTGCTTCAGTACCTGCTACACTTATCCAATCAGGGCCTTAAGTCCAATTCTGTTCGGGTCCACCTCTCAGCTCTACAGCTCACCACTCACTGGTGGAGGGACACTCTCTATCGGTTCACCCCTTGGTGTCCCGGTTTCTCAGAGGTTTGCTCTTGCTCAAACCTCCTGTCCGTCCTCCAGCCCCTGAGTGGGAGTTGAATGTGGTCTTGCAGCAACTGACTCGCCCACCTTTTGAGCCGATGGCTACTTGTCCTCTCCGCTTCCTTTCCTGGAAGACACTCTTCCTAGTAGCCTTAACCTTGGCCAGACGGGTGAGTGAGCTTCAGGCCCTAGTCTGTGACAGGCCTTACACTCACTTCTATAGGAACAGGGTAGTCCTTAGGACTCATCCAAAGTTCCTCCCTAAAGTTGTCTCCTTTTTCCACCTCAACCAGGAGGTGGTTCTTCCAACATTCTTCCCTAGTCCTCATGCAAGCTAGGCTGAAGCGGTCCTGCATACCCTGGACTGTAGGAGGGCCTTATCCTTCTACCTTGACCATACGCAAGGACATAGAAGGGCTACTCAGCTCTTCATCTCTTTTGACCCTAATTTATTTATTTATTTTATTTATTTATTTAACATCTTTTATATACCGCACTATTTATAATCAGCGCGGTTTACATAGAACAATAAATAATAAGCTGGAGTTAGCTGTGTCCAAGTGTACCTTGTCCATATGGGTGGCTGACTGTATCACCTGGGCTTACAGGGTGGCTGACCTTCCCTTGCAGGGTCGGGTCACGGCCCATCGTGTCAGGGCAATGGCTGCCTCAGTAGCTCATCTCCGCTCTGTACCGTTGGCAGACATCTGCAGGGCTGCAACTTGGTCCTCAAGTCAGACTTTTGCAGCTCATTACTGCCTGGAGAGGGAGTCCCGTAGGGATAGTGCTTTTGGCCAGGCAGTACTCCGGAATCTCTTTGAGGTTTAGGCAACTCCTGCCCTCCAGCCCTCCGTTGGGCTACCGGTGGAGGTTCTTTCACTGGAAAGCCTTTCTTTGATGCTGGGACTAGAGGGAGTTCTCTTGTTCAGCCTGGGTTCCCTGGTAGCCCAGAGCTAGGGAGTCACTCATATGTGAGGACTGACTTCCTGCTTGGTCCTGGAGAAAGAGTAGTTACTCACCTGTAACAGGTGTTCTCCAGGAGCAGCAGGAATCTGTCCTCAGAACCCTCCCTCCTCCCCTGGGAGTTGCAGTTGTACATAGTTTATTTCCATTTTTGTGTGCTGTTTTTTAGCTATGTCATTTGACTGAGCAAGATGGCACCTTTAGGCGGGAAAGGGACCGCGCATTCGTGCAGTATTCCCAAAGGCTTTCATAGAAAGCTGGGGAAATGCTCCACAGGTGCTCCATCGATGTCGATGTCACCCATATGTGAGGACTGATTCCTGCGGCTCCTGGAGAACACCCGTTACAGGTGAGTAACTACTCTTTCCCCGGTTGGGCTTATTGGCATTCTCATTGACTTTCGGTAGCCTGTAGCTAGGGAGTCACAAATGTGAAAACCTCATTCCTGCTTGTCCCAAAAGGAGCAGGCACATTCGCAAAAGCAGGGAACAAAATACAACCAGCGAGGTGTAAATAAGTGGTCACAGGTGCTTTATTGAAGAAACGCCTATGCATGTCGACACACGCCTTCCTCAGGGGGTATAAGCCTAAAAATAAAAACAAATAAAAGCTAATAAAAGTATCCGAAAGAGGGGATCCAAGATTGTGAACGCATGAGTACTCATGCTGACACCACTCCTCCATTGTGGCTGTGTGTTCTGTAATTTTGTATCTTGGACGTTTCAATTCCCTGTTTTCAGTGGGGAAAAGGAAGGGGAAGGTCAGGACTTACTCCAAAGCTGGTCTTCCCTTGACTCAACAACCCATTGTGAAGTTTCTGGTTCCCGGCTGTCAGGTGGAATCTGCAGGGGTGAGTGCTGGAGCTGATGCAGGTGCGGTCCTTCCAGTCTCAGGCGTGCTCCTCTGAAGGAACCTTTCCTGCCGCTTGGTGAACTGTTTCTCTGGCTGTCTGTCGGGGCTGGGGAGATGCTGTCATCTTCAGGGAAGTTAATGAGTCCAGTTGCACTGCCTAGAGCCTCCGGTGGGGTTGGGGAGACTCCTACAGCCATGCTCTGTGCAGGATCTATTGAAGAGGAAGCCATTGAGGGAACTCACATGGTGGGCCATGGGACAGGGTTGGAGGGGCCCCCTCAGACTCTGGGTGGTGGTAGTGCACTGAAGCCAGCGGTGGTGATGCTTGATTCTATCTGGGTGGCTGTCATCTCTTTGGAGAAGACAGTCTCTGGGCGCTTTAAAGTTTTGGAAGAAACTATCCAGGACCATATGACTAGGCTTTTGCAGCAAGAGCATGCGATTTCGGGAGTAAGTGCTATGATTGGAACTATGTCTGCTCAGGTACTTTTTTTTTTACAAACACAGACTGTTTCCCTGGTGAGAGAGTTCTATTCATGCGAAGTTAGAGAGGCTGGAAAACTTCTCTAAAATACTGAACTTGTGATTTGTTAATTTTCCTGTATCTCCTAATATTTCCCCTGCTGAACTTTTAAAAAATATCTATTGGAAATCTTGGGAATGCCAGAGACTGCTTTACCCCCTACTTCTAAGATTTACTATCTTCCATCGAAGAGGCGCTCCAGTAGTACAGAGTTGGAAGGTGCACAACCTGTGGCTTTATAGGACACATTAAATTTGACCCAAGTGTTGGAAGATCCAGATGAGGAAAATATGCAGAGAGCGACACTTTTGGTTACATATGTACTGGAACCGGATCGTACTTGGACTCTTAAACTTTATTTTGGGAATTCTGATAAGCTGTTTTATGGTCAAAATGTCTGGGTTTTCCCAGACGTTTTCTATGTTACGCAAACTAAAAGGCACCTCTTTTTGTCAATGCATTCTGAGGTAGTTTCGTTGGGTTTTTCTTTCATGCTTCATTTTCCTTGTAAATGTTTATTGAAATAGTCTACAGTTAGATATATATATTTATGAACCTAAACAATTGCGAGAGTTCTTGGATGCTAAGAAATCCTCAAGGGCTGTAGTAGTTCAGGTAGGATCTACTTAAAATGGGTCCTTTGAGGCGCTAAGGCTGTCGAATTAGAACAATTTGAATTAGAGTCATGTGGTTTCCTAGTTTTTTCCTGTTTAGAAGTTTTTTCCTATTGATTGATAATATTGTCAACTTGCCCCTTGTTTCTGATCCTCTGTTCTCTTTATTGTGGGCTGTCACAGTCTAGCACATATAGATTTGGAACTTGTTCTCTGTGTGATTTCCTTTGGAACTGAGTGTTTTGTTTCCACTTTTATCCATTTGACTATTTCATATATGCTGTCTTTTTTCCTTCAAGTATATGTATTTTGCTTGATGTAATATGTTGAAAATTAGAAATAAAAAATAAAAAAAGTATCCAAAAATCATATCCAAAAAGTATCCAAAAATCAAATCAAATAGTTACCCTTGGTTATCCAAGTTTTGCTGTCCTGTTAATTGTAAACTCACCCTTGGTTATCCAAGTTTTGCTGTCCTGTTAATTGTAAACTCAGACATATGTATCCTGTCTGATTTTTCTGTTCCATGTAAACCACGCTGATGCCGAATAGTGCGGTATATAAGAAATTGTAAATAAATAAATAAATAAAATAAATATCATAAACCAACATAATAAAAGACATTGAAAAATTAATAAAAACATAAAATACTTTTAAAAGAATAAAAGAAAAGCATAAGGCTGAGCATAAACATATCCAGATAGAAAACATAAAAGTGAAAACAGTAAAATTAATCATTTTGTGGAAATTGGCGGCAAATCTGCCTAATGAAACAAATGATCCTTATTTTGAGCAGTACATATGCCCATGAGAAACAAGAGATGAGGAGGACAAGATTAAATAATAAAAATAATGAAGTTACTTACAAACAAAGCAACAATGTACGTGTAAATGTGATATCTGTAAAAAGATAGCAAATGATCAGCACTATAGCTGGGATGCACAGAGTGAAGGGGGTAGTGCAATGAAGATCTGGCTGAATTTAAACCCCTAGTATAAACAACAATGGTGATTGAAAACATGCAGTTAAGTCAGAGGGAACTTGTAATGTTGCATAATGAAATATGAGAGCCCCCATAATGAAGCAAAAATCGGCAGATCCATGGGACTTAAGGCACTGACAAATACAAACATATGTCAGATTTTTTATCAATCATGAAACTTGCACAAACCGTTGGTAAACAAGATATGTGTTATAGCTTGCCTGAGTCAGCTAAAGTAAAGCGTGCTGTGGCATCCTAGCAGTGTCTCTGGAGAACAAATCAACTGGAGACATGCTTCAACATCCTTTAAAGGGCTTTTCTCCGAGAACAAGCAGGAATCAGTCCTCACATATGGGTGACGTTGGTGCTGACAGCCTGCACGGAAGCATCTCCCCAGCTTTCAAAGAAATCCTTTGGGAGATGCACCATGAATGTGTGGTCCCCTTTCCACCCAAGGTGCCATCTTGCCTCAGTCTCCTTTTTTCTGCGGAGTCCTCTGGACCTCTGTTCAGTTTCCCTCAGAAAAAGTATGTTTTCTGATACTGTCTTATCTGTGCACCAGTTCCTCTCTCATTCCCTTTTATTTTTTAAATTTTCTTCAAGGTATCCCTCGACCGGCGTTCACACCCTTTTTCAGCCGAAGGCCTCGGATCTCTGCTGGGCAGCAGGGCCCCCTTTTTCCGATGGCCTCCACTGGCTTCAAGAAGTGTGATTGGTGCAGTAAGATGATATCCCATACTGATCCACATGACTGCTGCCTCCAGTGCCTTGGCCCAGAACACAACTCGGACTGCGAGCTTTGCAGGACCATGACCCCAAAGGCCCTTAAAAGCCATCAGCAGCAGCAGGAAACATTTTTTTTCACAAGTCCAACTCTGTGTGGGTCTCCAGCAACACGGTCTCCAGTAACACTCCGCTCTAGGGCCCCCTGCGGTACCTTGGTGTCCCATGAAGCCTGGGCTACCTCGGAGTCCCACGGCTGTAGTTCCTCCAAGAGGAAATCCCCGGAAGTGGAATGCAAGAAGTTGAAATCCTTGAAGACCATCTTGGAGACCGGGTCATGGAAGATAGGAAAATCCTACTCCAGGCCCCACAACCCCCGGCATGAGTCGGAAGGATCGGAGCGGGAGTGGCCTCACAAGTTGCTCTGGAAGGAGTCGTCAGCAACTGCTGACCAGCCTCGGACATCCGAGGCCATCCTTGCTGAGGACTCCCCCTTGATGGAACCTATGCCAGATCTGAAACCCTCGGTGTCCGCATTGAATGCTGCAGAGCCGACTAGTATGGAGACCAGGATGGCGGCTTTAGAGCACAGTATCTCTGCCCTCATGGCTCAGCAGCGGGCATTCATGTTCGGTTTGTCCGGTTCATCCGCCCCAACGAGGGGACCCTTGACATCGAGGGCCTCCCCAGATGTTGAGCCAATCCTCGAATGTCACTGGCCTCGAGAGAGCCATCAGCGCTGGATGAGATCCCGGACCTGTTCCTCGGGTCACCCGTCCTCTCTGGCAAGTGCACGCAGCTCAGACTATATGTCCTCCAGAGGCCTCGGGCTCCTGGGCTTGGACCTCGACTACGGTGAATGCGAAGCCTTGGAATCGACCTTGAACTTCTAGTCCGAATGGGAGATAGAGGATGAGGAATTCCCATATCCTGCCCAAGGACATCACCTTCCTTGACTTTGTGCGAGATATGGCTAAGGCTCACCATCGAGACCAAGGTGGAGGAAGACCCTCGTACAGAAGAACTGAAGATCCTCCAGTATGAGGCCCTTCCAAAGGAGGCCCTCATGGTGCCCTTTTCCCCAATCCTCGAGTGCCTCCTTCTCCATATGTAGGAGACACTGGCATCGGTGCTCATTGTAAGCATATGACTCAACTCCATGTACCGAGTCCGCGAGGCCCCAGGTTCCAGGAGACCCATCCTCCACAACTTGATGGTCATCGAGTCTGCCACGTGCAGGCTCAACAGCCAAAAGATCTGTTTCCCAGTGCCTCCTGGTAGGGAGGCCCAGACCCTTGATGCCCTCGGCCTGAAGGCCTTCCAGGGCTCAATGCTTGCATGCCGAGTTCAGTCGTATCAACTGTATATCGGCATGTACCTCAAAGAGCTATCGAGGGAGCTCTCTGGGTTCTCAGCAGGCCTTGATGGAGAACTCCACCAGAGGTTCAAGGCTCTGGCCTCTGTGGTATCATGAGCAGCCTACGAAGGCTTCGAGACCTGAGCTAGAGTGGCCACTGCGGGCATTGGGGCCCGACATCAAGCATGGTTGCAGTCGTCTGACCTCGAATCATGGGTTCAGGACAGACTTATTGTTGTCCCTGTATCAGAGAAATTTCTCTTCAGGAAACCCATGGCAGACAAAGCTGCAGAGATAGAGATTGAGTTCCTGATGAGGACCGGACGGTCCAGCCCCGAAAAGGCACTGGGGAAGAAGCCCTTCTTCCCAAAGAAAAAGGGAGGCTTTGGTAATGCTTCATAGTTCCAAGCCTTCTTGGCCGCTCAGCAAAGCCAACAGCACAAGGGGCAGGGGCATGGCCCCCGTAAACAGAAGGCCCCCAAGTCCCAGGCGCCGGCCCCAACTCAGTCTGGGAAGAACTTTTGACTCTCTGGGTGCGACCTCCTCTCCCCCAGGAGCTCCTCAACAGCCCACAGGGGGACATCTGGCCCTGTTTGCCCACAGGTGGTCCACAGTTACCACCAATTCCTGGGTATTGCAAGTGGTCCAAGAGGGCTACCTCCAACACCTGCAAGGAACACCACCCTCACACTTCTCAGGAGAACCAGTAAGACCTCTCCGTCACCAAACCCTACTCCTCACCGAGCTCATAGGTCTCCTTGAGGACAAGACAGTAGAGCCAGTCCCCAGACATCTAGGGGAAAAGGGCTTCTACTCCAGGTATTTCCTCATCCCCAAGCGAACAGAGGGCCTAGGGCCCATCCAGAACCTGCAGGACTTGAACAGATTCCTGATGAGGGAGAAGTTCAAGATGCTCTCCCTTGGAACATTGCTGTCCTAGCTCTAGCAGGAAGATTGGCTATGCTCCTTACACCTGAAGGATACTTATACACATATCCTGATCCATTCCAGCCATCGAAAGCACCTCTGCTTCATGGTGGGAGGAAGCCACTACCAATACAGAGTGCTACCCTTTGGACTGGTCTCATCGCCAAAGGTCTTCACCAAGTGCCTAGTAGTGGTAGCGGCACACCTTCATCTCCAGGGGGCCTTCGTCTTTCTCTACCTGGATGACTGACTCATAAGGGGGGAGCATGACTGCATTGGTGCACCACACCACCAGGCACACATCCACGTCCTACAGCATCTGGGGGTTTGTCATCAACTACCCCAAGTCATACTTCGCCCCAACTCAGTGCCTAGAGTTTATAGGAGCTCAGCTAGACACCCTCCAAGCAAATGCTTTTCTCCCTCAGGAAAGGACATAACTTCTCAGGAGGCTAGCCACAAAGGTACAGCACCGCTGGATGTTACCCACCTGTCTTCTCCTCCGCCTGCTGGTACATGTGACACCATACCCCCACCTACATATGATGGTGGCCCAGTGATGTCTCCGCTCTTAATGGACACAAGCCATTGGCAGGGTGGGAGTGACCTGCCAGCTGGAGAATTCGACTGGTGGCAGAATCCTTCCACCTCCAGGCTGGGATGCCCTTCCAGGCACCCACCCCCAGAGGGTCCTCACTGTGGACACCTCCCTGATGAGTTGGCGAGCTCACTGAAGGAACCTCCGCACACAAGACAGCTGGTCCCAGATAGAATGCAGGCTGCAGATCAACTACTGGAGCTCTGGGTGATATTTCTAGCTCTACGAGCCTTCCGCCACTGACTACAATGCGAGTCAGTGCTGGTCCAGACCAGCAACCAAGTCATAGTGTTTTATGTCAACAAACAAGGGAGCTTGGGTTTGTACTCCCTCTGCCGAGAGGCGGTAGCCCTCTGCTCATATGCGACACGCAACAAGATGCAATCAAGGAAGCTAACAAAAGTTACAGCGCAGTAATAATAATGGGTGATTTCAACTACCCCGGTATCGACTGGGTCAGTGTCACGTCAGGACATGCTAGGGAGATAAAGTTCCTAGATGAAATAAATGACTGCTTCTTGGAGCAGCTGGTTCATGAACCGACCAGAGGGGAAGCCATATTAGACCTAGTCCTTAGTGGAACACCAGATCTAGTGCAAGAGATAAGGTTGTTGGAGCCACTTGGCAATAGTGATCATAGCATGATTGCCTTTGATTTAATTAGTGGAGGAGGGATAGTAAGGAAATCCACAGTACTACCTTTTAACTTTCGAAAGGGAGACTATGATAAAATGAGGAAAACAGTTAAGAAAAAACTAAAAGGAGCAGTTGCAAAGGTTAAAGACATACATCAGGCTTGGCTGTTGAAAAATACTATCTTGGAAACCCAGACCAGCTGTATTCCACGCTTTAAGAAAAGTGGAAGGAAGTCAAAAAACTGCCAGCATGGTTTAAAGGTGAGGTCAGAGAGGCTGTTGCTGCCAAAAAAGCATCTTTCAGGAAATGGAAAAAAAAGCCAAACGACGAAACCTCGAAACAGCACAAGCACTGGCAAGTCAAATGCAAGGCATTGATAAGGCAGGCAAAGGGCGAATTTGAGAAGAAGCTTGCTGTGGAAGCAAAAACGCGAAGTAAAGACCTTTTCAAGTACATTCGTAGCAAAAAACCTGTGAGAGAGTCAGTTGGTCCATTAGATGATAAAGGGGTTAAAGGAGCACTAAGAGGCGACAAGGCGATAGTGGAGAGACTGAATGAATTCTTTGCTTCGGTCTTTACTGAGGAAGATGTAGGGATGTTACCCATGACTGAAGTAGTATTTAAAGGTGCGGAAGAATTGAAGGAAATATCAATACATCGGGAAGATGTATTACAACTATTAGATAAACTGAAGAGTAGCAAATCACCTGGGCCGGATGGTATACATCCAAGGATGTTGAAAGAACTGAAATATGAGATTGCAGACCTGCTATTAGTAATCTGTGAACTATCATTAAAATCATCTCTAATACCTGAAGATTGGAGGATCGCCAATGTAACACCAATTTTTAAAAAGGGTTCCAGGGGTGATCCGGGAAACTACAGACCGGTGAGCCTGACGTCAGTACCGGGAAAAATGGTAGAAACCATCATAAAGAATAAAATTACTCAGCATGTAGATAGTCATGACCTAATGGGAGACAGCCAACATGGCTTTAGACAAGGAAGATCTTGTCTTACTAATCTGTTATGTTTTTTTGAAGGAGTGAATAATCAGGTGGACAAAGGTGAGTCGGTTGATATTGTGTATCTGGACTTTCAGAAAGCCTTTGACAAGGTCCCTCATGAGAGACTTTTGGCAAAACTAAAGAGTCATGGGATAGGAGGCAGTGTACTATTGTGGATCAGGAACTGGTTAAAAGATAGAAAGCAGAGGGTAGGGCTAAATGGCCAATTTTCCCAATGGAGAAAGGTGAATAGTGGTGTACCCCAGGGATCTGTGCTGGGTCCGCTACTTTTTGACATATTCATAAATGACCTGGAAAGTGGAATAACGAGTGAGGTTATCAAATTTGCAGATGACACAAAACTATTTAAAGTTGTTAAAACCCAAGAGGGTTGTGGAAAATTGCAAGAGGATCTTGATAAATTGGAAGACTGGGCATCAAAATGGCAGATGAAATTTAATGTGGACAAGTGCAAGGTTATGCACCTAGGGAAGAACAACCCAAACTATGGTTACACGATGCAAGGTTCCACATTAGGAACCACCACCCAGGAAAAGGATTTAGGCGTCATTGTGGATACCATGTTAAAACCCTCGGCCCAGTGTGCAGCGGCGGCCAAGAGAGCAAATAGAATGCTAGGTATGATAAGGAAAGGAATGGAAAATAAAACAAAAGATATTATAATGCCTCTATATCGTTCCATGGTGAGACTGCACCTTGAATATTGTGTGCAGTTCTGGTCGCCGTATCTTAAAAAGGATATAGCGATTTTAGAAAAGGTTCAGAGAAGAGCCACCAAAATGGTAAAGGGGATGGAAGGATACTCCTATGAAGAAAGGCTAAAAAGGTTAGGGCTCTTTAACCTGGAAAAGAGACGGCTGAGGGGAGATATGATAGAAGTCTATAAATTAATGAACGGAGTGGAACGGGTAAACGTAGATCGATTGTTTACCTTATCAGAATATAGAAAGACTAGGGGACATGCAATGAAGCTACAGGGTAAACTATTTAAGACTAATAAAAGAAAATATTTTTTCACTCAACGTGTAATCAAACTCTGGAATTTGTTACCGGAGGATGCAGTAAAGGCTGTTAGTGTAGCTGCGTTTAAAAAAGGTTTGGACAAATTCCTGGAGGAAAGGTCCATAAACCATTATTAAGAAGGGACCCAGGATATCAATGCTTGAACCAATACAAGCATTGTGAAACCTGTGTCCCTTGGGGAAACTGCTAGGTACATATGACCTAGATTGGCCACTGTTGGAAACAGAATACTGGGCTTGATGGACCTTGGTCTGACCCAGTATGGCATATCTTATGTTCTTATGAGGCCGGTCTACCTCCCGGGCCAGGACAATGACCTGGCGAACAAGCTGAGCAGAGTCCTACAGCTGCATGAGTGGCACCTGGATCCAAGAGTGGCCTCACGGCTGTTTTGATTCTGGGGTATCCCCCAGAAAATACATAGCTACCCTGCTTCTGCTCCCGTCAGCCATAGCTGTCCCGGGTGACAGCAGACATATTCTTCATGCAGTGGACGGAAGGCCTTCTCTATGCCTTCCCACTGATACCTCTGGTTGCCAAGACCCTCTTCAAGGACCAATGCGACAAGGTATTACTGATACTAATAGCCCCCTGGTGGCACAGGCAACCCTGGTTCCCACTGTTCCTCGCCCTGGTGATGGCGCCCCAGATCTACTCTCACAGGAGGAGGGCTCTCTCCTGTACCCCTAACTGGGGTCCCTGTCACTCATGGCTTGGCTGCTGAAAGGGTAGCGCTAGCTTCCTTCATTCTCCCTCAGGATGTGGAAGATGTCCTTCTGGCCTCTCAAAAGGCCTTCACAAGGAGGGTGTATGCCTTCAAATGGCGCTGGTTCTCTGTCTGGTGTGCCGAGAGGAGAGCGAACCTGTTCTCCTGCTCTGTGCAGACGGTGCTCCAGTGCCTTCTCCACCTGTCACAGGTGGGACTAAAGTCTAACTCAGTCGGGGTGCACATGAGCGTTATCACAGCGCACCACCATTCCATTGAGAGAAAACCCCTCTTACTCAGCCCCTGGAATCTCAGTTCCTGTGGGGCCTCATGCTATCCAAACAGCCCGTCCGCCCACCAGCGGCGAAATGGGATCTGAACTTGGTTCTCTTGCATCTTACTAAGCCATATTTTGAGTCCCTGGCTTCCTGCCACTTGAGGTACCTCTCCTGGAAGGTCGTCTTTCTCATGGCACTCACATCAGCACGCAGGGTTAGCGAGCTCCAGGCTCTGATGGCAGAGCCACCCTACGTGAGGTTCTACGAGAACAGGGGGGGTGCTCCGCACACACCCCAAGTTTCTCCCTAAGGGGGAGTCCCCATTCCACCTCATTCAAGTGGTGATGCTCCCCAACTTCTTCCCGAGGCCTCACACTGGCAAGGCAGAGACCGTTCTCTATACTTGGGATTGCAAGAGGGCCCTGTCCTTCTATCTGCAGTGGACTCAGAGCTACCGCAAAGTGCCTCAGCTTTTTGTCTCCTATGACCCCAGTCAACTGGGGCTTCCGGTGACCAAGCGAACTCTGTCCACTTCGGAGACGGACTGCATTGCCCTCACCTATGAGTAGGCTGGGATCTCACTAAACCACCAGATCACGGCTATGGCTACCTCTATGGTAAATCTGCGTTCCGTACCTGTGACGGAAATCTGCCAGGCTGCCACCTGATCTTTGGCCCATACCTTCGCAGCTCACTACTGTCTGGAGGGGGAGTCCTGATGGGACAGTGCCTTTGGTCAGGCCAGGATCAGTAATCTCTTCGGGATGTAGGCAACTCCTGCCCTCCGACCCTTCTTTATTCAGGCTACTGGAGTGCTGGTTCCCTGCCGGACACTTGGCTCTTGTGAGAGTCTAAGTTGGGACTCAACTGCTGCAACTCACGGCTCACCCTTTTTGGTCACCCATGGCATTTTGTACAGGTTCTCAGTAGCCTGTAGCTGGAGAGTCCCACATCTGAGGACTGACTTTCTGCTTGTTCCCGGAGAAAGCATAGTTACTCACCTGTAACAGGTGTTCTTCGAGGACAGCAGCAATCAGTCCTTACAACCCTCCCTCCTCCCCTTGGAGATGCTTTCTTACCGCATTTTATTTTTGCCGTCTTAGCTATATCATTAGACTGAGGCAAGATGACACCCTTTGGCGGGAAGGGGACCATGCATACGTAGAGCATCTCCCAAATTCTTTCTTTGAAAACTGGGGAGATGCTTTTGCGTGGGCTCTGTCGGCGCCAAAATCACCCATATGTGCTGCTGTCACCCGAGAATACCTGTTACAGGTAATTATGCTTTATGTAATGTTAAGTTACAAGTTCCCTCTGACTTAGCTGCATGTTTGCCATGGCCATTATACTGGGGTTTTAAATTAAGCCGGATCTTGATGGCACTATCCCCTTCCCTCCGTGCCTCCCCAGCTATAGTGCTGATGATCATTTGCTATCTTTTACAGATATCACATTTACACATACATTGTTGCTTTGTTTGTAAGTAACTTCATTATTTTTATTATTTAGTCTTGTCCTCATCTCTTGTTTCTCATGGGAATATATGTACTGTTTAAATTAAGGATCATTTGTTTCATTAGGCAGATGTGCCGCCAATTTCCACAGAATGATCAGTTTTACTGTTCTCACTTTTGTGTTTTCTGTCTGGATGTGTTTATGCTTAGCCCTACGCTTTTCTTTTATTCTTTTAGAAGTATTTTATGTTTTTATTATAATTATTTATTTTTTCAGTGTCTTTTATTATGTTGGTTTATGATGTTTTTATGATTTTGGATACTTATATTTGTTTTTATTTTGAGGCTTATACCCCCTGAGGATGGCGTGTGCGAAATGCTTAGGGATTTCTTCAATAAAGCACTTGTGACCACTTACTTATACCACGCTGGTTGTATTTTGTTCCCTTCATTCCTGCTTGTCCACGAAGAAAAGGTAGTTACTTACCTGTAGCAGGTGTTCTCCATGGGCAGCAGGAATAAGTCCTCATAACCCTCCCATCTCCCCGGGAGTTGTATTCTACTATAACTATAGTAAGAGTTCAAGAAGGTGCCACCGCGGCGGTCAGGAAGTGGGTGTGCAGGCACTGTGGAACCTCCCATAAACTTCCAATAGTAGCTGGGGAATTTTTCTGTGCGGGCTCTGTCAGATGACATTGCCCATACGTGAGGACTTATTTCCCTTGTCTACGGAGAACACCTGCTACAGGTGAGTAACTGCCTTTTACTTGGAGTGAGGTAGAGTTGTTTCCAACATGCAGTGGCCTTCCTAGCCTAGTAGGACTGCAACGAAATGCTATTCTTATAAAAATCAAGGGAATTTTGAAAAGACCTCTGCTTAATGTGCAAAAGAATAATAATAAGATACATTGGCTGAGCACTAGTGCAAATCTGTAAGTGCACATATCCCATAGTGCCATTCCATTGGCATAGAAGGGCAATTTCATTACATATTAGTTGTAGATGTGGAAACTGTTCAAGAGGAAATGGATATGTTAAGTCTAATTAAGTACATGTATATCCCAAAAGAAGTAGTAGCAGTTTCCATTCACTGATTTTGAAACAAGCAGAGTAGAATGTGTCAAGTCCCATTAATTTATTTAAAGATGTTATAAACTGCTTATCTACACGTCCAAGCGGTAATACAAAAACCATGCATAATTAAAAACACTATAACATACAGGAACACCGATTTTTTAAATCTAAAGCATTATTCAATTGTTTCTCTAAAAAAGAGGGTCATCAAATTTCACCTAAACATTTTCTAATCTCATTCATTACACAACAGATCAGGTAATGCATTCCAAAGCTTTGGTCTCAATACACAAAACACTCTGGTACAAATAGATTTTCCTTACCACCGCAAAAGTAGGGACAATAAGGGAGTTATTCTGTGCTACGAATAGCGGGGGTGGACGGCCCAACGGCCTGTCACTTGTGGGTTCTGTTACCAGTTGCCTGAATAGTTCTCCCTGTAGAGAATCCAGGATCTAGATGATACTCAAAACCAGAGGGTTACAGAATCCAAGGCAACATGGTTTTACCGAGGGATGATCTTGCCAGACAAATCTGATTGAGTTCTTTGACTGGGTGACCAGAGAACTGGATCAAGGACACGCGATGGATGTCATCTACCTGGATTTCAGCAAAGCCTTTGATACTGTCCCTCATAGGAGGCTTATCAATAAACTCAGTAGTTTGGGGATGGGTCCCAAGGTGATAAACTGGATCAGAAATTGGTTGACTGACAGACGACAGAAGGTGATCGTAAATGGACCTCACTCGGATGAAAGGGAGATGATTAACGGGGTGCCTCAGGGTTCAGTCCTGGGCCCGGCACTGTTCAATGTATTTGTGAGTGATATTGCTGAAGGACTGAATGGAAAAGTCTGTCTTTTTGCAGATGACACGAAAATTTGCAACAGAGTGAACTCCCCCGAGGGAGTGCTTAACATGAGGAGGGATCTGCAAAAGCTGGAGGAATGGTCTGATGCTTGGCAATTGAGATTTAATGCGAAGAAATGCAGTGTCATACATTTGGGTAGCAGAAATCCAAAGGAAATGTACGTGATAGGGGGCGAGAGGTTGGTGTGCACAGAGCCAGGAGAAAGACCCCGGTGTGATTATTTCTATAGATCTCAAGGTTGCAAAACAGTGCGACAAGGCGGTGGCAAAAGCCAGGAGGATGTTGGGCTGCATTTGATTAGGAATTACCAGCAGAAAGGAAGGGATACTAGTGCCACTGTATAAGTTTCTGGTGAGGCCTCACTTGGAATACTGTGTTCAGTTTTGGAGACCGTATCTTGCAAAGGATGTAAAAAGAATGGAAACTATTCAGAGGAAGGCGGCCAAAATGATTTGGAGCCTGCGTCAGAAGCCTTATGAGGAGAGACTTGAAGACCTAAGTATGTACACTTTGGAGGAGAGGAGGGATAGGGGAGATATTTAATCACTTGTAGCATAATTTCATATGTATATAGTTTCCCCAGTTAAATCCATGTTAAAACCCTGTTTTATGTAAACATAGGACAAAATCTGTATGTCCAAGTGTTTATTGTTCGATGTAAATCGCACTGATGAGAAATAGCGCGGTATATAAGAAATGTTAAATAAATAAAATAAATAAATAAAATGATTCAGACCTTTAAATAAACATGGGAAAGAGCGGTATATAAATAACTGTTAAATAAATAAATAAATACTTAAAGAGAAATAATGAACAAACAAACCTCTTCCAGAGACGGGGAAGCTGTAAAATTAGAGGGCATGACATGAAGCTGCAAGGTGGTAAATTGAAAGGCAATCTCAGGAAATACTTTACTGAAAGGGTAGTGGATGCTTGGAATGCCCTCCCGATGGAGGGTGGTGGGGGCAAACACAGTGACGGAATTCAAAGTGGCCTGGGACAGACACAGTGGATCACTTTACAGCAACAAGATTAAATCAAAATAAACTGAACCATCTAATTTCTCAACAAATAGGGATGTCCTACATGGAGCGATGGGGGGAGGAGCGGTGGGTTCACCCCTAAACAAAGAAACAAAGATATGGGGAGGGGTGCACCTGCTCCTGGTGGGTGCACCACTAAGAAAAGACATGAGTAGGGGTGCACCTACTCCCTAAAAGACATGGGAAGGAGTGCACCTACTCCTGCCATATTGCTGGGCAGATAGATGGACCACACTGGTCTTTATCTGCCGTCATTTACTATGTTACTATACTGCAGCATGGATGTGCCATTCAACATCTGGCATATTGAAATCCCCTATCAGTAGCACTTCCGCTTTCCTGGTAATTCTGCGTATGTCTTCATTTAACTCGCCGTCCACCTCTTCTCCCTGTGAGGGAGGCCTGTATATCATGCCAATGCAAATAGAGTTTTCTTTCCCTCTTTCTAGTTTAACCCACTGTGCCTCCTCTATCCATTTTAAGCCCCGTATTTCCATAGCTTTAATATTATTTTTTTATATAAAGTGTCACTTCTCCTCCCCTTCTTCCTACCCTGTCCTTTCTGAATAAAGTACAGTATAGCCAGGTATAGTTACATCCCAGTCATGGTTGTCCATGAACCATGTCTCTATTACTGCCACTTATTTCAAGTCAGCTTCTCCCATTGAAGCTTCATCATCTGGGATCTTATTTCCCATGCTGCGGGTATTTATACACACTGATTTCCATATGTTGCCCTTTTTACCCATTTCCATAAAGTTATTTAATGTTTCACTTACCTGTGGGCTTTCACTTACCTGAGGCTTTCTTCATCCATCCCCAGCGAATCTAGTTTAAAGCCCTCTTCAGTAGGTTAGCCAATCTGCTACTGAAGACATGTTGACTGTTCTTGGACAGATGGACACCATCTCTGCTCTGCAACCCTTAAAAGAGATTTTGTTTATGCAAGCTGTTTATTCAAGCTGCTAATATATATTTTATATTCCTAGAGCTAAGAGATCTGGCTCACGTGGATGTGGGAGAGCTTGACCATTTAGATTCTCCTGATATTCTGGATGTGTCTGAGTTTTTAGAATCCTCTTCAGATAAAATTTTTGCTAGAGTGATGTTGATAGTAACTTTTGTAACTGAAATGGATAAAAACTCGGTTCTTAAGGCATATTTCCCTAAGAAGGACATTACGTTTTGAGGACATAAGGTCACTCTCTTTCACCATGTTCCCCACACTATCCAACCGTTCCAAAGCATTTTTGGAGTTAAAATTTCACACCCTTACAATGGGAGCTATGTTTTTCCTTAAGTTCCCATGCAAGTGGGTGATGGGTCATCGGGGAAAAAGTTATGGCTTTCTGGATACAGTTCATTTGGTAGATTTTCTTAGGAATCATGAGTCTTAATTTCTGTTAAAGATGATTTAGTATTTGGGGTTAGTGGAATAATATGATGCACTGCCATGTTTCTTAAGCTGTTGTGGAAGCAACTATGAAGGGAAGCAAAGAAATGCAGGGACTTCCTAACACCCAGGCAATGAGCCTCAGATTTTAGATCACATAGGAAAGGAGGTTTTCAAGGAGCCACGCTTTCTGCTCGCTTTCTTGCCCATCAGTTGTATGTGGTCTAATACATACACGCCATATTTCAAAGGTGCAAGTTTTTGTTCCTGCACTGATTAAAACAGCAATCCCAGCTGACTTCAGTCTTAACTGAAGCAGATGAATGTGGCACACATTTCATCTGATCTCCCTTTTGACATTTTTGAAACTTCATCCTGCCATTTCAACTTAATGCTTAGCATGGCTATGCCCATTGTCTGTGTGAAGATGTCTACTCTGTTAGCAGATGCCCCTTGTATAGGGGATTCATTCTTTGGAGAAAAGATGAAAGAAATAGTCAACATGAATTTTTTTATGGTAACTTGAGCTGCTAGGGATCGTGAGCATCATTTTGAATATGATAGCAGCCCAGGCAGGAGCGATTAGGGATCGCTCCTGCCCTGATCTCTTCGATCACCAGGGAATGGTTCAGGAAGGCCCTATGGGGATAGAGTGGTTGTGATTGGTGGTCTGGAGGTGGAGATCTTTGGTGTCTTGGTAGAGGAGAGGAGAAAAACAGAGAGGAACCCAGACCGTGTTAATTATTTTATTGTGACACCTGTGACGACCCCTTTAAGAAGGTGCTCAGGAACATAGGGCAGAAAAAACAATACCACCTTCGAGCTGGAGTTATTTTTCCTGCAATAACTCAGTTTGTGAATTTCAATGCAAGCTGCATTACTTAATTTACATAATAATGAAGCATTTTGTTTGCTTTTGCACGCTTTGCATCTCAATATTAGGGGACTCGTGTTGCAGTAAATTAACATGCATTCTCCAGAAACAAGCAGGAAGTCAGTTCTCATATATGGGTAACGTTGGGCAGAGCCTGCATGGAGCATTTCCCCAGCTTTCAAAGAAAGCCTTTGGGACATGCTACCACGCATGCGTGGTCCCCTTCCCGCCCAAGGGTGCCATCTTACTCAGTCTGCTTTTTTCCGTGGAGCCCAAGGACACCTATCCTGTTTCCCCAGAAAAAATCTTCCATACTTCCTTAAGTGTTTTTTTTCCCAGTTGTGTACCAGTTCCTCTTCCTGCCTCGTGCTGGAGCTGTTCTCTGCTCCTTCCCTTTTTTCGATTGAGGCTTGTCTCGATTGGCGTTCACACTTTTTTTTTGCCCAGGGTTCATTGACACCGGCCAGGGGTCTCCCACCATGTCCCCCGGTGGGTTCAAAAAATGTGACTGCTGCCGTCAAACCATGTCTATTACAGACACGCATGACTGCTACCTATGCTGCCTGGGTCTGGACCACGAACATAAGACAGTACCATCTGCAACCTGTGCCAGGCTATGACTCCGAAAAACAACAAGAAAAGGTCAGAGTTGCAGGAGAGAATGTTCCTGAGGTCCGAATCAGCACCGGCTTCCCCAACGCCGAGCTCAAAGCCTAGCACTTCCCGTGAGGCCCAGGTATCCTTGGAGTCCTGCGGTGGCGGCTCCTCTGAGAAGACCCTGGACCTTGAGAGAAAAAAAGAGAAAATCCTTGAAGTTTGTTGAGGTTTCACTGAAGAAACTCAGAAACGTCCCGCTGCAGGACTCGGGCAACTCTGAGCAGTGCCCCATTAAGATCTCTAAGAAGGAGTCCTCCACAGGCAGAAACCATGCAAGACTACCTGAGGCCGTGGTCCTCATCGAGGACACACTTGTGAGAGTGCCGGCGTCGGGCCTGAGGTCCTCTGTGCCCACACCAAAAGCTGTGGAGTCTTCTGGCCTTCAAACCAGAATGGCGGCCTTGGAACAGAATATTTCTGTTATCCTGGCCCTGAAGCAGGCAATGATGGCCAGTTCGTCCGCATCATCTGCCCCGACAACCGGGCCCACGATGGCAGGGGAGTTCCTGGGGGTCGAGCCAGGCTCCCAGTGCCACTGGCCTCGGGTAAATCCTCTGCACTGGGCGAGATCCCGGTCCTGGGCATCCAGTCCTCTCTAGCCAGTTTCTGGGAATTGGACCCAAGATTCTCCAGATGATCCAGACCCCTCGGGGCCGGTCTCAAGGCACAAGACTGCAGGGCCTCTGAATCGTTGACACCCTCCGATTCTGAGTGAGAGAGAGACTGACATTGAGGCCTTCCCGGAAACCTGTCGACACCGGGACTTCCCCTTGGAGCCATCTCCCCTGGCGCCTCGGTGCCATTCTCCCTCGGAGGACGTGGATTTCCATGACTTCATCCGGGATATAGCCCGAGCCTTGTCGGTTCCGACGGAGTCGGAGGAGGATCCATGCACCGAAGAACTGGAAATTCTCCAGTATGAGTCCCCACCCAAAGAGACTCTCACGGTGCCGGTACAGCCATTCCTCGAGTGGCTGCTCCTCAGGATGTAGGAGATCTCGGCCTCGGTGCCAGTGGTCAGCCGACGCCTCAATGCCATCTACTGCATCAAGAAGGGCCCTGGGTTCCACAAGACTCAGCTCCCACATAATTCAATGGTGGTAGAGTCAACCATGCAGAAGCTAAAGAGCCAGAAGAACTACTCTTCTGATCCCCCCCCAGGCAGGGAGGCCTGGATCCTTGACACTCCAGGGCGTAAATGTTACCAGGGCTCCATGCTTGAGTGCCAGTTCCAGGCCTATGAACTGTACATAGGCATTTACCTCAAGGCCCTGATCCAGGAGCTCTCAGGCTTTTCTGCTAGCCTCGCCAGGGAACCCCTTCAGTGGTTCCAATCCCTGGCAGCTGGGATCAGAGACTGCTTTGTTTCTTTCCCGAGCTGCATACGATGGCTTTGAGTCAGCAGCCCGAGCGGCATCTGGCACCAGGCCTGGCTACAGACCTCGGACCTCGAGCAAATGGGTCCAAGAAAAATTGCTCAACGTCCCCTGTGCTGGGGAAAACCTGTTTGGCAAACCAATTGCCGACAAGGCGGCCAAGATAGAAGCCGAGATGGTGACTAGGCAGATGCTCTCTAAGAAGACCTCAGCCCTCCCCCACAAGAAACCATTGGGGAAAAGACCCCTTTTCCCAAGAAAAAAAAGAGTCCTTCCACCAGTCACTACAATCCCTTTTCAGGCCATCAGCAACAGGGCCCTCAGTCTAAGAACCAGGGCCACAGGCCCAGGAAGCCAAAAACCCAAAGGTCACAGGCCCCTAACTCCCATCCAATCCGGTGGGAGCTTTTGACTCCCAGGGTAGGGCCTCCTCTCCCCCGGGAGATCCTCCCCAGCCCACAGGGGGCTGCCTGGCTCTCTTCACCCACAGGTGGGCCGGGGTCACCTCCAACCAGTGAGTTCTGTAGGTGGTAAAGGAGGGGTACCTCCTCCGCCTACAGCAGATACTCCCAAGGTTCTTCCCAGGAGAACCTGTGTGACCTCGCCTTCACTAGACCTAGCTACTCTGAGCTTGCAGGCCTACTCAGAGAGAGGGCAGTGGAGCCTGTTCCCAAGAATGTGTGGGGAAAAGGCTTTTACTCTAGGTACTTCCTTGTCCACAAAAGAACTGGGGGCCTCAGGCCCATACTAGACCTGTGAGACTTGAACAGGTTCCTAGTGAGGGAGAAGTTCAAGATGCTCTCCCTTGGAACACTGCTGCCTTACCTGCACTAGGCAGATTGGCTGTGCTCCTTGGACGTAAAGGATGCGTACACCCACACCCACATCCTGATCCACCCCTCCCACAGGCAATACCTAAAATTTGTGGTGAGAGGCGGGCACTACCAGTTACAGGGTGCTGCCCTTCGGCCTGGCCTCCTCGCCAAGGGTCTTAAGCAAGTGTTTGGTGGTGATAGCCGCCCACCTTCACCTACAAGGGGCTTTTGTCTTTCCCTACCTGGACAACTGGCTCATCAGAGGCAGTACAGCCTCAGAGGTTAGGCAGTCCACAGAGCATACAACCCTCCTACTGCAGTATCTGTGGTTCATTGTCAACTACCCCAAATCCCATTTCGCCCCAACCCAAAGTCTGGAGTTTATAGAGGCTCAGCTGAACACGTTACAGGTCAAGGCCATCCTTCCAAGAGAAAGGGCACATGGTCTCAACAGTCCACGTCATGCCCTTAGCCCACCTGCACATGCAGGCAGCCCAATAGTGTCTCCGCTCACAGTGGACTCAAGCCACCGGCAGGGTTAGGGTTACCTGCAAACTGGCGAAGTCCCTCACCTGGTGGCAAATCTTGCGTCACCTCCAAGTCGGAATGCCATTTCAGGCATCCACACTGCAGAAGACCCTGACAACAGATGCCTCCCTCCTGGGCTGGGGGGCACATTGTGGGGACCACCACACACAAGTCAGCTGGTCCCAAGAGGAGTCGTTCTTGCAAATCAACCTCCTGGATCTCGGAGCAATCTTCCTAGCCCTGCGAGCATTCTGCCACCACCTTTGGCACCAGCTTGTGCTGATCCAGATGGAGAACTAGGTGGCAATTTTTTACATCAACAAGCAGAGGGGCACAGGCTGGTACTCCCTCTGCCAGGAAGCGGCAGACCTCCTCTCCTTCGCAATGCGAAACATACTCCTGCGAGCAGTATACCTGCCAGGCCAGGACAACTGCTTAGCGGACAGGCTGAACAGGGTGCTTCACCCACATGAGTAACGCTTGAATCCCAGGATAACGCAGCAACTCTTCCACCACTGGGGCAGGCCCGTGATAGACCTGTTCACCTCCCCGAGCAACGCACAGCTGCCTCGTTTCTGCTCGTGTCAGCTGCAACTGGGGAGAGTGGCGGTCGATGCCTTCCTGATTTCATGGTTGGAGTGTCTACTCTATGCATTCCCACCGACCCCTCCCCACGATTGCCAAGACCCTCTTTAAGGTCCAGAGCGAGGGGGTGTCAGTGATACTGATCACACCCAAATGGCCGAGGCAACCCTGGTTCCCCTTGTTGCTTTCCCTGTTAGTGGTGCTCCCAGTCCCGCTGGGCCGGGCCCTGGATCTCCTGTCTCAGGAAGAGGGCTTCTTTCTACACCCCAACCTGGGGTCCCTAATGCTGACGGTCTGGCTGCTGAAAGGGTAGCGTTGGCCCATTTCCCTGTAAAATAGTTTCCCCATATTTCCCCATATTCCCTGTAAAATAGTTATCTCCAAGTTATAATGCCCTGTTCAATGTAATTTCAGTTTGTTCAATGTAAACCGCACTGATGCAGAATAGCGCCATATATAAGAGAATGTAAATAAATAAATAAATAAATAATAAATAAATTTCCAGAGGAAGTCGAGGAGACGGGCTTATGCCTTTAAGTAGAGAAGATTCTCCATCTGGTGTGCAGAGAAGAGGGAGAACCCCTGCTCCTGTCACGTGGAGCTGGTTCTCCAGTATCTTCTACACCTGTCACACACTGGGCTGAAATCTAACTCTGTGAGGGTGCACCTGAGTACCATAGCCGCGCACCACCACCCTATTGAGGGGAAACCCCTCTCGAATCAGCCCCTGATCTCCAGGTTCCTCTGGGGCCTTCTGCTGTCAAAGACCCCTCTCCGCCCTCCAGTGGCATAATGGGACCTCAATGTGGTGCTCTCCCAGTTCACAAGCCACCCTTCGAACCTCTAGCCACTAGCCACCTGAGATAATTGTCTTGGAAAGTGGCTTTCCTGGTGGCCTTCACGTCCACTTGAAGAGTGAGCAAACTCCAGGCCCTGGTGGTGGACCCGCCATATACAAGGTTCTATAAGAACAAGGTGATGCTCTGCACACACTCCAAATTCCTTTCGAAGGTGGTATCTCCTTTCCACCTCAACCAAAAGGTGGTCCTCCCCCATCTTCTTCCTGTGGCCTCACGCTAATGCTTCATACACTAAATTGCAAGCAGACTCTGTCCCCTTCTACATGCAGTAGACACAGGCCCATCGCAAAGCCCCTCAGCTATTTGTATCTTACGATCCCAGCAGACTGGAGCTCCCTGTGATCAAGCGAACTCTGTCCACTTGGGTGGCGGACTGCATTGCCCTTGCCTACGAGCAAGCTGGCCTCTCACTTGAGCACCAGATCACAGCGCATCGCGTGAGGGTGATAGCCACGTCGGTGGCCAACCTCCACTCAGTGCCAGTGATGGAAATCTGCAAGGCCACTACGTGGTCTTCCATTCATACATTCACAGCTCATATTGCCTGGAGAGTGAGTTGGCCAGGCAGTACTCCGTAATATTCTTGGGGTGTAGGCAAATCCTGCCCGCTGACCTTCTGTGTTCAAGCTACCAGAGTGATAGTGTCACTGGACACTAAAGTCTGCAGAGTCTCTCCATGGGGACTCACCTCCTGCAATTCACGACTATCCCATTGGTCGCTGTTGGTGTTGTCGTGGTTCGGTCCTTGGCAACCTGGAGCTAGGGAGTCCCATATGTGAGGACTGACTTCCTGCTTGTTCCTGGAGAAAGCATAGTTACTCACCTGTAACAGGTGTTCTCCAGGGGCAGCAGGAATCAGTCCTCCTAGCCCTCCCCCTCCCCTTGGAGTTGCCTCTCTACCTTATTTTAGTTTAACTCCATCCTAGCTATGACATCTGACTGAGCAAGATGACACTCTTGGGCGGGAGGGGGGACTATGCATGTGTGGTAGCATGTCCCAAAGGCTTTCTTTGAAAGCTGGGGAAATGCTCCGTTAGACTCCGTCAGCACCAACGTCACCCATATGTGAGGACTGATTCCTGCTGTTCCTGAAGAACATCTGCTACAGGTGAGTAACTATACTTTATGGTAAAATAACACATGATTTTACTGTTTTAATGCATGTAAAGGTGCAAAAGTCGTGTGCAGGGCCAGCCCAACCATTAGGCAAGACTAGGCAGCTGCTTAGGGTATCAGCTTTTGGCGATGGCAAAGAGCAGCAGCAGTCAAAGAAACACACTGGTTCCTGAGAGCAAGGCAAATTCAAAGAGTCATCAGCACATTCTTTTAACTACAGGGAGACGGAGCACATACATACATCCAAAGCAAAGGTTTTAGGGCCCGATATTCAGTGCCAACGGCTAGGTGTGAGTAGTGCGCCTAACTGTCGATGCTGAACATTAAGCTTGGGTATTCAATAGCGTGGTCATATGCGGCCCCGGCATTGAATATCCGGGGTCACCATACAGCCTCCGCAGCCACAGAAGCTAACTGTGTAGCGGCAATTTTCAGCCGCTGCCCATTTACCTCCTATGGGTAAAGTTTAGCCAGCTTTTTCTGTGCCTAGCTGTATCCATGTGTTGTTAACCAGGTAGCAGTACAATATCACCACTACCTGGTTAGTGATGGTCACTGCCCACGACACGCCTCGGAACGCCCACAACACACCCTGATGCTAAGCGGTTAGCATCAGGGTTTGTAGCGGCATTAGTAGGAGAGTCAAAGATGATTCCATGCTTGTGAGCTGAGGAAATAGGGAAGATGATAGTGGTGTTTATTTATTTGTGGGTTTTTCTATACCACCCCTTCCAGAGATCAAGGGTGGTTTACAATGAACAAACAAGATACATTAAACGTTGAGCAACAGTGATACATTAAACTATATAAACAGGCTATTTACAGGTAACATATCTTACAGTCAACATATTTACAGATGAGTTTTTGGATACATGAAGTTCTGCAAGAACTATAACCGAGTATCTATTGAAGTTTCAGTTTGATGGGGTGAAGATGGAATTCTAAGGAGGAATTACTGTTAGGTCGGATAAATTTTGTTAATGTCAGATGAGTTTCCATAATGTTAAATAAACAGATGTGTTTTGATTTCTTTGCGGAACATTTGGAAATCCTTGATAGATCTTAAATTTTCCAGGAGAGCATTCCAGAGTATGGGAGCAAAGTAAGTGAATGCCCTAATCTCCAGGAACAAGCAGGAATGTAGTCATCACATATGGGTATCGTCAGTACCGACGGAGCCTGCGCGGGAACGCTCCCCAGCGTCCAATTAGAACGCTTTTGGGAGCATCCCACAGCACCTGCGTGCTGCCTTCCCGCCTTTCTCAACTGCCTCTCTCCAGTTCTTCGTTTTCCGCGGAGCCAGCAGGTCGTGTCACCGCAGAAGAATTTCTTTATTTCTTTTTGTGGTCGCGTCTGCCTTCTTCGATGCTCTACCGGTACCATCGGTCTTTCTTTTCCTATTTCTAAAAAAAATATATATATATATATTTCTTTTCTATTTCCTTCAGGTGCATCCGCCTTTTTGGGCCTTAGGTCCAAAAAACTCCTTAACATGGAAAAACCTGCCTCAGGTTTTAAAAAGTGCACCAAGTGTGGCGGTACCATCTCCGTCACCGACACCCATGAATGGTGTTTAAAATGTTTAGGTCCTGACCACTCCATCACGGATTGTGTGTCCTGTGCCATGATGTCTAAAAGAGGTCGGCAGAACCGGGCTGCCAAGCTCAGTACCCTGTTTCCCTCTGATGCAGCTTCGGTGGCATCGACGTCTTCCAGGGCTGCTTCTTCCTCCCGTGGATCTCAGGTAACTAAACGTAAATCCAGCCGGTCCTCGAAGGGTAGATCTCCTAAGCATCGAGATGCCTCGGCGTTGCCCTCGAGGAATCTGCACCGGCAAAATTACCCCAGCGGGAGGCTTCGACTTCTAAAGCATTATCGGGGTTCCAGGATGTTCTAGATGGCTCGGCCTTGACAGATCTCCTGGTGCCATGCTCTGGGGTACCGGTGGCTCCCACCGGTACCGACTTCCAGGCATTGGCGGCGTCCATGGACCAGAGAATTCTGAGCATTCTGGTCGGTACGGGTATCGGGCTCTGCAGGAGCATCCGGACAGACGATACTTCGAGTCCTCAGAAGAATCTGAGGATTCTGAAAATTCTGTCGATGCAGAGATACTTCTTCCAGAGGAGTCCTCCTCCCCTAAACGCAGGATGTCTCCTCCAGAGGACATGTCTTTCCAAGACTTTATCAGAGAGGTGGCTCGGGGCCTGTCCATCACTGTGGCCCCTGAAACAGAGCCAAGGGCCAAGGAGTTGGAAATTTTACAATATCCCAAAACTCCTAAGGAGGCAGCTACCTTACCCATTCATGAGATTCTATATGATCTCATGTTGAGGATGTGGGAAGCACCTCTTACCACCTCTCCTCATTCTCATAGGTTAGATACTATGTATCGTGTCCCTCCTTGTCCTGGGTTCCATAAGACTCAGCTTCCTCACCACTCTATTGTGGTGGAGTCAGCTATGAGAAGGATTAGAAGTGCAAAAAGACATGCCTCTAATCCCCCAGGACGTGCATGCAGAACCCTGGATGCTTTTGGACGTAGAGTCTTTCAAGCTTCCATGCTTGCTGCAAGAATCAGTTCCTATAGTCTCTACATGGGAATGTTCCTAAAGGAGGTCACAGATAATTTACAGACTTTAAGTCCTTTCATTTCTGAGGATAAAAGAAAGGACTTTCTCACTTGGCTCAAACATGCCCAAGATGTCTCTGAATTCTCCAACCGTGCAGCCTTTGGCTGCTTTGAGTGTATAAGCAGAACTTCGGCTATTGCCATAGGTGCACGTAGAACTGCCTGGCTCCAGGCATCTGAATTAGAGCTCTTCGTACAAGATAAATTGGGAAATATCCCTTGTACTGGTGAGAACCTGTTTGGGAAAGATGGCAGGAAAAAGCCAATGAAATGGATGCTGAAAATTCCATCTTGGATAGACTATCCAAATCCACTGCTGATCCTGTTAGAAAGAAGTTGTTCAAGAAAACACCTTTTTCTAAAAAGAAAAGATTTTATCCTGCTTATACTCAGCAGGCATCTTCTGCAGGTCAGTTTTCAACCAAACGTCAGCAACCACCCAAACAGAAGAAAGCAAAGGCTGCTAGGCCTCCACCGGCTCAACAGCCTCAGCCTCCTCAGGGCCTTTGACTTTCAGCTAGAGAACTTAGCCTTTCTGGTTCTGGAAGGACCAGAACCGTCCACCATTCCAGGAAGGTTATGTCATTTTGCCCCCAGATGGGGGCAAATAACAGCAGAGCATTGGACACTCTCCATCATAAAGGAGGGGTACAAACTTCATTTTTCAAGCATGCCCCCTCACACAATGGTAAAACAGTTCAATTCTCCGACACCTCTCATCAACCTCTTAGGTCAAGAGGTTGCCATTCTTCTTGCCCAAGGAGCGATAGAAGAAGTGCCTCTTCATCAACAGGGCACAGGGTTCTATTCCCCTTATTTTCTTATCCCAAAGAAAACATGGGATTGTGATCCCTCCCCTTTCCAGTACCCGTAGGTAGGGGTTAAGGAGTTTAAGTTCCTTCTTTAAACCAATGTTCTGCTACTTCCTGGAGCAGTGCTCGTAGGGAAATGTAGTTTACCACCAGTTCAAATGAAGAGTAGTGTGACTCAGAATGTTTGCAAGCAAAAAGGGATTTATTTCCCCTCCCGGGGTTGGACTTCACAAGGATAAAAAGGTAACACAAAATATCTGCTCTCTGGCAGCAAAAAGGACAAACATAAGAATAGCTTCCTTCAGCGTGAAATAAACATTTTCTTTCTAGCAGGTTGAAATTCAGCACATGGTTTCATACAGCTCTGTTTCCCTCACAGCCAGCTTATACTTTCTTCACCATAAATTCCTAACATAAAGATATTATCTGTTCAGATAAAGTAATCGTGCAATCCATTTCTTCTGTGGGATAATTCATACAAGGTGGTTCTGTGTCCATAAGTTCCACCTCTGAGCTAGGATTAGTTTGGCCAGTTCTTTCTAGGGCCGCGCCCTTTTCTCCAACCCTGAGCCTTTCAATACATTCAGGGTTTAAGTATTGCCTAAAGCCAGTACTGTAGCCCCAACCTTCCAGGCTGTTAAATTCACATGGATTCCTGTAATCCCAGCCCTTGGGCTTACCTGGGGACCTGGCTGTGGAGGCCTTCCTCTGAGGTTTAAAAATACCGTTTGGTTCCCTGCTGAACCTGTGTGAGGCAGTTTCCAAATGCCTTCCTGTCTGCTTGTAATACCGTGTATGCTTCAGCTGGTCTGGTCTGCTCCTTCGATAGCTCTCAGCCGGAGCCTCTGACCTCCCTTCAGCTGAAAACTCCTTCCAACTTCTGACCGGAAGTCTGCTTTCCTCCCTCTCCTTCCCCTCTCTGCCTGCTGGGGCCTCCTTATGAGACAGCCTTCCTGGGTAGGGCCTGGCTCCACCCCCTAGCAGGTGTTCAGACTTTCCCCGTGACTCTTTGCTAAACTGATAGCAGGGGCGTGTTTCCTTTTCTCGTGCCTTGTTTCCCTGAAAACTGGTAGCCATGTGCCTTTGTTTATCTTGCAGCCCTGCACTTTCTACCTGGTTTTCAAGCATTTCTACCGGGCCAGAAGGACTTGCTATGTCACAGGATACAGACCTATTTTAGATCTCAGAGAATTGAACAAATTCCTTGTCAAGGAGAAATTCAAAATGATTTCTCTCGGTGCTCTGCATCCATACCTTCAGAGTCAGGATTGGCTTTGTTCTCTAGATCTCAAGGATGCGTACACCCATGTACTCATCCATCCAACCCACAGAAAGTTCCTTCGGTTCCTTTTTCAAGGAAAGCACTACCAATACAGGGTGCTTCCTTTTGGTCTGGCCTCTGCTCCAAGGGTGTTCACGAAATGCATGGCTGTGGTAGCAGCATTTCTCCGTACTCTGGGAATATTCGTCTTCCCTTACTTGGACGACTGGCTCATTCGAGCTCCAACACAATCAGAGGCCAAGACTTCTCTGTCCTGCACAATGAGTATCCTCCAGTATTTAGGGCTGGTAATAAACATCCCAAAATCCAGTCTGACTCCCACTCAATCTTTAGAGTTCATAGGAGCTCTTCTGGATACCACAAGAGCAAGGGCCTATCTCCACCAGGCCTGTTGCCTTCGCTTAGTGCAGTTAGCTTCTCAAGCAGTGCTAAAGCCTCATCTAACTGCTCGAGAAATGTTGCAATTGCTGGGCCACATGGCATCCACTGTGCATGTGGTTCCATATGCTCGCCTCCACATGAGGGCAGCTCAGTGGACTTCATCCATCCAATGGACCCAGGCATCAGGGTGCCTGTCAGACAAAATAGCAATCACAAGTCGCCTCATTTTGTCCCTCCACTGGTGGAGGTCCACTCATAGTCTGTTGCTGGGGTGCCCCTTCCAACAACCCTTACCCCAAGCAACTCTCACAACAGATGCTTCTCCAAAGGGTTGGGGAGCTCATCTGCAAGACTTCTCCACCCAGGGCACCTGGTCTCCACAAGAGAGTTGTCTACATATCAATCTCTTGGAACTCAGAGCAATTTTCCTGGCTCTGAGAGTGTTCCACTCCCTGCTCAGCTACAAGACAGTCCTCATTCACACGGACAATCAGGTAGCCATGTTCTGTGTGAACAAGCAGGGGGGAACGGGCTCTCTGTCGCTTTGCAATGAAGCTTTGCATCTATGGGCCCTTGCCAGAGAGCATCAGATTCATCTGCTGGCAGTATATCTTCCAGGCATTCAAAACTCTTGGGCGGACAGACTCAGTGGAGTTCTCCTTCCACACAAGTGGTCTCTGCATGCAGACCAGGTGACCAGGATATTTCAACTTTGGGGAACCCCGGACATAGACCTCTTTGCAAGTCCGTGGAATGCCAAACGTCCCCGGTTCTATTCCAGAATTCCGGCTCAGGGAGCTCAGGCCAGGAATGCTTTCCTCCTTTACTGGGGTCAAGACTTCCTGTATGCCTTTCCACCCATTCCCCTAATTCCCAAAACCCTCTTCAAGCTTCAGAGAGACAGAGGCCACATGATCCTCATAGCACCACATTGGCCACAGCAAGTGTGGTACCCCCTCTGCTTCTACATCTCTCTCAAGCTCCCTCCCTGGAGTTAGGGTCTGCTCCAGATCTCCTATCTCAGGAGAACGGGATGTTATGGCATCCCAATCCCCAGTCCCTGCATCTCAGGGCTTGGTTGCTGAAGGCCTAGATCTTCAAGATCTTCATCTTTCTCAGCAAGTGAAAGATGTTCTTTATGCTTCCATAAAACCTTCCACTAGACGTTCTTATGCTTTCAAGTAGAAAAGGTTCACTATTTGGTGTTCAGAAAAGAGTCTTAACCCCCTTGCTATACCTCTGGAATCTTTATTGGAGTATCTCCTCCATTTGTCTAATGCAGGCCTTAAGTCAAATTCAGTAAGAGTCCATTTGAGTGCTATTGCAGCTTCTCTTAAACCTCTAAATGGACAACCTATTTCCTCTCATCCATTTTATAGCAAGACTCATGAGAGGCCTCCTTCTAACTAAGCCTCCCATTAGACCACCTCCGGTGGCATGGAACTTGTAAACGGGGGTGCTGGTCGTGAAAGTCCACAGTCTTGGCAAAGGCAAAATATTATTATGACTTGCAAAGGAGTGTGGGGGTTGTAGTTCATTCATACCAGAATCAGCCGTTCACAAAATAATGAGTTGTGATGCTCGAGTGTAAGCAAAGAAAAACAGATTTTATTCATGGGGTTAATTCTCCCACACAGATTTACTTGGTAACACAAAAGGACACTTGCTTCAAGTATTGTACTCAGGAAAAACAAAACATGATATAAGGTAACTGAACTTCTTAAGCAATAAATCAATAAAGACCTTGATGGGAAACAGAAAAGGTCTTTTTGATGGCTCCTGCTAATGACCTTCTTAGCAGTGCTCCAAAAGGCAAAAACAAACCCAAAAGTAACAAAAACCGTTCTTTATCAAGGATAACTTTCTTCTATTCACACACACAAGGAAGAAGTTTCCTTCTAGAGCTCACGTGCACTTGTGCCTGGCTCAATTACAAATAATTAGCCAGCTGCAAACCCCTTTGCTGGTTCACTCTCTCTACGTGGCTCAATCCTACCCTAAAGCTTTCTTGCAGAGACTTTTCTGGATAGATAAAAGAACAAGTTACAGTTCCTTTTGGTGGTTATGTATTAGTGAGAAACTACTTTAAAACAGCAGCCTAGACAGAGAGCAGTCCATGTATTCCAACTGATCATTTGATATATCTCCTTCTTCCTCAAATATCATGGAATCAATATCATGGTCTGGCTCAGAGGAATTCCTTAATTGATCACTCTCAGGATAATATTTGTTTCCCTGCTGTCTTCCAGATGAAGAGCTAGGGCATAGATCAAAGTTCATACCTGAGCTACCCTTGCTGTTAGGTTTCCTCTCCTGGTATCCTGGCCAGTAAGTAGTCCAGCTTTTATGTCCAGCCCTCCAATCAAGATCCCTGGACACTGGATCTCTCTTCACATACCTTCTTGCACCGGTCTTAGGGCCCCTTCCAAATGCAGCCGTCTCCCTCAAAGGTGCCGTTTGGGAGTTCCTGGCTTTATAACCCCAATCCTCTGGCTTCCTCCAGTCCAATGGAGTATGCTTGCCTCTGGAATCACTCCTAACACACGTACTGCTGTGGGCTCCTTCTTTAGACCTCCAAGATGTCTTTCTGGTCTTCCTTCTGCGTTGCTTCTGCTGTTGTAGTCCTCTCTCTTCTTTCTCCTGGTTCTCTCCGTTCTGTCTCTGTGTAGAGTATCTTTTACTTTTAAAGTGCTTAGAGGGACACTCCACCCTAGCACAGCCCAGGTGTGCTGAATCAAGCCCAGCCCTTGGAGATGAGTGATTGGGGATTATCTCATAGCTCTCCTGATTGAACACACGTTTCCCCACTTCAGCCCTCCTAGAGGCTGTTTGTAACCTGGTGCATTCTGGGACTGGTAGTCTTTTATGAAAACATTCTGTTTTAGTATTTCTACCAGCAAAGACAGGTTGCTTGTTCAAAGCCAATTCACCTCTTTTATAGCTCCCTCCTGAACTATGATAAGCCTTCTTATCACAGACTTGAACCTGCTTCTTGGGCAGCTCATGAAGCCACCTTTCGAACCCTTAGCTACCACCTCCTTGAAATTCCTTTCTTGGAAGGTTATCTTTCTGATTGCAATCACATCAGCACGCCGCATTAGTGAATTGCAAGCACTAGTAGCTAATCCACCTTATACAAGGTTCCATCATGACAAGGTAGTCCTTAGGACTCATCCACACTTTATGCCTAAGGTGGTCTCGCCTTTTCATCTCAACCAAGAGGTCTACCTACCTGTCTTTTTTCCAGGACCTCATGCATCAAATGCAGAGAGGAATCTTCATACCTTGGACTGTAAAAGAGCTCTAGCTTTTTACTTACAAAGGACACAGCAACATAGAAAGTCCTCTCAACTCTTTGTTGCTTTTGATCCTTCTCATTTGGGACTTCCAGTCTCCAAGAGAACACTATCTAACTGGACTGCTCAGTGTATTTCTTTCGCCTATCAGAGTAAGAACCTTTCTCTGGAGGGCCATGTCACAGCTCACAATGTGAGAGCCATGGCAGCCTTAATGACTCATCTGAACTCTGTGTCTATTGACGACATCTGTCGAGCAGCCACTTGGGCCTCGGTTCATACCTTCACAGCCCATTACTGCTTGGACAAGGACTCCCGCCGGGATGCCTTGTTTGGTCAGGCTGTTCTCAAACACCTGTTCCATACCTAATCAACTCCTACCCACCATCCCTGGTAGGATGCCAGAGATCCATGAAGGGAAGTGGAGCCCTTCTCAGGGACACACAACTTCTGGGGTCTCTCCCTGGCACCTAAAAGCTAGGGAGTCCACATATGTGATGACTACATTCCTGCTTGTTCCTGGAGATAGCATAGTTACGCACCTGTAACAGGTGATCTCCGGGAACAGCAGGAATTTAGTCCTCACAACCCACCCACCTCCCCTAGGAGTTGTATCTCTCTATCTTTCTCTTTTCCTTTCCCTCGCTCGCTCTCTTTGTCTCAGCCCTAAAACTCAACTGGAGAGAGGCAGTTGGGAAAGGCAGGAAGGCAGCACGCAGGCGCTGTGAGATGCTCCCAAAAGCGTTCTAATTGGACGCTGGGGAGCGTTCCCGCGCAGGCTCCATCGGTACCGACAATACCCATATGTGAGAACTAAATTCCTGCTGTTCCCGGAGATCACCTGTTACAGGTGAGTAACTATGCTTTACTCGTAGAGCGGTTTGTATTGCGAAAGTCAGTTGGGACTGTTATGGTGTTTTGTGTACATCCTCTTCTTATTCTCTCATTAGATGGGATGTTAAGTAGAGCAGAGAGGAATGATGATGGGACTGTGTTCCTCAAGATTTTAAACATGATCATTAGTGATTTATGTTTAATCCTGCTTGGAATTGGTAACCAATGTAGATTATAAAGTATTGGGGGTAATGTGATCTGTGCTATGAGTCTTGTAAATTTATTTATTTGGTTTTATATACTGCACTATTTTAAATCAGCGAGGTTTACAGCAGAACATCTCATTACTTTGAACAAGTGAACAGAACTTAACAAGCAGAATAAATGGTAGCCTTTCTTAGAAAGGTGAGCATAGGTCTATAGACTAACAAAGGTGATAACTGGGGTAGAACATGGGCAACTATTTACAAGCGGATTATGATGTCTAGGCAAGTTTGGGCAATGGTAAGGAGGCGAGTACAGAGTGGGCTATGTTACAAGCTGAATGGGGGATTATGATGTCTGGGTGAGTTTGGGCAATGGTAAGGAGGTGAGTACAGAGTGGGCTATGTTACAAGCTGAATGGGGGATTATGATGTCTGGGTGAGTTTGGGCAATGGTAAGGAGGTGAGTACAGAGTGGGCTATGTTACAAGCTGAATGGGGGATTATGATGTCTAGGTGAGTCCAGAGTGGGATATGTTATATGGTCAAAGTATAGCTGGAAGAAATGTGTTTTTATTGTCTTTCGGAATGTGGACAGGTCAGCAATGAGACGGATCGGAGCAGGAAGGGAGTTCCAGGGCAGAGTGGCAAATAGAGCAAATAGAGTGAAGGCTCTGTGCCTGGCAGATTGGGAGCTTTTACTAGCCAGGGCAAGGATGGCACGAGTGTTTGCCATGTTTTTCCTCCTAACTCTGTTGTCAGGTGTCCAATGTAAGAGATCTTCCAGGGAGGTTGCAGAGAGATGGTGAAGGATTTTAAACGTCATTAAGAGGGCTTTGTACTTGAAGTGACTAGTTATAGGGAACCAATGTTGCTGCTTTAGGAGAGGTGTCACATGCTTATATCTAGAAGCTCCATAAATGGTTCGTGCAGCAGTGATCATGGCCATTTATAGTGGATGGAGTGCATAGACAGGTTGGCCATGTAGGATGTTATTAGCATAGTCGAAGTGAGAAATTTGAGAGCTTGGAAGACAGTACGGAAGTCGGTGGGTTCCAGTAAGGGCCATAGCTGACAGAGGGAACGTATTTTGAGATAAACAGCCTTAGTGATATTGTTTATATGTGATTCCATATTCAGGCACTGGTCCAAAGTGATGCCTAAGTATCGAACTTCTTGTTTAGTCTTCAGTTTGGCATCCTTAACCTGTAGGGCAGATGGTGGTATGAAGGTTGGATCCTTTGTAATGAATAAAACTTAAGTCTTTTTACAGTTCACTTTCAGGTTGTGAGATCCTAACCAGTCAGAGAAAGCATTAAATAAGTCAGTGATTCCAGTGTAGTTGGGATTGTCTGTGGAGAATGGGGAGTAGAACAGCACATCGTCAGCAGAGATGTTGTAAAGTATGCCGTAGGATTGGATGATCATGCAAATTGGTTGGATGTATATATTGAAAAGCAAGGTGGATAGGGAAGATCCCTGCGGTACTCCTTGGATTTGTCGGTACTTAGATGATGTTTGAGTACCTATACAAACCAGTTGTTGACGGTCTGTTAGATATGAATGACACCAATCTAATGCTAAGTTCTGAATGCCCTTTAGCTGCAGTTGAGTAAGCAGGGAGCAGTGACAGACTGTGTTGAAAGCTGATTGATATCCAGGAAGATCAAAATGAAGCCTTGTTTTGTTTTATTCATGCCCTTAACTAGGCTGTCTATAAGGGTGGCAAGCAAGATTTCAACACCATGTGGTTGACGGAAACCATGCTGTTGCTGATCCAATTGTGCATGGGAATCAATGTGGTCTTGGATCTGCTGTTGGTCTATCGTCTCTGTTATCTTAGCCAAGAAAGGAAGGCTAGATATGGGACAATAGGAGTTTGGGTCCTGAGGGTCTAATTTGGGATTCTTTAGGAGGGTTCTGCTAGTGGCAGTTTTCAGTGGTGTAGGAACCAAACCTAAATGATCCAGGAAGCAACATTTTGGGTCATCTGAAGCTGATTGAGTGTCTTCTTAGGCAGGCCTTGTAGAATATTATAAAAATCAAAATGTGGAGTGATCAAGGCCTGGAGCAAAGATCTGAAGTCATAACTAGAAAGCAATGGTCTCAGGTGTTGGATCATACGTAGTTTATAGAAGATGGAACTCTTAACTAGTTTTATATGTGTGACCATGCTAAGTGTCTGATCAAGGGCAATCCCAAGGTATTTTGCTTCATTTTTTATTTCTAGCTCAGCTTCTTGAAGGATGAGTTTTGAGGGGGGGGGGGGGGTGGTACAGTTTTGGTTCCTAGTAATAGATGGAGTGGAGATGGAATGGAGGAGTAGCCTAATGGTTAAGAACACTGGCTTGGGAACCCAGAGACCAGGGTTTGATTCCCACTAGCACTCCTTGTGGCCTTGGGCAAGTCACTTAACCCTCTGTTGCCTCAGAAAAATCCAAGTTATCAATGTCCCTGTTTAATGTACTTTACCAAGTTTAAGTTTCAATGTAAACCGCTTTGATTGAAATGATAAAGCGGTATATAAAACCTGTTAAAATAAATAAATAAAATATAAAACCTCAGTTTTATTGTAATTTATTTTTAGGTTATGTGTATTAAGCCACTTCACTGCTTCACAGAGGCAAGATGTCATCTGGATTTGGGTGGGTTCATTATGTCTATGGGGATATACAACATTTTATCAGCCACATAGATATGATATCCTACTTTGAATTTTTGAAGATATTACAGATTGGTTGCAAATATAAATTGAATTGGAGCGCTGAAAGAGTAGACCCTTGTGGTATGCCTTGTTCCTATTTGTAGGATGAGAATGTCTGTTGGCCAATCTGAACTTGTTGGGTATGATCAGAGCGGTGGGACAGGAACCACTGGAACACAGTGCCATGAATTCCTATCTGGTGTAATCTTGTAAGTAGTATGCTGTGGCTAATACTATCAAATGCAGAGGCAGTATCCAAAAATACCTCAAATCAATTTATGAAAAAGGGCTAACAAAAAAGTCTGAATGCCATGAAATGGTCTAAAACCATATTGTTGCTCATCTAAAGGGGAGTTCAGGTCAATGTAATCCTGTAGTTGCATTTGGACAATTTTTTCAATCACTTTAGCCATGAAAGGAAGATTGGATATTGGCCTATATGAGTTGGGGTTTTCTTTGTCTAGAGATTTGCGGTTTTTTTTAATTGGGCGGATCATAGCATGTTTTAATGCCAAAAGGCATGATACATTGTTTCAGTGATTGGTTGACCATTTTGAGGATGAATGGGGACAATGTTCAGCTCTAGTCTCTTTTAGCCAGCTGACAGGGCAGGGGTCAAGAAGAGAGGTAAATGTATTAATTTTGGAGATTATATTCTTCAAGTATTTTAGATCAATCATATGGAAGGTTTGCTATTTATTTAAGGGTAACAATTCACTATCTGGACAAGGGTTATCCACTGCAGCCTGTCATTTTAATTTATTCATGTAGTGAATAGCGAGAGCTTGTGACTTGATGGTGATATTGTTTATTCTTTATCGTTCCTCCAGTTTAGTCCTCTACCTCTGGGTTGTGCACCTCTTCCTGCAGCTAGGAGACTGGGCATGTCAAAGTCGTGACATCACTGGATATAGCCTGCTGGTATCTCCCATCAGCCTCCAGTGTGTCCAGTCTCCTTGCAGCAGGAGGACATAGTGAGCCTAGCTTCTGGGCTCACTTGAGGGGAACAGATAAGGAGCATTTAGTGTGACAAATTCTATTCTGATTTTACTTTTGATTTTTACCTTTAATTTACTTTTAATTTTACTTTTAATTCAGTTACCTTTGGTTAATTGGCAATCAGGGATTAGTTCCCTTTAGTTAGGAGCAAATTTCCTTATTTACAGTAATTTTAAATTTGAGCCTGGCTCTTTAAATTAGTAGCAGTTCTCGCCTTCCCTCCTTGTCAGTTATTTTCACTTGCTGCAGGCATTTGCCGGTGTGGATCTCTCTCCCTTGACTGTACGGGAGAGAGCTCCGGGACCCGTACAGCCACACTGAAGCTGTGTGAGACGGAGCCTCTCCGTTGTTGCGGGATTTTAATTTTACTCTATGGAACCAGCTGAGCGATCCTCGCCGCGGCTGCCAGGCGCATCAGCGTGGCTTGAGGATCGGATGACTTCAAGGTGGTAGGAGCAGGCTGTGTGGCTTTCGGCCCTGCAGGTAAGGCCTTCGGGCTCGGTCGGTCTGCTGAGGCCTCATTTTTGCAGCGGCTGTTCTTGGTGCCAAAATTCATTGGCGAAGGGGCGGCCATTTCCTCTCTAGGTATTTGGACCACATGGCGAGAGTTGCAGTGAGCTGCCTGTGTGAGGAAAACAACAGGCAGAATAGCTAGATTTTTGGGCCTAGTGTTTGTTTCTTTCTTTTGTTTGTAGGTTTTTTTTTTTTGAGCCTCAGGGGGTTCCTCAGCCTTAAGGGGGACTGTTGTCAATCCTCTTTATAAAATAAATAAGAATAAACTTAAAAATAGGACAGCAGTTTTGGCATTGATCCCTGAAACCACATGGTCTTTCCCTCCTAATCATGTCTCTGAGGAGCATCTGTTAAGTCCCAGGATATTAGGCAAATTGCCAGCTTTTAGGTTCAAGGGCAGAGCCCTAACTTGTAGTTGGAAGGAGAGACAGCCTGGAAGTGTGCTTTTATGTATTCTATAGTGAAAGTTGCCCAAAATTCACAGGGACAGGTTTAGGAAACCTTAGGATATAAAAAAATAGACAGTTAAACTGTCAACCAAGAAGTGCCTGTGCTACGGTCTATGGCCACCAGAGGGCAGCTGGTACACTCAATAGTGCCTTTCTATGACTGTGGGTATGCAGCCATTATCTGCAAGTCAGGAAAGAAATCACCACAGAGCCTCTGTAAGGTGATGTTATGTTCTGAGAATCCAGGTTATATGACCAAGATTTAAAGCTCTTAACTTCGGTATCATTGGTCGAGCTCTGGTGCCCTAAAGGCCACCGAATGACAGCGCTGCTCATGAATCACATATAGTATTCAGTGCCCCCATCCTTGGGGGGGGGTGGTAAAATACAAAATCATGTTACTCATCAAGTTCACACAGGCAACAACCTCTAAGACCTCCATTTGCAGGGTGGTCGGTGTATTCCACTGCTATTTCTCTGACTGCAGGAAGGCCTGGGGAGGTGCCTGTGTGTTTCATAGCAACACTTAGCAGGCCCTTCCCAGGAAATTCTCATCTATTACTAGAGCAGGGTTTCATTTCGTTTCATTTCTCTGGTTGTGGTTAATGCACAGCGTTAGGGGCTGTGTTTGAAAGTTTGGGTCCCACGGACTTCGGTGGGATTTCAAAAAGAAAAAGAAACTCGCTTTAGTGAGAGATAGCCTTGTTCATTTTTAGCTAACACTGTTGATTTTACTTTTGACTTTTACCTATTGGCGTCCTGAATCCCAAGGACGGGACACTGTTTGCTTCCAGGGGTTCTACTTTCTTTTTTGCTCTTCAGCTCCCTGGCAGATGCAGTAGGCTGGCAGGGGGTGTGCAACGCCTCCTGCAATGCAGAATCCCCCAGGATAAGGGGGAAGGACAACTGGGTGCAGCGGGGCTGGTAGCTTCTTGCAAAGCTATAGGAGCAGTTCGGGTAATTTTAGCTGATCTGCTTTGATTTCATTGGAGTTGGCGGAAACTTGGTTTTTGGAGTCCTATACTTTAAAAAAAAAAAAAGAAAAAAAAAAAGGGGCATAGCTATGTTGATTTACAAGAATCTCCTTCCGCTATCCATAGAAGGTCCTATAAAGCGTTAAAGTCGGTTTGTATGGCGGAGTAATATTTTGGCTTAGCTGCTGTGATATAGCGCTATGTTCCGCTGTAAACATATTCAAGGCAAAAGGAATTATGGTGATAACTCTCTTGGACAGTTGTAACAGGTGCTTGGGTGAGTGCCATGGCCAGTCCACAGATGTGGAATGCTCTGCCATAAGCATTTCTTAATGGAAAATGTTCCCGTTTAGTTTGGCTTTGCCCAAATTATAAGATTTTACGGTAGATTGGTAATGTCTTAATTTTGGCTATATGTGGTTTAATTTTACATATGAAAAAGGCAGCTCAGCAGAGAGAGGTTGCAAGATAGAACTCTGGCCTTTGAAGCTATCTGTGCTCCCATTCCATTTATCAGAGGTTCTCCAGTACGGAGAGTCTCTGCTGGTGTTCAGCGAATGCCTTAATGGGGGGCCAGAAGCACGCAGCCAGGCTAGTTCTCTAGCAGCAATGGCAGCGGCTCAGACTCTAGTAGGCATACTTCATATGCTGGGCCTACAAGATGGCTTCCGCGCTGATCGGCATCAGCCAAGGTGACTGCCGGTTTAGACTGTGAATGTGGAGTCAGCCTGGAGGAGGGGCCTTGCGTTCTCTGAACAACGCCATGCATACACTGATTCACTTCAATTCGATGAGCTACTGGCAGGACACAAGGCACTCTCGCATGCTTTTTTGCTTCAGTGGTCTAAAAGTGGAGTCTTTACTAGTTGTTATAATGGGAACTTGTCTGCAGTTTCTCGGCTTCTTCATTGCTGACTCAATTGCCACTGTGGAATGAGAGCTGTATTTCATATCACCTGGTTCTAGTTGAACTTAAAATATAAAGTCCATCTTTGTGCAGTCAGACGGAATGGGGCGTTACTCTAGCAGGAAGGCCGTGGATTAGTATGCCTCTGTTTGGGAGTTCTTTCTACTTCATATTGTTGGCACGGAAAGAGCGTCTCTTAACATATGCTGAAGGAATTTTTGGTTAAGAGGTGTATTTGTAAAAAAAAAAAAAAAAAAAAAAAGTATTCAGCTGTCCTGAATTCGCCTGTTCTTGATTGACATTTTGAGGCTAAGCAGGGGCAGGCCTGGGTACTATGTGGGTGGGTGCACACCTTGCACTACCAGGGGGTGTGGACTCACTGTATGGAACAGAGCCCTAGCAATCTTCTTTATCGCAAGATAGGAAAGTAGATGGTTCACTGAAGCGATCGTTGGGGGCAATGCTCTGGCCTTACAAGCTCCCATTTGTGGAGCCTGGGGAGGCGAGAGCATGCTTCAGGTGGTCGCAGTGTTTACGGCAGTCTACTCGCCTGGAACAGGAAAGGATCAGGGAGTTGAATCGACTAGAGCCTGATTTGCTTTATGGGGCAAATGTGCATTATGGCTTAATTCAAGCGCTAGCTAATATTATTGGCTTCCTTGGGGTTTACCCGGAGGTCTCTCTGGTGGAGGAATGGGGCAGCTGATGGTTCGTCCAAGTCGAGGGTCAGTAAGCTCCCAATTAAGTCATTGTCTTGTCCTTTCTCCGTGGGCTCTCATGGGTCAACTAGTTGGCGTATCGAGGCTTTCAGAGAAAGGTACTCTTGGTAGCGCCCGGTTAGACGAGACGGCTTTACTAGGCTGTTCTCATTCGCCTACTCGACAGGCTTTTCCTAGAAGTTGTCGGTAGTGGACGTTCTGCTGCGGCTAGGTCCGTGACGAATGTCTCAGGTGGATCGGTGCCCGCCTACGGTTTGGCCTATGTATGGGCGGGGCTCAAGAAGAAGGGTTATTCTGCGGCAGTCTTCGCCACCTTGTTGAGAGCAAGGAGGCAGGCTGCTTCTGCTACATAGGTCCGTGCTTAGCGCCTTTTGGAAGGCTGCTGTTCACGGCGGCAAGTCCGGGCGACAAAGTTGTCTGTATCCTTGGTCTGAGTTCTCTGCAGGACAGTGTCTGAAGGAACTAGCGGCCAGTTCCTTAGAGGATCCACCGGGCGACTGTTTCCGGCTGTAGAGGTTCTGTGAAGGGAATAGCGCTAGGTGTTCGGATCGATGTGTAGCGTTTCCTTAAGTTGGGATCCGACTGTGCTCCTCAAGGAGAGTTCGGGTGCCGCCAGGGGATTCCGATTGGGCCTTAGAGGCGTTAGCTAAAGAGCCCTTTGATTCTTTACTCCAGGCGTCGGTAAAGGATTTGCTGTTATGGACAGTGGCTTTGATAGCTCGTTCGGTGCGATGAGTTTCGGAGTTCAGGTGTTGTCATGTAATGAGCCGTTTTCACCCTTTCTGGATAGAGGGTGGTGTTTGCGAGCAGTCCTGTCGTCCTTCCAAAAGGTGGTATCTGATTTTTCTCCTGAGCCTATTGGTTTCTCTTCCAGTTCTCGGTTTTTCTGGAAGGGGAGGTTTTATTCGTAGCTTACGCCGATAGGAAACATTAAATGCAGGGTGCGAATTTCGTTTCTTTGTTTTTGTGTGCTGATTGGAGGTCCCCACAAAAGGGAAGCAGCAGCGAAGGCGGCCATTTCGCACTGGGTTAAGGCGGTGGTTGCCTCAGCTTTCTGCTGGCGAGGTTGTATGATTCCGGGGGGCTTTCTGACTCTTGCTACCAGGGCACAAGCGGCTTCATGGGTGAATCACTGTGTCATTCCACCAGGGGGGATTGGTAGAGCAGCTTCCAGGTCGTCTCTTCATTTCCTCAGTAACCACTACTGCCTAAATGTTTTGGCAGTAAAGGATGCCTGTTCCGGGTCGACGGTGTGTGGTGAGTTGGCTGGATAGGTCCCTCCCAATGATTACTGCTCTGTTACATCCCAGAGGTAGAGGACTAAACTGGAGGAACGATAAGGAAATAGAAATTACACTTACCTGGTAATTATCGCTCCTTGAGTGACGACAGTTTAGTCCTCATTCCCGCCCAGGAGTATGATTTCTTCAGAGTTTATTTTCAGGCAGAGTGGAGCATCAATCTCAAGGAGTAGACAGATCCTTTCAGTTTCTAGATCGCAGTGAGTATCCCTCTCTGTTCTTTCTTCCTTTTCTTTTATTTAAATGAGGTGATGGTATAGGAAACATGTTTGCATAGGTGGGACATGAATGTAAAGTTAAAAAAAAAGAGAGAAAAGAAAATATAAGACGGATACAGTTAAAAAGGCTCCTCCGGTTAAGGAATGGGGAGTTATTTAAAGTTATGGTATAGTTACTTATTTGTTGTTCCTTTGAGTTTGCTTTGTCAATAGTACACTGGAGGCTGATGGGAGATACCAGCAGGCTATATCCAGTGATGTCACGACTTTGACATGCCCAGTCTCCTAGCTGCAGGAAGAGGTGCACAACCCAGAGGTAGAGGACTAAACTGTCATCACTCAAGGAACGACAATTACCAGGTAAGTGTAATTTCTATTTTCTGGATTAGATGTTTGAGTGAGCGATCTGACAATTTCAAAAAGTTCCCTCAGATGACTGAGAGACTTGGTGAGGATCATAGTGTGAAATTCTCTCTATAGAATAACCTATCGTCAGAGTATTTTGTAATCCTCCATTTGCGTTCGAGTTTCCTTAATTTTTGTTTTTGCTTTCTTTGATCCTGAGAATACCATTTCTCAGAGCACCTGTGTTTCGTTCTATGGTGAGATTTTGGAGCAGAGGCAGCGTTAGAGATTGTTGCATTCCAGTTTGTTAATATGTCACTTAGATCCGTTAATGGAATATCAGTATGATGAAGGATATCATTCAAAAAAGTTTCCTTTTCAAATAATTAATAACGCTTTTTCTGTGAATCTACATCAATAGATAAAGATAAAGGAGGTAGAGATGGCAATATGAATTCTATTAGATAGTAGTTCTTCCAGGGGACTTGCATCACTTGTGGGGGTGAGTAGAGATCATGTTGTATAATATTATTGGGTAAGATACTAAGTCTAGTGTGTGACCTTTATTGTGAGTGGACACATCTACAAGCTGCTGATAAGCCATATCAGTCATGGAATTGAGAAATATTGTAGATTATGAGATGTGAAGCGATGAAAGGTTGAAGTCACCTAGTAATATAAGAGTGTTTTTTAATGAAGAGGTGCATACAGTTTCCAAAATTGAAGTAAGGCTGTCAGTATTAGGATAAGGTGGTCTATAAAGTAGGCAGATCAATAGATTTTTATTCTTTATAATGAGGATATCCATACTATCTACATTTTTACTGAAGTGGAGGGAAGCTTTAAGCTCTTGCTTTATTAAATGAGTACACCACTTCTTGCCTAGTAACCCTGGGGCATTGGAATAAATTATATCCAAAGAGGTTTAATTGATTGGCCAAAACAGTATCTGAGTCTGCTAGCCAAGTTTTGGTAATGCAAAATAAATCAGGTTATTGGCCTTAAAAAGGTCTGTTATTACTGGTATTGTACTCCTAATAGATCTGGAGTTTATCAGCATGCATTTAATTGGCATAGAGTTATCTGAGGGCTTATGTTGCAAGTTAAGACATTGTGGGAGTATATGAATAATCCTGTGAGGAGATTGTTTATGCCCATTAAAAATTTTATGAGAAAGAAAGGATTGGATATATCTGGGACTTCTATGTATAAATAGAATATTGAAATGTTGCATTGTAGCTGAAGGATAAGAGTAACTCTGAAATTAGTAGGTAGATGACTAACAAGATGAAAATGCACCATATTGGCTTCCTATTTTCCATTATCAGGTCAGTTATATATAAATACAGTATTATTTTACTCAGACAATTAGGTCTAAAGGAAAATACAGAGTAGGAGAAAGAAAGGAGGAAGGGGGGAGGTGGGTTTAGTGGGAAAGATAAGAACACACATTAGTAGCAGAGTTCCACTAAGAGGCAAACCCTTGCAGAAGTGATTATGAAGGAAAACAGAGTTTAAATGGGCAAAGGGGATGTCAGTACTTTAATTAATCACATCTTTGTTAGTCTTAGATAATGGTGATTTATTTATTTATTTGGATTTAGTGCACACCTTTACAGTAGTAGTTAAAAGTTGAGTTACATTCAGGTGCAGCAGGTATTTACCTATCCCCAGGAGGCTTACAAACCTCACTTGGTTTGCAGCTTGCCATGCTGTGAGGGCTTGTGTGTATCAGTGATGCTGAGAGCTAAGCTATCGGTAGCTTACCTACTGGCAGGGTCTCTCACGATGGACAGGTCTCAGCTGAGATGCCAGACCAAAACAAACCACCCATCTGGGCAGCAGCAGAATAGGACTGTATTGGCGACAGAGGATAACATTTCTGTGACAATGGCAACACTACTAGAATTACCTGCATGAAAGAAAGGCCTGGCAATCTACTAATCTATCTTGCCATGAAAACCCAATGGATAGTCACAACAAAACAAATTGCTCTATAGTGCTGAAAGATGAAACCCCCAGGTTGGAAGGCACTCAATTGGCTACTGGGGAGGAGCTGAAGACATTTCAGAGTAAAACAAGCATTTATGATGTGGTTGAATCAAAACCCTCAGGACATCTGACTACTGATGTAACTGCGCATGAAATGAGAGTCAGAAGCTGCAAAGATATCTTACATATTGGGACATGGAATGTACGAAGCATGAACCAAGGGAAGTTGAAGGTGGTCAAGAATGAAATGGAATGTGTTGAATGTGAGCAAACTGAAATGGACTGGCATTGGGCACTTTGCATCTGATGATCACATGGTCTACTATGCTGAAAATGAAAGACAAAGAAGAAATGGTGTTGCATTTATAATCAAGAAAAAACTTGCAAGAACTTAAATGAAATACAGTGCAATCAGTGAACGCTTAATTTCTATTTATCTATGAGGAATGCCCATCAACGCAACCATAATTCAGGTATATGCCCCAACAACAGCTGAAAAAGAGGATGAAGTTGATGAGTTCTATGAACATGTACAAGCTGAAATTGACAGAACATCCAGTCAGGATATCCTGATTGGATGTTCTGTGGCAGCACTGTGATGCGCACAAAAAAGAAAGCAGGCGACGAGGAACCCTTGGAAGGAACAAAGTTTGAGGGGGTCAGCCCTACACGTGTTTCGGCCACATTGGCCTTCTTCAGGGGACTGTGACCACTAGTAAACATAAAAACACATAAAACATGTAATAAATAAATAATAAACGAGCACTGATGACTTCTGAGTGTACAAAGTTAAATATAAAATTGTACATATAAATAATTAAAAACACCAAAATCAAAGTCAATAGAAAATAAGAAATAAACACATCATCTAATTAATCGTTAAAAATAATAAAAAGCATAATAATCAAACATAAAGAGCATGCAACAGGAAAGGATAAAAGTTAGAGGAAAAAATTAAATAAATAAATATATATATATATAATCTCACATAGTGGCAGTGATAAACAATGATGCAGTACCTTATCAACAGATGGGTTGAAATGAACATATACTCAATGGTACTTGAGAGTGCAGAATAAAACACTACAGACAGAACATAATAAAAACTGTTAAAAAGAGCCTTGAAAGGCAGTATAAGAAGAGAGGGAACAGAACAATTTGGAAAGGAGGGAACTAAAATCCATTGGCAAAAAGGAGGACAGCTCAAGGTTTGTAAGGTGATATAAATCACTATTGGTAAGAAGGCAGTGGAGTGGCCATGAAAGTGGCACCAAACGTATTGCAAAAAATAAATACAATAAAACATGGGTGTTAAAATAGAAATAAATGAAAGCCTTAGGATAATCGTAGAGGTAGCATAGGACACACATGAAAACCTAATTATGTGAGCAGACACTGGTTATTTCCTGAAAAGAAGGATCAGCCGTGGTGATAGAATGGTGCTTCAAAAAAGAATCATATGTGGAACTTGGAGTGTGCACGTGTAATCACCGTAAACTAAAACAATAAACTACCCGTAAGAGAGCACCATTGTCTTAACATATTATGATGTTAGGTTGGATTAATTGCAAAGGAAGTATGGTGCAGTCTTCATCAAGAAATAAAATCAGAGGTGTACAGATGATCAATTGTCTGTGCTGTTCGCTATATTTTATTTGTTATAAAATTAAAAGCACAAGAATACTTAGATAGGGGCATCGCATCAAGATGAGCAGGGTGTAAGACAGTGTCTGTGAGCCTTCCGACCGTATTAACTGTGGATAAGAATGCCCGTAGCCGTGCTCAACTGAAACTTTGGTTTTAGCACAGGTACACTCACATGACTACTTTGCTGGTATAAAGGCTCTTAAAAGTCTAAACTTAGGACTAAAAATATTCCTTAACATAATGAATTGTAAAAGAATCTTTGTAGTCAGAGTGGTGAACCGTGGACAGTTTAAACTCGTATGTATAACAAAAACCAAACCAAAAACTGCTGTTCTTTACATCGGAAGATTAAACTTAAAATTGTACAAGTCAAAACCAAAATAGAAGATCCATGGAACTGTAAAAATAAACATACTCTTTAAAAGATCACTTCAAAAGGCAAAGAGAAAAGTGAAAGGATGTGCAGTACTGTGCTTGCCTCCTAAGTATGTGCTTGGAAATCAAACAGGGGAAAAAAGCCAGCACAAACGGCAGTTAAATACCATGAATCACCACACACGTCAGCCGAATTTGCATAGAGGAGTAAAAGGAATTGATCAACAATCGTCCAGGGAAATTAAAAATGCAAGTAAAAAATCTTTTACTTAATAACTTAATGAAAAAAGTTCTTACAAATTGAGGCAATTGAGTTTATCTAAATATTGGTACATAAAATTGTCCACTCTGAGTAAAACCCGATTGAAAACAAGGTGGCTTTAAAAGACTCAGTAGGCTAGTGAGCATTATCTAATACCATAGCATGTTATATAATGCACTAAAGTTGGAACATACAAATATAGACAACCTACATGCAAAAAGGAAAAAGCTCTATAAAAAGACAGAAAAATCTACATCATGGTTAAGGCCAGAGAGATGTAATGTGTTGAATTGAAAAATAATTTTTTGTTCAAGTCTCAAAAGAGTTCGTTCAACATCCCCACCTCGCCAATGGGGATGAACCTGCCGTAAAACCAAATATTTCAAGTCATCGACTTTATGTGGGGCGGCTATCCAATGGCCAACTAAAGGTTTCTGGGGGGTGAGGTGTTTAATGCAGCTACGATGTTCGATTATTCTTGTCTTGACACTTCTGTTTGTTTTCCCTATATATAACAATTTACATGGGCACATAATCACATAGACAACATTTTCCGTTTGGCATGTAGTGAAGCTGGTGAGTGTAAACCTGACAGCTGTTGTGGGGTATACAAAAAATCTTTTGGTCGTGATAGCAGAGTCACACACAAAGCAGTGCCCACAGCGAAACTGGCCCATAGTAATGGGTTGCCGACGGGCTACAGGGAGAGCAGAGAGAACAAAAAGACTAGAAAGGTTGGGATTCCTACGGTGGGCTATCATAACTTGCTGGGACGCAAAGGTTGGAAGTGTTTGAACAATATGCCATTCTTGTCGTATAATGTCTGCAATTTGTTTGGACTTAGAAGAGAATAAAAGAGGACAGACAACCTTATGAAATGTAGGTTTTTCATGGGGTAGAAGCAGTGTGTCACGTGAAGTGTTTCTGGCTCGGTCATAAGCCTTCCTTATAAGTTTTAATGGATATTCCTTTTCTATAAACGATTCACAAAGTAAGGTGGCATTATGTTCAAAATTGGCCGAATCAGAACAAATTCTTTTTGCTCTAAGAAACTGACTGACTGGTAAGTTATTTTTAAGGGAGCTATTAGGGAAGCTCTGAAAATGCAAATAATGATTGCGATCAGTATTTTTGCGAAACAGATCCGTATGGAAACCTTGTTCACCTTTGATGACTTTAATGTCTAGGTAAGAAACCTAATGCTCACCAATGTAGGCCTCAAACTGTAGATGAGGGTCAAGCAAATTGAGCCAATGTAAAAAGCTATCCAATAGGTCACAATTGCCATCCCAGATAAGAAGGACGTCATCGATATAATGCTGCCACAATGTGATGTTGTCTTTGAAAGCATGTGTAGTCAAGAATTTCTTTTCAAAGAAAGCAACATAAAGATTTGCAATGTCTGGTGCCATAGAGGAGCCCATGGCCACTCCTTTAATTTGCATATAAAACAGTCCATCAAACCAAAATAAGTTGTTGCTGAATGCTAAATTTTCCAATTGTGTGAGGAAGAAGGTAGGGAATCGCTTAAATCTTTCTTCTCTCTGTAAAAAAATACATTTTCCAACATAACCAACATTTCAGTTTGGGGGTATATTCGTATATAGAGATACAATGTCAAGAGTGACAAGTAGAAGATCATTGTGATATCCTGTGAATGTTTGTAGGATTTGAATAATATGAGAAGAGTCTCTTGTATATGAAAGTGCCTGAGCAACAAGGGGTCGTAATATCACATCTAATAATTGTGAAACAGGTTCGAAAAGAGACCCAATGGCAGATATAATAGGATAGCCAGGTGGATTTTGTAATGATTTATGTATCTTGGGGAGAACGTATATTGTGGGAACAACAGGATGTGAAACTGTGAGAAACCTCTTTTCTTTCTTTGTCAAGTAGCCTGCTTCAGCTCCTATATGAATAAGAGAATCTAACTTCTGTTTTAGAGAAGAAGGTGGATCTTTGTCTATTCTCACATAAAATGTCTTATCTTGTAGTTGCCTCTTAATCTCGGAAATGTAGTCAGTCCTGTTCAGGACAACTATCGCTAAAATTTGGGGACTGCTGTAGTGGTTGATATGGAAGGGCAGACTAGATAGGCCATGTGGTCTTTTTCTGTCATCATGTTTCTATGATAGTCATGGGTGACTGGAATGCAAAAGTTGGCAACAAAGAAGAAGGCAAAGTGGTTAGAAAATGAAGCTGGAGAAAGACTGATAGAATTCTGCAAGACCAACGATTTATTCATCTCAAACACCTTCTTCCAGCAACACAGGCAGCGACTGTACACATGGACTTCACCCAATGGATTGTACAAAAATCAAATTGACTACATCTGTGGAAGTCAACAATAGAAAAGCTGTATAACTTCAACAAAGACAAAACCTGGAGCTGACTGTGGTACAGATCACCAAATACTAGTATGCAAATTCAAACTAAAGTTGAAAAAGAGCAAGCTACTCATGAATGTAGCAAAATATGACCTTGAGAATATAGCACCCGAATTTAAAGACTGCCTGCAAAATTGATTTGCTGCTTTAGATACAAATGACAGAGCTGCGGAAGAGTTATGTGATGACATCAAGAAGGCTAATTTGGAAGAAAGTGAGAAGTCTTTGCAAAAGGTGAAAAAGCAAAAATGGCCAAAATGAATGACCGAAGAAACTCTGAAAATTGCCCAGAAATACAGAGAAGCTAAAGCCAGAGGAGAAAGAGAGGTAATTGCAGAACTTGACAGAGATTTCCAACGTGCAGCAAGACAATATGAGGAGAAGTACTACAATGACACATGCAAGGAAATAGAATCAGAAACTATTAGAGGAAGAACAAGGTTGGCTGTCCTAAAGCTACAAGAGTTAAAGAAAAAATTCCATCCTCGAATTGGAATGCTACAAGATGCTCAAGGATCCATGTTGAATGATGTTGAGAAGATCAAGCAAAAGTGGAAATAATATACAAAATCATTATACCATAAAGATCAAGTGGACCAACAGACGTTTCAACATGTACCTTATGATCAGGAACCATTGGTGATGAAAGAAGATGCCGAAGCAGCCTTGAAAGCGTTATCAAAGAACAAAGCACCAGACATTGATGGAATTCCTATTGAAGTATTACAGCAATCGGATGCAGCTGTTAGTGTACTTACAAGGCACTGCCAGGAAATTTGGAAGACGACATCATGGCCAACTGAGTGGAAAAGATCTGTGTTTATACCAGTACTAAAGAAAGTACAATAAAAACAATGAAAAAACATAATAGCCATAATATAAATACAAGATGTAAAAACATAGTATTAATTAAATAAAAAAACATAGTATTAACTAAATTTAAAAAATAAACAATTAATACACAATAGTAGTATAATGGGTACACTACTTGTCAAACTGATTGACAGGTGAGATAAGGATGGCGGGAGCCAATCAGCGTTCACTTCCGGTCTATGTCCCGCCTTAGGCCACGCCCCCTCCCATAGAAGTGAATGGTGAGTTAGCCCCGCCCCGCCCCGCCCACTCCCGCCCCCAAAATGTTGACAGGTACCAATCAGCGCCCACTTCCGGTGTATGTCCCACCTTAGGCCACGCCCCCTCCCATAGAAGTGAATGGTGAGTTAGCCCCGCCCAGTCCTGCTCCCAGGCGTGGCCACCGCCCCCCACTTGACACACCCCTGCCCCCGCCCCAAGGATGACATCATCCAATCAGCGTACACTTCCGGGGGTGTGTCACACCCACGCCACGCCCCACAATATGGCATTAGCCAATCAGCACCCACTTCCGGGTTTGTGCGACGCCCACAGCCTCCCACCCTCCTCCACGCCCCCATGCTACATCATCGGAAATGACATCACCGGAAACAGGGCGTCATCAGAAGAGGGACTGTCCCATTTTTGCTGACATCAGCGGAAACAGTATGGCTGACTCCGGAAATGTGTTTTTGCTTCTGCTTAATACTGAAAAACAAAAATGCTTTTCTCTCTGTCTCTCTCCCACACAGACTCAGTTGTTTCTTTCTCACACAAAAACTGATTCCTAGCACAGAGAGACAGGCAAGCTAGAATCTTTTTTCTTTCCAAAATGCAATTAGCACATCTTTGTTAGAGGGATCACCCTCTCACCCTCAACCACGCCCCTGGCTACATCATCGGAAATGGACTGTCCCTTTGTGCTGACATCAGCGGGGAGCAGTGTGACTGACTCCGGAAATGTGTTTTTTGCTTCTGGTTAATGTTTACACCTGCAAAAAAAAAGCAGGAACCCTGGAAAAATAAAATGCTTTTCTCTCTCCTACTGCACCAGTTCTTATTTCTCACAAAAAGATTCACGGCACAGAGAGACACAATTTTCTTTACAAATGCAATTGCAAATGCAATTGTTAGAGAAACTAGTGCGGTCCATGTGATAGAATTTTACTTTTAAGACCTCACTGTTAGAAGTATTCTGACAGACCTGTAGAGTTCAGACTGAAATACAGAGAGACCTGAGTTCAAATCCCCCTAATACAGCTATTTCTTTTGAGAGAGCCGAGTTCAAATCCAAATACAGCTATTTTTTAGTGGCTTTGAAAAAACCAATACAGAGAGACAAGCCCGGACATGTCTCTCTAGGGTGTGGTAACACGTGATTGGTTGAAACAAGAGGTCTGTTCTGAGCATGCTCCTGCTGTAAGGGGAACATTTTTAACACAGAGTTTCAGAAAGGAAAAAATGGCTCTTTTTGGAACACCAAGCAGAATTTCCAGCAGGGCACACAACATTAATTACTAAAACCATTCTGAAGATGTTGGCAAAATAAAAAGAATAGTCAAAGCACGGCAATCATAAAGGAAACCTTATTGAAGAGCATTTACTATAACCCCAAAGCAGCAGGGAGCTTTGGGGGCATAAATCCTCTACTTCAAGCTGCTAAAAAGCAGGATAAAACAGTCAACAGAAATGATGTAGTTAGATGGGCTACCAGACAAGATGCTTATACTTTACACAGACCTGCTAGGGTCCGTTTTAAAAGAAACAAGACGATCGTGTCAGATGTGGATGCGCAATGGCAGGCTGATTTAGTTGATATGGCAGCCTTGTCCCATTATAACAATGGCTATAAATACATATTAACAGTGGTAGACATCCTGTCAAAATATGCATGGGTTGCAAGTTTAAAATTGAAAACCGGTCATGAAGTTGCTAAAGCCTTTGAAAAAATATTTAATCTAGGTCGTATACCTGAAAAATACAGACAGACAAGGGTAAAGAATTTTTAAATAGGTCCCTGAAGAATTTATTAAAACAAAGAGGGGTTCATCATTTTGTAACCAATAACAATGTTAAAGCAGCGGTGGTAGAAAGGTTTAACAGGACTTTGAAATCCAAAATGTAGCGTTATTTTACTACACACAACACCTTTAGGTACCAAGACGTATTGCAGGCTTTTGTGCACAGTTATAATCATAGTTTTCACAGAACAATAAAGACGAGACCTGTAGATGTGACACACACAAATTCTCTGCAGATCTGGAAAAGAGTCTACGGTGATAGCATCAAGCGTAAGCATACCAAGAATCCCTTAAAGAAAGGAGATCATGTAAGACTTTCAAAAACTAAAGGAAAATTTGAAAAAGGTTACGAGCAAACGTGGACTGACGAGGTATTTATAATAACGGACATTTTAAACAGGGGCCAGAAAGCAACATACAAGATACAGGATTATGACGGTGAAGCCATACAAGGTTCTTTTTATCCTGAAGAATTGCTAAAAATCACGCAGCAACAGGACAGAATATACCGAATCGAAAAGGTTCTAAAGGTAAAAGGATGTGGCAGGAACAGATTCTACCTCGTGAAATGGAGGGGATGGCCTGTTAAATTTAACAGTTGGGTTAAAGCATCAGAGATTCAAGACATCTGATTTCTTTCTTTCTTTTGAAGCAGCATTAAAATAAAATTGAAAATGAATGATGGTGGCTTTTATATCACCCTGCCTAGCAATGCCTCAGCAGATGTGTTTTCCCAAAATACCAGCTCTAATTTTACCATACAACTAGCAAGGCCTTTGGACTTACAAGGACAGTGGGAAGTGGGGCTCGTGGAAATACAATACCCCAACACCTGGGAGAATATTAAGGAAGACCATAAGTATGTTGTCGCTTCCGCAGCAGGAAATATACAGCACCTTATAGTCAGGAAAGGACATTACGCGACCATGCAGCGTTTAGTGGAATCAATGAATCAGGACATTAGCAACATCTATAAATCGGCGGCACCACTAATCATTTATGAGCCCCATGCGCGAAGAATCCAGATAAAATCGGAAGATAGGTCTACTATTTATGCGTATGGTGATTTGGCAACCATTTTGGGAATAGAAGCATACGTTAATACACAACGTTCCCATTTTCCAACGGATATCACGGCCGGTTTTAATACCCTCTACCTGTACACAGATATTGTAGAGCACCAGTTAGTAGGTGACCATTTTGTGCCACTGCTGCGCTGTGTTCCAACTAAAGGGGTTAGGGATGAGTTTATCACGTTAACTTATGATAAGCCGCACTATGTCCCTGTGAACAAACAGCATATTGATACCATCACATTTGAAATAAAGACGGATCAGGACAAGTACGTCTCATTTCGTTACGGGAAGGTGATCCTTAAGCTTCATCTGCGACCCCGGAGGGTGACTGTTTTTTAAAATGGTTGTGGCTAAAGACTATGGAGACCCCAAAGCATACAGGCATTATTATACAACACAAGCCGGCTATGGGCTTTCAGGATATCATGGAGTACCGGTCATGTATGGGGCCGGTGTAGGTGGTGTTTTTCGCAGCCTCTTTAGAAAAGCTATGCCGTTTTTGAGAAGGGGTTTTGAAATTATTAAACCACACGTGAAAGGCGCTGCAAAAAACATAGCCAAGGATGTCATGAGCCATGTCACAACGGCCGTTCTAAATAAAATGAACCAGGCTACAGAACAGGCAGGATCAGGACTGGCTGTGATTAGAAGAGCTGTTAAAAGAAAGAGAACCGAGTCTCGGGAGTTACCACAAGGACCGCCCAAACCTTTTAAAAGAAAGAAACCCGTGGGTGGCAGGTCTCAGAAGCTTAACCGCCGGTCTAAGAAGAGAAGCGCTAGCTCTAGGCAGCGAGATATATTCTAAAAAGCACCATGGCTTTTGTACACCATGGCTCTGAAGAGTGTGTTAAATCGGAACTGGACCTGTTTCAACTAGCACCGACCCAAACAAGTATCGAAAAAAGTATTTATGTGGAAATTCCGCCATTATCGGCTTTGTCGGAAACAGCCCCTTTGGACTTCTATATCGCAGGTTATGGTGAAGACTACATTGATTTAAATAGTACACTTTTGCACCTGACCTGTAAAATTGTGGCAGAAGATGGCTCGAACATCGACCCGGCAGCCAAAGTAGCGCTGGTGAACTACCCAATCGCAGCTCTGTTTAGCCAGCTGGATGTTACCCTGGGTGACCAACTCATTAGCCAGAGCAACAACTGCTACCCCTACAGAGCCCTCATAGAGCTGCTTCTCAATTATGGCGAAGGATCCCTCAAATCACAGTTTACAAGCGGACTGTTTTATAAAGACACAGCCGGGCAGCATGAGGTGAGAGAGATAGGATCTCGCAATGTCGGCTTTACTGAAAGGGCTCAATTTACGGTCTCTAGCCACAAGGTAGAGCTATTGGGGCAATTACATAGCGATCTATTTTTTCAAGAAAAGCTATTGATTAATGGTGTGGATCTCAAAATCAAATTGACCCGCAACAAAAACTCTTTCTGTTTAATGAGCGGTGATGCCGAAGAAAGTTATAAAATCCTTATCCTAAACGCTGCGCTCTTTGTAAAGAGAGTTAAAGTTTCCCCCGGAGTGCGCCTGGGACATGCGGAAGCTCTGCTGAAAGCTAATGTCAAGTATGCTATTGACCGTGTGGGGCTGAAGGTGTTTAGCATACCAGCCGGTGCCCGTGTGACTAACCAGGAAAATCTCTTTTTGGGGCAGCTACCAAAACTCATTGTGCTGGGATTTGTGGATAATGATGCTTTCAGCGGTAATTATGCTAAAAACCCCTTCAATTTTAAACATTATGATATTAATTTTGCCGTTCTATATGTACCCGGGGAACCTCTTCAACCTGACTTTCAAAACGGATGTTGTGTAAGAGAATATATGCAACTGATACAAGCAAGTGGTAAACATCTGAAAGATACAGCATTGCTGATTGACCGTCAGGAGTTTTACAAAGGTTATACCCTGTTGGCGTTTGACCTTTCACCGGATCAGGAGTGTGCAGACCATTACTCGCTGATTAAAACTGGTAACCTGCAGGCTGAAATACGTTTTGCCAGCGCCTTACCCCATACAGTTAACATGATTGTTTATGGGGTTTTTGACAATGTGATAGAAATTAATCATAGAAGGAATGTTCTTTTTGATCATTCGTGAAAATGAACACCCTGCAGATCTTCGGTATTTTAAAGAAGGACCCCTGTGTTGCAGATTTCTTTTTAGATGTGCTACCCAGCGACTGGTTAGCGGATGTACAAATATCAAGGAAGCCAGTGTGTTTGGTGGTAAATACACACCCTCATAACCTACCTGGAGAACACTGGTTAGCCATCTATATATGTGGAGATGGAACAGGGGAATTTTTTGATTCTTATGGACAACCACCTGATAGCTTATTCTTTCCTACCAGCATTATGAGCTTTTTCAACAAGCATTGTAAAACTGTTTTATACCACAACAGATAATTACAGCACCCAATGTCTACGGCTTGTGGATATCACTGTGTATTTTTCTTGCACCACCGCTGTAAAGGGGTGCCTTTTGAAAATATTTTAGAAATGTATTCTGAAGATTTAATGCAAAATGATGATATGGTGTTACATTTTGTAAAACGCAACAAACAAACTTTGTGTAGATCTTTTAGAAATCCGTTCCATAATCAGCAAGTGTGTGTTTCCTATCGTGAATGTTTTGATGCTTCTAAATAAAAAGTAACCCCTCTAAGGAGGTTTTTTGAAAAGAAACCACTGTCTAGTCTTTTATTTTTTTTTTTAAACATTTTATTGAAAATACATTTTTTACACACTCAACCACCGGTATCTGTGGGATAATTTACGTTTTTTGTGAGGGAGTAGCTCTTTGCTCTTTATCGGACCCGTGTACATTTTAGTAGCCTTCACAGATGGGTTCTCTTTGAGGCGTGCCAGTACATCTCTATTGGCTGCATTACCCATTACCGTAGAGGGCATATTTAATTCGGCTAGGATTTGCATGAACTCCTCCCAGCCCCTGGGTATTCTTCGTTGTGAAAGAGCTTGGGGCTGCGTAGCCCCACGAACGAGGTCGAGTAGGTTAGAGCCATTGACGGGGTTTCCCCGGTATACAAATGTTCCATTTCCCTCCCAGGATGCCACATTCTTGTTTTTTAACAGTTTATTAAGCAGCAACTCAGCATTTTTCCTATAGCGCATATTGATGCTGTTTAACACTTCTTGTATTACAGGATCTGGAGGTATAATATTTTCTAGAGATGCTGCCGTTGATGTCTCATCTTGTGGCTGTAGATACAAGTTTATTTTTTCTTTTTCCATATCCCTCTGTCTGTTAAGCACGAGATAGCGCTGTAGCACTTCTGAGTAACATTTAGCCTTTTCGTGTTCAGACATACCGACGCTTTGCAGGATGTTTTTCATTTCTTCATCTAACTTATGGATGGTCGTGGTTCTAATATTTTCATCCCGATCTGGCGGGTTTCTCAAGCGCTCAAGTTGTTGACTAGGGACTATGTACATTTTTTCAGCGTGATGCATTAGAGGTTTGTCAGAAGCCCCGTTATCAACGGTAATGCAAAACTTAACAGGGGCCCGATAAAGCCACCCGACTGTCTCACCAATTGCTTCTTTTTTTTAATGGGTAGTCTTTTATCGCACAGACTCTTTATGGCATGACGCTTCCCTTTTAAAACCTTTATCTGTTGTTGTGAAAGAGGAATGTTACCTTTTAGGGTGTTGAGAGCGATTTCAACTATAGCTGCTACCAAATCATTAGAAGCTGTATTCAGGATGGCTCTTCTGTGCTGCGGAGAGGCTTGAACCAAAAGTTTTAAAAGGGGCAGGTTTCTCTTTACACGGCGAGACATGTTGTCTGAGACACACAGGCATGTATGAAGGGCCGGTTACATATTCATTTCTTTTTATGTGAGATTTGTGGTTTTTCACAGTATACCGTGGTCCAATCTGGCGGGAAGATATCCGTCCTCAGTCTGTAAGCCTCAGGCGTTGTGTTATTTAAATCCACGACGAGATACCCAAACGGCTTTCTGGTTGCATCTTCAAAGACTTCTAAAAAGAATTTTGATTTTCCAGGGTACATCTGCCTGGCTAGAATGGCAATCTGTAACTTATCTCTAGGATTCTTAAAGAGCACCATGTATTTGGTATTTAAAGTTATAGTTTGGCTTGCTTTACCTTGGCAGAAAACATTTTGAACAATATATATGATGCTCAGGTTTCTGTGATGCACATACTTGGTAAAGGCTTTCTCTATTTCATCACTTTTACAGGCAGAATCCATTAGGTCATCAACAATAACCAAGTTTACTTTATTGGTTGGAAACAGCCGTTCATCATTAAAAGTATCAGGCAAAGTGTCCATAAATGTAATAAAAGGATATTTATTTAACATTTCTTTATACAGAGGTTGCCAGCAACTGTAACACCACACAATATTGTTAGGCATGACAGTCAATACACGACCAGCATGTTCTAACATCTTTTTAACAAAGAAGCTCTTGCCTGAATTGGACGGCCCCGCTAAAATACAAGAAAAAGGATGTGACCAGCGCACATCCACAACGCTAGTATCCATAGGGTAATGTGCTAAAGCCATCCTCCAACTTCACCCTTTTGTCATACACAACCTTTTGTGTTTTTTTAATCACACCAGTCTCTATTGTCCAACCCTTTTTGTTTCTTATAATACCAGGTTGTTGTACTCCTATCTTTTTCTGGGATAAATCTGCTGTCCCAGGCTTGTAGTCCAAAACAAGATCTTTCAAACTAGTGAAATTGATTTTCTGGCAGTTTTCTACGTTTAACGTAATCCCTTTTACTTTCATACAGGTCTTCCCGCTTGACAGCTTGTAGCCGTATGTTTTAGGCCCCGCTGATACAAACTCTGTGATATGTTCATCTGAGGGTATCTCGCTTGTGAGCTCACCTAAATAATCACCCAAAGATGGGTTCCAATCACCCTCTCGACTTAGAAATATCACAGAATCTGTATCATGGTACAGACAGCGCTCTTGCAAACTATCTAGAAGGTTGTACAACTCCAGGCGTGCATAAACCGTTGTAAAACAGGCAATGAAAACGTTAGTGCTACCCGACAATATACACTGGTCTTTTGAGTGCCTCCAAGACACACAGGCTGTTTCATCATCAATAAAATCGCATGATGAAACCTCGAATTCAGGAGAAAACAGATATTTAAAGAGATCATCAGGTTCTTTCACAATGCTTGTGGTAGGCAGGTTTGTTCTTTGACCAAATTTACCCCACAGGGAATTTAAGAAAAGTTTTGCTATTTGACGCTTAGCATGGTTTACATTAATCTGGTCTGTACGCAAACACACCCCCTCTTTTCTAAAGAAATCAGCTATGTACACATTTTGTTTTTCAGTATCATTGCACCATCGAGGGTAGCCAGAAGCCTCTTGTTTTTGACGGAGGTGCATTTTGATGTATTCGGAAAAGAGATGATCAGATTTTTGCTCGAAATGCCAGATTTCATAGATTTCAACAACCACATACCCTTTTGCAATGGCTAAATTCATCTCCACCGTACACCAAGTCCCCACAAAAGCTCTCTCCTCATCCGTGTGGGCACACATTTCCTGTTGCCGTGTGTCAGCACACGTGTGACACAGCGGAAACATAAGCTTACCGCCCAACCGTATGGGTAACACTGGGAAAAAGCTTTCGTGGGGGATATACTTTTGCTTTTATAAAACCAAAGTACTTTGTAGGGGGGCCAAATTTGTCATAAATGATTTTTGGATGGCCTATTGGATATTCCTTTGTTTTATTGACAAAAGGGTATAGGCTGGTAAAATCATAGCAGTGTATTTTTTTCCCCAGGCCTTGTTTTGTGGTACAGACAAATGGCATTTGTTCTACCCCCGAAAAGGGCATCTCGTTGAATCAGAGGTTGCGGTAATGCGGAGTCAGCCAGGAAATCTGCGCAGCCCCCGTCATTTTCTTTTACCATCCGCTTCCACTCGTGCTCCCATAGACTTATGACCTTGAACCCACGGCTTTCCAGGAATGCAGCTTTTAGCTGTGTTTTGTAATAAAGAAAACCATAGGTCGTGGCTGCTATAGGATTCTGGTCTTTATCGTTATAACAGCTCGGACAGCCGTGGTGAAAACAACCATTAAATTCAAAAGCTGTTTCTACCCCACTGATCACGGCATAGCCATCAAGAAAATAAGCCCCCACCTTTTTTTCATCACCATCTTTCAGAGCATGTGTGATCTGTATATTTTCTTTGGCCTCCACATACATCAGCCATTGAATAGAGGGGGTTGAATATCTCTTTGTCTGCCGGTGATAGTTATCTGGTGGGATGAGTGCCACAGTCTTGGGTTCTAAAAACATGAATCTGAACATAGCCATACATACAGATGCAAGGATTATATATTGGAAAGGGTCTAAACACCTTGTTTGAATTTCTGAGATGTCACCCTGCTCTACAAACACTTCTTTCTCTGTCATTTTCATGATTTCAGCTTGGTAGAGAACACAGGCCTGCCGCAAAATAGATACATCCTGCTGGCAGTAATAAGCCAGCTCTTTTTGCAAATTAAAAGTTTTATGCCGATTGTCCTTGTACCATTGTAAAAATTCATCTTTTTCTTCAGGCAACATGTTACTCACACCGTAATGTTCAACACCCGGCATGGGGCCCACATAATTTTGATTTTCCAGCGTATTAAAAAAGTGTGGAAAGTACCCCTTGCTGCCTGTAGAACCCATGGCTTGTGGAAGTTTGCTAAGTTTCATAGGCAGGAAATTTAGAGAGTCTATAAAACGGATAGTCAGAGGTTCAACGGTAATTTGTAAAAGTTTAGCACCTTGAACCAACAGCCCCGTGTCCATCTTTTCCTTAAGCAGTTGTTTAAGAACAAAATATCCGTCATAACCTTTGGAATTATGGGCTATGAAGGTGTAACCTTTAAATTTTTTGTCACAAAAAATCTGTATAAAGGCAGAAATACATTCGAGACCCTTGAATTCCCAGTTTCTTTCATCATTTAAGTCCGTCGCATATATGTAATTAGGGACATGCCAGCCTGTTTCTTGCATACATTCACAATCATAAAAAATATACTTTTCAGATGTTTCAGTTTTACCAATAGGGGTCATAAAACATAAGTGGACACCATCCCCGGTTAGGGGCTCGCGACATAGTTTACAATGACGGCCCTTGCACTTATGTTTCTTGTCCACATAAGACTCACATTTCTGGCACAGTATCTTAGATGAACACGCCACTTCTTTTTTCAGAGCCAGATCCGCGTGTCTATCTAAACACTCTTTAGAACGACAAAAGAGTTTGCAATTAGGGCATCTCTGTTGTACACCAACATTATTCGCACACGTTAGTGTCAAACAAAGACGGCACCATAATGTGCAATTATGATCGTGACTGTACGGTTTCTGACAGTAACTACAGAAGTTGCGCTCCCCATAGAATTTTTTGACATCGGTTATACCATAGAAATGGTCATCATGTAGCAACAAGAACACAGTCTTAGGGAACACAGGTCTGTCTGATGTCTTAAAACAAACCCATGATTTTGTGTAAAGCACAACGCGTATGTTTATCTTTAAATGCTGTTCAAATATTGCTACATCATCGAGCATGACTTTTCTATGTACCGGCCACCCCAATTCATTATGTAGTTTTTTAGCACCTTCTAACAATTCGACATCTGTCATTTTTACCTGTGACATGAGGGCTGTGAGGCTACCTGCAAAACACAGGCTATTATCAGTGTTGTTCAAGTCTATCAAATACATCCTTTTCTTATGAATAATATGGCTAAACGGTATAGTTTTTAAGACCCTACGAGCACCCCCACCCCGATTTCTTATGACAAGTACAACAACCCGGAATATATCACAAACCTGGATTTCTCTGTGACTCTGAAGGAGTTTAGCGATCTGATTTAAGAAATCGTCAGCGTCTAATGCTTCGGGGTTTAACTTACCAGAATACAAGGAATTGTGGAAAAGAGATGAGTGTAGATGCACCTGTACATAATCACCGGGTGAAACCCTGCTGCTAACCTCATCCAGAATATGTTGAATACCTTGCCAAATGGCGAATTGAGCCTCAGATAATGATGTTATCCTGTCTAAATTAATAAACCAAAATTCCTCTGAATAAATTACACCATTAAACTTGTCCAATTTACGATCCCACCTTTTCACAAACTGAACATAGCTAACTGGTTCTGATTCTTCAGCGAGGCCTAATGCATGATTATTTGCGCTGTCCTCTGAAACACTGTGATCAAAGACACGGCTTTCACCACACCCTCCGTATTCTGTACCGGCGTGTGTAGATTCACCGTCAGAAAAACTATCGCTGCGTGATCTTTTCCTGTTAGACTTCTCTCCCACAGCCGCTGATTTTCTAACATTTACTCGGTCTGAAAAAGAAAACGTAGGGGCTAATACTTTTTTTCTTTTACAGCGACCTTAAAATCTATGTGCTGGATAAAACCGGAATACTCACTATTCTGCTTATCTTTTGGTTTTCGGTATGGAGCTGTTTGCTCTTCTGTACCGGTGTGTGTAGATTCACCGTCAGAAAAACTATCGCTGTGTGATCTTTTTCTGTTAGACTTCTCTCCCATAACCGCTGATTTTCTAACATTTTCTCGGTCTGAAAAAGAAAACGTAGGGGCTAATACTTTTACAGAGACCTTAAAATCTAGGTGCTGGATAAAACTGGAATACTCACGATTCTGCTTGTCTTTTGGCTTTCTGTAAGGTACCGTCTGTTGGTTAGACTGGCCATCTTGTTTTGTAGCATCTTCTTGGTCTAAAATAAAAAAGATTACAGGTTGAGGCTGTCCTCTGAAACACATTATGAAGAGCATAGCTGTTGGAAAATTAAAACACCACAGGACATACCTTTTAAATTTCTTTGCCGCCTTCTTTTTGTAAGAGAAAGTTTATTTGTAACCCCCTTTTTCTGCTCCTATTTTTTAAAGACAATCATAAGAGACAGAAACATTACATAGCCAACAATATTTTAAAAAAAGTAAGACTCATATCTACTCACCATGTCTGAAGAAAAAGTTGCAGATGATACAAGCTATAGAGACTGTGTGATCTTTTCTGGCTGCTGAAATGTACTGAATCTCATAAGCTTATCATACGACCTGGCTAATTCACAATGCCTTTTTTTCGCAGACAGTACAGTGTAATAGATGCTATATATCTGTGTATGTGGCTAATACACATTCCCACCCATTTCCCAGACGTCTTAAGTGGATTTTAGTTATACGACAGTTCTGCACATTCTTATCTTATGGCCTATTGTTTAGGAGACACCTGGAGGCCCCATTTTTTTTCCAGACAAACCATTGTAGGTTTAATTAACTAATCATTCCTAAAACACACCACACCTAGGTTCAAAATATTTTATTTCAAATAAAATGTTTTCATCTTGTGAAATTCATTTGAGCATTACAAGTTTTAAAAAAAATAAAAGGTATACATATAATTTTTGTTCATCTGTATGTTCAACTAATAGATTCTGGAAATACATACATTTTCATAAAAAGTCAATTTTTACAGAACTTGGTGTTTTTTAAAGAACGATCTATAATCTCTGTCACAGATTAAGCCTTCCACTATTTCTATTTCGCTGTCTGCCACAGAATTAAGCAAAATATTGAGCAGTTGTCCTGGATTTCTACTGTTGTTAAAATCTCTGACGAGTTCAAACAAAAAATTCAAATTTTCATAAACTAGGACAGTTGCTTTCATTTTATGACCCGCAATCATGGCAACATTTAAAATAGGTCCTAGACACAACCTGTTACAAGCTTTATGGATTTTCTGATGTATTTCATTGCATTCCCACTTTAAACAGTCATGGTGTCTTTGGCCTGGAGCATGTATTACACACGCTGCACAGTCTCTATGCATAACGCCCTGCCCGCATTTCTTGATAATACAGGCCACCGTTGTTTGTATAACAGATTTAAATGTGTTTATTTCATCAGGTTTTGTGTAGTCCCTTTGACTGGCTATGACATCAAATGCCTCCCTTTGATATGTACAGAGAAAGCACAAACAGAGTAGATTGGCAGCCAGTATGTGCCCCTGTAGGAGCAGAGATTCGTCACTTCCCTACAAAAAAAACCCAAAATAATGTCAGTGTGAACTGCTGTTTCTTCTATAACACTTTTCTAAATAAAAAAACTTCTCTTACCTCTGCTGATCCAGGTCTTCCAATAAACAGTTTGTTTCTGCATCTACAGTGGCGTGATATAATTCTATATCCTCCGGGTCCATTGCGTTGTCAGATGTTAAGCCAAGTTCTGTGCCAGAATCGTAGGGTTCTTGAGAGTTGAAAAATATTTGGGAATCTGGATAATCCACAAAAGCTGCTATTTCTTGCTCAGGATCTGCCAGACTCTCCTGTAGTTCAAATGGATTTTCAATCGGTGGATACCCCTCTGCAACGGCATCATGATCCTTAAGGAAGTAATTAATGTTGTGTGCCCTGCTGGAAATTCTGCTTGGTGTTCCAAAAAGAGCCATTTTTTCCTTTCTGAAACCCTGTGTTAAAAATGTTCCCCTTACAGCAGGAGCATGCTCAGAACAGACCTCTTGTTTCAACCAATCACGTGTTACCACACCCTAGAGCAGTGATGGCTAACCTTTTTGAGCCCGAGTGCCCAAACTGCCGCACAAAACCAAAGAATTTCCTCAAAGTGCCAGCACGTCATTTGCATAAGTGGTCTTATTTGCATAAATATTTGCATAATGTTACCATACACTAACTTTTAGTAAACATGTCTCTTAATGAGTGTATGGATAAAGAAAGACTAAAAGATTTCTACATTACTATAATCCAGTGCCAACCGCCAGGCACATTAGGAACTACTACAAACGCTGCCCATTTAGAACCCATAGCAAACCCGCCGTATCCTGACAGCATTACCAGGACTCACAAAGCACCATACCCTACCTATCAAAAGGCAACACTGCAAATATTAAACCAATACATTTCAGTGAATACTGGGGAAAGAGAACAAGTGGCAACGTCAAATAGGAATTTCCTCTTGTACCAAACAAAGCGCAGATGTTAATGATGCACATTTCCCAGAGCTGACATATTCCAGTTAATAAATTCAAAATAAAGAGATATCTTTCTACCTTTTGTGCATTTTTTTTCAGTTGCAATTGGTCCAGCCATTTTCTTCTGGTTTCTTCATGTTTTCTGCTAACTCTCCATCGTCTGCTGTCCATTTGTCCTTTCTTCTCTCTTCTAGTTTTTTTTCCATTCTCTCTCTCTCTACATCTGCTTTAACATACTAATCTTTCTCCTTTTGCTCTTTCCTCATTCCTATTTCATCCACACAAATTTTACCCCTCCATCCTCAATCCCCAATTACTCTCCCAATACCTGGCCAATTGTAGATTTTTCATCCCTCCTACACAAAATATTTTTCCCCTCTCCATTTTACTCTCCCAGCCCCATCCCATTCTAATCCTCCCCCAACATCAGCTCCCTTCTAGTTCCAGTCTCACCCAGCATCCATTCCCTTCTTCAAGCCCCCCACTTCCCCGCAGCCCAATTCCATTCCAAGCCCCGGCCCCAGCAGCTATTTGCAGTTCAAGGCCCCCACTTCCCCTCAGCCCATTTCCATTCCAAGCCCCATCCCCAACAGCTATTTGCAGTTCAAGCCCCCTTCCACTCAGCCCATTTCCAGTCCTAGCAACCCCCCCAACCCATTACCAGTCCTAGACCCCATAGCCCACTCCCAGTCCTAATCCCACCAGCCCATTTCCAGTCCTAACCTCCCCATCAGCCCACTCCCAGTCCTAATCCCCCATCACTCAATTTTAGTTTAAGCCCCCCCAGCGCCTATCACCACTCCTAACCCCCCCAGCGCCCATCACCACTCCTAACCCCCCCAGCCCAGCGCCCATCACCACTCCTAACCCCCCCAGCCAGCCCAGTGCCCATCACCACTCCTAACCCCCCCCAGCCAGCCCAGTGTCCATCACCACTCCTACCCCCCCCAGCCCAGTGCCCATCACCACTCCTAAACCCCCCCCACCCCAGCCCATCACTACTCCTAACACCCCCAGCCCAGCCCAGCCCATCACCACTCCTAACCCCCCCCAGCCCAGCCCAGCCCATCACCACTCCTAACCCCCCCTCCAGCCCATCACCACTCCTAACCCCCCCAGCCCAGCCCAGCCCAGCCCATCACCACTCCTAACCCCCACCCCCAGCCCAGCCCAGCCCAGGGAAAATTAAAAAAAAAAATAAAACCTGTCTGCTGCCGCTGTCGGGGCCCCCCGGCAGAATCGAGCGTTCCGCGGGGCCCCCCTGTACCCACCCGGCAGAGCCTGCCCTCCCCGTAGCAGCTCTCTCTTTGGAGCTGCAGTCAGACGCGCCGGCTTGCAGAGCACGAGGGAAGAGTTCCCTCGCTGCTCTGTTAAGCCCGTGGGGGCTGATGGGAAGTTCCCATCAGCCCCCGTGGGCTTAACGGAGTCGCGAAAGGGAAACTCTTCCCTTCGCGCTCTGCAAGCTGGCGCGTCTGACTGTAGCTCCAAAGAGAGAGCTGCTACGGGGAGGGCAGGATCTGCCGGGTACAGGGGGGCCCCGCGGCACGCTCGATTCTGCCGCGGCGGCCCCGACAGCGGCAGCAGACAGGGTTTTTTTTTTTTTTTTCGATTGCGGACCTTCCCGCGTGCCAGCTGCAAGGCCTTCGCGTGCCACAGCTGGCACGCGTGCCATAGGTTCGCCATCACTGCCCTAGAGAGACATGTCCGGGCTTGTCTCTCTGTATTGGTTTTTTCAAAGCCACTAAAAAATAGCTGTATTTGGATTTGAACTCGGCTCTCTCAAAAAAATAGCTGTATTAGGGGGATTTGAACTCAGGTCTCTCTATTTCAGTCTGAACTCTACAGGTCTGTCAGAATACTTCTAACAGTGAGGTCTTAAAAGTAAAATTTTATCACATGGACCGCACTAGTTTCTCTAACAATTGCATTTGTAAAGAATTGTGTCTCTCTGTGCCGTGAATCTTTTTGTGAGAAATAAGAACTGGTGCAGTAGGAGAGAGAAAAGCATTTTATTTTTCCAGGGTTCCTGCTTTTTTTTTGCAGGTGTAAACATTAACAGAAGCAAAAAACACATTTCCAGAGTCAGTCACACTGCTCCCTGCTGATGTCAGCACAAAGGGACAGTCCATTTCCGATGATGTAGGCAGTGGTGTGGTTGAGGGTGAGAGGGTGATCCCTCTAACAAAGATGTGCTAATTGCATTTTGGAAAGAAAAAAGATTCTAGCTTGCCTGTCTCTCTGTGCTAGGAATCAGTTTTTGTGTGAGAAAGAAACAACTGAGTCTGTGTGGGAGAGAGACAGAGAGAAAAGCATTTTTGTTTTTCAGTATTAAGCAGAAGCAAAAACACATTTCCTGAGTCAGCCATACTGTCATTTCCGGAGTCAGCCATACTGTTTCTGCTGATGTCAGCAAAAACGAGACAGTCCCTCTTCTGATGACGCCCTGTTTCCGGTGATGTCATTTCCGATGATGTAGCATGGGGGCGTGGAGGAGGGTGGGAGGCTGTGGGCGTCGCACAAACCCGGAAGTGGGTGCTGATTGGCTAATGCCATATTGTGGGGCGTGGCGTGGGTGTGACACACCCCCGGAAGTGTACGCTGATTGGATGATGTCATCCTTGGGGCGGGGGCAGGGGTGTGTCAAGTGGGGGGCGGTGGCCACACCTGAGGCGGGACTGGGCGGGGCTAACTCACCATTCACTTCTATGGGAGGGGGCGTGGCCTAAGGCGGGACATACACCGGAAGTGGGCGCTGATTGGTACCTGTCAACATTTTGGGGGCGGGAGTGGGTGGGGCTGGGCGGGGCTAACACCATTCACTTCTATGGGAGGGGGCGTGGCCTAAGGCGGGACATACACCGGAAGTGGGCGCTGATTGGTACCTGTCAACATTTTGGGGGCGGGAGTGGGCGGGGCTAACTCACCATTCACTTCTATCGGAGGGGGCGTGGCCTAAGGCGGGACATAGACCGGAAGTGAACGCTGATTGGCTCCCGCCATCCTTATCTCACCTGTCAATCAGTTTGACAAGTAGTGTACCCATTATACTACTCACAATAATATAAAACCATAAAAACATCATGCTGTGAAATGTGAAACACAAATTATAAAAAGAACCAATAAACAAATAAAACACTTTAATGCATGTAATATGGATATCAAACATAAATCCATGTGTTGCATGGTGAGCTATGTCAGAAAAACCATCTATAATAAGTCACTGATGGTGTCAACAAAATAGTAACTACCCACAGGAGAGGGAAAAGAGATGAGGACTACCAACCATATAACGTGAGCTTAAAACCATTGCGAAAGAGTCAAGAGTACTTTATAAAATCCTGCTGTTGTCTAATGACAAACACAACTGTAAACCAGAAATACAAACTTGATCATAATGGGACTATGTCTTGTCTTATTGGAAGAGGAATAATTATGAAATTATATAGAAACTTACCAACAATAGTGCCAAAGTAACTTCGCAACCACTACAAAAGAGTCACGAGTACTTTTTAAATTCCTGCCACTGTCTAATGACAAAAGCTGCTGTAAACCAAAAGAACAAACTTGATCATAACGGGACTATCTCATTGGGGAATGAATGATTGTAAAGTTATATAGAAACCTACCAAACATTTGCACCGTAGTAATTTCACAGGTCTAATGACCAGAAAGGAAATGCCAGCCGATTGAAACCGCTTTTAAAAGACAAATCATCTTTTACGCCGCCAAAGGGGCAAAGGTTAAAAAAAGGGGGCCAGCGTCATTAAGACAAAAAACAATAAAATAGAAATGGTGGAGCATATTGTAGTAAATGAAAATTGTAAATGTGGAAGTGAAGCAAAATAAAATAGCTAAAAGTATTTTTCACCCTATAGATGTAAAATATGCTAATGAGGGAATGTCAATAATGACAGCCGCTGTCAGCTATGAAAAAGCTAAAAAGGAAAAACAAAAAAGAGGGGCAGTGATAATGGGGAATCTCAGCCAAACAATGAGAAATCTTGTGTAAAATTAAATATAAATATAACTATTGTTATATAGAATGTCTTACAAAGGGACCAAATGGGACGAGATAAAGGGTAACAAATTGGATTGAATTTTAAAGGGGTAAATTGGGAAAATGTCACAAATGTAATGTAAAGAAAATCAAACTCTAAGAAGTCATAAAAAAAAAATAACAAATTGTCAGGGGGTCCCATTCAGTTCAAGTGACATCATAACTCGCGATCCCAAGAAGGCAATGCTAATGAAAGGCATCAACAATCATTGCAAGTGGTAGAAACGAATGTGTCCCATAAAACCAAAATTTCGGGGGCAATTATCTGCAAATGATAAAACAGGATGCTATTACATTTCCATACTGAAGGACAAGGTTTTTTTAAAAAAAGATCAAAAATAGGATCAAGACTGGAAAGCTACTAGGAGGAAATGTGAAGGAGTATGGAACAAAAGTAGACTATATGAGCCTACACAAATGAAATCATACTGAAATTAAGAACAACCTTAAAGCATAAAATAAAACCACTGGTGCATGTGTTGCAAAAAATGTGTCATTGAAAATAAAAAAATATATAGTATATATAAAATATATCGATAAAAATGAAAGTTAAAAAATATAATGAAAACCACAAAATGACCAATATAAAATGGAACCAGTGACCAATAATAAATAATTAAAACACCAGACTGTAAATATTAAACTCTAAAAGGAAATCATGGGGACACCCAGAGAAAAAGAGGGGGAAGGGATAAGAAAGGGAGGGCAGAAGGGGGGGAAGGAGAGCAAGAGGAGGGAGGGAGGGGAGTGAGAAGGGGGAAGGGGGAGGGAGGAGGGAGGGAGAAGAGAAGAGAAGAAAGGGGCAGGGGAGGGGAGGGAGGAGGGCGGGGGGAGGGGGGAGGGGGGTAAAAGAAGGAAGGAGAAGGGGGAGAGAAGGGGGAGGGGAAGGGGGGATGGGAATGGAGGGGAAGGATGGAAGAGATAAAACCACAAATACGTAAAAGGTAGTAAAATTAAATTGAAATAAAAGTGAAAAGCAAAAAATTAAAAAAATTAAAATAAATCCAATCCAAAAGAAACACAGGATGAAGAACCAGACCAGTACGTACATGATATATAAAAACTACAAACAAACTGAAAAATCGAGCTCTTAGTTAAGACCATGAGGGTGTAACATACGTAATTCATATATAAAATGCTGTTCCATTCTGAGTAGTAACTTATCCATGTCCCCCCCATGCCAGTGAGTGCGGATTACCTTCAATACTAGGAGCTGAAGGTCAGAAATCAAATAATGAGCCTGAACCCAATGTGACATTAGAGGTTTGTCCATGACTTTTCTCCTAAGATCTTGTCTTGATGCTCCTTTTTGTTTTGCCAATGTAACAGAGCTGGCATGGGCAAATATAGATTACTTGGGCGGTCTCACAATTGGAAAAATCATGGAGGTATACCTTGCACGAGGAAGTAGGATGTATGAATACATCTCTGGTGACCAGCAAATTCTCGCAGACCCCACATTTGCCACATTTAAAATGTCCACAAGCCTTGGGCACAAATTGTGGCTTGCTGAGAGCAGATGGTACCAATATGTCCCTAAGATTTTAATTCCTCTTGTAAGCTATCGTAAGCCTTCTTTCTTATAGAGAGGGAAGCGGATCCAATATGTACCATGCCTTTTTCAAGATACGGACAATATCCTTGGAATATTCTGAGAAAGTAATGGCACAAACCATATGGTTTTCCTCAGTCTGGGTGCGGCCGTGTAAAAGGGTCACTTTATCCGTGGTACGGGCTCTATGAAGAGTTTTCTGGATACACGCTGGAGGATATCCACGGTCTAAAAATCTCTTGCTCATGTCTACTGCATAAGACTCAAAGTCAAAATCTGTAGTACAAAGCCTCTTGACTCTCAGAAATTGACTGGTAGGTAGATTCTCTTTCAGGGCCTGGTTGTGGAAGCTACTGAAGTGTAGGAAAGAATTTCTATCCGTGGGCTTCCTATAAATTGTGGTGGCAAATCCACAGGATGTGTTCTTAATTAAAATATCTAAGTAAGCTATTTGATCCGGACTATAGGAGGATTCAAATTGCAAGTGAGGATCAAGAGAGTTGAGCCAGACTAAAAACTGTAGCAAGATATCTTGTGTGCCTTTCCAGATTAAAAAAATATCATCTATGTTGCATTTCCATATGCACACATATTCTTGATAAGGATGTGTAGTTAGAAATTTTCTTTCAAAATCTGTTATATATAAATTGGCAACATCGGGTGCCATGGAAGACCCCATTGCCACACGTTTTATCTGTTTATAATGTAGTTCTTGAAAACAAAAATAATTTTAAGTTAATACTAAGGTAGCCATTTGCATTAAGAAACAAGTAGGAGTACGTACTGTTCTGGCACGAGTAATAAGAATATATTCTAGAACAGAAAAAGCAGCATCCTGAGGTATATTAGTGTACAGGGATTTAATATCTAAAGTAACTAAAAAGATACCTTCCTGTGGGCCTTGATATGTATCCAAAAATTTTATCATATGTGAAAAATCTCTGACATAGGAAGATGCTTGTTGAACAAAGGAACAAATCAAGAAGTTTTGAGACAGGCTCAAATAAGGATCCAATTGCTGATATGATTGGTTGGCCAGGTGGATTTTCCAAAGATTTATGTATTTTAGGGAGAACATAATTGGTTGGCATGACAGGAAAGGGTTTGTAAGGAAATCACACCCTTTCCGTGTCAAATAACCAGCCTGTTGGCCCACATAAATAAGTGTATCAATCTTACTTTTAAGAACAGGAGTAGGATCGTCATGTAATCTTACATACTAAGTAGTGTCCTTCACTTGACGTAAAATCTCTTGGATATATGTGTCCCTGTCTTGTATCACTGGGGCCCCACCTTTATCAGCTGGTCTTATAACAATATTAAAATTACTCTTCAGTTATGTCAAAGCCTCTTTCTCTTCACGGGTAACATTAAAATAAGTGTGTGTTTTCTTACTATCATAAAGTTTTTGTACCTCATGTAGGACCACCTTCTGAAAAGCCTCGATCATTACATTGCCAGTCTTAGGAGGAATCCAAGTGGAAGATTTGTGAATTACAGAAGAGTCTAAATGGTTGTCAAAAAAATCTCTTATCTGTAATTTTTGGAAAAACTTAGAGTTCTACTTGGGTTTCAAAGGGATCGTGTTTTTTAGTGGAAACAAAGGACAGCCCTTTCTGGAGAACCTTGGCCTTCGTTGGAGTAAGGGTATAACTAAAAAGATTGAAAATGTCCTCTATTTCTCCCATTGTTGGCGACTGTGATATCTGTAGCTCCTGCCTCTGCCCCGTGGGTGGTAATCTACTGGCTAATATGCTGGCTAATCTACTGAAGAGGGCTTTAAACTAGATTCGTTGGGGATGGGTGAAGAAAGCCCCCAGGTAAGTGAAAGCCCCCAGGTAAGTGATACATTAAATACCTTTATGGAAATGGGTAACAGGGGTAACATATGGAAAGCAGTGTGTATAAATGCCCGTAGCATGGGAAATAAGATCCCTGATGTTGAAGTTTTGGTGGGAGTGGCCGGCTTGGATTTAGTGGCAGTTTCAGAAACATGGTTCACAGAAAACCATGACTAGGATGTAACTATACCTGGCTATACTTTATTCAGAAAGGACAGGGTAGGAAGAAGGGGAGGAGGAGTGACACTATATGTAAGAAATACTATTAAAGCTTTGGAATTACAGAGCTTAAAAGGGAGAGAGGAGGCATTGTGGGTTAAACTAGAAAGAGGGAAAGAGAAATCTATTTGCATTGGTGTGATATACAGACCTCCCTCACAAGAGGAATAGGTAGACAGAGAGTTAATTGAAGACATACGCAGCATTGCTAGGAAAAGGGAAGTGCTACTGATAGGGGATTTCAATATGCCAGATGTTGATTGGCACATTCCTGCTGCAGTATCATCTAGAAGTAAAGAGATCCTGGATTCTCTACAGGGAGAACTATTCAAGCAATTGGTAACAGACCCCACACATGAAGGGGCCATACTGGACTTGGTGCTTACCAATGGTGGTTTCTGATTTTATAGTGGGAGATCATTTTGCATCCAGTGATCATCAGATGGTGTGGTTCAGTATTAGGACTAGGGCTGTTAGAATCCATTCCAAGGTGAGGATCTTAGACTTTAGGAAGACTAACTTTGCCAAGATGGGCCAATAACTCAGGGAGTCGTTAGCGGGATGGGAACAGCTGGGGGATATAGAAAAACAGTGGGCAAAACTGAAAGGGGATATTTTAAGGGCAACCAATCTTTTTGTTAAAATGGTAATAAAGGTAAAAGGAGACCGCTATGGCTTTCGAAAGAAGTAGCTGAAAAGGTGAAGAAAAAGAGAGAGGCCTTCATGAAATACAAGAGATCACAGAGAGAGGAAGATAGGCATCTATATTTGGAAAAACTTAGAGAAGCTAGCAAAGTAGTCAGGAAAGCAAAGATTAAAAAAGAGGCGGAAATAGCCAATGCAATAAAATGGGGGGATAAGACATTTTTCAGATGTTAGTGAGAAGAGGAAGGGCAAAAGTGGTATTGTCAGACTCAAGGGTGAAGGGGAGGAATATGAAGAAGCTGATGAGGATAAAGCGGAATTGCTTAACAAATATTTCTGTTCTGTGTTCACAAGAACCAGGGGGCAGGACCTCAGAAAACACCCACAAACAGGAACAGAAGCGAGGGACATCTTGAACAATTTTCAGAAGACTGTGTTCGTGAGAAACTAACTCAACTTAAATTAGACAAAGTGATGGGACCGAATGGGATACACCCTAGAATACTGAGGGAACTTGGGGACGTTCTAGCAGCCCCACTGACTGACCTTTTCAATGCCTCGTTGGAGTCTGGAATGGTGCCAAAGGACTGGAGAGAGACTCATGTGGTGCCTTTACACAAAAGCGGAAGTAAGGATGTGGTTGAAAACTACAGGCCGGTTAGTTTAACTTCTGTGTTGAGTAAATTATTGGAAATGCTGCTGAAAGAGAAAATAGTGAGGTTTCTGGAGTCCAGAGGATTACAGGATCCGAGGCAGCATGGATTCACCAGAGGCAGGTCTTGTCAGACAAATCTGATTGATTGATTTCTTTGACTGGGTGACCAGGGAGTTGGACCGAGGGAGAGCCCTAGATGTGGTGTATTTAGATTTCAGTAAAGCCTTTGACACTGTTCCTCACAGGTGACTTATAAACAAACTGAGCACCCTAGGGATGGACCCTAAAGTTACTGCTTGGGTTAGAAATTGGTTGGGTGGGAGGCGACAAAGAGTACAGGTAAATGGAGCTCACTCTGAGGAAAAGGATGTTACCAGTGGTGTGCCCCAGGGATCTGTCCTTGGTCTGATTCTTTTTAACATCTTGGTTAGTGATATAGCGGAAGGGCTGTCGGGTAAGGTTTATTTATTTATTTACATTCTCTTATATACCACGCTATTCTGCATCAGTGTGGTTTACATTGAACAGGGGTTTACATTGAACAGGGGTTTGCCTCTTTGCGGATGATACCAAAATCTGCAATAGAGTAGACACCGAGGAAGGTGTAGATAACATGAGGAGGGATCTAGCTAAGTTTGAAGAATGGTCTAGAATTTGGCAGCTGGGATTTAATGTTAAAAAATGTAAGGTCATGCATTTGGGCTGCAGCAATCCAAGGGAGCAATAGAGTATAGGGGGTGAAGTACTTTTGTCCACTAAAGAAGAGCGGGACCTAGGCGTGGTTGTGTCTGATGATCTTAAAGTAGCTAAACAGGTAGAAAAGGCGACGGAAAAAGCTAGAAGGATGCTTGGGTGCATACGGAGAGGAATGACTAGCAGAAAAAAGGAGGTGATAGTGCCTCTGTATAAGTCTTTGGTGCGACCTCATTTGGAGTATAGTGTGCAATTCTGGAGACCGCACCTTCAAAAGGATATAAACAGGCTGGAGTCAGTACAGAGGGTGGCTACTAAAATGTTTAGTGGTCTTCATTATAAAGCATATGAGGACAGACTAAAGTATCTTAATATGTACACCTTAGAGGAAAGGCGGGATAGAGGTGATATGATTGAGATGTTTAAATACCTCCATGGCATAAATGACTGGGGGAAAGCCTCTTTCAATTGAAAGCAAGTTCTGCTACTAGGGGACATGGGATGAGGGTGAAGGGGGATAGAATCAGGAGTGATATGCGGAAATATTTCTTTACGGAAAGAGTGGTGGATCCGTGGAATAGTCTCCCAGTGGAGGTGGTAGAGATGAGGACAGTATCTGAATTCAAAAAAGCATGGGACAAACACAGAGGATCTCTAAAGGAAAGAAGGGGACTGTTGTAGTTGTTGATATGGAAGGAAAGACTAGATAGGCCATGTGGTCTTTTTCTATCATCATATTTCTATGTTTCTATCTGTTTGAGGTTGGTCTCGCGACATGTGCATGTGATTCCATGATGCGTAGGGAGGATACTGTTGCAGGGATCTTTCCATTGTATGGAACCCCCCTCCTTTCCATAAATTGTCCATTGAAAAATCCCATTTTTGTTGTTGATTCGGAGGGGTTAAGGAAGAGAAAAGAGAAGCAGAGGATACCGATTAGTGTGGATCCTTTTCCTAAGATGCTCGGGGCTGCCTTCCATCGAAGGATGATGGGGTCTAGTGTTGTTGTGTCTGTCTGATTTAGGGGTATGTTTACTAAACCGGGCTAACGGTTAACCCGGGCTATCTGCCACTAAATCCCATATTATTCAATGGGACCTAGTTGCAGATAGCCCGGGTTAACCGTTAGCCCGGTTTAGTAAACATACCCCTTAGAGTCAAACTTCCTTTTTCTGGAAAAACATCTGAATGAAACTGTTTTATTTGTCCAAAAGTAAACATTACCTGTCTTATAGTCCTCCTCATCATTTAAATGTTTTCAATTTCCTTTCCTTAACAACCGTTTTATATTCTAAAACATTCCTGTCATATCCACTCTTAGAGGCTTCAAAACATGTATCAGCTTCTTTTAATGCAGATAACTTAGACTCAATGTCCGACCGTAATGTGTTAGCCTTACAACGCAAAGTATTGATTAAGAGGATCATCAGAGTCAACAAACATTTATTTAAAATTCTAGTCCAATCAACTATAAATTCAGGGTTATCATGGTACATCCCAGGTGCTTTGTTCTTGCGTAAGCCTCTGGGAATAATCTTGTGACGGTAATTTTCTAATAAGGTCAAAGCATGCATGTCTTCTCTAGCTAGTTTCTGAGTGAGCTGCACAGTCACTCCCCATTCTTCCTAAATTCCACAAAGTATCTCATCTTGATTGAAGAAGGGGTCTTCAGGAAGCATCCTTTGTAAATCGTTTTCACTAAAGCTGAGGACCTTCTTCCACTGGGAGAACATGGCTCAGCAAGATACTGGAGCAACCCCCTTTTTTGTTTTTCCTTTTTAGCTTTTTCATAGCTCACAGCGGCTGTCATATTGACGTTCCCTCATTAGCATATTTTACATCTATTAGGTGAAAAATATTTTTAGCCATTTTATTTCATTTCACTTCCACGTTTACAATTTTAATTTACCACAATATGCTCCACCATTTCTATTTTATTGTTTTTTGTCTTAATGATGTTGGCCCCCTTTTTTAACCTTTGATCCTTTGGTGACGGGAAAGATGGTTTGTGTTTTAAAAGCAGTTTCAATTGGCTGGCATTTCCTTTCTGGTCATTAGACCTGTGAAATTACTACAGTGTAAATGTTTGGTAAGTTTCTGTATAACTTTACAATCATTTACAATGATTTCTTACCCAAATAGATAAGACACAGTCCCGTTATGATCAAGTTTGTTCTTTTGGTTCTTCTGACATAGCTCACCATGCAACACATGGATTTATGTTTGATATCCATATTACATGCATTAAAGTGTTTTGTTTGTTTATTGATTCTTTTTATAATTTGCGTTTCAGATTTCACAACATGATGTTTTTATGGTTTTATATTATTATGTATTAATTGTTTGTTAATTTTATTTATTTATTTATTTATTTTTCTTATATACCGCGCTCTTCGATATCAGTGCGGTTTACATGGAACAAGGAGAGTTTACAGTGGGGGTTACATCGTAATTACATAGAACAGGTATAATAACTTGGATAACAATATTAACTATTTACATCTGAATGGCTAACAGAGAAGGTATTTGCACGTATATACAACACATTGAGTATTTAATTAATACTATGAGTTTTTTTAAATGTAATTCTATATTTTTATTTCTTGTATTTATGTTATGGCTATTATGTTTTTTCATTATTTTTATTGTACTTTCTCACAAGGCCCACCACTACGATCACATAACTCCATTATTACAGTACCTCCACTGGTTACCTATCGAAGCTAGAAGCAAATACAAATATATAATGATAATTTTCAGATTATACAACAAAATTGCCCCCTCCTATCTTTCCTCGCTCATCACCCCTCCGGACATCACTAGAGCCAGAAGAACATGCTCCCAGAATACCCTCACATCCCAATTCCTGCCCACATCCATAACACCAGTAAAACCACCAGCTCAAGAGCATTCATTTATGCTGTGCCTACCCTCTGGAACATGCTCCCAGATAATTTAAGGCTTATAAAAGATCCTCAGTCTTTTCGAAAGGAACTCAAAATGTTCTTCTTCACTCAGTAATACAACCGCAATACCTCTATCCAGCACCCTCAAATGTCATAATCTCCCCCTTACCCTTTGACAACACCTCTTACCTCCCTTCATAAATAGTTTATGTTCCAGAGATCTACATATAGTCCTGAAATAGCTTCTCCATCATATCCTGCTGATTGTAAATAAGTTATAATATAAAATTAACTGTTACATTTATTGTTCTCTGTAAATAAGTTCCTCCGATGTTATACTGTAAACTAATTACTGTTCATTGTAAACCGTTACTGATCTTCGGAAGTGGCGTTATATAACAGTTTATAAATAATAAATAAATAAACACTTATCTAAAGAAGGTATTCTACTTTTCTGCTTTGTTTTCCAAGGAATTCTGGAACATACTTTTCATTTTGCCCTTATGGCGTAGTATGTGTAGTTACGTGGAATAAGCATTGTTTAACGCATTTTCCTTCCAGGGTATAGGGAACAAAAGATGAACATTTTGAAAGAAAGTGTAAACTTTCTATAGCTACAGCATGCGACTCTAAATTCAGCAAAAAGATGGAAAGTAGACTTCAGAGATTACGTCATGCTTAGGTTAATTAAGAATATTTTGTTTAAATATTTGTACCCTGCCATTTTGGTAGACTGTTTTGTGGTTGAAATAAGATATGTGTTTTTAATTATCAATAAAATTATTTAATATCTTGATAAGCATCTTTTCAAGGTATTGTAGTATGTGAACATCTCCAGCTATTTCCTTCCGGTTTATACAGATTATATTCAGAGGAACCAGGCTAATAGGAAGATGTGTTTCTTTTGTTTAATGTGTGATAATTTTTGCCAGGGGGAAAGATGCTCATTCTCTATCCAGATGTGGCACTATTTCTGCTCTGCTCTTCGTCATGATCTTTGGAGTATTCTGCCACCAAAGATGGCTCAGGAGATTCTAACAGAAGTGTTGGAGAAATCTTTGGCTTCTCTGGTCTCCCGATACTCTCAAGCTAGTCCAAGTTATAAAAGAACCTCACAGATAAGGTAGGTATTGTTAAAAATAATAATAAGAAGAATAAGAACAAATTTTCCTTGAAAAAATTCAAATACGTTTATATGTGCTGACTGGGTCCGGCTTTTAAAAGTGCTTCCTTTGCTCTTAATGGGCTAGGGACCTTTAAAGAATAAGATCCTATACAATTGTGGTCAACATTATTGGCACCCTTGCAGTTCAACCCCTTAATGTTGAATATTTCCTAAAGAAAAGTGGCCAGTGAAATGGCTTTTGGACTACATATGCACACATATTTGACACACAAAAGAATCAAATAAAACAAGACCAATTAAAAAGGAAATAGTATAAAAATGGGACATTACCAGGACATGATTATACACCAAAAGCCAGACCACTCACAGAGTGAGAAAATGATGTAATCATCCACAAAAAAACCTCACTCCATTCTTAACAGAGAAATCCAGTGGAATGTTTTTTAATAAAGAAGAAAAGGATCTCAGACCACACTAGGCATCACTTATCTTAGCCCTTGACCCCTTGCTCAAGTGCATCAATTATCCAGAAAAACTCCTTATTTATGTGTCAGAAAAGCCATTATCACCAAACATCAAACTTCAAAGGGGTTCAAGGCCATCTCCAAAGACCTTGGGATTCCTGTGTCTACAGCTGGCAATATTATTAAGAAATTTTCAGCTCATGAAACTGTCAAGAACCTTCCAGGATGTGGTGGGAAAAAGAAAATTAATCCAAGAAGTCTTCATAGGTTAGTGCGAACTGTTGGATAAACACCACATACAACATCCAAAGAGCTTAAAGCTGACCTGGAGCAATCTGGAATGGTGGTTTCAACCTGCACCATACGCCGCGCACTGAACAAAGAAGGACTTCATGGGCAAAGTCCAAAGAGGACCCGACTGCTCAAAGACAGACAAAAAAAGGCATGCCTGCTCTTTGCCCAAAACAACAGTCTTTCTAGGAAAAGGTTTTGTGGACAGATGAAACCAAACTTGAGCTGTTTGGCAGTGTAGACCAGGAATACATTTACAGGCGAAGAAATGAAGCTTATAAGGAAAAAACACACTTCCTACAGTTAATTATGGTGAAGGTTCTATAATGTTGTGGGGCTGTTTTGCTGCCTCAGAAACTGGAGGTCTGTAATGTATTAAAGGAATCATGAAGTCAAAGGATTACCATGGTATATACTGCAGTGGCATGTGCTGCCTAGTGTCAGAAAGCTAAGTCTGGGTCGAAGACCATGGGTCCTCCAGCGGGACAGTGACTCAAAACGTACATCCAAAAATACAAAAGAATGGTTAAAAAGGAACAAATGGACTGTTTTAAACTGGCCAGCAATGAGTTCTGATCTCAGTCCAACCAAGAACCTTTGGAAAGAGCTGAAATCTGCTATTGGTTAAAAGAATCCCCAAAACATTTATGAGCTGGAACAAATTACAGTTGAAGAGTGGGAGAAACTACCAGCAGACAGATGTAAGAAACTTATAGATGGCTACAAGAAACGTTTGGAGGCTTTAATCATTGCCGAAGATTGTGCAACCAAATATTAGCGAAGGCTGGCTGGGTCGCCAAGAGTCAGGATTGACTCGAAGGCATACATTGCTTTGTATTTTTGCCATTAATCCTGTCTAGGTCATAATTTCTTTTTTCTCGGAAATTACTACGTCCAAGTTTCACAGACATCTTTTTTTTTTGTTGTTGTATACCTTTGAACATATTATTAAAATATTATGATGACATACAGTTGGAATATTTCCAATTATTTCTCAAGATGATTTACACAACATACCTAACATGCAAGGGTGCCAATAATGTTGACCTGAACTGTATATGTTTTTATTACATTAAGTATTAAAATCATTATGTAGGAACATTATGAATTTCTTGGACAATAATGTATATTTGGGTGGTAATTTTATAAAGCTTTTTCTATCTGTAAAGCCTTTTTTAGACGCAGAACAGGGCTCTTATACAGTAACATTGTACAGAAGGTTATATGTGCATAAAAAGCAGGCACATAAAAAGAGTCCACCAACTTTTACGCAATCTGTATATAGACCTTTCCAGGATTGGAGTTGTGATGTGTATTCACAGAGGTGGCTCAAGGCAATCTGCTGAATGAGAAATGAGCTGGCGTGCCTCCTCCCCCATTATCCAAAATGGAAGGGGCCGCCTCAGAGTTTTAATCGAGGAGTAGGGATCCCTTCACTCAGAATAAGTCAGCTGGTTGACCCAAGAAAAAAAAGAGCAACAAATTCCCAGGATATATAATATTAAATAATCTTTGCAATATTGTTTATATGCAGCAAATTTGTAGCAGTTTAATTATATAGCCTGGAAATCTACTGCTGATTTTTGACACTGCACACTAGACTGGCATGGTATTAAATGTAAATATATTTTCTGCAGAAAACAAAGGAGATACAAGGTGATCACACACCAAGGAGCAAAAATTAAAAACAAAAGCTATAGTGCAATTTATACACCAAGGGGTTTACTGAAGGCTGCAGGTAGTGCAGGACTGACTCGCAGTTAGCGCACATTTCTACCACAGCAGGGGTGGAGCAGCCACAGTTAAAGCAGGGGGCAAGGCTATGACAGAGAAGTAATGCCACGCTAAGCATCTCATTTGAGTGGTAGTAGCAACCATACGTCAGCTGTGCCCTGCATTTGCATGCTAACACCAGAATGACCTCATCTAGGCAGAAGTATGGCATTGGAGCCACAGAACTATTCTGTGTGGAGGGTTGGAGCACATGGCTCCACAACCTAGAAATACAGCATGGCACCCTAACAGCCTGTGAGGAAGCTGCCCACCAAATCCCAACAGAGAGAAGAGAAAACAATACATAGCCCCCAACCTTACCAGTGAACGTGGCCTGTGAAAGATAGAGAAGGTTGATTAGGGAATATGTACACACCACTGCACAGCACAGAGGTATGGGCTGAAGTACAAAGGAGTGGGGCATGCAAATCAGGGAAACAAACCCATAGATAGAGAATGAGCTGCGGCCACATCTGTGGGAGTTAGGGCACAAATAATGCTGCATATGCATGTGGCTCCATCCTGATGGCCGCACACTCATAAGAATGCCCAGCACTCTGGTCTTTGGAGCATTTGACCCTCTCACCCTGTGTGACCCAGGATGCTTGACAATCTAGGCTTCCATGGACAGGTGGCCAGGCCTATGATATTGTGGGTGGGGTTGAGACCCTTCCTTTATGCACTAGCACTGAGCATTGCTAGGGAGGAGTGCAGACCCCCCCCCCTCATGTAAGTGAAGAGGGAGTGCCATGACCTGATGCTCAGATCAGCTGCTCCAACTCAGAGACCACAGATATAGGGTGTATCTGGCAGGGATTCTCTGCCATCTACCACTCTTATCTGTAGGGGCATGGGCTATCCATACACAGCCTCTAGAATAGGCATATAGGCTGGTGTGCCTGGAGTGGGAGGTACTCCACAATAGTCACTCTTGCTCCTGATGTATTGTGGGCTCTGATGGTGCACCACAGTACATCCATATACCAGCATGGAGCAAGGAACCTCGTCAGTCCCTAGCCCAAGCACGCCAGCTTTCAGAAAGCCGAGGGCCCTCAAATCCTATGGAACCCAGACATTCTCCACAGGTAGGTAGAACACATCCCCTCTGCATTATGCTCTGTGGGGGAACACTGACCAGGGAGCTCCAATGGAGCTAGCCCTTCTTCAGTAGTTTGCATGTAAGCCTGTGATCTGAGCTAGTAAACCATTGACATGCCCTCCTATGGTCTGGATGAGTGGCCATGTGCCACTTGAAAAAGGGCCTATGGTACTTAACTGGCCCCCAAGGTGCACGTGTGCACCGTTAGAGGGCCCCCATGCAAGGGAGGTGGTAGTCGGGCTGTACATTTCTGTGCCAGAGCAAGACTTTGCCAGTAGTTGCAACACCTCATTTGCATGCCCCACCCCAACTGTGTTCCGCCATTTCCAGTCCTGACTGAGTGGCCCATTTAGGCTATATGTGCTCCATGAATCTACCAATCTACCAACCCTCCCCAGCTTATCACAGCAGCTGCCCTCTTATATATTGCCAGTCCATACAAAGACTTGCACATTGTATTTTCCAGACTATCATTGCTTTGTAGGTATATTTATGTATACTCTCCCAGTGACTACAATCCTCTTGCTGATGGTTGTGGTTTTTGTGGCTGGCAGGGTCATTTGTTTTGCTGTCCTGACTGCTGCATATCGATACCCCAAATTTGCAGCTGCTTTAGGCGAACACCTGATTTGCCTTGGTACAGTACCAGCCATGAGTATCATGCCTGTGTGGAATGCCTCTGGGCTGTTACCTACAGTATATGGGGATCACGTCTATACCATGCGATCGCAGTGTACCAACATGGCAGGGTCAACCAGCACATGGTCAGAGACTGGTATTATGGGTACCCATTCTAGTGATGTCTTTTGTGGTCTGCAGCACCAATATCACAGCCACACTACCTACATATTGTTCTTTCTCCAGGACCAAGCAGGAAGTCAGTCCTCACATATGGGAACAGAGTAGTCTTACGGACTTACCCTACGTTCCTTCCAAAGGTTGTCTCCTCTTTCCACCTCAATCAGGAGGTGGTTCTTCCAACTTTCTTTCCCAGGCCGCATGCCGGCCGGGCTGAGATGGTCTTGCATACCCTGGACTGTAGGAGGGCGTTGTCCTTCTATCTTGACCATACGCAGGGACACTGAAGGGCTGTTCAGCTCTTCGTATCTTTTGACCCTAATAAGTTGGGGTTACCTGTCTCCAAGCGTACCCTGTCCATTTGGGTAGCAGACTGTATCGCCTGGGCGTACAGGGCAGCCGGCCTCTCCTTGCAGGGTCAAGTCACGGCTCACTGTGTCAGGGCGAAGGCTGCGTCAGTGGCTCATCTCCGCTCTGTTCCGTTGGCAGACATCTGCCGGGCCCTACTTGGTCTTCAAGCCAGACTTTTGCGGCCCACTACTGCCTCGAGAGGGAGTCCCGCAGGGACAGTGCTTTCGGATAGGTGGTACTCCGTAATCTCTTTGAGGTGTAGGCAACTCCTGCCCTCCGGCCCTGGTGTTGGGCTACCGTTCGGGGGCGTTCTCAGAGAAGATTCTTTTCACACATGCTGAGGCTCTAGAGGGAGCTCATTTTTTCAGCTTTGGGTCCCCGGTAGCCTTAAGCTGGGGAGTCCCATATGTGAGGACTGACTTCCTGCTTGGTCCTGGAGAAAGCGTAGTTACTCACCTTCAACAGGTGTTCTCCAGGAGCAGCAGGAATCAGCCCTCACAACCCTCCCTCCTCCCCTTGGAGTTGCAGTCATATAATTTATTTTGTTTTTTTCTGTCTTTTAGCTATGTCATCAGACTGAGCAAGGTGGCACCCTTGGGCGGGAAGGGGACCGTGCATGCGCGCTACATTCCCAAAGACTTTCTTTGAAAGCTGAGGAAATGCTCCGCATGGGGGCTCCGTCGTCACCCATATGTGAGGACTGATTCCTGCTGCTCCTGGAGAACACCTGTTACAGGTGAGTAACTATTTCTGCCTACACTCCACACTAACCCTGCCTTTTTGTGAAGTACACTGGTAACTCAGCATTTTTAGCATGGCTACCTTGTTGCTGCGTGCTCCCAGCTGCCATGTTTTAGTAAAAATGTCCCAAATAAAATTATATTATTATTAAAATAATAATATATTAAGAACATAAGATATGCCATACTGGGTCAGACCAAAGGACCATCTAGCCCAGTATGCTTTTGCCAACTGTGGCCAACTGTGAGTCACAAGTCCAAGTCAGGTCCCCAAAGGTAGCCATTTTCCATGCTACTTATCCCGAGATTAAACAGCTGATTTCTCCAGCCCACTTTATAATAATGGTTTATAGAGCTTTTCTCCAGGAACTTGTCCAAACCTTTTAAACCAGTTACACTAACAGTTTTTATTACTTCCTCTGGCAACGAATTTTGGAGTTTGATTATGTGTTAAGTGAAAAAATATTTTCTACGATTAGTCTTAAATATGCTACATTGTAGCTTCATTGCATGCCCCCTAGTCTTTCTCCTTTTTGAAGGAGTAAATGACCAGTCTACATTTACCCGTTCCACTTCACTGATTATTTTATAGACCTCTATCATATTTATTTATTTATTTATTTTAATTTCTTATATACCGCACTATTTAGTATCAGCGCGGTTCACAAGGAACAACGAACCATAATGAACAAAAATCAGTTTTACAGAGAACAGGGAAATACAACTTGGATAACTTAGGGAAACATGCACATCAACTATTTACATATGTAACAGTAAGCTTTGCATAATGGGTTATGCACCTATGGACGGATGTTAAGAATGGGACTAATATACAGTGGTTTCTAGAGAAAAAGGTGTGGCTATGGTGGAGTATGGTTGATCTGGTAATGTTGAATAAATAAGTAATGTTTTAGTGCCTTCCTGAATTGTGTGAGATCGGTAATGGCTCGAATTTCTGGTGGTAGTGTGTTCCAATGCTTGGGAGCATAAAAACTGAAAGCCCTGTTTGACGTTGCTAGTGTGCATTTTGTTGATGCACTTGGGATAGTTAGAGTGTTTGCTGCTGTGGATCTTCTGGATCTGTTAGGTGGGGTGGGCTGAACTAGATTAACTAGTGATGAAGCGGTTATGCCGTTGATGGCTTTAAAAGTAAGCATAAGAGTTTTGAATAGAATTCTTGCATGTGTTGGGAGCTAGTGGAGCTGAATTAAGATGGGCGTGATGTGGTCAAATCTCGATGTTCCAGATAGAACTCTAGCAGCGGCGTTCATGGCTAGTTGTAGGGGATTCAAAGTAGACTGTGGGAGGCCTTGGAGAATGGTTGTACTTGTTTCATGTCTTAGAATGGTTTGGTCGTGGTCTTGAATTTGTTAATTGGGTTAAAGTGCTTTATTCGTCCCCTAGATCGCTCTTTGCCATCAATGGGGTTTTATCAGAACAGAGTTGTTTGGGCAAGGGTACCAGGCAGGGCTGCCCCCTTTCTCTTTTATTATTTGATCTGGCTCTCAAACAACTGCTCCTCTGCATCAAAAATGAGAATGATATCCATGGCATAATGACAGATGAGCTGAGTTGGAAATATGCTGCTTATGCAGACAACATCATGTTATTTATCTCTAGTCCTCTGACTTCTGTGAGGAGTCTTCTGGATATAGTGGATCACTTTTCAGTGTTTTCTGGATTTGAAGTTAATTGGAGTAAGAATGAGATCCTTCCACTCAATGATCTCACCACACAGAGTGATATGGCAGGGTTTCCATTTCACTGGGCGACACAAGGAATAAAGTACCCGGGAGTGCAATTTTGCACATCTTCTGAAGAAACTATTAAATGTAATGGTAGAATTCTTTTGCCACACCTAAAGGCTTTGTTGCAACGCTGGTCTCCTGTGAGGATATCGCAGTGGGATCGACTAGATACAATTAAAATGATGTCGCTCCCAAGTGTAGTTTATAAGTTGGGAATGTTGCCAGGATACTGTAAACCATGTTTTTATACTCAGACAAGATTCTCATGTCCTTCCTTTAGAAAGGTAAAAGACCGCAAATCGCGCAAACAAAATGGAAATTACTAAAGGTTAAGGTTTCCTAAATTTTAAAACCTATCATACTGTGTAACTGTTAAGATATGGGATGGAACAGGTTCTGGATAATTCTTCCTCCCCATGTGTTGTAATGGAGAAAAAATTGGTCTCTCCTTTTCAGCTGTTCACCATACATACAGTGGAGGTTATTCTGTGCCACGAATAGCATCCATCCCCGCTATTCATGCCTACCCCCGCCACATCTAACCTCCCTGCCGGTTGTGCGGGGAAGTTAGATGGGAGCGGGGAAGGGGCGGCTCAGAGGTGGAGTCTGAGTGGGTGGTGGGTAGTCGCCGGTCCTTGACGTAAAGGGCCGATTCTAATATCGGCCCTGTACATCCAGGGCCAGTGACTTGTATGGAGTTGGAATAACTTCCCCGTACATCCGGGATTGGCGGCCCGGGGCGTTGATGGGGTAGGGCGTGTCCGCCTACATTCTCCACAGTCCGACCCTGGCCTTAGGAGGCCAGATCGGGGGGTTGGGCTGTGGGGAATGCAGCGTTGGAGTCCAGTGGCTGGCATCACAGCTCTTCAATGGAGCCGCGGTGCTATGGCAACATGACACCATGGTGCCACGGCTCCATTGAAGAGCCTTGACTGAGTTAGCCAGGAAGGTCCTGTACATGCAGGCCTGGCTGAATCGCAGTCCCGGCCTGCACGTACAGGACTGTTTGTGATTCTGATCCCGTTGGCCTAGACGTGCCATGCAGGATCAGAATTGCGTTCCCCTCTGTACGTCCGGCTCAGAGCCCTATTGTGTATTACCACTATCTAAGCTAAAGATGCAACTTCTTAGTAGTATCATCAGAGCGATTAAGACTATTGATTCACTCTGCAGGACGGCTTACTCCATGTCAGCGGCATCCTCTATTTGGTTCAACCAGCTAGTGCGGTTCAGTGGGCAAAAAGAATTATTGGAAAGGTTGGATTAAATGTGGAATATTTTGTATTTGTCAGTTGTTCCTGAGTGGTCGTATAATTAATCAAGAGACACAGATTGAAGTATCTCCAGGAACAAGCAGGAATGAGTCTTCACATATATGGGTACGTCGGTACTGACGGAGCCTGCACGGGAACGCTCCCCAGCATCCAAAAAAGAAAGCCTTTGGGAGCATCCCACACACATGCGCGCTGCCTTCCCGCCTAAACACTTCCCTCTCATCAGTTTTTCCGTTTTCCGCGGAGCCGGCAGGACGTTCTCCTGTCACCGCAGAAAATTCTTTTTTTATTCTTACTTTTTTGTGGTCGCGTCTGCCTTCCCTCGACGCCACCGGTACCGCCGGTACTTTTCTTTTGTTTTTTCTAAATAATTTCTTCTTTTCGACAGAATTTTTTCCTGTTAGTGTCTGTCAGTTTCTAGGCCACTAGACCTCCATTTTTCCGCTACGGAAAAGCCAGCCACTACCCTTAAGAAATGCTCTGGCGGTACAAATATTCTTTTAGACACCCATACTTAAGAACATAAGATATGCCATACTGGGTCAGACCAAGGTCCATCAAGCCCAGTATCCTGTTTCCAACAGTGGCCAATCGAGGTCATACGTACCTAGCAATTTCCCCAAAAGACACAGGTTCCGCAATGCTTGTACTGGGTCAAGCAATGATATCCTGGGTACCTTCTTAATAATGGTTTATGGACCTTTCCTCCAGGAACTTGTCCAAACCGTTTTTAAACCCAGCTACACTAACAGCCTTTACTACATCCTCCGGTAACAAATTCCAGAGTTTGACTACACGTTGAGTGAAAAAATATTTTCTTTTATTAGTCTTAAATAGTTTACCCTGTAGCTTCATTGCATGTCCCCTAGTCTTTCTATATTCTGATAACGTAAACAATCAATCTATGTTTACCCGTTACACTCCGTTCATTAATTTATAGACTTCTATCATATCTCCCCCTCAGCCATCTCTTTTCCAGGTTAAATAGCCCTAACCTTTTTATCCTTTCTTCATTGGAGTATCCTTCCATCCCCTTTACCATTTTGGTGGCTCTTCTCTGAAACTTTTCTAATAACTCTATATCCTTTTTAAGATACGGCGACCAGAATTGCACACAATATTCAAGGTGCGGTCTCACCATGGAACGATATAGAGGCATTATAATATCTTTTGTTTTATTTTCCATTCCTTTCCTTATGATACCTAGCATTCTATTTGCTCTCTTGGCTGCCGCTGCACACCGGGCCGAGGGTTTTAACATGTTATCCACAATGACGCCTAAATCTTTTTCCTGGGTGGTGGTTCCTAATGTGGAACCTTGCATTGTGTAACCATATTTATTTATTTTTATTTATTACAGTTGCTTATATACCGCACTATTCGGCATCAGCGCGGTTTACAGTATAACAAAGTGACCAATACACACATTCTGTTTGGTTTTACATCGAACAGGAATATAAACTTGGATAACAGGGGCTGAACTATATACATGAACTATTTACATGAAATATGCTATATACAAGAGGTAAAATTCCTATAACATTGTTGAATTGCACAATAAATGATGAATCCGTTTTGAATACTTGAGACCTTGTGAGTATGTGCTGCAAAAGGGCGGTGATTCTTAGGTGGTGCTAACTAAATTCATCGCTGGTTGGGTAGTATTGGAGGAAGAGGTGATATTTGATTGCCTTCCTGAATTGGGTCAGGTCTGCTATAGCTCGAATGTCTGGTGGGAGTGCATTCCAACATTTGGGGACGTAAAGGCTGAAGGCCCTATTTGCTGTTATATTATTGCATTTTGTCAAGGTCTTCGGTGTTGCTAATAAATTTAGGGCTGTTGACCTCCTAGCTCTGTTGGGGGGCACTGTATGGATGAGATCCGTAAGTGCTGTGGAGGAAAGGCGCTTGATTGCCTTGAATGAGAGGATTAATGTTTTGAAGATAATCCTTCCGTGTATAGGTAACCAATGAAGCTGTTTTAATATCGGAGTCACGTGGTCTCTTCTGGAGGCTCCATGAAGAATCCTTGCTGCAGCATTCATGGCCAGTTGTAGCGGGTTTAGTGTGGATTGCGGGAGACCTTGTAGGATGGAATTGGCAAAGTCAAAGTGCGGCAGGATCAGTGCTTGGTATATGGTCCGGAAATCATCTGGCTCCAGTAGGGAGCGCAGATGTCTGAGTGAACGGATTTTAAAATAGACCGCTTTGACAATGTTGCTTATATGACATTTCATGTCCAGATGTTGGTCTAAAGTGATCCCCAGGTATTTTATTGTTTCTTTGGTTTGTAATTCCGCTTCCTTTACCTTTATATGTGTCGGTGGGGTGAAGTCTGGGTCTCTAGCGATGAACAATACCTCCGTTTTCTTGTGCTGGATGCGGAGGTTTTGTGCTTGTAGCCAATCTGATATGGTATTGAAGCATTCTATAAGTTTGGGTTGTTCTTCCCTAGGTGCATAACTTTGCACTTGTCCACATTAAATTTCATCAGCCATTTTGATGCCCAGTCTTCTAATTTATCAAGATCCTCTTGCAATTTTCCACAATCCTCTTGGCTTTTAACAACTTTAAATAGTTTTGGGTCATCTGCAAATTTGATAACCTCACTCGTTATTCCACTTTCCAGGTCATTTATGAATATGTCAAAAAGCAGCGGACCCAGCACAGATCCCTGGGGTACACCACTATTCACCTTTCTCCATTGGGAAAATTGGCCATTTAGCCCAACCCTCTGCTTTTTATCTTTTAACCAGTTCTTGATCCACAGTAGTACACTGCCTCCTATCCCATGACTCTTTAGTTTTGCCAAAAGTCTCTGATGAGGGACCTTGTCAAAGGCTTTCTGAAAGTCCAGATACACTATATCAACCGACTCACCTTTGTCCACCTGTTTATTCACACTTTCAAAAAAACACAACAGGATTAGTAAGACAAGGTCTTCCTTGTCTAAAGCCATGTTGGTGTCTAAAATGTTTGGGTCCTGACCATTGCTCATTGGAGTGTCTTTCCTGCTGGACTTCAAACAGAAGAAATCTTCAGAATCGAGCACAGCTCAATACCCGGTTCACATCGCACTCGATGTCACCAGCTAGAATATCTCCACAGAATCAGGTAACCAAACAAAAGTCTGTAAAGACTAGCCAGTCCTCAAGTGGTAGATCTCCTTTCCAGTATCGAGATTGCTCCGGGTTTGCCCTCGAGGACATTTTGGCAATAAAGCCCCGGCGGGAGTCTTCGGGCTCCAAAGCATTAACGGGGCTTCAGGTCATTCCCGGGGTTCTCGCCTCGGTGAACATACCTGAGCCATGCTCGGTGGTTGTGGCCGCTTCGAGCGGTACCGACACCCCGGCATCGGCTACGGTGTTGGATGAAACACTTCACACCGATGAACATAGTCTAGCGCTCTCGGCTACTTTGGTACCGTTAGAGTGGCTGCAGACCATTCCTCCAGTATCGATATCGCCTTCGGTACCGGTATTGGCATCGGTGTCGGTACCGTCCATGCTTGCTTCGACCGACTCGATTCCTTCGATGCCGAGCCTGGAATCGATCCCTAGCATGGATGATTCGGTACCGACTTGTCTCGGTACCGACTTCTGGTGGTACCGAAGACATCGATTTAGGGAGAATCCGGTGCTTCATCCTTTCAAGTCTTCCGATACCGATGACTGGGATGAGCCCATCGGTACCAAGGCTGAATCTTTAACAAGTCTAGCCTTTACCCCTCATTTTAGCGGGTCCTCCTCAGGGGAGATTTCTTTTCAAGCTTTTCTGCTTGATATGACAAGGTTACTTGCCATTTCTATACCTGGTGAAGAGTCCTTACCAGGGGATTCAGAGACCCTGCAATCCCCCTGGTTGCCAAAGGAGCTAATCATGCTTCCTTTGCATCAGATCTTACAAGATCTACTTTTAAAGATGTGGGAAACTCCTTTAATGGTATCACCACATTCTGAGACACTTGAAACTAGGTACAAAGTGCCACCTTCTCCAGGTTTTCAAAAGACTCAACTTCCTCATCATTCTATTGTTGTAGAATCAGCAGTGAGGCGTATTAAGAGTGCAAAGAAGCACTCCTCTTATCTGCCAGGTCATGAGTCTAGGACTTTAGATGCCTTTGGACGTCGATGCTTCCAGGCATCCATGCTTTCAGCAAGAATTCTCATATATTTTCTATATGGGATTGTCTCTTGAAGAGGTCACAAACAGCTTAAAGCTTTTGAACCCTTTCCTTCAAGAGCATAAAAGAGCAGACTATTTCTTACTAGTCAATCATGCTCAAAATATCTCTAGGTTCCTTAATCGTGCTTCCCTAGACTGTTTTGAGTCTATTAGCAGAACTTCTGCTATAGCCATAGGAGCACAACGCCTGGCCTGGCTCCAAGCTTCAGACTTGGACAGATGGGTACAAGAAAGGCTGGGAAATAGTCCTTGTACTGGTGAAAATCTCTTTAACAAGGATGCTTTATTTCAAGCTACTCAGTTAAACACTGATGCTTATCTCCAGGAACAAGCAGGAATGAGTCTTCACATATGGGTACGTCGGAACCGACGGAGCCTGCGTGGGAACGCTCCCCAGCTTCCCAAAAAGGAAAGCTTTTGGGAGCATCCCACAGCGCCTGCGCGCTGCCTTCCCGCCTTTCCTAACCGCCTCTCCCTAGTTCTTCTTTTCCGCGGAGCCAGCAGGTCGTGTTCCTGTCACCGCTGAAGAAGTTCTTTGTTTTATTTTATTTCTTTGGTCGCGTGTCTGCCTTCCCCGACGTCGGACCGGTACCGTCGGTCTTTCTTTCTTTTCTTATAAAAAAAAAAAGAACATATTTTTCCCTCACTTAGTGTGTTTTTCCTCTTTTGGGCCTTAGGCCTCACGAGAATTTTCCTCATGGAAAAACCAGCCTCCGGGTTTAAAAAATGCACTAAGTGCAGAGGTACTATTTCTGTTACCGACACCCATGAATGGTGTCTCAAATGTTTGGGTCCTGACCATTCCATTTTGGATTGTTCGTCCTGCTCCTTGATGTCTAAACGAGGTTTACAGAACCGAGCAGCCAAGCTCCATGTGCTGTTTCCCTCTGATGCAGCTTCAGTGGCATCGACGTCTTCCAGGGCCTCTTCTTCTTCCCATGGATCTCAGGTAACCAAACATAAATCCAGCCGGTCCTCGAAGGGTAGATCTCCTTCCAAGCATCGAGATGCCTCCGGGCTTGCCCTCGAGGATTCCACACCGGCAAAACAACCCCGGCGGGAAGCTCCGGCTTCCAAAGCTCCACCTATGGGGTTACAGGTTGACATCGATGGCATGGCCTCGACCGATCACCTGTTAGAATGCTCTGGGGTACCGGCGCAACCTTCCGGTACCAAATTCCAGGCATTCATGACGTCGATGGATCAGAATGTCCTATCCATGCAGCAGGCTATCACGGCCTTCATTCAAGCTGCGACGCCGCTGATACCTCAACAAACTCCGTTGTCGGTATCAGCTCCGGTACTGGCACCAGTGTCGGTACCGGTACCGACTGCATCGACATTGACCAGGATGCTGACTGCAGCGGTTCCCTGTCCAGGGATGCCCATCGGTACCGAACCGGTACCGATGACGCCCGATGTCGATACCGCTCGATACGCGTATCGAGCTTTGGAAGAGCACCCTGACAGTCGATACTTTGATTCCTCCGAAGATTCTGATGCATCGGAGGAGTCTGATGAAGTATCCATAGCCCTTCCTGAAGAGCCTTCTTCTCCAAAAAGAAGAATGTCTCCTCCAGAGGACTTGCCCTTTCAAGACTTCATAAGAGAAGTGGCTAAAGGACTTTCTATTTCAGTAACCTCTGAATCAGAGCCTAGAGCTAAAAAATTGGATATTTTAGGTTATTCTAAGGCTCCTAAGGAGGCAGTCACCTTGCCAATTCATGAGATTCTTTATGATCACATGATTGACTTATGGGAGACTCCTCTCACTATCTCTCCTCATTCTCGTAGATTGGACACTATGTACCGTGTCCCTCCTTGTCCTGGGTTTCATAAAACACAGCTTCCTCACCATTCTATTGTGGTGGAGTCAGCTATGAAAAAGATAAAGAGTGCAAAAAGACACTCCTCTGCTCCTCCAGGAAGAGAATGCAGGACCTTGGATGCTTTTGGTAGGGAAATCTTCCAAGCCAGTATGCTCATTGCCAGAATCAACTCCTATAGTCTTTATATGGGTATGTTTCTGAAAGAAGTTGCAGATAAGCTGCACACTTTCCTCCCTTTTCTTCCAGAGGATAAAAGGGAAGAATTTCTTATTTGGCTTAAGCATACTCAGGATATTTCAAAGTTTTCCAACCGTGCAGCTTTTGACTCCTTTGAAGGGTGCCAGCAGAGCTTCGGCCATTGCCATAGCTGCTCACAGAATTGCTTGGCTCCAGGCTTCTGATCTAGAATCTTGGGTCCAGGATGGCTTGGGAAATCTTCCCTGTACAGGTGAAAATCTGTTTGGCAAAGATTGGCAAATAAAAGCCACTCAAATGGATGCAGAAAATTCTGCTTTGGATAGACTTTCAAAGTCAACCTCCATTCCTGCCAAGAAAAAACCTTTCAAGAAGTCTTTTTTCAAGAAAGGCAGATTCCATCCTGCTTCTGGCCAACAATCATCTACAGGTCGTTTTGCTGCTAAACGTCAGCAACCTAAACAGGCCAGGCTAAGCCTACAGGGGCTGCTGCAACTCAGCAGACTCAGCCTCCTCAGGGTTTTTGACTTGATGCTAGAGAACTTAGCCTTTCTGGCTCTGAAACAGCCAGAGCCTCTCACCATTCCAGAAAGGTTAGCTCATTTTGCTCCCAGATGGGAGCAAATTACAGCAGAGCAGTGGACCCTCTCCATCTTAAGAGAGGGCTACAAACTTCATTTCTCAAACCTTCCTCCCCACACCATGGTGAGACATTTCAATTCTCCAACATCTCTCCTCGACCTTCTAGGTCAGGAGGTGGCTACCCTTCTTGCCCAAGGGGCAATAGAAGAAGTACCTCTTCTTCAACAGGGGTCAGGGTTTTACTCCCCCTACTTTCTGATCCCAAAGAAAACAGGGGGCTACAGACCCATATTAGATCTCAGAGAATTGAACAAATTTCTATGCAAGGAGAAATTCAAGATGCTTTCTCTGGGCACTCTCCTTCCATACCTTCAGAGTCAGGATTGGCTTTGTTCTCTAGATCTCAAGGATGCGTACACACATGTCCTCATCCATCCATCTCACAGAAGGTTCCTCCGTTTTCTTTTCCAAGGAAAGCATTACCAATACATGGTGCTTCCTTTCGGTCTGGCCTCTGCTCCAAGAGTGTTCACCAAATGCATGGCAGTAGTAGCTGCATTTCTACGCACTCTGGGAATATTTGTATTCCCATACCTAGATGACTGGCTCATCCGAGCTCCATCTCAGTCAGAGGCCCAGACTTCCCTGGACTGCACAAGGCGCATTCTGCAGTATCTGGGACTTGTGGTAAACCTCCCAAAGTCCCAGCTCACCCCTACTCAGTCCCTAGACTTCATAGGGGCCTGGCTAGATACTACCACTGCAAAGGCCTATCTTCCTCAGGCCCGTTGCCTACGCCTAGTGCAGTTAGCCTCCCAGATTCAGTCAAAGAGCCATTTAACTGCCCGGGAGATGCTACAACTGCTAGGCCACATGGCATCCACAGTGCATGTGGTACCCTATGCTCGCCTTCACATGAGAGCAGCTCAATGGACTTTGTCCACCCAGTGGACTCAAGCATCAGGGGCTCTCTCAGACAAAATAGCAACCTCCAGGCGCCTCTTTTGGTCTCTCCAGTGGTGGAGGTCTACCCAAAATCTGTTGCTGGGGTCCCCCTTCCAACAGTTGTTGCCCCAGGCAACCCTCACAACAGATGCCTCCCAAACAGGTTGGGGCGCTCATCTGTAAGACCTCTCCACTCAGGGCACTTGTTCTCCACAGGAGACCTCTCTACATATCAACCACTTGAAGCTCCGAGCAGTTTTTCTAGCTCTCAAGGTCTTCCATACCCTGCTCAGCTACAAGACAGTCCTCATTCATACGGACAATCAGGTAGCCATGTTTTACATAAACAAGCAAGGAGGAACTGGCTCTCTGTCGCTTTGCAACGAAGCTTTAAAATTGTGGGCCTTCGCCAGAGAGCATCAAATCCATCTCCTGGCCGTATACCTCCCAGGAATCCAAAACTCTTGGGCAGACAGACTCAGTCGAGTTCTGCTTCCACACGAATGGTCCCTGCACATGGACCAAGTACTCAGAATCTTTCAAGAGTGGGGAACCCCGGACATAGACCTCTTTGCAAGTCCGTGGAATGCCAAACTTCCCCGGTTCTGTTCCAGAATTCCGTGTCAGGGAGTTCAGGCCAAGGATGCCTTCCTCCTTCACTGGGGTCAAGGCTTCCTGTATGCCTTTCCACCCATTCCCTTAATTCCCAAGACTCTGTTCAAGCTCCAGAGGGATCAAGGATCCATGATCCTCATAGCTCCATGCTGGCCACGCCAAGTGTGGTACCCTCTACTTCTGCATCTCTCTCAAGCTCCCTCCCTAGACTTGGGAGCTGCTCCAGACCTTCTGTCCCAGGAGGAGGGGACTTTGTGGCACCCAAACCCCAAGTCCCTTCACCTCAGAGCTTGGTTGCTGAAGGCCTAGACCTTCAAGGTTGGAATCTTTCTCAGCAGGTGAAGGATATCCTCCATGCTTCCAGAAAACCTTCTACTAGACGATCCTATGCTTTTAATTGGAAAATATTTTCCATTTGGTGTACTGAGAAGGGTCGGCCCTCTAGCACTACCTTTGAATTCTCTATTGGAATATCTCCTGCATCTCTCCAATGCAGGCCTTAAGACGAATTCAGTAAGGGTCCATTTGAGTGCTATTGCAGCATCCCTTAAGCCTATCAATGGACAGCCTATTTCCTCTCATCCTCTTATTGCAAGATTCATGAGAGGCCTAACTTTAACTAAACCTCCCATTAGGCCTCCTCTGGTGGCATGGACTTAAATCTGGTTCTTGGTCAGCTTATGAAGCCGCCTTTTGAACCCTTAGCCACCACCTCCTTGAAATTTCTTTCCTGGAAGGTTATTTTCCTCATTGCAGTCACCTCAGCTCGCCGCATCAGTGAACTGCAGGCCTTAGTGGCTAATCCACCTTATACAAGGTTCCATTATGATAAGGTAGTCCTTAGGACCAATCCACACTTTATGCCTAAAGTGGTCTCACCTTTTCATCTTAATCAAGAGGTATATTTACCTGTCTTTTTTCCAGGTCCTCATGCATCAAGTGCAGAGAGAAATCTTCATACCCTGGATTGTAAGAGAGCTCTTGCCTTTTACTTACAAAGGACACAGCAACATAGAAAGTCTTCTCAACTCTTTGTTGCCTTTGATCCCTCTCATTTGGGACTTCCAGTCTCTAAGAGGACACTGTCCAATTGGATTGCTCAGTGTATTTCTTTCGCCTACCAGAATAAGAACCTTTCTCTGGAGGGCCATGTCACAGCTGATAATGTGAGGGCCATGGCCACCTCTATGGCTCATCTAAATTCTGTGTCCATCGACCAGATCTGTCGAGCGGCCACCTGGGCCTCGGTTCATACCTTCACAGCCCATTACTGTTTGGACAAGGACTCCCGCCGGGATGCCTTGTTTGGTCAGGCTGTTCTCAAACACCTCTTCCATGCTTAATCAACTCCTGCCCTCCTTCCCTGGATGGATGCCTGAGATCCATAGGAGGAGATAGAGCCCTTCCCAGGATCTCATAACCTTGGGGATCTCCCAGGCATCTCTAGCTAGGGAGTCCTCATATGTGAAGACTCATTCCTGCTTGTTCCTGGAGATGGCACAGTTACTTACCTGTAACAGGTGATCTCTGGGAACAGCAGGAATAAGTCTTCACAACCCATCCACCTCCCCTAGGAGCTGTATCTCTCTATCTATTTTTCCTTTCCTCTCTCTCTTTGTCTCGGCTTTAAAACTCGAACTGGGGAGAGGCGGTTAGGAAAGGCGGGAAGGCAGTGAGCAGGCGCTGTGGGATGCTCCCTAAAGCTTTCCTTTTTGGGAAGCTGGGGAGCGTTCCCGCGCAGGCTCCGTCGGTACCGACATACCCATATGTGAAGACTTATTCCTGCTGTTCCCAGAGATCACCTGTTACAGGTAAGTAACTGTGCCTTACTGTCAGAGGATTGTCAAAACTTTCCTCTATCCCAGCCAATAAAAACTCTCCTAAAAAGCTTTATCCCCCTAGGGGAAAAAAGTTTTATCCACGTTCTACCCATCATGCAGATGTTTCCAAAGACAGGCAACACCAAACCAGGCTAAGAAATCAAGATCTCAACAGCCTCAGCAAGCCCAGCAGTCGCAGGGTTTCTGATATATCTATTCTCTGTGTTTTTCTGTGTGAGGTTTAGAACCTCTGAGCCTACTTCTTTTTAACAGAAGTATCTAAGGTTCATCTCATCCATGCTGAGATACCAGTCATACATTGACTCAATCCTCGACTTTGGGCATGAATCATTTACTACAAGGGAAATCCGTCTTTTTAGCTCCAAGAGCTATTAAGGACCATCATACCCTAGAGATAACAGATTTCTCCTTTTAAAAGAAAGGGAGACCTAACAACTAACAACAAGATGAGCTATACCCTTCACCTTGACAGTTTTCTGTATGAGGATATCTTATACTTTTAACCGCAAGGGGACCCTACCTCTTCAAAGACTTACCAAATTGTAAGTCCTCTCAACTCTGTATTACTTTCTATCCCTCTTAGTCCAGACTTTCAGTCTCTAAGAGTACTACTAATCAACTGGAGGGCTTATTCTCTAAGCCCATAGGATTTTTCTTCAATACCTACTCCACTGGGTAGTTTCCATACAGAGTTTTCTTCCCCTTTGTGGTTCATCTTCTTCTCTATGTATCTCAGATACTTCTTTAAGGCAGCTTTTCAGACAGAAATTGAGTATTACCACTCCAAATTATGTCTGTCGGTCCTCTCCAACCTATAGGACCTACTTTTTCTGCTGCTTTAATAACAGATAACTCCAAGAGAGGTTACACTTTATTGTTGCAGGCATCAGGCCTGTCTACTATTCTTAGCCATCTTCATCTCTTTTTGGCTCCAAAAGAATAGATTAGGTTGCACACTGGCAATTAAACAGCCAGATCTAACCAACCTACAACATGCTCTCTGCCATTACATAAGGAAGCTCTGCAACTAGGGGCCTTGCCAGAGAGCCTAAGAGCTACTCCTAGCAGGTAGCTTCCAGATGGTTAAAAGGGCTTCAGCTGGTAGACTCTGCCCAGTCATGCTCCTACATGACTGGTTTGTTCCTACTCTTACCATCTTCCTTAAAAATTTTCTTTTAAGGAAAATTAACCAGGGCTTAGACCACGCGAAGGCGTAAAAAAATTACACGATTCCCTGGGTTGTTCCACATTTCACTGGAACTCCTACAACAGGGATGCATTATTTTCACTGCAGTCGGTCCTTAATTATTACTTTCCTTCTAATTCCCTATACTTCGTTGTGGCTTATAATGAATAAAAAGAATGCATGATACTCGTATTGCCCTCATGGAGGGGCAAACATGGTATCTCCTTATATTGCATCTTTTTCTCCAGCTACTACCTGAAGTTATAGAAGGATCCAGACTTGCTGTCTTAAAACTAAGGATCTCCTCTGCACTCCTTCACGTAGGTCTCCAGATCTGGTTATTCAGGACCTAGATCTTTTAAAGAAATCTAGTCCTCTCCTTGTAAGTGAAGAACATAATACCAGTTTCGACGAACCTTTCCCTATAGTTCTTCCATTTTTAACCAAGCAGAGATTCTCCATCAATATTCTCAAGTAGGTCTTAATCCTTCTTGTTGTTGAGTTAATCTCTATATAATATCTGACTTTGAAAAAATTGTTATTGTCCATATTAATGCTGTCCCAGCATATCATAAAACTTAATGGACAACCAATTTCTCTGGTAAATTGGGAAATACCTTCTTACCGTAACCTTTTTGGTTACGTCACATCTGAAGCTCTTCATGTAAAGTCATTATCATAAGTGACATCACTTATGATAGATTTTTACTGATCTTCAAGAAGTTGGAGGCCCAACGCCTAATACAAATAACTCTTTTTCTTTTGGATAAAAGGGGTCTTAAAGACCTACCCCTTTTTTCCTGTAAGGGGTATTTCTACCTTTTCATCCAAACCAGTCAGATTTATCTCCACTCTTGCCTAGGGCCTCATTCTGCTCCAAGGACAAAGAGTTCAATCTTGGACTTTACAGAAGCTTTACCTAGTTCTCTAAAGTCCAACCCCATTAAACTTGCCCACTTCTTATTCTGTGGTTAGTTCTAGCCATCAAGAATTCTTATCTCTTCCTGTATTGCAAAATTTATTTTTCCTCTACTTCACAGTGAGGGAATTTCTTTGAGGATAATATACTGGCTCTCAATTACAGACCCATATTGGCCTCAACAAATGCTTTTGCAATATTTTGAGTAAGATCCACATTAGAAAATTGGGATTCAAATTTTTCTGACAGTTATGATCTACACAAGAGCCCCCCTCTGGATACCTTGTTTAGTCAAGCTGTTCACAGCACCCTTTTTTCTTTTCTAATTCAACTCCTACCCTCCATCCCTTAGATGCCTGGGGTTCTAAAGGATAAGCATTGCCCATCCATCAGATTTGCAACATGCTGGGGCCTCCTCCAGGCATCTTAGCTTGGGAGTCCCCATATGTGAATACTCATTCCTCCTTGTTCCTGGAGATAGCACAGTTACTTACCTGTAACAGGTGATCTCTGGAAACAGCAGGAATAAGTCTTCACAACCCACCCACCTCCCCTAGGAGTTGCTCTCTTTTTCTCTCTCTCTCTTTCTGATTTGTCTGCTTCCCTCCTTCAGTCTCAGCTACAAACCCAACTGATGAGAGGGAAGTGTTTAGGCGGGAAGGCAGCGCGCATGCATGTGAGATGCTCCCAAAGGCTTTCTTTTTTGGACGCTGGGGAGCGTTCCCGCGCAGGCTCCATCGGTACCGACGTACCCATATGTGAAGACTTATTCCTGCTGTTTCCAGAGATCACCTGTTACAGGTAAGTAACTGTGCTTTTTGGGTTGTCAATATCTCAGGTTTCTAAATTAGACTGCTTGGCTCAGAACTTGGCACAGGGCTGTCCGTGGGCAGTTGGGCGGTGTCCTGTATCTGATCTATATGACACATTTCGTAAAGCTAAAGTGAATGGAAATCTGATATCGTATTTCTATAAATTGCTAAGATTGACTGATAGTACCTCCTTAGTGGGACTGTGTAGGACCTGGGAGTATGATGAAGATGTTCCCCTGGATATTATAAAATGAAACGTGTTTTGGAATCACACTGTGAGGCCAAGTATGTCAAACAGTCTGGCACAAACATATTTTGTTGCTCATCGAGCTGTCTGGACTCCGTTGAGTACGTTTAAGCCTAGTCTGCAGTGGTCTAATTTGTGCTGGTAGTGTTCGATCATGGTTGGCACGCTAACTCGCATGTTTTGTGACTATCAATTTGTTCAGCCCTTCTGGGAGGGGGTTTGGGGATTTGTCTGTGAGGTCTTTAAATTGGGCACACTGTTAGCATTGCGGATAGGTCTCTTTAGGTCCCTATGTATGCAGGATGTGCTAAGAAAACATGATTGAATGCTATTTGATATCTTGTTAGCTATCTCTGTGCTGCACGTTATGTGTAGCTGGAAGGACTTATCCTCATTAAATATTACCTTTTGGTGGCATGCAATCTGTTTAACGAGAAAAATGGAAGGGCCGCATCTGTATTGTCTATATGTATTGATAAAGTAGAGAGGATATGGAAATCCCTGGAAGCTGATCCTTTCTCAGTATATAATCGCTCATCATCTTTTTTGTTTCTAGTGGACCTCTGCCTTCTTTTTTTTGGGGAGTGGAGGTTGAAACTTTAACATATGTCTTCTACAGAATGATACTGTTATTGCATTGAATTTTGGTTTGAAAATAAACTTTGAAAAAAAATATTTATTTTTTTGACATTGAATGTTGCAGATCTTTGCTGTTAGCTAGAACCTGCTGACCATGGTGGTCGTCTGCCCGTGGAACATGGTTGGCACAGCCCTGTCTTCAGGTGTAAAGATAGAATGATGGTGCTGTAGCTCCTGTATCCACCACAGTTCATGAGATAGCCAGGCTGGCTGCAGCTCCATACTGGAACCTCAGGTCTCCTTCAGTCTTTGGTAGTGTCCCACTGAACCCTGGTGTGACTGCCTCCCAAGGCCGTCCTACTGTTTCCATGTGTTTTATACCTCGGTAGCTGGCCCTGCAGTTTTCACCAGACTCTGATGAATAGTGCTCGGTGTTCTCCTCTTGGGTACAGGACACCCACCAGTGCAGCTGTTAACAGCAATATCATTTACACTCTACCCTAAACTACATTATGACTAGAAATGGACACAGGGAGATATGGTTTTTGCCCTATGTGGCTCAGGCAGACACAGTTTGGCAGGCCTACATGACTGTGATGCAGCCATGAAGCCCCCGAATGCTAGGGTTGTGTGGGTCTGTGACATAATAGTTCTTGGCACAGAATACCTGCTAAGATCTGGCAAACATGTCCATATCTGGGCCCAGCTAAACCCTGAGTCACACTGTCCATTTGTTACCTGTGTATCCTAGCAGCAGGGCCGGCCCGTCCATTGAGCGAGAATGTTTTTTGCACAGGGCCCCGCGTTTCAGGGGGCCCCGCGCAAAAAACATTCTTTTTGAAAAGTAAAATTGAAAAGAAAAAAAAAAACCTGTCTGCTGCCGCGGTCGGGGCCGCCGCGGCAGAATCGAGCGTGCCGCGGGGCCCCCCTGTGCACGGCAGAGCCTGCCCTCCTTGTAGCAGCTCTCTCTTTAGGGAGCTGAAGTCAGGCGCGCCGGCTTGCAGAGCGCGAGGGAAGAGTTTCTCCCTCGCTGCTCTGTTAAGCCCGCGGGGGCTGATGGGAAGTTCCCATCAGCCCCCGCGGGCTTAACAGAGCAGCGAGGGAGAAACTCTTCCCTCGCGCTCTGCTCTGCAAGCCGGCGCGTCTGACTTTTCAGCTCCAAAGAGAGCTGCTACAAGGAGGGCAGGCTCTGCCGTGCACAGGGGGGCCCCGCGGCACGCTCGATTCTGCCGCGGCGGCCCCGACCGCGGCAGCAGACAGGTTTTCTTTTCTTTTAATTTTCGCTGGGCTGGGCTGGGCGGGGGGGGGGGGTTTAGGAGTGTTGCTGGGCTGGGCTGGGCGGGGCTGGGGGGGGGGTTTATGGGTGTTGCTGGGCTGGGCTGGGGGGGGGGGTTTAGGAGTGTTGCTGGGCTGGGCTGGGGGGGGGGTTTAGGAGTGTTGCTGGGCTGGGCTGGGGGGGGGGTTTAGGAGTGTTGCTGGGCTGGGCTGGGGGGGGTTTAGGAGTGTTGATGGGCTGGGCTGGGCTGGGCTGGGGGGGGGGTTAGGAGTGTTGATGGGCTGGGGGGGGGGGTTAGGAGTGGTGATGGGCTGGGGGGGTAGGAGTGGTGATGGGCTTGGGGGGGTTTAGGAGTGGTGATGGGCTATGGGGGAGCTAAATCTGTATATGGGCTGATGGGATTAGGACTGAAAGTGGGTTGATGGGGGGTTAGGACTGGTAATGGGCTATGGGGGGGCTTAAACTAAAAATTGGGTGATGGGGGATTAGGACTGGAAATGGGCTGGTGGGATTAGGACTGGGAGTGGGCTGATGGGGAGGTTAGGACTGGTAATGGGTTGGGGGGGGTTGCTAGGACTGGAAATGGGCTGAGTGGAAGGGGGCTTGAACTGCAAATAGCTGATGGGGAGGGGGGCTTGGAATGGGCTCTTAGGGGAAGGAGCTAGGACAGGAAATGGGCTGATGGAGGGGCTAGGATAGGACTGGGAATTGGGTGTTGGGGGAGCTAAGATTGGAAATGGGCTGTGGTGGGGGCTTGGATTGAAATGGACTCATGGAGGGGCTAGAACTGGAAGTAGGTTCATGGGGGGCTTGGATTAGAAATGGGCTGAGTGGAGGGGAGCTAGGATTTAACATGGGCTGATGGTGGGGCTAGGAAAGGACTAGAAATGGGCTGATGGGAGACTGGTATTGGAAATGAGCTGATGAAGGGACTCGGATAGGACTGGAAATGGATGGGGGAGCTAGGACTGGAAATGGGCTGATGTGGGGACTAGAAGGGAGCGGATACTGGGTGGGGCTGCAACTAAAAGGGAGCTGATGTTGGGGGAGATTAGAAGGGGATGGGGCTGGGAGAGTGAAATGGAGAGGGGAAGAATATTTTGTGTGGGAGGGAAGAAAAATCTACAATTGGCCGGGTATTGGGAGACTAAGGGGCTTGTTTACAAAGCCGCGGTAGTGGTTCGCGATCGCAGCCGCGGCCCCATTGAAATCAATGGGGCCGCTGCTCCGATTACGATCGCAAACCGCTACCGCGGCTTTGTAAACAAGCCCCTAAGTGGGGATTGAGGATGGAGGGGTAAAATTTGAGTGGATGAAATAGGAATGAGGAAAGAGCAAAAGGAGAAAGATTATTATGTTAAAGCAGATGTAGAGAGAGAATGGAAAAAAACTAGAGGAGAGAAGAAAGGACAAATGGACAGCAGACGATGGAGAGTTAGCAGAAGACACAAATAAACCAGAAGAAAGTGACTGGAACAATTGCAACTGAAAAAAAAATGCACAAAAGGTACAAAGATATCTCTTTATTTTGAATTTATTAACTGGAATATGTCAGCTCTGGGAAATGTGCATCATTAATGTCGGTGCTTTGTTTAGTACAAGAGGAAATTAATTATAGTTTTATTTCAACATTGTTGTACATTCCAAGTTTGGCTTTTAGGGTTCCCAGTTTAATTATTGTCTTCCTGTTTCTAAATTGTGATTACTTGTTTGGTGATGGTCTATGTTCTGCATGTGTAACTGAGCTGAGGTGTTCTGTTTATATAATTCCTATTTGACATTGCCACTTGTTCTCTTTCCCCAGTAGGTCATGTATTGTTATTCTCTGAAATGTATTGGTTTAATATTTGCAGTGTTGCCTTTTGATAGGTAGGGTATGGTGCTTTATGAGTCTTGGTAGTGCTGTTAGGATACGGTGGGTTTGCTATGGGTTCTAAATGGGCAGTGTTTGTAGTAGTTCCTAATGTGCCTGGCGGTTGGCACTGGATTATAGTAATGTAGAAATCTTTGTCTTTCTTTATCCATACACTCATGAAGAGGCATGTTTACTAAAAGTTAGTGTATGGTAACATTATGCAAATATTTATGCAAATGAGGCCCCTTATGCAAATGAGGCCCCGCACCGAGTCTCCGCACATGGCCCCGCACCCCCCTTGGGCCGCCCCTGCCTAGCAGATATTGGTTGGTGGCGCCACTTGCACATGGCTAGCTGTGGGCTAATTGGCAGGGTGTAGTCCAGCATTATTTAGGGAGATTCACTGATTAAAACTATGGTCTAGAATTTGGCAGCTGAGATTTAATGTTAAAAAATGCCAGGTCATGCATTTGGGCTGCAGCAATCCAAGGGAGCAATATAGTATAGGGGGTGAAGTACTTTTGTCCACTAAAGAAGAGCAGGACCTCGGTGTGGTTGTGTCTGATAATCTTAAAGTAGCTGAACAGGTAGAAAAGGCAACAGCAAAAGCTAAAAGGATGCTTCGGTGCATAGGGAGAGGAATAGCCAGCAGAAGAAAGGAGATGATAGTGCCTCTGTATAAGTCTTTGGTGCAACCTCATTTGGAGTATTGTGTGCAGTTCTGGAGACCGCACCTTCAAAAGAATATAAACAGACTAGAGACGGTAAAGAGGGTGGCTACTAAAATGGTTAGTGGTCTTCATTATAAAGCATATGAGGACAGACTTAAGGATCTTAACATGTACTTTAACATAAATGCACAGGAGGAGAACCTCTTTCGATTGAAAGCAAGCTCTGTTACGGGGGGACATGGGATGAGGGTGAAAGGTGATAGATTCAGGAGTGATATGTGGAAATATTTCTTTATGGAAAGAGTGGTGGATCCGTGGAATAGTCTCCCAATGGAGGTGGTAGAGATGAGGATAGTATCTGAATTCAAAGAAGCATGGGACAAACAGAGAATCTCTAAAGACAAAAAGGGGAATGTTGTAGTGGTTGATATGGAAGGATAGACTATATAGGCCATATCTGTTGTCATGTTTCTATGTTTTTCTATAGAATATTTGGTGATGCAAAAATTGCTTAAATACCAATGTAACCCAAACCTTGCATTCCACCTGCTGTGCTATGTTCTGTGGCTTTTCTGTGGGACAGTGGCCATTCAGTTTATGGCTGGACAAGTAAAGGAAGTAGTGGAATAACAACAGTTATTCTGCTCTACATATTTATGCTAGCAGCTGCTGTTCTCCCGACCTATAATATCATTATAGTACTATGGGGTAGGATGTGAGGACATGAGAAAAATTTTTTTATTTTAAAAAGAAGTCTATAAATTCTCAAGCATTTAATCCTTGCCAATACCACTAGATAACGCCTGTGAAACACATCCTGTTAGCTTAAAAATGTTAAAATAGATTAATACAATTTTGACACTACAGGAAATAAATCAGAGTTCAAGTCAGTTTTATTTCATTCTTTGTGCCAGTCTACTGAGATAGATAGGGTATAACATATATTGGAAATTAATTTAGAAGTGTTAGGCAGCATTTTCATGTGTACAAAACAGATTTACAAGTATAAATCACCCTTCAGGTAATAAGTGGAAATTATAGAAACAGCACTATTCACACACATATCTCGATGGCAGAGATTTAAAGGAGGTGTGTTCTGGATGTGTTTTTAGTGGTCTTTGAAAATATTTTTATTTATTTATTTGTATTTAGCTCACACCTTTCCAATAGACATTCAAGGCAAGTTATATTCAGGTACAGTAGTTATTTCCCTGTCCTCGGAGGACTTACATTCTAAGTTTCACTGGCTCCCCATAAGTCGTTTGATATACATAGCCTCCTTCTCACCTTCAAGGCCCTTCACAGCATGTCTGCAACCTCTCTCACAAAGCTCATACAACGTACATCGGAGACCAGAACTAGGAGATCAGGCATGGTGAACTCATTCGCCATCCCCTCAGCAATAAGGTCATATGCCCAATCCACTAAGAATCGTGCATTTTCCTTATATGTGCCAACTCGATGGAATGCTCTACCCCCAACGATTCGAACCATCCCAAATCTGGCATCCTTCAGGAAGGCATTAAAGACATACTTGTTCCAACTAGCCTACAACTAGCCACCCTACACAAGGCCTAAGCATTATTGCTCAGCCTGTCATGCTAAGATTTAATATATAGCTATCCGCCCTCAACACTTGTATATTATCGTTATCCATTGTTTTCAACCCAAGTTAAACTGTTCTATGCGAACCTCCATAATTGACTCTCCTAGTATGTGCAGTTTTTCGGAATCTGTTTATACATGCTAGTGGTAAGTACATCCCTAAACAAAAACATCAAGAGAAGTGACCTCCATAGAACAGCAGGTACAACCGTAAGCAAAGGCATAGAGAAGGGGGTAACCAGCACGGAGTGACAGGCATCATTCTAATCACCTTACTGGGCAGACTAGGCAGACCTTATTGGTCTTTATCTGCTGTCATTTACTATGTTGCTATGGCACTTACACATTTAGGGGGTTATTTTAGAAGCCCTATTCGTGCTTTGGATGTTTGAAAATGGGCACATAAATGCCCAAATCAGAGATTCCGTGGAGCCATTTTAGAAGCCAGTTCTATAGATGTCCCTAGTGCAAGGACATCCAAATCATGAAGGAGTATGATGGAGGCGTGACTGTGGCATTTCGGGAAAGGTGGACTTGCATGCCCGATTTCAGAAATGGCGAGCATATCACCACCTATTAGTGGGACCGTCTATGTCTATTCCTGCTCGAGAGAACAAATAGGCAATAGAAAAGCTCTTGTTCTGCCATCAAGACACCTTAAGGGCATAGAAAAGGAAGGTACTCTGATACCTCCTATACTTTTCATCAAGATAACAAAAACAACAGGGAAACAAGGATACTTGTTTTTGGTTCGGCACACTGATGCACGTCCCTGCATGCAAAATAGCATTTTGCATACGAGATACATCCTCACCCTACGTTTTTGTAGCAGGGACGTTTGTGTGGCCACCAGTGTTGCTGTCCGTTTTGAGGATGTCCAAGTTTTTAATTCAAGTCAAAACCTAAATATTACTAGCCTTTTTTCAGATGTTATACCCTGTACATCACAAATTGCACCTGGACGTCCTTTCTAAAATGTCCCTTATAGGTAGCAAACTTACTGCATATACATGTAAATAGCACTTCTGGCATGTGCAAAGCCTCAAAGTGATCCTACTCATATTTTGTATGTGTTTTTTTTTTGCAAAATAGCTTGCTCTGCCATCTGTGCCACCAAATGTGTATTTTCCATCAGACTATGGGGCATGTTTACTAAATGGCGCTAGTGGACTACGTGTGATATCGGAACCGCGGCCCCATTGGAATCAATGGGGCCGCAGCTCTAATATCGCACGGAGTCCGCTACCGCCTTTTAGTAAACAGACCACTATGTGTATGTTATAAAAAGCTTCATGTTTAGTGAGCCTTTTGTTTAACATTATTGCAGTTTTTCAGGTACAAATTTAAACATCCATTCTATGACCCTAGACTATCTTACAGAATTTGGTTTTACATAATTAAAACAAATATGAATCTTTTAAATCACAGTACACTTGTCTATTCTAATAAATGCACTGCATTGAATATACTGCAACATTTGATTGTGTTTTAAAATAAGGGGTATGTTTACTAAAGCATGGTAGTTTACCTGCAGTTGCATTTTTAGCATGTGGTAACTGCTACTGGGATAGGCTTTAACACAGTAAACACTCTGCTAACTATTAATGCAGTTTAGTAAACATGCTCCTAAATTAGTAAAAGCCAAATATGTCTGATATGTTTTGTACTTTGCTCAACAGAACTGATGTTACAGCGATTCTGCTCTGCGTTGAAGATCTGCTGTGGTCAGTGTGCAGCTCTGTAAAGGAACTGTTAAATACGCTACAGGATTCAGAAACTAGGATCTTCAAAATACATAGCCATTGCAACAATTTGCTTATAGTCTTGGCAATTTTAACTGCACCTTTAAAAAACATCTATGAGTAAGTATGCAGAAATATATTAATTTAAGAATAATTAAAATAAGTCTGTACTATAAATAAATGGATATTTTTGAGGTAATTTTATAAAGGTTTTTCTGTGTGTAAAACCAATATCTCCAGGAACAAGCAGGAATGTACTCTTCACATATGGGTATCGTCGGCACCGATGGAGCCCGTGCAGGAACGCTCCCCAGCGTCCTATAGGAAAGCTTTTGGAAGCATCACACTGCACCTGCGCTGCTGCCTTCCCGCCTTTCCAACTCTCCCTCTTCAGTTTTTCATTTTCCGCTGAGCCGATAGGCAGCAAACCCTGTCACCGCAAAAAATTTCCTTTTATGTGGTCGCGTCTGCCTTCCCGTCGACACCTACACTGGCACCACCGGTGTCTTTATTTTCTTTCTTAAAAAAAAGAAAAAGCTTTTTACCTTAGGGTCTGTGCAACGAAGCTCTACATCTCTGGTCCTTCGCAAGAGGCCTTCAGATTCATCTACTAGCGGTGTATCTTCCAGGCACACAAAATCTTCTGGCAGACAAGCTCAGTCGAGTACTGCTGCCACACTAGTGGTCTCTTCATCCGCAGCAAATTGCTCGAATCTTTCAGATCTGGGGAACTCCAGATATAAACCTGTTTGCAAGTCCTCAGAATGCCAAACTTCCCCGATTCTGTTCCAGAATTCCGGCTCAGAACAGTCAGGCAGTGGATGCTTTCCACCTCCACTGGGGTCAAGACTTCCTCTATGCCTACCCGCCCATTCCCCTCATCCCCAAGACTATGTTCAAGCTTCAGAGAGACAGGGGCCATATGATCCTCATAGCCCCACGTTGACCACGACAGATATGGTATCCATTGCTTCTACGTCTCTTTCAAGCCAGGCCTCTGGACTTGGGATGTGCTCCAGATCTTCTATCCCAGGAGGACGGGATGCTTTTGCACCCGAATCCTCAGTCCTTACATCTGATGGCGTGGCTGCTGAAAGCTTAGGGTTCCAGGATATCAACAGGTTAAGGATTTATTTATTTATTTTATTTTATTTTATTTATTTATTTATAGTTTTCCTATACCGCACTATTTACCATCAGCGCGGTTCACAGGTAACAAAACTTATGCAAGGGGAAATCCCTATTGCACTTACATTAAACAGTGAGGTGAACATGGAACACAGGTGAACTATATACATAATGGAACTATATACAGGTTGATGACTGTAGAAAACATCAACTAAGCTCTATTCATCACGAACACGGCATGAGGGACAGCTGGCGTAAACATTTGAGTGTTACAGGCTGAGGAGACGGCTTGGTAATTGTCTGGGACAACAGGGAATGGATTAACTGGAAGGGGGAAGAGGGAAGTGAGAGCTGTGATTGGTTATGTGATGTCATCTGAGTTGAGGAAGTACTGAAGAAAGGTGATGTTTCAGCTCTTTTCTGAACTGAGAGAGGCTATTTATTGCTCGGATATTTGCTGATAGAGTGTTCCAGCAGTAGGGGGCACAGAGTGCAAAAGCACGGTTTCCTGTAGCCTTGGTACATTTGGTGAATTCCTTTGGGAGACGCAAAGTGTTAGAGGCAGTGGATCTTCTCAGTCTAACAGGGGGGTGAGCTGGATAAGTTCGGAAAGGGAGCTAGAAGTGCCCTTGTTGATGGCCTTGAATGTCATTGTCAGTATTTTAAATGTGATCCTACAGTGAACTGGAAGCCAGTGTAATGCTTTTAGGATAGGAGTAATGTGGTCATCCTTTTAGCCTCTAGGAAACCTTTCACAAGGCATGCCTTTGTCTTTAAGTAGATAAGGTTCTCTATCTGGTGTTCAAAAAAGGAACTTAATCCTTTTTCAGTTCCAGTGGAGGCTTACTAGAATATCTCCTCCACCTATCATCCTCTGGTCTTAAGACTAATTCAGTAGGGGTCCACCTCAGTGCCATTGCGGCTTTCCACAAGCCCTTGGATGGACAACCTATCTCCTCTCAACCGCTTGTAGCACAGTTTATGAGAGGCCTACTCTTGTCTAGACCTCTCATTAAGCCACCACCCATGGCATGGGATTTAAATCTTGTCCTTGGGCAGCTTATGAAGCCGCCCTTTGAACCCTGTCATGATGCGGGCACTAATAAAGTTGGTTTTAAGAAAAGAAATACTGTTTTAGAAGAACTAGATGTGCAGTTACCTCCAGGCACAGCTAGAGGGAGCAGGAACAGACATACTGGTCTTAATGAACCTAAGCTCACTGATGACCTGCAGCTGAAAGGGAACCAGGAAGTCAGCAGTAACGGTTCACTTTATAAGCCAGAGCAGAATGCTTCTGGGCAGGAGTGGCATAAGCAGTGGAAGAGAAGGCAGTGGAATGAGCATATGAAGCAGCAGGAGCTGAGGAAGGAGGAGAAAGAGGAAGAAGGAACTGGAGCTGGACTAGAAGGAGAAACAGCAGAGGAGCCTGGAGGCTATCAAGGACATAAGCCTGATTGCTGTGGAAGAAGTCAAGCTGGAAGCTGGAGGAGAAACAGGCCTCACAAGGTGGGAAGCCAGAAAGCCCAAACTGGACCTGTTGTGCAAGGGGAGTTTGGTGGAAGTTACTCCAAGGTGAGAGGCTCTGCCACGCCTAGTTCCTATACTCTGCCTGTTTGTAACCTAGAGAGAAGAAAGCTAAGAACCAGAGAGGGAGGTTCTGACAGAAGCTTATCTCTAGAGGATCATTGCCCAGTTTCACCTATTCAGAGGGAAAAGCAGTTTTATAAGCAACGGAAGTTTTTACTCAGTGAGCCAAGGTATGAGGCATTGAAGATTAACTGTAATGATTGTACTGCTAAAAGTTATGCTAAAAGAAGGATTCCTCCTAAGGGAAGCAAGAGTCAAGACTGGTTTACTAAACTACCGCCAGCCTTAAGAGTCCCTGGTTATGGGAAGCCAAACTCCCAAGTAGTAGATTACCATGCTGAAATAGACAGGGACAGTGGAAGCCCTTTGAATCAGTATAGGGGAGAGGAATTGATGGAAGTGGATTCTCCCAGCACTATTCCCTCACCTTTGCCTGAGGAAATGGAATGTGATTGGTGCACTGCCTATCCTCCAGAGTGTGTATGCTCCACAGAAGAATAAATGAAGTATAATTTGATGTTTATTATACTGACTATTACTTTGAAGAAAACCTGCTTTAAACTGTGAAGTAACAGTTAACTAGCCAGTGAATATTGGTACCTTTTAAAACAAAGGACTGTTTCTGTTATCTAAAATATCTCTTAGTTGAACCTTGCTTTAAACGGGGAATAAAAGCCTTTATTACCCTACACTTGGACTCTTTGTTCTTTAACAGCGCTACCTAGTGGCGTATAATCTTTGTGTCACCGGCAACCGAGTGACAACCCTTAGCTACTACATCTCTTTAAGTTTCTTTCTTGGAAGGTAATCTTCCTCATTGCCCTCACTTCTGCCAAACACAATAGTGAGCTACAGGTTTTAGTGGCTGTTCCTCCTTATACAAGGCTCCACCATGATAAAGTATGTGGTGGCGAGACTGTAGTAGAGCCTGAGAAAATGGTGAAAAAACAGTCATTTTCCTCTGAGCAAGGAAATAGTTCAGGGAGTTTTAGGGTTAAAACTCCAGCTATGGAAAAAACTACATTCACAGAGCTGTTGATAGTGAGCCACGCCCCAGCTCCAAGGTAACCAGGGGAGGTGACGAGGATTACCCGGGGGTGGAGCTTGAGGCTATAGGGCATTCACACTCATATAAGCTCGGGGAAGCAGGAAGGAGAGGTGCATCCACCAGGAGGGAAGGTGCATCCACCAGGGAGGAGGTTTCCACCAGGAAAGGAGAGACCCCGGGTGAGAGAGTGATCACCAGGGAAGGTGCATCCACCGGGGAGGAGGTTTCCACCAGGAAAGGAGAGACCCCAGGTGAGAGAGTGATCACCAGGGAAGGTGTATCCAAGAGAGGAGACTCTTGCAAGGAAGCAGGAAGTAAGGAAACCAGGAGGAACCCTGTGAGAGGAAGATGTTCCAGCAGCTGTCTCAGGAGGAATCCCTATTGCACGCAGCATTCAGGAAGCTCTAGTTCTGAAGGTAGTTCAGCTTGTAAGAGAATTACAGCTGGCTGGGAGAACGGGAGAGTTTGCCCTGTGGAAAATGCTGGTTATGAGCAACGTACGGGAGTGTCCTTAGGAGAGCCGGTAAGAAGTGTGTCCTCTTCAGCAAAGTCTGGGAAGAGACTGGGTGCTAGAAGAAAGGTGAGCACATTGGAAACCTTACAAAGTTTGATAAAGGATAAGGATCTCCTCAAGCCTTCCAGTGTCCCTCAGCGTAGAGAGGAATCCCAGTGGGGAAAGGTTTTAAAGTTGTTACAGAAACTAAAACCTGCAGTTCCAGACGCTGAGTCCAGCCAGGTGCTAATTGACTTAGATGATGAATGCATGCAGATAGATGAATGTGCTTCAGATAATGTTTCCTCGGTTTCAGAAATGGACTGCTCATTCTGTGTGTGCCAGAAGTGAGAAAGCTCTAAGGTTTTAAAGTTTTAGAAAACCCAAGAAGCTTATCTAAGTGCTTAACCTGCTGGAGAATTATGCAAATGAAGTGCTAACATTCTTGTGCTAGCCAGGAAGATTCAAAGGACTGATTTGAATGCTTGCAGCCTGGAAGCAAATGTTTAGCAACTTGTAGAAAAGAAGTGAAGTGCTGTACAGAGCTCAGCTGAACTAGAGGTTTGTGCTGAACCAAGCCAGGAACCTAAAGCTAAAATCTTTAATGAAGGAAAAGATTTACTGCTGTGTTAAACAAGCTGAGAAACAGTGCTGCTGTGTTTGCTATAACAGTTTGCTATGAAGTTTTTGTTTCCTTTTTCAACGGAGAAGCATCCAATTTATGTTGTAATTGTGAACTGCTGAAAAGAAAAGTTCATTGGCTAAGAAGAAAAAAATAATAAATTTCCTGTTTGCCTTGAAAACCCCGGCCATTCTTTATTACACAACTACACTACCCAGCAGCCTTGGCTCTGGGAATCCAATTAACAGAAAGGGACATTAAGAGGTACGCCCACTACTCCTAGGCAACCGCCTAGCCAGTAGGAGGCGCGACAAGTAGTCCTTAGGACTCATCCTCACTTTATGCCAAAGGCGGTTTCGCCTTTTCATTTGAACCAGTCAGTTTACCTTCCTGTCTTCTTCCCTAGGCCTCACGCCTCTAGTGCAGAAAGGAATCTTCATACTCTGGATTGTAAAAGAGCTTTAGCTTTTTACCTTCAGAGGGCTAAGCAACATAGAAAGGTGTCACAGCTTTTTGTGGCCTTTGACTCCAGTCACTTGGGCTTACCAGTTTCCAAGAGAACTCTCTCTAAGTGGATTGCAGACTGCATATCCTTTACCTATGAGAGTAAGGGACTATCTCCAGGAACAAGCAGGAATGAGTCTTCACATATGGGTATCATCTGTACCAACGGAGCTTGCGCGGGAACGCTCCCTAGAGTCCAGTAAGAAAGCTTTTGGGAGCATCCCACAGCGCCTGCGCGCTGCCTTCCCGCCTTTCCCAACCACCTCTCTCCAGTTCTTCTTTTCCGCGGAGCCAGCAGGTCGTGTTCCTGTCACCGCAGAAGAATTCTTTATTTTTTTTCTTTATTTTTCTGTGTCGCGTCTGCCTTCTTCGACGTCAGACCGGTACCGCCGGTCTTTTCTTTTCTTTCTTATAAAAAAAAAAACAACAACTTTTCTTTCTTCAACTGTGCATTTTCGGTTTGGGCCTTAGGCCTGAACATTTTTTCTCCTCATGGAGAAGCCTGCTTCCGGGTTCAAAAAGTGCACGAAGAGTGGCGGTACTATTTCTGTCACCGACACCCATGACTGGTGTCTAAAATGTTTGGGGCCTGACCATTCCATCACGGATTGTGTGTCCTGTACCATGATGTCTAAAAGAGGTTGGCAGAACCGAGCAGCCAAGCTCAGTACCCTGTTTCCCTCTGATTTATTTAATTTATTTATTTATTTAACAATTATTTCTATACCGCTCTTTCCCAAGTATCAAGTGCGGTTTACAATGAACAGTAAGTTATATGGTATGTGAAATAGCATACCTAGTCATTTTACATAGAACAGATGGAACTATTTACAGGTAACAATATAAAGTTTGAACAGTAAACTATTTGAACATATTTACATTGTAGGTATTTACAAATTATATCGTAGATCAATTGTGAATGCATAAGTTATTTTAAGGTGACAGATCAATTGTGAATGCATAAGTTATTTTAAAGTGACAGGTCATATAATATAATTTGGAGGGTCGTCATCTGGATATATGAAGGATGTGGTTAAGTATTGTGGGTTATGTTATTATTTGTTATTTGTTATGGGTTATGTCATATTGTAGTATGGTCGTTAACCTGTGTCTCTTTGTGTAATTTGATTAGATTCTGTTCCTTTGTTGTAGTGTAAAGAGAATAAATGGGTTTTCAATTTTTTTTTAAATTCCTTTATGTCCGACAGTAGGCGAATGTTGTCAGGAAGATTATTCCAGAGGATGGGTGCTGAATGTGAGAAGGCCCTCTTGTTGGTTTGCTTTTTAGCTTTTGTGTAATCTTTTGGTACTGCTATAGTGTTTGTGTTTCTACTCCTTTGTGACCGTTTATCTATTTCTACATTGATGTGTGTATTGAGTACAGATGGTGCTAGGTTATTTATTAGTTTACATGTGGTTAAAAGAATCTTGTATTTTATTCTGCTGTAAATAGGTAGCCAATGAAGTTCAGCCAGGATCGGTGTGATATGTTCTATTGAGCTTATATTCATTATTATCCTTGCTGCTATGTTCTGAGTTATTTGTATCTTTTTAATATTTTGCTTTGTGATGCCATTAAGGATTATTTGCAAAATCAAAGTGTGGGGTTATGATAGCTTGAATTATGGTTATGAAGTCTTGTAAGTGAATCAAAGGTCTTAGTTGTCTCAATGTCTTAAGTTTGTAGTGTATGTTTTTTGTTAGATATTTTATGTGTGAATCCATATTAAGTTTATTGTCAAGTATCACTCCTAGGTATTTTATTTCTTTTTTTATGTTGATCTCATGCAGCCTCGGTGGCATCGACATCTTCCAGGGCTTCTTCTTCCTCCCATGGATCTCAGGTAACCAAACATAAATCTAGCCGGTCCTCGAAGTGCAAATCTCCCTCTAAGCATTGAGATGCCTCCGGGCTTGTCCTCGAGGATTCCGCACCGGCAAAATTACCCCGGCGGGAAGTTCCGGCTTCCAAAGCATTGTCTATGGGGTCACAGGTTGACATCGATGGCTCGGCCTCGACCGATCACCTGTTGCCGTGTTCTGGGGTACCGGTGGCCTCCACTGGTACCGACATCCAGACTCTGGTGGCGTCGATGGATCAGAAGATTCTGTCCATGCAGCGCACCCTAGCGGCGTTTATGCAGGCTTCGACGCCTTCGGTACTGCAACAATCTCCGTTGCCGGAACCGACTCCGGCACCGGCATCGTTCCCAGTGCCGGTACCGATTGCATCGACATCGGCTTCGATGTCGACTGCAGCGGTACCCTGTCCGATGATGCCCATTGGTACCGAACCGGTACCGCTTACTTCCAATGTCGATCCCACTCGGTATGCATATCGGGCTTTACAGGAGCATCCAGACAGGCGATACTTCGATTCCTCTGAAGACTCTAATGAGTCAGAGGCTTCTGTCGAGGCACCGGTACTTCTTCCTCAGGAGTCTGATTCTCCAAAACGAAGAATGTCTCCTCCAGAAGACTTGTCTTTTCAGGACTTCATTAGGGAAGTGGCTAGGGGCCTCTCCATTACAGTGGCCCCTGAGTCAGAGCCTAGAGCCAAGCAACTAGATATTTTGCAATATCCTAAGGCTCCTAAAGAAGCAGCTACTTTACCTATTCATGAGATTCTCTATGATCTCATGTTGAGCATGTGGGAGACTCCTCTTACTACCTCTCCTCACTCTCGTAGATTAGACACCATGTACCGTGTCCCTCCTTGTCCTGGCTTTCATAAGTCTCAGCTTCCTCACCACTCTATTGTGGTAGAGTCTTCCATGAGGAAAATAAAGAGTGCAAAGAGACACTCATCTAATCCTCCAGGACGTGAATGCAGGACCCTTGATGCTTTTGGCCGAAGGGTTTTCCAAGCCAATATGCTTGCTGCCAGAATCAACTCCTATATTCTCTATATGGGGATGTTTCTAAAAGAAGTCACAGATCATCTGCAGACTTTAGCCCCTTTTATTTCAGAAGATAAAAGGCAGGAATTTCTCACTTGGCTTAAACATGCCCAAGATGTTTCCAAATTTTCCAACCATGCAGCCTTTGACTCTTTTGAGTGTGTAAGCAGAGCCTCGGCTATTGCCATAGGTGCACGTAGAATTGCTTGGTTACAAGCCTCTGATTTGGAACTTTGGGTCCAAGATGAACTGGGAAATCTTCCTTGTACAGGTGAAAACCTTTTTGGCAGGGATTGGAAAGCAAAGGCCACTCAGATGGATGCTGAGAACTCTGCTTTGGATCGACTTTCAAAGTCTACCTCTGCTCCTGCTAAGAAAAGATTGTTCAAAAAGACAACTTTTTCTAAAAAGGGAAGTTACTATCCTGCTTATGGTCAGCAGGCATCTTCTGCAGGTCGTTTTGCTGCAAAGCATCAGCAACCACCTAAACAGGCCAAGTCAAAGGCTGCCAGGCCTCTCACGGCTCAGCAGCCTCAGCCTCCTCAGGGCCTTTGACTTGCAACTAGAGAACTTAGCCTTTCTGGCTCTGGAAGAACCAGAGCCCCTCACCATGGTGAGACAGTTCAATTCTCCAACATCTCTCCTCAACCTTCTGGGTCAGGAGATTGCTACCCTTCTTGCCCAAGGGGCAATAGAAGAAGTACCCCTTCTTCAACAGGGCTCAGGGTTCTACTCCCCTTATTTTCTTATTACAAAGAAAACAGGGGGCTACAGACCCATATTAGATCTCAGAGAATTGAACAAGTTTCTATTCAAAGAGAAATTCAAGATGATTTCTCTCGGTACTCTGCTGCCATACCTTCAGAGTCAGGACTGGCTTTGTTCTCTAGATCTCAAGGATGCGTACACCCATGTCCTCATCCATCCAACACACAGAAGGTTCCTTCGGTTCCTTTTTCAAGGAAAGCACTACCAATACAGGGTGCTTCCTTTCGGTCTGGCCTCTGCACCAAGGGTGTTCATGAAATGCATTGCAGTAGTAGCTGCATTTCTACGCACTCAAGGAATATTCGTTTTCCCATATCTGGACGACTGGCTCATTCAAGCTCCATCCCAGTCAGAGGCCCATATTTCTCTAACCTGCACAATGCGTGTCCTTCAATATTTGGGACTGGTAATAAACATCCCAAAATCCCATCTCACCCCTACTCAGTCTCTGGAGTTTATAGGGGCCTTGCTGGATACCACAACTGCAAGGGCCTATCTTCCTCAGGCCCGTTGCCTACGCTTGGTGCAGTTAGCCTCCCAGATATAGTTAAAGTCCCATTTAACTGCTCGAGAGATGTTACTACTACTAGGCCACATGGCATCCACCGTGCAAGTGGTTCCATATGCTCGCCTTCACATGAGGGCAGCTCAATGGACTTTGTCCACCCAATGGACTCAGGCATCAGGTTGCCTGTCAGACAAAATAGCAAACTCCAGTCGCCTATTTTGGTCTCTCCAGTGGTGGAAGTCCCCTCCAAATCTGTTGCTGGGGTCCCCTTTTCAGCAGTCGCTACCCCAAGCAACTCTGACAACAGATGCTTCTCCAATGGGTTGGGGAGCTCATCTGCAGGATCTCTCCACCCAGGGCATCTGGTCTCCACAGGAGACTTCTCTGCATATCAATCTCTTGGAACTCAGAGCAATATTCTTAGCTCTCAGAGTGTTCCATTCCCTGCTCAGCTACAGGACAGTCCTCATCCATACGGACAACCAAGTAGCCATGTTCTATGTAAACAAGTAGGGTGGGACTGGCTCTCTGTCGCTTTGCAACGAAGCTTTGCAACTGTGGGCCTTCGCCAGAGAGCATCACATCCTTCTTCTGGCAGTATATCTTCCAGGCGTTCAAAACTCTTGGGCGGACAGACTCGGTCGAGTTCTGCTTCCACACGAGTGGTCCCTCCACATGGACCTGGTAGCCAGGATTTTTCGAATTTGGGGAACCCCGGACATAGACCTCTTTGCAAGTCCGTGCAATGCCAAACTTCCCCGGTTCTGTTCCAGAATTCCGTGTCAGGGAGTTCAGGCCAAGGATGCCTTCCTCCTTCACTGGGGTCAAGACTTCCTTTATGCCTTTCCACCAATTCCCCTAATTCCCAAAACACTATTCAAGCTTCAAAGAGATCGAGGGACCATGATCCTCATAGCACCACATTGGCCACACCAAGTGTGGTACCCTCTACTTCTGCATCTCTCTCAAGCTCCTTCCCTGGACTTGGACTCTGCACCAGACTTTCTGTCCCAGGAAGAGGGAACATTGTGGCACCCAAACCCCCAGTCGCTCCATCTCAGGGCTTGGTTGCTGAGGGCCTAGACCTTCAAGATTTTCATCTCTCTCAGCAAGTCAGAGATGTTATTCATGCCTCTAGAAAGCCTTCTACTAGACGTTCCTATGCTTTCAAATGGAAAAGATTTACCATTTGGTGTTCAGTGAAGGGTCTAAACCCTCTTGCAATACCTCTGAATTCTCTACTAGAGTATCTCCTGCATCTATCCCATGCAGGTCTGAAAACGAATTCAGTAAGAGTCCATTTGGGTGCTATTGCAGCGTCCCTCAAGCCTCTCAATGGACAACCTATTTCCTCTCATCCTCTTATAGCAAGATTCATGAGAGGCCTTCTTTTAACTAAACCTCTTATTAGACCACCTCCAGTGGCATGGGACTTAAACCTGGTTCTTGGCCAGCTCATGAAGCCACCCTTTGAACCTTTAGCCACCACCTCCTTGAAATTTCTTTCTTGGAAGGTTATTTTTCTCATTACAGTCACCTCAGCACGCCGCATCAGTGAGTTGCAAGCTTTGGTGGCTAATCCACCTTATACAAGGTTCCATCATGATAAGATAGTCCTCAGGACCAATCCACACTTTATGCCTAAAGTGGTCTCGCCTTTTCATCTGAACCAAGAGGTATATTTACCTGTCTTTTTTCCAGGACCTCATGCATCAAATGCAGAGAGGAATCTTCATACCTTGGATTGTAAGAGAGCTCTCGCTTTTTACTTACAAAGAACACAGCAACATAGAAAGTTTTCTCAACTCTTTGTTGCTTTTGATCCTTCTCATTTAGGACTTCCAGTCTCTAAGAGAACACTGTCCAACTGGATTGCTCAGTGTATTTCTTTCGCCTACCAGAGTAGAAACCTTTCTCTGGAGGGCCATGTCACAGCTCACAATGTGAGAGCCATGGCAGCCTCAGTGGCTCATCTAAACTCTGTGTCCATCGACCAAATCTGTTGAGCGGCCACCTGGGCCTCAGTTCATACCTTCACAGCCCATTACTGTTTGGACAAGAACTCCCGCCGGGATGCCTTGTTTGGTCAGGCTATTCTCAAACACCTGTTCCATTCCTAATCAACTCCTACCCACCTACTCTGGTTGGATGCCAGAGATCCATGGGGGGAGGTAGAGTCCTTTTCAAGGACACACAACCTGGGGTCTTCCCCTGGCATCTGCAGCTAGGGAGTCCCCATATGTGAAGACTCATTCCTGCTTGTTCCTGGAGATAGCACAGTTACCTACCTGTAACAGGTGATCTCTGGGAACTGCAGGAATAAGTCTTCACAACCCACCCACCTCCCCTAGGAGTTGTATCTCTCTATCTATCTTTCCTTTCCTCTCTCTCTCTTTGTCTTAGCTTTAAAACTCGAACTGGAGAGAGGCGGTTGGGAAGGGCGGGAAGGCAGCGCGCAGGCGCTGTGGGATGCTCCCAAAAGCTTTCTTACTGGACGCTGGGGAGCCTTCCCGCGCAGGCTCCGTCGGTACCAACAATACCCATATGTGAAGACTTATTCCTGCTGTTCCCAGAGATCACCTGTTACAAGTAAGTAACTGCTTTCTCTCAAAGGTCTTGTCACAGCTCACAATGTGAGAGCAATGGCTGCCTCTATGGCCAACCTTCACTCGGTGTCGACTGATGGCATTTGCAAAGCAGCCACTTGGTCTTCAGTCCACACCTTTGCAGCCCATTATTGCTTGGAAAAGGACCCCCATCGGGATGCCTCGTTTGGCCAGGCTGTTCTCCACCATCTCTTTCAGACTTAGGACAACTCCTACCCGCCGTCCCAGGTTTCAATGCCAGAGATCCTTGGGAGGAAGTATGACCCACCTCAGCCTGGGTTTCACAGCTTCTGGGGTCATCTCCCTGGCATCTCTAAGCTTGGGAGTCCCCCATATGTGGAGACTACATTCCTGCTTGTTCCTGGAGATAGCGTAGTTACTCACCTGTAACAGGTGATCTCCGGGAACAGCAGGAGAATCTTCACAACCCACCCACCTCCCCTAGGAGTTGTATCTCTCTCTCTCTTTCTTTCCTTCTCTCCTTTGTCTCAGCTACAAACCCAACTGAAGAGAGAGAGTTGGAAAGGCGGGAAGGCAGCAGCGCAGGCACAGTGTGATACTTCCAAAAGCTTTCCTATAGGATGCTGGGGAGCATTCCCGCACAGGCTCCGTTGGTGCTGACTATACCCATATGTGAAGACTCAATTCCTGCTGTTCCCGGAGATCACCTGTTACAGGTGAGTAACTACGCTTTATGTTTCAATATTTTTATTAAATTTCACAGAACTGCAATACAAAAGAAAGCAAAAACACTTCAACTTATTACATACAAAGATAGACTCCCTAGCCCGTCCGACCCTCCCTTTAGAGAGCAAGGGTCTGAAAAACCCCTTTCCTATGTTGGACCGGCTGTGTCGCCAGAAAGGGCTGCTAAATGTCCAAAAAGAGTTTCTTCCTCTTACGCGTTGCAGACACAGCAGTCATCTGTTCCATTTGAAGAAGGGCACGCATCTGCATTCGCCAGTGGTGGATTTTGTGGTGCCTCTGTCCCTAACCATTGAGCCACCAAATCCTCTTCTCAGCCAAGCAAGCTTTTCGCAGCAACAATATCTGTGCACCACTAACCATGGGGCACTCCTGCCATTGAGCTAGCAAGTAAATCTCTGGCTGGGGCTTTAAATTCTCATCCATCATGTCAGACAAAGCTTTGAAAACCTCTTTACAGAAGTCTGCCACTCCCACACACTGCCACACGAGGTGCGATCAAAAGGTATTGAGACTTGTACAATAACACAAGAAGTATAACACTGATAGTGACTGCACCCAGTCTCCTTCAAAGTACTCCTCTTCTGATAAAGCACACGTCCTCCAGTGTTCCTGCCACTGCTGGAAACAATTTTGAAATGCCTCTTTCGTTATGCTGTGAAGCTGCAGTGTCGAATTTTGCTTAATGTTCTCCAAATCATCGAATCTCCTTCCTTTCAGTGTAATTTCAGTTTCGGAAACAAGAAAAAGTCACAGGGTGTGAGGTGAGGTGAGTATAGAGGCTGACGGACTTGCTCGATTTAGTGTTTGGCCAAGAACTGCTGGACAAGATGTGATGCTTGAGCTGGGGTGTTATCGTGATGAAGCAACCATTCATTCATGTGCAACTCTGGTCTCTTACGACAAACTGCATCTCTCAAACGACTCAGAACTTGAATGCAATACTCCTTATTGATGGTTTGGCCTTTTGGAGCATACCTATGATGAACAATACCCTGGTAATCAAAGAAAACTGTGAGTATGACCTTGAAATTGCTCCTCACCTGGCAAGCTTTCTTCGGACTGGGAGAGATTGGAGTCATTCATTGTGAGGATTGAGCTTTAGTTTCTGAGTCATATCCATATACCCATAATTCATCACCAAAATAATCTTTTTTTATGAAATCTGAGTCATTTTCAATGTATTTCAGCAACTCCCTGGCTGCAGACAGTCGATCTTCCTTTTGGTCAGGGGACAGAAGTTTCGGCATGAATTTTGTAGACACACATCTCATCCCCAAATCGATAGTAAGATTGGATTGTACTGACCCGAAACTGGTGTCCATGTCCTGAGCAAGCTCCCTGATAGTCATTCGACAGTTTGAGCATATTGCGGCACCCACTGCTTCAACTTTATCTTCATTCCTGCTGGTGGATAGCCTTCCAGAACATTCGTCACTGTCAACACTTTGGTGGCCCTCTTGGAAACATCTGTACCAGTCATAAACTTGAGCATGACTCATGCATTCATCACCATAAACTTGCTGTAACTTGTCATAAGTCCCTTTGCATGATTCTCTAATTTTCTGGCAGATTTTAATGCAAATTTGCTGTTGAATTTTTTCACTCATCGTAAATCTGGTGAACTGCTTTTACATGATACCAAACATGACATGATTTTAAAAAGTACAGGTGTGTGCTGCAGCCACGCTATAGTCTGCGCATGCAGAGCATATAACTAGGTCACTGCATGCTTAATATCATCATGGTGCGATGTATTATTATATAGCTACACAACAAGTTTCGATAATTTTTGATCACACCTTGTATTGCATGTAAGAATGTCCTTGGAGTCATGCCGCACTTCAAACACTCATCGACATCCACAATTCCCTTTCAAAAAGCTTTTCTGGGAGCCACAAACCTATAATGTAATTCCTCCAAATAGCACTCTCAACCACCTTTGCACGTCCAAACACACTCCCAAAAAAGTCATCCTCATCGAACTGAATGCCCAGTTCTTCAACCCTCGTATTAACTATGGATAAAACTGATCCAGCCTTCATCTCCCCCCTTCACTGGCCATAGAGCCACAAAATTGAGACCATTTTGGGTGAACTTCGAAGCACTATATTCTCCCACTTCCCTTCTCATGGAAGATGAAGCTTGCCCTGATGTTCAGACCACAGAAAGTGCCGGGCCTGTAAATACACATAATGATCTCTCATTGGCAAAGAAAAATTATTTTACAGGTCCGTCCTAGGTTGAACATACAGTACAATGCTTGAACCCCCACTGGAAACATGCGCCAAAACCCACACCCTCGGAGAACACCTCACAAGTTAGGGCCAGGCTACACTGTCAAATGCTTTTTCAAAGCTGATAGCCAACACCTCCCCACCCCCCCATTATTGCACAGTTTCAGTCCCCATCAACATCCGACCTACATTCAATGCCCCGATCCTCCCTGGTATAAAGTTTATATAAGGGATTTGTTCTTTCTTCTCAGAAACAGCTGGGACTCTTTAAGATAAGATTGACTGTTGGTAGATTGAGCATAATTGACTTTGTTTTGTGAAGGTCAGCTATGTCTCAAGCCTGTTATCTTCAGAGGGGGAAGGAGGTGCATCTTACATTCAGGTCTGAGCTGAGAAAGTTTGCTTTTTAGCTAAATGTATCAGGCTCTATGCTTCTATGTATAAGCAATACAGTGTTTTATAGAAACTAGCAAGCCTAAAGCTGTATCAGGAATGTTCTCACAGTATAATTATTTCCTAAGGCCTAAGAGCAGAATTTTTCCTACAATACTTATATATCCATGTTGAAACTTCTAGAAGCAAATGATTAAAACTGCTGCTTATTCTAAATGGCAACTCTCTTATGTGTGTCCTAGTACGTATTAGCAAAACAAACTTGAGAGAGAAAGGATAAAGAGGGGAAAGAGAGAAAAGTAAGATGGAGGGAAATATGGGGAGTCCTGCTAAAGACCCAATCTACTTTACACTTTTCACACTAGTGTGTACGAACCAAGAGAGGGACCTTGGAGTTATAGTATTTGAGGATCTCAATGTGGCAAAGTAGTGTGACAAGGTGGTGGCCAATGCCAAATGTATGCTACACTGCATACGGAGAGGAATAACCAGCAGGAAGAAGGAGGTATTAGTGCCTCTGTATAGGTCATTGGTGAGGCCTCATTTGGAGTATTGTGTTTAGTTTTGGCGACCATACCTTACAAGGGATATAAAAAAACTTGAAATGATTTAGAGGAAGGCAACCAAGAGGATTTAGGGCCTGTGCCAGAGGGAATATGAGAAAAGACTTGAAGACCTCGCTATATATAACCTAGAGGAGAGTAAAAACAGAGGGAATATGATACAGATGTTTAAATACAAAGGGTATTAATGAACAAACAAATCTTTTTCAAAGGAGGGGAAGCTGTAGTACTAGAGGGCATGAAATAAAGTTACAAGGAGATAAACTTAAAAGCAACACCAGGAAATAATTTTTCAGTCGCTGACTCCTATGACTCACCGGTGTCTCAAATGTTTAGGCCCAGACCATAGATCAGACAATTGTTCTTTATGCAAACAAATGATTAAATGAGGCCTAAAGAGCAGGGCCAAGCAGTATGACTTACTGTTCACCCCAGACTTATTTATTTATTTATTTACATTCTCTTATATACCGCGCTATTCTGCATCAGTGCGGTTTACATTGAACAAACTGAAATTACATTGAACAGGGCATTATAACTTGGAGATAACTATTTTACAGGGAATATGGGCCATGGAGGGTTAAGTGGCTTGCCCAAGACCACAAGGAGCACCTGTGGGACTAGAAACCCCAGTCCTTCCGGCCCAAGGTTGCTGTCCTCTAGTGGGATTTGAACCCCCGACCTTCCGGCCTGAAGTACCTTGCCCCAACCACTAGGCCACTCCTCCACTCCATTTCATTGGCCTCTGCATCGTCAAGGACATCAGCCTCTTCAGCTGATTCCCAGGTCTCCAAAAAGTCCAAACCTAAATTAAAGACTAAGGGGTTTGTTTTCTAAACAGTGATAGCGACATCGGTGCTGTGGCCCCATTGAATAAAATGGGGCCACGGCACCAGTTTTGCACAATCGCCGCTATCGCTGTTTAGTAAACAGACCCCCAAGTCCTCAGCATCAAAATCTGATACCGAGTATTGAGGTAAGTCCCATACTCCTCGAGATACACTGAGAGGGGCATCTGACACTGACCGGCCTGCCACAGCCCGGGCGAGAGGACCAGTCTTCCAAAACCACACAGGGGCTCCAGGATGCTCCCAAGGCATTGACCTGGGAGAGCTACTGGTACCATGCTCTGGAACGGTGGCACATAGCCCCGTACTCGAATCCACCCGGGCACTGGTGTCCTCGATTGATCAGCATTTCTTAGCTATCGAGAGGACCTTGGCAACGCTCGTGGCCACTGCGGTACTAAAGGTATCGACAGTCCAGATGCGTCCGGCACTGCCTTCCAGCTTGGCGGCGGTATCTCTGGGTCCAATGCCAGCCTTTGAACAAGTATTGGCAGGAACTCTCCGTCTGATTCCAGTAACCATAGTGAGTATCCAACAGGTTCCTGGTTTGAGTACCGGAAGGACTCAACATCAACATCGGCATTGAGCATCGACATCGGCTTGAGACCATCGATATTTTGATTTTTCTTTCCAAATTGGAGTCGTTGTCTTCTTCAGACTTTGAAGAGACATTGGAGGATTCCAGGGCCACCCGGCATATCCCTTCTGATCCATCTCCTCCTCCATGCGAGTTGTCGTTCCCTGCTAGAGGACATGTCCTTTCAGGACCTCATTCAGGACATGGCGACGGGTCTCCAAATCACAATAACATCAGAAATGTAACTGAGGGCTGAGGAATTGGAAATCCTCCAATACCGCTTCATGCCCAAAGAGGCGGCAACATTACCGGTGCATCGGATCCTATAGGATCTAATGCTACCTATGTGGGAGGCCCCACTAATGATTCCGCCTATCGGTAAATACCTCGATACTGTCAGCATACATCAGCATGACATTATGCCTAGCATAGGTGTCATGGCTTTTCCCAGACCTTGGCCTGCAGCTCTGACCCCCTGGTGATGTCAGATAGGACGTCTCCAGACTTGATGGGCTTAGTATGCCTGATGAGATTAGTCTGCAAGACAACAGCCCCTCCTTGCTAATCAAGTGATAACAGATCTCAAACAGACCAAAGTATGACAAAGGGAGGTGCTGGAGAACTTCACTATAAATACAGAGAAGGACAAAAATACTCTCTCCCTATTCATCGGACACTTCTTACTATGAGGCTCTGACACACACTTCTCTTTACCCTCCCCCCCCCCTTGTTCTCTCTCTCTCTCCCTGTTCATTGGACACTTCTGACTATGAGACTCTGACACACACTTCTCTTTACCCCCCCCCCTTGTTCTCTCTCTCTCTCCCTATTCATCGGACACTTCTTACTATGGGGCTCTGACACACACTTATTCCCCCCCCCCCTCTCTCTCTCTCTCTCTCTCACACACACACACATGCACCCACACACAGAGTCATTCGTATACACTGAAGCAGCCCTGTAACAACCTTATACCTCTGTTCTGTACCTATGTAATAAGCCTATTTCTATATAAAAACCTTCTTTTTAAACCACACTAGTTTGGTTGTCTTGTTGTGCTACAAACCCTACTGCCTCTGCGAAGTGGACCCAGGACCAACAGGAGATTAACCGAACATAGGAAGCGGCGAAAGGTTACAGATACCATGTACCAAGTTCCACCATGCTTGAAGTTTCAAAAACCTCAACTACCACACCACTCTATGGTGATAGAATCAACAATGCAACGCATCAAGAGTTTTAAGACTCCTTCATCAGTACTGCCTGGCAAAGATGCCAGGGCTTTCAATGCTTTTGGATGTTGCTGCTTCCAGGCATGTATGTTTGCTTCTACGATAACATCGTACATCCTCTATATGGGCATGTACCCTAGGGACGTCTCAAGGGATATAGGACATTTTGCTCCTATTCTTCCAGATGACAAACATAATGCATACCTATGGTCATGCAGGCTCAGAACACTTGTAAGTTCCTGATCAGGGCATCCTTCAATACCTTTGAGTCTACCAGCAGAGCTGCTGCAGTTTGTATAGGAGCTCGTAAGATAGCTTGGCTTCAGGCATATTGGACTCGAGCAGTGGGTTCAAGATAAATTGGCCAAAATTCATTGTTCTGGAGAAAATGTATTTGGTAAAGGTTGGAGAGAGAAGGCAGAAGAGCTTGAGGCAGATAATCTCACCCTCAAGCGCCTCTCAAGAAAGACTTCAGATCCCTCTAGGAGGAAGGCTGCTACAAAGAAGTCATTCTACACCAAAAAGAAGAGATTTTTTTTCTTACCAACCCTCTGCTGGTTTTCACCTTCAGCAACAACAACAAAGACCACAGGGTCACCATCGGCCTAAGAAGGCCAAGACTCCTAAACTCCAACCAGCTGCTCCACCGCAGCCAGCACCTGGTTTTTGACTCCTTCCTAGAGAGTCTGCTTCTGCAGGGTCCCTAGCCCCTTCACATAGCAGGCAGACTTTGTGCTTATGCCCACAGGTGGCATCTCATCACATCAGAGCAGTGGACTCTCAACATTGTCCAAAGGGGCTTCTGCTTCACTTTCAAAGCTTATCCCCAACCACTTCCACGAGAGATTATCCTGCAAACCATTTTCAGGCCAATCTCTCCCCTGCAGAGAAAGCATCCAACAGTACGTGACAGCCCAGCTATGCCCACGGAGCATCATAACCAGGCAGCAAAGGTCATCTTTAAATCTCAGCGCGCTGCAAGGAAATCCCTCTTTGGCCTCATCGGAGGGTGTAATCGCCATCAGAGTCCCCCGGGGAAAGGAAGCATCACACACTTGCTTCAGTCTACAGCCGGCTCCTCAAGCCACATGAGAGCAACCACTGATCGCCAGAAAAAGTGAGTTCAGACTGTTTCCTGCCCACTGCTATCTGATGCCCTCCTCCACTTCCTGCAATTCTTCCCTGCACGGGAAGCACCCAACAGCATGTGACCATCCAGCTCCGCCCACAGAGAATCATCACCGGGTGACAAGGCTCACCTTTAAATCTAGCACGCTGCAGGCGCGCCCACGCCTGAGGGCCTCACCAGAGGGCCCTTTGGCATGGCCCTTAGGCAGGGACCGTCAAAAAACAGCAGAAGACCACACAACTGCTCAGCCTCCATACCACGTTCTATCAAAAGAAAATCAACTACAGGATTAACAGCAGTGAAACAGAACCTCCTACAAACAAGCCATACACGGTAAACTACGGACAACCAACCAACCATGATACCACACATTTTCATATACTACACGATGATACCGCTGGCTACATTCCTCCTCATATCATCCACCCAGATACTTAATACTCAGAGAAATAACATACTAATTCTTCACAGACCAAATCTTCACCTCATAACCTACCATAAAATACCACTTTCTAAACCAGCTCACAGACTCATACATATCAATACAGATCCTCTGCAGCCCACAACAATAGATTTCAAATACCAAGCTTACCCAATCAAATGTTCACTTATCAATGCAGACTATATACAACACAGACACTGACTTAATGTGCATCACTGAAAGCTGGATGACAGACTGACAACATACTTCTCAACCAGCTGACTACTTCCCAATATACACTGTTCAATTGCCCCAGATCACAAAAAAAAGGGGGTGGGGAGTACTGATCTTTGCTAAAAAAAAAAAAAAAAAACCAGCTGAATTTCTCCTTGATCAATTCTCAATCACTACAAACAATAGACTACTTAACCATTTCCAACTCTGAGCACACAATATACCTAACCTACAGAAAACCTACCACTAACACAGATGACCTATCAGCTATTCTAGATGAGGAATGCACCCATTCAGTCACAAAAAAAAACACTTTATACTCATGGGGACCTTAATCTACCCACAACCACAGCAATACATGCCTGCGCATTCCTAAATACAATGGAATCTCTACAGCTGACTCAGATAATTGATGATCCAACCCACTACAAAGGATCCCTTCTTGACCTTATATTTATACCCAATACTCTACATAAAACAGATCTCAACTTACAAATTGATCCAGTATCATGGTCAGACCATGCCATGATATCCCTTAGCATACCAGCCAATTCTATCTAGCCAAATATCTCTATACAACATCAACACAAACGTCATTTCAAGGCATTTAACTCACAATACTTCATAGATAACGCCTCTCCTCTGCTAAACTCCAACCTACCTGACCTAGACACGTTTATCAACTCATGGAACCAGATAATAAATGGTGCCGTAACATTCAATAAACGGCAATCTACAAAGCACTATAAATCTGCACACCCCCTATGGTTCACCAAGAGCCTTGAACAGATAAGACAAGACCTCAGATAGTTAGAAAGAAACTGGAAACGGTCACAAGACAATACTATCAAGACATAGCTTCATAACAACCAAAAATAATATAATAGCCTATGTAACAAAGCCCAAAAGGAATACATTACAAGCATACTTACGAAATCACTCCACCGCCGTAAAGAACTATTCTTGATTGTATCCCAAATGAGCAACAAGCCCAACTTAATTGATACAGCAAACACGAAAGTACAAGTTGATCCCCAAGTTATGGCTGACTACCTTCACAACAAACAGAGCTCATCAATGCTATAACACTATAAACCATTGCAGCAACAGAACTTCACAGCAAAAAAAAAAAGATCATCTATGGGACAAATTCAACGTAATAACCAAAAGAGAAATACTGGGTATCATCAACAATATCAATACCACAACCTCACTTCTGGACCCATGCCCTGAAACATGGCTAAAAACCCTACGCAGTTTGCTCAGATCATCCTAAAGATTTTCCACACCTCCCCTCACACAAGGATACCTTCCTCCAGCTCTCAAACAAGCCTCAATACAACCTATTGTAAAAAAGACCACATTAGATGCAACAAACACCGGCTCATACAGACCAATTGCCAGCATCCCATTTTTAGCCAAAATAATAGAAAAAGTCATACAACAGCAACTCCAAGACCATGTTGATTTACATGCTCCACTGGACCCACAACAACATGGCTTCCGCCTTCATCATGGAATCGAAACACTGTTTACGGACCTCTTCAATAGACTCATCATTGGCTTAGATAAGCCTTGACAGGGATTAGTACTCCTCTTCCTTGATATCAGTGCAGCATTTGACTCAGTATCACATCCCATCATGCTAGACAGACTCAGCAACATTGGTCTAACAGATGGCACATTAAAATGGTTCTCATCGTACCTCATGGACAGAACAATGCAAGTAAAGGTCCTTACCAGCAACTCAAAAGCCTTCAAATTAACACAAGGTATCCCTCAAGGATCAGCCCTCTCTGGATTATTATTCAACTTCTACGTCCAACCCATCTGTAATTTACTAAGAAATTGGAACATGAATTTTCATCTCTATGCAGATGACATCATGTTTTACATACCATTCAATACCACCAACCCAGATTTCACGATCATATCTGATGTCTTTACAGCTGATACAAACTTCCTTGCAGACATAAACCTCACAGTTAATAAAAGCAAAACTGAAGCTCTACTCATATTCAGAGATCAGGAATTTAAGCCTCCAAAAAAGATCATAACATCTACTGCGGAAATCTAAAAAAAGAAAGAAATCAAGTATCTAGATATAACCATTGATAGTAGCCTCAACATGTGGGAACAAACAGCATACTGGAGGTTGAAGCTTCTCAAGCCCTTACGACCCTTGCTGTAGGACAATAACTTCAGATCAGTAGTTCAAGCCATCATTACACCTCACCTGGACTATGGAAACATCATCTATCAAGGTCTCCAAAAACATGCACTATACTCGCTACAGCTAGTACAAATTACGGTTGCTAGAATACTAACAGCTAGTGCAAACTGACAACACATAACACCAATCCTGAAAAGTCTACACTGGCTTCCAATCTCACAATGGACAAAACACAAAGCCATCACTACCATATTCAAAATCCTTCACCACCTCTCAGCTCCCTGCCTCAATAATCATATCACAAAAGCATCCTCAACGAGATCAAAAAGAACTACAAAACAAAATCTCCTGATCATTCCTCACTCAAGATCAAAACCACACAAGTAACAGGGCATTCTTACTTTATGCTCCCACAATTTGGAAATCCTTACTCGAAGCCATCAGAGCTGCACAATCCACTAAAGATCTGAAAAAACTATTCAAAACACACCTCTTCAAAGAATACTATGGACCCGATGACAATACCTAATTACAACTGTATTGTACTATCATAGTCGGTCGACCAATGCAACCCTTCACACTTATCCCTCTCTGTAATATAAATGATACATTTCCCTATACCTTATCCTCTGTTGAACTACCACATATTCCCTTCCCCAGAGTTAACCCCATATTTATCTCCAAGTTATTTCTCCTTGTTTATTATAAAACAAATCCACTGAAATTATGTTATGTTGTTCAATGTAAACCACTTTGGACAAAGGCGGTATAGAAAAACTTAAATAAATAAATCTCCTGTCCTTTGAGGTGGCCATTCTGTTAGCTCAGGAGGCTGTTGAAAGAGTCCCTCTCACCCAAGAAGGCAAGGGCTTATACTCTCCTTACTTTCTTATCAAGAAAACAGGAGGTTTCAGACCAGTTCTAGATCTGAGGGATCTCTACAAATTTCTTGTTCGAGAAAGGTTCAAGATGATTTCCCTCAGCACCCTTCTGCCATACCTTCAGAGGAACGACTGGCTGTGTTCTGTAGACCTCAAAGATGCTTACACCCATTTGCTGATACACCCTCACCACAGGCAGTATCTACACTTCTGGGTTCAGCAAATCCATTACCAGTATCGGGCTAGCTTCCGCACCCAGAGTATTCACAAAATGCAAGGCAGTCGCAGCATACCTGCGTACTTTGGGGATTTCTTTCTTCCCCTACTTAGACAATTGGCTGATAAGGAAAGAATCCCCAGAAGTCATAAAACAGTCACTCCCTTGCACCATCACGGTGCTCCAAAGTCTAGGCTTTGTTATAAACCTTCCAAAATCCCTCACAGCAACTCGAGTTCATCGGAGCACTTCTTGATACATGTCAGGACCAAGCTTTCCTTTCTTAGGATCACTCTGCTCATCTCATTGAGCTGATCCTCACCATACAAGATCAAAGTGTCGTGACATCTTGAGACCTGCTATGCCTTCTCTGACACATGGACTCCACGGTCCACGTTGTCCCATATGCCCATCTGCACATGAAACAGGCCCAATGCACACTCTCGTCCCAGTGGAACCAGGCAACAGGACTTCTCTCAGACAAGATTTGCATCACTCCTCCTCTTGTCAACTCTCTTCAGTGGTGGTGCTCCCCCCAATATCTTCTTGGAGGGTCACCTTTTCAGATGCCTCCACCCCAATACACCCTAATGACGGATGCTTCCAAACTTGGGTGCGGAGTACATCCGAACAATCTTACTACATAGGGGAAGTGGACAGAATGGAAATGCCGAATGCAGATCAGTGTCCTTGAGCAAGTGCTCTTATGAATGCCCTTCAGGTATTTCAACCCCAACTATCAGGCAAACGCGTCTTAGTCCAGACAGACAACCAAGTAGCCATGTTCTATGTGAACAAGCAGGGAGGAGCTGGTTCCTGTCCCCTCTGCCAGGAGATCCTTTGATTCTGGTTCTTCGCCATTGTACACTGCATCCATCTCCAGGATGCGTATCTTCCAGGCGAGCTCAGTGTCATGGTGGACAGACTCAGCAGCATCCTTTGTCCACATGAGTGGACTCTAAAACAAGACATGGCATCTTAGATCTTCCGCATGTGGGGAACCCCAAAAATAGATCTGTTCGCCACAAGGAGAATGCGAGACTACCGCTCTTTTGCTCCAGACTTCCCTCCTGACACAGTCAGGCAGTGGTTGCCTTTCTCCTACATTGGGGCTTGGGCCTGCTTTATGCATTCCCACCTACCCCCCCCCCCCTAATACCCAAAACTCTGTTCAAGCTGCAGACAGACAAGGGCTCCATGATTCTAATAGCCCCATACTGGCCTCTTCAACTGTTGTTTCCTCTGCTGCTTTGTCTAGAGCAGACTCTACCCCTCAGTTTGGGTCATACCCCCAACCTCCTCAGGGGCTTCTGCTCCATCCCAATTCACAAGCCCTCTGTCTCACGGCATGGTGCTAAAAGCATGACCTTTGATGACCTGGATCTCCCTCAACCGGTCAAGGACGTCTTGCTTGCATCGCGCAAGCCATCTACCAGATGTTCTTATGCCTTCAAATTTATTTATTTTATTTATCTGGTTTTTTAAAATATTGTTTTATCATTTCAATCAAAGCGATTTACATTGTAATTTAAACTTGGTAATGTACATTAAACAGGGACATTGATAATTTGGATTTTTCTGAGGCAATGGAGGGTTAAGTGACTTGCCCAAGGCCATAAGGAGTGCTAGTGGGAATAGAACCCTGGTCTTTTGGTTCCCAAGCCAGTGCTCTAACCATTAGGCTACTCCTCCACTCCAAATGGTGCCGGTTTACCCTTTGGTGCACACCAAAGCAGATTGATCCATCTGACTGTCTAGTGGAACTTCTTCTGCAATATCTTTTATACTTGTCCTCCACAGGGCTTAAGACGAACTCTGTCAGAGTTCACCTCAATGCCATTGCAGCCTATTATAGGCCACTGGATAGGCATCTCATTTCCTTGCACCCCTTGGTGCAGCGCTTCATGCGGGGTCATCTGATTTCCAAGCCACCGATCAAACTATCATCGATGGCTTTGGACCTTGACGTGGTCCTAGCACAGCTTTTAAAAGCCCCGTTTGAGTCCTTGGCTACCACTTCTCCTGTCTTGGAAGGTCATCTTCATAATTGCTCTCACTTCAGCTCTTCTCATCAGTGAACTATCAGCTCTGGTAGCGGATCCTCCCTACACTTGATTCCACCATGACAAGGTGGTTCTACGTACCCATCCGCATTTCCTTCCAAAAGTGGTCTCTCCTTTTCATATAAACCAGTCTGCCATGCTACTGGTCTTCTTTCCCTGACCACATGCCTCTAGGGCCAAGGCAGCATTGCATACTTTGGATTGCAAGTGTGTTCTTGCTTTCTGCTTGGGCAGCACCAAGGATTTTAGGAAATCCTCTCATTTATCTCCTTTGCCCCAAGACACTTTGGTCTTCCATTGTTAAAATGTACCCTATCCAACTGGATTGCTGGCTGCATTTCTTTTGCCTATGCTCAAGCTGGACTCTCTCTCGAGGGTCATGTCACTGCTCAAAATGTGAGGTCCATATCAGCCTCAGTTGCCAACTTCCATTCTGTCTCCATAGAGGAGATCTGCCAGGCAGCTACCTGGTCCTCTGTTCACACCTTCGTTGCTCACTACTGTCTTGACAGGGTCTCCTGTTGGGACGCTGTCTTTGGCCAGCATCTCTTTGAGACTTAATCACAACTCCTACCAATTATACTTCTCTGGCACCTGACTCCTGGCTCCTGGCTCCATGCTCTGGCCTTCTGTACTTGAATCCGCTGGGCCACTTTGTGTCTATGCTCTCTTGGCTCCATTTTTTAGCCTCAGGGTTATCTTTTCAGTCTGGTGCTCAGAAGCTCGTGAGTCCCATATATGAAGTCTGCATTTCTGCTTGTTCCTGGAGATAGCGTAGTTACTCACCTGTAACAGGTGAGTGTTCTCACATGGTCTCTGTTGGTACCAACAATACCCATATATGAAGACTGATTCCTGCTGTTCCTGGAGATCATCTGTTACAGGTGAGTAACTACGCTTTATCTGCCGTCATTAACTATGTTACTATGACTAAATTGGAAGTAGTTAAACAATTTAAAGAAGTCTCAGATGAGGCTGTTATATCTTTTGCACTTTCAGCTTGAAAACATTGCTAATATTCTGTAATGTAGAAACATCAGAATAATTAACATCCCTAAATTGGATAAGGTATCATCCACTGATATGTTCTAAAACTACTTATGCAAAGTATTGTTGGTTCATAAGACCTCACTTCCTCCAATTCTTTCTGCATATTATCTTCCTACTAAAGGTTTTCAGGGTGTTGTGATAAGGAAGCTTATCAGGACCCAGGAGACAGGGATAAAGAGAAGGAATTCACCCTTATCAAAGGACCTATTTTACAAGGTCAGAGACAGAAAACTCCATTTACACCTAGAAAGCAGGTATTTCCTAGCTGCAATAAGTTGCAGAATGCCCCTAGTGGAGGAAAGGAGAGGGAATACAGGCCCAGGGTAAGGAACCCTTATGTCACTGAATTCCCCAAGTGCTCAGCTGCCACGAGGCAGTTTGATCTCCAACATCTGAGAGGAGAAGGGGTGGGGCTGGAGCCTGAGAGGTTTAAGACTAGGTCAGATTATCCAGAGAGAGAGGAGTAGGAATGCTTACTGGAAGAGGAAAGGAGCTGGAACAGTAAGAACAGCACGAACAAGGAACACAAGTTGGAGGACAGGACGAGGAAGCTCAGGTGAATGGTGGCCAGAGCATGAGAGAGGAGAAGCTGATACAAGCCTTGACCCAGGTATGAGCATTAGAAGCTTGTCTAATTTGGAGCACTACAGAATTGCAAGAGACAGCTTTTGCCCTAACAGGAGGCAGTCAGCTAAGCCCTCTGAGCCAGATACAAAGGTAGAGCCAATGCAACTGGGTGAACAAGACCTAGCTGTAGAAGAAGACGACTCATACATGGATTGCTCTTTATGCCAGTCTTCAAATACAGAGGGTTTGGAAGGGAGTCAACCATAAGGAAAACCTCCAGAGTCCGGTAACCCTGAGAGCCTGTTGATAACTTGTGAAAGTCCTGTATTAAAAGGAGAAATACCTTTGTAGCTGAGCAAGCTGAAGCTTTCTAATTAAAACCAGCTGCTAGCCAGTGCAGTGCACAGCCTGAAGCCGTGCTGACGGTGAAAGTAAGAAAAGCTTTGATTTTGTTTTCACTATTCCTGAAAACCTTGCATAGAGAATTGTTTGCCTATGAAGAGTTTAACTTCTTGTTAAAAGTTTTTACTGTGCTTAAGGAAACAAACAGCCGGGAAGTGTTCTGGACTGAGAGAAAAGAAACTTGCTTTAGGAAAAGCTGTTTCTGTTTGTTTTGAACAGCACTGCTAGCCGTGTCTGGTAGCATTAGCTGTTGAAAGGACTTTTCTTTATGCTAAAGAACATTATAAGCTGTTTTGTTTTGAGTTCAGTTATATCCTGATGTATTTTTGAAAGAATCCTGGAGAAACAATCCAAAGGTGTTAATTTATGACCCTAGCGTTTACCCCATCAATAAATTTCTGTCAAAAGCCTTACCACTCAAAGCCAACTACAATTGTGTTTTTTTTACCTGAAGCCAAGTACCTCCTGACTGAACTACCTTTCCCATGAGGCATTACAAGGCAGCCAGTCAGGTAAAGGCTAAATGGTGAATCTCTCCTATGACCAGCACGCCCCTCCATACTGTCTGTACGGGGCTAAGGGCGTGACAGTATTAATGTTTGTTTCCACTTCTGGGACAAATATGAATGCACTTGATCCCTTCTTGGGGATTTTGGTGGACTAAGGTGCTGTGTTATACCCCAAAGCTTGATCTCACACTGATCCAAATCAGACTCGGACACTTGGTCAGTAAGGAAATGAGACCTTTATTATGCTCAGTCAGTTACAATCTTAGTCAAATAGCAAAAAGCAGCATTATTTCTTAGGAATACAGTTTGCCTGAGTCAGAGAGTGGCTAGGGACAAAGAGCACAGACGGTCTTCTCCCCCTCCACCGAATGATACCATTTGCTGTTCTTATATACTGTATGGCGAGAGTGTAGCTGAGCCTATGGATTGGGAAGAAAAACAGTCCTTTACCTTTAAGGAGAGAGACAGGCAAGAAAGTAGTAGCCCTCAAACTGCAGGCAGAGAGAAAAAAACACATGTAGTTGCCGAGTGCAGACCACGCCCAAGCTCTGCTAATCCAGAGGCAAGCTTGGGAGTTAATAAGAAACACCTGGGGGAAGGGCAGTGCACGGGAGTTCAGGCACACTCTTATAAACCCCAGGGAACAGAAGGAAAGGAGAGCACCAGGAAAACAGAAGGAAAGAGAAGCACCAGGGAGACGGAAGGAAAGAGAATCAACAGAGACAGCACCAGAGAGGATTCCAGAGGGAAGCAGCACGCAGGAAGGCAGCATACTGGGAAGGAAGCTGTGAGAGAGAGTCACACGAGAGGCCTAACCAGGGAGAACGCTGGAGAAAGCAGAGGGGTTCTCAGAGGTGAAAGCCACGACCCAGAAGGAAGCCAGTACTGCAGGGGAACTGCATCTGGTTCTGGAGACAGGGAAGCTGTGCCTGGGAGGAGTGCTGACGAGGAGCAAGATACAGTAGCAGCAGTTTATGAACCTGCTGGGAAACTGCCAGCTCCAAAAAGGTGCGTGAATAAACCTGTAACAAAAAGTAACTTGAGCCAGTTAGAGGCATTGTGTCAGTTACTGAAGGGAAAGAGTTTCCACGTGCTTGGGGAAAAACCTGTGCATAAGGAAAAGTCTCACTGGAGGAAAGTGTTAAAGCTTTTAGAAGATATTAAGCCTGAGCTTTTGCAGGGTGACTTGAAATCAGAGTTACCAGACTCAAGTTATGAGGAGATGCAAATAGATCCTTATGAATCTGACAAGGAGTCAGATAATTCATTAATGGACTGTTCTCTATGTAAGAAGATGGAATAAGGAGTTCCTGGTTTGAAAGGGAGAAAGTCTTAAAGCCTAAAATGTTCTACAAAGCAGAGAGAGAAAACAGAGATAATGTTGCTTAGCTAGAGTTTGCTAAGAATCCTGTTTTATCTGAAGAAAAGAACATTTTCTTTTGGGTTTTGTAAAAAGAACAAAAAGCTTTATTTTGAATGCTGAAAGTTTTTGGGAGAAACAGCTACATGTGTTTGAAAGCTAACTGAAGCACTTACAGTACCTTGTTTTGGATAAAAGGTCTTTGGAATCTTGTTTGGAGAAAAAATCCTATTTTTGTTATGCGTTGAGCCTTTAAATGCTATAGCGGATGCGCTGTCGGGTAAGGTTTGCCTCTTTGCGGATGATACCAAAATCTGCAATAGAGTAGACACCCAGGAAGGGGTAGATAACATGAGGAGGGATCTAGCTAAGCTTGAAGAATGGTCTAGAATTTGGCAGCTGGGATTTAATGTTAAAAAATGTAAGGTCATGCATTTGGGCTGCAGCAATCCAAGGGAGCAATACAGTATAGGAGGTGAAGTACTTTTGTCCACTAAAGAAGAGCGGGACCTAGGCGTGGTTGTGTCTGATGATCTTAAAGTAGCTAAACAGGTAGAAAAGGCAACAGCAAAAGCTAGAAGGATGCTTGGGTGCATACGGAGAGGAATGGCTAGCAGAAAAAAGGAGGTGATAATGCCTCTGTATAAGTCTTTGGTGCGGCCTCATTTGGAGTATGGTGTGCAATTCTGGAGACCGCACCTTCAAAAGGATGTGAACAGGATGGAGTCGGTGCAGAGGGTTGCTACTAAAATGATTAATGGGCTTCGTTATAAAGCATATGAGGACAGACTTAAGGATCTTAATATGTACACCTTAGAGGAAAGGCGGGATAGAGGTGATATGATTGAGATGTTTAAATACCTCCGTGGCATAAATGTTCAGGGAGAGAGCCTCTTTCAATTGAAAGCAAGTTCTGCTACGAGGGGACATGGGATGAGGGTGAAGGGAGATAGATTCAGGAGTGATATGCGGAAATATTTCTTTACGGAAAGAGTAGTGGATCCATGGAATAGTCTCCCAGTGGAGGTGGTAGAGATGAGGACAGTAACTGAATTCAAAAAAGCATGGGACCAACACAGAGGATCTCTAAAGGTAAAAAGTGGACTGTTGTAGTTGTTATGGAAGGACAGACTAGATAGGCCATCTGGTCTTTTTCTGTCATCATGTTTCTATGAAATAATAAATTCCTGTGTTTGCCGTGAAAACCCTCGGGTCTCAACATTATTGTCTTGAAACCACACAACTACACCTGCCAGAAGCCTCGGCCCTGGGAAGACTCCAACCATTCTTTATTTAAAAGGACAATACAAAGGCAGGTCTGTGCCTATAGGCGTTTTGCTGGGCACGGGTTGCGATAATACATTATTTCAGCCTCTCACCTAGTTGCGGTTGAGACTTTTTACTGTGACATGTTCCTATTCGTAGCTTTAGCTCTGTTTCCTGTGCAAGCAGTTTGCAGACTTCCACACTTCCACAAATTCTAGCGACTATGTTATCAGTTTTTTGATATCAGTTCTCCTCCAGCTTGTCTCCCGTCCTCCTCCCTCCCTCCCTCCCTCTGTCAGTCTATGGTGGGTATACTTCTTATTTCTGCATGCCCCGTACTTGACTTACTGCCACAAGCTGTTCACAGTCTGCTCTTTGTCTCAGCAATGTATTTCTGTGCAAGCTTTTGCTCTTATATGGACATGGACATGACTTCCACTACAGGTCTGCTTCGGATCACTCTGTTAGTAAAATAGGCCACAAGGACCGCTTTTGGACGTAGTATGAAGTGGGCTTCAATCTGCTTCATCCCAACACCCTCTAAACAATTATTGCCAGAGTCTCTTGTTAAAGCTACCCCTGTGGGTACCATGTTGCTTGAATCAGATTGGGATTGGATTTTTAAGCTATTCTTTCCATTGCGAGAGAAAAAAAAATTAGGTTGTATTGTTTGGATGTTTCCTGACATTTCTGTTTAGACACAGCAGCACAGATGACAATTTTTGGCTTTAAGATTTCAAGTGCAGGAGTTAGGTGCAAATTTAAATTTAAAATATACATGCAAATGTGAAATCTGATAGCGATCTAATATATGTTTTTTATGCACCTGAACAATTGCATGCATTTTTGCTAGCGAAAAAGACCCCCAAAAATATAGTTCTTGAGGATGATTTGGCTGATTTTGCGGTTTAAAGTGGTGTGATATTGTAGGCTTTTCTTTCAGTGTAATAATAAGATACCTTATCATTTCCAAGAGTGACTTGCTGTTTAAATTGGTGAGACAATTGTTGACATTCTTGCTAAGGTAATGAAGAACTTTTTGTTCCTATTTTTTCTTTTCTTTTCTTTTTCCTTCCTCCTTGGATCAGATTTTCCTTATGCTTATGATGATAATCATAATGCTATTTTCCATTCAATTTAATAAAATAATATAACATGAAAAATACCAGTGCCTCAATGCTTAGATTATAAACCCTCATATCTGCTATGCATGAGCTAATTCCAAATGTTGCTATTTTATTAACTGATTCTCTTTTGCCTAGAAAGGGTTACAATGTCATAGCTAACACTGGGGTTCCATCCATCCTTGTCAGATAGTCTCTTAAATGAAAAAGTACAATGCTACAATGGAATCACTCTACCCAGGAGTTCTCCAGCAACAAGCAGGAAGTGAGTCCTCACATATGGGTGAGGGTGCCGACAGAGCCCGCGCAGAGCATTCCCCCAGCTTTCAAAGAAAGCCTTAGGGACATGCTACCAGGGATGCATAGTCCCCTTCCCGCCCAAGGGTGTCAAATTGTTCAGTCTCCTTTTTTCCATGGAGCCCAACGGATGTCTGTTCTGTTTCCCTGGAAAAATCCTTGCTAATTATCCTTAAAAAAGTTAGCTTCCCAATTTGCATACCGTTTCCTCTTCCCACCTCGAGTCGGCTCCAACCCTGGTGCTGTTCTTGGCTCCTTTTGATTGAGGCTCACCTCGACTGGTGTTTGCGCCATTTTTCGCCTAGGGGACGTTGACCCCAGCCAGGTGTCCCATCACCATGTCTCCCGCTGGGTTTAAAAAATGCGACCACTGCTGTCAAACCATGTCAGTTACTGACACCCTTGACTGCTGCCTGGGCCTGGACCATAACAGTACCTCCAAGCCCAGCACTTCCCGTGAGGCCCAGGCATCCTCTGAGTCCTGCGGTGGTGGTTGCTCCAAGGAGACCCCGGACCCCGAGAGAAAGAAGAAAAAATCCTCTAAGTCTGCCGAGGTTGCCCCGGAGAAACCCAGTAAAACCGTCTGGAGGGACTCGGGTGGCTCTGAAAAGTGCTCTACTAAGGTCCTCAAGAAGGATTCCTTGGCTGGCAAAGACCGTGCGAGGTTCCTCGAGACCGTAGTCCTCATCAAGGATGCACTCGCGAGAGTGCCAGCGCTGGGCCCAAGATCCTCGGTGCCCGTTCCAAAAGCCATGGAGCCTTCTGGCTTGGAAACCAGAATGACGGTCTTGGACCAGAACATCACTGCTATCCTGGCCCTGCAGCACGCAATAATGGCTGGTTCGTCCACATCATCTGTCCTGATGACTGGGCCCTCGACTACGGGGAATTCCCGATCGTTGAGCCAAGCTCTGAGAGCCACCGGCCTCGGGTAAGCACTCGGCGCTGGTCAAGATCTCAGTCCTGTTCCTCGGGCATCCGATCCTCCCCAGTCAGTTTCCGCAACTTGGATCCCAGGTCCTCCGGAGGCCGCCGACCTCGACGTTATGAGTCGCAGGACCTCAGGCTTGTCATTACCCCTCAACTGAGTGGGAGACCGATGATGAGGCATCCCTGGAAACCAAACTGCACCAAGATATTCCCTTGGACCCGTCTGCCCCGGTGCCATTCTTTTCTGGAGGATGTGGCCTTCCACATCTTTGTCAAGGATATGGCCAGAGCCCTCTCTGTGCAAACAGAGGCAGAGGAAGATCCACGCACCAAGGAACTGGAGATTCTCCAGTACAAGTCTCCACCCAAGGAAACTCTTACGGTGCCCGTGCTGCTGATCCTTGAGTGGCTGCTACTCAGAATGTGGGAGATGTCAGCATCGGTGCTAGTGATAAGCCGGTGCCTCAACGCCATGTACTACGTCCAGAAAGGCCCAGGTTCCACAAACCCCAACTCCCACATAACTCCATGGTTGTCGAGTCGACCATGCAGAAACTTAAGAGCCAGAAGACCCACTCCTCTGTCCCTCCGGGAAGGGATACCTGAGCCCTCGATGCCCTTGGGTGCAAGTGTTACCAGGGCTCCATGCTGGATTGCCGGATTCAAGCCTATGAACTGTACATAGGCATGTATCTGAACGCACTAACGCAGGAGTTGTCCAGATTTTCAGCAGGGCTTGCCGGGGAACCCTTTCAATGGCTCCCCTTTCAATGATTCCAGTCCCTGCCTTCCGAGATCAAGGACTGCTCTAAGTTCCTTTCCTAGGCAGCCTATGACTGCTTTGAGTCAGTGGCTCGGGTACTAGCGGCTGGCATTGGCACCTGGCGCCAAGCCTTGCAGACAGGCTGCTCAACATCCCCTGCACTAGGAAGAACCTGTTCAGCAAGCCTATGGCCGATAAGGTGGCCGAGATCAAGGCCGATGTGGTGACTTGACAGAGGCTCTCCAAAAAGACCTCATCCTTTTCCCATAAGAAACCATTGGGGAAAAGACCCCTGTCCCAAGGAAAAAGGGGTCCTTTCATCAGAGTCACCACTACCAGCCCTTCTCGGGCCAGCAACAGGGTTCTCACCTTAAAAAGCAAGGTCAGGGAGCTCAGAAACCAAAGGCACAGAAGCCCCATGCCCCAGCTCACACCCAATCAGGGGGAGCTTTTGACTTCCAGGGCAAGGCCTCCCCTCCCCTAGGAGACCTTCACCAGCCCACAGGGGGCCGTCTGGCACTCTTTGCCCACAGGTGGACCAAGGTCACCTCGGACCAATGGGTACTGCAGGTGGTAAGGGAAGGATACCTCCTCCACCTACAGCAGGTACCATCCAGGTTCTTCCTAGAAGAGTCGATGCAACCTCTCCTTCACCAGACCGTTCTGCTCTCAGAGCTTGCAGGTCTGCTCAGGGTCAATGCAGTGGAGCTGTACCCAAATGTCCATGGGGAAAAAGCTTCTACTCCAGATACGTCCTTGTACTAAAGAGAACTGGGGGCCTCAGGCCCATACTAGACCTGAGAAGCTTAAACAAGTTTCTGGTGAGGGAGAAGTTCAAGATGCTCTTATTTGGAACACTGCTGCCTTACCTCCACCGGGGAGATTGGTTGTGCTCCTTGGATTTAAAGGATGCATAAACTCACATCCTGATCCACCCCTCCTGCAGGCAGTACCTACAGTTTGTGGTTGGGGGAGGGCACTACCAGTATAGGGTGCTACATTTCAGCCTGGCCTCCTCGCCAAGGGTCTTTACCAAATGCCTTGCGGTTGTAGCCACCCACCTGCCAGGGGCATTTGTCTTGCCCTAATAGATGACTGGCTCATCAGGGCGGTACGGCCTCAGAGGTCAGTCAGACTGCAGAGTGTGTAACCCTCCTTCTGCAGCATGTGGGGCTCGTCATCATCTACCCCAAATCCCATCTCTCTCCACCCAAAGCTTGGAGTTCACAGGTGCTCAGTTGGACATGTTACAGGTCAAGGCCATCCTCCTCCCAAAAGAAAGGGCAAATACCTCAGGCAACTTGCAGGAGAAGTACAACACCACTGGTCAGTGCCTGCTTGTCTCCTCCTCCACCTGTTGTGCCATATGTCCACGACAGTCCACGTCACACCCTCAGCCTGCTTACACATGCGGACAGCCCAGTGGTGCCTCCGCTGGCAGTGGACTCAGGCTACGGGACATGGTATGGGTTACCCGCCAACTGGCAGAATCCCTCAACTGGTGGCAAAACTTGCAACACCTCCAGGTGGGAATGCCTTTCCAGGCACCCGTGCCTCAGAGGACCCTAACCGCAGTCCTCCCTCCTGGTTTGGGGGCACATTATAGAGACCGCCGCACACAAGGCAGCTGGTCTCAGGAGGAGTCACTCCTACAGATCAATCTCCTGGAGCTCAGGGCAATCTTATTGGTCCTCCGAGCATTCTGCCACCGCCTGCGACACTGGCCTGTGCTGATCCAGATGGACAATCAGATCGCCGTGTTTTATATCAACAAGCAGGAGGGCATGGGTTCGTACTCCCTCTGCCAGGAGGCGGTTGCCCTCTTCTCCTTATCAGCAACCAACAGCATGCTTCTGCGAGCGGTGTACCTCCTGGGTCAGGACAACTGCCTAGCAGACAGGCTGAACAGAGTCCTTCGTCAACATAAGTGGGGCTTAAACCCCAGAGTAATGAAGCAGTTCTTCCACCTCTGGGGCAGGCCCGTGCTGGACCTATTCGCCTCTGGAGACAACACACAGCTACCCCGCTTCTGCTCCCATCAGCCGCACTCGGAGAGAGTAGCGGCAGATGCCTTCCTGATCATATGGTCTGAGGGCCTACTCTGTGCGTTTCCACCAACCCTGCCTGATCGCCAGGACCATCTTCAAGGTTCAGAGCGAAAGGGCATTAGTTATACTGATTGCCCCTGGGTGGCCCAGGCAACCTTGATTCCCTCTGCTGCTTTAAGAACATAAGATATGCCATACTGGGTCAAACCAAGATCCATCAAGACCAGTATCCTGTATCCAACAGTCCCCAAAAGACACGGGTTCCACAATTTATTTTATTTATTTTATTTACATTCATTACATTTATATACCGCGCTATTCTGCATCAGTGCGGTTTACATTGAACAAACTGAAATTACATTAAACAGGGCATTATAACTTGGAGATAACTATTTTACAGGGAACATGGGCTATGGAGGGTTAAGTGGCTTGCCTAAGACCACAAGGAGCACCTGTGGGACTAGAAACCCCAGTCCTTCCGGCCCAAGGTTGCTGTCCTCTAGTGGGATTTGAACCCCCGACCTTCCGGCCTGAAGTACCTTGCCCCAACCACTAGGCCACTCCTCCACTCCAATACAATGCTTGTATTGGGGCAAGCAGTCGATATTCTGGGTCCACTTTAATAATGGTTTATGGACCTTTGCTCCAGGAAGTTGTCTAAACCTTTTTGAAACCCAGCTACACTAGCAGCTTTCACTACATCCTCCGGTAGCAAATTCCAAAATTTGATTACACGTTGAGTGAAAAAATATTTTCTCATATTAGTCTTAAATAGGTTACCCTGTAGCTTCATTGCATGCCCCCTAGTCCTTCTATATTTTGATGGCGTAAACAATCAATCTACGTTTACCTGTTCCACACTAAATTTATAGACCTCTATCATATCTCCCCTCAGCTGTCTCTTTTCCAGATTGAAGAGCCCTAATCTTTTTAGCCTCCCTTCATAGGGGTATCCTTCCATCCCCTTTACCATTTTGGTGACTCTTCTCTGTACCTTTTCTAATAATGCTATATCCTTTTTAAGATACGGCGACCAGAATTGCACACAATATTCAAGGTGCGGTCGCACCATGGAACAATGCAGAGGCATTATAATATCCTTTGTTTTATTCTCCATTCCTTTCCTTATGATACCTAGCATTTTATTTGCTCTCTTGACCACCGCTGCACACTGGGCGGAGGGTTTTAATATGTTATCCATGATGACGCCTAAATCTTTTTCCAGGGAAGTGGTTCCTAATGTGGAGCCTTGCATCATGTAACCATAGTTTGGGTTTGCACTTGTCCACATTAAATTTCATCTGCCATTTGGATGCCCATTCTTCCAATTTATCAAGATCCTCTTGCAATTTTCCACAATCCTCATGGGTTTTAACAATTTTGAATAGTTTTGTGTCATCTGCAAATTTGATTACCTCACTCGTTATTCCCATTTCCAAGTCATTTATGAATACGTTAAAAAGCAGCGGATCCAGCACAGATCCCTGGGGTACTTCACTATTCAACTTTCTCCATTGGGAAAATTGGCCATTTAGCCTTACCCTCTGCCTTCTATCTTTTAACCAGTTCCTGATCCACAATAGTACACTGCCTTCTATCCTTTCCCTGTCGGTGGCACTCCCAGTCCCTCTGGGCCGAGCCATAGACCTCCTGTCCCAGGAGGAGGGCTCCCTCCTCCACCCCAATTTGGGGTCATTAATGCTAACAGCATGACTGCTGAAAAGGTAGCTTTGGCCATTTTCAGTCTTCCAGGAGAAGTCGTGGAGATCCTACTGGCCTCCCGAAAACCCTCCAGCAGACAAGCTTATGCCTTTAAGTGGAAAAAGTTCTCCGCCTGGTGTGCGGACATGGAGGAGAATCCCTTCTCCCATGTGCAACTAGTACTTCAGTACCTACTGCACCTGTTACTCACCGGGCTAAAATCTAACTCGGTGAGGGTACATCTGAGCACCATAGCCGCTCACCACCACTCTATTGAGGGAAAACCCCTCTCATGCGAGCCCCTAGTCTCCAGGTTCCTCCGGGGCCTCCTGTTATCAAAGCCACCTCTCCGCCCTCCAGCAGCAGAGTGGGACCTCAACATGGTGATCTCCCAGCTCACCAAACTGCCGTTAAAGCCCCATGCCACTTGCCACCTGCAGTACCTGTCTTGGAAAGTGGCCTTTCTGGTGGCCCTCATGTCCACTCAAAGAGTGAGCGAACTCCAGGCCCTGGTAGCAGATCCACCTTATACAAGGTTCTACAAGAACAGGGTAGTGCTCCGCTCACGCCCCAAATTCCTCCTGAAGGGGATGTCTCCTTTCCACCTCAACCAAGAGGTGGTCCTCCCCACCTTCTTCCTGCGGCCTCATGCCGGCAGGGAGGAACTAGTACTTCATATACTAGAATGCAAACGGGCCTTGTCCTTCTACTTACAGTGGACTCAGGCCCATCGGAAAGCTCATCAGCTTTTTATGCCTTATGATCCCCATGACTAAGCGAACTCTGTCCACTTGGGTGGCGGACTGCATTGCCCTCGCCTATGAGCGAGTTGGCCTCTCCCTTGAGCACCAGATCACAGTGCATCACCTGAGGGCGATGTTCGCATTGGTGGCTGACCGCCGCTCAGTGCCGGTGATGGAAATCTGCACGGCCACCATATGGGCTTCAGTTCATATGTTCGAAGCTCACTGCTGCCTGGAGAGCGACTCCCACAGGGATAGTGTCTTTGGCCAAGCAGTACTCAATAATATTCTCGGGGTGTAGGCAACTCCTGCCCGCCGACCCTTCTCTATTCAGACTACCAGAATGATAGTGTCGCCGGATGCTAGGGTCTTGCAGAGTCTCGCAGTGGGGATTCACTTTCTGCAACTCATGGCTACCTGATTGGTCGCTGTTGGTGCTGTCATGGTTCGGTCCTCGGCAGCCTGGAACTAGGGAATCCCATATGTGAGGACTGACTTCCTGCTTGTTCCTGGATAAAGCATAGTTACTTACCTATAAGAGGTGTTCTCCAGGGACAACAGGAATCATTCCACCACAGCCCTCCCTCCTCCCCTGGGAGTTGCCTCTCTACCTTGTTTTATTTTTTACTGCCGTTCCAGCTATGTCATCTGACTGAGCAAGATGGCGCCCTTGGGCGGGAAGGGGAACCACACATGCATGGTAGCATTCCCGAAGGCTTTCTTTGAAAGCTGGGGAAATGCTCCATTGGTGCCAGTGTCACCCATATGTGAGGACTGATTCCTGCTGTCCCTGGAGAACACCTGTTACAGGTGAGTAACTATGCTATACTGCTGTACCTATCGACTAAGGCCTCCACCATGCCCTGTGAGTCCAACTGGGCCACTGCCACAGATATCAGTATGCTAGCCACAGCAGGTTGGGGAGCAGTGCAATAAAATTACCCTCTAAATATCCAAAGTGAAGCATTACTTCAACAGGTACCTAAGCTCCACTGACTGAACAATGGCTGGGAAAAATTGTATTGCCAAAGCGGTTGCCTCTGTTGCAGCTTCTTCCTCTGTCCAGACAGATAACCCAGTGCCAGTTGAGGGACCGGTTCCATGTGCAAGATGCCTCATGAAACAAGTGGAGGATCTCAATTGGCGAGGCTGAGAAGCATTTGAAACAGTGAGAAGTACATTGATGAGATGGTTCTTGAAGCATCCAAGCTCTCTGACAGAGGTGAAGATGGTATGCTACAGAATGAAGAGAGTTGGACATGAGTCACCAGAGCCTGCTGAATCAACAATCCAACTCCTCCAGCCCTCGAACTGAAGAACCAGTATGTAGTCCCTGGAAGTGGAGGAGGTGAAAGCATCCCAAGAAAGGGAAATACTAGAGCTGAAGCACCCCAAAGATGTAGAATCGGGGACCACAAGGAAACAGAAAGTAGTGGTGATTGGTGACTCTCTTCTGAGGGGTACTGAGGCGTCCATCTGCCGACCAGACTTGATATCCAGGGAGGTGCTGCTGTCTGCCAGGTGCCAAAATCCAAGACGTTACAGAGAGTTTGCTGGGACTCATCAAGCCTACTGACTATTATCCGATGTTGCTCATCCATATCTGCACAAATGATACTTCTAGGTATATCCGAGTATATCAAGAGTGACTTAATGGCTCTAGGACGGAAGGTGAAGCAGATAGGTGCACAGATGGTGTTCTCTTCAGTCTTCCCTGTTGAGGGTAAAGGTTAAGGGTTAAGGCTGAGGCAGAGAAGCTCGCATTCTAGAGATGAATGCATATTAGCGTGGATGGTGTCATTGAGAACATTTTGGTTTCCTGGACCATGGGACCACAGGCTGCAGAGCAGAGATGGCATCCACCTATCCAAGAAGGGTCAACGTGTCTTCCACATCAGACTGGCTAACCTACTGAAGAAGGCTTTAAACTAGATTCATTGGGGATGGGTGAAAAAAGCCCCCAGGAAAGTATAAGCCCTCAGGTAAGTAAAACATTAAATACCTCTGTAGAAATGGGTAAAAGGGGCAACATCTGGAAAGCAGTCTGCATAAATTCACAAAGTATGGGAAATAAGAACCCAGATGTTGAGTCTTCAATGCAATGATTCCCAAACCTCCCTCCCTGCCAGTCGGGTCTTCATGATATCCACAATGAAAATGCATGAGAGAGATCGGCATGCACTGCCTCCATTTATGCAAATCTCTCTCATGCATATTTATTGTGGATATCTGGAAAATCCAATGGCTGGGGAGGCCCCAGGATAGGTTTGGGAACCCCTGTTTTAATGGAAGAGGCTGACATGGATTTAGTGGTGGTTACAGAGACATGGTTCATGTACAACCAGGACTGGGATGTAATTATACCAGGCTATACTTTATTCAGGAAGGACAGGGTAGAAAAAAGGGGAGGAAAAGTGGCACTATATGTGAAAAAATAAGATTAAAGCTATAGAATTACAGGGCTTGAAAGACAGTGAGGAGGCACTGTTGGTTAAACTAGAAAGAGGGAACAGGAAAACCATTTGCATTGGTGTGATATGCATATCTCCTTCACAGGGAGAAGAAGTGGACAGAGATTTAATAAAAGACATACACAGTATTGCCATGAAAAGAAAAGTACTGCTGATAGGTGTTTTCAATATGCCGGATGTTGATTGGCACATTTCTGCTGTGGTGCCATTTAGAAGTAAGGAGATCCTGGATTCTCTACAGGGAGAACTATTCTGGTAACTGGTAACAAAGCCCACATGTGAAGGGACCATACTGGATCTAGTGCTTACTAATGGCAAAAGTGTTTCTGATGTTAGATTTGGGATATCATCTCGCATCCAGTAATCACCAGATGGTGTGGTTTACTATTAAGACTAGAGCTGATAAAATCCATTCAAAAGTTGAGGGTCTTAGACTTCTGGAAAACTAACTTTGCCAAAATGGCAGAATACCTCAAGGAGTATTAGCAGGATGGTAATAGCTGGAGTATGTAGAAAAGCAAAGGGCTAAACTGAAAGGAGATATTTAAAGCACAGCAAACCTTTTTGTTAGAAAGGTAAATAAATGTAAAAGGAAAAGGAAGCCACTATGGGCCCCATTCTGTGAGGCGACTGGCGGGACTGAATGTCCCAGTGTGACGTGCAGCCCTGCTAGCCATCCTGCCCCGATTCCCTATTCTTCTCTCCCTGCATGCACAGAGTAGAACGGGGGCAGCACAGGGCGGAGCAGGGGCGGGCCGTGGATGGGCCAGGCACACAGATGTACAGGGCTGATTCAGGTCACAGCCCTGAACGTCCGGGATGCACTGGGGGGGACTCACAGATTATTCCACCTTGGAGATGGAATGAGCGTAAGGCGCCCATCTGCCCTGGCCAGGCAGCCCCCCAGAAGCATTGGGGTGAGGGAGGTGAGTCCCCGCCGTCCAGCTCTATCCCTGGTGGACTCTGCTGGGCCACGGGAGAGCTGGGCAGAGGAGTGTCTGGCACCTGCACAGCAGCAGATCTTCAGGAACAAGCAGGAATGTAGTCTTCACATATGGGTGACATCAGGTACCTACGGAGCCCATATGAGAAGCTTCCCAGCTACAATAGGAAAGCTTTTGGGAGCTCTCCACCACACCTGTACCACTGCCTTCCCGCTCTCCCAACTCCCTCTCCTCATTTCTTCTTTTTCCACAGAGCCAGCAGGTCAAAATCCTGTCACCAAAGAAAGAACTTGAAAACTTTTCCAAAGCGCTTCTACCTCACTGCCACCGGTATCGTCCATTTGTGGTATCATTTTTGTCTTTTGATATTTCTAAAAATATTATTTTATTTTCTTTACATTTTTTCTTAAGTTTTCCTCAAGGTCTCGTGCCCTCTCAGCCTTGGCCTACCATCTTCATGATGGACAAATCCTCGAATGGGTTCAAAATATGTACCAAGTGCTCCAGCACCATTTTGGTTGCAGGTAAACACGACTGGTGTCTGAAATGCCTTGGTCTCGACCATATTCTCCAAGCCTGCTCCCTCTGCAAACAGATGATGAAGAGAGGCCTAGGTAACCTGGCCAAAATGCCCTATGGACATAGACTCCCTGGACTTCTCCAATATCAAATCATGCGTCACTAAAATGACGCAATGGCTAAATGAACACAATCTACAAATTAGCTTCAAGAAAACAGAAGCATTATTTGTTTCTAGAAATCAAAAATTTACCCCTCCAACAGAAATAAAAATTGAAAGCATAAGCATCCCCATAAAAGATGAAATAAGATACCTTGGCGTTATCATAGACAGAACGTTAAGTCTAACAACACACATCAGGAATACAACAAACACAATATATAATAAATTAAGATATCTTAAAAATCTAAAACCATTATTATCAAATCTGGACTTCAGATCAGTCCTTCAAGCCCTGATCCTGCCTCACTTAGATTTTAGTAACATAATTCTTCAAGGTATTCCAAAACATGCTTTACACCAACTAAAAGTAGCACAACATGTTGCTGCAAGAATGCTTATAAATGCAGGTCCAACTGAACACATAACCCCTATACTGTACAAACTTCACTGGTTACCTATTGTGGTAAGGAGAGGGCAGCCCAGCCTGGAGAAACAAAGAGAAAAGGGACTTTTTCCTCTTTGCGGGGGATGGGTGCACCTGAACACATATACCAAACTAAAGGCAGTGAGAGAAACCACAGCTGTAGAGCTAGGCTAAAGCCCCATCCAGACTCCATAGCAACCCTGGGTAAGGGTAGGAGTTACATGGGGGTGGAGTCAGAAGGGGAGGTGCCCTGCTCAGCGCTTAAGTTGGAGCAAACAGAAAAGAGAAAAGACAAGCCAGAGAAGGGAGGCAAGCCAAGCAAGCAAGGCAAGGAAGCCAAGGAGGCCACGGAGAGCCAGAACAAGAACAAAGGTAGCCAGCGCTGCAGCCAAGAGAGCAGCAGACAACACTCCCAGGAGAGGACCAAACACAGTGGCAAGAGGGAGAGAGACAGAAGGTTGGTGGTGGAGAAGCCAAGGCAAGAGAGCTCAGACTCCTCTGAAGAAAGGTCTGTCTTCAGGCAGAGGAAATCTCGGGTAGCTGAGAGGAAATCCTACAATGATTCCCTGACTAGCTCTGAGGCAGAGATAGTTACAGCCAGCAGGAACTCCAGCCGTGAAACTCCCATAGTAAAACTCCAAGGTTAGGAGAAAGAAACCAGAGAGAGCTAATGTTTGTATCTCTTGCTCAGATTCTGAGGATTAGATCTGGAAAAACCCAGAACAGAAGGAAGGGGTTTTTAAAGAAAGCTGAACAAGGAAAGCCTGCTAGGGTTCTGCCAAAGGAAGGGAAGGCAGTACAGTGGGATAGGCTGTTTGAGCTTTTAAAAGACATTAACCAAAAAGTACCTGAGCAGTTCCAAGATTCCCCAGCAGCCAGCTCAGAAGAAAGCATGGAAGTGGATGATAGGGAGAGTGACCAGGAATCCACATGTTCTGAGATGGAGTGTGCTGTATGCATTGGTGCTAATTGAAAGAAACCAAAATAGTGGGGAAGAATTAAGAAAGCTGTTATCAGTTTGGCATAGCTGAAAGCAAGAAAGAAAAGGGAGAAGGAATCCTATGTTGAAGCAATAAGATTCTTTCCTACAGAAAAGTGGATAGAGCAATCAAGTCTGTGCTAGACAGCTGAATCTGTTTAATTGTAAGCAGCAAGGAGAGAGCTGGCAGCACTGCTGAGCTTGATTGTGGGTTGTATCCACATGTACCTTTGTTAACCCTAAAGCAAGAAGCCTCTTAAAGGAAAAAGGGGAAAAGAAGCTATTGTAAATAATTCCACTGAAACACTGTTTTCATGTTCTTTAATTTGGAGAAGTTTATCCTTGTTTCTTTTTGCTGAGAGTGAAAGTTTCTTTAAGGACTGTAACCAAGTTGGCTTAAACGGAACCCAATAAAATTCCTGTGCGCTTTAAACATCCACTTGGTTTTACTTTGAGTTCACAACTATACCTTTGGAACAAAGGAATACAAGATGGACTCCCGTCCCTACTAGGCAACCGCCTAGGAGGGGCGCGAGCGCCACACTATACAAAGTAGGATAAAATATAAAGTTATCATAACAACATTCAAACTGATAAGAGATATAGCCCCATCATATCTAACTGATCTACTGACAATTCATTCAAGGACCAGAACAGTGAGACAAAGGAACCTGAATACACTACTTGTTCCAAACAACTTTTCAAAACTCAATAAAACTACAACAAATAGGGCATTCAGCTTCAATGCTCCTTTAATATGGAACGCTCTGCCGGATAAACTCAGAGATATCACAGATCTTTAAGCATTTCGAAAAGATCTTAAAACTCACTTATTTATAGAGTACTTTGTAGACTCATTCCCAATAGATGAAATATTTCCCACTTAAACTCATGTATACTCATATTCATTAATTCACAACTTACTTTTTCCTTTTTCTTACTCTATCTTACAATACCCAATTCTCCACATTATCACATTTACTCTTTACACTAATAATTCTAGTGAACTACAATACATTTTTCCTTGCTCAGATAAGATGATAAGATTTTTGAAATTTGTAAATATTTAAATCTGTATATATGTTTAAACTATCTATATACCTAATCAGCATTTACTTAGCATTGTAACCCTCAAATTACCTTTTTTATTATATACAATTTAATGTTCACTGTAATTTCAATTGTTTGAATAAGTTTCAATGTAATGTTCAAGTTTTGTTCTATGTAAACCGCTTTGATTTTTCTGAAAGGCGGTATATAAAACCGTTCAATAAATAAATAAATAAAAGGTTTGGTGAACTCTTCCCATTGGACTCAGTGTCATTGGTCTTGACTTCCTCGAGAGCATCTTCATCTTCCCAGGCACAGAAGCCCTGAGAACCCAGAGAGAGGTTGAAGGAATCGAGCGAGAAGTCCAAAGTTTCCTCAGGAAAGTCACGGGAATCGAGGGAAAGATCCCGCTCTGAGCATCAGGATTCTCCCTGGATCTCTTTGGACTTTGGCCATCAGTCCAAGCATCCCCAGCAGGAGGACTTGTGCTCCAGAGCCTCGGTGGGGAATCGTGAGGCTCCCTAGGCCTTGACCTCTGGAGATCCCCCGATGCCTTGCACTGGTATGGTGGTGACAAGCCCCGTTATTGTGGTGGACCAGATGCAGGTAACCTCCTTGGATCAATGTATGCTATCCTTGGAGTGAACTTTAGCGGTCCTCCTCGAAGCATCGGTTCCACTTGCACTGACAGCTGGAGGATCGCAGACCTTGGCATCGACATCTATATCGCCATTGGCACCAATCCAGTCTGCTTCAAGGCCCGATGCCCCAGCACCAACACTGGTCTTAGCAATGGGCACCTCTTGGACGCTGCTTGCTGTGCTTGACCCCGAATGTATCGAAGAGCATGGCAATGATCGCATCCATCACATCAGCGTCGACATCGTCGATACTGACCCGAGTCAGACTCTGATACTTAGAATTCTGATCACCGCTTCTTCGATTCAATGGACTTCCATGATGTTGTCTCAGATCTCTCGTCTCCAACCACTAGTACTTAGAGGAAATCACCACCAGAGGACATGTTCTTCAAGGAATTTATCCGGGACATAGCAGTGGGCTTTGTCATAACGCGGAACCTATGAAGGAAATAGTTTTAGAAAAAAAACCTGTTTTACATGGAACTGAGAAGATGCAGAGAGCGCAGTTCCAGCGCAGCACAGCCAGAGGGCGTATGAGCAGTTCCACAGAGCCAGAAGCAACGTGCTCTGACACTGATTGCATTAGTAGCAAGCAGTTTCACCTGAGATCAAGCCCAAAATGTTCAAACCAAAAATCCCTTTATAAAGGAAACCAGATGGTAGAAGAGGGAGGCAGCAGCAAGGAGAGCAGTAGTAAGAGCCAGCAAAGCAGCAAGGAGAGCCATGGAAGCAACAGGAGCGGCGAAAGTAGCCTAACCAGGAACATAGCCAGAAGCACAGCAAGTATCACTGCATGAGGCTCAGCAAGAGGCTCAGGATGGAGCACAGTCTGGAGCAGCAGTTTGGATAGCTGTGGGAAAAGGAACCGGGAACAGGACAGCTACCACATGCAGCCAACTCAAAGAGACAGAATCCAAAGGAGTTTCACTCAAAGGGATAGAGTCCAGAGAGGCCAAACATATTGGGACAGAGTCCATAGCAAAGCAAACAGAAGAAGCAGTCTGCCAGATAAAAGCAACTCTCCTAGCCCAAGTAAGTTCATTGTATCAAACCAGCAAGGAACAAGGAGGGGAAGTTCTACTACAGAGATACCTTTGCTAAGAACCACAAAGGGTGGAAATCCATACCGGGTTTGCCTGATAGCCCTGAAAGCAGAGCACTGCATAGAACAGCTTGTCTGCCTGAGAAAGCACATTACAAGGAGAGCTCTGGGTGTGGCAGCTTAGAGAAGCCAAGGTATGCAAAATCCTTAATTCTAAGAGAAAGTTTTACTGATGAAAACCCCGTTCAAAGAGTTAAACTTTATAAGGGGAGAAGAAGTAAAACTGACCTTTTAAAAGCATTTCCCCAAAGCTTAGTAAGAGAGTTTTATGGGAAGCAAAAGAATCCCTGTGAGGAGTTAACAGGGAGTGAAAATTATCATTCATCTGAGGAGGGCAGTGACCCTGAGTCAATGGACTTTGAATATGAAAACAGTATTCCCATTCCTCAGGAGGAGCCAATGGAATGTAATCTTTGTTCAGCAGCTAGCATGAATTCCCTGCAGGATTTCTAGAGAGAGAAGAACTCTGCTGATGGTGAAGTTTGTAACCATTTCTCTGCTGATATATTAATTTGTTTTGATTTAAAAGAAGCCTTAGCCCAGACTTACACTTAACTGTGAAACCTATAACAGTTGATTGTTTGAAATGTTGGTGGAACCTTTTTGTTAAAGAGAGACTGTATTTACTTTCTTTGTGTCTTACTGGACCTTAGCGTTGACCGGGGAAATAAAGCCTTGTTACTCTACACTTTGGCTTGAATCATTCTTCATAAGGAGTTCTGTACTACAAGGACCAGAATCCTCTAGGCCCTTTAAGTCAATCACTCCTTAAAAATTAATTAAATGCGCCAGATGCTCTTACTCCAACCAGCCACTAGGGGCACCTGGTGACAGCTTATCGATCCTTGCTTCAGCAGAACTAGAACTGAGGGTGGAGGAGCTGGAGATCCTCCAGTACCCTACAGCCCTAAAAGAAGCCGCAATCCTCCCGGTGCATCGCATCCTCCACAACTTGATTCTCCAGATGTGGGAGACCCCTCTCACAGTATTGCCCATTAGCCAGCAGCTCGATACCATGTACAGGGTAGCAGATTGTCCTGGTTTTCAAAAAACACAATTACCTCACCACTCCATGGTGGTTGAATTGGCAATGCATCGGATCAAGAGTGGCAAAAACCACTTTTCGATACCCTCAGGGAGGGAATCCAAGAATCTCGATTCCTTTGCTCGCCGTTCCTTTCAGGCTTCAGTGCTAGCCAGCTGGATCAACTTTTACATCCTCAATATGGGAATGTTCCTCAAGTAACTCATTAAGGACTGGGAAGGATTTCTACCATTCCTTCCCGAGGAAAAGAGGCCTGCCTTCCAGGCTGTGCTTGCAGACAGCCAAAATGTTTCAAATTTTGTAAACACAGTGACCTTTGACACCTTTGAATCCACCAGTAGGGCCTCAGCTATTGACATAGGAGCATGCAGATTAGCATGCCTTCAAGCATCAGATCTGGGATAATGGGTCCAGGACAAGCTTGGTAACATCCCCTGTACAGGAGAGAACCTCTTTGGTAAGAACTGGAGGGATAAGGTTGGAGAGCTGGAAACCGATGATACAAATCTTAAAAGGCTCTCCAGGAAGACTGCTGACACAACAAAGAAAAAAGCAGCAGTTAAAAGACCCTTCTGTCCCAAGAAGAGATTCTACTCCTCCTATTCTCACCCTGCTTATAATTATCAGCCCCAACAAAAGCAGCAGGGACCCAAGCATGCCAAGAAGCCTAGAATAGCCAAACCATAGCCAGCCACCCAGGTACCTGCAGCACCTAGCTTTTGACTCTAATCTAGGGAGCAAAGCCAATCTGTCCCTGTAGCTTCAAGAACCTCCAAGCATTCCAGGGAGACTCTGCCTTTTCTCACATTGGTGGCATTCCATCACCATAGAGCAGTATCCATAGTCCAGGGAGGTTACAAAGTGAATTTTCAAGAATACCCCCCATCATTTCAGGGAGGACTATTCCACCCAGTCCTCCCCTCAGTCACCAATCTTCTTTCCCAAGGAGCCATAGAAGTAGTTCCGCAAAACCAACTGCTAAAGGGTTTCTACTCCCCTTACTTCCTCATCCCAAAGAAATCAGGGGGCTACAGAAACATTCTTGACCTCAGAGAACTCAACAAATTCTTAGTCAAGGAGAAGTTCAAAATGCTCTCTTTGGGAACTCTGCTTCCCTATCTGTAGGAGCAAGTCTGGCTGTGTTCCCTAGACCTCAAAGAGGCCTACACTTATATCCTGATACATCCAGACTACAGGCAGTATCTTCACTTCACATGTGAGGGCACCCATTATCAGTACAGGGTCCTCTCCTTCAGCCTTGTATCTGCACCAAGAGTCTTCGCAAAGTGCATGGCCATAGTGACCATATATCTTTGAAACAACAAAATCTTTGTGTTCCCTTACTTAGACAACTGGCTGATAAAGGCAGACTCTCCTGGAGAACTGTGCTCATCTCTTCAGCAAACACTTTCACTATTGTAACACCTGGGGTTTGTCATAAACTTCCCAAAGTTACATCTCATGCCAACCCAAAGGTTGAAGTTCATCGGCGCTGTATTAGATACTCAACAATCCAGGGCCTGCCTTTCTCTAGACTGCATGAACAGACTTGTGGACCTAGCCACTCACATGCGCCATCAGAAAACTGCAATGGCTCAAGTTTTTCTGTGCCTGTTAGGCCATATGGCATCCATAGTGCATGTAATACCATATGCAAGACTGCATATGCAACTAACACATTGGATCCTCTCATCACAGTGGACCCAGGACACGGGGAATCTACGGGATATCATTCAAGTGACACACCCTCTGGCTGAATCACTCCTCTGGTGGTATACGCCTACAAATCTCATAGGGTCACCTGTTCAGATGCCCCAACCTCAACACACCCTGACTACAGATACTTCCAAGCTCGGTTGGGGAGCCCATCTAGATTCCATCTCCAAACAAGGACTACCCTTCCAACAGCCAGATCCTGGTCAGGACAAACAATCAGGTGGCAGTGTTTTACGTAAGCAAACAAGGGGGGACAGGTTCTCTTCCTCTATGCGAAGAAGCCTGTCGCCTATGGAACTTCGCCATTCTCCTTCACATGCACCTCTGTGCAGTTTATATTCCAGGAGAGATCAATCACTTGGCGGACAAACTGAGTCGGATCTTACATCCACACGAGTGGACCCTACATCCGGACACAGTGGCATAGATCTTCAAAATCTGGGGACCCCAGTCATTGATCTCTTTGCCACTCCTCAGAACTCTCAACTTCCACAGTACCATCCAAACTCAGTCTGGCATCCAAGGCCTTCCTGATTCACTGGAATCGGAAATGGCTTTATGCTTTTCCCCCCATACCTCTGATCCTAAAGACCTTCCTCAAACTCCAAGCAGACAAGGGAACTTTCATCCTCATAACCCCCCGCTGGCCCCGTCAACCTTGGTTTCCCCTCCTACTTCAGCTGACATAGACTACTCTGATTCCATTGGGATCCAACCAGGGTCTTCTGTCCCAGGAAAACGGAGAAGTCCTGCATCCCAATCTGCAGTCTCTCCACCTGACTGCATGGATGCTAAGAGGATGATTTTTCAACATCGACAGCTATGAAAGACATCCTCCTTTTCTCCAGAAAGCCCTCCACCAAGCGAACGTACTCTTTCAAATGGCATAGATACGCTTCATGGTGCTCTCAAAATAAGCACAATCCTTTTGAGGCATCAGTGCCAACGTTTCTTCAATACCTTTTGCATCTGTCCTATTCAGGACCAAAACATATTCAAAACATGCTCACCTCAGTGCTATTTCAGCTTTACATAAATCTGCAGATCAGGGGTCTCATTGCGAGACAATTTTGTGCGGCCCGCAACGCATGGCTGGATGGCGGCTGCTGCTGCCGCCGCCATGGCAGCAGCAGAATCGAGTGTCCCACAGCCTCCCCTTTGCCCGATAGAGCCCTCCCTCCCTGCATCAGTCCCTTCGGCGCGGCTTTCAGAGCCGCGAAGGGAGAATTTCCCTTTCGCGACTCTTAAGCCCGCCGGGGCTGATGGGATTTCCCATCAGCCCCGGCAGGCTTAACAGAGCCACGAGGGAGAATCTGGAAATGGGCTGATGGGGGGTTAGGACTGGAAGTGGGCTGATGGGGGGTTAGGACTGGTAATGGGCTATGAAGGGCTAAGACTGAAAATGGAGTGATGGGGGGCTTAGGACTGGAAGTGGGCTGATAGGGGGCTTAGGACTGGTAATGGGCTATGGGGGGGCTAGGACTGGAAATTGGCTGAGTGGAAGGGGAAGCTTGAACTGCAAATAGCTGATGTGGACGGGGGCTTGGAATGGAAATGGGCTGAGTGGAAGGGGGGCTTGAACTGCAAATAGCTGATGGGGAAATGGGCTGTGAGGGGAGGGAGCTAGGACTGGAAATGCGCTGAGTGGGGGGGATAGGACAGGAAATGGGCTGATGGAGGGGCTAGGATAGGACTGGAAATGGGCTGTTGGGGGGAGCTAAGATTGGAAATGGGCTGTAGTGGGGGCTTGGATTGAAATGGACTCATGGAGGGGCTAGAACTGGAAGTAGGCTCCTGGAGGGCTTGGATTGGAAATGGGCTGAGTGGAGGGGAGCTAGGATTTGACATGACTGATGGTGAGCCTAGGAAGGGACTAGAAATGGGCTGATGTGGGGCTGGGATTGGAAATGAGCTGATGGAGGGATCGGAGAGCCCGGTTTAATGGCGAAACTCACCCATATTAAAAAAAAGTGCTACTGAGTGCAGATCGAATGCAGGAGAGGCTGGCATGTTGAGAGGTGAATGAGGAGCTCTTGCTGTTGTTCTGGCCCTGAGATTTGGCTGCCTGAGGGTGATTTTCGTTCCCTGGATGGCTGCGGCCATTACCACGAGTAGGTGGAACGCAAGAGGGGTCCTGTGTTCCACATGGCCCGAGCGGGAAGCTGATCCATCCAGCAGAGACGTGAGACATCCGGTGGGTGACTCTGAAGAGAACACAAGGTAAATTCCCCCTCTGGGCACTATGAGTCAGCACTGTGTTCTTATTATGTTGACTTTTTTATTGACTTTTTCCATTGTAAAAAAAAGTTCCGACGATGCAGCCCGTGGGTTACTTTACAAGACCTCATTTGGCCCTCAAAGCAATTTGAGTTTGAGACCCCTGCTGTAGATGGTCGACCCATCTCCACCATTCCTCTAGTAGCATGTTTCATGAGAGGCCTACTCCTCTCCAAGCCATCTCTTCGACCACCCCCAGTAGCGTGGGATCTTAATGTGGTATTGACTCAGGTTCTCAAACCTCCATTTGAGCCCTTAGCCAACTTCCCATCTACAATACTTGTCTTTGAACGTTATATTCTTCATTGTCCTGAACTCAGCCAGGCGCATCCATCATATACCAGATTCCATCATGATAAGGTGACATCCCCACTTTTTATCAAAGGTGGTGTCATCTTTCCACATATTAATCAGCCAGTAGTCCTTCCGATCTTCTTCCCAAGACCTCATGCATCCTGTGCAGAGGCAACACTGCACAGACTTGACTGCGAAAGGGCTCTGGCCTTCTATCTCCAAAGGACTCAGGATATTGGAAAATCCTCACAATTATTTGTGTCCTTTGACCACAACCACTTGGATCTTCCTGAAACGAAGCGCACGCTCTCCAGATGGATAGCAGACTGCATGTCACTAGCATATGACAAAGCAGGCCTTTCCCTCACCGGGCACATTACTGCTCATAATGTCTGAGCCATGGCAATATCGGTAGCAAACGTATGTTCAGTAGCCATTGACGAAATCTGCATGGTCCTCCATCCACACCTTTGTTGCCCACTACTGCTTGGACAAGGACTCCCACCGGGATGCGGCCTTTGGCCAGGCGGTCCTTCAACATCTCTTTGGAACATAATGACAACTCCTACCCCCTCCCCTATATTCTTACCAGATCTCCTTGGCGGGGAAGTCTAGGTTAACCTGACCTTGTCCAACTTTCTGACCCGGTCTAACTCTTCTGAGATCTGGGAGCTAGGGAGTCCCATATGTGAAGACTACATTCCTGCTTGTTCCTGGAGATAGCACAGTTACTCACCTCTAATAGTTGATCTCCGGGACCAGAAGGAATTTAGTCTTCACAACCCACCCTCCTCCCCTTGGAGTTGTAGGGTTGTTTTTCTTTTTCTTTTTTCACTCCTTCTTTTCAGCTACAAACTCAACTGAGGAGAGGGAGTTGAGAGAGCAGGAAGGCAGTGGCGCAGGCACGGTGGAGTGCTCCCAAATGTTTTCCTATTGGTAGCAGGGGAGCTTCCCGCGCGTGCCCCATCAGTGCCCAATGTCACCCCTAGGTGAAGACTACATTCTTGCTGTTCCCAGAGATCAGCTGTTACAGGTGAGTAACTATGCTGTATGGGGGAGGCCTGTCCATCCTACTGGCTGTACGTCCCCCGTGGCTGCTGAAGGGGCATGCTGGGCCGTCTCGTTGCCCGATCCTGCACCCGTGTGATGCAGAATCAGGTATAACGGAGCCCATCCTGTTCAGAGGCATCCAGATGGCCCAGATGTGCCCCTTCTGGGACTGGGCTCTATGGTTCTCAAAAGAAGTAGCTGAAAATGTGAAGAAAAAGACAGTGGCCTTCATAAAATACGAGAGATCACAGAGAGAGGAAGACAAGCCTCACTATTTGGAAAAATTTGGAGAAGCTAGCAAAGTAGTCAGGAAAGCAAAGATACAAAAAAAAGACAAAATAGCCAATACAATAAAATGGGGAGACAAGACATTTTTCAGATATGTTAGCAAGAAGGGGAAGTGCAAATATAGTATTGTCAGACTCCAGGGTGAAGGAGAGGAATATGTAAAGCTGATGAGGATAAAGCAGAATTGCTTAACAAATATATTTGTTATGTGTTCACAGTTGAAGGGCCCGGAGCAGGACCTCAGGAAACACCCACAAATAGGAATAGAAGTGAAGGGGATCTTGAATGATTTTCAGAAGACTGTGTTTGTGAGCAACTGGCTAAACTAAAAGTAGACTGGGGCCAGATGGGATACATCCTAGACTATTGAAGGAACTTGGGGAAGTTCTAGTGGCTCCACCTTCTGACCTTTTCATGCTTCTTTAGAGTTGGGAGTAGTCCCCAGACTGGAGAAAGGCGCATGCGGTCCCTTTACAGAAAAGCAGAAGTAAGGATGAGGTTGAGAACTATAAGCAGGTTATGTGGCAAATAAATTAATGGAAATGCTGCCAAAACAGAGGATATTGTGGTTTCTGGAGTCCAATAGATTGCAGGATCCAAGACAGCATGGGTTTACCAGAGGCAGGTCTTGTCAGACAAATCTGATTGATTTATGTGATTGGGTGACCGGAGAGTTGGACCGAGGGACAGCCCTAGATGTGGTGTACGTAGATTTCAGTAAAGTCTTTGTCACCATTCAACACAGGGGACTTATAAATAAATTGAGCACCCTAGGGATGGACCCTAAAGTGACTGACCTGGTTAGAAATTGGTTGAGTGGGAGGTGACAAAGGGTGCACGTAAATGGAGCTCACTCTGAGAAGAATGTTACCAGTGGTGTGCTGCAGGGATCTGTGCTTTGTCCGATTCTTTATAACATTTTTGTTAGTGATATTGCGGAAGGGTAATCTGATAAAGTTTGCCTCTTTGCGGATGATACCAAAATATGCAATAGAGTAGACACCCAGGAAGGAGTAGAGAACATGAGGAGAGATCTAGCTAAGTTTGAAGAATGACTGAAAATTTGGCAGCTGAGATTTAACGCTAAAAAATGCAGGGACATGCATTTGGGCTGCAGAAATCCAAAAGAGTGGTACAGTATAAGGAATGAAGTACTTTTGTCCATGAAAGAAGAGTGGGATATGGAGTGATTGTTTATGATGATCTTAAAGTGGCTAAACAGGTAGAAAAAGTGATGGTGAAAGCCAGAAGGATACTTTAATGCATAGAGAGAGGAATGACCAGCAGGAAGAAAGAAGTGATAGTGCCTCTGTATAAGTCTCTGGTGAGACCTAATTTAGAGTATTGTGTGCAATTCTGGAGATCAAAAATGTATAAACAGGATGGAGTCAGTGCAGAGGGTGGGTACCAAAATGATCAGTGGTCTTCATTATAAACCATATGGGGACATAGAGGCGATATGATGGAGACGTTTAAATACCTCCGTGGCATAAATGCATGGGAGGAAAGCCTCTTTCAATTGAAAGAAAGTTCTACAATGAGGGGGTATAGGATAAAGGACTACCAAAAGAGACTGCTGCAGCTGGAACTAGATCTACACTTGTAAGTATTTATCTTCTGAAATATACTCTAAATCTTGGGGGAAAAGGGAATTCTTTGGGTTAAAGCTGATAAATCTGTGTATTTTAGAATTCAGTGTTTTTGCGGAGTCAATCAGGTTTTAGTACCACCAGAGATTAAATAGTTATTGAAATCTATTAGTTTGTAGAGAGCTCTTTTATTTAAATCAAATCAGAGTATAGCTTAGCATACAAGTAGAATAAATAGTCTTGGAGTACAAAGAAATAAACTTGTTTCTAGTGACCATTACAAAGAGACCTTCCAGTTAGGATGCAAAAGATCTGTGAAGTTGTCTCAAATAGGTGTTAAAGGCAAGTGACGGATCAAAGAGGCAATTTGAAATGCCCCCTCTCTCAAACCAAGAGCTGTGTGAATCACATAGGAAATTGATAAGACTTTACCTTAGAAGCACAGGTCAGGGCACTATGTAGCAAGCCAGCTTTTGTTAAGTCTTTTTCCCTCCCACTCACCCATTGCTTATAGGCTCTTAGACCTATTAAAGGGAAGGAGGTGCCCATATTCACTTTCAGGTGCGGCTGGTTATCCTCATCAGAATGCATTAATTAAGGGCCTGAGATTAATTAATCATGAGGTGAACAAAGTCTATTAAACATATTAGGTATAGTTGTATTAGTGTAAGTATCTCTCACAATCCTAAGTAAACAACTTAAATACCTAAACAAAACCTTAAAACTAAGATGCAGACAGCAGTGAGATGGTGGCTTTCCAGTTTTTTGCATCGAATGTCACATGTATGATTTTCTCACAGTTGGTGAAGGGTCTTATGTGTGCACTAGGTGCAAGGAGCTCTCTGCTCTCAGGGAATGAGTCCATCTCTGGAGCTAGAGTAGCAGACTTGGAGGACATAAGGAAGACAGAGGTATATAGACGAGATAGACCTCCAGGAACATAGTACTGAAGTCCCACCCCCAGTCTGGCAGCCTCCCTGTTGCCATGGAGGAGAGAGATCATGTGATAGGAAAGCATCACTCTGGTGCGCAGTGATCCTGTAGCTAGGACCTCTCTTCCAGGTGATATAAAACACTCTCACACCGAGGAGGTTTCTCCAAAGCCATGTGTCCATGAGGGTAGGGTTAGGATAGCCATTATGGTTGGTGATTTGATCATTAGTCATGCAGATAACTAGGTAGCTGGTGGACGTGAGGATTGCCTGGTAATATGCCTGCCTGGTGCGAAGATAGTGGACCTCATCATGCGCCACCTAGACAAGGTTTTAGATAGCGCTGGGGAGGAGCCTGCTGTCTTTATACATGTTGATACCAATGACAAAGGAAAGTGTGATAGAAAGGTTCTGGGGGTCAAATTTTGGCTTTTAGGTAGGAAGTTGAAATCCAGAACTTCCAGGGTAGCATTCTCAGAAATGCTTCCCGTTCCACACAGAGGAACCAAAAGGCAGGCAGAGCTCTGGAGTCTCAATGCGTGGGTGAGACGATGGTGCAAGGAAGAAGGTTTGGATTTGTTAGGAACTGGACATCATTCTGGGGGAAGAAGGGGCTTTTCTGAAGGGATGGGCTTCACCTTAACTGGGATGGAACCAGGCTGCTGGCATTAACCTTTAAAAAGGAGATAGATCAGTCTTTAAAGTAGATAATAGGGGAATGCCGACAGTTGCCCAAGAGTTCATGGTTCTGAACAATGTATCGTTGAAGGATACTAGCAAAAGATTGTAGTTAGGGCATATTGACAGAGAGATTCCAATAAATACAAAAGTAACCCAAATGCCCTTTAGTACAGAGCAGATAGAGCTTAAAGATTCCAAATTACGCCTGCCTACCGGTAACCAGATTAATATAAATAAAATATAACTTCTAAAAAGCTTGTATGCAAACGGAAACAACGTAGGCACTAGAAAGTTAAATGCAAGGCAATGATAAGGTAGGCAAAGAGACATTTTGAAAAAAAGCTTGCTGTGGAAGCAAAAATGCATAATAAAAACTTTTTCAAATACATTTGTAGCAGAATACGTGTGAGGGAGTTCTTGAACCATTAGATGCTAGAGGGGTAAAAGGGGCACTAAGAGGGGACAAGGCCATAGCAGAGAGACTGAATGAATTCTTTGCTTACTAAAGAAGACGTAGAGAAGTTACTCTGACTGACATGGTATTTAAAGATGATGCATTGGAAAAATTGAAAGAAATATCGATAAACCGGGAAGATGTATTACAACTATTTGATAAACTGAAGAATAGCAAATCACCTGGACCAGATGGATTGCCTCCGAGGGTGCTGAAAGAACTGAAATATGAGGTTGCAGACCTATTAGTAGTCTGTGAACTATTATTAAAATCATCTGTAATACCTGAAGATTGGCGAATTTCCAATGTAACGCCAATTTTTAAAAAGGATTCCAGGGGTGATCCGGGAAACTTCAGACTGGCGAACCTGACATCAGTACCTGGCAAAATGGTAGAAACCATTATAAAAAACAAAATTACTGAACATGTAGATAGTCATGGTTTAATGTGAGAAAGCCAACATGACTTTAGCCAAGGAAGATCTTGTCTTTCTAAGCTGTTTTTCTTTTTTTGAAGGTGTGAATAAACAGCTAGACAAAGGTGAGCTTGTAGATATAGTGTATCTGGATTTTCAGAAAGATTTTGACAAGGTCCCTCATGAGAGACGCTTGGCAAAATTAAAAAGTCATGGGATTGGAGGCAGTATATTATTGTGGATCAGGAACTGGTTAAAAGATAGAAAGCAGAGGGTAGGGCTAAATGGCCAATTTTCCCAATGGAGAAAGGTGGATAGTGGAGTACCCCCGGGATCTGAGCTGGGTCCGCTGCTTTTTAACATATTCATAAATGACCTGGAAATGGGAATAAGTAAGATTATCAAATTTGCAGATGAGACAAAATTATTCAAAGTTGTTAAAACCTAAGAGATTGTAAAAAAATTGCAAGAGGACCTTGATAAAGTGGAATACTGGATGTTCAAATGGCAGATGAAATTTAATGTGGACAAGTGCAAAGTTATGCACCTAGGAAAGAATAACCCAAACTATGGTTACACGATGCAAGGTTCCTTATTGGGAACCACCACCCAGGAAAAACATTTAGGCGGCGTCATGGATAACACGTTGAAACCCTCCGCCTAGTGTGCGGTGGCGGCCAAGAAGGCAAATAAAATGGTAGGAATCATAATCAAAGTAATGGAGAATAAAACAAAGGATATTATCATGCCTTTATATCATTCTATGGTGTGACTGCACCTTGAATATTGTGTGCAGTTCTGGTGATCATATCGTAAAAAAGCTATAGAAGATTTAGAAAAGGTACAGAGAAGAGCCTCCAAAATAGTAAAGGGGATGGAAGGATACCCCTATGAGGAGAGACTTAAAGGGTTAGGACTCTTCAACCTGGGAAAGAGACGGATGAGGGGAGATATGATAGAAGTCTATAAATTAATGAATGGAGTGGAACGGGTAAACATAGAAACATGATGGCAGAGAAAGACCACATAGTCTATCTAGTCTGCCCTTCAAGATCATCTACTGGAATAGTCCCCTTTTTTATCTTTTGAGATACTTTGTGTTTGTCCCATGCTTTTTTGAATTCAGATACTGCCCTCATCTCTACCACCTTCACTGGGAGACAATTCCATGCATCTACCATTCTTTCCGTAAAGAAATATTTCTGCATATTACTCCTGAGTCTATCACCTTTCACCCTCATCCTATGTCCCCTCGTAGCAGAGCTTGCTTTCATTCGAAAGAGGCTCTCCTTCTGTGCCATGGAGATATTTAAATGTCTCTATCATATCTCCTCTATCCCACCTTTCCTCTAACATATATATATTAAGATCCTTAAGTCTGTCCTCATACGCTTCATAACGAAGATCACTAATCATTTTAGTAGCCACCCTCTGCACTGACTCCAATCTGTTTATATCCCTTTGAAGGTGTGGTCTCCAGAATTGCACACAATACTTCAAATGAGGTCGCACTAAAGACTTATACAGAGGCACTATCACCTCCTTTTTTCTGCTAGCCATTACTCTCCCTATGCACCAAGCATCCTTCTAGCTTTCATCGTCACCCTTTCTACCTGTTTAGCTACTTTAAGATCATCAGACACAATCACGCCCAGGACTGAAATACTGTACTCCCTACACTGTACCGCTCCCTTGGATTATTGCAGCTCAGATGCATGACCCTGCATTTTTTAGCACTAAATCTCAGCTGCCAAATTCTCGACCATTCATCAAACTTAGCTGGATCCCTCTTCGTGTTATCTACTCTTTCCTGGGTGTCTTCTCTATTGCAGATTTTCGTATCATCTGCAGAGAGGCAAACCTTACCCAACAGCCCTTCTGCAATATCACTAGCAAAGATGTTAAAAAGAACTGGACCAAGGACAGATTCCTGCGACATACCATTGGTCACATCCTTCTCAGAGTGAGCTTTATTTATCAGTACCCTTTGTCACCTCCCACTCAACCAGTTTCTAACCCAATCAGTAACTTTAGGGTCCATCCCTAGGGTGCTCAGTTTGTTTATAAGTCTCCTGTGTGGAATGGTGTCAAAGACTTTACTGAAATCCAAGTACACCACATCTAGGGCTCTCCCTCGTTCCAACATCCTGGTCACGCAGTCAAAGAAGTCAATCAGATTTATCTGACAAGTCCTGCCTTTGGTGAATCCATGCTGCCGCTGATCCTGAAATCCATTGGACTCCAGAAACCTCACTATTTTCTCTTTCAGCAGCGTTTCAATAATTTACTAACCACAGAGGTTAGACTAACTAGCCTGTAGTTTTCAAACACATCCTTGCTCCACTTTTGTGTAAAGGGACCACATGTGTCTCTCTCCAGTCCTCTGCCACCACTCCCGACTCCAAAGAGGCATTGAAAAGGTCAGTCAGTGGAGCTCCTAGAACGTACCCAAGTTCCTTCAGTATTCCTAGATGTATTCCATCCAGTCCCATTGCTTTGAAGATCGTTTATTTATGCCATCAAAAAGTAGAAAGATTAGGGGACATGCAATGAAGCTATACAGTATAACCCTTTTAAGACTAATAAGAGAAAATATTTTTTCACCCTATGCATAATCAAACTCTGGAATTTGTTATCGGAGGATGGAATAAAAGCTGTTAGTGTAGCTGAGTTTAAAAAAGGTTTGGACAAGTTCCTGGAGGAAAGGTCCATAAACGATTATTAAAGAGGACTTGGGAAATCCACTGTTTGCTCCAATACAAGCATTGTATAACCTGTGTATCTTTTTGGGAAACTGCTAGGTACTTGTGACCTGGATTGGCCACTGTTGGGAACAGAATACTGGGCTTGAAAGGACCTTGGTCTGATCCAGTATGGCATATATTTTGTTCTTATGTTCTTAAGGTGAAAGGTGATAGACTCAGGAGTAATATGAGGAAATATTTATTTACGGAAAGAGTGGTAGATGCGTGGAGCAGTCTCCCAGTGGAGGTAGTAGAGATGAGGACAGTATCTGAATTCAAGAAAGCAGGGGACAAACACACAAGATCTCTAAAGGAAAAAAAAAGGGACCACAGTAGTAGATATGGAAGGCCATATGTTCTTTTTCTGCCATCATATTTCTGTGTTTCTATTTGAGGTGATCAACAAGGCAGAATAAACAACAATAAACAAGAATATTTAGCCACTCACTGGATAATTAATTAATATAAGATTTTGGAAACTGCATATTTTAAAAATGATTCCTCTGTCTAATTTTAGCCATCGATAGAGGAAGGAATAATGCTTAAAATATGCTCTTTCCAAAATAGTCTCCTCCTATGGGTAAGTGCTGTGCTGTTTATACAGCAATTTTCTTTCAAAAATCTTAAGTAATATTTCAGTTTTTCACAAGCTAAAAGATCATTCCAAGCTCTGTGAAATTAAACATTTGTGCAAAGAATTCTGTGGTAGTTTTTTTAAAGACTATATTTGACCTTCATTATTTTGCTTCAATAACTGATATAGAAATACTTGAGATTGTGGAAATGGGTAACTTTATCTATCTGCTGAGAAAATATTTCTAAAATGTTGTACTAGATTTGTTTTCTTTCTACAAGTGGCTTCTGTTATTTGGTCTGGAACAATACAGTTCTTGCTTAAAGTCGTTATGCATGGTGATATCATGAAAGGTGGATGATTGCCTCATACCCTCAAGGATATTAATAACAATCTACCAAAAATGGAGGAAAGAGTGGTTTATGAAGTGAAGAAAACAGAGCAACAAAATGAGAGACATGCCTGAAAAAGAAGAAATCCATTGATTGTATGTACTACATAATTAGAAAAGTAAGAATTTTTGGGTCAGTGTTCAGGTCTGGTGGCAGGTACCACTATCCATATAGGTGGGAGCACAGAATATATGGAGAACGAAGGGTTGGATTTTAGATTTTGGCACCCATAAGCAAGACTGGACAGCAGATCTGAGAAAGGAGGGGAGGATGGAAGGCTGCGGGGCAAGATGTCATATCCCACAAATTGGAGAGCCAGAACAGGAATAGAGGAAGGCCATAATGCCACAGTGGCACTGCTTTGAAACAATACTTGCACATGGTCCAAAATTAAGCAGGAACTGGATACTCTTTGGCTTGGGTCTTTGGCGCCTTTAAAATTTGGTGCCCCAGACAGTTGCCTTTGTCTAAATCTGTGTCCAGTGAAAAGCACTTACAGCATCATCGGAAGTTATAAGTTTGTGAGGTAATTTTATAAAGTCATTCCCACATGTGTGTGTAAATGATCTCCTCTTATAAAATAATAATTTGTAATGAACTTGAGAACTTTGTAGGTACGAGCGTAGATGTAGCCAGGGGTATGATGTGGGCAGATTTTGTGTATCGATCCTTTTCAGACTTTGTTTTGAATTTTGTAAACCACTTCTGTATGTCTGATTACAAAGGGTGGTATATCAAATAATAAACTATATACTATCAGTTCTACATTTCTGTGTGTTCATTTACACCTGCTCATGATCAGGTAAAAGTGATCATGCCTACATTCAAGGCTCATTCTCTGCCACATACAAATAGGAGCCTACTTGTTATTAACCCTTTCAAAGCCTACTTTAAATTTTTAATCCACATTCTGCAGCCAGGTTAATTTTTGCATATTTCAGGAAAATTGTGCCCGTCTTATTCAATATGTTCTAATAGTGATTTTCCTTCTGCTATGGTCATGTATTATATACCATTTGATAGGAATATTTAGTCAGAATTTTGGATCCCAAGAGTTTTGGGCTCGGCCTGGAAAGGGTTAAACAGCGCTTAACGTAGGTGTTCTGTTATAAAACTAATCACAATTTGGTAATATTCAATACTTTATATATTGCTAAGCAATTAATTTAGGACTGCTTTTTTGCAGGCTTAAATTAAACTGGCTAGCTATACGACTAGTGGTTGAATATCATCACTAGACATATAGTTAGATGGAGCACCCCTGGTTCTATTCTATGCTGGGGTCTTTAGAAGGATTTTTAGCAGTAGTGTCTGTATAGTGTTGCTGAAAATCAATACATTTAGCAACAGTCATTTGAATATAGAGCCACTTCTGTTTAGTATTATTATTCAGTATTTGTAATGTCTTTCATACAAGTATCTTCTTTCTAATCTTAATGATATATGTTCTTTTAATAGGATGTATCAGAATGGTTGTGATGATTTATCTTCAGACTGCTTGGAACTATCCACTATTAAACCATTACACTGGCTGCAGTACTTAAAGAATTCAGCAATACCTGTTTTAATTAAGTGAGTAGTTCTTGAAAATTTGCATAATTAAAAAAAGTAAAATTTAGGTTGATTTAATAAAATGTATTTTCAGAGTCAGTCAATTAAAATGTATCTAAACACTGTACTGAGATTCTTGTGATCTCCTGACCAAATTTAAATTATGGCATTGGTAAAATATGAAAAAATCGTAAAAGGATAAGTATTATTTGGAAAGTATTGAACTTTCTGAAATATATCTTTATGATTATGTTTTAATTGATTGTATCTATTTCTTTAAAAACATTGCTGATTTTTTAAAATTAAGAAATAATGAAATTCTACCAATAAATGCTAGCATGTGCAAAATAAGCTAATGGCAAATGGAAGTTAAACTATCATGTCCTCAGTTTTGTAAAAGCTTCAGTTATTATGATTTTTTTCTGCCTTAATAAATCAAGGGTTTGAATTGAAGAAATGGAGGAGAAACCTTGTGGTAAAAGCAGTGGGCTGTCAACCAGGGAAGATAGAGTTCAAACACTGAGTCTTCCACTGATGTTCCTTGTAAATTTGGCCTAGTTCCCTAATTCTCCATTCCTTCGGATATAAACATAAAGCTCTGTTTGCCAAGCTGCATTATGGCGACAGTGTGCATTATTTGCCAATAATGTGCTTAAAGCAAAAAATAGGTGTCCAGCAAACATTAAATAATGAGCTGTGTTGCAAATGCATGCAGCATAGCTCATCAATATGCAAAATAAACAGTGCAGTTTGTGTTAACTTTGTATGGATAATGCAGCTTGAGAATTTAAATCTCACCTCCTGAAATGGTGTTAACTTTCACCTGGGAACATCGGCTTGCTGATGTGTAGGCCAGTGGTCCCAGGGATGAGGTTCAAGGCACCAGTGAATTAAAAAATAGCTCCCCTACTGCCAGGACTGGTTCTTACCATTAGGCAAATTAGGCAGTCATCTAGAGTGCCGGCACTCTGGGAGCACCCGTTGCCACTGCTGTCGCCTCTCTCTCGAACTGAGAGTGGCAGCAGTAGTCGCAAACGGCCCCACAGAGCTTACCTTCAAGTTCCAACACCGTGTGTTTGCTTCTTGAATCTCTTTGCATGACCTACTCCTGACCAGGCATCAAGTAGCAAAACTCAGCCTTGACTTTTCCTTATCGTTCCTCCAGTTTAGTCCTCTACTTCTGGGTTGTGCACCTCTTCCTGCAGCTAGGAGACTGGGCATGTCAAAGTTGTGACATCACTGGATATAGCCTGCTGGTATCTCCCATCAGCCTCCAGTGTGTCCAGTCTCCTTGCAGCAGGAGGACATAGTGAGCCTAGCTTCTGTGCTCACTTGGGGGGAGCAGATAAGGAGCATTTAGTGTGACAAATTCTATTCTGATTTTACTTTTGATTTTTACCTTTAATTTACTTTTAATTTTACTTTTACTTCAGTTACCTTTGGTTAATTGGCAATCAGGGATTAGTTCCCTTTAGTTAGGAGCAAATTTCCTTATTTACAGTAATTTTAAATTTGAGCCTGGTTCTTTAAATTAGTAGCAGTTCTCGCCTTCCCTCCTTCTCAGTTATTTTCACTTGCTACAGGCATTTGCCGGTGCGGATCTCTCTCCCATGACTGTACGGGAGAGAGCTCCGGGACCCGTACAGCCACATTGAAGCTGTGTGAGACGGAGCCTCTCCGTTGCTGCGGGATTTTAATTTTACTCTGTGGAACCGGCTGAGCGATCCTCGCCGCGGCTGCCAGGCGCATCAGCGTGGCTTGAGGATCGGATGACTTCAAGGTGGTAGGAGCAGGCTGGGTGGCTTTTGGCCCTGCAGGTAAGGCCTTCGGGCTCTGTCGGTCTGCTGAGGCCTCATTTTTGCAGCGGCTGTTGTTCTTGGCACCAAAATTCATTGGCGAAGGGGCGGCCATTTCCTCTCTAGGTATTTGGACCGCATGGCGAGAGTTGCAGTGAGCTGCCTGTGTGAGGAAAACAACAGGCAGAATAGCTAGATTTTTGGGCCTAGTGTTTGTTTCTTTCTTTTGTTTGTAGGTTGTTGTTGTTTTTTGAGGCTCAGGGGGTTCCTCAGCATTAAGGGGGACTGTTGTCAATCCTCTTTATAGATTAAATAAGAATAACCTTAAAAACTGGACAGCAGTTTTGGCATTGATACCTGATACCACATGGTCTTTCCCTCCTAATCATGTCTCTGAGGAGCATCTGTTAAGGCCCAGGATATTAGGCAAATTGCCAGCTTTTAGGTTCAAGGGCAGAGCCCTAACTTGTAGTTGGACAGAGGGGAAGCCTGGAAGTGTGCTTTTATGTATTCTATAGTGAAAGTTGCCCAAAATTCACAGGGACTGGTTTAGGAAACCTTAGGATATAAAAAAAAAAATAAATAAAAATAGACTGGCAGTTACACTGTCAACCAAGACGTGCCTGTGCTACGGTCTATGGCCACCAGAGAGCAGCTGGTACACTCAATAGAGCCTTTCTATGACTGTGGGTATGCATGCAGCCATTATCTGCAGGTCAGGAAAGAAATCACCACAGAGCCTCGGTGATGTGATGTAAGGTCTGAGAATCCAGATTATATGACCAAGATTTAAAGCTCTTAATTTCTGTATCATTGGTCGGGCTCTGCTGCCCTAAAGGCCACCGAATGACAGCGCTGCTCATGAATCACATATACTCAGTACTCAGTGACCCCATCCTTGGGGGGGGGGGTGGTACAATACAAAATCATATTACTCATCAGGTTCACACAGGCAACAACCTCTAAGACCTCCATTTGCAAGGTGGTCGGTGTATTCCCCTGCTATTTCTCTGACTGCAGGAAGGCCTGGGGAGGTGCTTGTGTGTTTCATAGCAACACTTAGCAGGCCCTTCCCAGGAAATTCACATCTATTACTAGAGCAGGGTTTCATTTCATTTTATTTCATTTCTCTGGTTGTGGTTAATGCACAGCGTCAGGGGCTGTGTTCGAAAGCTTGGGTCCCACGGACTTCAGTGGGATTTCCAAAACAAAAAGAAACTCGCTTTAGTGAGAGAGAGCCTTGTTCATTTTTAGCTAACACTGTTGATTTTACTTTTGATTTTTACCTTTTGCGCCTGAATCCCAAGGACGGGACACTGTTTGCTTCCAGGGGTTCTACTTTCTATTTTGCTCTTCATCTCCCTGGCAGATGCAGTAGGCTGGCAGGGGGTGGGCAACGCCTCCTGCAATGCAGAATCCCCCAGGATAAGGGGGGGAAGGACAACTGGGTGCAGCGGGGGCTGGTAGCTTCTTGCAAAGCTATATTAGCAGTTCAGGTAATTTTAGCTGATCTGCTTTGATTTCATTGGAGTTGGCGGAAACTTGGTTTTTGGAGTCCTATACTTTAAAAAAAAAAAAAAAAAAAAAGCAAAGAAAAAGTGGCATAGCTATGTTGATTTACCAGAATCTCCTTCCGCTATCCATAGAGGGTCCTATAAAGCGTTAAAGTCGGTTTATATGGCAGGATAATATTTTGGCTTAGCTGCTGTGATATAGCGCTATGATCCGCTGTAAACATATTCAAGTCAAAAGGAATTATGGTGATAACTCTCTTGCACAGTTGTAACAGGTGCTTGGGTGAGCGCCATGGCCAGTCCACAGATGTGGAATGCTCTGCCATAAGCATTATGTCATGGGAAGGATTTTATAGTTGTGTGGTTTCTTAATGGAAAATGTTCCCGTTTAGTTTGGCTTTGCCCAAATTATAAGATTTTACGGTAGATTTGTAATGTCTTAATTTTGGCTATATGTGGTTTAATTTTACATATGGAAAACGCAGCTCAGCGGAGAGGGGTTGCAAAATAGAACTCTGGCCTTTGAAGCTATCTATGCTCCCATTCCATTTATCAGCGGTTCTCCAGTACGGAGAGTCTCTGATAGTGTTCAGCGAATGCCTTAATGGGGGGCCAGAAGCACGCAGCCAGGCTAGTTCTCTAGCAGCAATGGCAGCGGCTCAGACTCTAGTAGGCATACTTCATATGCTGGGCTTACAAGATGGCTTCCGCGCTGATCGGCATCAGCCAAGGTGACTGCCGGTTTAGACTGTGAATGTGGAGTCAGCCTGGAGGAAGGGCCTTGCATTCTCTGGACAATGCCCTGCATACACTGAATCCCTTCAATTTGATCAGCTGCTGGCAGGACACAAGGCACTCTTGCATGCTTTTTTGCTTCAGTGGTCTAAAAGTGGAGTCTTTACCAGGTGGTATAATGGGAACTTGTCTGCAGTTTCTCGGCTTCTTCATTGCTGACTCAATTGCCACTGCGGAATGAGAGCTGTATTTCATATCACCAGGTGCTAGTTGAACTTAAAATATAAAGTCCATCTTTGTGCAGTCAGACGGAATGGGGCGTTACTCTAGCAGGAAGTCTGTGGATTAGTATGCCTGTGTTTGGGAGTTCTTTCTACTTCATATTGTTGGCACGGAAAGAGCGTCTCTTAACATATGCTGAAGGAATTTTTTGTTTAGAGGTGTCTTTGTAAAAAATAAATAAATAAATAAATTAAAGAACGTATTCAGCTGTCCTGAATTCGCCTGTTCTTGATTGACATTTTGAGGCTAAGCAGGGGCAGGCCTGGGTACTACGTGGGTGGGTGCACACCTTGCACTACCAGGGGGTGTGGACTCACTGTATGGAACAGAGCCCTAGCAATCTTCTTTATCGCAAGATAGGAAAGTAGATGGTTCACTGAAGCGATCATTGGGGGCAATGCTCTGGCCTTACAAGCTCCCATTTTTGGAGCCTGGGGAGGCGAGAGTATGCTTCAGGTGGTCGCAGTGTTTACAGCAGTCTACTCGCCTGGAACAGGAAAGGATCAGGGAGTTGAATCGACTAGAGCCTGATTTGCTTTATGGGGTAAATGTGCATTATGGCTTAATTCAAGCGCTAGCTAATATTATTGGCTTCCTTGGGGTTCACCCGGAGGTCTCTCTGGTGGAGGAATGGGGCAGCTGATGGTTCGTCCAAGTCAAGGGTCAGTAAGCTCCCAATTAAGTCTTTGTCTTGTCCTTTCCCCGTGGGCTCTCATAGGGCAACTAGTTGGCGTATCGAGGCTTTCAGAGAAAGGTACTCTTGGTAGCGCCCGGTTGGACAAGACGGCCATACTAGGCTTTTCTCATTCGCCTACTCAACAGGCTTTTCCTAGAAGTTGTCGGTAGCGGACGTTCTGCTGCGGCTAGGTCCGTGACGAATGTCTCAGGTGGATCGGTGCCCGCCTACGGTTTGGCCTTTGTATGGGTGGGGCTCAAGTAGAAGGGTTATTCTGCGGCAGTCTTCGCTGCCTTGTTGAGAGCAAGGAGGCAGGCTGCTTCTGCTATGTAGGTCCATGCTTAGCGCCTTTTGGAAGGCTGCTGTTCACGGCGGCAAGTCCAGGCGACAAAGGTGTCTGTATCCTTGGTCTGAGTTCTGTGCAGGACAGTGTCTGAAGGAACTAGCGGCCAGTTCCTTAGAGGATCCAGCGGGCGAATGTTTCCGGCTGTAGACGTTCTGTGAAGGGAATAGCGCTAGGTGTTCGGATCGATGTGTAGCGTTTCCTTAAGTTGGGATCCGACTGCGCTCCTCAAGGAGAGTTCGGGTGCCGCCGGGGGATCCCGATTGGGCCTTAGAGGCGTTAGCTAAAGAGCCCTTTGATTCTTTACTCCAGGCGTCGGTAAAGGATTTGCTGTTATAGACACTGGCTTTGATACCTCGTTGTTCAGTGCGACGAGTTTCGGAGTTTCAGGCGTTGTCATGTAATGAGCCGTTTTCACCCTTTCTGGATAGAGGGTGGTGTTTGCGAGCAGTCCTGTCGTCCTTCCAAAAGGTGGTATCTGATTTTTCTCCTGAGCCTATTGGTTTGTCTTCCAGTTCTCGGTTTTTCTGGAAGGGGAGGTTTTTATTCGTAGCTTACGCCGATAGGAAACATTACATGCAGGGTGCGATGTTCGTTTCTTTGTTTTTGTGTGCTGGTTGGAGGTCCCCACAACGGGGAAGCAGCAGCGAAGGCGGCCATTTCGCACTGGGTTAAGGCAGTGGTTGCCTCAGCTTTCTGCTGGCGAGGTTGTATGATTCCGGGGGACGTTCTGACTCTTGCTACCAGGGCACAAGCGGCTTCATGGGTGAATCACTGTGTCATTCCTCCAGGGGGGATTTGTAGAGCAGCTTCCAGGTCGTCTCTTCATTTCCTCAGTAACCACTACCGCCTAAATGTTTTGGCAGTAAAGGATGCCTGTTCCGGGTCGGCGATGTGGTGAGTTGGCTGGATAGGTCCCTACCAATGATTACTGTTCTGTTACATCCCAGAAGTAGAGGACTAAATTGGAGGAACGATAAGGAAATAGAAATTACACTTACCTGGTAATTGTCGTTCCTTGAGTGACGACAGTTTAGTCCTCATTCCCTCCCAGGAGTGTGATTTCTTCAGAGTTTATTTTCAGGCGGAGTGGAGCATCAATCTCAAGGAGTAGACAGATCCTTTCAGTTTCTAGATCGCAGTGAGTATCCCTCTTTGTTCTTTCTTTCTTTTCTCTTATTTAAACGAGGTGATGGTATAGGATACGTGTTTGCATAGGGGGGACATGAATGTAAAGTTAAAAAAAAAAAAAAAAAAAAGAGAAAAGAAAATATAAGACAGATACAGTTAAAAAGGCTCCTCCGGTTGAGGAATGGGGAGTTATTTAAAGTTATGGTTTAGTTGCTTATTTGTTGTTCCTTTGAGTTTGCTTTGTCAATAGTACACTGGAGGCTGATGGGAGATACCAGCAGGCTATATCCAGTGATGTCACGACTTTGACATGCCCAGTCTCCTAGCTGCAGGAAGAGGTGCACAACCCAGAAGTAGAGGACTAAACTGTCGTCACTCAAGGAACGACAATTACCAGGTAAGTGTAATTTCTATTTTGGCTCCAATTCTCTAAATTCAATTAAGGCATGAAATCACATATACACAAAATTATATCAGAGATAGTACTACTTAAGCTTAAGCAGAGGAATTCAGGCCTACAAACTTGAGCAGTTCTTCAATAATTCCTACTCCAGCTAGGCCATAGTACTTGTTTTATTAGGAAAGAACTGGTACATGGTACAAATTTGTCTTATTGCTCTACGTCATGCTTTGCACTACTTTTGTTTATCTACTTGTTATGTCAAGCTAAATATTACATGTTACAAGTCAGACTAGGCACAGACATTGCTCAGCTTAATGAGGATGAGCGAAAACATTCCGTCTCATTTTTTTTTATAAACATCTGCAAAATACGACCTTGGCTTCTGTACACACATACTTCTAAGCTGCTACGGATGAAGATTCTGCTTGTCTGCAAAATTCCAAGCCATTCTCCATATTAACCCTTTCAGAGGGCCCTGGTTCTCCACTTCAAGTCCCTGTCAACACTTCTGACTTTTGATGCCGACTTCCTGTTTGCATGGGAAGTCGGCATCAAGTGGCAGAAGCAAACAGTTCAGCAGTGCCGAAGCTTGAAGGTAAGCTCGGTGGGGCCTTTTGCAGCTATTGCCACTGCCTTCATTCCTGGAGAGGGGCGGCAGTGGTGGCAATAGGTGACATGTGGGGCGCCAGGAATGAGGTTCATCTAGGGCGCCTTATCTTTTTGCACTGTCCCTGCCCATTGCCTAGAGGCAGGCAGCTAAATAACATTCCGATATTAGATAGCCTGACCCCTGGGTTAGTGCAGTGAGACTACTGCTAGGGTCCTGGCAGTGCCTTTTTTATTTTTTTGTAATTTAGTATTTACTGATTTTACAAAACCCAAGGAAAACATTGGAAAAGGAAACATACATTCCATTTATCACATCATTTAAATGGAAAAAAACAAAACATATATAATAGATCTAACCAGGATCATTAATAGCATGTATTCATAGTCCAAAACTGAGAAGGATCCAAGAATAAGAACCCATGGGAAGACAGGAAAACAAGAAATAAGATACATACTATAGAGTAGGAAATATCGGCAAGACTTACATTAATAGCCCAGATATATCCCCAGAATCAACCCTGCAATTTTTGCGTATCCAGAAAGAAGCGTAGTTGAGAAGGTGCAAAAAAATGGTATGTTCTATTTTGATAGAAAAGCGCACGCACATTTGCATGGAAACCTCAATTGAAACTTCGCGCCCAAGGCTAAAGCAATGCCATTTTTTAATATGGAATTGTCGAGGCAGAAGTGAACGGATTGCTTCTGCCACCCACTAGACAACAGGGATGCCCAATGGGTGTAGAAAGAGGAATGGTAGGGTGGTTTAAGGAGTCTCCAGGGGGGTGACACAATTTATAATAAGGGATCGGGGTGGGGAGCTATGTTTTGAAAGTTGCCAGCCCCCTTAAAAGATATAGTGGGCCTGAATTGAGGCCCACTATTTTACTATTATATCTGGGAAGATATGATGCTTCCAGATTCAGCAATGCAAAAGGCTTTACTGAAGGATTTATTAATCTGCAATACTGAAGTACTGCATGCTAATGAATGCTCCATAAATTTTCCTACAGCAAAATGGCATGCTAACCTGCTGTTTTACCCATGGGCATAGTTTGACTGTTTCATTTGGGGAGGCGGGGAAGGGCAGGGATACATTTGCATATTCATTTGCTTATATGCATCTCATACATATTCATTATGGTCATCCAAAAAAAAACCCTTCCTTCCTTCCCCCAGAAAAGCATAAATGAATTTGATGACTCCACCATACTACCTTGAACTTCCCTCCCCCCCCTCAAAGGCATAAAAAGGGCTTGATTGACTCCCCGCCCCCACCCCACGAAAGCACAAAGTATCCCTTCCCAATACTTTTTCCTCTTGAGGATTTGCACAATAGCTTCCCAGTTGTCTTGCTCTCCATTTCCTTTACCCTGCACTTCATTCTCTCTGCTACTTCATGCTCTCTTTACTACCTGCCCTGCTCTACAACTCTCAGCATGGCAGCTGGTTATCAACAGAGAAGAAAATGCCAGGTGAGGGATTGGAGCCCAACCTAGGTTGAAAGGCATGTCCTATATTCCCTTTCTTTCCCCCACCCCCACTCCCTCACTTTGTCCTATTGTTCATGTCCCACTCCTTCACCTTTGCTCTCCACTCTGTCTCCCACCTCTTCAAGCCACATTCCCCTGTTTACCCCAACATATTTCCATGCTTTCCACGTCCCACTCCATCACCCCAAACCAGGATTCTCAACCCAGTCCTCAGGACACACTTAGCCAGTCAGGGTAGCCGCAATGAATATGCATAAGAGAGATTTACATCTATGGCCTCCATTGAATGCAAATCTCTTTCATGCATATTAATTGTGGTTGTCCTGAAAATATGACTGGCTTTGTGTATCCCGAGGACTGGGTTGAGAACCCCTGCCCCAAACTCTGTGCCCTCTCTGTCATCAACACTTTGTCCCCTGCCCTACTCTCTGCCTCTCCCTTATTCATTCCACAACCCCTCTCTGTCTCTCACTATGCCTCCAACTCCTCACCCTCTGTCCATTGGCCATATCTCACGCCTCCTGTCTTCCCTTCCTCCCCTAAATCCATATCTAATATTTAACTCTTCCTTTCAGCTTTTCTCCGTTTATCTTCTGCTTCTTTATCCAGATTTCACTTCTCCTCCTTACCAACCAGTCCTCGATCTTCCTTTTATTACTGCTTCTACCTACAGCTTTCCATCTTTTTCCTTCACACCAATCCCCTCATTCTTTATCGCTCTCTCCTTCCCCGGTCTCTCACGAACTCTTCCTTCTCTCTCCTCTCCCCCAAGTTCAGCTTCTCCCCTCATCTCATCCAGTCTTACCTCTAGCACCCCCTTTCTGTCTCCTTAGCTCCCACACAATCCAACATTCCTTTTCTGTCTCCTAAATCCCCTTCCCCCCATATTTAGCATCCCCTCTTTCTCCCTAGTTCCTTTCGTCCATGGGACATCCCCTCCCTTTCTTTTTAGTCCACTCTATCCAGGAGGGCCCAGCATATGCCATCTGCATCCCTATTCTCCCTTTCTTGTGGTTCAGCAGTTTCCCAAGCTGTGCTCCTATTTCCCTCTCCTATGGGTCCCATCCTGAACATCTCTCTCCCCTCCCCCCCCCCAAGTCCTGCATCTCTCTCATCTGTCTCATTTTCCCCATCCTATGGCCCCCTGTCATATGTTATGTTATGTTATGTTACTGTTTATTTATTTGATATACCGCATATCTGTAAAACTATACGGATTACAATAGTAATATACATAGGTTATATAATGAAAAGAATGCCAAAGTAAACAGGAAAGGTACAACAAAGTAATACTGAAAAGAACGCCAAAGTAAACCGGAAAGTACAACAAAGTAACATATCAACATAGAAAAAGATAACACATTAAAAGGAGTGCTGAGATAATAAAAAAATAAAAATAAAAATTTATGGATTGCATTCAGAATCTGATAACCACAATCCCTCTCAAACTCAAACCAAGCCTAAACACAACACTAAACAGATGAGTCTTTAAGGATGACCTGAAGCTCTTCAGATCAGTGGTAGTACGGAACGCAGTAGGGAGACAATTCCATAGAGTGAGGGCTACAGCAAAGAAAGACGAACATCTAGTAGACTCATATTTGATAATGGCTGGGGATGGTATGGTTAAGTGGAAACCATGAAGGCTCTAGCTGGGGCATAAAGGGTTACTAGAGAGGATAGATAGTCCAAAGCTAGATCATGGATTGCCTTGAAAGTGAAAAGTAAAACCTTATAATGAATCCTTCAGAAATAGAGAGCCAATGATAATGTAGAAGCAGAGGTGTAATGTGGTCATAATGATGTGCACAGGCTAAGGTACGTACTGCCATGTTCTGTGTTGTCTGTAGGCGCCGAAGTTGGAAACGAGGTAGACCTACATAAATAATGTTGCAGTAATCCAGGAGGGACACCACAGTGTGAAGCATCACTGTCATCTGAGCAGCCAGATCTAAAGAGGGCTGAATAGCTCTAAAACGACGGAGTGCACAGAATGATGACTTTATAACATTAAATATTTGCGGTGAGGACAAACTAGAGTCAAACATCACCTCTAAATACTTAAGAGTAGTCTGTAATGTCAGTGGGATACCTTCAATAAGAGGCTCAGGGCCAATATCTTCTACGGAATCAGAGAATCACATTGACACTGATTTGCTTTTGGGTTAAGTACCAAGGAGTTATTAGATAACCAGGTGGCAATACATGTCAAGCACAAATTAATTCCTGATATATCTGGAGTTTCCAAATCCTTTGGGTATAATAATAAAATATCATTTACCTAGATAAAAGCAGTGATCCCTAAGCTCTGAATAAGTGTAGCTAATGGGCTTAAGAAAATATTAAACAAAATAAGGGACAATATAGAGCCCTGGGGCACCCCACATGTGAGTTTATATGGGGAAGATATAGTATCTGAGACCTGAACCTGATATGTGCGTCCTTGAAGGAAAGACTAAAGCCAAGCAAGTGGATGGTCACGAAGACCTATATCAAAAAACCGGGCCATAAGCAGACTATGATTGACAAGGTTGAATGCTGCCGAGTCCAATGAAATCAAATTGTTTAAAATCATCGGTAAGTATAGTCCCTGCAACCAAATGTATACAAACAAATTTGTCGGGTCAAGCAGACAGGAACAGCGAGAGAAAACTCTGCTCAAAAAGTCTGCGCAGCCCTTTTTATTTTTTTATTTTTGTGCCCAACAAGTGATTACTTATCTCTATCTTCGGCGATGTAACATCTGTCCATATTCGCTGGCTTAAAACTGCATGACAGTCCAACTAAGAGCAAGACGTCACGTCAGCAAACAGTTCACAGTTGAGAAACGTGATGTGTCCAAGGATAGAACCAAATGAATATGCTTAAAAAGAGGCTTTTATTTACAGTACCAATGGATGCTGCCCACCCGACACAGGCCGTGTTTCGTTTAATAAAACTTCATCAGGGGTAAAGGGCAACTAAAAACAAAAACATCCAATAAATACATTCAAATAACACATGACATTAAAACATGCATTAAAAGAAAGCATATAAATAATTAAAAACATAATAAAAAACATAGCGCAGCGCGGTTACACAACGCTATACAGACTCTGCAAACGTTTGGATAGTGGGTAAGACGATTGTTAGAATGCGGTATGTCTCATTTGGTTGCCTTAACGTGGATTATTTTTTGCCGTTTGACAGACTTAAATAATAATGTTTTATTTTTAGTTACCTTGCGGCATTTACAAGTGATCTGGTATAACTACATTTGGAGTGCCTGTGGCCCTTGGTGCAGCCGGTCTCCGGCTTGTCGTACCATGTAAGCAAGTTTAAATATATTATAATTTTACGTTTGGTTTTACTCTTTTCTGTTGTATTGATATGACTCTTTTGGCTTTTGATATAGTTTTCGGCCAAGAAGAGACTTGATAGTAAGTACTACTTTTTATTACTGAGGAGATATGTATGATGGGCAAGCTAGCCTAAGCGGTATAGGGACGCAATTTGGTGTAGCCGTTGTTGTAGTATCTGTGGCTTTAGGTGTAGCTGGTCTACATTTTTCTGATGAGTTAATATCTTTCTCTTGGCTTTTGGTATAGCTTTTGGCCAACAAGAGGCTCGCCAGTGAGTATTGCTTTTCATTTATTGAATAGGCATGGTTGAATCTAATGGCATGGAAATTCACTTTTAAGAATTAGGTTTTGGCTCTTGCGTGCACACTTATGATGTTATTTATTATTATAATTTTTTATATATTCTTCAAATATTTATGTTTTTTTAGCAAAAATTTTTTTCATTATTTTATTGTTTTAAGGCATATGGTTTCATACTTTCCTACAGATTGTTTTTTCCTCTTCTTCTTTTGGTTCCCGGTTGTTGTAATAGTTTAATATGGGTGGGAATCCTTTGCTCCTTTGATCTCCTATGTTTTATTTATATAGCGTTCCAACAATTTTATTTATTCATATGAGTGTTTATTTATATAGTTATTTATTTATTGATATGTTTTTTATTATGTTTTAAATTATTTATATGCTTTCTTTTAATGCATGTTTTAATGTCATGTGTTATTTGAATGTATTTATTGGATGTTTTTGTTTTTAGTTGCCCTTTACCCCTGATGAAGTTTTATTAAACAAAACACGGCCTGTGTCGGGTGGGCAGCATCCATTGGTACTGTAAATAAAAGCCTCTTTTTAAGCATATTCATTTGGATCTATCCTTGGACACATCACTTAAACTGCATGACATACATGTTTTGGGTCCCAGACCGACCCTGTCTCAAGTACTCTCCCGCTGAATAGCAGTGGTAAAAACGCCGAAAGCCAACGGTCTTAATGTGTAGCAGTCCTAGGAGCTGATTGGCTGACAACATGATGCCGAAGATAGAGATAAGTAATCACTTGTTGGGCACAAAAATTAAAAAATAAAAAGGGCTGTGCAGACTTTTTGAGCAGAGAGTTTTCTCTCGCTGTTCCTGTCTGCTTGACCCGACAAATTTGTTTGTATACTTTTGGTTGCAGGGACTATACTTACTGATTGACTTTAAACAATTTGATTTACTCTGTGTCATTGGGTCACTGAAGTACTCTTATTTACAGTTGCTGTTTTGACCTCCTGTGTTCATTATGACTGCTGACACTTTTGCCTTTTCGGATGAACATTTAGATCGGCTTAGGCAGTGGAAGTCACTTTTTGATAAGGAAGATCAGGGATTGGATCAGCACGCTCCAAGTATTTCCAAATTAAAAACTTTGGAAAAAAAAAAGAACTATTCGGGCACATTTGCATGGTGCTTCTATACTCCAATATTTGAAAACCCGCATCATCCCCTGTGGTCTACAAATGCCTCGTCCCCCTAAACTGTTTGTGGCAGATCAGGAGTTTGCTTTTAAGTGGAATTGTATTCTGAATAAATGCAGTTTTGATTTAATTGCATTAATCATTGATCGCACAACGTTGGAGGAGGCTGCTTTAGCAACGGACGTTGAAGAGCTTCAAGCGTCACTTAAGGAATCCATGGAGGCTGATGCATTTCAAACCCGAATTGCTGAAATGGAACATCAACTTCAAGGTTTTTTTGACTACCTCCGGGGTTTCAAGTTAAAGAAATTTCAGAGGGACAAATCAGACTATGAGGCCGAGCGAATTTACCAATGGATGTATGATAAGGATGAAACTACGGGGAAAGAGCCCTTGTCAGAAAAACATGTCACATTTGATCAGTCCTCAGAGGACATGGATTTGAGTGAAGGTTTTTGGGATAATGCCCATTCCTCTGGGAGAGGAGACAGAGCTTCAGTTTTTCGGGCTGTCCGACAGTGAGGGAAACGTCAGCGCAGATCTTATGCCGACAGCCAGTGGGAACCTCCAAACACACAACAACGGTCTTGTCAAAATCCACCGTCATCAACATCTCAGGAATGGCTTTGACATCCACGCAGTTGGAGGTTCTGGATTTAGGTCTGTCGTTTGTTCCCACAGTTCCATATGATCCCTTTTGAATATGGGTTTTCCTATACTGTTTTTTCCGCAAACTTCAGGTTATCCATTTTTTTGCAGATAAGCAGTCACCTAGGGATGATTCAATATTACGTCCCCAGTCCAAATGGACCCCTCCAGGGACTGTGGATTCAGTCATTGCAACTTTTCAATCTTTGGTTTTGAGTGATTTGGCGGATCAGGAGGCCACTTTTTCCTGCCATCACTCTAACATTACTAGAGCACAACGTTTGGCAATTTCACAATTGGCCAAGGATCCCGGCTTGGCCATTCGGGGTGCTGATAAGGGTGGAGCTGTGGTATTACAGTCCGTGGTCTCCTACGAGGATGCTTTGTTGTCCCAACTTGGTGATGTTTCATATTACCAGCCCCTTCCAGGAGATCCTAGTCCTCAATTACAGATTTTGATCAAATCTTTGGTGACGAAAGCTCAGGACAATAATTGGATTACATCGAAGGAAGTTTCCTTCTTATTTCAACAATATCCCTGCATCCCAGTCATCTATATGGAACCCAAGATTCATAAGTCCCTCATTTCTCCACCAGGTAGACCCATAGTCTCCTGCAGAGGTTCGGTGTTAGAACTCCTTTCTAGGTTTTGCGATGTTTTTTTTAAAACAAGAGGCACAAGCAGTGAAATCCTATCTACGGGACACTTCCCATTTTTTACAAGCCCTTTCAGGCTATGAAGGCACCCTTGAGGGGGTTGTTTTAGTGACCTTAGATGTCACTGCCCTTTACACCAACATTCATCAAGGAGAAGCATTGGAATTGTTGGCATCAGCATTCACGACGGCACCTTCGCCCATTCCTCAAACCTTTCTCTTAGATTTAATCAAATTGGTACTTACCCGCAACTATTTTGTATTCAATGGCCAATTTTACCAACAGAAATATGGCATTGCTATGGGGGCCACGGTAGCTCCTTCTAGTGCAACACTGTACTTGGCTGATATGGAGGAAATGTACATCTATTGTTCGTCAGCTTTTCAACATGTCTCATTATGGTTAAGATTCTTAGATGATATCTTTTTTTCTCTGGACATCTACACTAACAAATTTGCATGGCTTTATTGGATGGCTCAACACCATTAAGACCAACATAAAATTTACAGCAAACATTCAAACTCATCAGATTGAGTTTTTAGACGTTTTGGTTATCAAACAAGGTAATATTTTATCTACTACTTTGTATCGTAAATCCAACCAAAGAAATAGTTTGCTGAGATATCACAGCCATCATCCATTCCCTCTTCGCAGGGGGCTTCCTTTTATTTATTTATTTACATTCTCTTATATACCGCGCTATTCTGCATCAGTGCGGTTTACATTGAACAAACTGAAATTACATTGAACAGGGCATTATAACTTGGAGATAACTATTTTACAGGGAACATGGGCTATGGAGGGTTAAGTGGCTTGCCCAAGACCACAAGGAGCACCTGTGGGACTAGAAACCCCAGTCCTTCCAGCCCAAGGTTGCTGTCCTCTAGTGGGATTAGAACCCCCGACCTTCCGGCCTGAAGTACCTTGCCCCAACCACTAGGCCACTTCTCCACTCCATGTACTTTTGGCCAATTTTTAAGGCTACGCCGCATATGTTCTACTCTGCAAGAATTTAAGCAACAGGCTAATATTTTGAGTATACGGCTCAGGGATTGTGGTTATCCTAGGAACATCATTAGGAAGGCATACCTCCGTGCCCGTTTTTCCCTTCATGAATGGCTGTTAAGGGCTCCGGTGGGGGAGCCCATTGTTCCTTCTGGGGCCATCATCAGTGATCGTATACTGGGAGTATTGCCTTTTATGAATCACACTTTGGCCATTACCAATACACTGAAGAAACACTGGCATGTACTCCATTTGCACCCTTGTTTCCACAAATCTCTATCTTTGGCATATACTAGAGTTATTAACCTCCGGGATCGCCTTGTACATTCAGCATTACCGGTTGATAGTCCCTCGGAACCACCTTTTCATCGGGGCCATTTTGCTTGCAAATGTTGCAAGTATTGCCGGAATACTTTAGAGGGCGAATCATAGAGTCATCCCGTCACTGGCCAAAACTATCGGTTTTTGGGGTCAAGTACATGCATGACTAGTTATGTCGTATACATGCTTCAGTGCCCTTGTTCTCTATTATACATCAGTCGGACCATTCGACCGGTCAAAATTCGGTTAGGGGAGCATGCCTCTCGCATAAGAGCTTCGAATCTTTCAGCTCCACTGGTGGAGCATTGCATTGCGGCTGGTCACACGCTTTGGGATTTTAAGTGGCGAGTCATTGATAGCATTCCACTTGACCCAAGGGGAGGTGATTGTGTGTCCCGGCTGCAATGGTTGGAACAAAAATGGAACTTTCATCTTCATACTGTGACTCTGGGGGGTTTAAACTTGGAACAAGAATGGTGGCGCCTTCTGTAGGTTTTGGTTTTTACCATTACATCTTTAAGGTATCGTCAAACAGTTGAACCCCCCTGTTTTTTTCCTTCCCATTAAACACTGATTTATCCTCTGTCCTTATAATACATGGGCCGTTTCCGGTACAAGCAGTGATGTCATGTTGTCAGCCAATCAGTTCCTAGGGCTGCTACACATTAAGACCGTTGGCTTTCGGCGTTTTTACCACTGCTATTCAGCAGCGAGTACTTGAGACAGGGTCAGTCTGGGACCTGAAACATGCATGTCATGCAGTTTTAAGCCAGCGAATATGGACAGATGTTACTTTGCCGAAGATAGAGATAAGTAATCACTTGTTGGGCACAAAAATAAAAAAATAAAAAGGGCTGCGCAGACTTTTTGAGCAGAGAGTTTTCTCTCGCTGTTCCTGTCTGCTTGACCCGACAAATTCATTTGTATACGTTTGGTTGCAGGGACTATACTTACCGATGACTTTAAACAATTTGATTTACTCTGTGTTATTGGGTCACTGAGGTACTCTTATTTAGAGTCCAAAGAAATAGCAAGTAGCGCCTTTCCTTGATCCCAGGCCTTATGAATATTATTTAACACAGCTGCTAAGATAATTTCCGTGCTATGTTGGGATCAGAATCCAGACTGTCTAGGATATAAGGCGCGGACTTGTTCCACATGTGAAGAAAGTTGCTGAAGTATGAATTTCCAGCACATCCCCTCCAACATCTCCCTCACACCTCCCCTAAGTCCATCTGGATTCCTACTGACTGCCCCCTCATGTCCAGCACATTCTCTCCAACCTATCTAAGCCTTCAGTCCAGCATCTCCTCCATCTGATTCCCTATTCCCTCTCCTATGGATTGCCGCTTCATATACAGCATACCCCTTCCAATCCATCTCTCCCCCAAGTCTAGCATCTTTCCTATCTGTATTCCTGTGTCACCTTCTATGATCCCATCCTGTCCCTTCTTCCTCTCTCCCACCCCCTAAGTCCAGCATATTTGTTTTCTGCTTCCAGCTCAAGTTGCTTTCAAACACTCACTGAAAATGCCATGATGCAGACTTCCTGTATCGGGGGAGGGGAGGGGGCGAATCCAAACCTGTCAAACCAAAAAGAGCTCCGGGCTTGCTTTCACACACTTGTGCTGAAAGTGCTACCATGCCACGCGCCCCTCCAGATACAAGATGGTCTGCATCGGGGGCAGGACTGGCATTGCAATGCTTTCAGTACAAGTGCTTGAAAGCAAGCCCGAAGCTCTCGGTTTGATTGGGGCAGCAACCCGAACCTGTCTATAGCTACGATCAAACTAATAAGAGCTCCTGGCTTGCTTTCACATGCTTTAAATGAAAAGCGCTGCGATGCCGGATACAGGAAGTGAGCATCACAGCACTTTCAGCCTGAAAGTTGTTATTAATTTGATTGGGACTGCTTGCCAGCCCACGACAGGAGTTGAAGGGGAGGCAGTATGGTGTTTGGGGGGGTAATGCCCACCATCGCCCCCCCCAAAATACACCCATGATTTTACCACAAATTAGTAAATAAGGGCATTAATTTGTCAGCTTTCTTAAGCAAGCCAGTACCTACTGTATCTGATTGTAAATCATCTTGAGCTTGGCTTTGTAAAGGCAGTTCATTAAATCTAAAATCCAAAATATATGTTAAAAGCTTGGGAGCAATAGCACCAGTCATTACTAATGAAAATGTTAATATGCTTTCTATGTATAAGCATTCTCAACTGACTGATAGCTATTTCATCCTGTGGTAGGGGAAGTTTAAGATCACCAAGAGTTTGCATACCAGAAAGAGGATCCCCTGGATGATCACTGACAACAAATTTAATAAAATGTCTTTAACTTATGGAACTTAGTGCAGTGTTTCTATGGGTTAGAAAGCAAAGAACTAATTGTAGGACTTTATATGCTAAGCTTTGTTAAAATTATAATTTAACATGGATAGCATGCATAGTAAACAAGACTGCTACCACAGAGAATGTACCTCAGACAGTGGGGGCAACAAGATGATATTCAGTTCATAGTGCAAGGTGCAAAGAAGCACCATCTTGGATGAAGCCAGTAAGAAGGTGGTAAGCAGTTTTCTCCCCTGGGGAAGTTGAAGCCAGCAGGAGTAGGCAGCGATCTGAGGAGGTAACCTTTAGAGAGGAATAAAGCTTATGACATTGCTTCTTTACCTACTCCAAGATGGTATAGTTTTATTTGTATCAATGTTCATAAATACCTATGCAAGGGTTCATTAAGACACTAGAAATCAAAGAATGTCCTTTGTTCATAAAGGTTCCAGTAATAAGCAGGTAAAACCAATTGTTAATATCTTCACAATTAGTTGAAAGGTTTAAAGGGAGGAATTCAATTCATTGCCGGGCAAAACAATTAAACAAGACTTCTTCCTATTTACAAGGACGCTATGGATTCTAGGCTAGAAGCCATACACAAACTACAATCCATAGCTTCTTCCTGAGGAATGGGAATAGTATTTGCCTCTTCTATTTCCATAAATTCTGCATCACTACTTTCCCCCTCAGAGCACACGCTGTCCCTGGCAGTTACAGGTTTATATGGACTGTCTCTGGTATCTTGCCTCCAATAAGACTCTGCTTTAAAGTCTTTTGGTAGTTCTTCAAACCACTCTGGTTTCTTTCCTCTTCTCACAAACTGAGTTTTAGTTTTAGCAGTGCTTTTAGGAGTTAATCTTTCTTTAGCAGGAATAAAACTCATACCTTGAGTTTCTGTAGCTTGAAGCTCTGGAGCCTTCTCTCTCATGCACGTCTCTGTGAGAACAGGTTTTCTGTCGGTAGCTTCTGGGCAGTGCTGGACTTCCTGAAAGCTTAGTAAAACCTGGTGCGGATTCTCCAGCTCTATGCTTCAGTGACAAAGTAGTTTTGTTAGAAACTCCTTCCCTTCGGGTACCTGGTAAAACTTGTTCAGCATACTCTAATGCCTGCAGGCTTTCCTCCAAGCCTGGCTCTCTGGCTCTCTGTATATGTCTTTCAGCTTTGGACTTAGGAAAGTTGCTTAAGCAGGGAGTGGCATATCCTCCAGCCTGACTGCTTTCCTTAACAGACTCCCTCTGAACAGCGGCTCTCGTAGCTTGGCCCCTCTGAATTCTACTTCTGTGAATTCTGTCCTTTTGGGCTTGCTCAGGGAGGATTCCTTCCTTCAGGTCTCTCCCTCCTTCTTCAGCCGTAATCCTTGTTCCTTCTCCTTCTGCTGTTCTTCCTGCTGCTTCTGCTTTGCTAGCATTAAGCTTCCGTTTATAAAGGGATCTTCCCTTTGAATCTCCCAGGCTCATTTCCAGGTGCAACTGGTTAGCTCTCCTAGCCTCATTAGCTTCTGTAGGATCACTCCTGCCCCCTCTAGCTGTGCTTTGAGGTAATTGCATACCTAGAGCTCTGTGAAAAACAGAGTTTCTTTTCAACTCTGCATCTTTATTGGCACCAGCCTCATGACAATATATATAAAAGAGAACACCAAATGGCCATTCTGAGTTCATTTGCCCCACTCCCAATGGGCCCAGACAAGGTACAATCAGGGATAGAGGGGGCTGCCATGCGGCCGGATGCAGACTCCCAGCCCCGATGCATTGTACTGCAGCCCAGAGCCTCCGTATCCAAGCCTGTGGTTCCACTCCTTGTCCCCCCCCTTGACTGCTCAGTTGACACTACATCCCCTGCAGGCTGATCCTCCTCCCCCCCTACGGTGGGCCTAAAACATAAGTCCAAATCTAAGCATGCAAAAAAGGACCAGGCAGGGGGTTTAACTAGTCTGCGGGACCCATGATCCCAAGAGAAGGACCCACGGAAGGCATTTTAGCCCGGCAGGGCATATATCAGGTGCCTCTCATGTCTGTACTCTCCCTGACAACGTCGGCATACCCAGGTGGCTCTACTGACCTCCCTCCTGATGTTACTTCGCCGCTTTATGCAGGACAACATTGCTTTACTCGGTATCCCTTCAGCGGGTGTGCCGCCGTCTTCTGCCCCACAACCAGAGTACCCCCCTGCCTTTCTTACACCAGTGTACCACAAACCTCTCACTTTATCCACTGGAGGGCCCCCGAGCCTCTGGAGGATGACATCTAGGCTCTCAGGGGATTAGCCTACTCTCAGCCCTGGGAATCTGACCAATCTATTCGTGTTGACCACGATGATCCCCCAACAGCAGACCTGCTGGCTCCGGAGGATCCACCGGAGGACTTCTCCTATCCCAGGTTTCTCCAGAAGATCTCTTGCACTCTAGTGCTCAGCGATTCCCAGACACCTACGAACAAGAAGGACTTCCAGTCCATCCTGCATGCTTACAGCACACCTAAGGAGAAACTTGCCATTTTGGTCCCCCAAATCCTGAAAGATCTACATGCCTGGGTTTGGAAAACGCCAGCTTTAGTTCACCCTTCTTCCAGATGGCCAGACCTGAAGTACAAGATGCTGCTGGCTCCTGGCTTCCAGCACCAACAACCTTCCCATCAATTGATAGTTTGAGACAGTCCTCAAGAAAACTAAAGACATGAAGTCTGTCACCCAGACCTTCCTGGTAAGTACCAGCAGACCTTGGACACTGTCAGGCAGATGTTTTTTGAAAACAGTATCCAGTCCATGAGAATCTTAGTCCATCAGCTAAAGATCCTCCATTACCATCATGACCTCCTTCTGCAGCTGGATGACTCCGCCCCTCTGACAGATGATGAGCATCATCAACTCCAGGAGAGTCTCCAGGATTCCCTCTATCATGTTATCCGGACCACCTATGATGCATACGATTCGGTGGCCTGTTCCATAGCAACTACCGTATTTGCATGCCAGACGGTGTGGCTTCATATATGTGATCTTCAAGAAGATCTCCATGACTGCCTGGCCAATGCTCCCTGTCAGGGAGACAGTTGCTTTGGACCCAAAGTCCAGGAGGCAGTGTCTGAGGTGAAAGACCATTCAACCATAGTTAGAGAATTGGCAGCTCAACTGCCTGAAACCACTCAACAGTCCCATTGTCCGCAGTACCCTCATTATAGAAGGGGGTATCTTTACCAATATTTTCAACAGTTCTGCCCTTGTCATCATTTCCTACTGTACTCAAGGGGTCTGACCCAGCGACTGCCTAATACCAGCTATAATCAGCAGCCCCCGGCAGCACGAACGGAAGCAAGCAGTAGCATTCTGCCTCTGCCTGCCAAACTGGCCCCAAGCTTTTGACTATCTACCAGTGAGGGGCTGCATCCAGCATTTCAGGGAGGCCTGGGAATCCATCACGGTGGACAGATGAGTACTCAATATTGTTGCGGGGGGCTACAGGATCAATTTTGCTCCGCTCCTCACATCCTGTCTACCCCTGCCCTGGAACATCCCTGCCCATCATCTGTCTCTGTTGAAAGCAGACTGCAACACCATGAAATGGTCCCAGAACAGGATCGCAATCACGGATTCCACTCCCACTTCTTTCTCATTCCCAAGAAGATGGGTGGTCTTTGACCCATCCTCGACCACAGAGGGCTGAATCTCCATGTGAAGCGGGAGAAATTCAAAATGCATTCTCTAGCCACCATCCTCCCACTGCTGTGCAAGGATGACTGTCTTGTCTCCCTGGACTTAAAGGATGCTTACACACATATACCCATCCAACCTCAACTCTCGAAATACCTATGTTTTTGCTTCCTGATGGATCACTATCAATACAAGGTTCTGCCTTTCAGCCTTTACTCAGCTCCGTGAGTCTTCACAGAATGCTAAGTGGTAGCATCCGTACACCTGCGGTGCAACGGACATTTCATCTACCCTTATCTGGATGATTGGTTCATATCAAGTTCAATGAAAGATCAAGCCCTGACTTCAGTTCATCATACTGCCCAGTTACTACAGATATTGGACTTTATCATCAACGCTCAAAAAGTCTGAACTGGAACCCTGCCAAGCACTACACTTCATCGGGTCCCGCTTGGACATCAGGAGCAGCCAAACTTTCCTGCCCGACAACAGGGCAGCTCTCCTGCAAACCCTCTGTGCCAGGTTATCCGAGCTCTGAAATGTCTCAGCTCATACTGTGCTCCATCTGCTGCGACACATGGCCGCTGTCCATGTCATTCCTCTGGCCCGCCTCCATATGTGGCCTCTGCAATGGCAACTCAAACTGAATTTGAACCAGCATTCCTAATCTCTTCACAAGTGCATTCCCTTTAGGGAGCCCCAACCAATGCAACCTACATCAGTTTCTCCGCTGGTGGATGACCCAAGCCAACCTCATGAGCGGACGCCACTTCTAGAATCACATCAACTCACTCTGACCACCGTTGTTTTGCATCTTGGATGGGATGCTCATCTCTTCCATCTCTCCACACAGGTACACTGATCCCATCAGAAGCTCTGTTGCATATCAGTTTTCTTAAATTGTGTGCCGTCCTCTCTGCACTCTATGCCCTCAAAGACTGGACCCGCAACAAAATATTGTTAGTACAAATGGACAACCAAATCACCATGTTTTACATCAACAAGCAGGGAGACTTGGGCTCCCTCCACCTCTGCCATGAGGCCACCTGACTCTAGCTCTGCTCAGTCCCTTGGGACCTCCCTCCGCGCCATCTACCTTCTGGGATCGTAGAACATAAGAACATAAGATATGCCATACTGGGTCAGACCAAGGTCCATCAAGCCCAGTATCCTGTTTCCAACAGTGGCCAATCTAGGTCATACGTACCTAGCAGTTTCCCCAAAAGACACAGGTTCCGCAATGCTTGTACTGGGTCAAGCATTGATATCCTGGGTCCCTTCTTAATAATGGTTTATGGACCTTTCCTCCAGGAACTTGTCCAAACCTTTTTTAAAACCCAGCTACACTAACAGCCTTTACTACATCCTCCGGTAACAAAGTCCAGAGTTTGATTACACGTTGAGTGAAGAAATATTTTCTTTTATTAGTTTTAAATAGTTTACCCTGTAGCTTCATTGCATGTCCCCTAGTCTTTCTATATTCTGATAACGTAAACAATTGATCTACGTTTAACCCGTTCCACTCCGTTCATTAATTTATAGACTTCTATCATATCTCCCCTCAGCCATCTCTTTTCCAGGTTAAAGAGCCCTAACCTTTTTAGCCTTTCTTCATAGGAGTATCCTTCCATCCCCTTTACCATTTTGGTGGCTCTTCTCTGAACCTTTTCTAATAACGCTATATCCTTTTTAAGATATGGCGACCAGAATTGCATACAATATTCAAGGTGCGGTCTCACCATGGAACGATATAGAGGCATTATAATATCCTTTGTTTTATTTTCCATTCCTTTCCTTATGATACCTAGCATTCTATTTGCTCTCTTGGCTGCCGCTGCACACTGGGCCGAGGGTTTTAACATGCTATCCACAATGACGCCTAAATCTTTTTCCTGGGTGGTGGTTCCTAATGTGGAACCTTGCATCGTGTAACCATAGTTTGGGTTGTTCTTCCCTAGGTGCATAACTTTGCACTTGTCCACATTAAATTTCATCTGCCATTTTGATGCCCAGTCTTCCAATTTATCAAGATCCTCTTGCAATTTTCCACAATCCTCTTGGGTTTTAACAACTTTAAATAGTTTTGTGTCATCTGCAAATTTGATAACCTCACTCATTATTCCACTTTCCAGGTCATTTATGAATATGTTAAAAAGCAGCGGACCCAGCACAGATCCCTGGGGTACACCACTATTCACTTTTCTCCATTGGGAAAATTGGCCATTTAGCCCAACCCTCTGCTTTCTATCTTTTAACCAGTTCTTGATCCACAGTAGTACACTGCCTCCTATCCCATAACTCTTTAGTTTTGCCAAAAGTCTCTGATGAGGGACTTGTCAAAGGCTTTCTGAAAGTCCAGATACACTATATCAACCGACTCACCTTTGTCCACCTGTTTATTCACACTTTCAAAAAAACATAATAGATTAGTAAGACAAGATCTTCCTTGTCTAAAACCATGTTGGCTGTCTCCCATTAGGCCATGACTATCTACATGCTGAGTAATTTTATTCTTTATGATGGTTTCTACCATTTTTCCCAGTACTGACGTGAGGCTCACCGGTCTGTAGTTTCCCGGATCACCCCTGGAACCCTTTTTAAAAATTGGCGTTACATTGGCGATCCTTCAATCTTCAGGTATTACAGATGATTTTAATGAAAATTCACAGATTACTAATAGCAGGTCTGCAATCTCATATTTCAGTTCTTTCAATACCCTTGGATGTATACCATCCGGCCCAGGTGATTTGCTACTCTTCAGTTTATCTAATAGTTGTAATACATCTTCCCGATGTATCGATATTTCCTTCAATTCTTCCGCACCTTTAAATACCACTTCAGTCATGGGTAACATCCCTACATCTTCCTCAGTAAAGACCGAAGCAAAGAATTCAATCAGTCTCTCCGCTATCGCCTTGTCGCCTCTTAGTGCCCTTTTAACTCCTCTATCATCTAATGGACCAACTGACTCTCTCACAGGTTTTTTGCTATGAATGTACTTGAAAAAATCTTTATTTCGCGTTTTTGCTTCCGCAGCAAGCTTCTTCTCAAATTCTCCCTTTGCCTGCTTTATCAATGCCTTGCATTTGACTTGCCAGTGCTTGTGCTGTTTCCAGGTTTCGTCATTTGGCTCTTTTTTCCATTTCCTAAAAGATGCTTTTTTGGCAACAACAGCCTCTCTGACCTCCCCTTTAAACCATGCTGGCAGTTTTTTGGACTTCCTTCCACTTTTCTTAAAGCGTGGAATACATCTGGTCTGGGCTTCCAAGATAGTATTTTTCAACAACACCCAAGCTTGATGTAAGTCTTTAACCTTTGCAACTGCTCCTTTTAGTTTTTTCTTAACAATTTTCCTCATTTTATCATAGTCTCCCTTTCGAAGGTTACAAGGTAGTACTGTGGATTTCCTTACTATCCCTCCTCCACTAATTAAATCAAAGGTGATCATGCTATGATCACTATTGCCAAGTGGCCCCAACACCCTTATCTCTTGCACTAGATCTGGTGTTCCACTAAGGACTAGGTCTAATATGGCTTCCCCTCTGGTCGGTTCATGAACCAGCTGCTCCAAGAAGCAGTCATTTATGTCATCTAGGAACTTTATCTCCCTAGCATGTCCTGCCGTGACACTGACCCAGTCGATACCGGGGTAATTGAAATCACCCATTATTATTACTGCGCTATAACTTTTGTTAGCTTCCTTGATTTCTTTGAGCATTTCATCATCCATTTGTTCATTCTGGCCAGGTGGTCGATAGTACACCCCCACTGCCATCGCCTTCCCCTTTTTACATGGAATTTCAATCCATAGAGATTCTACAGCAAATTTTGTTTCCTGCAAAACTTTAATCCTTTCTGACTCAATGCCCTCTCTAACATAGAGCGCAACCCCTCCACCAATTTGATCAGCTCTATCATTACGATCTCTCACTTGGTTTGCAGCTTGTCGTGCTGTGAGGGCTTGCGTGCATCAGTGATGCTGAGAGCTAAACTATCGGTAGTTTAACTACTGACAGGGTCTCCCAAGATGGACAGGTCTCAGCTGAGGTGCCAGACGAAGACAAACCACCCATCTGGGCAGCAGCAGAATGGGATAGTGTTGACGGCGGAGGATCACATTTCTGTGACAACGGCAACAACACCAAACTTAAACTGCGCAGAAGGAAGGCCCGGTAATCTACTTCTGTATCTTGCCATGAAAACCCAATGGATAGTTACAACAAAACAAATTGTGCTATGGTGCTGGAAGATGAGACTCCCAGGTCGGAAGGCACTCAACTAGCTACTGGGGAAGAGCTGAAGACTTTTCAGAGTAAAGCCAGCATTTATGATGTGGTTGGATCAAAGCCCTCGGGAAGTCTGACTGCTGATGTAGCTGCGCATGAAATGAGAGTCAGAAGCTGTAAAGATGTCTTACACATTGGAACATGGAACGTACGAAGCATGAACCAAGGGAAGTTGGAGGTGGTCAAGAATGAAATGGAACGTGTACAACTTGATCTGTTGGGTGTCAGCGAACTGAAATGGACTGGCATCGGGCACTTTGCATCAGATGATCACATGGTCTACTATGCTGGAAATGAAAGACAAAGAAGAAATGGTGTTGCATTTATAATAAAGAAGAAACTTGCAAGAACTGTAATGAAATACAATGCAGTCAGCGAACGCTTAATCTCTATTCGTCTACGAGGATTGCCTATCAACACAACTATAATTCAAGTATATGCCCCAACAACAGCTGCAGAAGTGAATGAAATTGAAGAGTTCTATGAACAAGTACAAGCTGAAATTGACAGAACATGCAAACAGGATATCCTGATAGTCATGGGTGACTGGAACGCAAAAGTTGGCAACAAAGAGGAAGGCAAAGTAGTTGGAAAATATGGACTTGGCAACAGAAATGAAGCTGGAGAAAGATTGATAGAACTCTGCAAGACCAATGATCTATTCATCTCAAACACCTTCTTCCAGCAACACAAGCGGCGACTGTACACATGGACTTCACCCAATGGATTGTATAAAAATCAAATTGACTACATCTGTGGAAGTCAACGATGGAAAAGCTCTGTAACGTCAACAAAGACAAAACCTGGAGCTGACTGTGGTACAGATCATCAACTACTAGTATGCAAACTCAAGCTAAAGTTGAAAAAGAGCAAACCACTCATGAATGCAGCAAAATATGACCTTGAGAATATACCACTGGAATTTAAAGACTGCCTGCAAAATCGATTTGCTGCTTTAGATACAAATGACAGAGCTCCGGAAGAGTTATGGAATGACATCAAGAAGGTTGTGCTGGAAGAAAGCGAGAAGTCTCTACAAAAGGTGAAAAAGCAAAAACGGCCAAAATGGATGACGGAAGAAACTCTAAAAATTGCCCAGAAACGCCGAGAAGCTAAAGCCAAAGGAGAAAGAAAGACAATCGCAGAACTCAACAGAGATTTCCAACGTGCAGCAAGACAGGACAAGGAAAAGTACTACAATGACACTTGCAAGGAAATAGAAGCAGAAACTATTAGAGGAAGAGAACAAGATCGGCTTTCCTAAAGCTGCGAGAGTTAAAGAAAAAGTTCCAGCCTCGAATTGGAATGTTACAAGATGCTCAAGGTTCTATGTTGAATGATGCTGAGAAGATCAAGAAAAGGTGGAAGGAATATACAGAGTTTTTATATGATAAAGATCAAGTGGACCAACAGCCGTTTCAACCTATACCTTATGATCAGGAACCATTGGTGATGAAAGAAGAAGTTGAAGCAGCATTGAAAGCCTTATCAAAGAACAAAGCACCAGGCATTGATAGCATTCCCATAGAAGTATTGCAGCAATCTGATGCAGCTGTTACCGTACTCACAAGGCTCTGCCAAGAAATATGGAAGACAACATCATGGCCAACTGACTGGAAAAGATCTGTGTTTATACCAATACTAAAGAAAGGTGATCCAACTGACTGTGGAAATTATCGCACAATCGCTCTGATCCCACATGCTAGCAAGATTCTACTGAAGATTATTCAAAAGAGACTACAGCCATACCTAGAACAAGAACTACCTGAAGTGCAAGCAGGGTTCAGGAAAGGGCGAGGAACGAGAGACATCATTGCGGATGTGAGATGGATCCTTGAAAAGACTAAAGAATACCAAAAGGATATCTATTTGTGCTTTATCGACTATAGCAAGGCTTTTGACTGTGTAAACCATGAGAAACTCTGGGCCACATTAAGAAGCATGGGTATACCAGAACACCTGATCGTTCTCTTGCGCAATCTGTACATTGATCAAGAAGCAACATTTCGAATGGAACAAGGAGAAACAGAATGGTTTAAAATAAGCAAAGGTGTAAGACAAGGCTGCATACTTTCCCCTTACCTGTTTAATTTATATGCAGAACAAATCATCAGAGAAGCAGGATTGTATGAAGACAACAGAGGTGTGAAGATTGGTGGAAGACTCATCAACAACCTTCGCTATGCTGATGATACCACATTACTGGCTGAAAGTGAAGATGATCTGAAACATTTGCTTCTCACAATCAAAGAACATAGTCTCAAAATGGGCCTGCACCTTAATGTAAAGAAGACAAAGATCATGACAACTGGCATAATCAACAGGTTCATCGTTGAAGGAGAAGAAATTGAAATCGTGAACAACTTTAACCTACTTGGATCAACTATCAATAAAGAAGCAACAAGCAGTCAAGAAATCAGACGACGCATTGCTCTTGGCAGAATGGCTAAGAAAGACCTAGATAAGATTCTCAAGAGCAGAGATGTCTCTCTCCATACAAAGATTCGACTTGTTCAAGCCATGGTATTTTCAATAACATCATATGGATGTGAAAGCTGGACAGTGAAAAAGACAGACAGGAAGAAAATTGATGCCTTTGAATTATGGTGCTGGCGGCGAATACTGTGTATACCATGGACTGCCCGAAGAACAAACCAGTCGGTACTACTAGAGGAGATCAAACCTAAGCTTTCTTTAGAAGCTCAGATGACAAGACTTCGACTTTCATACTTCGGACACATCATGCGAAGAGAGAGATCATTAGAGAAAGACATCATGCTTGGCAAGATAGAAGGTCAACGCAAAAGAGGAAGGCCAGCAATGAGATGGATCGCTACAATAACAGCAGCTACGGGCACCAGTCTGTCAACAATGAGCCGCCTGACTGAAGACCGAACACAATTTAGGATAGCTATCCAGAGGGTCGCCATGAGTCGACTCCGACTCGACGGCACTTAACAACAACAACATCATTACGATATAGTTTGTATCCAGGTATCACAGTGTCCCACTCGTTGTCCTCCTTCCACCATGTCTCTGATATCCCAATCATATCTAACCTCTCATTTAGTGCTATATATTCTAACTCTCCTATCTTATTTTTTAGACTTCTAGCATTTGCATGCAAGCATTTTAGAGACTGTATTTTATTCATATTAGTTTGGCTGTTGGTAGACATGGGTAATTTGGGATCTTTAAGCTCTGTCTGCTCCATACTCGAGGGCATTTGGGCTACTTTACTCTTTTTTGGAACCTCTCTACTTTTGGTAGTATCCTTCAAGGCTTCAAGCTGGCAGACTCCCTTAGTTGATGTCTCGATCCACCCGAGTGGTCCATTGATACCAGCATCCTATTTTGCCTCTTCCAGAAGTTGGGTACTCCAGCATCTGCTGACAATACCATGTGCCCCCTTTTCTGCTCCATCCTCCACCATTACCCAGCGATGGTCCCCGGATGCCTTCCTAATCTCATGGGAAAACAGACTTCTGTATGCGTTTCCCCTGCTTCCTCTCATACCTCGGGTCCTGCTCAAGACCCACGCTGACCACGCCACATGAAGTCTCATTGCCCTGCAGTGGCCCAGACAACTGTGGTAGCCATATCTCCTAGCCATGATGTAGGATGGTCCTCTACCTCTCGACCCTCACCCGTTTCTCCTCATGCAACATGAGGGTCTCCTATTTCATCCCAACCTTCAGTCTCTTGCACTGGTCGCATGGCTCCTACACAGCCACTAGTTCCGCATGACCAGCTTCCAAACGATGTCCAAGCTATCATCACAGCATCCCGGAAGCCAACAATTCAGTGCTCCTACCACCTTAAATGGTCTCGCTTCTATCACTGGGCCAGATACAAAGGTCTCGACCCTGTGTCTTGCCCGCTGGACTATCTGCTATCTTACGTGCTGCATCTTTCCAGCTCAATACTTAAGTCCTCCTCGGTATGATACCGCTTATCCACCATTACAGCTTCCCATCAGTACTGGGATGGCAAAACCGTGTCCCAGCATCAGCTCGTAGACCATTTTATGAAAGGTCTTTTTAACACAAAGGCACTGTTTAAGCCACCACCGCCTTCAGCATGGGATCATAACATCATCTTGTCCGAGCTCATCAAGCCACCCTTTGAACCATTAGGGATGGCATCCATGAAGCATCTCACCTAGAAGATCACCACTTTGGTAGCCATCACTTCCGCCAGGTTGGTCAGCGAACTCCAAGCACTCGTCTACTACCCCCTTATATGCAATTTCTACACAACAAAGTGCTTCCTCAAACTCATCAAAAGTTTTTGCCTGAGATCATCTCAACTTTTCATCTCAATCAGTCCATTAACCTTCCCGCTTTTTTCCCTTCTACACCAGCGGATTCACCTGAGCATTCCCTACACTTCATGGATTGTCGTCAAACTCTTCTCTATTACTTATGAGCAACAATCCTGGACAACCCGCTTCCAAACAAATTATTTCTTCCTGGATCAGGGATTGCATCTCCTTCTGCTATGAATAGGTGGACAAAGCACCACCGGGCAGGGTCAGTGCTCACTGCCTTCGAGCCACAGCGACAACTATATCCAGTTTAGCTTCATTTCCTCTTCCGGAGATCTGCAAAGCAGCCACCTGGTCTTCCCCAGCACACCTTCGTAAAGCATTACAGTTTGGATCATGCCTAGGCCCAGGACCTTGCTTTTGGCCAGGCTATCCTCCAAAATCTTTTTTGCCTAATTCCTTCCACACTCTTCAATCCATCCAGGCTGCCTAGACCTTATAGAGTGGCCCTCAGCTCTGAACTCACCTTTGAGTGTGCCTGCATAACCCCTGCTTGTCTCTGGAGAAAGTGTAGTTGCTTACCTGTAACAGGAGTTCTCCATGGACAGCAGGGATATGCAGCCACACTCAGCCACCCACCGTCCCCTCTAAAAAAAAAAAAAAAACCTTTGAGACAACACAACAACAAGCACCACAAAGGAAAGGCGCAGAGCTCTAAGAGGACAATTAACAATATTGACAGTTCTCAAAATCATCTACTGTACACTGTTTTACCAGAGAATTCCTTCCCTGCCATCTCAGTATCCTAGGACATTGCATGTTTGCGCATCGCACTGGATAATCTGCTCTGAAACAGACTGAAGAGGCAGGAGTTGGCGCAGGAGATTTGTTGCATGCTCGGAGAAGTCCAAAAGATTTTGTTGAGCTAGGCAAGAGCTCAGCACACTGGTGTTGTCTCAGACAACACCTTGGAGTGTGGCTGCATACCCCTGCTGTCTGTGGAGAATCCCTGTTACAAGTAAGCAACTACTCTTTCTGCCACCCTAGGCAGACCCTCCGTGCAACTGCTCCTCCCCAAAAGACTGTGTCTCTGTCAAACCCACCATGCTGCTCCCACCTTGTGCTGAAATGGTGGCTGAACTGCCTCATCAGTGCCCATGTCCATGTGTGCTCACGGTCTGCCGTTCCTGCCTGCCCTCCAATGCAACTTTCTTTGAGGGTGGGCAGGAGTCGCAGGCCAGATCTTTGCGCACATGCGTGGGCATTTTAAAACCCACTGCAATGCTGAATCAACAGTTCAACTGCTGTTTCCCAGGTGGTTGGGTTAGCAATGCCGCCCACCAGGGTCTGCCACCCTTGACGACCACCTGCTTTGTCTAGTGGATGGGCCAGCCCTGGGTATTAATGCCTCTGTACATGTCTTTGTTCAGTTTTGGAGATCGTATCTCACAAAGGATATAAAAAGACTTGAAACGGTTCAGAGAAAGGTGACCAAAATGATTTGGACCCTGTGCCAGAAGGCATATGAAAAGAGACTTGAAGACCTAAATATGTATACCCTGGAGGGAGAGGAGGGACAGAGAAGATAGGATACAGACCTTTAAATACTTGAAGGGTATTAATGAACAAACAAACATTTTTCAAAGAAGGGGAAGCTTAAAACTAGAGGGCATATGATGAAGCTCCAAAGCAGTAAACTTAAAAATAACATCAGGAAATACTTTTCACTGAAAGAATGGTCGATGCTTGGAGTGCCTTCCCAATGGAAGTGGTGTGGTGGGGGTGAATATAGAGACGGAATTCTAAATGGCATGGGACAGAGACAGTGGATCCCTTTACTTAAATATCTTTTATACTTCAATAAATAGAGGAGGGCTGATCTGCATGGAGCAGCAGGTACAACCCTAAACACAGGCATAGAGGGGGTGACCTGCATGGAGAGGCATTTAAAACCACTCTAGCCACCTTACTAGGCAGACTAGATAGATCATACTGGTCTTTATCTGCTATTATATACTAAGTTACTTCCAGCAAGGTAGATTTTCTGTACATCCCACAGGGAGCAAAGCAAGCAATCCAACCCCTACTGAGTTGATTAAGCGTATTACCTTCCTACCTTTACTTTCCCACCCACCCCTCTTGGGTCTGTGATCGTACCAAGCATCTATATTCAGGGGCTTCTCAGCAGGGAAAGGCTCATGCCCCTATCACCAAAACATGTTCAGCACCATATTATGGGCTCTTGTGGACAACTAGTTCTTGCTTCAAAATGCTCCATAATCATCAAATCATGCAAGGCTTTTCACCAGTGCCAGAAGGAACATAAGATATGCCATACTGGGTCAGACCAAGGTCCATCAAGCCCAGTATCCTGTTTCCAACAGTGGCCAATCTAGGTCATACATACCTAGCAGTTTCCCCAAAAGACACAGGTTCCACACTGCTTGTATTGGGTCAAGCATTTATATCCTGGGCCCCTTTTTCATAATGGTTTATGGACCTTCCCTCCAGGAACTTGTCCAAACCTTTTTTAAACCCAGCTACACTAGCAGCCTTTACTACATCCTCTGATAACAAATTCCAGATTGATTACACGTTGAGTGAAAAAATGTTTTCTCTTATTTGTCTTTACCCTGTAGCTTCATTGCATGGGCTGTTCTCTGAAGCCCAGGCAGATAAAATAGCTTCCATATCATCCTGCTAGACCAGTCCAGACAAGTGGGTTGTGTTCTCCTCCCAGCAGATTGGTGGAGACAAAGAACCCATGAGAAACCCAGGTTTCATTGACATGACTCCCATTCCTCTATCTGGCTCAGCCACCAGAGGTCTCTTCAATATTTCTTTGTCTCCAGCAGATGGAGGAATAATTTTATCCTTTCTTTAGAAAATCTGAAAATTGAGAGGAAAAGAGATTGATTAAATGCTCGTGAATGACCACCTCAAGCCCCTAAAGGGGTGACTCTCTCACATAGGAAGAGGGAAATTTGGTTCAGCTCCATGCCCTTATTGTGATAAGGGCCTATTGAGCAGACAGAAATTGGAAGGATTTGGAAGAATCTGGAAGAGTACAACAGCCTCTTACAACCTCAGCACCCTTTCCCTTCTCCTCCCCCCCCCCCCCCTGCTCTCTCCTGAAGATTGCAGAAGGCTCTTAGAGGGATCTTCCTGCCAACTACCTTTCACACAGTGCTGCTGAAAAATAAACCCAGCCAGTGAAGCAGTTTCAGGGGAGTATTGCTGAGCCTTGCACGAATCCTATGCTCGTGGCTCTAAGGGGGTGAGTACCAAGGCTTGACCTTGTCATTCTCCTTGTTGGGGGCTCCCGGTTCCATCTCTGAGAGATGCAATTTGGGGTAGACTGCTAGTGACCATTGTCGCTGTGTGGGGTTTCCTGGACACGTTAGTAACTTTTTTGCCTATTGTGTGCCTGTGGGTCACGCGGTCCTAATGCACGTTCCGCCCAACTGGCTCCAATGCATGCTCCTTCTCTAGCGCCTTTAGCGCACATTCTGTAAAAGCACAGTTAACCTGTGCTTTCTGCCCCGATGCAGCCTTAACACGCACTCTAGTGATACTTACCTGTGGCAAGCGAGGAGCCTCATCCTTGGGTTCTGGACTCTGCCTTTCCTGTATGGCAGCTTATGAGTCACCCCTGGAGGGCATTCTTTCTCCTTCTGTCGGAGGACACAGTTAAGAACATAAGATATGCCATATTGGGTCAGACCAAGGTCCATCAAGCCTAGTATCCTGTTTCCAACAGTGGCCAATTTAGGTCACAAATACTAGTAGTTTCCTAAAAAGACACACAGGTTCCATAATGCTTGTATTGGGGCAAGCAGTGGATTACCTGGGTCCTCTTTAATAATGGTTTATGGACTTTCCTCCAAGAACTTGTCCAAACCTTTCTTAAACCCAGTTACTCTGACAGCTTTTACTACATCCTCTGGTTGCGAAATCCAGAGTTTGATTATGCGTTGAGTGAAAACATATTTTCTGTTATTAGTTTTGCTGTAGCTTCATTGCATGTCCTCTAGTCTTTCTACTTTTTGATGCCATAAAGAATCGATCTAAGTTTATCCGTTCCACTCCATTCATTGATTTATAGACCTCTATGATATCTCCCCTCAGCCTTCTCTTTCCCAGTTTGAAAAATCCTAACCTTTTAAGCCTTTCCTCATAGGGGTATCCTTCCATCCTCTTTACCATTTTGGTGGCTCTTCTCTGTACCTTTTCTAATTCCGCTATATTCTTTTTAAGATACGGTGACTAGAATTGCACACAATATTCAAGGTGCAGTCACACCATGGAATGATACAGAGACATTATAAAATTCTCCATTCCTTTCCTTATGATTCTTAACATTTTATTTGCCTTCTTGCCGCTGCTGCATACTGGGCAGAGGGTTTCAACGTGTTATCCATGATGACGCCTAAGTCTTTTTCTTGGGTGGTGGTTCCTAATGTGGAACCTTGCATCATGTAATCTTTCCTACATGCATAACTTTGCACTTATCCACATTAAATTTCATCTGCCATTTGAATGTCCAGTCTTACCTGCCTCAGGGCAGGAGGTGCAGGATGGCACTAAGTGTAAGAATGCTAAACCCAGCTGGCTCTGAGCTACTTTTTCTCCTCTGTGGTGGCTATCCCCCTGGTGTCGTGGAGCCTTTTTCAAGAAGTGAGCTTCCAGAGTCCAGATTTCCTCTCTGGAATTCTTTTCCCTTTTGCAACAGACCCTGTGGCCTCTCTGTACACCCGGATGCAGTGATGCAGTGATGCAGTCTTATATGTATATAGTTTCCCCCGTTATCCAAGTTGATTGCTCCTGTTCATTGTAATGACCGGACTCTTGTTTATTGCCGGATACTGTTTGTTTTATGTAAACCGCGCTGATCGCAAATAGTGCGGTATATAAGAAATGTAAAATAAATAAATAAATAAATAAATAAATATGTTTGTTTATGTTTATTAGATATGATTAACTGCCCTTCACTAGCATACCAGGCAGACTGGAAGCAGAAGCCCTACTTGTTTGCATTTGACTAAGCGCCCCTGCATGAGACACTCCCTGATGATGAGGAATACTTGGGAGTTGTTTGAGATGTTGACTATGCCACAGACCCAGATGAATCAGTATTGGGCTCTGATGTGGAGGACCACCTCCTATAATCTTCAGAAGTCTATGAAGAGGCCGGCATGATCTGCTTGTTCCAGAAGAAGGAACTGGTGGCGTTAATTTCCAGGGTGTCATCCGCCTTGAACTTGGCAGATTCTTCTGGCATGGAGCAGGAGCTGAAAGTACACCTGCTTCTTCAAGGGGTATGGAAATCCACTACTGTCTTCCCAGAGATGATCAAAGATATGATCCGGTCTGAGTGGGACTCGCCCAACTCTCTGCCTAAAGGGTTAAGGGCCTATAAGAAGAAATACATTCTCCTGGAGGAAGAGCACGGTGAATGGTTTGACATTCCTAAGGTGGATTCACAGGTCACCAGATGGACCACCATTCCTGTGGAAGGCGTATTGACCTTAAAGGATGTTCTGGGTCGCAAGGTCGAGTCCTTGCTGAAGACCCAGTTTGCTGTGGTGGCAGCTGTTCTACAGCTGGAGGTATGCACCAGCTTTTCTTCTCGAGCCCTGCTCCAGTGGATTCAGTCTCTTCTGCCTGATGATACTGCTTCTCTCTTGGAGTCGATTACAGCCTTCCTTTCTGATGCCATGTATGATTGGTATGCCTGGCAGCCAGGGATGGTGCCCTCACTACTTTGTCATGGCGTTGGATTTGGCTCCGTCACTGGACGGCGGACACATCCTCCAAAGCCTGATTGGTTCAACTGGCCTTTAAGGGAAAGCTCCTGTTTGGAACAGATTTGGAGAAACCGGTGAAGGACTTAGGAGAAACAAAACCTTATCGCCTCCTGGAAGATGGGTCCAGGGGCCTGTGAAGCAGGCGAGTGCCCCTTTCTCGTTAGCCTCCACCTGACCAGCAAAAGCCTGCTGGCCATATTCCCGGGGTAGTGGGACAATTATCACTACTGTCCTGGAAAACATTTCTTCCCCTCTGCTTCAGGGCCTTGGGCTCATTCTCAGTCCTTTCATGGAGCATTTGGATCCAGAGACGTGGCTTCCTCCAAAGGAGGACCCTCCCGGGCCATGCATTGAAGGTTTGGGGGCCCATTCCATTCCCTGGTTTCTTCAGTGGGCAGCAGGCTTCATCTTTTCTTTCATGAATGGACCCAGGTTATCAAGGATTGTTGGGTGCCAAACACCATTCTATTCGGCTATGTTGGAATGCAAGGAGCCACTCTCCGCTGCCTTCATCTCCCCCTGTGGGTCTGCAATCAAAGGTGCCGCAGTGCAGACCACTTTAGAAAAGTTGCTTCACCTGAAGGTGGTGGTGCCTGTCCCCCCAGACAAGCTGGGCAAGGGCAGATACTCCATCTACTTTGTGGTGCCAAAGAAGGACTGTTCCTTTTGGTCCATCCTGGACCTCAAAGGGGTCAATGAACACTTGTGCATCCTGTGCTTTCAGATGGAAATCGTGCACTCCATGATTCAAGCAGTGCACTGAGGATAATTCTTGCCTTCTCTGGATCTGGTTGAGGCATATTTTCATATCCCAATCTGGGTGGATCAGCAGAGGTATCTGTGATTTGCTGTGCTTGGCTCTCACTGTCAGCTTGTCGCTCTTCCTTTTGGGCTCTCCACCAGCCCAAGGACATTCTCCAAGGGCATGGTGGTTGTAGCTGCGGTGCCAAGGAATCTGTGGCCATCCCTCTATGGATGACTGGCTCATCCGAGCCCATTCCCTGTCAGAAGCATCTCAAGTGATGTCCCGAGTGGTGTCCTTTTTGAAAAACCTTGGCAAAGTGATCAGTCAGGAAAAGAGCCAGCTTTTGCCTTCCTAGTCCTTGGAGTTTCTGGGAGCATGTTTCGACACTCGAGTGGGCATAGTTTTCCTGTCAGAAGAGAAAATCAGAAGACTATTGAATTGCCTGGCGATGTTCTGTGTGCAGCAGGCCCCCAGATTCTGGGATTATCTTCAGCTCCTCAGATTGATGGCAGCAGCCATAGAGATGGTCCCATGGGCATGTGCCCATGGTCTGCTCCAGCGGTCCAGCCTGCTCCAGCGGTCCTTCTTGACTCAATGGTCCCTGAGTTCTCAGGAGTTCGAGTGCAGGCTCCTGCTCCTCTTGATAGTGAAGTCCAGCCTGCAGTTGTTGCAGCAGCCCTGCCATCTGAGGAAGGATGTTCTGATGGACCATTTCTCCTGGATCCTGCTGATGAGGATGCCAGTCTCTCGGGCTGGGGAGCCCATTGCCAAAATCATATGGTCCAGGGCTGTTGAAACCACAGCTAAGCTGTGTCATCCATCAAGCACCTCGAGTCGAAGACCATCAGGTTAACTCTTCTGCGTTTCCGACCCTTGGTCATGGGCCAGGAAGTTTGAGTGTATTCAGACAGTGCCATGGCAGTGGCTTACGTCAATCGGTAGGGTGGCACAAGAAGCTCTGGAGAGGCCCTGGAGATGGATCTCCTCTTTGCCTGGGCATAGAAGAGCCTCCTAGCCTTGTCAGCTCAGCACATTGCCAGAATGGACATTGTGGAAATGGACTTCCTCAGCCAGCACTCCCTGTATCCCAGCAAGTGGGAGTTGAGTCAAGAAGCATTTCATTGATTCTGTGCCACTGGGGTTGGCTCGAAATGGATCTGATGGCGACCTGCTCCAATACCAAAGTGTGCCACTTCTTTGGTTGCCACATGGAAATAGGGTCCGAGGGCGTCAATACTGTGACCCAGCCTTGGCCCAGTCATCAGCTGTTGAATGTGTTTCCTCTGTGGCCCCTGGAGGGGCATGTGATTCGGTGTAAAGAGAGCCACCTGGGCTGAATTGTTCTGGTGGCACCAGATTGACCACGGAGAGCATGTTTCAGAGACCTGATGTGGCTCCTTCAAGCATCTCCTCTTTGACTGCCTCCGTCTCGGGGGCTATTGCAGCAGGGACCAATTGTTCTGGAGGACTCTTCTCCTTTCTTGCTTATGGCATGGCTCTTGAAAGGAGACTGTTAGCAAGTTAGGGCTACTTTCTAGCAGTAATATCTACTATACTTGGTGTTCGGAGGTGGTCTACCAAGTTAGCATATGTATGGATATGGTGCCTCTTCAAGGGCAGGTGCAGCATGCAGCACTTATTTATTTATTTATTTTATTTATTTAACAAGTTTTTTATACCGGCTTATCGTACATTCAAAGCAGTTTACATAGAACAGTTACAGCAGCCAGCTTTACATAGAACAGGGAAACATAACTTGGAGATTAGTTAGGGTATAACAGGCAATTAACAATTGCTAACTATATACAAGCAAACTGTTGCAGTGTGTTGAGGTCCATTTCGTTATAGGTCATGTTCTTCTGGGGTAGGGCCAAAATGTTCTAGGAAAAGATGAGTTTTTATGGCTTTCCTAAAGTCCACTAGGTCTTTGATGGCACATGTTGAGGCGAGGAGATCGTTCCACAGCTGGGGTGCATACAGGGAGAAGGCTCTATTGCAGGTGGATTGGTTTGCTGTTCTGAAGTTTGGCGGGGTCTTTAGGATGTTGTCTGCTCCTCTTCTTGTTATGGTTGGGGGTGTCTTCCTGATCAATGGTTGGAGGGTTACTGGAGAGAGGTTGTTTAATATTTTGAAAATTATTATTATGTTCTTCTATTTAGTGCGTAAAGTGATAGGGAGCCAGTGTAGCTGGTGGAGTGTAGGGGGGGGGGGGGGTTATGTGGCTGTATTTTGCTGTTCTAGTAATGATTTCTGCCGCGGTGTTTTGTACCAATTGTAGCCAACGTGTCCTCCCTGTTGGCCTTTTTGAGGATGGTTTAAACAAGGGCCTCTCAATTACTTCCTTGAAGGTTTAGGTGGCAGCTTTGGCCTGTTTCTATGGTCCTGGGGTGGACAAGTCCTTGGCCTTGCACTCGGACATCTCCCATTTTCTTCAAGGAGATTGATGTCTGTGTCTCCCCCCTTTGGTCTGTGATTCCTTCCTGGAATCTTTTTCTGGTGCTTAGGGCCCTGATAGCAGCTCTTCTTGAGCCATTGAAAGTGCAGTACCTTAAAGGATTTGACGCTCATGACTGTCTTCTTGGTCGCAATTTATTCTTCAAGACAGATCTTCGAGCTGCAGGCTCTATCTTGTCGAGATCCTTATCTGTCCTTTTCAGCTGAGGTCATTTCCATTCATCCTGTGCCTTCCTTCTTGCATAAAGTGCTGTTTCCCTTTCGTGTAAACCAAGTGGTTTACTTGCCCTCCTTCTGTAAGGAGCAGTGTTGGGGGAAGGATAAGAATCTTTGCCTTGTGTATGTCTGGAGGGTGCTTCTCCAGTACTTGGAGGTTTATTTATTTAGACAGTTTTGTATACCACCTTATCCTTCAATAAAAGTGGTCACAACACAATTGGGGATACATTGCCCAAGACCACAAGGAGCACCTGTGGGACTAGAAACCCCAGTCCTTCCGGCCCAAGGTTGCTGTCCTCTAGTGGGATTTGAACCCCCGACCTTCCGGCCTGAGGTACCTTGCCCCAACCACTAGGCCACTCCTCCCGATAAGGTTAAGAATTTCTTTCATAAGTTAGACCATTTTTTTGTGCTGTTTACAGGCCCACACAAGGGTGAGGAGGCGGTGACCAAGTCGACCTTGGGGCACTGGATTAAGGAGTTTATTAACTCAGTGTATCTGTTACAGAACCACCCAGTTCTGGAGAGTTTCTGCGGCCATTCTACCCAAGCACAAGCATCCTTGTGGGCGGTGCGGAGCTCAGTGGCCCCTGCATACATTTGTGGGGCAGCAACGTGGGCAGCTCTTTCCACTTTTGTTGAGCATTACCACTTGGATGTCCATGTGCAGGCGCAAGCGGCCCTCTTCTCTAGAGCTTTGCACGCTGCTATGTCTTCTTCACGTTCAGTGATGTTGTAGCTTTGGTACATCCCACTTATCTGGACTGGTCTAACAGGACGATATGGAAGGTGACATTTTATTTACCAGATAATGTCCTTTCCTTGAGTCCTGCTAGATCAGCCCAGGGCCTACCCCAGAAACTGTATTGCTTTGTTTTTTCTGCTGCAGTATCCTTTGGTCCGCCATGATTTTATACTTTGGTCTGCAGACTCATCTTCTACTGACAGCCTTCTGTTTCTACCTTCCTCTACATTGTTTGCTACTGTTGATTACTCATTGTTGCCCACATTTGAGGTTGTGTGAGGCTTGCTTTGTATCTCCCATATGCTTTGGGATGAATATTGAAGGGACCTCTGGTGACTGAACTGGATAGAGGCATGGGAGTGATGTCATTGAAGCCTGGGCTTTTCATTGGCTCTTTGTCTCCACCAGTCTGCTGGGAGGGGACTGCAACCCACTTATCTTGACTGGTCTAGAAGGACTCAAGGAAAGGGCATTATCTGGTAAGTAAAATGTCACCTTTTTTGCCACCATAAAAGCTTTCCAAACAGCTTGAAAAATTTTCACTTGACAGAAAAAGCATTAGCTGCATCAGACATAATAACTTCTACTGTAAATGTAACATCCTGACCCATTACATCCCGCAAATGCTGTAAGACCTCTCCCCAATACTCCTGGAGCTTTGGATAGGTCCAAAAAAATGCAAAAGTATGTCCACTCCCCCTCATCATTTAAGGCCAAGGTCTGAGTCAGTTCTAGTAGCTTTACAAACCTGCACCCAGGAAATATAGGCCCTATCAAGGAGTCAAAATTGTATCTCCTGAAATGCCATGGCCGTAATTAAGTGCAGGATCCTTGCAAAACCCTTGACCAGATAGGTGCCAGTGTAGTGGCCCCTCCTTCCCCCTCCCCCCCAGTTCTTTGGACTATCTCCTTCAAAGTTCTTTCAAATGTCCCACATTCTCCAGTGCGTAAAGTTGGTTATACAGCCCAGCCACCTTGCACTCTACTGTCCATCTCAACTGAAAAATTTCCGATAACATATCTACAGAAGTCTTTTTAAAAAATCCAGTCTCCAAAGAGGTCACATAATGATGTAGTTGACAGTAAGGGAAGAAACCTAGGCGCCTCAGGAGCAATGTCCGGGAAAAGTACGCCATCTAGTTCTTACCCCTTGCCATCAAAACTTGAAATAAGTTAGTTAACCCCACTTGCTCCTAGATCTTAAATTCTTTCACAGTCATGCCTGATTCAAAATTACCATTTCCCTAAATAGGCAAAACAAAGGACACTTCAGGGTTTTGGCCCAGCCCCCAGCACAAGTATTGCCAAGCAGCTAGCAGAGGTGCAATTTTGACACTATGCTGTTATGCTTGCTCTGTTCTCTCACTTTTCTGTTTACCTTTTCGGTGCCCATGGCCCAATTCAATATTATTTGAATTTGTAAACCACCTTGTTTTTATTTGAAGGGCGGTATATCAAGTGAAATAAACACATAAACATAAACATTACCCAGCTGTTCTGTTTCTGCACTAGGATGTGTAAAACATATTTAGGTGCCAGGAGCTCATCTGCATTCAGCATACCTAGAGTTGTACAAGCTTGCTTCCCTACTCAACAAAACTGCCGAAGCTGCCTGTTGAATGTTAGCATGTCTTTATGCAGCAGTGTCAGGGAGAGCATCTGTAACACTTAGAGACACTTTGGGAATATGTTTATATTTATCGAGACTTGATATACTGCCTTTCAAACATCAAAGTGGTTTACATAATAGAGTCATTTTAGTAAATAAACTCTTCCAATTAAAGACAATGACAGGTGCTCCAGGTGTGGAATGTAAGTCTGATGTGTTCCACCAGTGGTTCTATGTTGGCATGATCTATGGGGCTGGCAGTAAGAGTAAAAATTGCTGTCTCATTTTTCTATCAAATGGTATGTAATACATGACCATAGCAGAAAGAAAATCACTGTTATAACATATTGAATAAGATGGGTACAATTTTCCTGAAATATGCAAAAATTAACCTGGCTGCAGAATGTGGATTAAAAATTTAAAGGGTTAATATCGGGGGGGATATTCAGTGGCAGAACCCAGGTATGTGCCGCTGAATAGCCTACTCAGCAGGAGTAATGCTGTTAGCAGGTCTACTAACCGCATTACTCCATTTGAATATGCCCCCTATGTTATTACAGAATAAAACAGCCTCCACTCAGATTTTTTTGTGGCAGGGGAGAACCAGAAGGCCACTCCAGTCCACCATCTTCGCAACTTAGACTGCTGTATATTATTAAGATGAGTTTCTTGAAACATAGCCAGTGTTGCTTATTTTCAATGAAGAACTTGAAGTATTTTTAGTTTTTAAATTGGGAAGGAAATCCCAGCCACATTCTAGGACAAACATCATACAATTGATCTTATGGTGGGTGGTATAGAATGACCAAAAACAAAGCCCCAAATCTTCCCAAACACTTTTTAAACAGTTGTAGAATCAACCAGTACTTACAGAGAAGTGAAAAAAAAGATGTCAGTGAAAACTTCACAGCCTCTACAGGCTCTTAGATTCACATAATCAATCAAAAAACCTTCCTTTGTATCATTTGAACTACATATTACAGATTATATTTTCTTATGTGCTTTTTTAAAAAAATGTTTACATTTTTACTATTCCTTACACAGTACCATATTATGGGATATGTTCCCTTTCTCAGTAGGTGTAAGGTATCTCCACTGTGTGCCACATATTGAGAAAAGGGAGGTATCTCATAATATGGTTTTCTATGTAAGGAATGGTAAAAATGGAAACTATATTTTCATAACATGCTTTCTTAAAAAATGTCACAGGGTGGCTGCTCCTTAGACTGCTTCATCTTATGACTGGAAGCCCATATCTGATACCAGAGCAACCATGGGCCTACCGCACTGCCTGCCTCATCCAAATGTTTCCAACCCCACCGCCTACATCCATCGTAACCTAAATCATCCTCCGCTCTCACGGGCTAGTCAGTATTGATGCACTCTCCCTCTCCCTCTTAGCAAACTGTAACCCCAGTTCCACCACAACCAACTGCCAGCCACACAACCTCTGTGTAAATCCTCTATCTTTCAAACCCTCATTCTCCCTCCCAAACTCACCTACCTGCTAGACCGCTCTAAATAAATCAATCAATCCCTAGAGCAAAGACAGGATAATGAGGAATGAGCCTTGTGCTCCAGATAGACATCTCCACCCAGCACTGTTCCTCAAACCAACCAGTCTACTGAATTGCAACAATCCGGCCTTCCCCCCAGCACTGCCCTATCCCACCCCACATGTACATGCACATGCTGTCTTATGCCTTACCCAGCCCCTGCCCACAAACACACTCTAGAGCCCCCCACTTCCCTGAGTTAGCCAATCCCAACACATAGGGGCAGCCACTCCATGAGTCTGCAACCCAGCCCGTTAGACCCCGAGCCCCTCGACGAGTAGAGGTATACTCCCCTGCCCTGTCACCTTGTATATAGCTGAGCCAAGGTGTAAATAGTTGAGCTGTCTTCATAACCTATGACAGCAAGTTATCTTGCCATGAAAAAGGATCCAATTTGCTCAAAAAATTCCCCCTAATGCCCAAACCTTATATTTTTGTCGGAGCTCGTCAGCCCAGTGTCAAGAACTGTTTCAAAGACACCACCGTGACTGCTCCTTTTTATTAAATAAATTTAAAATTAGGAATAAAGTCCATAACTTAAGCTGTATGCCCAAGCACCACCAAGACGCCGAAACTCCCAATAGACGACCTGGCTCACGTTTCAGGTTTTACACCAGCATATACAGAAAAACCCTGCTTCAGGTCAAACGGATCAGCAAATAGCAGATCTTCAGCTTGCAGGCCTCAAGGAATATCACCTACTATATCGTCGCCAGCGCCTGACGTCAAACTGATGAGGAGAGTAGTAAAAGCCAATCAGGTGCAACCAGCCACTGAACCATGCAAAGGGAGTGCCCACTGCACAGGGAATCCCCTAATGGACAGCCAGAATGAAAGCACAAGTCACATGATGGTATGCCAGTCAAGTTGGGAATTAAGCCCCTCGGGAAAAACAGAGTTAAGGAGGTAAATCCAACGCTGTTCGCATAGCTGAAGTTTCTGTTCGCGGTCACCCTCTCGGGGGTCCGGTGGAATAAATTATGTTGGCCGTACCAAGAGGGCCATCAAGATCCGCCACTCTGAACATGCTTCTCGCCTCCGCACTAAAAGCCTTTCGGCTCCTATGGTGGAACATCATTTGTCAAAGGGCCATGCTTTTACAGCGCTACGTTGGCGGGTATTGGACTTTATTCCACCGGACTAAATGGCTGTCCATTAGGGGATTCCCTGTGCAGTGGGCATTCCCTTTGAATGGTTCAGTGGCTGGTTGCACCTGATTGGCTTTTACTACTCTCCTCATCAGTTTGACGTCAGACGCCGGCGACGATATGGTAGGTGATATTCCTTGAGGCCTGAAAGCTGAAGATCTGCTATTTGCTGATCCGTTTGACCTGAAGCAGGGTTTTTCTGTATATTGTCACCAGTAGTCGGCCCGTAGCCTAGGCATACGGGATAGACGGCCTGGGGACCCTTTATTGAAATACTGGAGCAATGCTTTAGGCTTGCATTGCCTCCTGGGAATTGTAGTATTTTTCCCTTTTCAATAAGATGCAGTTGTGGTGCGATTGGTACAGGCAATGACAGGCTTTTAATTCCCCTCCCGGGGCAGATTCAAACACAAAATAACTCAGGAGAAAAAGCCATACACTCTGGCACAAAATAAGAAAGGAAATAATAACAGCTTCTCAACTTAAATCCAAAGTTCCACGGTATTTACAGCATACAGTCACTTTGTATAAGTAAGGAAAATCCTGTGCTCTTCAACTGCCAGTCTAAACAGCTTTCACATCACCTGGCTCAGCACAGAGAAATTATATCATCTGTAACCATTAAAGTACAGTCCATTTGGTTATCTGATATTTCTTCTTCCTGAGGATCAATCAGCATTGACTCATGCTGATTCTCTGGTAAGTACAACTTCTGCTTTTTATACAACGTTTCCAAACTTCCACCCTCTATCTGTTCCTGAGGCTTCTCTATCAAGCCCTCCGTGAGATAGGGTTCAGTATTACCATATATCTTAGAATAGCAGAGAGGAGAGTCACACCCTTTAGGGTTTCTATAAGAGAACTTCTTATAACCACTTTTATCCTTATAGTAATTAGACAGCCTACCTTCTGGCTTAGAGACAGGGGAAAGTCCGTGCACAGCCTGGTCAGGAAGGGGTTTAAACCTCAGAGGTTTTCCTCTGTACTTTGGCTTCTCAACCTCTTCCTCTGACATGCAAATGTCCTCCACCAAATACCTTTCACTCCCTGGAGCTTGCAAGTGCTTCCCAGATAGCTTTACCGGTAACGTTTCCCTCTGTGTGTCTTCCCAATAGGACAATTGCCTGGAGTTCTTGCCACAGGATTTTTGGGCCCTGCTCCTCCAGTTATTCCTGCTGGTTACTTCCTGTATTTCTGTATCACTCTCAGAATCACAATCCTTTGAGTCACTCACGTACTTTCTCTCGTGTTTCCTTCCACACTGAAACAGCCGTTGCTTCTGAGTCTCAGACTTCAGCTCACTCAGCTTTCCCAGCTGGGTCTGTCCAAGCTTTCTCTCTCTCTCTCTCTCGTTTTCCAGTTCCTCTGCTCCTCCTGCTCTTTGCTTCCCGTGCTTCTCTTGCTTCCTTTGTTGCCCTTCACACTGAAACTCTAATGAGCGTTTCTTATATGTCTGGTTTGGAGCTAATCTAGCCCTTCCCCCTCTCAGGTGAAAACTATTGGGCTCAGGAGATGGGGATTGTTTGCTAGCTGGGCGGGGCTGCTGCACTCGTGGCTGGGTTTGTTTATGTTGCTCCTGGCAACTGGGAGTCCTGTGCTTTGCCTTCCTGTCAGCAACAGACCTACTTCTCTCAAGTTCCTCTGTTTGCATGGCAAAGGACGTCTCTTCCCCATTACAATATGCTGGTGTAAAACCCGAAACGTGAGCCACATCGTCTATTGGGAGTTTTGGCGTCTTGGTGGTGCTTGGGCATACAGCTAAGTTATGGACTTTATTCCTAATTTTAAATTTATTTAATAAAAAGGAGCAGTCACGGTGGTGTCTTTGAAACAGTTCTTGACACTGGGCTGACGAGCTCCGACAAAAATATAAGGTTTGGGCATTAGGGGGAATTTTTTAAGCAAATTGGATCCTTTTTCATGGTTTTTCTAATTTAATCGAATTTGAGTTCTTTTTTCTGAGCAAGTTATCTTGTACATAGTCACCCTGTTAACCTTGTATATAATCCCCTGTTTAATGTGTGTAGGCCAGCCTGCACTGCACAAATCTGTTACCTGTAAACAGCATTGATTTTTAAAGAGCGCGGTATAGAAGAGACAATAAATAAATAAATAAATAGGGGCCCACAACAAACAGAATGAGAATTGAAAAAAACACATGAACATCAAGATCCACTCCCTCCAGTAAGACAACCATCCCAGAGTATCAGGTATAATACAAAAAGTAACAAGGGAGAAGGGGATCAACAGATGAAATCAATTATACTTCAAGAATCGTAAGAACATAAAATTTGCTATACTGGGTCAGACCAATGTTTCATTAAGCCCAATATTCTGTTTCTAAGAGTGGCAATCCAGGCTACAGGTATCTGGCGAGATCCCAAAAGGTAGACAGATTCTATGCTGCTTATCCTAGAGATTATCAGTGGATTTTCCAACCTTCCATAATAATTATGGTTTATGGATGTTTCCTCCAGAAACTTGTCCGAACACTTTTACCACATCCTCTGGCTATGAATTTCAAAAATATTTTCTCCAATTAGTCTTAAATGTACTACCTTTTAGCTCTATTGCATATCCCCCAGTCTTTATGCTTTTTGAAGGAGTAAGCAATGGATTCAAGTTTACTCGTTCTGCGCTGCTCATTATTTTATAGACTTCTATCATATCTCCCCTCAGCCATCTCTTCTTCAAGCTGAAGAGCCTTAACCTAATCTAGCTCTTGTAAACTTTATGGTTGCAAATAACGAAAAAAACACAAATCAGGGTATACAAATAGCCCAAAGGTCAGGATGGCCCCAACCCCTGTCATGGTTCCATATTGGCAAGAAAATACACAGCAAGTGAACAGCCTGAGGGCAGCACCCAGGTTCAAGGAAAGAATCCATACCAAGCACAGTTCCTTCCCAGTCGCATTGGTCTCTTCCCAGATACCTGTTCCATGAACAGGGCAAACAGTCAGTAAGGAACTTAAAAATCTATTAAAATAAAACAGAAACTTAGAGGCCATTCTGAACCATGTTTAGCGGATCTGGATATCCGATCTAGATGTCCAGCCCCGCTAAACGTCTGGCTCGCATCTTGGAAACAGAGCTCCCCACACGTAGATCTGAGTTGTGCAGGGAACTCAGTTTGTGGGTGGAAAAGGGGGGGGCTGCAGGCAGAGCGAGGGCGGGATGTGTGCAGCGCCATGACTCTGGATGTACAGGGCAGATTCCGTGGTCAGCCATTTGTTCGGGGGACTCATTCCACCTCAGAGGTGGAATAAGTTCCCCTGGATGACAGAGGATGGAGGACCCGAGCCCAGAAAGGAAGGTGAGGAGATGCAGGGGGTTTCCTACAGCCTGCCCTGGCCATGGCAGGCCCGATCAGGGGTCTGGCGGTGGGGAAAGGAACATCTCGGGGCTGCTGAGGATTGTGGCTCCTGCATGGATTTGGGGTGTCATGGCAACAGGACGCCGCAGCTCCATGCAGGAGCCTGGCTGTGCTAGCCAGGTAGTGGGCTGGACGTCCAGGTGCCCATCTAGCCCAGGCACATCTAGCCCCTGCGGGATCAGTCTCGGGTGCATCCGGGGCATGTCCAAGATTCTGGATGCCCGGACAGGCGGGGGACGCCGAGAACAGAATTGGCCTCTTAGGGGTATGTTTACTAAACCGGGCTAACGGTTAACCCGGGCTATCTGCCACTAGGTCCCATATTATTCAATGGGACCTAGTTGCAGATAGCCCGGGTTAACCGTTAGCCCGGTTTAGTAAACATACCCCTTAATGTCTATGCTGCCCAGTCAAACCAGCAGGAGGAAGACTGCAAAACACCAGTGAGTCCTAGTGTGCTGCAGCCATCCCTTGAAGCGCTCTGGAGGTCAGACCATGGCCACAATCAGGTGCCCCACGATCAGCTGATCTTCAAATCTCATGGCCTCTTAGGTAAAATCCAAAAAAAGAAAAAATTACATCAACATACTCCAGGAGAGTCTGGAGCAGATCATAGCTCCATGGTAAAAAAAAAATGAAGATATTCCAAAAGGGCAGTGCCCCCATAATACTATTCCACATATCCCAAAGCAAGAAAGGAGCCCACATATATCATGATATTCTTCAGGTCCCTGTAGACTGTACTCTCAAAAGTCATATCTCCATCCATTCAGTGGGCTTATTGCAAAAAGAATAAATTTACAGGGGATGAGCTGTGGAGTCCGAGCAGAGCAATCAAATGCAGTAAGAGCTTGGGACGTTTCAGGCTCTATATAAGACATTAGCTTTGTTTGTGGGCTACCCTGTGGATATTGGAAGTCTTGGTACTGAGATTTCGATGGCCACGAGCAAAAATAACAAGACGGAGGGCTCTTTCTCCGTCGCTTCAGGATTGCAATAGCACAAGGCAGGACCACTCATGCCTGAGAAAATGGCGCCCAGAGAAAAGGCGGCTGAGATAGATCCCGTAATGGCAGAAATAGTAAAACTTAATGATCTGATGCATACTCATCTAAAAGCCATCAAGTCAATACAAGGTGAGTTGGAGGCTCTGAATGGGCAGTTAGTGGACTAGTGCACTTGAATCTCACTGTGGCCAAATAGAAAAGAATATCGCTGCCATAGCCAGATTGCAACTGTATTTGGAGGATCTGGCCAACAGAAATAGATGGAACAACATACGAATTTTGGGCATGGCTGAAGGCACTGAAGGATCGGACATGATAGCTTACCTGGAGTGCACAATCCTGGACTTATTGGGTTTGCAATTTCAACCCCCACTTTAGTTTGAAATGGCTCACTGAGTACCATCGCAAGTGACTGACTAACCGTGGGCCTCGTCCAATTGTGGCTAAACATCTGCGCTACCTTCGGTAGTAGACTGGCTAATCTACTGAAGAGGGCTTTAAACTAGATTCGTTGTGGATGGGTGAAGAAAGCCCCAAGGTAAATGAAAGCCCCCAGGTAGGTGATACATTAAATACCTTTATGGAAATGGGTAACAGGGGTAACATATGGAAAGCAGTGTGTATAAATGCCCGTAGCATGGGAAATAAGATCCATGATGTTGAAGCTTTGGTGAGATTTAGTGGCAGTTACAGAAACATAGTTCACAGAAAACCATGATTGGGATGTAACTATACCTGGCTATACTTTATTCAGAAAGGACAGGGTAGGAAGAAGGGGAGGAGGAGTGGCACTATATATAAAAACTACTATTAAAGCTTTGGAATTACAGAGCTTAAAAGGGAGAGAGGAGGCATTGTGGGTTAAACTAGAAAGAGGGAAAAAGAAATCTATTTGCATTGGTGTGATATACAGACCTCCCTCACAAGAGGAAGAGGTGGACAGAGAGTTAATTGAAGACATACACAGCATTGCTAGGAAAGGGGAAGTGCTACTGATAGGAGATTTCAATATGCCAGATGTTGATTGGCACATTCCTGCTGCAGTATCATCTAGAAGTAAGGAGATCCTGGATTCTCTACAGGGAGAACTATTCAGGCAATTGGTAACAGACCCCACACATGAAGGGGCCATACTGGACTTGGTGCTTACCAATGGTGAAAGTGTTTCTGATGTAGTGGGAGATCATTTTGCATGCAGTGATCATCAGATGGTGTGGTTCAGTATTAGGACTAGGGCTGTTAGAATCCATTCAAAGGTGAGGATCTTAGACTTTAGGAAGACTAACTTTGCGAAGATGGGCCAATACCTCAGGGAGTCGTTAGTGGCATGGAAACAGCTGGGAGATGTAGAAAAACAGTGGGCAAAACTGAAAGGGGATATTTTAAGGGCAACCAACCTTTTTGTTAAAATGATAAATAAAGGTAAAAGGAAAAGGAGACTGCTATGGTTTTCGAAAGAAGTAGCTGAAAAAGTGACGACAAAGAGAGAGGCCTTCATGAAATACAAGAGATCACAGACAGAGGAAGACAGGCATCTGTATTTGGAAAAACTTAGAGAAGCTAGCAAAGTAGTCAAGAAGGCAAAGATTCAAAAGGAGGAGGAAATAGCCAATGCAATAAAATGGGGGGATAAAACATTTTTCAGATATATTAGTGAGAAGAGGAAGGGCAAAAGTGGTATTGTCAGACTCAAGGATGCAGGGGAGGAATATGTAGAAGCTGATAAGGATAAAGCGGAATTGCTTAACAAATATTTTTGTTCTGTGTTCACAGATGAAGAACCAGGAGCAGGACCTCAGAAAACACCCACAAATAGAAATAGAAGCGAGGGACATCTTGAACAATTTTCAGAAGACTGTGTTCGTGAGAAACTAGCTCAAATTAAAGTAGACAAAGCGATGGGACCGGATAGGATACACCCTAGAATACTGAGGAACTTGGGGACGTTCTAGCAACTCCACTGACTGACCTTTTCAATGCCTCATTGGAGTCGGGAGTGGTGCCAAAGGACTGGAGAGAGGCTCATGTGGTGCAAAAGCGGAAGTAAGGATGTGGTTGAAAACTACAGGCAGGTTGGTTTAACTTCGGTCGTGAGTAAATTATTGGAAACGCTGCTGAAAGAGAAAATAGTGAGGTTTCTGGAGTCCAGCAGATTACAGGATTTCAGTAAAGCCTTTGACACTGTTCCTCACAAGCGACTTATAAACAAACTGAGCACCCTAGGGTTGACCCTAAAGTTACTGCTTGGGTTAGAAATTATTTGGGTGGGAGGCGACAAAGAGTACAAGTAAATGGAGCTCACTCTGAGGAGAAGGATGTTACCAGTGGTGTGCCCCATGGATCTGTCCTTGGTCCGATTCTTTTTAACATCTTTGTTAGTGATATAGCGGAAGGGCTGTCGGGTAAGGTCTACTCTATTGCAGATGATACCAAAATCTGCAATAGAGTAGACACCCAGGAAGGTGTAGATAACATGAGGAGGGATCTAGCTAAGCTTGAAGAATGGTCTAGAATTTGGCAGCTGGGATTTACTGTTAAAAAATGTAAGGTCATGCATTTGGGCTGCAGCAGTCCAAGGGAGCAATATAGTATAGGGGGTGAAGTAATTTTGTCCACTAAAGAAGAGCGGGACCTAGGCGTGGTTGTGTCTGATGATCTTAAAGTAGCTAAACAGATAGAAAAGGTGACGGCAAAAGCTAGAAGGATGCTTGGATGCATACGAATGGCTAGCAGAAAAAAGGAGGGGATAATGCCTCTCTGTAAGTCTTTGGTGCGACCTCATTTGGAGTATAGTGTGCAATTCTGGAGACCGCACCTTCAAAAGGATGTGAACAGGATGGAGTCAGTGCAGAGGGTGGCTACTAAAATGATTAGTGATCTTCATTATAAAGCATATGAGGACAGACTGAAGGATCTTAATATGTTCACCTTAGAGGAAAGGCGGGATAGAGGTGATATGATTGAGATGTTTAAATACCTCCGTGGCATAAATGTTCAGGGAGAGAGCCTCTTTCAATTGAAAGCAAGTTCTGCTACGAGGGGACATGGGATGAGGGTGAAGGGAGATAGATTCAGGAGTGATATGCAGAAATATTTCTTTACGGAAAGAGTAGTGGATCCATGGAATAGTCTCCCAGTGGAGGTGGTAGAGATGAGGACAGTAACTGAATTCAAAAAAGCATGGGACAAACACAGAGGATCTCTAAAGGTAAAAAGGGGACTGTTGTAGTTGTTGATATGGAAGGACAGACTAGATAGGCCATGTGGTCTTTTTCTGTCATCATATTTCTGTTTCTATCTGCAGGTTTTACAGATTTTGCGGACTGCTCGCACTGAGCCTACTTTGCTACTCCAAGGATGTAAGATTCTCTTCATGCTGGATCTAGCATGCCTCTAAGTACAAACAATTCCTGGCACCGTGGGGCCTGCTCTGGGATTTAGGGGCGCAGTAATGGTCTGTTCTGTCCCACCCGTATACAAGTGCAATATTGGAACAAGACCTCCTGATTCACAGAGCCTTCCAAGCTGCAAGATTTTATTGAGAGTCACAAAATGACTTGACTGTGCTCAGCATACTGGTCCTAGGCTCTCTGTCTTTATTTGGTTGCATAGCAGAGACCCATGGGTGTGATTTTGGTTCATAGGGCACACTGAGATCTATAATGCTTCTGGCCTGCCTGCCGGACATGGACTCAGTTTTTTCTTATGGTTGAGAGGTTGAGTGACTGGTCCAGGTGGAGTAATTACCAATGTGCTTTTGTGTGAATGGGCTGTGTGGTTGTAATATGGCATGGTGTACTGCTGATATGTTTTGGGTATGGCCCTAGACACAGGTTGGCTCTTGCATTTTTAAGCACCGGCAGAGCCTGAGGCATGTCACTGCTCCCGGCAGTATGGCTTCACCCCCCCTTTGGATGGAGGATGTTGGTTCTTGGCCCCCGCTTCTTGTGGAGGCCTGATATTCTTTTTACCTTATTACTCTTAAATGGGGAGTTGGCACACTGTATGGGTTGACTGGTTTACTGCTGTATGGAAGGGATGGGGGGATGGGCGGAGGACAATGTCTGTTAAGCTTGCTATAACTTAGACACGATGCATGATTTGAAGTTGATTTCATACAACATTAATGGTCTCAATCACCATGTGACATATAAAAAGATTTTTATGTACCTGAAGAAAGAGCGAGGGGACATCCTCTTTTTCAAAGAGACCCACATGCTGCTTTCATTATGCTCTGAACTCAAGGTTGATTGGCTAAGTGCACATGTTTACACGCTAGCTATATGTAAAATCTGTGGGGTCTCTATATTTTTCAGCAAGTCCCTTCAAGTGCAGATCCAGCACAGATTGGCGGACTCTAGGGGTAGATGGCTGTTGCTAAATATAACTGTTTTCTGGTCTCTCCCTCATTCTTCTTAATATATATGCTCCAAATGTGGACAATCTAGCTTTTTATACCTCTCTTTCAGTGATCTTAATGAAATTTAGTGACAAAGAGGTAGTAATTGCTGGCGATTTCAACCAGCCATTGGATATGACACTAGACAGACAATCCTCCTGTAGGGCCTCTCTCTCTAAATCTCAGAAGGAACTCCGTAACATTATGGAGGTGGAAGCAGTGGTGGACCCATGGAGGTTGTGGCACCCGACTGACTAAGATTATACATTATCTCCAGGAACAGGCAGGAATGTAGTCTTCACATATGGGTGACGTTGGTACCAACGGAGCCCACGGGGGAACACTCTCCAGCATCCAATACAAAAGCTTTTTCGAGCATTCCACTGTGCCTGCATTGCTGCCTTCCCAATTCTCCCTCCTCAGTTCTTCTTTTTCCGCGGAGCCAGCAGGAAGCAAATCCTGTCACCGCAGAAAATTTGTTAATTCTATTTCTTTTTAGTTTTTGTGGTTCGCGTCTGCCTTCCTGTCAACGCCAGAATTGACTCTCAGTCAGTTCTTTCCTTTCTTTCTTATTTCTTTCTCGCAAAAAAAAAAAAAGTAGAACTTTTTTCCAGATACATGCATTTTGTCTACTGACACTATGGAGAAACCAGCTAGTGGTTTTAAGAAATGTTCTAAGTGTGCGGTACCATCTCGGCTATCGACACCCACAACTGGTGTCTCAAATGCCTTGGTGCCAACCACCAGCCATTAGAGTGTCCTCTGTACAAGAAGATGAAGAAGAGAGGCCTACAGAATCGAGTTGCAAAGTTAGGCATACTTTTTGCCTCAGACGCGGTTTCTTTGGCATCAACGTCATCAAGGGCATCATCTTCCTCTCATGGGATTTCAGGTATTGAAGCATAGGTCTTCTTCGAAGACAGGCCATTTCCCCAAGGGTAGATCACTTTCTAAGCATTGTGATGCCTTGAGCGTTGCCCTGGAGGTGGATCAGACAATCAGGTGGCAATGTTCTACATAAACAAGCAAGGCGGGATAGGCTCTCTTCCCTCTGTGAAGAGGCCTTCCACCTTTGGAGATTCGCCATCTCCCATAACATCCACTTCCGGGCAGTGTACATCTCTGGAGATCAGAATCAACTTGCGCACAGCTCAGTTGAATCCTCCGCCCACACGAGTGGAGCTTCGGCCATCACACAGTAGCAAGGATCTTCCAGACTTGGGGAACCTCGGTTATTGACCTCTTTGCCACCTCACAGAACAGCCAACTACTGCAGTTCTGCTCTAGGGTGCCATCCAAACTCAGCCAGGCATCAAATTTATTTATTTATTTATTTAACAGAGCTTATATACCACCCCTTCCTGAGATCAGGGGCTGTTTACATGGAACATCAAAACGTGTTTACTGGGGTCAGGGTTTCCTATAAGCATTTCCACCCACACCCCTAATACCGAAGACCCTATTCAAACTCCAGACAGACAAGGGCAATATGACCCTCATAGCCCCCTTCTGGTCCCATCAGTCCTGGTTTCCCCTGCTACTTTGCCTAACACAGGCGAAACCAATCCGACTGGGGTGCAGGTCGGGTCTTTTATCGCAGGACAGGACAGTCCTGCTTCCCAATCTGCAATCTCTCCATATAACGGCATGGCTGCTGAAAGGATGACCTTCCAGCATCTTGACCTTCCCCCGGAAGTAAAGGACATACTCCTGGCTTCCAGAAAGCCCTCCACCAGACAAGCCTACTCATTTAAATGGCACAGATTTGGATCCTGATGCTCTCAGAAGAACCTGAATCCTTTCAACCCTCCAGTATCTGCACTTTTGCAGTATCTATTTTACCTGTCCTCTGCAGGAGTCAAAACCAACTTGGTGCGAGTACACCTCAGTACTATTGCAGCTTTTCACAAGCAAGTTGATGGTCAACCCATTTCCACGCACCCCTAGTAGCATGTTTTATGAGAGGCCTTCTTCTCTCTAAGCCACCCATTCGACCACCTCCGGTGGCTTGGGATCTCAACATGGTCTTGGCTCAGCTTCCCAAATCTCCATTTGAACCCCTGGTGACTACTCACCTAAGGTACTTGTCTTGAAAATTCATATTCCTCATTGCTCTGACTTCCGCCAGGCGCATCAGTGAACTACAGGCTTTGGAGGTACATCCACCATATTCCCGGTTCCATCATGACAAGGTCTTCCTATGGACAGATGCTTACTTTTTACCTAAGGTGGTGTCACCTTTCCACATTAATCAATATATAATACCACCCGTCTTCTTCCCAAGACTTCATTCTTCCCATATAGAAGCAATCCTTAGATTGCAAACGGGCCCTGACCTTTTATCTCCAAAGGACTAAGGACCTTCAAAAATCTTCACAATTGTTCATTTCTTTTGATTCCAACTATTTGGGTCTTCCTGTTACAAAATGCATGCTGTCCACATTTCATTTGCGTACAATCGAGCAGGACTCACCTTCACCGGGCACATCGCCATTCACAATGTCTGAACCATGGCAACATCTGTAGCCAACCTACGCTCAATAGCCATTGATGAAATCTGTCGGTCAGCAACCTGGTCCTCCATACACACCTTTGCCGCCCACTACTGCATGGACAAGGACTCCTGCTGTGATGTGACCTTCGGCCAGGTGGTCCTCCAACATCCCTTTGGAACATAGCTACAACTCCTCCCCTGCCCAAACTCTTCTTTCCAGATCTTCATGTCAGGGATGTCTGTGTCCAACTCTAACCAGTCTGACTTTGTCTCTTGAAGATCTGGGAACTAGGGAGTCCCATATGTAAAAACTGCATTCCTTCTTGTTCTTGGAATTAGTGTAGTTACTCACCTGTAACAGGTGATCTCTGGGAACAGCAGGAATTTAGTCTTTACAGCCCATCCTCAACCCCATGGAGTTTGTAGGGTTCCTTTTTGCTCTTTCTTCTCAGCTACAAACTCAACTGATGAGAAGAGTGGGAAGGCAGTCACGCAGGCGTAGTGGAGTGCTCCCAAAAGCTTTCCTGTAGGACACTGGGGAGCATTCCCATGCTTGCTCCATTGGTACCGACGTCACCCATATGTGAAGGCTAAGTTCCTGCTGTTTGCAGAGATTACCTGTTACAGGTGAGAAACTATGCTTTCTGGCTCTCCATGAGATTTAGCTGGATAGGGGAAGGGATGCAAGGAGGAGATCCAGGGATTAATTTGAAGGAGAGGGGTGATTTAGTTGGTGGATGGAAGTAATGAAAATCATTGGGATCAAGTTGATCCTGGGAATAGGAGATGCAGAGAAAGCATTTGCAGAATTAGTAAGGAAGAGGAAAGACAAGCACCTTCAGGAGACACGTAGAGAATACAGGAGCATAGTGTAGGAAGAAAAAAAGGGCTGAATGAAGAAAGAAAGGAGGTAATGAAGGAGGAATGCCTGAGGAAAGATAGGAGACTATCATATCTGGGAGGAAAGGAGAAAAGAGCAAGATCTTAGGAATGAAGGGGGAGAGAGTGTGCAGGAGAGATGAGAATGCAGGAGGTAGATATAGGTGAACAGGAGATAGATAGGGGAGAGTGCAAGAAGAAGGGCTAGGATTGAGAAAGCACAGGAATAAGGGGAGAGCCTGCAGGGAGCAAGACAAAATAGAGGAGGAAAAATGAGAACTGCAGAGGAAGTACTGGAAGAAAATGAGAAGTGAGATGGAGAATGCAATTTGGAAAAGGAAGTGTTAAAATCTACAGAAGGAAGTTGAAGATGAGGAAAAGAGGAGAGAAGCAAACCCAGGAGAAATCGGGGTAGAAGGAGAAAAAGAGCTGTTAAGAGGATTAGAAAGAGAGAAGGAAGAAAAAAAAATATACTGCTGAAAGAAAGGAAGACAAAATAAACTAAAAACACGAAAGAGAAAAGAAAATGGACGAGGACAAAAAAAATAGATGGAAATATGACTAGAGAATGAAAAGGAGGCCTGTTGAGCTAGAATGTCAAGCCAGAGACAGAAAGGTTGGAAGCTATTTTATTGCTTGAAAAAGAATATAAATTAACTAATCATTGTAATACATCCTGAAAATAAATTCAAAGTATCAAGATCCGGATGTATCTCCTACAGACAGAGAATTTACCAGTAGGAGACTCCAGAATTTACTGGTTGATTTGGCTTATTGTGTTTCCATAGTTTTAAAGCTCTCTAATCAAAAAACATATTTGTTTTGAAGTGGGTAACAATCATGCTGAGTTTTCTTCACTATAAAACCTATCCTCTTACCAATACAGTTTACACTGAATACATATTTATTTATTTATGGCTTGAATTGTTCTTAAGTGGTGTTAAGTTTATATCAAGTAACTCTTGCCTTTTCAGTGGTTGTTCAAAGCAAGTTAGTGTCCTGCCTATTCACCTAGGTTCAGAGTGGCTTCCAAAAAACAAATATATATATTCAGGTATAGTAGGCATTTCTCTGTCATCTGAGGATTTACAATCTAAGGACCCTTTTACTAAAGTGTGCTAAGCAGTTAACGCACATTTTAGGGCACAGTAACTGTTAGTGTGGGCTGTAGTAATTTGCGAAGTTACCATGTTGGAATTATCCCTGTTCATTGTAAAGTTGTTGTTGTAATATAAACTGCCTTGAATGGAAGATGAGGCAGTATAAAAGACTGTTAAGTAAATACGTAATTATTGTGTCCTAATTCCCATAATCACATTGCACAATAAACCAAGTTAGAGGTGGAGAGTAGACGTAGAGAGCACATTGCAGTTAGCGTGGGGGTACAATATCGCACACTGCCAATGTTAGGATTAACACCAGTGCACTTCACATTACCTCAGTGGGTAGCAGTAAGTTCACCCGTGTTAAATGCAAATGCAGCTGCTATGCATTAGAGTATGTTTCAATGTAGTAACTGCCGGAAGCATGTTGGGCATGCCCCCAACAGGTAGTACACAATTGTTGCACTTAACGTGCATTAATATTTACTTAAAATGTGTGATGAAAGTGGAAAAACTTACTGCACCTTAATAAAAGGGTCTCTAAGTTTGCACCTCAGGCACTGTATAGTAAGGTAACTTATCCAAGATCACAAGGAATGCCAGTTGGATTGGAATCCTGGCTTCCCTGTTTAATAACAAAATGTGCTGGTTGGTATCAGGAAATTGTCTATTTTGAGAGTAAATTACCACAAATTATTCTCTAGCTTCTTTATAAACTGATTACTTCAGCTTACTATAAAAATATAACAGTTTTAATTAATATACATGTTTTAATTGGGAGAGGAGAAAGAGATGCATGAGTGTTTCTGAATTGGCAGGGAGTGGAAGTGGTAGCTGTATGTTGATGGGCCCATACCCTGAATCTTTGAAGTACCTATCAGTCAGTGGACAAAGCAGAGCCCATAGCAAGATTTGCTTTTTGATATCTCCACTTTATTTATTTATTTATTTATTTAATTGGATTTCTATACCGCCTTATCATACAATCAAAGCGGTCTTACAAACAAAGATATTAAGAGTATTAGTGAGAAAATGTAAAGAAATAAAAGTTAAAGTTATGGTATAATGTGTTAGAGTGAGTTGCATTATCTACATAGTGAGCTATACTATAATGTGAGCTATTATACAATATGTATATGATTTACATTCCAGACAAATTAAGTTAGTTAATTGCATGACCGTAGTGTTCTATAAACAAAGATGTTTTCAGTTGCTTTCTAAAGTCATTGATGTCCTGAGCTGCTCTCAGCTCATTAGGTAGAGAGTTCCAGATGGAAGGTGCAGCAAAAGAGAAAGCCCTTTCAGAGGTGTCTTTACGTGTTTTTCTGACATCATTTGATAAGCTGATTTTGTTGTCAGATCCTCTTCTTCTAGGTCTGTTGCTAATATCTGACTGTATGAGATATGTCAGGCTTTCTGCAGAATATTGTTGTTTTATCTTGAAAATATAAATTATAGTTTTATATTTACACGTGAAGCTATAGGTAACCAGTGAAGCTCTTTCAAGATGGGAGTTATATGTTCTCTACTTGATAGACCAAAAATTATACGTGCAGCAGTATTCTGCGCCAGTTGTAAAGGCTTAAGTGCTTGCTTAGATAAACCCAGATATATTGGATTACAGAAGTCAAGTAATGGAGTAATCAATGCTTGACAAACATTTCTGAAGTGAACAGTATCAAGAAGCGGCCTTAGTCTTTTGATGAGCTTCATTCTGTAATAAGCGCTTTTAATTGTCTTATTTATGTGTGATCTGAGATTCAACTCATTATCCAGAGTAACTCCAAGATATTTCACTTCTGATTCGCTTGGTCACTGATTCAGAAACTGACTCAAAAGGACAGAATGGTGCCCTTCCATTTGGCATTCAGGACAATTCCCCTGCTTGCTATGCGGGGTCCAGTACAATGTCAACAACTTCCTGACCGTCTTGATGTTCACAGACAACAGTGCCATATTTGCTGACACGAATGCAGAGGCTACTGATATCCTTTACCATATTGCCCACATCGCCCAATCTTATGGCCTAAGAATCAATGTGGGCAATACCAAAGTTATGACCACAGATGGATCACAGGCCAATGTTTACCTCGATGGAATCCAAATTGAGCAGGTCCTAGAATTCAAATACCTGGAATCGCTGGTGCAGGAGAAGAAGGTAGCATCCACTACCGAACTCCACAGCAGGATTGGCCAGGCAACAGTAGCGTTTGTCTTGCTCAAATGGTGCCTCTGGAAGACATCAGGAAAGGCTTCATCCTGATTTTCATAGACATAACATCTGCTTTTGATTCTATAATTTACTCCACACTGCTGGATAGACTAAGCGAAGTAGGAGTAAGTGACACACTGCTTGCTTGGTTTCATTCATACTTATCTGATAGAAGATCATAAGTCAAGATAAAAGCCAATACGTCTAGACCTTTCCCACTAAAATAAGGTCTTCCACAAGGCTCTGCATTCTCGGCTCTCCTCTTCAACCTGTACATACAGCTGGTATGCAAAATATTACAGCAACATAACATCCACTACCACGTATACGCAGATGATTTACTGATATACTCCACCCTTGACATAAATAATCCAGACTACTCTGCCATCTCAGCCTGCATGACAGCAGCCATCAAATGGCTATCACAACGCAATCTGGAAATCAACTACAAGAAATCAGAGGTCCTCATAATCATGAGAGATACCACATTTAACCCACCCAACACCTTACCAATAGGAAACAGATCAATCCCAGTAAAGAACGAGGTAAAATACTTAGGAATATACCTTGGTCAGAGACTCACTTTCCAATCCCACATCAGCAAAACAACCACAAAAGTATATTACAAAATGAAGTTTCTGCAAAACCTCTGACCTTTACTTGAGCACAACCACTTCCGCTGTGTATGTCAGATGCTAATTACACCGCACCTCGACTATTGCAACCTAATCCTACATGGTTTACCCAAATGCTCAATCCATGCCTTACAACTGTCACAAAACGCAGCAGCACGACTAATCACCAGAACTAATAAACACTCCTACATCACCCCCATACTCGAATCTCTCCACTGGCTCCCCATAAGTTCACGTATAAAATATAAAGCAATAATGATGGCATTCAAAATTCTGCACAATCAATCTGCCAGCTGCTTAGAAAACTTAATCAGAAGAGTCCCAGACAACAGATCAAGGAGGACACAGCACCAAAACTCCCTTGCAACCTCTATGATACCTACGGGCACCTCTCAGAATGCACTACATAGAGTCTTCAAACTCTACTTGCCATCCCTATGGAACTCCCTTCCACACCAGCTCAGAGCAACCAGTGATATTACAGACTTCAGGAAATACTTGAAAACACATCTGTTTACTGAGCACTTCAATACCATGCTACTCAAGTAATTGTACTGGCTATTGCAACATATAGACAATTGATAAAACCCTAAGCCTCTGTAAGAGCTTAGGCTTCCGTGTAAATAGTTAAAATATTATCTGTTATCTGTATACACCGTTGATATTTGACATTGTAAATAGTTCTGAGGAAAAGTTCCATGTAAGCAAAGTTATGTTCTATGTAAACCGCCTTGAGAATCTGAAAGGCGGTATATAAAAAATGTTAAATAAATAAATAAGGCAAATATCTTCATCAAGACCAAAATTTGCCTCTTCCGAATACTGATCCTGCCAATTCTGTACGGATCGGAAACATGGACTCGGCTCAAACCTGACATGAACAAGCTCGAGGTCTTTCAAATGCGATGCCTGACAGATTTTGGGTGTCTCTTTTCATGATCGCCATCGAAATGAGACAATTCGGACAAGGTGCAACCATCAACCATCAGTCGAAGAACGAATCCAAAAGCGCAGACTGCGATGGCTTGGCCACATTTGCAGAATGAACACCAGTCGGCTCCCATACAAACTCCTCTGCTGAGTGACCTGTTCACTGGAGGATTCAACGAGCAGCATTGAAGAAAACGTGGCTCAAACACATCAAGGAAGACCTAAGGAACCAGAAACTGACCATCAATGAGGCTAGAAATATCACCACCAATCGCCAAGTTTGGAAGCTTATAGTGAACAACATACGGAATCCAGTGGCACCTACAGCAGCGTATTGGTTGAGGGGATGCCCTGCTCCCCAAACACCAGCTAAGGATTAAAGAAGAAGCTAGCTCCGCAGTGTCTCTGGCTGTTGGTATAAGCAGAGACTGTAGAGGAGCAGCCTAGTGGTTAGAGCAATAGCCTAGTACCGAAGAGATCTGCGTTCTATTCCCACTGGCGTTCCTTATGACCTTGGGTAAGTCACTTAACCCTCCATTGCCTCAGGTACAAACTTAGATTGTAAGTCTTCTGGAGACAGGGAAATACCTACTTACCTGAATGTAACTCACCTTGAACTACCATTGGAAAGACATGAGCTAAATGCTAATAAATAAAAAAAATGAACAATTCTGGGCTCCTACTGAGAGCTGACAGTGTGCGCAGATTTTGGGTCCCTGAGGAAAGTCAGAGAAGCATGTCCATTCCAGGCACCTTCCCTCATTTGAGGAGGCTGAGGAAAGTGAGACCAGAAGGCCCATGACTGTGACTAAGAAATGTGACATTCGGTAGCCTTTCCACTGCTGCTATTGCTTACTGCCAAGGAAGGAGAGGAGGAAGAAAGTTGCTGAAGAAGATAAGTAAGGCTGGCTGCTCCTTCTCTGGTGAGGGGTAGAGCTGAAGGAGCACTGTCAATTTTGCAGGGGAGGAACAAGGGGCTGTAGAACCATTAGAGAGATCAGAGTGAGGATGGAGAGCTTGAAGATCACTGGGACAATCAAAGTAACTTAGTAAGCGATGGCAGATAAAGATCAAAATGGCCCATCCAGTCTGCCCAGCAGCAATTTGCTACTAGGGATACTCTTTGTTTATCCCATCTCTAGGTAGATGAAAATACAAATTCCCCTATTAAACCCAGCACCCGCTTCTGCTTCCATAGTCTCCTTGACCTAACTTTTCAAAATAGCACTTCTGTCTTTTAAGTTTGTAACTGCTGCACTCTGTAATTTACCCCAGTGCTTCATTGTAGACTGGTTTTAATATTGTAACTGCTGCCCCTTGCAGGTTACTTCCACTGTCGTCATCCTGCTCTTTTAAGTTGTAACTGGATTGTAACCATCAGCCCATGCAAGTAAACGCCAATGCCTAATTTCCATCCTCTTGCTACCTAGGCATACTCTTTGCTTATCCCATCTCTTCTAAGAAAGTACCCAAACATTCTCTGTGGACAAACAGGAAATTAATCCTCATGTATGGTGACGCCATACAATGGAGCCCACGTAGGAACACTCCCCAGCTACTGCGCACAGTACAGTTATTAATGTAAATAATGTAAATAAGCTATTGACAGTTACCCCAGTTTCTAGCCAAGTTATATTTCCTGTTCTACTGTACATCAACAAGCAGGGAGGAATGGGTTCATACCTCCTGTGTTGGGAAACAGTCAGGTTGTAGAAATTTGCCATTACACATAGGATGGACTTAAGAGCCACATATCTATCAGGTGAACAAAACACCCTGACAGACAGATTGAGTCGAGTCCTCCAACCACACAAATGGGCACTGGATGGGGATGTTGCAGCTTGCATCTTTCGAGAGGGGGCACGCCCTTGATAGATCTGTTCATGGCTCTTCAGACTGCCCAAGTGGATCAGCTGTTATTTATTTAAAAACATTTTCACATCGCCATATGCATCAGCGTTTAAGGTGGTTTACACTAATATAAAAATACAAAATAATACAAGTATAATCAACCCCCAGCCCCACCCAACCCTTCATATCAATAATTTAAAATGAATTAAAAACAACCATAAAAAAATAAAAAATAATAACAATTAAGGGGCCCGATATTAGAAAGGCCCAGTAAACCGTTTAAATGCCTTAGATGGGGATATTCAACCCTTGGCTATCTTTAAGGCGCAGGAGCTAACCAGGCAGCATCCAATATCACTGCTGCCCAGTTAGCTTCGGCAGCTTACGGCTTTTGCGATGATTACTGGATATTCAGTGGCATAGCCGCGGCTTTGAATATCCGGGTTTAAGGGTCAGCGGACAGGGCTATATGCCATAGCAGCGCATAGCCTGCCCAGTTGAATATCGGCCCCTAAAATTTTTTTAAAAAATGAGAAGGCCTGCAAGCACCTCATCACAATTATTAACCTTTACTGACCACTGCCTGCTGACACCTAAGGGGGAAATAAGAAAGTTCTTAAAGCCTTCCAGAACGCAAGCAAATCAGTTTCCTTACACAAGGCCTCTGGCAAAATGTTCCACCAAGTAGGAGCTGCCACTAAAAAGAAATCCCGCCAACCACTGGAGCAGTCGAACCTGATCTAACCCAGATATGGTCAGCCCTCCTGGGCTGGTACCTGGACACTATATCTTGCAGATAGCTCGGACCTAAGCTGCACACCACCTTAAAAGTCATTATAAGTTAGTTAAATATGCACTGCTGCCAAATAGGCAGCCAGTGCAATTGCCAGAGTACACCTGATACTGAATCCTGTTTACTCAACCCCCACAGCAGCCATGCCATTGAATTCTGAACCACCTGTAATTTCCTAATCAAATATGCAGCAATTCCTACATACAGTGTATTGCGGTAGTCCAGGGTGGACAAAATGAGTGTCTGGACCAAAAGGCGCATGGCCTCCCTGTCCAGAAACAGGCAGAGCTGCTACACCAGTCTTAATTTACCATAAGCCAGGCGCACCACCAATGACACCTCCGCATACAGATATAACTCAGCATCTAGAGTTACTCCCATATCCCGAATCTCCTGTTTCTAATCTGCTCCAGCATAAGTTTGAACAGCAGACTAGCCTCGGATGCTTTCCTCCTAAATTGGGGGGGGGGGGGAGGAGGGGGGGAGGGGTCTTCTGTATGTATATCCTCCAATCCCTCTCATTGCAGAGACCCTCCTGAAGCTCAAAACAGAGGCAGGATAATTCTCATTGCTCCATACTGGTCCAGAGAACCTTGTTTTTTTCTTTTACAACTTTCCAGTCAGAAATCAGTCCAGTTAGACCATGCACCAGACTTTATATTGCAGGAGAATGGAATGATGTTGCATCCCAGCATCATGTCCTTGGCCCTCATGGTGTGGATGTTGAGAGGCTAACGCTATCCGAGCTCAATCTGCCAGCTGTTGTGATCAATGTCCTTTTAGGCTCCAAGAGGGCCTCAACAAGAAAATCCTGTTCATGCAAGTGAATGAGGATTGCTCTCTGGTGTGAGGACCATTCCCTAGATCCTTTTGCCTGTCCCACACAAAAACTGCTTGAGTATCTTCTACATCTCTCCAAGTCTGGACTTAAGTCCAACTCTGTTAGGGTTCACCTCAGTGCAATTGGAGGTGTAGAGGGAAAGCCCATCTCTGTGCAGCCTGTAGTTGTTCACTTTATGTGCAGTTTGTTTCTCTTGCCTGGAACTCAGCTATGGCTGTAGTTACTTGTCAGGGATCTAGTGTGGCTGCAGACCCTCGAGGGCATGTGGCACCTTGGTTTGATGATTCTGTTTGGGATAAGAAGCGTTTTTGTGGCGAGCCGAACGTAGATGGCGTAAGCATCAGACGGATGTGGCTCGAATTACCTATTCGCATCTTTTAACTGATTATCAGAATTTTGTGCTGGCAAAGAAGAAGGCATATTATTCTGAACAGTGTACCCAGTCACTGAATCGGCCATAAGAGTTGTTCGTTATAATTCAGTCTTTAAAATGCTCGGTAGAGGACAGGCAAGGTATGTGTTGCCCTTCAGCTTAAGCATTTGCTAGGCATCTCAAAGCAGGTTGGAGTGTGGTTTCTATGTCACCACATTGTTTACTTATTTTTTGTATGGATTCTTCACCCGCATTTTTGAATGATACCTGGTCGGAGTTTCGTCTGGTATCAGCACGTGAGGTAAGGGACGTGATTTCAGCTTTATCACCCTCCACAGATCCTCTTGATCCCTGTCCTATTTGGTGGGTGAGGTCCATTTGGGAGGAGTGTGCCTCATTTTTTAGGGACATGGTGAATCTTTCTCTGCGGTCAGGTACTGTGCCGGCAGTTCTTAAGCTGGCTTCTGTTCAACCATTGATTAAGGGGGTACTCTTGACGCATTGTCGCCTGCATCATATCACCCCATTTCGAGTCTCCCTTTTCTGGTGAAGCTGCTTGAGAGGTTGGTGTTGATGCAGCTTTCAGAGTTTGTAGAGTCTCATGGCCTGTTAGATACAAAGCAGCATGGTTTCCATCAGGATTTTGGTGTTGAAACCTTGTTTCTGTCATTGTTTAATATCCTCCGGTATAGTTTGGATCAGCTGAAACTGGGGTTATGATGATCTTTATTGATGATTCTGTGGCTTTTGATTACATTAATCACATGTTGCTTTTGTATTGCCTCCATTCATTGGGAGTCACAGGGCAAGTGTTGAATTGGTCTGCATCTTATTTAACGGATCAATTTTTTTCAGGTTCATATAGGTTCGGATGTCTCGGACTGGATTCCTCTGGATTGTGGGGTGCTGCAAGGTTCTGCATTGTCTGCCTTGCTATTTAACTTACATATGGCTCCTGTGTGTGCTTTATTTCAGAATTTTGGTATTTTTTTACCACGTTTACACTGATGATTTTCTTGTGTATATGCCCTTTGATCTTTCTGCAGGGTACGCTTCTTTGCCATTCTTGCTTGGTTTGAAGGTTGTTTCATTGTGGTTTGCCCAGCATGGGCTGAGTTTTAATTATCGGAAGACAAAGGTTTGTCTTCCATGATAGATCCTTTGTTGCCCTTGAGGAAGTTTTGTTAAATGGGCAAAGGGGGGTTGTGCTTTAGGAAATTGTTTATCTCAGAATAACATTGAATTCACGCTTGAATATGAGAGTTCATGTAGCTAAGCTTGTTCACCGTTCCTTCTCTTTGATCCAGCTTTTGCATCGTCTTCGGTCTTTGTTGTCACCTTCTGACTTTCGTTCTGTGTTTCAGGCAGTGGTGTCACCAACGTTTCAATGTGGTGTTACTGGGTTTGCCCACATCTACCTTGTAGGCACTCCAATTGGCACAGAACGCCGCTGCAATTGGCACAGAATGCCGCTGCAAAGGTCATTTTAGGTAAGTCACCTTTTGATCATGTTACTCCTTGTCTGCGTTCATTGCATTGGTTACCTATTCAACAGCGGGTTGTTTTTAAGGTTCTTTGTGTGGTCCTGAAGCTTTGGCTGGGTTTGTCTGCAACTTGTTTGGCAGAGCTATTGTCTTGGCATACCTCTTCCCGTCCAATTCGCCAGGGCTTCAGTGATACTCTTCTTGTTTCATCTTCATTTTGGTCTAGTTTGCAGGTTATGGGGTCCCGTGCTTTTGCTTTGGCAGTACCTGTTTTATGGAATCATTTGCCAGTCTCGTTACGTGGATGTTTGAATGTGTTGTCTTTTCATTGGCTATTGAAGAGCCATTTGTTTCGTCAAGCTTTTGATGCTTGATTTTTGTTTAATGTTATTTTAAAATGTGTTATATGTTTTCTGAACCGCTTTGAACTTTTGTGAGTAGGCGGTTTATAAATGTTGTAAATAAATAAATAATAAACCTCCTGCAGTGTCTTGGGACCTCAATGTGATTCTTGTGCAGCTGATGAAAGCTCCTTTTGAACCACTCATTTCCTGGCCTCTGAAGCTTTTGACCTGGAAGGTTTTGTTTTTGGTGGCAGTCACTTCAGCACACAAGGTGATCAAGCTTCAGGCTTTCATAGAGTTCATCCACCTTATATTAAATTCCATCATAATAGAGTGGTCTTCCATACTCATCCTAAATTCCTTCCTAAAGTGGTATTGGATTTCCATCTTAATCAGTCAGTTGTCCTACCATCATTTTCCCCAAAATCTCATGCTCACAAAGGGGAAACTGCACTGCACATGTTGTACTGCAAACAAGCCTTAGCCTTTTACTTGGAGCAGACAAAAGCCCATAGAAAGTCCATGCAGTTTTTTGTTTCTTTTGACCCCAATAAGCTAGGAGCTGCCATCTCCAAACGCTTTCTTTCAATTTGACTAGCAGACTGCATCTCTTTCGCTTCTGCCCAAGCAAGCCTGAGCTTTGATGGTCATGTCACAGATCAAAATGTCAGAGCCATGGCTGCATCGATGGCCAACTTGCGCTTGTTCTCCATGGAAGAGATTTACAGAGCTGCAGCGTGGTCTTCTGTCCACACTCTCACATCTTACTGCTGTCTGGAAGGGGATTCCCGAAGCAACAACTTTGGTCAATCTGTACTTCAGAATCTGTTTGGGGATTAGAATCCAACTCCATCCCCCTAGGTCCATTCTTTTCTGTTCAGAGTAGCTACAAAAAAGAAAAGAAAAAAAGGACAACTTTTATTGTACATAATTATGTATTTGAGAATACAAAGGCCTGTTGCCAGTAAGCAGATGGTCTTAGTTGCCCCTGTTGGGCTCATCTGCACTCTCATTTGCTTTTGGTAGGCTGTTGCTATGGAGTCCCATATGTGAGGACTTTATTACTGTTTGTCCATGGAGAAAATATACAGTAGTTACTCACCTGTAGCAGGTGTTCTCTGTGGGCAGCAGTAAAAAGTCCTCACAACCCTCCCACCTCCCCTGGGAGTTGTATTCTACTATAGTTATAGTATCAAACTCTCTTAAAATGTTGCTGTGGTGGCAGGTGGGAAGATGATGTGCATGTACAGTGGAAGCTTCCAAAAGCTTAAACTAGTAGCTGAGGAGCATTCCCACGCAAGCTCCATCAGATGACTTCATCCATATGTGAGGACGTATTCCTGCTGAAGTTTTATTTGTTGATCAATCTGATACAGATCTTTCTATGTACCTTTCAAAAAGTCGGTAATACTTATCAGTTACAACAGATACTTGACATTTAGATTCTTGTCTAATCTTAAAGCTCCAATTGAGATCACGTGAGCTCATGAGCAGGTGAGGAGATTCCTCACTGCGCTTCCGGGCCGCTCTGCTGAATCTAAGTAAAAATCGGACGGAAAAGGCTATAAGTTGGGAGAGTAGGTGGCAAAAGCAATCGAGAGAAGGCGCAGAAGTGGAAAGTGTCTGAGCGGCATGTTATAGCAGATACAATGCGGTCGGTGGCAAAAAAGGAGAAAACCGTGACTACACGGGAAAACAAGATGGCGACTGCGATGAGAACTAGCAGCGTGCTGGATTCCCCAGGGAAGGAGAGTGTAGAATCGGGCCCGGAGGAAACAGCACAAGAGGTAGTCAAACTGCTTGAGCCCAAGTTTGACAATGTGATGAAAAAGTTGGAGCAAATTGGTGAGACTTTCGCTGAAATAACACGTAGAGTGGAGGAGGTTGAACAGCGTGTGACGGCGTTGGAAGACAGTGAGCTAATATTGGAGCGAGACACCCAAAAACATCAGAAACAGATTGAAGCACTGATGCTAAAAGTAGATGATCTTGAGAATAGATCTAGGAGAAACAATTTCCACCTTGTGGGAGTGCCGAAGACCTGGTCAGAACAGCAGCTATCAGACCTGTTTGAGGTGTGGCTGCCGAAAGAATTGGGCTTAGAGGACATACAAGGCAAGATAAAAGTGGAAAGAGTACATCGGCTTGGTCAAAGGATGGAAGGCAGAGAGAGACCAAGACCAGTGTTGGCGCGGATACTAAACTTCCAGCACAAAGCCCTTCTATTACAGGCCTACCGGAAGCAACGAGATCTAAAGTTGAACAACAAGCCTATACTCATGTTCGAGGATTACTCGGCGACCCGCAAAGAGGAAAGAATTTTCTACTATCTGTAGCGAGCTGGCACAACGAGGAATACGCTTTGCACTGAGCTACCCAGCCACTTTGAGAATATACCACAAGGGAGCGACGCACGCTTTTGAACAGGTGGCGGCGGCGAGGAAATTTACTGCCACATTGCAAATGGAAAAGACACCTGATAGAGTTTAGCCTTGACATACAAGTTGTTGGTTTAGCACTCTGGAGACCTAAATATGGCCAAGGCTTCCTGGACGGTGAAAAAGGGGAAGAGCGTGGGTAAAGAAAAGTTACTTTGAGAGAGAGAGACCCACCACAGGAAAACGAGGATGACCTCTCTTCCATAGGCATGCCAGAGTCTTGGGGGCGGGATGGCCAAGAGGTGTGGACAGTGATCTGTCCCCAGTGTTTGTGGGTTCTTGCCATGGCAAGACGGACTGATAATAAGAAAGGGGGGGGGGATGGGGGTGGTGGGTGGGGAGAGTTGAGGGAAATGAGGGTTTTTATATGAGTTTGACAATTATGAGGTTTCTGGGGGCTATCATAACATACACCATACAGGGACGTAGACATCTGGATCGCAGTTTGTTAGTCTTAGAATGAACCATGCAGGACCTACAAAGGAAACTTAGCAGGGCAGGGGATAGGGCCATACAACAGGAATATACTAGGTCCCAAGTGGCTCTTAATGAATTACTCCAGAGAGGGGCTACAATGTCCCTGCAATATTACGAACACCAGCTCTATAAATATGGCAGTAGGACGGGGAGACTGCTAGCTAAGTTGGTCAGAGATCCAGGGGGGTGCGCGCTTCGTCCCCGTTCTTAGGAGTGAGGGGGGTGTCCTACAACATCAGCCACATCACATAGCAGATATCCTCCGGAAATTTTATGCCCAATTGTACACAGAAGAGGAGAGAGACTATGAGCATAGCAGGGAGTTTCTGAGTGCCCTGGCGCTCCCCAAATTACAGGAGGAAGATCTACAGCGGTTAAATGCTCCTCTAACGGGGGGGGGGGGGGGGGAGGAGATTCAAAAAGTGATTAGTATTATAAGATACTTGAGTGTAAACTAACTCCCTCGTTGGTGGCTATGTATGAAACGGTCCTCCAGGATGGATGCTTCCCTAGGGACATGAGATGTGCAAACATCACTGTGATCCCAAAAGAAGGGAAGGACCTGCAAGATCCAGCTTCATACAGGCCCATATTGCTCATAAATTTTGAAATAAAGATATTAGCATCACTCTTAGCAGGGAGATTAAATCCCATATTACCCTTGCTGATTGACTCTCGGCAGGTGGGATTTGTCCACGGACGAGATGCCGCCAAGAACATCGCAAAATTGATTCTGGGGATGGAGCATTGTGTGAGAGAGGAAACTGCATTACTTCTGGTAAGCCTTGACGCTGAAAAAGTGTTCGACAGGGTAGCCTGGAAGTATCTGTGGAATGTGATGCAGAGTTTTGAGTTTCAGGGTACCTTTGTGCAGTGGGTCCAGGTTCTGTACATGACACCTCTGGCAAAAGTAGGTGTGAATGGAGTATTCTCGGATCCCTTCACTTTAGAAAGGGGCACGCGGCAGGGCTGTCCCTTGTCCCCTCTCTTGTTCATACTTGCGCTGAAACCCCTTCTGAGGGCAATTCAGGGCAATACTTTGATCGCTGTACATAGTTATTCTTGTTACTATATGTATCCAATGCTATGTTCCATGTATATAGTTATTCTTCTTACTATATGAATCCAGTGTTATGTTCCATGTAAACAGTTGAAACACACTGCTATAAATTGTTCTATGTAAACCATCTTGACTTGTAGAAAGACGGTATATAAAAAATGTTAAATAAATAAATAAATTCAGAGTGAGGCACAGATAGTGGATGTAAAGATGGGAAAGGAGGAGATGAAGTTAAGCGCGTTTGCGGATGATATGATCCTCTGTTTAACCGAGCCGCAGGGGTCGCTCACACAGACACTCCAACTGATAAAGTGAGTTAGCAGCTTCTCCGGGCTCAAAATTAACACAGCCAAGTCAATGGCCCTAGATGTAGGGGGGAGAGTGAGACAGGGTTGGATTGGGGCATTTCCGCTAACATGGGTGCGAGATTCAATTCGATACTTAGGCATACAGCTACCGGATAGCCCAGAGAGGCTGTATCAGTCAAACATACCTGGGATGTTGGAGAGAGCCAGGGCAACCTTTAGTAGATGGGTGGCGCTTCCCTTGTCCCTGAGGGGGCGGATAGCTTTGTTTACTATGGTGGCACTCCTGAGGTGGTCATATGTACTTCGTCTGCTACCTATTTGGGTGTTAGCCAGAGATTGGAGGAGCTTTGAGAAAACTCTTAGTGGTTTTCTGTGGAGAGGCAGGCGAGCTCGTAGCCCCCTGAGGGCCCTGATGAGGCAGAGGGAGGAAGGGGAACTAGAACTCCCTTCAATTCATAATTACAACCTCCGGTACATGGTAAGACACATTCTGGGACTTGTGATGGATGATGGAGGGTGTGCCCCAGTGCACCAACTAAACTGAATGTGCGCCCCACATCATAGCCTATACATATTGCACTCAGATAAACAAACTCTATCAGTTTGAAGAGGGAGAGGGATGTACATGGGGGCTATACGTGCAGCATGGCAAGCCTTGTGTGCCCGTTGCGGATGGAATTGGAGATGTTCATTACTGCTTCCCTTGGTGGGGAACCCAGATTTTCCACCGGGGTTCCTAACACATACGCTATTCCATAGATGCGCCCAAAGAGGGATAGTCTGCATTGGAGATATATGTAAGGAGGATGGTGAGATTATTGAAAGCTTCCAGAACTTGTGTACCCAAATTCAAGTACATAAGCATGAGTTTTATGGTTACCTTCAAGCTCGGCATTATGTTAGTGAGCTGTTGAGAAAAACTCCTATGCTGCTGAGTTCCAGAGGCCTGAGGGGTGCTATGGGGGAAATGGTGGGAAAAGACCCATGCAAGGAAGAGCGTAGAAATCTAATATGCCCAATATGTGACCAGAAATATCACTCGTTGCTGGCACAACGTTGGTTTAGGGATGGTATGGAGGGGGCCACAATGGAGCTCCTGCAAAGCGCATTTGAAAAAATTCCCTCCGGGGTGAAGTGGATTTACTTGCAAGAACTTCAATATAAGTTTCTATGGAGAACATATACAAACGAAAAGTGGGCGTTCAAGGCTGGGCTAAGGGCAAATAAGAAATGTAGATGGTGTGAGAAGATGGTGTGAGAAGATGGTGGGGACACTAATGCACAAATTTTGGAAATGTCCTGGGGTGTAGAATCTGTGGCTTCAAGCATGCGCCAAGATGGCGGGATGGCTGGGGATACAGACTGTCCTTCAGATGGAGGTCTGTTTGTTACATAATTGGGAGAAGATGAGTCAAAGACTTGGGGCTCAGCACAGGGCACTTCTGGAACGAGGTTTCCTAGTGGTTAAGAAGGTGCTACTGAGTAGGTGGATTGAAAGCTCTCCCCCGAATGTGGGATTTTGGGAGCAGACAATGATGGATTTAATACAAATGGAGAAATTAACAGCAAGGCAACTAGGAGGGAAACACTGGGAAGCCTTCACAGAGCTATGGCTGCCAGTTATGAACACTCTATCTATGAAAGAGCGACGTGCACTGTTAAATGTCTGGCACTATGTTGTCCTATGAGATTGGTACTCCCTGGGGGAAGAATAGTGATGGTTGGAAAGGGAGGGTCGGGGCAGGGAGGGGGGGGGGAGAGTTGGAATCTATGATTCATAAGATGCAATGGAGAATGGGGAAGGTATGAGGTAGGGAATGCGAGGGGGGAGGGAGGAGGTGGAGGCAGTAGGGAGGGTTAGTGTAGGATGGGGGGAATATAAGGGGGAGAAAGGTGGTTAGGCTTCCAAGTACAAGAAACCTAAGAAGTAAAAGGGGATGTTTCTTTGGGGTGTGGGTGTTTGAATTGATGTTTGTTTACTTGTGTGTTTATATCATATGTTTATATCATATACTCTGACCTACTAGGGATCGGTGACAGTGCCACGATATCGCTTGTTTGAGTGCGCACAACATATTCCTTAATCCAGGACCTATCAGACATGTTTAAAATGGTGCTGTTGAACTTCATAAGAGGTACCTGAGGGCAGTGAACAGTCCAAGTATGGTGATATCTATGCCATTGTATTGTTGATGGGGTGTGTGGATCCCGGGTGACATAATATAAATGAGTGTAATTAGCTGTTCAAAATAATAAAAAAGAGTTGGAAATAAAGCTCCAATTGAAGATGTTATTGACAATGGTTTTCTACAAGTTATTTCTTTTGTGTCATTTAAAATTTTATTTAACATACGATAACTTTTGCCTTGTTTTTCAGGCACTTCTGATATCATCTATAGATTATTGCAATGCAGTTTATTGCTTCCTAAAAGCATTGCAAACATTACGCATTGGTTAATTTTTGGTCTCCAAAGGTATACTCATATATCACTGTATCTGAGTAAATTAGATTGGTTACCTGTGGTATATAGGATATAGTTTAAAGTTTTAGTTTTGGTGTATAGAGTATTACATGGCTGTGCGCCAAATTATTTGAAATCAGTTTTACAGCATCAGTTTCCAGTAAGAGCATTGTGCTCTGAAAATCAGAATCTCTTGGAGGTTCTAGAGTTGAAATTATGCCTTAAAGTTGAAGTGCATACCCGTGCTTTTCTTGTGCCACCCCCATTTTGTGGACTCGCCCTCCTTTGAGTGTATGTTTAGAGAAAGGGCTATTTAAGGTTCCACTAAAAGTGGTATTATCTCTTCAAGCGTTTGGTGATTTCCTTTAACATGTCTATGTTATTAGAGTCTTATATGATGTATTTCTTATTTAATTTATTTTAACGCTTTAATGTTTTTATTGTTATAGTTTATATTTAGTTATTTTTAATTGTACATCACTTCATCCAATCAATCATGAAAAACAGGTACACTACCAAAAAACTGCCTCCAGTTTTGCAACTGATTCCTATAGATTTTGGGGTGCTGAATCCAGGAAAAATAGCCAAAATGTTCCATCACGTCACGTTTTCTTGCAAAATTAGATTTCTTACCCATATAAGGAATGTTCACATAATTTCTTTTTAGCCGACTGCAGTTTATTTTCTTGGCCCAAAATAGAGGTTGTAATGGTTAACTAACTAGAAACACTCCCTCATGATATTTTAGAGTGTTTTGTATTCATTTTATACATTAACAGGACAATTGGGAGGCGGGGGGCTAAATCCAGTACTCGCGCTGGCGCATGTTCTTTCCTGTTCGCCTCGCCTCGTTCGCTTGCTCAAACACGGTGGTTGCGACATGAACGTTCCTGTCAAATTTCAGTTTCTTGCAAGTTCATTATTACCTTTTGTTTGCTCAGTCGTAATCCAGCTTTATTCCGAAGTGGTTCACTACAGTTGTAGTTTGCAGTGCTGTGTATTTGTGATGGCTCACAGAGCCAGAGGTTGCGTCAACTCTCCGGACAGTTTTTGTTTTATTTGTGGGGCATATACCGTGAAAAAAGCGGCAGAGGAACATTTCTGCATTTATTAAAAAAGTATATTTCGCCTATTTCGGTTTGAAGTTAGGCGATCAAGACAAACCGTGGGCTCCTCACAAAGTGTGCAAGACATGTGAGGAAGATCTACGCTTATGGATGAAAGGTAAAAAACAAGCATTTCGTTTCGGAATACCTATGATGTGGCGTGAACAAAGAGACCACAGCAGTGACTGCTATTTTTGCTCTTGCATTGTGAAGGGATACAACTTAAAAAATAAGAACGTAATAAGTTACCCCAACCTTCCCTCAGCAATTAGGCCTATGCCTCATAGCAGCGAAGTACCTGTGCCTGAACCACCAAAATCTTTGGATCATATTTGTGTGGACGGTTCTGATCATGATGAGACTCATCAGATGGCTTTTCCCGATGAGTCCAGTACTTCCGAGTTTGAAACTGAACCAGATCCGAAACCTGAACTTTTCTCTCAAGCTGAATTGAATGATTTAGTCCGGGATTTAGGACTCCCAAAAGATGCTGCCCAACTGCTAGGTTCTCGGCTTAAACAGAAAAATCTATTGTCACCAGGAACAACTTTTTATTGGTACCGCAACCGCGAGACACAATTTTTGAAGTATTTCAGCAAAGAGGAAGATTTGGTATTTTGCAACGATATATACGGAGTGATGGAAAAGTTTAAACTCAAGTATGATCCTGCTGAATGGCGGCTGTTCATTGATTCGTCAAAAGACAGCATAAAAGGTGGTGTTCTTCATAATGGCAACACATTCGCTTCAGTTCCTATTGCTCACTCTGTTATTCTCCAAGAAAAATACGAGAATTTGGCCCTGATTCTTCAGAAGATTCGTTATGATGAGCATAAGTGGATGATTTGTGGAGACTTTAAAATTCTATCCATGCTATTAGGGCAGCAATCCGGTTTCACCAAATATCCCTGCTTCCTTTGCTTGTGGGATAGCCGGGCCCGCGACCTACACTGGGGGAAAAAAGACTGGCCAATTCGGAAGTATTTGAGACCCGGTGAGAAAAATGTTCTTCATGAGAGCTTGGTACCTCGTGATAAAATTCTATTACCACCTCTCCACATTAAGTTGGGTCTCATTAAGCAATTCATCAAGTCCCTTCCAAAAGATGGTGAGTGCTTTCGGTACCTTTGCTCAAAGTTCCCCGACTTTCTGAAGCAAAGCTAAAGGAAGGAGTGTTTGTTGGCCCTGATATAAGGAAACTCATTTCAGATGGAGCATTCGCTGAAACGATGTCTGAGAAGGAAAAAGAAGCCTGGGATTCCTTCAAGGATATAGTTCTCAAATTCTTGGGGAACAGGCGGGATGAGAACTATAAGGATATTGTTGCCAGGATGCTCAATGCCTTCAAAGAACAAGGCTGTAACATGAGCCTGAAAGTCCATTTCTTGCACTCCCATGTGAACTACTTTCCCGAAAACTTGGGGGCGTACAGTGAAGAACAAGGTGAAAGGTTTCACCAGGACATCAAGGACGCAGAGAGAAGGTACCAAGGAAGATGGAACACCACTATGATGGCTGATTTCTGCTGGTTGCTGCTGCGGGAAACCCCAGATGAAAAATACGCCAAGCAGCGCACCAAGAGAAGCATTCGGGGGAAGAAGAAACGGGCCCACCAGGAGATTGATTGACCCAAGAATGACTTTAAAATCTAAACTGTGTTGACAAATATCGTGTTTTTACTAAACTTTGAAATAAAAATTTGCTAGTTATTACCACAGTGTCGGATCTCATTTATTAGAATTTTATTTTCACACCATCGGGTGTTTGTCTTCATGTATTGCAATGGTGCGGTTTGCGTTTTCTATTCTTACATACATACCTGTACAACATTTTTTGCACATTTCTTTGCTTTGCTTTGTGTCTAACCTCGCTCTTATATGCTCAATGTTTGTGCACATGTATGTGGCTGTTTTAAGTGCAGACAATTTTGCTACCATCACAGTGTGTTTTGTTGACATTACTCTATTCTTATGTGCTGCCTTGTTACAATTTTCTTTATTCTTATTTGAATAACTACTAAACAATTAGTATAAAGAATTCATCCAAGAAACTTTTATCTCGATCGCACTCAATCTGAAACGTTCACCTCAAACTGCTAACCCAATGTAGCAAAAAATCTGTACGTGATGGAGCAAATTGGTTACCAGATTGGATTCAGCGCACCAAAAAACGTAAAAATCAATCGAAACATTAGAGGCAGTTTAAAAAAAATGTTTTTTAGTGTACCTGTGTTACCTAAACATAAAATTAACCAAAAGCTTGGAAAAACAAGCTAAGCTTTCACCATTTTCTGAAACTTTAACATACCAACTTGAGATCCATGTTCATATGGGATTGATTTCAAAAGCAGTGGGCTTATAAATCTAGAGATCTGTTTCCTCATACATGCCCATCTTAGGTCTACTGGTCCCATTACATATAGTTAGCGCATGCTATGAAAACCAAAACAGCGAACTAGGACATTATCCCTCAAAACCAACAACTTCTACTGCTACTGAGCATTTGTATAGCGCTACAAGACGTCCGCAGCACTGCACAGACACATGTAAAAGAAGGTCCCTGCTCATCAGAGCTTACAATCTAGTCAAGTCAGACAACACAGTAGCTGTAGACATGGGATACATCTAGGGGGAATGGTAAAGAAACACAAAGGAGACCGGGTGAGTCAAGATCCGAAAGTAGCAGCAAAGAGGTGAGTTTTCAGCCTGGATTTGAAAAGGGCCACATAAGGTGTCTGATGTACAGACTCAGGTTGTTTGTTCCAGGCATAAGGAGCAGCAGGATGAAAGGACTGAAGTCTGGAGTTAGCAATAGAACAGAAGGGCACAGATAGAAGCGATTTGCCAGAAGACTGGAGTTCCTGAGGAGGGAGAGATAAGCGAGGAAAGGTAGTGAGGAGCTGCAGAGTGAATGCACATTGGTCAGTAGGAGAAGTTTGAACTGGATGCAGAAATGGATTGAGAGTCAATGAAGTGACTTGAGAAGAGGAGTAATATGAGCATGACGAGGCTGGCGGAAGTTTAGTTGTGCAGCAGTGTTGAACAGATTGAAGGGGGGAGAGATGATTCAGAGGCTAAAAAAGTTCTCTAAACAAGTCATAAAGTACATAGACGTATGTCCTAATACTAAAGGCCAGATTACAACTCCAAGTCAGTCTAGCAGATATGGCCTTTTCAGTCATAGGGACAAAGGAGCTATTACTAATATTTATTTATTTATTTAGCTGTGTAAACTGCTTTTCACCGGGTCAAAGCAGTTTACAGATATATTCTAACAGGCACTTTTTATTTCCTCGTCCCCGAAGGGCTCACAATCTAAGTGTAGCTGAGGCAATGGAAGGTTAAGTGGCTTGCCCAAGGCAACAGAGTGGTCATGGGACTAGAGACCCCAGTCCCTCCGGTCTGAGGTTACTTGTCCCTACGTGGAAATTGAACCCCTGGCCCTCCATCCTGAGGTAACCTGTCCCAACCATTGAGCCACTCCTCCTAGCTGTCATTTCAAAGTTGGTTAGTGAAAGGAAGGGGCTCTAGATGAGCATAAAAAAATGCCTTCAATAAGGGATGAACAATCACTCTACAAAACAAATCATACTTCCAGTTCATCCTGCTAGACCAGTCCAGACAAGTGGGTTGTGTCTCCCTGTCAGCAGACGATGAAACAGAAAAATTCTAGAAGTTTAGTGACATCACTCTTGATATATAACCTTGTACCCCTAGGGGTCAGCTTTAGTATTTTCTATGTTTCAGCAGATGGTGGACTTCTACTTACAGTAGTCTCCTGGCTGCCTCTCTTGAGGCCTTTTTGGTGTCAGTGTAGCTTTATCTAGGGGAACTGATTGACATACTGTGGTGCTTTTATCAGATGGCAAATTCCCCAGAGCTCTTCCCAGAGGTATTCCTGATCAGGAGGATCAGTTCAGCACCTTTGAAGGGAAGGCCTCCTGCTCATGAGAAGCAGTGTAGCCCTCCACTACAGATCAAGCGTCAGCTTCAACATATTCTACTCAGCTGCTAGCCCTTTTATTGTTTTTCTTAAAGTTTATTAAACAAAAAAACAAAATAACAGCAAGGCACGTCAAAGGAGCCTACAGGAGATTTGCACCTTCCGCAGCTTCAGACCGTCCTTGTGTTTGGGTATTCGTGCAAGTGCTACTCTTCATGGTTCACTCGCAGCAATTTCGCTGTGCTTTTGCAGTTTGCATTGTCCTCCAAAACCCGTCGCTGTGGCCGCCATCTTCTTAGTATGGATCCTCTGTGGCTGCCATTTTCTAACCTGTGTCCTGCTTCTGCCACCCCATTTCTTTAGCAGATCTCCCAAGGTTGCCCCTGTCTGCAGCAAGAATGCCCTCCTCCTTGCAACGGTGTCTCAGGTGTAGAAGGAAGCACCGTTTTTTGACTGAGAATCTTTGCTCAGCCTGTGGGGCAGATAAGGTCAGGCAATGGCTGCTGTACCCTCCTTGGCCGCTTTAACTCCCTCTGCCCTTCCATCCTCGGGTCCTCCTGACTCTCCTCATCCCCAGGACCTCCCTCCCCTGGTTCTCCTCCTGGAGCAACAATTTCGTATGTTTCAGCAGTCTGCACATTCTCAGGCCTTCAGCAACAACAGCTTCTGCAAGTTCCTACCAACTCAGACTCACAATTTATGGAGCTTTTTTGCCAAGCCTGGGGCTTATGGTGCTTGGGCGCCTCGGCCAACCCAGTTGTCTCAGCTCCTCCATTTAAAAAGCACTCCAAGCTGACCCTGGCATCCTGTTGAGGACGGTGAATGCCTCTCCGATGACCATTCTCTCAAGTCAGACTCTGAACGAGAGGAGGGAGAGCTCTCACCACCTGAAGACGAGCTGGAGGCGAGGGAGGACAGGCAGGATATTCGTCTGTTTCACAAAGAGGAACTCCCTGCCCTCATTGCCAAAATTACAGAGGCCCTTCGCCTGTCAGTTTTGCCAGCACATCCCACTCAGGATCCGGCCAATCTTGAAGCAGACCCCATTATTGTAGGTATCAAGAAGCCATCCAAGACTTTTCCGTTCCCTCCGGAGTTACAGCAAATGGTTTCCCTGGAGTAGGATTCTCCTGATGTTTCCTTGTGGTGTGCACGTCTCTGGGCCCCTGATGATCTGGACAAGTGGCTGTGCTTTCCAAAGGTTGATGCCTTAGGGACGACCATTACAAAGCATACCACCATTCTCGTAGAGGATGAGACTGCTCTCTGGGATATGACCAATTACAAGATCGAGGGACTCTTGAAAACGAGTTTTTCTTCATCCTCCCTGGCTCTTTAGGCCTCACTATGTGGAGGTTTGGCTGCATGTGCATTGCTCCGCTGACTATAATTGCTTCTGGAAGATCCTGCTGTGGCCTGTTTAGAATCCATCACAGCCTTTCTAGCGGATGCATTCTATGATCTCCTTCGTTTGTCAGCTTGTTTGGTGACAGCTACCGCAGTAGCTCAGCGATGGCTCTGGCTCCACCATTGGAATGCAGATGCCGCTTCCAAGGTCTGGTTCGCCAAGCTTCCCTTTAAGGACAAGCTTTTATTTGGGGAAGATCTAGACAAACTGGTAAAGGACTTGGGGAAGGTCAGCAACAGCGTTTGCCAGAGGGCAAGCATAAATCCGGGCATCGATGCCCCACAGCTGCATCTTCTCTCTCCTCTTCCTAAAGGGGGCGCTTCAGGGACATGTGCCGCTACTAGCCAGGAAGATCTAACTCTTACTCCGCTAAGGCTCGTTCTAAGCCTCAGTACTTTCGGGGAGTCCGTCGCAGATACAATTTCTCCTCTGCCAACAAGTTTGCAGGCACCACTCGATCCTCCCGCTGGTGGGCTCGCGGCCCATTCCAGGGTGCCACCTGTGGGTGGTTGGCTCCAACTTTACTCCCGCGAATGAGCCCAGATCACCTCAGACAAATGAATACTTGAGGTGATCGCTCATAGATATTCTCTCGATCTTTCAAAGCCTGTTCCACACTTATTCCTTCTCTCCCCATGTGGGATTTATTTATTTATTTATTTATTTACATTCTCTTATATACCGCACTATTCAGCATCAGCGCGGTTTACATGGAACAGAAACGCTCAGTACAGTTAACATGTATGAGTTTACAGATAACAGGGCAAGTAACTTAGATAACAGGGGTAAACTATTTACAAAAACTTGCTACATAAGCTTGTAAACTATTTACAAATATTGCTACATAAGGGATGCCAGACAAGCAGGTGGCTGTGAAGATGACTCTGTAGCACCTTCTCCAGCTCCAGGTTGTATGCTCAGTCCCTCCCGCAGAACCAGGCTCTGGTCACTATTCCATCTATTTTGTCATTCCCAAAAAGGACGGCTCCTTCCAGCCTATTCTGGATTTGAAAGGCGTCAACAAATGTCTACATGTGACATGTTTTCAGATGGAGATGCTCAAATCTGTTATTCAGGCAGTCCGGCCCGGTGAGTTCCTTGCATCTCTCAACCTTACCAAGGCTTATTTTCACATTCCTAGTCACTCAGCTCATCAGCAATATTTACACTTTGCGATCTTGGGATGGCATTATTAGTTCAGGGCTTTACTGTTTGGCCTAGCCATGGCACCCTGAACCTTCTCCAAGGTTATGGTGGTAGCAGCAGCCACCCTTCATCGCTAGGGGCATCAGGGTTCATCCTTACCTGGACGACTGGCTCATCAGAGTGAAGTCTTGCGTGGAGACGATTTCCATAATTACTCAGGTTGTCTGCTTTCTCAGTCACATTGGTTGGGTAGTCAATCAGGCCAAGACTGCTTACGACCTTCTCAGCCCTTGGAGTTTCTGAGGGCTCGGTTCAACACACAAGTGGGTAGTGTCTTCCCTTACCCAAAGCAGATGCGACAAACATTTCGTGCAGCTCCGAATTTTCTTTGATTGCTGGCTCCCTCAGCCTTGGGATTACCTGCAGGTACTTAGCACCATGGCAGCCACCTTGGATGTTGTATCTTGGGCTCATGCCCACCTGCATCCACTCCAGCGGGCCCTTTTATCCAGATGGACTCCCTGCTCTCAAGATTACCAGGTCCATCTTCCCCTCCCAATAGGAGTGTGCCACAGCCTCAAGTGGTAGCTCTGCTGCCGCCACCACAGATGCCAGTTTGTTGGGCTGTGGCGTTCACTCCCTGGGACGGATGGCAGAGGGCTTCTGGTCAGCACAGGAAGCTTCCTGGCCGATCAATCGCCTCGATTTTCGGGCCATTCGTCTGGCACTACTTGCCTTCCAGCCTTTACTCTGGGACCAAGCAGTATGGATACACTCAGACAATGTGACCACAGTGGCTTACCTGAATCGGCAGGGGGGCCACCAAATGCTCCAGAGTGACCCGGGAGATGGCCCTCTTGTTCCCATGGGCAGAGAACACTCTTCAGGCAATCTCCGCTCAACACATTGCGAGAGTGGAGAATATTCATGCAGACTCTCAGTCGTCGTCTCTTCGACCCCAACAAGTGGGAACTTGCTCTATGGGCATTCTAGAAGATTGTGAACCACTGGGGCTGTCCAACCGTGGACTTGATGGCCACTGCCTCCAACTCCAAGGCTCCACTCTTTTTCAGTCGATGGAGGGAGCCGAGATCTCTCAGACTCGATGCCCCAGTCCAGCCTTGGCCTCTGAATCAGCTCCTATATGCCTTCCCCTATGGCTGCTGATAGGCAGGCTTCTCCGTTGCATAGAAGTCCAGTCAGGGTAAATCATCCTCATAGCGGCAGACTGGCCATGGCGTCCGTGGTATGCCGATCTTATTCTTCTCTTGCTGGAGGTGCCTTTGCCTCTTGGCATCTGCATGGACCTTCTACGGCAAGAGCTGATTGTCCTGGATGTTTCAGCTCCTTACTCGCTTATGGCTTGGCTCTGCCACCTAACACGGAAAGGTTATTCGCCACAAGTTGTAGCTACTCTTCTGCAGGCACGACGACCCCCCACTTCTCAGACGTATGATAGAGTTTGGAGTCATTTTACCTCATGGTGCTCTCACAGAATGTTGTCCCCATGGAGGGTGCACGTTCCAGACATTCTTTCTTTCCTTCAGGATGTCTTTGATTAGGGCCTAGCCCTAAATTCCTCGAAGGTGCAGATTGCGGTGCTCACCTGTTTCTGAGGACCTAACTGGGGGCGCTCCCTCGCTTTACATCCGGATCTGGTTCACTTTTTGCGAGGGGTTTGTATGCTGCAGCCACCCCTATGGCCAGTTCTCCCAACCTGGGACCTATCCTTGTTCCTTTGGGCCCTCACCAGATCTCCCTTCAAACCTCTCCACAATCAGATTTAACTCTAAAGACTGTCCTCCTTGTTGCAGTCACTTTGGCTCGGTGCCTCTCAGAGCTTCGGGCACTTTCTTGCCAAGATCCCTTTCTGTCCTTTTCTCCCAAGAGCGTCACTATACATCCAGTTCCCTCCTTTTTGCCAAAGGTCATTTCTGATTTCCATATAAATCAGTCCATAGTCCTCCCTTCCTTCCCGAAGGAGCAGCGGTTGGGTGGTACTCATGATCTCCATTCTCTCAATGTTAGCAGAGGGTTACACTGCTATCTCAAGGTCATCAACCCCTTCTACCTCTCCAATCGCCTCTTTGTTCTGCTCTCCAATTGGCGCAAGGGGGCAGCTGCCTCTAAAGTGACTATTGCACGCTGGATCAAGCAAGCTATTGAGTCTGCCTACATTCTTCAGAACAAGCCTATGCCTACTGGCCTCCAAGCTCATTCCACTAGGGCTCAGGCCACCATTTGGGCAGAGAGGGCATGGGTCGCTCTGCTGGATATCTGCAGAGCGGTGACCTGGTCTTCCCTTTCTACCTTCACCCAGCACTATCGCTTGGACCTCCACGCTTGGGAAGTGGCTCTGTTTGGGGCCATCGCTGTTTCTTCCCACCCAGAAGGGATTTAGCTTTGGTGTTCCCTAGTTGTCTGGACTGGTCTAGCAGGATGAACTGGAAGGAGACATTTTACTTACCGTTAATTTCCTTTGCAGGATTCCTGCTAGACCAGTCCAGAACTCTGAGTCTGACTTGGCCAGGTCGGCACCTAAGAAATATTCTCATCGGCATGCCTGACAGCTCTGGCTGGTCTCTTCTTTGTACATACTACTTGACATAAAGCCTTGTATATAGGTTATTCAGTGAATTTGCTTAACGTTTGTTTTCTCTAGCAGTTTTTTTACAGCTACTTGAAGCCAATCTGCTTGCTACAGATATACTGAAGCTGACCTCTTGGGGTACAAAGTTATCGATCAAGGGTGATGTCACTAAGCTTCTAGAATTTTTCTCTATCTCATCATCTGCTGACAGGAGACAAAACCCATTTGTCTGGACTGGTCTAGCAGGAATTCAAGAAAGGAAATTAATGGTAAGTAAATTTTCTCCATAATTGACAAGACAAGAAGATTTACAATTATGGAAGTTTTTGACTACTTTCATATCATGGCAGATCCTTAGGCAGTTTCAGTACACACCTCTGGATTGAAAACTAATATGAGGGCTCCCTTGTCTTTAGTATTTTAAAGTTAACCCCACAGCTTATTAAATTCTTTCCTGAAGGAAACGGAGCTAGTGTAAATCTTTTGATTGTCTGTTTTATTTGTATATGTGGTGTTTTTTTGTGGCCTCTTATATTTTTATGTAACTTTGTTTTAAACTGTAACTTATCAAAAGAATAAAGTTCTTAGATCCGTAAATGCAATGCAATGCAATATGTGCTGTTGAGTCAATGCTGACTCCTGGGGACCCAGCTCCTGGATCAACAGAATATCAATTTTCACTAAATAAATGAACATCTGGACCTCCTTTTCTGTATGCATATTTATTCTGAGTAAAATAAAGCGAATACTTTTGAAAAGTTAAAACTACATGTATATTTCCAAACTCTACCCTCACCTCCTGAAATACCTCCCCTACCATAGTGGTGCTATGTTTCCAAGAATGCATGTTTCCTGGGTGCATAGTTTCCAGAAAAGCTGCATGGTGTTAAATAGATTCCCATTGCCGATATAATGGGTTCATCATTTGAAATCAATTCATTAGTGTTCTGAGGAGACAAATATCCAAAGCAGGTTCTAAAATGTTAAACCTAAATATGGTCAAAAACATTGTCAGAATGGATGGAAATGAGTATGATATTCTCTATGCCTGCTCCATTTCTATATAATATATATTGTATCATCATCATTGTAATATAAATATATTTGTTATAGAAGCCTATGCTTTAATCTCACCTCTTGTTATTTATTTAGGCCCCTGTTTACTATCATGCTGCCAGATTTTGCAGTTACCAAGTAGGAACTGCTAAAATCAATGAGGTAATCACAAAATCTCTGCATTAAATCTCATCAAACAACACACATAAAGTGACAACTGACTTTGAGCCCTATTTAAGCCCACCTTAGGCATAAAACAACAGGTACTTTCCTCTCTATAAATATCCACCCAGCATGCATCAAAGAACAATCTCCTAAAACCGCCCAGTTCAAATAAAATTGGAAATAACTAAGTCTTCAGGTGATTCCTGAAATTAACATAATTCTGCTCCAGAATTCTGTTGCTGCTACATTTCTTTGGAATAGTATGCTGGTGTGCATACTATTCCAAAGAAATGCAGAAGCAACAGAAAAAGTCCTCTTTCAAGTCTTCAACTTTGTTGCATCTTTCATTGATGGGATGAGCGCAAAGGTCTTACTGGAGATATACCAATATAATTTATTCCTCATACAAACTGGTCCTGACCCATGTAGAAATTGAAAAGTCGCTGCACACACCTTGTACTCCACTTGGCTGTGCACCAGCAGCCAGTGAAAATGTTGCATCGATGGAGAAACCAAAATCTATCTAGGTACCTCCAGAATCAACCTCGCTGCAGCATTCTGAGCATATTAAAGTCTTGCCAAAAGGCTAATGGGTAATACTAAATAATAATCAATTACAATAATCTAAATGTGCAAGAACATAGGCCTGCACTACCATTTGAAACAAATTCACATCTAAGAATGAATGCAGTTTCTTTACGAACTTCAGCTTCAAAAAGATCACTTTCACAGCATGAGAAACCTGAGCTTCCAAGTTCAACTCCGAATCCAGCATAATCCTTAAGAGCTTGATATCCAAAGGCATTTACATGGTTTACTGACCTGCAAATGGTGCAAATGCTGCTAAGTGGGATATTCAGTGGCACTAATACGGTTAGTATTGCTCTATATCTGCGGGTGCTGCCGCTCTGCATCTTGATTCTAACTGGTTAGCATCATGGCATTCTATGGGCAGCACCCGGTGATAACCAGTCAGCGGCAATATTCAGCCACTGCCCAGTTATTTCTCGGCAGCAAAAGTTAGGCACATTAAGGCTGCCCTAGCGTTCGCCACCGAAGCTAACGGGCAGCAACTGAATATCACCGCTGCCCATTTAGCTTCCTGCTTCGCCACCTGACCCTGATATCTAGGAGACTGGATATTTTTATTTATTTATTTATTTAATATTTCTTATATACCGCCTTTCATAATATCAAGGCGGTTTACATTGAACAAACTGAAATTACATAGAACAGGGCATTATAACTTGGAGATAACTATTTTACAGGGAACATACAGGATATGGCCCTGGCAATGAATATCTGGGTTAAACGTTCAGCAGCGATAACTAGCCACTGTAATCGCGCTAGCTGCCACTGTTGAATATTGGGTCCTAAATTCCTAACCTTATCCCAGAGCTCAACGCACCCCAGATCACAACTGTTCATCCAAAGTACCTCAGTCTTGCACAACAACCAGTCTGCTATCTCTTGTAATCCTTTCTTCAGCTGCTGCAATTTCAAAGTCTTATCTCCATCTATAGGGAATACCAACTGAATATCATCAACGTAAATAAAACATCTAAACCCCAAATGTCGACAAACTGCAATTTATTTTATTTATTCAATGCATCATTTTGTCTAAGTCAGGGTTTTGACTCTGCCCACTCTGGGACTTAAGGGTCCAGAACTTTGACAACAATCCAGTTGTCTTATCTGCTTAAACTATTACCATAATCAAGTGGAATGCAAACATTGATCTCAAATAGCTCTATGAGCCTGGAAAGATCACTCAACCACATGTGCAAGCATCATGAAACCGAAAAGAGGCTTCTTCAAGTATGGAAGGAAGAGAGCCTCCTCTACACAGAGATGAGCTGACTGCACATTTGAGCAATGATATTGATGAAGCTGCTCTCTACTTCGCAGCACAAACTCCATTTACTATACAGTCTGTTTCCAAGAAAGTAGATGTGAAATATAAGGTCAAGCTATCCCACTCCTTCATGTTGGAAGCAGTCATGAAGAAAGCAGAAAAGGTGTAGAAAGTTTTCTAATTCTCTTACCAAAAATCCACAGTTCTTGGATCATCTGAGTTAGATCTTCCAGGGGGCCATGCTGTTGGCATGTATTGCAGCTCATCAGCTTTATATGGTCCAATATATGCATAAGATAGTCTTGAAGGACTACCAAAAGGGACTACTACAACTGGAAGTAGATCTACACTTGTGAGTATAATCTTCTGGAATGAACTCTAAATCTTGGGGTAAAAGTGACTTCTTGGGGTTAAAGCTGATAAATATGTGTATTTTAGAATTCTGTGGTTTTGCTAAGTCAGTCAGGTCTTATTGCCACTAGTGAGCTTTGTATTTAAGTTGAAGCAGAGTATAACTTAGCATAGAACATAAAATAAGAGTAAATAGACTTTGAAATAAATTTGTTTCTAGAGAGCTTTTTTACTGAAATCAAATCAGAATATAGCTTAGCATACAAGTAGAATAGTCTGAGTAGAAAGAAAAATAAACTTGTTTCTAGTGACCTTTACAAAGAGCCCTTCCAATTAGGAAGCAAAGGATCTGTGAATTTGCTTTAAATGGGTTTTAAAGGCACGTAACAGATTAAAGGGGCCATTTAAAAGGCCCCTTCTATCAAACCAAGGACTGTGTGAATCACCCAGGAAATTGATAAGCCTTTATCTTAGAAGCACAGGACAGGGCACTGTGTAGCAGCCAACTTTTAATAAGTCTTCTTTGCCTCCCTCCCTCCCTGACTCCCAACCACACCTGGAATAATCATAACTTTACAGATTCTTAAACCTCTTAAAGGGAAGGAGGTGCCCATATTCATTCTCAGGTGCAGTTGTTTATCCTCATCAGGCATATATTAAGGACCTGAGACTAATTAATCTTGAGGTGAACAAAGTCCATTAAACGTATTGGGTATAGTTTTATTAGTATAAGTATCCCCAGCAAAACCTAAATACCTAAACACAACCTTAAAACTAAGATGCAGACAGCAGTTCAGCAGTGAGATGGGGCTTTCCAGTCTTTTGCATTGAGTGTCACATGTATGGTTTTCTCCCAGTTGATGAGGAGTCTTACATGTGCACTAGGTGCAAAGAGCTCTTTGCTCTTAGGGAACGAGTCCGATCTCTGGAGGCTAGAGTATCAGACTTGGAGGACATAAGGAAGACAGAGCGGTACACAGATGAGACCTACAGGGATGTAGTATTGAAATCCCACCTCCAGTCTGGCAGCATCCCTGTTGCCATGGAGGAGAAAGGTCATATGACAGGAGAGCATCACCCTGGTGTGGCAGGAAGTTGTTCTGTAACAAGGACCTATTCTCTAGGTGATGTAAAACTCTCTCGCATCCAGGAGGTTTCTCTAGGGCCATGTGCCCACGAAGGAAGGGTTAGGACAGTCGTTATAGTTAGGCATGTAGATAGCTGTGTGGCTGGTGGATATGAGGATTGCCTGGTGTGAAGGTAGTGGACCTCACGCACCACCTAGACAAAGTCTTAGATAGTGCTGGGGAGGAGTCTTCTGCCTTGGTACATGTTGGTACCAATGACATAGGAAAGTGTGGTAGGGAGGTTCTGGAAGCCCAACTTAGACTTTTAGGAAGGAAATTGACATCTAGAACTTCCAGGGTAGCATTCTCCGAAATGCTTTCTGTTCCACGTGCAGGACCCAAAAGGCAGGCAGAACTCTGGAGTCTCAATGCATGGATGAGACGGTGGGGTCAGAAAGAGGGTTTGGATTTGTTAGAAATGGACAACATTCTGGGGAAAGGAGGGGCTTTTCCGAAGGGATAGGCTCCACCTTAACGGGATAGAACCAAGCTGCTGGCATTAACCTTTAAAAAGGAGATAGAGCAGCTTTTAAACTAGATAATAAGGGAAAGTCAACAGTTGCCCAAGAGTACATGGTTCAGAACATTGTATTCTTGAAGGATACTAGCAAAAGATTGAAGTTAGGGCATATTGACAGAAAGGTTCCAATAAAGACGGAGTGGAGTGGAGGAGTGGCCTAGTGGTTGGAGCAAGGTACTTCAGGCCAGAAGGTCGGGGGTTCAAATCCCACTAGAGGACAGCAACCTTGGACTGGAAGGACTGAGGTTTCTAGTCCCACAGGTGCTCCTTGTGGTCTTGGGCAAGCCACTTAACCCTCCATAGCCCATGTTCCCTGTAAAATAGTTATCTCCAAGTTCTAATGCCCTGTTCAATGTAATTTCAGTTTGTTCATTGTAAACCGCACTGATGCAGAATAGCGCAGTATATAAGAGAATGCAAATAAATAAATAAAGACAAAAGTAATCCAAATGCTCTTAAGTACAGAGCAGACCGAACTTAAAAATTCCAAATGACCCCTGCCTACCAGATTAATATGAATAAAATACAACCTCTAAAATGCTTGTATGCAAATGCTAGAAGTCTATAAAATAAGATGGGAGAGTTAGAATATTTAGCACTAAATGAGAGGTTAAATATGATTGGTATCTCAGAGACATGGTGGAAGAAGGACATCCAGTAGGACACTGTGATACCTGGGTACAAACTATATCATGATGATAGAGCAGATCAAATTGGTGGAGGTGTTGCATTCTTTGTTAGAGAGGATACTGAGTCACAAAGGATTAAAGTTTTGCAGGAAACAAAATATACCGTAAAATCTCTATGGATTGAAATTCCATCTGAAAAGGGGAAGGGGAAAGCGATGACATTGGGGATGTACTGTCGACCGCTTGGTCAGAATGAACAAATGGATGATGAAATGCTCAAAGAAATCAGGGAAGCTAATAAAAGTTACAGCACAGTAATAATAATGGCTAATTTCTATTACCCCGGTATCAGTTTCTAGATGAAATAAATGACTGCTTCTTGGAGCAGCTTGTTCATGAATCGACAAGAGCAGAAGGCATTTTGGACCTAGTGCTTAGTGGAACTCAAGATCTAGTGCAAGAGATAAGGGTGTTGAAGCCACTTGGCAATTGTGATCATAGCATGATCGTGTTTTATTTAATAAATGGAGGAAGGATGGCAAGAAAATTCACAGTACTACCTTTTAACTTTCAAAAGGGAGACTATGATAAAATGAGGAAAATAGTTAAGAAAAAACTAAAAGGAGCAGTTGCAAAGGTTAAAGATTTACAACAAGCATGGATGTTGTTTAAAACTAATATCTTGGAAGCCCAGACCAGCTGTATTCCACGTTTTAAGAAAAGTGGAAGGAAGTCCAAAAAACTGCCAGCATGATTTAAAGGTGATGTCAGAGACGCTGTTGTTGCCAAAAAAAAAACATCTTTCAAGAACTGGAAAAAGGAGCCAAATGACGAAAACTGGAAACAACATAAGCACTGGCAAGTTAGATGAAAGGCATTGATAAGGCAGGCAAAGAGAGAATTTGAGAAGAAGCTTGCTGTGGAAGCAAAAATGCATAATAAAGACTTTTTCAAGTACATTCATAGCAAAAAACCTGTGAAAAAGTCAGTTGGGCTATTAGATGATAGAGGGGTAAAAGGGGCACTAAGAGGGGACAAGGCCACAGTGGAGAGACAGAACAAATTCTTTGCTTCAGTCTTTACTGAGGAAGATATAGGGATGTTACCCATGACTAAAATGATATTCAAAGGTGATGCTGCAGAAGAATTGAAAGAAATATCAATACACCAGGAAGATGTATTACAACTATTTGATAAACTGAAGAGTAGCAGATCACCTGGACTGAATGGTATACATCCAAGGGTGTTGAAAGAACTTAAATATGAGATTGCAGACCTACTATTAGTAATCTGTGAACTATCATTAAAATCATCTGTAATACCTGAAGACTGAAGGATGGCCAATGTAATGCCAATTTATAAAGAGGGTTCCAGGGGTGATCTGGGAAACTACAGACCAGTGAGCTTGACGTCAAGTCAGTATGGGAAAAATGGTAGAAAACCATTATAAAGAACAAAATTACTGAACATGTAGATAGTCATGGCTTAATGGGAGACAGCCAACATCGCTTTAGCCAAGGAAAGTCTTGTCTTACTAATCTGTTATGTTTTTTTGAAGATGTGAATAAACAGGTAGACAAAGATGAGTCGGTTGATATAGTGTATCTGGATTTTCAGAAATCCTTTGACAAAGTCCCTCATGAGAGACTCTTGGTGAAATTAAAAAGTCATGGAATAGGAGGCAGCATACTATTGTGGATCAGGAACTGGTTAAAAGATAGAAAGCAAAGGGTAGGGCTAAATGGCCAATTTTTCCAATGTAGAAAGGTGAATAGTGGAGTACCCCAGGGATCTGTGCTGGGTCCGCTGCTTTTTAACATATTTGTAAATGACCTGGAAATTGGAATTTCTCCAGGAACAAGCAGGAAGTCAGTCCTCACTTATGGGAGACGTTGACACCGACGGAGCCCGCGCGGAGCAATTACCCAGCTTTCAAAGAAAGCCTTTGGGATTGCTGCCATGCATGCGTGGTCCTCTTCCCACCCAACGGTGCCATCATGCTCAGTCTCCTTTTTCCACAGAGCCATTCGGACGCACGTCCTCTTCCTGTGGAAAAGGTTTTTTCTCCTTTGGCCTTTTTTCTGGTTGCACCGGTCCTTTCCCATCATTCCTAATGCCCCCACTTCGGCTGTGGGGCAGGGGATCCCTATTTTTCCCTTCTTCATTTTTTTCTTACTTCGGGCCCTTTTCGCGCCCTTTTTCTATCCGCTGGCCTCAAGGGTTTTCGACCTCACAGGGGCTCTTTTCACCCCCATGGCCACCAGCTTCAAAAAATGTGACAGATGCTCCAAAAACATGTTGCTCACAGACACCCATGACTGTTGTCTGCATTGCCCGGGGACTGACCACAACCTGGAGCTCTGCTCGCTTTGCAAGAAAATGTCCGCTAAGGCCTTACAAAGCCGTAAGCAGAGGTCAGACGACATTTTCCATAGGTCAGCACCGGAGTCCCCGGTGGCGCCCCGCTCCACCAATCCACCACTTGCGGGGTCCCCCACAGTGACTCCGCGTCCCAGACGTCACTCTGACAAGGGTTCACCTGAGGTGGAACGGTGAAAAATGAAGAAGACCTCGAAGATGCTGTCGGGGGCTCCGGATAAGCGTGAGCAGTCTTGCGCTCGTTCCCTTAGCCCTCCCCAGCGTTCCTGGGAGTTGGACAAGGAGCAGCCTCGAAAGGCACCTCCTACAGGGCGGGACAAGATAGCGGACACGCGATAGCTGCCAACGGTTTGTGCTTGCTCATCTCCGTTACCTTATAACTTTCCTCTGAATTGATGCCTCATAAGTGGAAGGCTAAGCCTTGGAAGCTTCCCAAGCGCACGATGTTGGTATCGTCGGGGCCTCTCGATGCTTTCATGAGGCCCGTCGGTGCTGTAATACATCCGGAGCAGAGTTCATTGGGGGGCGATGGAGGCGTAAGGAGGCCTGGCATGCCCCTCAGAACTGCAGGTCACGCTTAGCCCAGATGCCCGGACTCCTCCAGCTCAGCCTGCAGCACTCATTGCGGGAACGATAGAGGCAGAGTCTCAGAGTGTGGAGAGACTCTTGACTGTCACATCGGTGCTGGTGGGGAGCCCCGCGGAGGCGGTCGCTTCTTCGGTGGAGCCAACTGGTGTAGAGGTAACTTCTGCTGCTCTTGGGAAGCATTTGACGGCTGTGGATGCAGTGGCTGGTTTGATTGCTCATTTAGCGATTCCTGTAAAAACTGTTCTGGTTCGCTTAGATACAGTAACGTTGGATTCCTTATGGGAAAGTCTTAGAGCGTTGGAAACTTCCTTCACCTCACAGTTTGCTGTTTTATATGAAGTTTTTCAATCCCTGGCTCAGCCAATAAGTCATCAGAAACAGGAGGTTGCCATTATTTCTTCTAAGGTGACCCAGTTGGAAGCAAAAATTGAGGATGCTGCTTCTATTCCAGGTACTGTTATGAATGATTTATCTGTCATCCATGGGAAAATAGAGATGTTAGAGAACTCAGTCAGGAAAAGAAATTTGCACTTGTTGAATTTTCCTGGGGTCCCTGTTACCTCTCCGAAAGAGTTGTTTAATACCTATGCAACTTCCATTTTGAAAATACCTCTGGAATCTGTTCTTCCTTTGGCTAGGGTATTCTACTTGCCAACAGCAAGACCCATGGAGTTTCTTCGTCTGCGCATTCTCAACCTATGGACTCACAGGATCTGACTGGGTTTTTGGAGACCACTGACCCAGGTCAAGTTCTGAGAGCAACCTTACTGCTGACTGTAGTATTTGAGTCTGATCAAGACTTCCTTTTGAAATTGTATTTCAAAGCCAGGAACGAATCTTTCATGGGGGTACAGTTAGGATGTTTCCTGATGTCTCTAAAACCACTCAGAAACGTCGGCAGCAGTTTTTATTGCTTCGCCCGCAGGTTTTGCAGCTTGGTGGGCTTTTCTTCCTGAGATATCCATGCAGAAGTTTAATTAAATATCAGGGCGTTAGTTATACTTTTTTCGAGCCTTCTCACCTAACCCAGTTCATAGCCGGGAAAAGGGCTCTTCCAATTTAGCACAGTTCGGGATTAGTGTTATGCACTGTTTGTGTCTTATTTCCTGAAAATGTTTCTTTCGATTTTTGTCTTGTTTACTCCCTCTTTTTGTGGGCTAGTGAATGTTTATTTCTTATTAGTCAATTGGATAGGCATTCTCCCTTATGCTGTAGTAATTAATATTTCTTTTTTGTACATTCTTTTCTGTAACAAGTGTATATCTTGCGGATTAATTTGAAATTGCATAAATAAAAAGTTTTTAAAAAGGTACCTCCTACAGACACGGAGGCCTCCGGCGACGGTGCCCGGTCTCCTGAGGGTTGTCCCGATGAGGATTCCCTCCCCTCTTCCACACCAGCCCCAGTAACCCTGGCATAGGTGTCCCAGGGACCCACTCCTGAGTATGCTGGCACTAGAGCGCAGCATTTCTGTCTTCCTAGCTGGCCAGCAGGCGCTCTTGCCCAGCACGGCTGGCTCGCACCTCGAGACTGACGATCCCTCGACTGTGGTCCTGAAAACTGCTTTGGAAACCCCTGAGAGCCATGGGTCTCGCGAGGGTCCTCGGCACCAGTCTTGCTCGCCATCCCGTTCCTGGGGGACGAGGTCTTCCAGAGTCAGCACCTCCGTCTTCAGACAGGTCTCAGCCACCGGATGTGGGGATCAGCCCGACTCTGAGTCCTTCTCAGACCTCTTGGGCTGGGAATCGGACAGGAGCACGTCCCCTGCAACCCGCGTCCATCGGGACCTTCCATCTGACCAATCCACACCTGCCTCGCAAAGGCGGTCACCCCCCGAAGAAACCTCTTTCTTAGTATTCATATGGGATATGGCTCGGGCCCTCAATCTGCCCACGCAGACCAAGGAAGAGCCAAGGGCAGAGGACATTTTGCAATATGAGTCTCCTCCAAGGGAGTCTCTCACGGTCCCTGTGCCGTCCATCCTGACCCGGCTGCTTCTCTGCATGTGGGAAGCACCCGCCTCGGTCCCTATCATCAGTAAAAGACTCAATGCCATGTACAGAGTCCAGCGCAGCCCTGGGTTTTGAAAGGCCAGCTTCCTCATACCTCCATGGTAGTGGAATCCATGATGTGGAAACAGAAGAGCCCGAAGTTGCATTCTTCGGTTCTGCCCGGCAGGGAATCCCATGCCCTCAACGCCCTCGAACGTAAGGCTTATGAGGGATCTATGCTGGCATACTGCATCCATGCATACCAACTATATTTGGGTATATTTATTATTATTTATTTATTATTTTATTTATTACAAATTCTTATATACCGCGCTATTTAGAATCAGTGCGGTTTACATTATAACAACATTTTGCATTAGAACAAGATCTTTTGCTTACATTATAACAGGGATAGTAACTTGGAAGTAACAGGATAACTATATACAGTTAAACAAAGGAGCTTATAAATTATTTAAGTTATGTTATATAATAGAGTCGTAGAGTAGTCATGCTGATTGTGAGTGTCCCTAATGGTGAGTTTCTTTTGTAAAGCACTTGGGGTTATGTTGTTGGTACATCAGATGCTGTGTGGGTGAGATGAGGTGTTGGATGTGAATGTATTAGGTTAGTGTGGGTAAAATAAAGGCAGAACAAGTGATGTTTAATAGCTTTTCTGAATTGCGAGAGGTCAGTAATTGATCTTATATGAGGTGGGAGATTGTTCCAGCACTTCGGAGCAAATAGTGTAAATGCTCTGTTTCTAGTTATTTGGGTACATTTAGTGGACTCAGGTGGTATAGATAGCATGTTGCTAGTTGTTGACCTTCTTAGTCTGTTAGTGGGGGTACTGGTCAGGAGTGATGAGAGGGACGTGGAGGATATCCAGTTAATTGCCTTAAATGATAGGATTAACGCCTTGTAGGCGAGACTGCATTGTACTGGTAGCCAGTGTAGGTCCATAAGTATGGGAGTTATGTGGTCTTTTCTGGAGATACCGCAGAGAATGCGGGCTGCTGTGTTCATCGCCATTTGAAGAGGATTGAGAGTGCTCTTTGGGAGTCCATGCAGGATAATGTTGGCATAATCAAAGTGTGGCATTACGAGTGCCTGGAATATTGTTCTGAAGTCGTCTGGGGCTAGTAGAGGTCTTAAATGTCGTAGTATCCGTATTTTGTTGTAAATGGATTTAGTGGTATTCTTTACATGCTCTTTAAAGTTGAGCTGCTGGTCTATTGTAATTCCCAGATATCGTATTAAAGACTTGCATGGGAGCTCAGCATCACAAACTTTCAATGAAGCAGGAGGAGAGAATTCTTTGTTCCTGGTTATGAAAAGGACTTCAGTTTTTTTAAAGTTTATGTGAAGATTTTGTGACAGGAGCCAATCGGTGATTGCATTGAAGCATTCAATAAGGGGAACAAGGTTTGGCTGCTTGATTTTAATTGGAGCGAAAATCAGTACATCATCAGCATAGATCAGACTGGAGATGTTAAAAGAACGGATGATGTCACAAATGGGTTGCATATAAATGTTGAAGAGTAGAGCCGAAAGGGATGATCCTTGGGGTACTCCTTGTTGCTGATGGAATGGTTCCGATGTTGAGGAGCCTATCCGAACTTGTTGCCAGCGGTTCGTGAGATAGGATTTGCACCATTCCCAGGCAAGGCCATGAATTCCCTTTTCATTTTATTTTATTTATTTATTTAGCTGTATTTATATCCCGCTTTTCACCGGGTCAAAGCGGTCAATTGGGAGATACATTTAACACGAGGGGATATGACACACATATGCTAATACTTACAGGGAACATGGGCAATGGAGGGTTAAGTGGCTTGCCCAAGACCACAAGGAGTGCCTATAGGACTAGAAATCCCGGTCCCTCAAGCCTGAGATTGCTGTCCCCAGGTGGGACTTGAACCCCCGGCCCTCCGGCCTGAAGTACCTTGTCCTAACCACTAGGCCACTCCTCCTCCTTTTCATGAAGGCGGGAGAGGAGTTGTACATGGTTAACAGAATCATGCAGCTGCTATATCAAGAAATATGAACGCGAACCCATTCTCAATTTTGTCAATACCTCTGTACAATGTATTGATGAGTATAGTGAGTAGAGTCTCTACACCATGTGACTCACGGAATCCATGCTGGCAAGGATCAAGAGGGGCTGATATGTCAATGTGTTGTTGTAGTTGCATTTGAACCACCTTCTCTATAAGTTTGGCTAGATAGGGTATACTTGAAATCGGGCAGTATGAGTCTGTCTTTGCTGGGTCAAGTTTGTTGCTTTTCAGGAGAGGGCATATGGAAGTTTGTTTCAGGGTTTCTGGGAATGTTCCTGTTGTGAAGGAGAGTTCCATGATGTAGACTAGAGTTGAGCTAAGTTCTACACGCATTGATCTGATCCAATGAGCGGGACAAGGATCATTCGGCGCCGTAGTGGTGTTGATGGTGGCAATAAGGTCAGCAATGTACTTCTCTGTTGGAGAGGTGAATGTTGTCAATGGTTGATGTATCTGTATCTTCGCGACCTTATTAAAGAGCTCAGCAGTTTCGCTGCGGACCTCGAAGGTGACAACCTTCTCAGATTTCAAACCCTTCTGAGATCGGTCGCGGACTGCTTGAAATACATTTCTTGTGCTGTGTATGACAGGTTCAAGTATTCCACCCATGTGGCAGCAGCTGACATCGGAGCCCAGTGTCAAGCATGGTTCCAGTCCTCAGACCTGGAACAGTGGGTCCAGGAGAAACTCTTGGATGTTCCTTGCCTCGGTGAACAACTGTTCAGCAAGCCCATGGAGGACAAGGCAGCCGAGATTGAGATGGAGTTCATAACCCACACCCGACTCTCTCGGAAAATCTCGTCCCTTCCTTGGAAGAAACAGCACAGCAAGAAGCCCTTCTTTCAGAGGAAGGGGCTTCCTTACTGGGGATACACCCACCCTATCCACCCGCCCCAGCACTGACGCCCAGCGGCCAAGGCAAGGGTGGAGCTCAGGGCCACCGGAAACCTAAGGGGCCCAAAACCCAACTACCAGCGCCACCCCAGCCAGCTCTGGGGTTTTGACGCCGTATGCATAGCCTCTCATCTCCTGGCAGCGCTCCCACCGGTAGGAGGATGTCTGTCCGTTTTCACCTCCAAGTGGGAGGCCATCACATTGGACACCTGGGATCTCAAGGTCATCAAGGACGGTTACCATCTCCATCTGGACAGACTCTCTTCTCCCCAGTGGAGCCTACTCGGCTTCCCTCACACCATGCTTGCTTAAAGCAAGAGTTGGACAACCTCCTCGGTCAACGGGCGGTCAAAAGGGTCCCGCCGCATCTCCGAGGTCAAGGGTTCTACTCCGTTACTTCCTTGTTCCGAAGAGGACGGGGTCCTGCTCCCCATCCTCGATCTCAAGAACCTGAACAAATTTCTGGTGAGAGAGAAGTTCAGAATGCTGTCACTTGGTATCCTGCTGGTCCGATTCTTTTTAGCATCTTTGTTAGTGATATAGCGGAAGGTCTGTCAGGTAAGGTTTGCCTTTTTGCGGATGATACGAAAATCTGCAATAGAGTAGACACCCAGGAAGGTGTACATAACATGAGGAGGGATCTAGCTAAGCCTGAAGAATGGTCTAGAATTTGGCAGCTGGGATTTAATGTTAAAAAATGTAAGGTCATGCATTTGGGCTGCAGCAGTCCAAGGGAGCAATATAGTATAGGAGGTGAAGTACTTTTGTCCACTAAAGAAGAGTGGGACCTAGGCATGGTTGTGTCTGATGATCTTAAAGTAGCTAAACAGGTAGAAAAGGTGACAGCAAAAGCTAGAAGAATGCTTGTGTGCATACAGAGAGGAATGGCTAGCAGAAAAAAGGAGGTGCTAGTGCCTCTGTATAAGTCTTTGGTGCGACCTCATTTGGAGTATAGTGTGCAATTCTGGAGACCATACCTTCAAAAGGATGTGAACAGGATGGAGTCGGTGCAGAGGGTGGCTACTAAAATGGTTAAGTGGTCTTCATTATAAAGCATATGAGGACAGACTTAGGTATCTTAATATGTACACCTTAGAGGAAAGGCGGGATAGAGGTGATATGATTGAGATGTTTAAATACCTCCGTGGCATAAATGTTCAGGGGGAGAGCCTCTTTCAATTGAAAGCAAGTTCTGCTACGAGGGGACATGGGATGAGGGTGAAGGGGGATAGATTCAGGAGTGATATGCGGAAATATTTCTTTACGGAAAGAGTGGTGGATCCGTGGAATAGTCTTCCAGTGGAGGTGGTAGAGATGAGGACAGTAACTGAATTCAAAAAAGTATGGGACAAATACAGAGGATTTCTAAAGGAAAAAAGGGGCTGTTGCAGTTGTTATGGAAGGACAGACTAGATAGGCCATGTGGTCTTTTTGTGTCGTCATATTTCTATGTTTCTATGCTCCTTGGATCTCAGAGACGCTTACACCCACATCCCTGTTCACCCCAAGCACAGGAAGTACCTGCATTTCAGGGTGCAGGGGGAGCACTATCAATACAGAGTGCTCCCCTTCGGGCTCATGTCTGCCCCGCGAGTCTTCACCAAATGCTTGTCGGCAGCCACAGCCTACCTTCAGCTGCAGGGCAGGTGAGACTGTGTGCTTTAAACTCTGCCTTCCTGCTCCTGCTTCTCTGCTCTGATCAGGTACTGTCTCCAGCAGCACATTGCCTGCCTAGCTGAACTTCCTGAAAGCAATCCAGCATCTACCATCATCGGGGGAGGTGAGACTGTGAGCTTTAAACTCTGCCTTCCTGCTCCTGCTCCCATGATTGTTTTTCGCATACCTACTTAATGCTACTTGCTAAAAACTCTTACATTGTATTGTGATTCTCCTAGAAGTGTAATACCTGCATCACCAAGGTTAACACCTATTAGATCCTTATCCACCCACTGAACCATTGTATTCCACATAACACCGCATGTCAAATATCCTATGTTTTTTCTAGCTTATAAAATACACCACCATTAGGTTAAAAGCCCCTCACATTAATTGACCCATACTTAATAACCAAAATATTAAACCATTTCCACCTCAAAAAACTAAATCTACCCACAGTGGATTCCATAAAAACTTGCATTTACTTACTCCACCTTATCCTGCTAACTTCCCTGTTAACAAATGCTCATACTCATAACCATGATACAAAGTCCTACAACTCAATTCCCATCATACATAACCCCTCAAGAAACTTTCTAAACTACCAGACAAACCTACACCCACCCAATCATAGGCCACATCAAAAGAAAACCACCAAATACCGAAACAGGCTAATACAAATCCATCCTATTCAATTACATCAACAGACAAACCTCCACAATCCCCCCACACAATTAAAATGCATACTTATTAATGTGAGATCCATAAGAAGCAAGATACCGATAATTACCAATCTACTCAGGGATGAAAAACCAAACATCCTCTGTGCTACTGAGACATGGCTCTCACACACTGACAATGCACTTATAAACCAACTACATATTCAAGGATATGATCTATTTCACTGCCACCGTGACTCAAAAAGAGGAGGCGGGTACTCATACTAAGCAAAAAAGAACTCAAACTTACCCCTACAATTTCAAGTAACATAGAAGGAATGGATATCCTTGAAATAGGGAACTGGAATATTTCACTATGTCTCCTATATAGACCACCATCACCCAACCACAGCAGTCTAACTCACATACTAGAATCAGCATGTTCCGCATCAATGAACAAACCTCACATCATGCTAGGAGAACTCGTTCTCCCATCCCTCAACCCCATTAACACGTCCACATTCCTGGACTCAATGACAGACATGGGATTTCATCAAATTATGCATTCACCAACACATATAAAGGGTAACTTGCTTGATCTTATCTTCATACCATACCAAACTATGAACCACTACTTGTACACATCCCCTGTAATAACTGAGGTCCCATGGTCCGACCACCATCTAGTGACCTTCCATATACCACTAATCAACTCCCAGACCCTGAAGTCAGACACAAAACTTCAAACTAAGTGATTTGCCCACTTTAATAAAGACATTGCCCCAGCTTATAAGTGTCCCAACTGACTCCACGGACATTAATACCGCTATAAATATAAGGAACTCTACTATTCAAAAAGCTGCTACTCCCCCTATTACAAACCATAAGAAAACCATAAAAAACTCTGAAAAATGGTATACACATGAGCTTACAAAACTAAGAAGGCAATTAAGAAAACAAGAAAAAAAGTGGAGGCTAAACAAAACACAAGAAAACAAACAACTCTATCATGATTTGCTCACTAGTTACAAACACACAATTAATAAAACCAAAAGGGATTACCACACCAAAATACTAAACTGTTCCCTTAATCATCCAAGAGAGCTGCTTTCTATCATAAGATCACTTACCAAGACAAACCAAACTGAGTCAGAAATATGTAACATCGGCCCACAAACATTAGCCAATTACTTTGCATCCAAGCTTAAAGATAAAAACTCTAGATATACTACCTTCTCCCTAGATTACCCAGCAAACCTCATCAATAGGGACTCTTTCTACCCAACAGATGAAAAACACCTGCTAAACATTATAACAAACATCAACAACACAACCTCCTCTTTGGATCCATGCCCAGTATCATGGATCAAATCCACAAAATCAGAACTTGCCCCATACAACTTACACATTATTAACCAATCTCTATCCCAAGGCATCATGCCCACAGACCTCAAAACCTCATCAATCCGCCCTATACTAAAAACAAGACACTCAATGAATAAGACCCAAGCGCATTCAGACCCATAGCCAGCATACCTTTTATTGCCAAAATAATAGAAAAAGTCATTCAACTTCAACTCCAAGATTACATTGACCTTAATGCCCCATTAGACACCCACTAATTTGGATTTCGACCATTTCACAGAGTAGAACCCTTGCTGATACTGTAACATTAATGGACCACCTCATCAGAGGCATAGATAACCCTAACCATGCATTCATTCTTCTTTTCATTGACATAGCTTCAGCATTTGACAGCATTAACCATGACACCCTAATTTCAAGATTAGTATAAATAGGATTAGGAGGCACAGTCTTACATTGGTTCAAATTATACATCTCAAACCGCAAACCTCATGTACAAATAGGCCAAAACACATCACAGCCATTCCCCCAAGACTAAGGAATACCTCAAGGTTCAGCTCTCTCTGCCCTCCTTTTCAACCTCTACCTGCAACCAATAACCAATATTTTCAGAAAATTTGATACTGGATATTACATCTTTGCTAATGACATTATGTTGTCCCTCCCCATAGACATAAACAATCATAGCTATCACAAGCTATCAGACTGCATTAATGAAATGGAATCATGGCTAAAAGACAACAACCTTAATGTTACCTACAAAAAAACAGAAGCCCTATATATTTCGAGAAATCAAAACCATACACCCCTTCAATCCATCATGATTAATAATGTTGTACTTCCTGTCAAACAAGAGGTGAAATACCTCAGCATAATACTGGATCAATCTCTCATCATGCTCCCCCAAATAAAACAAACAGCAAGAACTATCTTTTTTAAGCTAAAAACTATCCAACATTTAAGATCTCTGCTAAACATCAATGATTTCAAATCTGTAGTTCAGGCCCTCATCACACCGCATTTTGACTACTGTAATAGTCTGTTACAGGGTCTACTAATCAAAAGCACAAGCATACTTCAGAGAGCTCAAAATATCACCACCAGAATAGTTTCCAACACCCACCTCACTGATCATATAACACCCATCCTATATAACTTACATTGGCTCTCACTCTTAAGCCGAATAAAATATAAGCTATTAATTGTGACATTTAAATTAATAAATAACATTTCCCCATCTTTTCTAGTAACCCTCCTCCACACCCAACCAGATACTAGAGTCCGCAGACAAAATGCTAGGAACTCCCTTGTAATCCCCCACTCTATCCGCAAGACAAAACAAACTACAAGCTCTAGAGCCTTCACATATACTGCCCCCAACCTCTGGAACTCACTACCTCTCACACTTCGCTTAATCAAAGACCTCCAGACATTTAGGAGAGACCTCAAAACATACCTCTTTTCAACTCATTACAGAAACTCAGATTTGAACCCAAATACAGATATGTCCTCACAAACACTCACCACACATACCCCTGAACTACACCCACCTCCAACAACCACATACTCAATGTAATTCTTCTAACCTGAAATTTTGTACATAGTTTATTATCGTAATAGGCTGTTTGTAGTCAAATGTATATCCAACTGTTTTGTTACTCCCAAAATGCTACTATATACAAAGTTAAACCATTTTTCTATGTAAAATGTTCTGTTATCTGTAAACTGCCCCTGATCTTTGGAAGGGGCGGTATAAAAAAAAAAATCAAATAAATAAATACCCACCTACGATTGGCTCGTCACGGGTGCATCGGCCGAGGAGGCACGCCTCTCGGCATCGCGCACGGTCCTACTCCTCGAGCGCCTCGTTTTTTTGATCAGTTACTCCAAGTCCCACCTCGAACCGGAGCATGCACTGGAGTTCATCGGTGCTCTGCTCGACACAAAATGGGCAACCGCTTTCCTCCCTTGAGCACACGTGGAGCACCTCTGTGCTTTGGCTGCCGAGGTCCAAAGCCGAACCAAGGGTTCGGCGCGAGTCATGTTGCGCCTTCTGGGGCACATGACCTCGACCGTACACGTCGTTCCCCACGCTCGCATGGATATGCGAGCAGCCCAATGGTGCCTCAAGTGCAATGTTCCCAGGTCTCGGGTCGGCTCCGTGATCCCATCTCAGTATCGTGCAGCCAATTCAATTACCTGGATTGGTGACAGAATCTCCGAAGCTTACTTCGGGGCATGCCCTTCCAGGCTCTGCAACACGAGCTCATCCTGATGATGGATACATCGCTGTTGGGCTGGGAAGCCCACTGTGACAATCTCCGTACCCAGGGACGGTGGTCATCCAAGGAATCCTGGCAGCATATCAACCTGCTCGAACTTCGAGCGGTCCGGTTGGCCTTGAGGGTCTTTGACCACCAATTGCGAGGCAAATCAGTGCTCATGCAGACCGACAACAAGGTTGCAATGTTCTGCATAAACAAGGAAGGGGGTATGGGCTCACACCTCCTCTGCCGGGAGGTAGTCCTCCCACCTCCTCTGCTCCTTCGCAGTGCGCCGGAGCATGACCCTGAGAACTGTCTACATCCTGGGCCAAGACAATGTTCTCATGGACAGGCTCAGCAGGCTTCTTCTCCCACATGAGTGGTGCCTGAGTCCAGAGGGTGGCTCTCCACCTGTTTCGCCGCTGGGGAATTCTGTCCATAGACCTGTTCACCAGCCTAGCAAACATGCAGCTTCCCCGCTTTTGTGGGCCGATACCGCACCTGAGCAGGATAGCCCCAGACACGTTCATCCTGAACTGGACCTCTGAGCTCCTGTATGCGTTTCCCCACACTCCCCTCATAGCGAAGACCCTCCACAAGATTCAGCGGGACTGAGCATCGGTGATCCTTGTGGCCCTCTCGTGGCCTCGACAGCCCTGGTTCCCGCTTCTACTCCAGCTCTTGTCGGAGCCCCTGGCCCCCCTGGGCAGTGCTCCGGGTCTGCTGATGGAGGAGGAGGGACAGGTGCTTCACCCGTTCCTGGACTCGCTATCCCTAGCGGCCTGGCAGCTGAACGCGTCTCTTTAGCTTTGCTGCACCTCCTAGAGGAGATCGAGGAAGTCCTGCTTGCATCGAGGAAAGACTCAACGAGAAGGGCCTATGCCCTCAAGTGACGGCGCTTCTCGGTGTGGTGCAGTGGCGTCTAAATCGATCTGTTCTCCTGTTCCACCTGGTGGGTTCTCCAGTACCTCCTCCACCTCTCGCAGGTGGGGCTGAAATCCAATTCGGTCACGGTTCACCTGAGCGCTATTTTAGCCAACCACTTCCCTGTCAAGGGAAAACCCCTCTTGGGCCAGCCACTGGTCTCCCGCTTCATGCGGGGCCTTTTACTCTCTAAGCCCCCCGTCTGGCCCCCTCCGACGGAGTGGGCCTGAACATCGTGCTCATGCAGCTGATGCAGCCGCCCTTCGAACCAATGGTGACATGCTCACTTCGTCACCTCTCCTGGAAAGTAGTCTTCCTGGTGGCGCTGACATCAGCTCAGCGAATCAGCGAACTTTAAGCCCACATGGCCACGACCCCTTACACATGGTTCTATGGGAACAGTGTGGTCCTTCGCACCCACCCTAAATTCCCTTACCGAAATTTGTCTCGGATTTCCATTTCAACCAGAAGATTGTCTTACTAACTTTCTTTCCAAGACCTCACGCCAAGACCAGCATCGGCGGTTCTGCATACCCTTGACTGTAAGAGAATTATCGCCTTCTACCTGCAGCGCACCCAGGGTCATCGCAAGTCTGACCAGCTCTTCATCACCTACGATCCCAACCATCTGGGGCTTGCAGTCACTCAGAGCACCCTCTCCATCTGGGTGGCGGACTGCATCGCCTTTGCCCAAGCGAAGGCTGGGGCCTCGCTGGATCAACAAGTCACCATGCACGGCGTCCGTGCCAAGGCGGTGTCTGTGGCTTCTCTGCGCTCAGTGCCTCTGATGGACATCTGCCGGGCTGTGACCTGGTCTTCTGTGAACACCTTTGATTCGCACTACTGCCTGCAGAGGGAGTCCCGCCGGGACAGCTCCATTGGCCAGGCTGTACTCGGTAATCTGTTTGGGGTATAAGCAACTCCTGCCTTTTGACCACCTTCTGCGGCTACTGGGAGCTTGGCCCCCGAGGACTCTGGCTTCCTTTGGATTGTCTGCATCTTCTCACGGCTTTGCGGATGCGCTTTGCTTATAGGTTTCTGTAGCCCATAGCTGGGGAGTCCCATAAGTGAGGACTGACTTCGTGCTTGTCCCTGGAGAAAGCGTAGTTACTCACCTGTAACAGGTGTTCTCCAGGGACAGCAGGAATCAGTCCTCACTACCCTCCCACCTCCCCTTAAGAGTTGCCATTTCTTTTTTCTTCCCTTGCCATCCGCTTAGTAGGGCTCTAGCTATGGGACCTCACTGAGCAAGATGGCACCCTTGGGCGGGAAGAGGACCACGCATGCGTGGCAGCAGTCCCAAAGGCTTTCTTTGAAAGCTGGGGAATTGCTCCACACAGGCTCCATCGGTGTTGACGTCACCCATAAGTGAGAACTGATTCCTGCTGTCCCTGGAGAACACCTGTTACAGGTGAGTAACTATGCTAACAAGTGAGGTAATGAAATTTGCAGATGACACAAAATTATTCAAAGTTGTTAAAACCCAAGAGGATTGTGAAAAATTGCAGGAGGACCTTGATAAATTGGAAGACTGGATGTTCAAATGGCAGATGAAATTTAATGTGGACAAGTGCAAAGTTATGCACCTAGGAAAGAACAACCTATACGTGATGCAAGGTTCCATATTAGGAGCCACCAACCAGGAAAAAGATTTAGGCATCATCATGGATAACTTGTTGAAACCCTCCAGCCAGTGTGTAGCGGCGGCCAAGAAAGCAAATAGAATGCTAGGAATCATAAGGAAAGGAATGGAGAATAAATCATGTATATTATAATGCTTGGCAAGGCTTTTGACTATGAGAAACTCTGGGCCGCATTAAGAAGCATGGGTATACCAGAACACCTGATCGTTCTCTTGCACAATCTGTACATTTATCAAGAAGCAACAGTTCGAATGGAACAAGGAGAAACAATGGTTTAAAATAAGCAAAGGTGTAAGACAAGGCTGCATACTTCCCCCCTACCTGTTTAATTTATATGCAGAATAAATCATCAGAGAAGCAGGATTGTATGAAGACAACAGAGGTGTGAAGATTGGTGGAAGACTCATCAACAACCTTCGCTATGCTGATGATACCACATTACTGGCTGAAAGTGAAGATGATCTGAAACATTTGCTTCTCACGATCAAAGAACATAGTCTCAAAATGGGCCTGCATCTTAATATAAAGAAGACAAAGATCATGACAACTGGCAAAATCAACAGGTTCATCGTTGAAGGAGAAGAAATTGAAATCGTGAACAACTTTAACCTACTATCAATAAAGAAGCAACAAGCAGTCAAGAAATCCGATGACGCATTGTTCTTGGCAGAATGGCTATGAAAGACCTAGACAAGATTCTCAGAGTTGTCTCTCTCCATACAAAGATTCAACTTGTTCAAGCCATGGTATTTTCAATAACATCTGGATGTGAAAGCTGGACAGTGAAAAAAATAGACAGGGAAAAAATTGATGTCTTTGAATTATGGTGCTGGCGGCGAATACTGTGTATACCATGGACTGCCCAAAGAACAAACCAGTCAATACTAGAGGAGATCAAACCTAAGCTTTCTTTAGAAGCTCAGATGACAAGACTTCAACTTTCATACTTTGGACACATCATGCGAAGAGAGAGATCATTAGAGAAAGACATCATGCTTGGCAAGGTAGAAGGTCAAGCAAAGGAGGAAGGCCAGCAATGAGATGGATCGATACAATAACAGCAGCTACGGGTACCAGTCTGTCAACAATAAGCCACCTGACTGAAGATCAAACACAATTTAGGACAACTATCCAGAGGGTCGCCATGAGTCGACACCGACTCGACGGCACTTAACAGCAACAACATTATAATGCCTCTAACAGCAACAACATTATAATGCCTCTGTATTGTTCCATGGTGCGACCGCACCTTGAATATTTTGTGCAATTCTGGTTGCCGTATCTTAAAAAGGATATAGCGTTATTAGAAAAGCTACAGAGAAGAGCCACCAAAATGGTAAAGGGGATGGAAGGATACCCCTATGAGGAGAGGCTAAAAAGGTTAGGGCTCTTCAACCTGGAATTAAGACGGCTGAGGGAAAATATTATAGAGGTCTATAAATTAATGACTAGAGTAGAACGAGTAAACGTAGATCAATTGTTTACACCTTCAAAATATAGAAAGTCTAGGGGACATGCAATGATGCTATAGTGTAAGCTATTTAAGACTAATAAGAGAAAATATTTTTTCACTCAAGACATAATCAAACTCTGGAATTCGTTACCGGAGGATGTAATAAAAACTGTTAGTGTAGCTGGGTTTAAAAAAGATTTGGACAAGTTCTTAACTATTATTAAAGAGGACCTGAGCAATCCACTGCTTGCCCCAGTACAAGCATTGTGGAACTTTTGTTTTTTGGGGAAACTGTTAGGCACTTGTGACCTAGATTGGCCACTCTTGGAAACAGGATACTGGGCTTGATGGACCTTGGTCTGACTTAGTATGGCATATCTTATGTTCTTAAAAAGGTTAATTTAATCTTATCCAGCCTCTCACAACCAGCTCGGGCTTGTCTAAGAACCATTTTAGTAGTGACTGATGAGGTTGAACATATGTTATACATACAGCGAATGATGTCTTTCAACACTTGCCACAGAATTTCTGTATTGGCTTTTTCTGACATACATCAGGCTTGGTTGTGTGCTTCTGATTTAAATGAATACATTCACATGAAGCTGGCAGAGACGTCTTGTACAGGAGACTCCTTGGGGAGTTAAAGAAGACAGGGGATATCATAGAAGATCACTGCTAGGAGTGGAGGAGTGGCCTAGTGGTTGGGGCAAGGTACTTCAGGCCGGAAGGTCGGGGGTTCAAATCCCACTAGAGGACAGCAACCTTGGGCCGGAAGGACTGGGGTTTCTAGTCCCACAGGTGCTCCTTGTGGTCTTGGGCAAGCCACTTAACCCTCCATAGCCCATGTTCCCTGTAAAATAGTTATCTCCAAGTTATAATGCCCTGTTCAATGTAATTTCAGTTTGTTCAATGTAAACCGCACTGATGCAGAATAGCGCGGTATATAAGAGAATGTAAATAAATAAATAAATAAATACTCTACAACACTTCTCTGCTGTTCCAGCAATGACTAACTCATCTCATCTCAATACCACTGAAGCTATTCCTTCAATACAAGGACCTTCTTACTCTACGAGAGACAAACTCAGTCAGTGCAATATCCTGTTTTCGTTAAACCCTGGCTATAACCCAGAATACAAAAGAAGCAGGCAGTGGCTGCTAAACGTAAAAACAACCTTCTTTTCAACTGTTGTTCATGGCTGCAACCAGTGCCTCTTCAGAACATACAACCTGCTCTCCTTTTAAGGAATAGGTTATTTCATTTATTTTTCGGTGTTGGAAAAAGATCACTACAGATTCCTGGGTTCTCAATATAGTAAGCACAGGTTACTGGCTGAGATTTCTCACCCGATCACCAAATCAACCTCTGCAGTGGACTTTTATGCCCCAGACCTCAGGAGGAAATCAGTCTCCTTCACTCAGACGCAATAGAGCCTGTCCCATCACAGACAAGAAACCTGACATTTCTACTCCAGGTACTTCTTAACACCCAAAAAGCCTAGATGCCCCCCCAAACCAGACCTCAGATAACTCAGCCTTTTTCTTTGCAAAGAGAAATTCTAGATGAATACTCTTCCCTCTATTATTTATTTATTTATTTTATTTATTTACATTCTCTTATATACCGCGCTATTCTGCATCAGTGCGGTTTACATTGAACAAACTGAAATTACATTGAACAGGGCATTATAACTTGGAGATAACTATTTTACAGGGAACATAGGCTATGGAGGGTTAAGTGGCTTGCCCAAGACCACAAGGAGCACCTGTGGGACTAGAAACCCCAGTCCTTCCGGCCCAAGGTTGCTGTCCTCTAGTGGGATTTGAACCCCCGACCTTCCGGCCTGAAATACCTTGCCCCAACCACTAGGCCACTCCTCCATTCATCAAGAAAGGGAGACTGTGTACACTGCATCTCAAAGGTGCTCACGCATATTTTTCTTGCAATCCACTATCCTTACAAGGTCCTTTCTGCATTTTTTTGGCCACACCCAAGGAATTTTACCAAATGCCTATTGATGACAGCCCTCCATCTCCACAAGCAAAACTACCTAGTTTTTCCTTAATTTGATGACTGGCTCTTGGCAGCTTTCTCAGAAAATCTAGTTCTAGCACTCAGGGATGAAGCAATTTATTTATTTGCGGAAACTTGATATACTACTAAAGGACTTTAAGGAATGGAAAATAAAACAAAAGATATTATAATGCCTCTATACCGTTCCATGGTGAGACCGCACCTTGAATATTGTGTGCAATTCTGGTCGCCGTATCTTAAAAAGGATATAGCGTTATTAGAAAAGGTTCAGAGAAGAGCCACCAAAATGGTAAAGGGGATGGAAGGATACTCCTATGAAGAAAGGCTAAAAAGGTTAGGGCTCTTTAACCTGGAAAAGAGACGGCTGAGGGGAGATATGATAGAAGTCTATAAATTAATGAACGGAGTGGAACGGGTAAACGTAGATCGACTGTTTACGTTATCAGAATATAGGAAGACTTGGGGACATGCAATGAAGCTACAGGGTAAACGATTTAAGACTAATAAAAGAAAATATTTTTTTACTCAACGTGTAATCAAACTCTGTAATTTCTTACCGAAGGATGTAGTAAAGGCTGTTAGTGTAGCTGGGATTAAAAAAGGTTTGGACAAGTTCCTGGAGGAAAGGTCCATAAAACATTATTAAGAAGGGACCCAGGATATCAATGCTTGACCTAGTACAAGCATTGCAGAACCTGTGTCTTTTGGGGAAACTGCTAGGTACGTATGACCTAGATTGGCCACTGTTGGAAACAGGATAATGGGCTTGATGGACCTTGGTCTGACCCAGTATGGCATATCTTATGTTCTTATGACTACACAACCATCAAAGCGGTTTACAATATATCACAGGGGAAAGAAACAAGAAAAGAAGAAGGAAGGAGGGGAATAGTGGGGGGTGGAGTCCAATGACCTTTGCAGGGTGAGGGGTGTCAAGCAGGGTCCAAGCTTTGGGGGGAGACGAGAAGTCAGCTTGGAGTGGGAAGAGAGAACGCACCTTGGAAAAGCAAGTTCTAAGGCACTTTTTATATCTGGTATAAGTAGACCCTTGACAGGGCCAGTGGGAGGGAATTCCAGAGGTGAGTGCCCAGGTAGGACATGGAAGAATGGCAAGAGATCTCCAAATAGAAGGAAGTCCAAAAAACTGCTAGCATGGTTTAAAGGTGATGTCAGAGAGGCTGTTGTTGCCAAAAAAGCATCTTTCAGGAAATGGAAAAAAGAGCCAAACGACGAAACCTGGAAACAGCACAAGCACTGGCAAGTCAAATGCAAGGCATTGATAAGGCAGGCAAAGGGAGAATTTGAGAAGAAGCTTGCTGCGGAAGCAAAAACGCGAAGTAAAGACCTTTCAAGTACATTCGTAGCAAAAAACCTGTGAGAGAGTCAGTTGGTCCATTAGATGATAAAGGGGTTAAAGGAGCACTAAGAGGCGACAAGGCGATAGCGGAGAGACTGAATGAATTCTTTGCTTCGGTCTTTACTGAGGAAGATGTAGAGATGTTACCCATGACTGAAGTGGTATTTAAAGGTGCGGAAGAATTGAAGGAAATATCTATACATCGGGAAGATGTATTACAAATATTAGATAAACTGAAGAGTAGCAAATCACCTCGGCCGGATGGTATACATCCAAGGGTGTTGAAAGAACTGAAATATGAGATTGCAGACCTGCTATTAGTAATCTGTGAACTATCATTAAAATCATCTCTAATACCTGAAGATTGGAGGATCGCCAATGTAACACCAATTTTTAAAAAGGGTTCCAGGGGTGATCCGGGAAACTACAGACCAGTGAGCCTGACGTCAGTACCGGGAAAAATGGTAGAAACCATCATAAAGAATAAAATTACTCAGCATGTAGATAGTCATGACCTAATGGGAGACAGCCAACATGGCTTTAGACAAGGAAGGTCTTCTCTTACTAATCTGTTATGTTTTTTTGAAGGAGTGAATAATCAGGTGGACAAAGGTGAGTCGGTTGATATTGTGTATCTGGACTTTCAGAAAGCCTTTGACAAGGTCCCTCATGAGAGACTTTTGGCAAAATTAAAGAGTCATGGGATAGGAGGCAGTGTACTATTGTGGATCAGGAACTGGTTAAAAGATAGAAAGCAGAGGGTAGGGCTAAATGACCAATTTTCCCAATGGAGAAAGGTGAATAGTGGTGTACCCCAGGGATCTGTGCTGGGTCTGCTGCTTTTTGACATATTCATAAATGACCTGGAAAGTGGAATAACGAGTGAGGTTATCAAATTTGCAAATGATACAAAACTATTTAAAGTTGTTAAAACCCAAGAGGATTGTGGAAAATTGCAAGAGGATCTTGATAAATTGGAAGACTGGGCATCAAAATGGCAGATGAAATTTAATGTGGACAAGTGCAAGTTTATGCACCTAGGGAAGAACAACCCAAACTATGGTTACACGATGCAAGGTTCCACATTAGGAACTACCACCCAGGAAAAAGATTTAGGTGTCATTGTGGATACCATGTTAAAACCCTCGACCCAGTGTGCAGCAGCGGCCAAGAGAGCAAATAGAATGCTAGGTATGATAAGGAAAGGAATGGAAAATAAAACAAAAGATATTGTAATGCCTCTATATCGTTCCATGGTGAGACCACACCTTGAATACTGTGTGCAATTCTGGTCGCCGTATCTTAAAAAGGATATAGCGATTTTAGAAAAGGTTCAGAGAAGAGCCACCAAAATGGTAAAGGGGATGGAAGGATACTCCTATGAAGAAAGGCTAAAAAGGTTAGGGCTCTTTAACCTGGAAAAGAGATGGCTGAGGGGAGATATGATTGAAGTCTATAAATTAATGAAAGGAGTGGAACAGGTAAACGTAGATCGATTGTTTACCTTATCAGAATATAGAAAGACTAGGGGACATGCAATGAAGCTACAGGGTAAACTATTTAAGACTAATAAAAAGAAAATATTTTTTCACTCAACGTGTAATCAAACTCTGGAATTTGTTACCGGAGGATGTAGTAAAGGCTGTTAATGTAGCTGGGTTTAAAAAAGGTTTGGACAAGTTCCTGGAGGAAAGGTCCATAAACCATTATTAAGAAGGGACCCAGGATATCAATGCTTGAACCAATACAAGCATTGTGGAACCTGTGTCCCTTGGGGAAACTGCTAGGTACATATGACCTAGATTGGCCACTGTTGGAAACAGAATACTGGGCTTCATGGACCTTGGTCTGACCCAGTATGGCATATCTTATGTTCTTAGACTGCAGAAGGTAGGGGGATGGCCAGGTGGGAGGCTTGAGAGGAATGGAGGGAGCATGAGGACTTATAGGGTAGATCAAGGAAACCAGATAGAGTGGGATGGAGGTGTAGTGTGTTAAATGAACAAGGGTCAAAATCAGGGCCAGATGATCCACTAGATGAGCTGGGTGGGCAGCAGCAGCAGCACACATGACCGGCTCTGCAGCCCCCCACAGCTGCCTCTGATTCCATCTTGGGAGGGGGAGGAGGGCAGCGGGAGCAGCAGTATTTCCAAAAGCATCTGTCTTGTGGTGCTGCTTTCTTGACTGCGGCTCCCGCAGGCAAGAAATCAGCTGCAAAAGCCACTGCTTTTTAAAATACTGCCGCTGCCTGCATCCCCCTCCCAAGATGGAATTGGTGGAAGCTGGGGGTGGGGGGTGGCAAGGTCAGGGTTTCTGCGTAGGGCACAGAAACTCTTGGTCCGCCCCTGATCAGAATCTTATGGTGAAAGCAAACAAATGGGAAGCCTGTGAAGACTGATGAGTAGTGGCTTAGTATGGTCAGAGCAAAAAACCCCAAAGATAACCTTGTCAGCCATAGATTGAGTCAGTTGAAAGTAACAAATGGAATACAGAGGAAGACCATGATGAAGGATGTTTCAGTAGTCCAATCTAGAGAGGAGAAGAGAGAGAACCAAAAGTTTAAGTTGAGAGTTGCTGAACTGACATCGGACACAATGGATGTGACATAGGGAAAAAAAAGAGCTCTTAACATCCAAGCTAATCTGGGACTTAAAGGTAAGAGAAGAATTATGGTAATGCCAAAATGTTTGACAGAATTGTGAGGGTGGGGGGGGGGGGTGTGAAAAGGTTAATGCGAGCCATGGGAAGGGAAGTAGATAGATTTGCACTTGGATTGTTGAAACAGTGCTTTGTGAATCAGTGGTGAACTGCAGCAAGGTAGTGATGCAAGGATGAAGTATCAAAGTCAGCGAAGTGGGTGGTAAACAAAATCTGGATGTCGTTAGCATAGAGATAAGGGTTACAGCTGAGAGACTGAATTAAGAGAGAGGAGATAAGAAAATATTGAAGAGGGGGAGCTAAGAGGGAACTATGGGGGACAAAAGACACAAAAGTTAAGGTAGAGCAGTGAGCTGGTAGAAACCTGGAATGAGTGAGAATGGAGGTAGGATGCAAGCCATTTAAGATAATGCCACAAAGGCCAATATTATAGAAACATAGAAACATGATGACAGAAAAAGACCACATGGCCTATCTAGTCTGTCCTTCCATATCAACAACTACAACAGTCCACTTTTTACCTTTAGAGATCCTCTGTGTTGGTCCCATGCTTTTTTGAATTCAGTTACTGTCCTCATCTCTACCACGTCCACTGGGAGACTATTCCATGGATCCACTACTCTTTCCGTAAAGAAATATTTCCGCATATCACACCTGAATCTATCTCCCTTCACCCTCATCCCATGTCCCCTCGTAGCAGAACTTGCTTTCAATTGAAAGAGGCTCTCTCCCTGAACATTTATGCCACGGAGGTATATACACATCTCAATCATATCACCTCTATCCCGCCTTTCCTCTAAGGTGTACATATTAAGATCCTTAAGTCTGTCCTCATATGCTTTATAATGAAGCCCACTAATCATTTTAGTAGCCACCCTCTGCACCGACTCCATCCTGTTCACATCCTTTTGAAGGTGCGGTCTCCAGAATTGCACACTATACTCCAAATGAGGTCGCACCAAAGACTTATACAGAGGTATTATCACCTCCTTTTTTCTGCTAGCCATTCCTCTCCATATGCACCCAAGCATCCTTCTAGCTTTTGCCGTCGCCTTTTCTACCTGTTTAGCTACTTTAAGATCATCAGACACAACCACGCCTAGGTCCCGCTCTTCTTTAGTGGACAAAAGTACTTCACCTCCTATACTGTATTGCTCCCTTGGATTGCTGCAGCCCAAATGCATGACCTTACATTTTTTAACATTAAATCCCAGCTGCCAAATTCTAGACCATTCTTCAAGCTTAGCTAGATCCCTCCTCATGTTATCTACACCTTCCTGGGTGTCTACTCTATTGCAGATTTTGGTATCATCCGCAAAGAGGCAAACCTTACCCGACAGCCCTTCCGCTATATCACTAACAAAGATGTTAAAAAGAATCGGACCAAGGTCTGATCCCTGTGGCACACCACTGGTAACATCCTTCTCCTCAGAGTGAGCTCCATTTACTTGTACTCTTTGTCGCCTCCCACCCAACCAATTTCTAACCCAAGCAGTAACTTTAGGGTCCATCCCTAGGGTGCTCATTTTGTTTATAAGTCGCCTGTGAGGAACAGTGTCAAAGGCTTTACTGAAATCTAAATACACCACATCTAGAGCTCTCCCTCGGTCCAACTCCATGGTCACCCAGTCAAAGAAATCAATCAGATTTGTCTGACAAGACCTGCCTCTGGTGAATCCATGCTGCCTCGGATCCTGTAATCCGCTGGACTCCAGAAACCTCACTATTTTCTCTTTCAGCAGCATTTCCAATAATTTACTCACCACCGAAGTTAAACTAACCGGCCTGTAGTTTTCAACCACAACCTTATTTCCGCTTTTGTGTAAAGGCACCACATGAGCCTCTCGCCAGTCCTTTGGCACCACTTCCGACTCCAACGAGGCATTGAAAAGGTCAGTCAGTGGAGCTGCTAGAACGTCCCCAAGTCCCCTCAGTATTCTAGGGTGTATCCCATCCGGTCCCATCGCTTTGTCTACTTTAAGTTGAGCTCGTTTCTCACGAACACAGTCTTCTGAAAATTGTTCAAGATGTCCCTCGCTTCTGTTCCTATTTGTGGGTGTTTTCTGAGGTCCTGCTCCTGGTTTTTCATCTGTGAACACAGAACAAAAATATTTGTTAAGCAATTCCGCTTTATCCTTATCAGCTTCTACATATTCCCCCCATGCACCCTTGAGTCTGACAATACCACTTTTGCCCTTCCTCTTCTCACTAATATATCTGAAAAATGTCTTATCCCCCCATTTTATTGCATTGGCTATTTCCTCCTCCTTTTGAATCTTTGCCTTCTTGACTACTTTGCTAGCTTCTCTAAGTTTTTCCAAATACAGATGACATGCATGGAGAAGGAAGGTGATGGATCTACAAGATAAAAGTCAGAAGAGAGATCAAGAGAGACCAGGATGACGGTGTAACCTTGATCCAGGGTGGTCTAGCTTTCATTTATAAGAGTGGTGAGAATTGCCTTGATGCTGTTTCATGTATGAAACCCAGCCTAAAAAGGGTGAAGAATCAGAAACATTTACAAGAAAATTGAGAGTTGCCAGAGAATCATGCATTTCGAGGACTTTAGATAGGAAGGGAAGGTTCAGAATAGGATGAAAACTGGATAGATAAGAGGGGTCGAGAGATGGCTTTTTCAGAAGAGGTAAAATGACAGCATGCTTCTATGACGAGGAAGGATTGCGAGATGTGGATGAGTCGTATGCGGGAAATAGCTGAGTGGATGTCAAAAGCGTACGCAGGTGCTGGGTCGGTAACCCACTGCAAGTATTTATTTATTTAGACAGACTTGTAATACCACCTTATCCTTCAATCAAGGTGGTCACATCACATCACAATTAGAGGGTTACAATTAATATTAGGGTACATGTAAACATTTAGACAGTACAGTTACATAACAGCATTTAGACAGTACATTTAATATTTAACATGAGGGTATTTAATAACATGGTATGATAAACTTGTGTGTGTGGATAGGATGGGTGTGTGTTTAGTTGGCGGGGTAGGTGGTATTTCAGTTTGGGTATGGGATGTTGGCTGGATGCTCATATGTTTCTATAAATAAATATGTTTTGAGGTCTTTGCGGAAGTCTTTGAGGTCATCTAATGCTCAGGCTTGTTGGGTATGTCGAACTGTGGGCCATTTTTGTCACTGGGCTGTAACAGTTGGGAGGGAAGGATGGAGTTGGGGAGGGAGATGGATACAGAGGGGGGAAAATGAACTAGCACACCACTGATAGACTCGGGGGGGGGGGGAATGGCTCCTTCCCTTAGCCCCTATTTGACTTGAGGGACAGGAAGGGCTAAGGAGATGTGGGGCAGGGAGTGTGTTAATTTTGTATTGAGTGTGACGTATTTTGATGTCAGGGGACATTTTATTCAGCATTTTATTTGACGTCTGTTCTAGTGGGATTTGGCTTTGTTGGGTTTGTTTTGTACAGTGTGTTGGTTTTCAATAAAGAATTAATAAAAAAAAAAAGGGAGAAGAGTCAGCAAACCGCTAGACAGGAGGAGCAGTCCGCGGATTGAAAGGAGAAGAGCAGGGACAAATAAAGTAGGCCATGGAGAGGGTAGGAAAGGATGATTAGCAAAAAGGGATAGCACAATCCAAGATAGGAGAACAGAGAAGAGGAGGAGTGGGGAGAGGGAAAGGGAAAGGGAGGGAAGGAAAAAAGAGAGTCAGAAAAAAGGGGGTAGAAAGAAGAAAAAGGCAATTCATTTCCTTTACAGTTTTAGGCTTTATCATCAACGTCCAAAAATCAGCATTGCATCCTACAAATAGGGTAGTTTTGGACACAATACAAGCCAGTGGATGGATGGCAATCCCTGATGCTTAAAGACAGATTTTAGATAGTATGTGGAGATTGCAATTGAGACATTGAGGCTAGAATGCACTCATTCTCATGGTATTTTAGAAACATCTCTGCTAAAGGTGGAGTCATTTCTAAAATGCACAGAAGGAATGTGCAGGAATGCACATCCACATGCAGCAGGACGAGCCATTTCACAAATATACATGTGGGAAAAATTGATAAAGGAAATCTAGAACTTGTGTAAATGGCAGCATTTCACAGCATGTACGTGCAAATGCTAGCATTTAACACACATATCTGAGTCACTTTGCAAACCTAGACATATAGATGCTTCTGATCAACTACAGAGGACTCTATCTTTACATCATTTCAATTTGGAGGGGAAAATAAACATTGGAAGGTTAAGTAGGATATCTTCCTTAATCCCTCCTGTAAAGAGATGGCTAAAAGGAGCATTTCTAAAATATCCATACGAGGTGTGACAAAAAAGGAACGAGACTGTCCCATAAATGTTTTATCACAAAATCTACTGAGAAATTATGCATTGTCCCCTTCAAAGTAATTCTCGCCAGAGTTAATGCACTTCCGCATTTGCTTCTGCCACTTACGGAAGCACTCGGTAAAGTCCTCCTCCTTGAGGTCCCTCAGCTCTCTCGTCATTGTGGCCTTGATCACTTCTACAGAGGCAAAATGATTGAGCACAGTCTTGAGCCTGAGGAAGAGCCAGAAGTCTCACAGTGCAAGATCTGGGGAATAAAGAGGGTGGTTGAGAGCTTTGATCTGTTTGTTGGCCAAGAACTGCCTCACACTGAGCGTGGTATGTGCGGGTGCATTGTCATGGTGGAGCAGCCACGACTTGTCTCTCCACAGAGCCCGCCTGCTGTGCCGAACCCGGTCATGGAGGCAATTGAGGACCTGCTGGTAGAAGTGTTGGTTGACTGTCTGACCCTCAGGCACAAACTCATGATGGACCACTCCCTTCTGGTCGAAGAATGCAATCAGCATGACCTTGATCCTTGATTTGGACATGTGCACCTTCTTGGGGCTGGGTGACAGTCGAGTCTTCCACTGCAAGTTCTGTCTCTTGCTTTCAGGGTCGTACTGGAAGACCCAAGTCTCATCTCCTATGATGACTCGGCCAACGAACTCTGGATCTTCTCTAATCTTCTCTAGCAAGTCTCAACAAACATTGACCCGGTGCTCCTTCTGTCATATGATGTTAAGATGTTCTATGTAAAAATTAAGATGTTCTATGTAAAACAAACTTAGCTTTGTTAATTGTTGTTATTTGTACACCGCATCTGATCTCTGGAAGATGCGGTATAAAAATGAGTGTTAAATAAATAAAATAAATAAATATGATAAAAGCTTGGGCACCATCTTGGTGCACACCTTCCGCATCCCCAGCTCCTGCACCAAGATGGTCTGCACTGACTCCCTGTTCAGGCTGAGCTCCTCAGCTATCATCTGCACTGTCAATCTGCGATCACTCTACACCAGCTGGTTCACTCTGTCAATGTTCTCAGCCATCTTTGTCATGGAAGGCCATCCTGACTTGGGGTCATCCTCCACCTCCTCGCAGCCAATCTTGAAGCATTTGTGCTACTCGAAGACTCATGGCCTTGACATTGCATCTTCTCCATAAGCCTTTAGGAGAAGTTGGAGACACTCAGTTGGGCCCTTCTCCAACTTAACCAGAAATTTCAAGTTGTGTCGCGCCCCCTATTGGCCAGGCGGTAGCCTAGGAGCGGGGGACGGAACTTCTTTAAATGTCCCTTGTTTGTTACCTATGCTCCCAACAGGATGCCTGCTGGGAAATGTAGTCGTGTAGTTGTGAGGTTGAAATAAATTCAGCTGAGAGGATTTTCATAGGCACACAGGATTATTTATTTATTCTTCAGCCAAATGAACTTTCTTTCTTGCAGTTCAAAAATATCAAAACATAACGGTGGATATTTTCTCCGGTGAAACAAAACCAAAAGAATAAAATGCTTCTGAGGTCAGCTTGTTACAGTGCCAAACAACAGTATTTCTCCATGTGAAAACAGCCAGTAATTTTCCTGTGCCAAACAACAGCTTTCAGCTTGGTTTAAAACAAAAGCTTTACATTCTTCAAGCTATGCATAACATTGGCATCTTTACTGCAAACTTTTTCTCTCACCCAGACTGCTCTTTCTTAGTGGCTGTATTACAGACTCTGGCTTCACTTTCAAACAGTCCTTTTTCAACTCCGGGCCATGCCTCGGAGATCAGCAACTCATTTGCATATTTTTCTCAGCACTGCCCCACTGATGACTAAGCTTCCAGGTTTCCTATCTTCTAAAAACCTTATAGCTTTTCAGTTTTGAGCACAAACTAGAGAGCAATCCATTTCATTATCTGAGGGGAATTCGTCTAGCACAGATTCTTCCAGGTCCATGCTTTCTACCTCAGAGTCTGTTTGTAAATGGTTTAACTCTGTCTCAGAAATGGCAGGCTTTAGTTTCTCTAAAACTTTTAACACTTTCTTTAATACAGATTCCTCTCTCTGCTGAGGGCAACTAGAGGAATTAGGGAGTTTCTTATTTCTCAGAATGCTCTGAGAGGATTTCAAGGTGCTCACCTTACTCTGTGGAGTTAAGCTCTCCTCAGACTTTACTGCCGAAGGCTCTGTTTCCATCTGCTCTCCTGGAGACAGCTCTCTACCATTTTCATAGCTTGGCTTCTCCCCCTGGTAAGCTCTCCCTCTCAACGGATTTCTCCTGTATCTCTTACAGGTCTCAAGGGTGACTTCTATACCTCTGGAAGGCACTGCCTCTCTCACAGTTCCTGCTTTCCTGGCAGCCTCTGTTTCTCTGGCAAACTCTGCCTTTCTCCAAGAAGTCTCTGCAGACCTCTCTGCTGGAGTTCCCTTGGTTCTCCGTGTTCCCTCTGAACACTCTCCTCGGGTTCCTCCTGTCCTTGTTCTCCTTCTCGTTCCTCTACCGGTTCTGCTCTCTTCCTCTCCCCTTGCTTCCTCAAACTTATATCTGTGATTTTCCCTTCCGTTTCCCAGCTCCACCCCCAGCTGTTCCTCGTGAGCAGGGCTGGTTACCATGGAGCTAGGGTGTGGCTCTCTATCACAAACTTTCTGCAGGGAGTTTTAACCCCTAAGCTCCTGGAGCTAATTCCTTTTTCAGAGGAAAATACCTGGTTTTTCCCTCTTTGCCTCTGCTCTCCCATGGCTTCGCCACCACAGTTGATTCTTTGCTCCATATTTCTGCCACCTCCAGTTGCGTGACAAAACGATGGAGCAGTGTGCTACAAAAAAACCTGAAAAAGAAAGAGTGAGAGAGATGAAAAATATTATAGCAGAATAGTGGCGAGATGTTGCACAGTACAGTGACATAAGTGGTTAGCCAATTGGCATTGAGTCATGGGCGTGGCTGCCACAGTTTCGTTTCTTTTTTGTCACACCTCGTATGTGTCAGGGAACAGGTGCAAATCTGCATGTGGATAGATTTGGATTTACACATGCATTCCCTATGTGAAATGAGGAATACATGTGTAGTTTTTTGGCCTGCCTAGTCCACACCCCCAGCATTCCCTCTTGTAATTTAAATGTAGTATGGATATCCATGTGTAAAATGAGCCTTTTCAAAAATGGCCATTTACACGTTGATGCAATTTATACATGTACTGTAAGTGGTCATATATGCATGTGTAAATCACGAATAGGGCTTCTAAAATAGCCTCCTTAATGTTCACAGCATTCAAACATCCATGACAGTCACAGCCAGGACATGATTTGCAAATGTTCTGTCATATGGCTGCTGCCATCCATGTACTCAGTACTTTTTGCTTGATTGAATATGAGAAGTCCTTAGTGGGATCTGAAGTTTCAATGGAACTATTGTATCCAGTGTCTTTCTACCATTCTTCATCTCTTGTTGCAGCTCTGACCCATGCTGCAGTGGTAGACATGAGTACCCAACCTGATTGCAGATGTCCTTTTTGCTCTATCTGTCTTGACAATATATACTGTCAGCACTAGATGGGGAGCTCACCTAGAATCTCGCCTCACCCAGGGCATAAGGTCAGAATCCAAAGGACTTCTCAAAAATCGTCACAGTGATATTGCCGAAGAACTGAATGGAAAAGTCTGTCTTTTTGCAGATTACACGAAAATTTGCAAGAGTTGATTCGCCTCAGGGAGTGGGGGACATGAGGAAAGATCTACAAAAGCTGGAAGAATGGTCTAATGCTTGGTAGTTATGATTTAATCTGAAGAAACGCAGTGTAATGCACTTGGGAATCAGAAATCCGAGGGAATTGATGTGCACGGACCAGGAGGAAAACCTCGGTGTGATTATTTCTGATAATCTCAAGGTGGCAAAATAATGTGACAAGGCGGTGGCAAAAGCCAGAAGGATGCTGGGTTGCATACAGAGATGAATTACTAGCAGAAAGGAAGAGGTACTAATTCCATTGTACAAGTCGCTGGCGAGGCCTCACTGGGAATATTGTGTTCAGGTTTGGGGACCGTATCTCGCAAAGGATATAAAAAGGCTGGAAGCGGTTCAGAGGAAGGCGACCAAAATGATTTGGAACCTGCGTCAGAATACTTATGAGAAGAGACTTGAAGACCTAAATATGTACACTCTGGAGGAGAGGAGGGACAGGGGAGATATGATTCAGTCCTTTAAATACTTAAAGAGTATTAATGGACAAACAAACCTCTTCCAAAGACGGGGAAGCAGTAAAACTAGAGGGCATAACATGAAGCTGCAAGGGGATAAACTGAAAGGCAATGTCAGGAAATACTTTTTCACTGAAAGAGTGGTGGATGCTTGGAATGCCCTCCTGATGGAAGTGGTGGGGGCAAATACAGTGCCGAAATTCAAAATGGCATGGGACAGACATAGTGAATCCCTTTATAGCAACAGGATAAAATCAAAATAAACATAACTATCTCTTATATCTGAACAGGGGTGACCTACACAGAGTGGTGGGTACACCCCTAAACAAAAGCAAGGGGAGGGGTGACCTGCACGGAGTGGCAAGTGCACCTACTCTTGCCGCCTTGCTGGGCAGACTAGATGGATAATACTCGTCTTTATCTGCCGTCATATACTTTGTTAATATGTTACTATGTTTTGAGTGATATTTTATTCCCTTTTACTCTTCATCCATCTTCTCCAAGATACCTGAGTCTTAATTCAAATGGACAAGTTGCCATATTTTATGCTAACAGCAGGGAGGCACAGGATCCCTCTGCCTCTGCCAGGAACCTTGCCATCACTAGTCGCATCCAAATGCAGATGTGTTATCCCCCAATATTAAAAACCAGATATTCAACAGGTTCAGTAGATTTCTTCAGCCAGAAAACAGTCTCTGAATTGCAGAAATCTGCAGAACATTTTTCATGTTTGGGGACCCCTCAAATAGACCTCTTTGCCAGTAATGAAAACATAAAGGTACCACTGTATTGCTTGATATTTCCAACCTTATATCAGCTGGCACAGGATGCCCCAGCAATCCCATGAGCTTGGACTCTGTCTTATGCTTATCCTCCCATCCTACTTATTACAAAGACCAGTAATATGATTCTCATAACACCATACTGGCTTTGTCAGAACTGGTTTCCTCTGCTAAAAAAATAATGCAGATGCCTTATCCATCTCAGTCTCAGATCATTAACCCTTACACTGTGGAAATTGAACAGCACTTAGTCTCCTTTCTAGAACTAGTTCCCTGTTCAATGTACATTTCCTGGATCATGTTGTAATGTAAACCACTTTGAATATATGATAAGGCGGTATAAAAAACTCATTAAATCAATAAAATAAATGAACTGAGAGTTTATTCAGAATATATAAATTGCTACAAAAACACCATCTACCAGATACACCTAAACTTTCAAGTGGAAAAAGATTTTCTCTCTGGTGTTTTCTGAATGGCTATGATCCTATTTGCTGTTCACCTGACTCTATTGTGTGCTACTTGTATCATTTCTTGTGTTGTCTGTGACTTCAAAAATCCTCCATCAGGATACATTTCATCTCTCTTGGCTTATCATGCTCCAGTTGATGGGCCTCTGACTTTCCAATATCCTATTATCCTATCTTTCTTGTTTTATGAAAAAGCTTCTCCTTGTAAAACCACCACTGCAGAAATCTGTGTCATGAGGCCTCAACATTATCTCAACATTGCTTATGATGGCCCGCCATTTGAACCAATGGAGTCTACTTTGCTTAATGAAATTGTCTGGAAAGTATTCTTCCTAGTAGTGGTTACTTTGGTTAGAAGAATAAGTGGAGGACTAGCCTAGTGTTTAGAGCAGCAGCCTAGAAACCAGAGAGACCAAGGTTTGAATCCCACCGACACTCCTTGTGGCCTTGGAAAAGTTACTTAACCCTCTATTGCCTCAGCTACAAACTTAGATTGTATGCTTTCTGGGGGCAGGGAAATAACTACTGTATCTGAATGTAACTCACCTTAAGCCTGCTTCTGGAAAGGTGTGAACTAAATAAGAAGCATGGATATACCAGAACACCTAATTGTTCTCTTGCACAACCTTTACATTGATTAAGAAGCAACAGTTTTAATGGAACAAGGTAAAACAGAATGGTTTAAAATCAGCAAAGGTGTACGACCCTACCTGTTTAATTTATATGCAGAACAATTATCAGAGAAGTACGACTGTATGAAGACAACAGAGGTGTGAAGATTGGTGGAAGACTCATCAACAACCTTTGCTATGCTGATAATACCACATTACTGGCTGAAAGTGAAGACAATCTGAAACATTTGCTTCTCAAGATCAAGGAACATAGTCTTAAAATGGGCCTGCACCTTAATGTAAAGAAGACATAGATCTTGACAACTGACAAAATCAATAAGTTCATCATTGATGGAGAAGAAATTAAAATAGTGGACAACTTTAACTTACTTGGATCAACTATCAATAAAAAAACAACAAGCAGTCAAGAAATCAGACGATGCATTGCTCTTAGCAGAATGGCTATGAAGGACCTAGACTAGATTCTCAAGAGCAGAGATGTCTCTCTCCATACAAAGATTCAACTCATTCAAGCCATGGTATTTTCAATAACATCATATGGATGCAAAGGTTGGACAGTGAAAAAGATAGACAGGAAGAAAATTGATGCCTTTGAATTATGGTGCTGGCGATGAATACTGTGTATACCATGGATTACCCGAATAACAAACCAATCAGTACTAGAGGAGATCAAACCTAAATTTTCTTTAGAAGCTCAGATGACAAGACTTCAACTTTCATACTTTGGACACATCATATGAAGAGAGAGATCATTAAAGAAAGACATCATGCTTGGCAAGGTAGAAGGTCAGTGCAAAAGAGAAAAGCCAGCAATGAAATGGATTGATACAATAACAGCAGCTATGGGTGCCACTGTCAACAATGAGCCGCCAGACTGAAGATTGAATAGAGTTTAGGACAACTAAAGGGTTGCCATGAGTCGACACTGACCTCACCACACTTAACATAACAACAACTTCATACCTTTGTGACATAGGAACCATACCTTCTCTTACATTTTAACAGAGCAGTTCTTTGAACTTACCCCATCATTTTAGTCAAAGGAGTAAGACTTCACCAGCATCCACGTGAGAAAGCCCTCCATGCTCTAGACTCAGGGCCGGCTTAAGAGGTATGCCAGTGAGGCACTGGCTCAGGGTGTACCACGATAGGGGAGGTGCAAGAAGCCTGCCTCACTGGCTCACTTCTAGCCTGCCCTCTGCCTCTGCAGCCACAGCTGTACTAAACATTAATACAGCCGCAGGAGTAATAGCCAATGCTCCCCCAACTATATTGAATATTAGCACAGCTGTGGGAACATTTAGTGCTCCCACGACTGTGCTATACGCAAGCTGTGGTGCTGGAGGCTTGGGTATAGCATAGCCATGGGAGCACTAAATGCTCCTGTGGCTGTGCTGAGCATTAATTCAGCCACAAGATATGCTCCCACGGTTGTATTAATGTTCAGTACAGCCTGGGGAGCCTTGGCGTTTGCTCCTGTAGCTGTATTAATGTTAATACAGTCGGGGGAGCATTGGCTTTTGTTCCCGTGGCTGTATTAATGTTTAAAACAGGAGTGGGGACAAAAGCAAAAGCTCTCATGGCTGTGTTGCTGCAGGGAGGTGGGAAGCATGGCTGATATTGAGGCTTGGGCGGGGGCAGGAACTGGGCTGGGGAGCTGGAAATGGGTTGATTCTGGGCCTTGTGGATAGGGCTGTGACTGGTAATGGGCTGATACTGGGAATGGAGGGCTGGGAATGGAAATGAGCTGATAATGGGGCTGGAGGGCTTGCTGATACTGAGGCTGGGGACTAGTACTGGAAATGGGCTAATATTGGGGCCAAGGGAATGGGGTGTTGACTAACATAGGAAATGGCCAATACTGGCAATGGGAGCTAGGACTGGAAATGGGTTAATACAGGGGCTTGGGAGTAACTGATACCAGCAATGGGCTGATATTGGGAATGAGGGCTGGGACTGGAAATGAAAAGATATTGGTGCTTGAGGGACTAGAAATGGGCTGATACTGGGGTTGGAGGGCTGGTACTGGAAATGGACTGATATTGGGGCTGGGGGGACTAGAAATGGGCTGGGACTAAAGGGAACTAATTCTAGGGTTGGAGTCTTGGGATTGAAAAGGGGGGAGTGATGCTGGGAAATGCTAGAGTCGGAGTAGAAAAAAATGGGAGATGCAGGGGAGTGAGAAGAGAGAGGAGGACAGAAATTATAGGGAGTGGGGAAGAAGGAAAGGCAAGGAAAGGAAGGTTGAGAAGGAGAAATATAAGAACACATGCTGGGGTAAGAAGGACAAATGACAAGGTTAATGAATATTGGAGAAGGAAATAAATAGGTGGGTGCTGAGGAAGGGGGAGTAGGAAACAGGAGAACAGATACTAGAAACATAGGATGCGGGAAGGCAGGGACTCTGACAGGTGGAGACTCTAAGATTGGGTAAGAAAAGAGAAGAAAGGTTGGGCATTGGGAGTTTAAATGGGGACGCGGTGCTTAGGTAGGATTGTGAGTGGGAACTTGAAGTTGCACGAGGGGAATGATAGTGGAGACTAAGGAATTGACCAGAGATTAAGAGGACAGTGGGGACAAAGTAGTTGGGTGAGGGATATGAGTAGGGCTGTGAGACCAAGTGCAGAAATATAGGGAAGGGAGACATTTTGAAGGACCTGGAGGGTATGGGAAGGGGTTGGGAGCAGTTGAAAAGGAGAGAGTGCTATGGAGTGGATGAGAGCCACAGGAAGGGACAGGTCTTCCTTGAAGCAGGTGAAAGAGGGTAGAAATGGGAGAAGTGAAAGGAGATATGGAAGCCTGGATGGAGGTAAGACATAAGAAAGGGCCTGGAAGTGGAAAGATGATAGGAAATGAGCTGGGGCTGGTAAAAGGATGAGAAGCAGAAGGTGGTAAATGAGATGGAGGAGGAGATGAGTACAGAGGGAGGAAATGGAAAACTAGAAAGTGGGTGAAAGACAGGGGAGGTAGGATGCTGGAAAAAGAATGAGACAGATGTGGAATGGAAGGACTGGGGAAATAAGATTAGGAAATGGAAAGCTGGTAAGTAGGTGAACAGTGAAAAGAGGAAGACTTAAGATTGTAGGAAGGAGAAAGAGGAATGATGCTATAGATAGGTAAAAGGCAAATGAGAGAAATAGAAGGATCAATGTTAAAGAGAGATGTAGCGAAGGAAAGGATTTAGAAAACAGGGAGTATGAAGAAACAGTAAATGGAAATAGGATCTTGAAAAAAGGACTTAATAAAACAAACAAGACGAAGTAGAAAAAAAGACTGGGACCAACCCAACTGGAAAACTAAGAAAGTACAGAAGAGTGTCAATTTATAGAGAATAAAATGTCAGCTTTGAAAATGTGCATTTCTTATAGTTCATTAAGGAGGAAATACATTTTTGTTTCTCTTTCTTCCGTGTTTCACACCTTGGTGTCTGATTTGGGGTTTTTCCATTTCAACATTTGTCTTTTGTAGTTTTTTAATCTTTCATTGGTGATGAGCTGTGCTTTCTATATGCAGCCAAGATAAGGATTCTGTTAAAATATAGGTTCTCTCTAGGAATCTATATAGTAGTTAAGCTTGTTCTCTTTTCCAGCTGGGGGTTCTAGAATATTTGCAGTGCTGATTTTCCATAGGTAGGTTTGGTGCAATTTGAGTTCTTGTTGCTGGTGTCGAGTAACCATTTGCAGGGTTTTGTGTTATGACACTCAGGGGGCCATTCCAAGCTGCGAATAGCGAGGATGGGCATCCCGTTGGGACGTCCATCCCCGCTATTCAGCCCCTCTGCTGACCCCGACTAACTCCCTGTATGTTGTATGGGGAGGTTAGACGGGGATGGGAAAGAGGTGTTGTAGGGGCGGAGTTAGGGCAGGCAGTGGATGGTCCGTCTTCCCGGACATACAGGGCTGATTCCAATGTCGGCCCTGTACATCTGGGGCCGGCAGACTGAACTGGGAACTTATTCCACCTCAGAGGTGGAATAAGTTCCCCTAGTTGGCGGGAGATGGTAGGCCCGGGCAGCGGTGGAGGAGGTAGGAGGGGGTAGAGGAGATAACCCCGCAGCCTGACCCTGGCCTTGGGAGGCCAGATCGGGGGTCAGGCTGTGGGGAATGCAAAATCTGTTCGGCGACTGGGGATCGCGGCTCCTGAATGGAGCCACGGTGCCATGCAACCAGATGCCATGGCTCCATGGCTCCATTGAGGAGCCTTGATTGAGTTAGCCGGGCTAGGCCTGTACGTGCAGGCCAACCAGAAATGGGGTCCCAGCTGCACATACAGGCCTGGATGCGATTCTGATCCCCCGGGGCTAGACATGCCCCGCGTAGGGTTGCCAACTTTTTCACCGAAAAAAACCCGACACCTGTGGCTCGCCATGCTCCACCCATTCTCTGCCCCCAGCCCCACCCCTGCCCCGCCCCCAGCCCCACCCACAAAAATTACCGAGGACTCAGTCACACCCCCCCTCAGTGCTGGTTCACTCACCCCCCTCCCCTCAGTGCTGGTTCACTCACTCACCCCCCCCTTCTGACTCACTCACCCCCTTCCCCTGCTGGTTCACTCACACCACCCCTCCCCTCCCCTCCCCTCCCTGCTGGTTCACTCACCCACCCCCCTGTCACTCACTCACCCCCTCCCCTGCTTGTTCACTCACACCAACCCCCTTCCCCTGCTGGTTCACAACAACCCCCCTCCCCTGCTGGTTCACTCACACCACCCCCCCCCCCCTCCACTGCTGGTTCACTCACCCACCCCCCTGTCACTTAACCCCCCCTCCTGGTGGTTCAATCACTCAATTCCCCCCCCCCCCTGCTGGTTTACTCACACCATCGCCCCCCCCCCCCTTTACGGTTCACTCACACTCCCCCCCTCTGCCCAAGCCGCTGCTTCTGCTTTGTACAGAGCAGCGGCTGCACTACACTTACATTGAAAAGTAAAGAGAAACTGTGTCAGGAGCACTCCGGTCATCGCAGAGCCCGAGGAAGTGATGTCATGGGGGCGGGCTCCTCACAGGCTGTCTTTCCTTTTCAAATTAACTTTATTGCAGCTAAAGTTAATTTGAAAAGGAAAGACAGCCTGTGAGGAGCCCGCCCCCATGACATCACTTCCTGGGCTCTGCGATAATCGGAGGGCTCCTGACACAGTTTCTCTTTACTTTTCAATGTAAGTGAAGTGCAGCCGCTGCTCTGTACAAAGCAGAAGCAGCGGCTGCACTGCTATAGGGAATCGCGTTCGCGCCGCGGACTTCGGCACAAAAGCAGGTTTTTTGCTCTGGCCGCTCCCTATCTTGCGGCCAGAGCAAAAAAACGGCTTTTCAATGGCCGGTTTTACAACTGTGCCGGCAGCCGGCCTGGCCATGGAAAAACCGGCCAGGCCGGCTGAAAACTGGCCGGTTGGCAACCCTAGCCCCGCGGGATCAGAATCCCAGCTAACTCCATGTGTCCGGTTCCGACTGGGTGCACAGAGGGCCGGGAATTCCAGGATAGAATCGGGCCCACTGTGTCTAGCTGTGGAAGGAGTAAGACTAGAATTTGAATAACATTTTTTGTATGTTGAGATGTAAAGTGAAATACTCTACTTCTGCTCTGCATCTATTTATGAGTCTGGGAGTGTTCCATATGAATGAATAATTATGCCCTATCAAACTGATATTCAAAGGCAATTAGGTGTTCGCCGACAAATGCATAATTAGCCTAACCATGTATTTTAAAAAAATGTAAGAATATAATCAGGCTTTTAAATTGCAGAATGGCCAGATGATATCTGTATACTTGTGGGATGTGTTAGGGGAGGAGCAAGGGTAGGCCAGAAAATTATCCAGATAGTGGCAATATCCAGCCATTATTCAGTTAAGTTACACATTTAGTTTAGGTCTGCGGAATATCAGACCTAGCCTAAATAGATAATACAACGACCATGCTATCACTGTTTGTATATTCAGCACGCTATCTACTGTATATGGATAGTGACAGAATACACACATTAAGTTAAATGGGAGGGTGGCATTCAACAAGCCAGTGGACTGAAAATTTACCCGTCTGTGCAGCTTGCACTACAAGATTGGACCCAAGTTGGGGGTTGGGAGGGGGGGGGGGGCGGCGCAAAAGCAAAAGTTGGCTCAGGGTGCTACAACCCCTTGTGCCAGCCCTGTCTAGACTGTAAATAGGCTCTCATTACCTCAAAAGACTTGATTGCATACAAAGTTCTTTGTCTGCTTTGACCCCTGTAGAATTAGCATTCCAGTTGCCAAATGAAGTTTAGCAAATTGGCTAGCATCCTGCATCCAGTTCTGTATTGAATAAATGGGTGCTCTATGAAAGCGTGTACGAATGGCAAATATTCTGGACGTAATGAAACCCTGCCAATAACAGCCTAGCTGAGCCAAGCTGCAGATTCCAACAAAAAAAAGCTCAATTCAATATGGGAAACACAAATTGCCTGGCTTATTGTTTGCAAACACTATGTCATATATATACAGTGTAAGTATAGTCTTGAGAGCTTTTTCCTTCTAGTTTGGGCCTCTCTACCTTGTTTTGGGCCTGTCTATTTAAGTTCTTTAGATGGACTCTGCCCATCACGTTCCCCAGCTGTACCTCTGTTAAGGAGGGTTGGGCTATTGCCCCTTAAGAAGGCCTGGCATAAATACTACGTGAATCTGTGTATCCCTTTATACACCCTTTCCCTCAGCTCAACCTCCTTGGGTCAAGTACCTGCCTCTGCCAAGGCCATATCCGGAGAAAAAAAATCAGTATTTTATGATCTTTGTCTGCCCTGTAATTCTGGCTGGTACGACCATTAGATGAACTAAGCAGCAACCTAGAGCGTTAATGGTCCAGGGGAGACCCATTGCCGCCACTGCAGCCCTTCTCCAGGCCCTGCAGTGATGGGAATGGCTTCTAACACCTTTGCAGTGCTTACTTAAATCTGTGAAGCTGTTTACAATTACACTGCCTCCATTCCATCTGTTTAATGGTCCAATCTATGAGCCAGAATTATAGTATATGACGGCAGATAAAGATCAGCATGGTCCATGTAGTCTGCCCAGCAAAGTGGCAAGAGTAGGTGCATCCGCCACTCTGTGCAGGTCACCCCTCCCCATGCCTTTGTTTAGGGGTGTACCCACCACTCCGTGAAGGTCATCTCTACTTGTTGAGATCAGGACCGTACCAAACTAGAAATGCACCCTGTGCGACGAATAAATCTGGTTCCCCTCTCTATCCAGCCACGTGCGGTAATTCATCCTTTTTGAGCTTCCTCGAAGCCCAGTGATGATATCAGAGCCCCCTTCTATGCTTGTGCCCTGTGCAGCTGCACTGCTCACACAGCCCTTGGTAAGGCCCTGATTGAGATATCAGAGACAGTTAAGTTTATTTTGATTTTATCCTGTTTCTATAAAAGGATACACTGTGTCTGTCCCATGCCATTTTGAATTCTGTCACTGTATTTGCCCCCACCACTTCCATCGAGAGGGCATTCCAAGCTTCTACCACCCTTTCAGTGAAAAAGTATTTCCTGATGTTGCCTTTCTGTTTTACCCCCTTGCAGCTTTATGTTATGCTTTCTAGCATTACAGCTTTCCTGTCTTTGAAAAAGGTTTCTTTGTTCACTAATACTCTTTTAAGTATTTAAAGGTCTGTATCATATCGCCCCTGTTCCTCCTCTCCTCTAGAGTATACATATATCTCCAGGAACAAGCAGTAATGTAGTCTTCACATATGGGTGACGTGGGCACCAATGAAGCCCGCGTGGGAACGCTCCCCAGCGTCCTATAGGAAAGCTTTTGGGAGCATCCCACTGTGCCTGCGCTGCTGCCTTCCCACCTTTCCAACTCTCCCTCCTTAGTTTTTCATTTTCCACGGAGCCGACAGGGAGCAATTTCTGTCACAGCAGAAAATCTTTTTTTGTGGTCGCCTCTGCCTTCCTGTCGACGCTAGAACTGGTATCGTCGGTGTCTCTTTTCTTTCTTCTATTTTCTTTTTTTTTTTTAAAAAGTTTTCTTTGAGGGTCTTTGCCCTCCAGGTGCTTAGGCGCCAGTTTGGGCCTTAGGCCCCTTTGTTCCTCAAAATAGAGAAATCAACTAGTGGTTTCAAAAGGTTTTCTAAATGTAGCAGTACCATTTCTGCTACCGACACCCATGACTGGTGTCTTAAATGTTTGGGACCAGACCATTCACCATCAGAATGTCTCCTCTGCAGAAAGATGACAAAGAGGGGCCTGCAGAATAGAGCTGTGAAACTCGGCACCCTCTTTGCCTCAGATGCAATGCCCGTTGCATCGATGTCGTCCAGGGCTTCATCTTCCTCCCATGGATCTCAGGTAATGAAACCAAAGTCTTCTTCGAAGACTGGTTGGTCCTCAAAGGATAGATCTCCTTCTAAGCATCGAGATGCTTTAAGCGTTGCCCTAGAGGAGACTATACCGGCCAAACAGCCCCGGCGGGAGGTCCTTGCCTCCAAAGCATTATCGGGGTCCCAAGATGTTCCTGAGGCTTCCACTTCTGGAGAGCTCCTGGTGCAATGTTCTGGGGTCGTGGCCTGCTGTTTGGGTATCGATACCCAGGCATCGATTGGCTCCATGGATCAACGTATCCTAGCCATTGAGCTGAGTCTTGCGGCATTGCTAGCGGCTTCAGTACCGCTAAAGCCTCTGCAATCGATTCCGTAGCCATCGGTACTGGCACCGGTACTGGAGGTATCAGCATCGACCATTGCGCCGCTCTCCACGCTACCACCTATGCCGGCCCTGGAGTCAGTGTCCGTCATCGAGGGTCCGGTACCGACGCATTCCAATGCTGATTTCAATTGGTACCGTCGACGGGCCGGGTGGGAGCTTCGATACTTTGAGTCTTCCGATTCCGATTCTTACGATGAATCGATTGGTACCGGAGAGGCTCTTCCGGAAGATCCTTCTCCTTCCCCACAACACCAGATGTCTCCTCTGGAGGACATGTCTTTTCAAGACTTTATTCGGGATGTGGCTCGGGTTCTCTCTATTACTGTGACCTCCGAGAAGGAACCGAGAGCTGAAGAACTTGAAATTCTTCAGTATCCGGCAGCCGCTATGGAGGCCGCTATCTTCCCCATTCATCGGATATTGCATGACCTCGTGCTTAGGATGTGGGAAACAGCTTTAACGGTGTCTCCACATTCTCGAAGACTCGATACCATGTACCTGGGAACTGCGGTGTCCCGGTTTCCAGAAGACGCAGTTACTGCACCATTCCATGGTTGTGGAATCGGCAATGCCTCAAATTAAAAGTGCTAAGACACATTCATCTAATCCTCCGGGTCGTGAGGCGAGAACTCTCGATGACTTTGCCCGTCGATATTTTCAGGCTTCCATGTTGTCAGCCAGAATAAGTTCATACATACTCTACATGGGTATGTTTCTTTGGGAGTTGACTAAAGATTTGGAACTAATGGCTCCTCTTCTCCCAGGCGACAAGAGGGCTGATTTCCTGACACTTGTTAAACATGCCCAGAATGTTTCCAAGTTTCATGAACAGGGCAACCTTTGATTGTTTTGAGTGTATTAGCAGGACTTCTGCTATTTCCATCGGTGCACGTCGGATTGCTTGGTTATTTTTTATTCGTTTTTTTTTTACCGCTTTATCATTTGTAACTTAAACTTGGTAAACATACATTAAGCAGGGACATTGATAACTTGGATTTTTCTGAGCAATGGAGGGTTAAGTGACTTGCCCAAGGCCACAAGTAGTGCTAGTGGGAATTGAACACTGGTGTCTTGGTTCCCAAGCCAGTGCTCTAACCACTAGGCTACTCCTCCACACCACACAAGCATCTGATTTAGAGCAGTGGGTGCAAGATAACCTGGGGAATATTCCTTGCATAGGAGAAAACCTCTTTGGCAAGGATTGGCAAGTCAAAGCTTCTCAGCTTGAGTCCAAGAACACTACCCTAAACAGGCTCTTTAAGACCACTGCCAACCCAGCTAAGAAAAAGACGGTTAAGAAGCCCTTTTTCAACAAGAAAAAGAAGTTTTATCTTTCTTACACCTATGCTGTCCACTGTCTGATCCCTGCTTCCCAGAAGGGAAGCAATAACTGAAGCCAAAAAGGAAGGCTCAGGCCCCCAGAGCTCAAACAGTTCAACAGACCCAGGCCTCCACAAGGTCTTTGACTTTCTGCTAGAGAACTTAGCTATCTTACCCCTGGAAATTCCAAAGCCAGTCAACATCCCAGGCAGACTGTGTTACTTTGCCAAAAGATGGCACCAGATAACATCAGAACATTAGACTCTCTCCATAATGACAGAGGGGTACAAGCTTCACTTCCAAAGTATGCCCCCTCCCACCACTCCAAGAGAGTTCAGCTCTTGGCCCCCTCTTACCACTCTCTTGTGCCAGAAGGTTATCTCCCTTCTCGCTCAGGGTGCGATAGAGGAAGTGCCACTTTCCCAACAAGGCCTGGGCTTCTACTCCCCCTACTTCCTTATACCAAAGAAAACAGGAGGATACAGGCCCATTCTGGACCTCTGAGAATTAAACAAGTGTCTGCTGTGAGAGAAATTCAAAATGATCTCTCTCGGAACTCTTCTCCCTTACATCCAGAGTCAGGATTGGCTATATGCTCTAGAGACCTAAAGGATGAATATACACATATCCTTACCCACAAAGAACACAGGACGTTTCTTTGATTCCTCTTTCAGGGAAGACATTACCAGTACAGGGTTCTACCCTTCGGCCTGGCTTCTGCCCCAAGAGTCTTCACAAAATGCATGGCAGTAGTAGCAGCATTTCTAAGAACTCTAGGGATATTTGCCTTCCCCTTCTTAGACGATTGGCTTATCCAAGCATCGTCAGCTCCAGAGGTCAGTTCTGCTCTCTCCTGCACAATGCAGGATCTTCAATATTCGGGGTTTGTAATAAATCTTCCAAAATCCCAACTCACCCCTTCTCAAACCTTAGAGTTCATAGTGGCTTTTCTACACACGCAGCAGTCAAGGGCTTCTCAAACAGCTATGAAGACTTCCCTAACTGCTCGAGAAATGCTTCAGTTGCTCGGTCATATGACTTCCATTGTACATGTGGTTCCCTATGCTCGTCTACACATGCATGCATCTCAGTGGACCCTAGCTTCGCAGTGGACTCAGGCATCAGGTCGTCTGGGGGGACAAAATCAGGAACTCTGCACAGCTCATTTCGTCCCTGCAATGTTGGCAATCACCAGAAAATCTACTCATAGGGTCACTTTTTCAGAAACCACCACACCAGTCCACCCTGACGACGGATGCATCCAAATTGGGTTGGGGAGCTCATCTGGACGATCTCTCCACTCAGGGTCTTTGGACTCAGCAGGAGGCTCAGCTTCACATAAACTTGCTAGAACTGAGAGCCATCTTCACTACTCTCAGAGTGTTCCAGGACTATCTGAGCTCCAAAACAGTTCTAGTCCAGATGGACAATCAAGTAGCCATCTTCTATGTGAACAAGCAGGGTTGAACAGGTTCTCGGCCATTGTGCAACAAAGCCCTACACCTATGGTCCTTTGCCATACGCCTTCAGATTCATCTACTAGAGGTGTATCTCCCTGGCAAGCAGAAGCTCCTGGCAGACAAACTCAGTCGAGTACTACTGCCACACGAATGGCTCTCCATTAAGAGCAAATTGCTCGAATCTTTCAAATCTGGGGAACCCCAGATATAGATCTGTTTGCAAGTCCTCAGAATGCCAAACTTCCCCGTTTCTGTTTCAGAATTCCTGCTCAGAAGAGTCAGTTGATGGATGCTTTCCACCTCCACTGGGGTCAGGACTTCGTATATGCCTACCCACCCATTCCCCTCATTCCCAAGAACTGTGTTCAAGCTTCAGAGGGACAGGGGATATATGATCCTCACAGCCCCACACTGGCCACAACAGATGTGGTATCCACTGTTTCTATGTCTCTCTCAAGCCAAACCTCTGGAGTTGGGATGTGCTCCAGATCTCCTATCCCAGGAGAACGGGACGCTTCTGCACCCGAACCCTCAGTCTTTGCACTTGATGGTGTGGCTGCTGAGAGCTTAGAACTCCAGGATATTAACTTCTCTCAACAGGTTAAAGATATCCTTTTGGCCTCCAGGAAACCTTCTACAAGGCGTGCTTATGCATTCAAATGGAGAAGGTTCTCAATCTGGTGTTCAAATTAGGAACGCAATCCTTTTTCCGTTCCAGTAGATGCGTTACTTGAGTATCTCCTCCTCCTTTGATCCTCTGGACTTAAATCTAATTTGGTGAGCGTCCACTTCAGTGTCATTGCGGCTTTTCACACACCCTTTGATGGACAACCTATCTCCTCTCAGCCACTTGTAGCATGCTTTATGAGAGGTCTACTCTTAACTAAGCCTCCCATCAAGCCACCACCTGTGGCATAGGATCTCAATCTTGTCCTTAGACAGCCGATGTAGTCGCCTTTCGATCCCCTAGTCACTACATCCCTGAAGTTTCTTTCTTGGAAAGTCATCTTCCTAATTGTCCTCACTTCTGCAAGATGCATCAGTGAGCTCCAAGCTTTAGTGGCTGACCCTCCTTATACACGGTTCCACTATGATAAGGTAGTACTTAGGACTCATCCTCACTTTATGCCAAGGTGATTTTGCCTTTTCATTTGAACCAGTCGGTTTACCTTCCTGTTTTCTTCCCGAGGCCTCATGCCTCTAGTGCAGAAAGGAATCTACATACTCTGGATTGCAAACGTGCTTTGGCCTTTTATCCTCAGAGAACTAGGCAGCACAGAAAGCCTTCACAGCTTTTTGTTGCATTTGATTCCAGTCACCTGGATCTACCAGTTCCCAAGAGAACACTCTCCAAGTGGATTGCAGACTGTATATCTTTTACTTATGAGAGTAAAGGGCTTTCTCTTGAAGGTCATGTCACAGCACACAATGTGCGAGCAATGGCTGCCTCTATGGCAAACCTACGCTCAGTGGCGATTGATGAAATCTACAAAGCAGCAACCTGGTCCTCTGTCCACACCTTTGCGGCCCACTATTGCTTGGACAAGGACTCCCGTCGGGATGCCTCGTTTGGCCCGGCTGTTCTCCAGCATCTCTTTCAGACTTAGAACAACTCCTACCCCCCATCCCGGGTGCGATACCAGAGATCCTTGAGAGGAAACATGACCCACTTCAGCCTGTGTTTCACTGCTCTCTCTGAGATCCTGGCATCTCCAAGCTAGGGAGTCCCATATGTGAAGACTACTTTATTGCTTGTTCCTGGAGATAGCGTAGTTACTCACCTGTAACAGGTGATGTCTGGGAACAGCAGGAATTGAGTCTTCACAACCCACCCTCCTCCCCTAGGAGTTGTATCTCTCTCTCTCTCTCTCCTCTCCTTTTTTCTCAGCTACAAACCCAACTGAGGAGGGAGAGTTGGAAAGGCGGGAAGGCAGCAGCACAGGTGCAGTGGGATGCTCCCAAAAGCTTTCCTATAGGACGCTGGGGAGCGTTCCCGCGTGGGCTCCATCGGTGCCGACGTCAGCCATATGTGAAGACTCAATTCCTTCTGTTCCCAGAGATCACCTGCTACAGGTGAGTAACTAAGCTTTATACCTTGGAGTCTCTTTTGATATGTCTTCTGGCGCAGGCTCCAAATCATTTTAGTCACCTTCCTCGGAACTGTTTCCAGTCTTTTTATATCCTTTGTGAGATATGGTTTCCAAAACTGAACACAATATTCCAAGTGAGGCCTCACCAGCAACTTGTACAGTGGTATTAGTACCTCCTCCTTTCTGCTAGTAATTCCTCTTTGTATGCAACCCAGCATCCTCCTGGCTTTGGCCACCACTTTGTCACACTGTTTCACCACTTTGAGATCCTCAGAAATAATCATTCTGAGGTGGTCCTCCTGGTCCGTGCACACCAACCTATTGCCCCCTATCTCATACAATTCCCTTGGATTTCTGCATCCCAAGTGCATGACACTGCACTTCTTCACATTAAATCTTAACTGCCTAGCATTAGACCATTTTTCCAGCTTTTGCAGATCTTTCCTGTTATCTACTCCCTCAGGGGATCCATGCTGTTGCAAATTTTCGTGTCAGACAGTCCTTCAGCAATTTCACTTACAAATACATTGAACAGTACCAGCCCCAGTACCAATCCCTGGGACATGCCACTAATCACCTTCCTTTCATCTGAGTGAGTTCCGTTTACTATCACTTTCTGTCGTCTGTCAGTCAACCAATTTGTGATCCAGTTCACCACGTTGGGACCCATCCTCAGGCTGGTCAGTTTATTAATAAGCTTCTTATGATGAACAGTATCAAAGGCTTTGCTGAAATCTAGGTAGATTACATCCATCGCATGCCCTTGATCTCGTTCTCTGGTCACCCACTCAAAGAACTCAGTCAGATTTGTTTGGCATGATCATCCTTTGGTAAAACCATGTTGCCTCGGATAATGCAACCTATTAGTTTCGAGAAAGTCCACTATTCTCTCTTTCAGGAGCACCTCCATTACCTTTCCTGCCACCGAGGTAAGGCTTACTAGCCTGAAGTTTGCCACTTCTTCCCTGTTACCACTTTTGTGAAGAGGTGCCACATTGGCCCTTTTCCAATCCTGCCGAACTTCTCTTGTCTCCAAAGATCTATTAAAAACATCCTTTAAAGGCCCTGGAAAAACCTGTCTGAGCTCTTTCAGTATCATGGGATGTATCCCATCCGATCCCATGACCTTGTCCACTTTCAGTTTGCAAGCTGTTCAGACACATCATCTTCTGTGAATGGTGTAGTATCTAATCTCCATCCCTACATCTTCCTCAGTAAAGACCGAAGCAAAGAATTCATTCAGTCTCTCCGCTATCGCCTTGTCGCCTCTTAGTGCTCCTTTAACCCCTTTATCATCTAATGGACCAACTGACTCTCTCACAGGTTTTTTGCTACGAATGTACTTGAAAAGGTCTTTATTTCGCGTTTTTGCTTCCGCAGCAAGCTTCTTCTCAAATTCTCTCTTTGCCTGCCTTATCAATGCCTTGCATTTGACTTGCCAGTGCTTGTGCTGTTTCCAGGTTTCGTCGTTTGGCTCTTTTTTCCATTTCCTGAGAGATGCTTTTTTGGCAACAACAGCCTCTCTGACCTCACCTTTAAACCATGCTGGCAGTTTTTTGGACTTCCTTCCACTTTTCTTAAAGCGTGGAATACAGCTGGTCTGGGCTTCCAAGATAGTATTTTTCAACAACACCCAAGCTTGATGTACGTCTTTAACCTTCGCAACTGCTCCTTTTAGTTTTTTCTTAACTGTTTTCCTCATTTTATCATAGTCTCCCTTTCGAAAGTTAAAAGGTAGTACTGTGGATTTCCTTACTATCCCTCCTCCACTAATTAAATCAAAGGCGATCATGCTATGATCACTATTGCCAAGTGGCCCCAACACCCTTATCTCTTGCACTAGATCTGGTGTTCCACTAAGGACTAGGTCTAATATGGTTTCCCCTCTGGTCGGTTCATGAACCAGCTGCTCCAAGAAGCAGTCATTTATTTCATCTAGGAACTTTATCTCCCTAGCATGTCCTGACGTGACACTGACCCAGTCGATAGCGGGGTAATTGAAATCACCCATTATTATTACTGCGCTGTAACTTTTGTTAGCTTCCTTGATTTCTTTGAGCATTTCATCATCCATTTGGTCATTCTGGCCAGGTGCTCGATAGTACACCCCCACTGCCATCGCCTTCCCCCTTTTATATGGAATTTCAATCCATATAGATTCTACAGCAGATTTTGTTTCCTGCAAAACTTTAATCCTTTCTGAGTCAATGCCCCTCTCTAACATAGAGCGCAACCCCTCCACCAATTTGATCAGCTCTATCATTACGATATAGTTTGTACCCAGGTATCACAGTGTCCCACTGGTTGTCCTCCTTCCACCATGTCTCTGATATTCCAATCATATCTAACCTTTCATTTAGTGCTATATATTCTAACTCTCCCATCTTATTCTTTAGACTTCTAGCATTTGCATACAAGCATTTTAGAGAGTGTATTTTATTCATGTTAATTTGGCTATTGTTAGACATGGGTAAATTGGGATCTTTAAGCTCTGTCTGCTCCATACTTGAGGGCATTTGGGCTACTTTACTCTTTTGTGGAACCTCTCTGCTTTTGGTAGTATCCTTTAAGGATACATTCTTCCGAACCATCCGCTCTTGGGCGACTGTCGGCTTTCCCCTAATATCTAGTTTAAAAGCTGCTCTATCTCCTTTTTAAAGGTTAATGCCAGCAGCCTGGTTCCATCCCGGTTAAGATGAAGCCCATCCCTTCGGAAGAGCCCCTCCTTTCCCCAGAATGTTCCCCAGTTCCTAACAAATCCAAAACCCTCATCTCTGCACCATTGTCTCATCCACGCATTGAGACTCCGGAGCTTTGCCTGCCTTTTGGGTCCTGCGCGAAGCTTTGTGACTGTGGGCCCTCACCAGAGAGCTTCAAATCCACCTTCTAGTGGTATATCTTCCGGGCATTCAAAATTTTTGGGCAGACAAACTCAGTCGAATACTGCTGCCACACGAATGGTCGCTTCACCTAGATCAGCTTGCTCGAGTATTTTGAATCTGGGGAACACCAGATATAGATCTCTTGTCAAGTCCACAGAATGCCAAACTTCCCCAATTCTGTTCCAGAATTCTGGCTCAAAATTATCAGGCAAGGGATGCTTTCCTCCTCCACTAGGGTCAGGACTTCCTCTGTGCCGTCCCACCCATTCCCCTCATTCCCAAAACTTTGTTCAAGCTGCAGAGAGACAGAGGTCATATGTTACTCATAGCTCCACGTTGGTCACGACAAACGTGGTATCCTCTGCTTCTGTGTCTCTCTCAAGCCACACCTCTGGACTTGGGATGTGCTCCAGATCTTCTTTCCCAAGAGAACGGGACTCTATTGCACCCGAATCCCCAGTCCCTGCACCTCAGGGCCTGCTTGCTGAAAGCCTAGAATTCCTGGATGTCAACCTTTCTCAACAGGTAAAGGATATCCTTGTGGCTTCCAGGAAACCCTCCACGAGGCAATCCTATGCCTTTAAGTGAAAAATGTTCTCTGTATGGTGGTCTCAAAGGGGACTTACCCCCCTTTCGGTGCCTGTGGAATCGCTACTGGAGTATCTCCTCCATTTATCAAATTCTGGTCTTAAAACCAATTCAGTAAGGGTCCATCTTAGTGCCATTGCAGCTTCTCGCAAACCTCTGGATGGACAACCTGTTTCCTCTCATCCACTCATAGGAAGATTTATGAGAGGTCTACTCTTAACAAAACCTCCCATTAAGCCACTGCCGGTGGCATGGGATCTGAATCTTGTTCTCGGGCAGCTCATAAAACCGCCTTTTGAGCTTTTAGCCACTACAACTCTAAAGTCTCTTTCGTGGAAGGTCATCTTCCTAGTTGCTCTCACTTCTGCAAGATGCATCAGTGAGATGCAAGCCTTATTGGCGGATCCTCCTTAGACAAGATTTCACCATGATAAGGTAGTTCTTAGGACTCATCCCCAATTTATGCCAAAGGTGGTTTCACCTTTTCATTTAAACCAAGCGGTTTACCTTCCTGTATTCTTTCCTAGGCCTCATGCCTCTAATGCAGAAAGGAACCTTCATAATTTAGATTGTAAAAGAGCCTTGGCTTTTTACCTTCAAAGAACTAAGCAACATAGAAATTCTTCTCAGCTTTTTGTTGCTTTTGATTCTAGTCATTTGGGACTTCCAGTTTCCAAAAGAACTCTGTCTAGGTGGATTGCGAATTGCATATCCTTGCATATGAGAGTAAGGGACTTTCTCTCGAAGGACATGTCACAGCTCACAATGTGAGAGCAATGGCAGCCTCTATGGCTAATCTTTGTTCTGTGTCCATTGACGACATCTGTAGAGCAGCCACTTGGGCTTCGGTACACACCTTTACAGCCCACTATTGTTTAGACAAGGACTCCCGTCGGGATGTCTTGTTTGGCCAGGCTGTTCTCCAGCATCTTTTTCAGACTTAGTACAACTCCTACCCGCTGTCCCTGGTTTGGATACCAGAAATCCATGGGAAGAAGCATGACCCATCTCACCATGGGTTCGCAGCTTCTTGGGGTCATCCCCCTGGCATCTCTCAGTTTGGGAGTCCCCATATGTGAAGACTACATTCCTGCTTTTTCCTGGAGATAGCGTAGTTACTCACCTGTAACAGGTTATCTCCGGGAACAGCAGGAATTAAGTCTTCAGAACCCACCCAACTCCCCTAGGAGTTGTCTCTCTCTCTTTCTCTCCTTCTCTCCTTCTGTCTCAGCTATAAACTCAACTGAAGAGGGAGAGTTGGAAAGACGGGAAGGCAGCATGCAGGTGCTGTGGGATGCTCCCAAAAGCTTTCCTATTGGACATTGGGGAGCGTTCCTGCACAAGCTCCGTTGGTACCGACGATACCCATATGTGAAGGCTTAATTCCTGCTGTTCCCAGAGATCACCTGTTACAAGTGAGTAACTACACTCTCCATTTCCATTTGTATATTTGTCAGTCACAGGTGGTCCATCTCCAGGATTTTCTTTAGTAAAAACAGAACCAAAAGTAATTGTCAGAACAGAAGTATTATAGACACTTATCTTTGTTTCAAATGCTTGTGGCAAATTATTGCAAATAACTTAACTGCCAAAGTTGTTAACACTGAAATGCCATGTTGAAAACAGCACCCAGTGTGTCACCAAACGGCTTTTTCAGGAGTATAGCTAGATGTCTGCATATGTGTTGTTCATCCTTATAGATGTAAAGCCAGAGCTTTGCCATCACAGAATGAAGTCCAAGTAGCATGAACGTGCTTGGCTGTTATTTTCAGCTTGCCGCTCTTTCCTTTGGCCTTTCCACTGCCCCAAGGATGTTCTCAAAAGCCGTGGTGATGGCAGCCACTGCACTGAGGTGCCAAGAGATCTGTGTTTATCCAATCTCAGTGTATTCCCAGGGTTTGGGATTATCTACAGCTTTTCAGCTTGATGGTGCAACAATCGAGATGGTGCCATGGGCACGAGTTCATAAGAGGCCACTTCAGAGACCCTTGCTGATTTGGTCTCCAGTTTTCAGGAGTTCAACATCAGGCTTCCTTTCTAGCTGGAGGCGGAGTCCAGTCTGTGGTGGTGGCAGCAGCCACAGCATCTGAGGAAGGGTATGCCACTGGTTGATCACTTGTGGCTTCTTCTGCTGGTGGGTGCCAGCCTGTTTGGCTGTGGAACCCATTGTGAAAATCTAACAGCACAAGTCTCATTGGAGCTGCTAGGAGGTAGCATGGCCTATCAACCTTCTCGAGGTGAGAGCTATTCATCTGGCCATTTTGCACTTCCAGATCCTAATCAAGAGCAGAGCAGTCCAGGTCTATTCAGACAAGGCCATGGCAGTTGCATGTCAATTGGCAAGGGGACATGAGTGCTGGAGTGGCCCTGGAGATGACTCTCCTGTTTTTTGGGCAGAAACAAACCACCTAGCTTTGCTGGTGTAGCACATCGCCAGGACAGACAACATGGACTTCCTCAGTCGCCACTTCCTCGATCCCGGGGAGTAGGAATTCTGTCAGGTGGCATTTTTGCTGAGGTTGTATGAGGTCAGAGATTCCTTGCCATAAGCTTGGGTACGAATACTAAATATGCCCCCAGGGCTCAGGCTGATAATGGCACGGTGTCATAAGAAGCCTCTGCAATGTTTTCTCTGTCTCCACCTACTAGTAGGAGAACACAACCAACTTGTCTTGACTAGTCCAGCATGACTCAAGGAAAGGACATTTTCTGATGAGTAAAATGTCACCTTTCAGCATTCTACATAGGCACTCTGTTATAAAATCAACCCCTTTTGTTTAGGAAATCTTAGACATTAGTTTATGCCAGGTATAATTGCTTTCTGACTTTCCTGTGGATATTCTCCTCTGTATCCCTTTTACTTACCTCTAGTTTCTTTTTGAACTTAGGACCTTTGAATTTCTCCTCTTACTTTCAGCGGAGTAGCAATGGTGACATCTTGGACAACAGAGATACTGAAAGAGCACTACACTATCTGTTGCTGTGACTGCTTTTCCTCTACCTTTAGTGTGCCTGTCTGCTTTAAACATGAAACGCCAAGGTAGAGGAGGAGGTGGGACGGCCCTGTCGTCAGGGAGCACACTGATTTCTCCAGGAACAAGCAGGAAGTCAGTCCTCACATATGGGTGACGTCGGCGCAGACGGAGCCCTCGTGCGGAGCAATTTCCCCAGCTTTCAAAGAAAGCCTTTGGGAATGCCTCGCGCATGCGTGGTCCCATTCCCGCCCAAGGGTGCCATCTTGCTCAGTTTTCTTTTTCCTGCGGAGCCCAACAGACGTCGTCTAATTTTCCTCGGAAAAAGTTGATTGTTTTTTTACTATTTCTACCATTTTTGGTACCGGTTCGACACCGGTTCCCCTCTCCGCCTCGGCTCAGTACACCGGTATTGAGTCCGACTAACTTTTTTGTTTTTGTCCTTAGTGACTAAAGTTCGCGCTCTTTTTCTTTTAACTGGCAGCCCGGTCTTTTGACCTTGTAGGGGCCCTTTTTCCCCCGATGGCTGCCAGCGGGTTCAAGAAGTGTGATTGGTGTAAAAAACGTATGTTCCTCACCGACACCCATGACTGCTGCCTCCGCTGCCTCGGACCCGACCATGACCCGGTGGTCTGCGGTCCATGAGGCAAGATGTCCTCCAAAGCACTGAGGAGCAGGCAGCACCAGCGTGAGACTATTTTCTCCGAGTCTGGATCCGTCCGGGCCAGGACCTCATCAGAAGCCTCAATGTCTCAGGACTCTGAACCCAAGCACCATCGGGGGTCTTCTGAAAGGGGGTCTCCCACCCCAGAGCACCGTAAGAAGAAGAAACCCACAAGGGCTGTGTCTCTGGAGGACTCCAATCGGCTGGGGCCCTCGGGTTCCAGGTCGTGGAGTGCCGAACGCCGCCCTGGGTTCACCAAGTCAGAGAGGCCTGCTAAAATACCTCGTACGGAGCCGGAGGTGTCGGACAAGGTAATGCTTGTTGTCCTCGTGGACTCTCCTCCGGGAAAACCGGCGTCAGGAACCGAGCCGGGGGCTGCGGAGCCTTCTGAGCTGGGTCTCAGGTTGGCGGCCTTGAAGAGCAGCGTGTCTGCCTTCATGGACCAGCAGCGGGCGCTGATAGCCGGTCTCACCCATGTATCCGCCCCGACCACCGGGACCTCGACGTCTAAGTCGACCCCGGAGTCAGAGCCGATCCTCGAGTCCATGCAGGCTTGAGTCGATCCTCGGCCAAGGTCTCCCTCGACCTCCCGTTCGGGACCGAGGTCATCGTCGCCGGGGCCATCGGCGTCAGGACGGACAGGCTCGAAGCCCTCAAGGCTGGAGCCCATCGAGTCCTCCTCGGAGGGCTCAGCTTGGGAGATGGAGGAGGAAGACTCGCCCGATACCCACCGGCCCTGGTACGTCCCATCAGACTCCCCGGGTTCGGAACCTCGGAGATGGTGGTCCCCAGAGGACACCAGGTTCTCGGACTTTGTGAGGGATATGGCCAAGGCTTTGGCTTTCCCTGCAGATGCCGAGGAGGAGCCTTGAGCCGAGGAGCTCGATGCCCTCCAGTATGACTCTCCTCCGAAGGAGGTCCTTACTGTACCAGTGCCTCCGATGCTGGAACGGTTGATGCTCCGCATGTGGGAGTCCCCGTCCTTGGCGCCGGTCCTCAGAAAATGGGTCGATTCCATTTATCGAGTCCGTAAGAGCCCCGGGTTCCAAAAGGTGCAGCTGCCACACAACTCCATGCAAAGGCTCAAGAGCCAAAAGATGCACTCCTTGGTGCCTCCCGGCCGGGAGGCCCAGAACCTGGACGCCCTCGGCAGAAAGTGTTTCCAGGGCTCGATGCTGTCATGCCATGTCCAGACCTACCAGCTGTACATGGGCATGTACTTAAGAGACCTGGCAAAGGAGATTGCTGGGTTCTCTGCTAGCCTCTCCGAGGAACCCTTGCAGCGCTTCAAGGCCCTGTCCACCAGGATCAGAGAGTGCTCGAAGTTTATGTCTCGAGCAGCCTATGACAGCTTTGAGGCTTCGGCCAGGGTAGCCTCAGCCGGCATCGGTGCAAGGCGCCAGGCTTGGCTCATATTGTCTGACTTCGAGCTATGGGTACAGGACAAGTTGGTTGATGTCCCCTGCCGAGGAGATAACCTCTTTGGCAAACCCATGACTGAGAAGGCTGCTGAACTCGAGTCTGAGTACTTGACCCGGACAAGGCTGTCTAAGAAGACATCTGCTCCTTCTCACAGGAAGAAGACCTCAGGGAAAAAGCCCTTTTACCCGAGAAAGGGATAGGCTTACAGAAACTACCCCACTTACCAGGCCTCCCCAGCTCCCCGGCAGGGGCAGCAGGCCAGGGGACGGGGGAATGGCCCTCATAAGCCTCAATCCTCCAAGCCTCCAGCTCCTGCTCCTGCCCAGCAGGGAGGGGGTTTTTGACTCCCTCTGCATAGCTCCTTTCCCACCAGTGGTTTGGCCCTGCACAGGAGGTCGGCTGTCCCTGTACGCCCACAGGTGGCCAGCCATTACATCCGATACTTGGGTTCTAAGGATAGTCCAAGACGGCTAGCTTCTCCATTTCAGCCAAGTACCTACTTCCTATTTCCCAGGAGAGCATCTCGGACCCCTCTTGCACAGGAACCTTCTCTTGCAGGAGTTGGCTGGTCTTCTCAAGGATCAAGCGGTGGAACCGGTGCCTCACCACCTGCAGGGGAAAAGCTTTTACTCCAGGTATTTCCTGATACCGAAAAGACAAGGAGGCCTTCGCCCCATCCTAGACCTGCGAAATCTCAACAAGTTCTTGGTAAAGGAAAAGTTTAAGATGCTTTCCCTTGGGATACTTCTGCCTTACCTCCAGCAGGGAGACTGGCTATGCTCCTTGGACCTAAAGGATGCTTACACACACATCCTCATACATCCGGACCACAGATAATACCTCAGATTTGTGGTCAGAGGAAACTACTTCCAATACAAAGTGCTTCCCTTTGGTCTATCTTCTGCTCCAAGGGTTTTCACCAAGTGCCTAGCTGTGGTAGTGGCCTTCCTCAGGAGCCAGGGGATCTTTGTGTTCCCTTACCTAGACAACTGGCTCATACGGGGCCAGTCAGCTCAGGAGGCACACCACGCCACAGCTCGCACAATTGCTCTGCTTCAGCATCTGGGGTTCGTCATCAATCATGCAAAGTCTTCTTTGCTCCCCACCCAGAACTTGGAATTCATCGGGGCAAGGCTAGACACCCTGCAGGCCAGTGCCTACTTGCCATTGGACAGGGCAGACCATCTGCTGCCTCAGGTGGGCATGGTGAGTCAAGTACCCCAAGTGTCAGCACAGAGGTTCTTACGCCTGCTTGACCACATGGTCTCCACGGTTCATGTTACTCGTTTCGCACGCATGCACATGAGGACAGCTCAGTGGACCCTGTGGGACCAGTGGTCACAGGCCACGGGACACCTGTCCGACAGAGTGGCAGTATCCAAACCCCTAGTGCAGTCTCTGCAATGGTGATCACAATCAGGGAACCTCCTGCGGGGGGTACCGTTCCAGCTTCCCCTGCATACCAGGGTGCTGACCACGGATGCCTCCTTGATGGGCTGGGGGGCCCATTGTTAGGGCTCTTGCATCCAAGGTCAGTGGACTCCTCAGGAGGCCACACTCCAGATCAACCTGTTGGAACTCCGGGCCATTCGCTTAGCTTAAAAGTACAGACGGACAACCAGGTGGCTATGTTCTATGTGAACAAACAGGGCGGCACAGGTTCGCGGATCCTTTGCCAGGAGTCTCTGGATCTCTGTTTCTTTGCAGTTCGACACAACATGTCTTTCCATGCAGTTTACCTACCGAGCCAGGAGAACTGCCTGGCAGACAGTCTGAGCAGGGTTCTTCAACCCCACAAATGGCAACTGAACAGGGAGATTGCCCAGCAGATTTTAAACCACTGGGGCCTCCCGTCCATGGATTTCTTTGCCAGTCCACAAAATCGTCAGTTGGCCCTGCTTTTGCTCCAGACAGCCGCACCCCCTCAGGGTAGCAGCAGATGCGTTTCTTCTCCCTTGGTCGGGAAGCCTCCTGTACGCTTTTCCGCCTACGCCTCTGGTAGCACGAACGAACAAACTCTTCAAGATTCTCAGGGACAAGGCCTGGGTGATCCTGGTAGCACCCAGGTGGCCCAGACAGCCTTGGTTCCCACTTCTTCTTCAACTGGCGGTGGAAACCCCTCTCCCCTTGGAGGTACAGCCCGACATCCTCACCCAGGAGCAGGGTTCTCTAGTGCACCCCAATCCCAGATCCCTCAACTTGATGACCTGGCTGCTGAGAGGGTAGGCCTTGCACCTTTTCTCTTACCCAAAAGTGTAGAAGAAGTGTAGTTAGCCTCCAGAAAATTCTACGCATGTAAATGGCGCAGGTTCCAAGTGTGGTGTCACCAACATACTGTAGAACCCTTCTCATCTCAGGTTCCAAAAGTGTTACAGTACCTACTTCATCTCACGGAGCTAGGCCTCAAGTCTAACTCCTTGTCGGCTAACCATGCACCGATAGACGGTCAGCCTCTCTCGGCTCACCCCTTGGTAGCCAGGTTTCTCAGGGGCCTGCTCCTGCTGAAACCTCCAATCCGCCCTCCGGCGATGGAGTGGGATCTCAATGTGGTCTTGCAGCAACTTACTCGCCCCACTTTCGAGCTGATGGCAACTTGCCATCTGCGCTTCCTCTCCTGGAAGGTGCTCTTCCTAGTAGCACTCATGTCGGCTAGGCTTGTGAGTGAGCTGCAGGCTCTAGTGTCAGATAGGCCGTACACACGGTTTTACAAGAAGAGGGTAGTGCTCCGCACGCACCCCAAATTCCTCCCAAAAGTGGTTTCCTCATTTCACCTCAACCAAGAGGTGGTTCTTCCCACCTTTTTTCCCAGGCCACATACCAACAGAGCAGAGGCAGTTCTGCATACCCTGGATTGTAAGAGGGTGCTCGCCTTCTACCTGGAGCATCTCAGCTCTTTGTCTCTTATGACCCCAGTAAACTGGGTCTACCGGTCTCCAAGCGCACGTTATCCACCTGGGTGGTAGACTACATTGCCTGGGCGTACAGGGCAGCTGACCTTCAGCTGCAGGGTCATATTATGGCCCACTGTGTCAGGGCTAAGGTCGCATTAGTAGCTAATCACCGCTCTGTTCCGTTGGCAGTCATCTGCTGGGCCGCAACTTGGTCTTCAAGCCAGACATTTGCAGCCCATTACTGCCTGGACAGGGATTCCTGACGAGACAGCATTTTCGGTCAGGCGGTACTCCGGAATCTATTCGAGCTTTAGGCAACTCCGACCCTCCGGCCCTCTGGTGTGAGGCTACCGTGGGGATGCATTCTTGGAGAAAGTTCTCTCGCTGCTGTTGCGGCTCGCCTAGAGGGAACCCTTTTTCAGCTATAGGTTCTCGGTAGCCTGCAGCTAGGGAGTCCCATATGTGAGGACTGACTTCCTGCTTGTTCCTGGAGAAAGCATAGTTACACACCTGTAACAGGTGTTCTCCAGGGACAGCAGGAATCAGTCCTCACGACCCTCCCTCCTCCCCTGGAGTTGCAGTCCTATTATTGCTTTTTATTATTTTTTGCCGTCTTTTTAGCTATGTCATCTGACTGAGCAAGATGGCATCCTTGGGTGGGAAGGGGACTGCACATGCGCAAGGTATTCCCAAAGGCTTTCTTTGAAAGCTGGGGAATTGCTCTGAATGAGGGCTCCGTCGGCGCCGACGTCACCCATATGTGAGGACTGATTCCTGCTGTCCCTGGAGAACACCTGTTACAGGTGAGTAACTACGCTTTCTCAGCATCTTTGCAGCCTGTTGCTGCTTAGGGCCAGGAAGGTGTGAGTGATAACCCAACATTGCATTAGTTCTGCACAAGTGCAAAATATTCCATAGCATATTTACTGTTTATCATTTCTCTGGTGCTACAAGACAGTCAGTGGTTACTGTTGTTTTTGAGTTTATGCTTTCAAGGAGCTTATTTGCTAACTGTTCCCATTTAAGGCCAGTAAATATATAGGAGCTGATAATAATGTCTTAATTACCTTATGTTCAATCCCTTTGGCATGTTTCTACTCATTGTAATGCTAGTTATTAAAATATGCTAGAAAAATTATTGCTTCTCTTAATCTTGTGTCTTATATTTGCTTCATTGGCCAGCAGTAAATAAACTATCCATAGGAGCCTTGCTGATCCCACTTGCCATACCCATATGCTAGAGGGGGAGCAGAGGTCATAGAACATCCATCCTCTTGGTTTAATATAGTTCATAAAACATCTTAATATCAATGACACTGCTAGCAGAGAGGAATGTAAAGCCTATTACAAGCTCTGTTTATACAAATATACATTTTTTTCCATAAAAGGAATAAATAAACAGGTGATGAATAGTAACCCCCAGTATCATTTTTACCTGGAGTCCTTAGGTAGGACGGCTATATTTAATGTCTTTTATTTTAGATAAAATTCTTTGTAACATTTTTTCACTGTTTGTATCGTGCACTGGTTTCATAGTCTCATCCACACAAATTTAATGTAATAATGAACAAAAAAATAATTATCCCCGCCCCCACACCAAATTTTATTCATACAGAAAAAATATAGAACTTACCTCACGTCTCTTTTCTAGAGGATGTAACTTTGTATCAGTTGTATATTTGGCAGTCTAACAAATGCTAATTTGCTTTTAGCTAGTTGAGATTAAATGTAATTCCTTTTCATCATGCCAAACCAATCCAGACAAATGGGTTGTGCTTTCCAACCATTAGATTGAGGCAGAGAATACTGACTTTTAGTAATGACATCCCAGTATAAAGAATAGTGCAGCACTGAACCTGTCAGTATTCTCTGTCTCCAGCAGATGGTTTCAGTTGGATTGGGGCAGCAGGTTTAAGGCTTGGTTCCTGGTGGCACAGACTAAGGTCTTTCGCACACTGGTAGAGCCCACCTGATGTAGATATTGGTCCTTTGCCCTAATTGAGCATGGGGAGAGAGTGCCTGTGCCAGGACTGTGACCTCTGGGGCTCAGTTCTGAGAGTGGGAGTATGGTAAGTAGAAGCTGTCAGCTGCTTTGCTGCTTCTCCTCCTCTCTCCTTGGCTTCCTCTCTGCTCTAAATTTACCAAAACAAACAAACAAAAAAAAAGCACACAACATGTGGGGAGAGTGTGTATGGTTCTTCCAGACGCAGATGGAAGGAATTCTGGTTCAGAGGTTCTGTTCTGTTGTTAGGGGTGGGGCAGACCCAGTTTTGCTCTCAGGTCATAGCGGTGTGCTATGCTCTGACTGCTTTTGGCTGTACCTCGTACTGTGTGTTGGCTGTGAATGTTATAAAACCACATTGGAGACATTTATTATTTTGGGCAACTGAGGTTTCAGCATTTGTGGTGGGTGTTATGTCAGCTGGTCGGCTAGTTTTATCTATCCGGCCTGCAATGGAGAGCATGCCAGGACTGAAAATCATAGAGCTGATTCAGCCCATGGGGAGGAATTTTGTTAAAGGCCTTTGCTGTGGCACTTTCTACTTGCAGGAATGACAGCCATATTGAATGCAGGTTGCATATTTCCCATTGGAATCTCGGACCTGGAAGGCCCTCCATTTGCTCATGGAAGCCAGAAACAGACTTCAGAGGTTCATAACTTGAGTCTTTTAGGTCAGCAGTTCTTTAAAGAGCTGTCTAGATGTATTCAAAAGGCCACAGCTATTTAACAGTTTTCCACACTGTCTTCTCAGCATTTGGTTATTGGGCTAGATAGACTGAGTTTGTCAGCAGGGAAACATAAAGCCACCAACCACCCCTTGCATGATCAGAAAGCCTCCGGAGTCTGCAAGGAGTCTACTTCTGCCCCACTGCTGGCTGAGGACTGGGAGTAGAAGAATGAGGTGAGAGAATTGTCTGCTTCTGGGAGCATAACCCTGGAGGAGGGTGTTTTGTCCCAATACTGCTGTAATTAGGCTTTTTCTAAGAGTGGAGTTTTCCTCATTGATTGATCAAGTCACTGCTGCTCTAAGAATTTCCGAGCTGATGGCAGAGGTAGTTTTGCAGGGAGACCCCATCTTGGAGCAATGGTGGCCACTGAGTGGAACACTTCAGATATGGTATTAAAAGATAGTCACCTCATAGACAAACTCTACCCACTCCCTCAGGAGGAATTAGAGTAGTTGTTCCACTTGCCTAGAGTGGATGCCCTGGTGACAGTGGCCATCAAGAAGACCACTATTCTGATGGAAGAAGGTATGGCCCTAAGAGATTCACAGGAAAGAAGAGTGGAGTTTCTGTTGAAGCAGACCTTTGGTTCCTCTGTCCTTGGTGTTGAGATAGGTATTTGCAGAGGTTATTGTGCCTTGGGCTCTGCTCCACTGGACTCCGTAGCAACCAGAGTCGCCAAAATCTGCCACAATGGAGTTGCCTGCAGCATTTTTACCAGATGCTCAGTATGATCTGGTGTCCATTTCCTCCAAGTCTGTGGCATCCATTGTTGTGGGCTGGTGATGGCTGTAGTTGTGGCTTCATCACTGGTCAGCGGATGCTGCTTCTAAGGTGTGATTCTGTCAGTTACCTTTTTGAGGTAAACTGTTATGAGAGGACTTGGAGTTTCCAGGATCACCCCTGGAATCCCTTTTTTAAAAATTGGCATTACTTTGGCTACTTTCCAATATTCAGCTACTATAGATCAATTTCTAATGGTAGGTCTCCATTTTCATTTTTGAGTTCTTTCAGTACCCTGGGATGTATATCATCCAGTCCAGGTGATTTGTTACTTTTTAGTTTATCAAATTGCTCTTATTCCTGGGCGATAACCATACATGTGACACTCAGTGCAAAAGACTTGTTAGCCCCCATCTCGCTGCTGGACTGCTGTCTGTATCTTACTTACTATGATATGTTTAGCTATTTAATGTTGTTCAGTTATTTATGTTGCTAGGGGAATAGAGATAGTGAACCAATACATGTATACCTAATAAATTTGGGGACTATGTTTAATGAACTGCATGGACCTAGACTTAATCTGTTCCTAAGGCCTAAGAACTTGCTGATGAAGATAAACAATTAAACCTGAAAGTGCAAAATTTCTCTCCTTTCCCCTTAACTGGATTAAGAGCCTATACATCAAAGATTGTCCATGGGATAGGTAGGAGTTGGGGAGGAAAGGTTGAAAAAACACTGAGAGTTTATCTGTTAAAAACTACATTCTAACTGACTTTAATTTCACTGAGAGTTTGTTTGTTAAAACTATACCTTAACTTAATAAATGCAGAATTTTAAATAGGCACAGATTTTATCACCTTAACCCCAAGAATTCCCTTTTCTCCAACATTCTGAGAATTTGTCAACAGGTAAATACTTACCAGTACAGATTCCTTCTCAACAATAGTAGCAGTTTCTCTCTCAGCAGTCCTTCAAGACCGAGTATCACTGAATTCTGGTTGACCTACTTTTACCGGTGCTTCTAAAAAAACCCTCCTTTTTTAACAATTCTCTTGGTGATTCACACTGCCCATGATTTGATAGAGGGAACCTTTCTACTTGCCCCTATCATCTGTCACTAGGCTTTAATAACTAGCTATACAATATCACAGTTCTCTTTCCTACCAACTAGAAAACCTCTTTGCAAAAAATGTTCTCTAGCAGTTTATCAGTATATACGTTAATTAAAAGTATGTCTGTTAAAAACTACACTCTTACTGGCTTTAATTTCACTGAGAGTTTGTCTGTTAAAAACTATGGGCCCGACATTTTAAATGATTAACACTGTTAGCGTATTTGCTAATTACATCAGTCACTGTGAATGGGATATTCAGCAGCACTAACATGGTTGTTGTTAAGTGCCATCGAGTTGGAGTCGACTCATGGCGACCCTCTGGATAGCTATCCTAAATTGTGTTCGGTTTTGAGTCAGGCAGCTCATTGTTGACATATTGGTACCCGTAGCTGCTGTTATTGTATCAATCCATCTCATTACTTGCCTTCTTCTTTTGCGTTGACCTTCTATCTTGCCAAGCATGATGTCTTTCCCTAATGATCTCTCTCTTCGCATGATGTGTCCAAAGCATGAAAGTTGAAGTCTTGTCATCTGAGCTTCTAAAGAAAGCTCAGGTTTGATCTCCTCTAGTACCGACTGGTTTGTTCTTCGGGCAGTCCATGGTATACACAGTATTCACCGCCAGCACCATAATTCAAAGGCATCAATTTTCTTCCTGTCTATCTTTTTCACTGTCCAGCTTTCACATCCATATGATGTTATTGAAAATACCATGGCTTGAACAAATCAAATCTTTGTATGGAGAGAGACATCTCTGCTCTTGAGAATCTTATCTAGGTCTTTCATAGCCATTCTGCCAAGAGCAATGCGTCGTCTGATTTCTTGACTGCTTGTTGGTTCTTTATTGATAGTTGATCCAAGTAAGTTAAAGTTGTTCACGATTTCAATTTCTTCTCCTTCAATGATGAACCTGTTGATTATGCCAGTTGTCATGTTCTTTTTCTTCTTTACATTAAGGTGCAGGCCCATTTTGAGACTATGTTCTTTGATTGTGAGAAGCAAATGTTTCAGATCATCTTTACTTTCAGCCAGTAATGTGGTATCATCAGCATAGCGAAGGTTGTTGATGAGTCTTCCACCAATTTTCACACCTTTGTTGTCTTCATACAATCCTGCTTCTCTGATGATTTGTTCTGCATATGAATTAAACAGTTAGGGGGAAAGTATGCAGCCTTGTCTTATACCTTTGCTTATTTTAAACCATTCTGTTTCTCCTTGTTCCATTCAAACTGTTGCTTCTTGATCAATGTACAGATTGTGCAAGAGTACGATCAGGTGTTCTGGTATACCCATGCTTCTTAATGTGGCCCAGAGTTTCTCATGGCTTACACAGTCAAAAGCTTTGAAGGACGGTCATATGTGGTCCACCAAGGTATCACTTGTTTTCTTAAAAAGGGTAAAGAAAATTCATCCCTCTGTGATCCCACAGTAGGATTTGAATTTAATGCTGAATGCACTGGTGGGTGCACCTTTCAACATAGGGTGCCTCATATCCTTGCATCAGCTCTGGTTAAGAGACATAGGGGTATGTTTACTAAGCAGTCTTAACGTGCGCCCGGCGATAGTGTGCAGGCTGCCATAAAAGGAGTGGGTGTGTCGGTCTTAACATAGCAAAACGGGATTTTCGTGCGATAACGTGCGCTGAGCACATTATCGGGCGAGAAGCCGCTAAGCACGTTAACGCGTGGTAATCTTAAGTAGGCGTGCTGACATCTAAACACAGAAACAGAGGTGTAGCACAATGGTTAATACACTGACCGATGGTACCGGGGACATGAGTTCGATCCCCCAGTGTGCCTAATGAACAAGGCTGGCTGAGGCATCTCCCTTTATGTTTAAGTAGTGCTTTTTGAGGCATTGTAGTATTATTTTAATTAGTGCTGCCAGCAAACACACCCTCACAGTGGCGTAACCTAAGGTGCCGCATAAGGCACCCTATAAGGCACTCCAGAGGGCACATTATAAAGTGCACTGTCCGCCAAGGCACCCTACAATGTCCCCTATAGGACACCTTATAAGGCACCAGTACTCTGAGGGTGTTTTTGCTGGCAGCACTAATGTACATTAAAAATAGACAATGCCTCAGACAGCCCTATCAAATAACCCCACTGTGGGCTAGAACCCATGACCTCTGGCTCCACAGTCAGTGAAGTAACCAGTGGGCTACAGCTCTACAGCTGCTAACAAAGCCCTGGCTGGCTACAGAAGGACTGCACGTCACCACACAGTCTGCTGTGGCTACCAGGATAGGGGCAACCCACCCGTACCCATGATGCACAGCACATGCATATCAGCAGTCTACAGATGATCACAAGATGGGGTATGCACCCCACAGCACCTCAGCCTGGTAGGGGGTGCCGACGGTGTGTGTTAGTGGCACAGAGTAGTTACAGACCATCACATTGTGTGGGTATTGTGCTCACCCTGAGGATGAGATGGGGCGGCCAGCACCAGGTCTGCAGCACCTTCAATGGCTGAAATAGGCCATATCGCAGATACCCTTCAGTGCTAGTGTGTGTGATAGGTAGTTCCTGCAAACACACCTAGGATACATTAGTGTCTATCTGAAGTTGTCAATCAGGTCTGGCCCTTATGGGCTATGATGCACCCAGAATAGTGCATATTCTGTCTTCGTGCCATGGTAACATGATGTAAGTGACGGGGGGTTTTGTACCCATAGGCAGATTATGTACCACCACCCAACCCACCCTCTGTGGCTCAGGGTAGGAGACAGGATTCCCCCACCAACAGATCCACATTCTACCTCCCTGCAACGGTGGCAGTAGAGGGGGCCATCAATCCCAGTCGTGCTGGGGAACAGACACCCTACAGGGCAGCCAATGCAGAACTGTACACATCCCTAAGGCAATGGCAGGAAGACAGTAGGCTTGGAAATGCTCAGCTGCCCCCACCACCATCTGACATTCACCAGCAGCAAGCACGGTGAGTCACCAGCCGCTGCACCCTGCAAGGTGTTCCAGCCATACACATATAACTGCAGACAGTCTGCTAGCTAGTCCACAGTGCATGATCCTGGAAGAGATGTGTGCACCCAAAAGCTGGGATGTGAGCACACCCACCAAGCAGATAAGTCAGTGATTAGGCTCCAGAGAAGATAACCCATATATTTCACTGAAGAGAAATACAATATAGCACTATGGGGGAGCCTAGCCATGCCGTGGTCACTGCTCAGTCAGGGTGAGAGTGACCTCCCAGCAGGAGATGCTGTGGCCACCCTATCGGTGCAGGTCGTGGCCAGGCACTACAATGTCCGAGCCATTGCCCTATGCCCTGTACTGATGCATCCAGGCCAGGCCACCCTGTCCAGGCTATACCCACAGTACCTTGCTCCTCATTATGCACATTGGCAGGCCAATACTGGCAACCGTGCTAGCAGTGTGGGCCGAGGAAGGTGTTAGCAGCCACCACACACTGGATAGACAGACACACACTCCCTACACCTATGCCAGCATTGTACAACTATAGAGGTGTTTGGCAGCCCTGGCCACTGCACCAGTCCTGGACACAGTGCAGGCATGGCTATGGTACGCAATACTGTTGGGGTCACTCCCCAGGGTGGTAAACACTGTCAGACACCAGACCTGAAGCACACTCCACAGACATCAGAAAGGTTGCTATGATGCAGCTCAATCAGCAAATTGTGCTTAACTTAGGAATTGCTATCTGCCAGTAATCATAGCAACCTTTTGATAGCTGTGTACCGTATTCCCAGGTTTAGGGTGGCATTGCTAAGGTATGCAAGTGCTAGTATTGGGAGATGCACGCAGGGCCCATCATCCTGCCTCTCCAGGAGGCATTGGATAATGGAGCCTGTGGGTGCGGGTGTGTCTGCCCCTGTTGGCTGCTGCCTTAGGGCAGAGGTGCCCAACTCCAGTCCTGGTGGGCCAAACACTGTTCGGGTTTTCATGCTGTCCCTAATGAATATGCATGAGATACATCTGCATGGGGGCGGCGCATAGAAATGCAGCACAGCCATATTTATTAGAGGCAGCATGGAACCTGAATGGTGTTTGGCCTTCCAGGACTGCATTTGGGAGACTCTGCTCTAGGTAATGTGCATGTTTATGGTGTCTGTGCTCTGTAGGGTAAAATGTAGGTGTTTTGGGCATGTTTACGTCATCTGCAATAAAGGTTCGGTCTGTATTAGCACGTTTTAGTAGTGGGTAAAATATGGGGACTTGGGTTGGCAGGAACCACAGCTGGGACTTGAACCTGTGACCTTCTGCTCCTGAACACACTGGCTGTGTGCACTGCACCACCATGTTGCCACAGAGACAGTGCATTTCCTGGGGATACCATGACTGTTTGTTAGACAGGGCCTGTCTGTTGCAGTGCATGGCACCCACCTACACAGGGCTAGGCCATGGTCTGCTGTGGGCAGCAGCCACTGGCCCCTCCACCACCAGTACCCCTCTGCCACCATGCTGACATGCCCTTCTGCTGGTGGTGCTGGTGGTGCGCGATCTCAGGCCATCCAGTGTGCGGGTAGGCAGCTGCCTATGGTGCAGGTTCTGGGGTAGGGGTGCCTGCATAGCTGTCCACGCTTCCCCCCAGCGCCGCCTGCCAATGTTCTGTGCCCTTGGGGGTACCTGCTGGGTACTATACCCTGTGACACTGTGGGAGACGCACTTGTGCCCATGTTGGGCCCTCATCAGTTGTTGTCTGGCTGCTCTACTGTTACAGCATTCCCATGTGCCACCTAGGCATCACCCTAGTCCGCACTGTGGCCCAGCTGCACCACAGCATGTGCCGCCTGCAGCCCTCTGTGTCCCCTTTTCCAGCATCTGTCCAGTTGCCCGTTCCGACATGCCCGCCCTGCTGTTGCGGAACATGTGCACGCCATAGGAAACCTGTCCAATGGAGAGGGAAAACCCTGATCAGCGCACTTTCACTGTGGGCTCATTCACCTTGTATGAGGACGGAGCATAGACCCTTCCAAAATTCATATCTTTTTTTTTTGGAGCTTTCTTGGGAGTGTTTTTTGATGTTTCCCATTAATATCACTATTGGCCAGCTTGGTTATGTGTTTTTTCCATTTTGTTCAGGTCATTTTCAATGTTTATTTGCCCTTTTGTTCCGTGCACATGTGTCACACTTTTGTAGGTTTCTCTGGTTTTGCTGTACATTGCTGATGGAAATGGTTTCTTTTCCCTTTAAATCTGCTCTAACGCGAGGGTTTCGCTGGCGTTAATTTTCAGCCCCGGATTCCACGGCGTTAGTGTGCAGGGAGCCTCTCCCCTCCCACTCTCCGCCCATTGACCCTCTCTCTCCGCCCCTGGGGAGCCTTCCTCCGCCCTCTGGGAGCCTTTCTCCACCCTCAGCGCTCATGTGCGCCGCTGCGCACGTTATCGCGTGCTAAGGTACCTTAGCACCCGGTAATGCGCACGTTAAGACTGCTTAGTAAACATACCCCATAATGTCTGGTCTTTATGCTCATTTGACTAGAGATCAGGCAGCCTTCTGGGCTTAGGTATTCCACCAGGTGAATTTGCAAGGTGGTCACTTGGTCGTCTTTGCATTCCATTGTGAAGCATTATTTGTTTGGATGTACAGGCTAGGGAGAACTCTGCCTTTGGAAGTGTAGTGCCAGAAGGGGCATTATCTTTCTCCTACCTCGGGGTCTAAGCTTTGGTATGTCCTAGTTGTCTGGACTGGTCTGGTCTAGCAAGATAAAAAGAGAGGAGAAATTTGTTACTACTTAATAAGTTCCTTTCTTTGAGTCCTAATAGACCACACACACACACACACTTACACACTTCCCGGAAAACTGTTACTTCCCGGAAAACTGAGGGAGGAGTAGCCTAGTGGTTGGGGCACGGTACTTCAGGCCGGAAGGTCGGGGGTTCAAATCCCACTAGAGGACAGCAACCTTGGGCCGGAAGGACTGGGGTTTCTAGTCCCACAGATGCTCCTTGTGGTCTTGGGCAAGCCACTTAACCCTCCATTGCCCATGTTCCCTGTAAGTATTAGTGTATGTGTCTCATATCCCCGCGTGTTAAATGTATCCCCCAATTGTGTTGTGACCGCTTTGATTGAAGGATAAGGCGGTATACAAAACTGTCTAAATAAAAATAAATAAATAAATACTCAGAAAGTGCTATGTAAGCCTTCTCAGATGTGTATAATAGGACACTTGTTTTGCATCCAGAATATTCAGTATATTTTGCCTTTAGTCTGTGTCTGGTTTCTATGTAATATAATTCTACTACTACTGAGCATTTGTATGTCGCTACAAGTCGTACGCAGCGCTGCACAGACAAGTAAGAGACAGTCCCTGCTCATCAGAGCTTACATTCTAGTCAAGACAAACACAGAAGGTGTAGGCAGGGATAAAGCAAGGGAAGGAAAAGGAGATCAGGAGAGTCCAGATCCAAAAGCAGCGGCGAAGAGGTAAGTTCTCCAGGACCAAGCAGGAAGTCAGTCCTCACATATGGGTGACGTTGGCGCCGACGGAGCCCTCGCGGAGCAATTTCCCCAGCTTTCAAAGAAAGCCTTTGGGAATTGCAGCGCGCATGTGCGATCCCCTTCCCGCCCAAGGGTGCCATCTTGCTCAGTCTTCTTTTTTCCGCGGAGCCCTACAGACGCTGTTTGTGATCGCCGCAGAAAAAGTTGATTTTATTTTCTATTCTTTTCTCGGTTCGACGCCGGATCCTTTTCCCGCCCGGACCCGCTACGCCGGTATCGGGTCTGTTCTTTATTTCTTGTTTTTTTGTCCTTCGTGACAAGCGTTCGTGCCATTTTCTTTTTCACTGGCAGCCCTGTCTTTTGACCTCGCAGGGGCCCTTTTTCCCCCGATGGCTGCCAGCGGGTTTAAAAAGTGTGATCGGTGTAAGAAACTTATGTCTCTTACCGACACACACGACTGCTGCCTCCGCTGCCTCGGACCCGATCATGACCCGAAGATCTGTGGTCCGTCTGGCAAGATGTCCTCAAAAGCGTTGAGGAGTCGGCAGCATCAAAGAGAACGAATCTTCTCTGACTCCGCGTCTGGCCGGGCCCGGACCTCGTCAGAGGCTTCGACGTCCCAGGACTCCGGTCCTGAGCATCGTCGGAGTTCCTCTGAGCGGGGGTCTCCTGCCCGGGAACATCATCGGAAGAAGAAACCCGTGAGGGCGGCATTGGTGGACGCTCCTGGTTCCTCGAGGGCCAGGTCACATAGCCCCGATAGCTGTCCCGGGTCCTCGGAGTCGGAGAGGCCTTCGAAACATCCTCGTCTTGAGATGGAGTCTCCTGGACACGTGAGTACTGTAGTCCTCGTGGACTCACCTCCGAAGGAGCCGACGTCGGGGGCTGCTGGGTCTCCTGAGCTCGGACTCAGGTTGACGGACTTGGAGAGCAGTTTAGCTGCCTTCATGGAGCAGCAGCGGGCATTGATCGCTGGCCTCGCTGGTGCATCTGCCCCGGCCACCGGGACGTCGACGTCCAAGTCGACCCCGGAGACCGAGCCGATCCTCGAGTCCATGCGAGCTCGAGTTGATCCTCGGTCACGGTCTCCCTCGGCCTCCCGTTCGGGACCGAGGTCGTCGATGCCGAAACCCTCGGCGTCGGGGTGGAGGGCATCGGTGCCCGCCCGACCGGAGCTGCTCGATTCCTCCTCCGAGGAGTCAGCCTGGGAAACGGAGGACGAAGAGTCACCTGGTACTTTTCGGACTCGATGCGTCCCATCAGACTCACCCGAGTCCGAACCTCGGAGACGGTCCCCCCCGGAGGACACCCGGTTCTCGGACTTCGTGCGGAATATGGCCAAGGCCTTGGCATTCCCCGCGGATCCCGAGGAGGAGCCTCGAGCCGAAGAGCTCGATGCCCTCCAGTATGACTCTCCCCCGAAGGAGACCTTTACTGTACCGGTTCCTCCGATGCTGGAGCGACTTCTCTTCTGTATGTGGGAGAGCCCGGCATCGGCGCCGGTGTTAAGCAAGTGGGTCAATTCCATTTATCGAGTCCGCAAGAGCCCCGGGTTCCAAAAGGCACAACTACCGCACCATTCCATGGTGGTGGAATCGGCCATGCATCGACTCAAGAGTCAGAAGATGCACTCCTCGGTGCCTCCCGGCCGGGAGGCCCGGAACCTGGATGCCCTCGGTAGGAAGTGCTTCCAGGGCTCTATGCTTGCTTGTCGAGTCCAGACCTACCAGCTCTATATGGGCATGTATCTCCGAGACCTGGCAAAAGAAATTGCCGGGTTCTCTGCTGGTCTCTCCGAGGAACCTTTGCAGAGGTTCCAAGCCTTGTCCACTGGTATTCGAGAGTGCTCGAAGATTATCTCTCGAGCAGCCTACGATGGCTTCGAAGCATCGGCTCGAGTAGCCGGAGCCGGCATCGGTGCCCGCCGACAGGCTTGGCTTCAGTCATCCGACCTCGAGCCATGGGTACAGGACAAGTTGGTCGATGTCCCCTGCAGAGGTGAAAACCTCTTTGGCAAGCCCATGGCTGAAAAGGCTGCACAGATCGAGACCGAGACTCTGACCAGGACTAGACTGTCCAGAAAAACCTCTGCCCCTTCTCAGACGAAGAAGGGCTCGGGGAAAAAGCCCTTTTACCCGAGGAAGGCAGCTGCCTATAAACAGTACCCTCATTATCAGGCCTCAGCAGCTCCCCAAAAGGGTCAGCAGGCCAAGGGACGGGGTAATGGGTCCCGTAGGCAGCAGGCCCCCAAGCCCACAACACCGGCCCCTGCTCAGCAGGGTGGGGGTTTTTGACTCCATCAGCATAGCCTCTTCCCCTCCGCTGGTTTCTCTCAGCACAGGAGGCCGGCTGGTCCACTTTGCCCACAGGTGGTCAGCCATCACATCAGATACCTGGGTGCTTCATATAGTTCAGAAAGGCTATCTTCTACACTTTCACCAAGTACCTCCCTCCTACTTTCCAGGGGAGCCTCCAAGACTCCCTCTGCACAGGGACTTACTCCTTCAGGAGTTAACAAGTCTTCTTCAGGAACAGGCTGTGGAACCGGTGCCCCACCACCTGAGGGGTCAAGGCTTTTATTCCAGGTACTTTCTGATACCAAAACGAACATGAGGCCTCAGACCCATCCTGGACTTGCAAAACCTCAACAAGTTCCTGGCAAGGGAAAAGTTCAAGATGCTTACCCTTGGAATCCTGCTGGCTATGCTCCTTAGATCTGAAGGATGCCTATACTCACATCCTTATTCATCCAGACCACAGACAATATCTCAGGTTTGTTGTGGGAGGAAATCATTACCAGTACAGAGTACTGCCCTTTGGCCTATCCTCCGCCCCCAGGGTGTTCACCAAATGCCTGGCAGTGGTGGCGGCCTATCTAAGACTTCAAGGCCTTTTTGTGTTTCCATACCTGGACGACTGGCTCATCAGGGCCCAGTCTTCCCAAGAGGTCACTCAGGCCACTCATCGCACTGTGACTCTGCTCCAGCACTTGGGCTTTGTCATAAACTTCGCAAAGTCCACTTTGCTCCCCTCTCAAAATCTCAAATTCATCAGCACAAGGTTGAGCACACTTCAGGCGCGGGCCTTCCTGCCTCTAGACAGAGCACACAGGCTCATGGATCTCGCCAGCCACTTTCACAACAATTCCCTGGTCTCTGCCAGGCAATTTCTGAGACTGCTCAGCCATATGGCTTCCACAGACAATGTGACCCCCAATGCCCGCCTGAACATGCGACCTGCTCAGTGGTGCCTTCGCACTCAATGGCATCAGGCCACGGGGAGCCTGGCGGACTCAGTACAGGTATCCGACCTGCTGGTCTCTTCTCTGCGGTGGTGGCTTTATCTGCCAAACCTGCTGCTGGGAGTGGATTTTCAATCTCCTCCGCCTTCTCAGGTTCTAACGACCGATACTTCTCTCCTGGGTTTGGGAGCACATTGCCAAGGGACATGTACTCAAGGCCTCTGGATTCCTTGGGAGTCTGCTCAGCAGATAAACTTCCTGGAGCTCAGAGCCATCCGCCTAGCTCTGAGAGCCTTCTCCCACCTCCCTTCTCACCAGTCTGTGCTGGTCCAGACGGACAATCAAGTTGCAATGTTCTACGTGAACAAACAAGGAGGAACAGGCTCCTTCTTTCTCTGTCAGGAGGCACAAAAACTGTGCTCTTGGGCCGTCCACCACGGCATCCTCCTCAAAGCTGTCTATCTCCCAGGTCAGGAAAATTACCTGGCAGACAAGCTAAGCAGTATCCTCCAACCACACGAGTGGAGATTGGATCCGTTGGTGGTTCAGCAGATCTTTCTCAAGTGGGGCCTCCCCACCATGGATCTGTTTGCCAGTCCTCTGAACCGGCAACTTCCCAGATTCTGCTCTCGACAACCGCATCCTCTCAGAGTAGCGGCGGATGCTTTTCTGATTCCATGGTCCACAGGCCTCTTGTATGCCTTTCCTCCCATGCCACTGGTGTCTCGCACGCTCTTCAAGGTTCTCAGAGACAGAGCCTCGATGATCCTAGTAGCTCCCCGGTGGCCGAGACAGCCCTGGTTCCCGCTTCTGATGCAGCTGGCGGTGGACACTCCTCTTCCTCTGGGGTTTCAACCCGATCTCCTGTCACAGGATCAGGGGACTCTCCTACACCCCAAACTCCGGTCCCTTCATCTGATGGCCTGGCTGCTGAAAGGGTAGTCCTTGCTCCCCTCCTACTGCCTCGGGAGGTGGAAGAGGTCGTCTTGGCCTCCAGGCGGCCCTCCACCCGGAAGTCCTACGCTCTTAAGTGGCGTAGGTTCTCCGTATGGTGTGCTCAGCAGTCTGAGAATCCCTTCTTCTGCTTGGTGGCTGTGGTCTTGCAATATTTGCTTTACCTTTCCAATCTGGGCCTTAAGTCCAACTCTGTCAGAGTCCACCTCAGTGCTCTCTCTGTGCATCACGCACCGGTGGATGGCAGGCCTCTTTCCAACCACCCTTTGGTGGCTCGTTTTCTCCGAGGCCTCCTTCTCCTTAAGTCTCCTTTGCACCCACCAGCCCCTGAATGGGATCTGAATGTTGTCTTGCAGCGGATTACCTGTCTGTCCTTTGAACCTATGGCTACCTGCCCTCTTCGTTTTCTTTCCTGGAAAACCTTGTTTTTGGTAGCCCTTACCTCTGCTAGGCGCGTTAGTGAACTGCAGGCCCTAGTGTCTGATCCTCCATACACTAGGTTCTACAGGAATAGGGTAGTCTTATGGACTCACCCTAAGTTTCTTCCAAAAGTGGTTTCTCCTTTTCATGTCAACTAGGAGATGGTTCTTCCGACCTTCTTTCCCAGGCCGCACGCCAGCCGGTCTGAAATGGTCTTGCATACCCTGGACTGTAGGAGGGCCTTATCCTTCTACCTTGACCGTACGGGGGAGCATAGAAGGGCTGTTCAGCTCTTCGTTTCTTTTGACCCCAATATGTTGGGGCTACCTGTCTCCAAGCGTACTTTGTCCATATGGGTTGCTGACTGTATCGCTTGGGCTTATGGGGCAGCCGGCCTCTCGTTGGAGGGTCGTGTCATGGCTCATAGTGTTAGGGCGAAGGCTGCATCAGTGGCTCATCTCCACTCTGTTCCGTTGGCAAACATTTGCCGGGCCGCTACTTGGTCTTCAACCAGACTTTTGCGGCCCATTACTGCCTGGAGAGGGAGTCCTGCAGGGACAGTGCTTTCGGTCAGGCAGTCCTCCTTAATCTCTTTGAGGTTTAGGCAACTCCTACCCTCCGGCCCTGGTGTTGGGCTACCGGTCGGGGGCGTTTTCAGAGAAGATTCCTTCCTTCTGTACTACTGAGCTAGAGGGAGCTCATTTTTCCACTTGAGGTCTCCGGTAGCCTTAAGCTAGGGAGTCCCATATGTGAGGACTGACTTCCTGCTTGGTCCTGGAGAAAGAGTAGTTACTCACCTGTAACAGGTGTTCTCCAGGAGCAGCAGGAATCAGTCCTCACAACCCTCCCTCCTCCCCTTGGAGTTGCAGTCCTATCATTTCGTTTTGCTAATTTTTTTGCTGTCTTTTAGCTATGTCATCAGACTGAGCAAGATGGCACCCTTGGGCGGGAAGGGGACCGCACATGCGTGCTGCAATTCCCAAAGGCTTTCTTTGAAAGCTGGGGAAATTGCTCCGCGAGGGCTCCGTCGGCGCCGACGTCACCCATATGTGAGGACTGATTCCTGCTGCTCCTGGAGAACACCTGTTACAGGTGAGTAACTACTCTTTTTCAGCCTGGATTTGAAGAGGGATTAGGGAAGGTGCCTGGCATACAGACACCGGTAGTTTGTTCCAGGCGTATGGTGCAACAAGGTGAAAGGAGCGAAGTCTGGAGTTAGCAGTAAAGGAGAAGGGCACAGATAGGAGCAGTTTGCTGGAAGAGCGGAGTTCCCGAGGGGGGAATTAATGAATGGAGTGGAACGGGTAAACTTAGATCGATTGTTTACGTTATCAGAATATAGAAAGACTAGGGGACATGCAATGAAGCTACAGGGTAAACTATTTAAGACTAATAAAAAAAAAATATTTTTTCACTCAACATGTAATCAAACTCTGGAATTTGTTACCGGAGGATGTAGTAAAGGCTGTTATTAAGAAGGGACCCAGGATATCAATGCTTGACCCAATACAAGCATTGTGGAACCTGTGTCTTTTGGGGAAACTGCTAGGTATGTGTGACCTAGATTGGCCACTGTTGGAAACAGGATACTGGGCTTGATGGACCTTGGTCTGACCCAGTATGGCATATCTTATGTTCTTATGTTGGTTGTAAAGAGAGATAAGAGAAGAAAGGTAGTGAGGAGCCGCAGAGTGAATGCATTTATAGGTCAGCAGGATAAGTTTGAACTGGATGCGGAAACGGATAGGGAGCCAATGAAGTGACTTGAGAAGAGGAGTAATACGGGCATGACGAGGCTGGCGGAAGATTGGCCGCTCAGCAGAGTGTTGAACAGATTGAAGGGGAAAGAGATGATTCAAAGGGAGACCAGCAAGGAGTAGGTTACAGTAGTCAAGATGGGAGGTGATTAAGAAGTGGATAAGCATTTTAGTAGTGTGTTCAGAAAGGAAGGGGTGGATTTTGCTGATGTTATAGAGAAAGAAGCAGCAGGTCTTAGCTATCAGATGTATGTATGTGGAGAAAGAGAGAGAGGAGTCAAAGACAACCCCCAGATTGCAGGCTGAGGAAACAGGAAGAAGTATAGAGTTATCCACAGAGACCAAGAAAGGAGGAAGAGGAGGGGAGGTTTTAGGGGGAAGGATGAGAAGTTCAGTCTTGGCCATGTTCAATTTCAAGCGGCGGTGAGACATCCAGGCAGCAATGTCAGAAAGGCAGGCTGAGATCCGGGTCTGGATTGCTGGAGAGATTTCAAGTGTAGAGAGGTAGATCTGGGGGAAGTCATCATACAGGTGGTACTGAAAGCAATGGGAAGAGATAAGCACACCAAGGGACTGGGTATAGAGAGAGAAGAGGAGCGTACCCAGGACAGATCCTTGGGGTACACCATCTGGAAGCGGGGTAGCAGAGGAGGAGAAGCCACCAGAACACACACACAAAGAGTGATGGGAGAGATAGGAGGAGAACCAGGATAGTACAGAGCCCCTAAAACCAAGTGAGGACAGGGTATCGAGGCGAAGGTTGTGGTCAACAGTGTCAAAATCAGCAGAGAAGTCAAGAAGGATGAGGACAGAGTAAAGGCCATTGGATTTTGCCAGGAACAAGTTGCTGGAGACTTTGGCAAGAGCCGTTTCAGTAGAGTGTAAAGGATGAAAGCCAGACTGTAAGGGATCCAGGAGGGCATGAGAGGAGAGGAAATCGAGGCAGCAGCAGTGAACCGCACGTTCAAGTAGTTTAGAAATGAAGGGAAGGAGAGAGATGGGTCGATAGTTAGAAGGACAGGTAGGATCAAGTGAGGGTTTCTTGAGGAAAGGTGTGACCACAGCATGCTTTGAAGTCTGCAGGGACTATTGCAGTGGAGAGTGATGGGTTGAGAATATGAGAGATGGAAGGGACAATGGTGGAGGAGATGGGACTTAGAAAACGGGTGGGGATAGGATCAGAGGAGCAGGTGGTGAGTTTGGAGGAAGAAAGAAGGTGTGCAGTTTCCTCTTCAGAGATCACAGGAAAGGAAGAGAGGGTAGCAGAGGTAGGGAGGGGGGGGGGGGAGAGGAAGTAATTGACTTTGTGGGGAATTGGAGGGTGATCTTGTGGATTTTGTCATGGAAATAGTCAGCCAGGGTTTGGGCAGAAAGGGAGGGAGGGATCAGAGGCGGAGGCACCTTGAGGAGAGAGCTGAGACTTGTAAAGAGATGGCGAGGATCAGAGGCAAGAGAGTTAGTCAGATGGACATAGTAGCCTTGTTTGGCAAGAGCTATGGCTGACTGGAAAGAGACAAACATGAATTTGAAGTGTAGAAAATCTGCAGGGGAGCGGGATTTGAGCCAAGCATGCTCACCACGGCACAGGAACGTAGATAGCGGGTAGTGGATGAAAGCCAGGGCTGGGGTGCAAAACGTCTCACAGGACATGGCATGGGTGGAGTGAGAGCGTCCAGAGCCAAGGAGAGTGCAGCATTATAGGAAGTTACTGCCTCGTCAACAGACTTGGATGACTTAGTGGCAGAAAGAGATGAAGAAATAGTGGAAGAGAGAGTCAAGGTATCAATAGCAAGAAGATTTCTAAATAGGATGTAGGAGACAGGACGAGGCTGAGGTAGCGGGTGTTGAAGATTAAAGCTTAAAAGGTGATGGTCAGATAAGGGAAGAACTGAGCTATAGAAGTTCGAGGGTAAGCAACCAGAGAAAAATATCAGGTCCAGGCAGTGGCCATGCTGGTGAGTGGGGACAGTGGAACAAAGTTGGAGGTCAAACGAGGAGGTAAGGGAGAGGAGCTTTAAAGCATAAGTATCAGAGGGGTTATCGACATGAATGTTAAAATCCCCAAGAATAAGAGTTGGGGAAGAGGAATCCAGAAAGAAGGAAAGCCACGAGTCAAAGTCAGTGAGGAAGGTACAGTAGAAGCAGACTTGTCAGGAGGTCGATAAATAACAGCTACCCAGAGAGGAAGTGGAGTGAAAAGGTGAATGGAGTGGACTTCAAAAGAGAGAAAGGAGTGAGACTGAGGCAGTAGGAGGGGTTGGAATTGGCAAGAGGGAGAAAGTAGAAGCCCAACACCACCACCACGGCCAATGGGACGAGGCGTGTGGGAGAACTGATAGCCCCCATGGCAGAGAGCAGCAGTAGATGCGGTATCGTCTGGGAGGAGCCAGGTCTCAGTTAGGGCAAGAAGATGTAGAGCATTAGAGATAAAGGGATCATGAGTAAAAGCAAGTTTATTAGAGACAGAGTGTGCGTTCCACAAGGCACATGAGAAAGGGAGAGTGGAAGGGGAAAGGAGAGGAATATGGATAAAATTAGACATGTTGCCTGAAGATCTCTTCTCAGAGTGAGACAGAAATCTAGGGGGGCCAGGATTGGGGTTGATATCTCCGGATGAGAGAAGGAGAAGGAGTAGCAGAGTACGGGGTAGAGAGGAGACAGTACAGTGGAAACGAGGGTGAGGTTGCCTTAGAGAGAGAGGAGATGGTTGAATGAGAGGGAGAAAGCGATGAAGCTCAAGAGCTGATGATTGGTTAAAAGACAGAATGGAGGGGGAAGTGAGGATGGTAAAGGGGGGAGAAGGAGGGAAGGAGTGAAGGTGCTGGTAGGAGGGGAAACAGGGAGTATGAAGAAAAGGACAATGTGATGTGGAGCCATAGAAGAGGAACAGAGAGGGGCTATGCAGCGTATGTTATCTTACGAGCAATGAGGTAGCAATGGAATCTACAGGCTATGCAGCATATGCTATCTTTACAAGCAGTGAGGTAACAATGGATTCTACAGGCTGTGCAGCATATGTTATTTTTACAAAAAATGAAGTAGCAATGAGGTAGCAATGGATTCTACACGCTATGCAGCATATGTTATCTTTACAAGCAGTGAGGTAGCAATGGCGGCTACAGGCTGTGCAGCATATGTTATTATTACAAGCAATTAGCTTGGGCAATGCTATGCTGACAGGTTCAATGCTGCACTACTTCTTTTACAGGGATAACACCACTGAATGTTAGTATTCTGTCTCCATATGCTGCTTGGGGAGCACAACTAGTCTAGCAGGACTGGAGGAAAGGAAATTATCAGGTAAGAACCAATTTCTCCTTCCTTCCCTAAGCAACCTAAAAGTAAGTAATTTCACAGATAAATTAACTACATTATTCCATCTTTTGCTTATATTTTGAAAGGGCTCCATCAGCAGGAGAAATACCAGTTCAAGATCAACTGAAACTGCTCTTGTCCCAACCACATTGTAATTGGAACTTGCTTTTAGGAACCCTGCTCCATCATGACTGTCTTATAGCAAGAATTCTACTGAGTTGTTCAAGTAAGTATTTATACTGCTGACTGTTCTGCTTAGTTTTTCTACAAGTAGACTACTTGAGTAGAGCTGAATTTGGAATACCCGCACTAATGGATATTAATAAAGAGCCACAACCCCCTAATAGAGATGCAGTATAGAATTTGGGTAATAGGTATTACAAAGAGTTATCATCCTCTGTCTCTCCTGGTTCTATTCAGAGAGCTATTGAATGTTATTAAGTGGTGTAATAATTTTATTTCTGGTATGCAGTCTGTTCTGACTAGAGATGAGCACAGTATCCCTATAGCTTGATATACCTGTTCCCCAGACTGAAGTTGCCTCACGCAAGTCCGACCGCTGCCCGACAGTAGCTATGAGTCCGCTGTTCTTCTTCTCTCAGGTTTCAGTTGGCTCTTCTGGTCAACGCATCATCTTTGGTGTTGCAATCTGAAGTTCTTTCTGCTTGCACTCTTGTTTTATTGGGTGTTGGTGGCACCTTCATTTGAGATGGGTTTCCTGTGGCTGCTCTGCCTTGTGAGCAGTGCTCAACTCTACTGGGCTCATAGGTGTAGTTTCAGCTCTCTTTGCTTACTGTGGGAGAATGAGGAGTCATACTCTTTTAAACTCCTTTTGTGGGCATATTTACCAGGCTTAAGTTATGCCTTTACAGAAAGAACATCATGGCCCTCTATCACCCCTTCTTTGATGGTCTGAAAGTTTACATATTATGTTTCTTTAAGTGTTAGACATAGTTCTGCATTTGCTTTCCTGGTTATTTCTGTGGTTAGCTAGTTGGATTCCTGAAGAGTATGAGGCAGATATTTAGCAGAGCTCATGAGATTAGCAGTACCTGCGAATTCAGTGACATTATGCAGATAGTGCCACTGAATATTCAGCACTGGCAGATATTTGGATTCCAGCGCTTAGTATCTGGTTTCATTTTAAATGCCATGGTTGGTGTTTAAAAACCACAGGGGCTTGTTTACAAAGCCGCGGTAGTGGTTCGCGATCGCGATCGCAGCCGCGGCCCCATTGAAATCAATGGGGCCGCGGCTCCGATTACGAACGCAAACCGCTACCGCGGCTTTGTAAACAAGCCCCACAGACTGCAGGGTTTGAATACTGGCCTGTCTGTTTTTTAAGATGACATATCTGGGTTTGTTTCCACATTTAGAAACGTTAGCTGCACTTGGATTCGTGTACTTCTAAATCTACTCTGTCCCTAGGCTGTAATCCCATGACATATTCCCCCTCTCTGATCACTAATAGCACTGGAAATTGGAAGGGATCACATTAAAGTTTACATAATAACATAGTAGATGACGGCAGATAAAGACCAGCATGGTCCATCTAGTCTGCCCAGCAAGATGGCAAGAGTAGGTGCACCTGTCGCTCTCTGCAGGCAACCCCTCCCCATGTCTTTGTTTAGGGGTAAACCCACCACTCCATGTAGAACGCCCCTATTTGTTGAGACGTTATATGGTTCAGAAGTTAGATGGTACGGTTTATCTTGTTTTTATCCTATTGCTGTAAAGGGATCCACTGTGTTTGTCCCATGCCTTTTTGAATTCCATCACCGTGTTTGCCCCACCACTTCCATCGGGAGGGCATTCCAAGCATCCACCACCCTTTCAGTGAAAAAATATTTCCTGACATTGCCTTTCAATTTACCACCTTGCAGCTTCATGTTATGCCCTCTAGTTTTACAGCTTCCCCGTCTTTGGAAGAGGTTTGTTTGTTCATCATTTCTTTTTAAGTATTTAAAGGTCTGAATCATATCTCCCCTGTCCCTCCTCTCCTCCAAAGTGTACATATTTAGGTCTTCAAGTCTCTTCTCATAAGGCTTCTAATGCAGGCTCCAAATCATTTTGGTCGCTTTCCTCTGAACAGTTTCCAGTCTTTTTACATCTTTTGCAAGATACGGTCTCCAAAACTGAACGCAGTATTCCAAGTGAGGCCTCACCAGTGACTTATACAGTGGCATAAGTACCTCTTCCATTCTGCTGGTAATCCCTCTTTGTATGCAACCCAACATCCTCCTGGCTTTTGCCACCGCCTTGTCGCACTGTTTTGCCACCTTGAGATCATCCTAGATAATCACACCAAGGTCTTTCTTCTGAACCGTGCATACCAACCTCTCGCCCCCTATCGCGTACATTTCCCTTGGATTTCTGCTACCCAAGTGCATGACACTGCACTTTTTCACATTAAATCGTAGTTGCCAGGCATTAGACCAGTCTTCCAGCTTTTGTAGATCTTTCCTCATGTTAACCACTCCCTCGGGGGAGTCCACTCTGTTGCAAATTTTTGTGTCGTCTGCAAAAAGACAGACTTTTCCATTTAGTCCTTCAGCAATATCACTCACAAATACATTGAACAGTGCCGGGCCCAGGACCGAACCCTGGGGCACCCCGCTAATCACCTTCCTCTCATCCGAGTGAGCTCCATGTACAATCACCTTCTGTCGTCTGTCAGTCAACCAATTTCTAATCCAGTTTACCATCTTGGGACCCATCCCCAAGCTACTGAGTTTGTTGACAAGCCTCCTATGAGGAGCAGTATCAAAGACTTTGCTGAAATCCAGGTAGATGACATCCATCGCATGCCCCTGATCTAGTTCCTTGGTCACCCAGTCAAAGAACTCAATCAGATTTGTTTGGCAAGACCGTCCTTCGTTAAAACCATGTTGCCTCGGATCTTGCATCCTGTTGGTTTTGAGAAAGTTCACTATTCGCTCTTTCAGGAGCGCCTCCATTACTTTCCCCGCCACCGAGGTAAGGCTCACGGGCCTGTAGCTTGACACTTCTTCCCTGTCACCACTTTTGTGTAAAGGTACGACATCAGCCATTCTCCAGTCCTGAGGAACCTCTCCTGTTTCCAAGGATCTGTTGAAGACATCCTTTAACGGTCCTGCAAGAACCTCTCTGAGCTCTTTCAGTATCCTGGGATGCATCCCATCCGGTCCCATGGCTTTGTCCACTTTCAGTTTAGCAAGTTTTTCTAACACCTCGTCTTCTGTGAATGGTGTGGTATCTACTTCATTCCCATTTTTATATTTGGGAGTCACAGCTGGTCCATCTCCAGGATCTTCTTTAGTAAAAGCAGAGCAGAAGTATTTGTTTAGCAATTTAGCTTTTTCAGTGTCACTTTCCACAAGTCCTTTCCTAGTACTTTTGAGTCCTGCAATTCCAACTCTGATCTTCTTCCTTTCCCGAATATACCTGAAGAAAGTTACAATAAAATATAATCCTAATGGTGATGATAAGGCAGAAAGGGAAACAAATATGCACTGCACTTTAGTCCTGTAGGCAGAGCATATTAAACCTTAGTAAATAGCAAAGTCAGTATTTTATTTTTATCAGTGTTTCATAAAGTTAAATGTAGTGTTTCCCAAATCTTTATTCAGTATGATCTCATTTTAATATTTAAAGATTCATAAGAAAACAAAATAGCAGACCCTCACTCCCCTCCTCTCTCATCCATTCCTTCTGCCTCCACTTATTCAAAGCTTGAAAACAGCAGGGATGACAACTATAGCAGCCATCAGCAGAGGGCCCTATGTGTCGGTGTACACTCTCAGACTCCAGTACTCTGCATGGGGTTCCAGTCTAACAGAAAGCTCTCTTAGCATCAGGGGACAGAGCTTGTGAATATTTACCGATCCACAGGCCCCATGCTGATTTCCAGTACAAAGCATAGGTTACAGTGGAGGTCTAGAGGAAGGGGGAGCATCCCTTTTTCTGTGAGCCCTTCCACTGATGAAGTGACCTCATTTGGGGTCCTGGCCCACAGTTTGGGAACCAGTAGCTAAATATAAACACATAAATAATACTTAATCATACAGAGACAATATAATCAATAACATTTTGGAATCATATTTGCTTAAGAGCTGTGTTGCATGTATATAGCTTCACATTCCTTATCAACCATGCCAAACCGATCCAGACAAGTAAATTATGTCCTCCTGCCAGAGATGGACAAAATATTCAGAGCTGACTTCACTCTATTTATAAGAAGCTGGTGCTGATTTCTGCTCTCCAGTATTTCTTTGTTTCTTGCAGATCATGCAGATGTGCGTTATGCCAATAGGCTTGCTAAGTTGCAGGGCAGTGGTCTCCAGGCCATCCTCCTTTGGTGGATCAGGACCACATGGCAGCAGTTTGCAGGCTGATTCCCCTTGTAGATCAGGGACTGTAAGTGTGCTTCCAGGGCTCTGGCATCCAATTGAGCAGGATCCAAGGACTTGGCCTTCTCCTGCTTCTGGTAGAGAAGGTGCTAGTGTTCTCCTAGGGCTTCTGCCTACAGTACTCCTCCTCCTTCACCAATTAAGAAGTAGAGAGTAGGACAGGATAAGGAGGGCCAGATCCTAGTTCTACCACCATTTCTCTTTCTCCCTCCCCCCAACCTTCCTAAGAACATAAGATATGCTATACTGGGTCAGACCAAGGTCCATCAAGCCCAGTATTCTTTTTCCAACAGTGGCTAATCTAGGTCACAAGTACCTAGCAGTTTCCCCAAAAGACACAGCTTCCACAATGCTTGTATTGGGGCAAGCAGTGGATATCCTAGGCCCCCTTTAATAATGGTTTATGGACCTTACCTCCAGGAACTTGTCCAAACCTTTTTTAAACCCGGCTACACTGATAGCTTTTAATACATCCTCTGGTAACGCATTCCAGAGTTTGATTACATGTTGCGTGAAAAACTATTTAAGTCTTAAATAGGTTAAAAATGTAGCTTCATTGCATGTCCCTTAGTCTTTGTATATTTTGATGGCGTAAACTACCTACCTTTACCCGTTCCACTCCATTCATTAATATCTCCAGGAACAAGCAGGAATGTAGTCTTCACATATGGTATCGTCGGTACCGACGGAGCCTGCGCGGGAATGCTCCCCAGCATCCAATTAGAAAGCTTTTGGGAGCATCCCACAGCGCCTGCATGCTGCCTTCTCGCCTTTCCCAACTGCCTCTCTCCAGTTCTTCATTTTCCGTGGAACCAGCAGGTCGTTTTTCCTGTCACCGCAGAAATTATCCCATCTTTTTCATTCTTTTTTGTGGTAGCGTCTGCCTTCCTCGACGCTATACCGGTACCGCCGGTTCTTTCTTAAAAAAAATATATATAATCTTTTCTCTGGACTTTCCAGTCTTTTTTCCATCAGGTGCCATTTTGGGCACTAGGCTCAACTTTTCCTTCAGAATGGAAAAACCCACCTCGGGTTTTAAAAAGTGTTCTAAGTGTGGCGGTACCATCTCCGTCACTGACACTCATGAGTGGTGCCTTAAATGTTTAGGTCCTGACCACGCCATCTCACCACGCCACGCCTGTGGGATGATGTCGAAGAGGGGTCGGCAAAACCGAGCTGCTAAGCTTAGCACCCTTTTTTCCTCTGATGCAGCATCCGTGGCATCGACGTCTTCCAGGGCTTCGTCTTCCTCCCATGGATCTCAGGTAATCAAACATAAATCTGGCCGGTACTCAAAGGGTATATCTCCTTCCAAGCATCGAGATGCCTCTGGCGTTGCCCTTGAGGGACTTGTACCAGTAAAATTGCCCCGGCGGGAGGCTTCGGCTTCCAAAGCACTATCGGGGCTCCAGGATGTTCTCGAGGCCTCAACCTCGGCAGAACTACTGGTGCCATGCTCTGGGGTACTGGCCGCTTCGTCCAGTACCGACACCCAGGCATCGGCAGCGTCAATAGACCAGAGGTACTTCGCTATTGAACGCAGTCTGGCGGCTCTCCTTGCGGCCTCGGTGCCTTCGGGACCGCTTTAGACGGTTCAACCGGTATCAACACCGGTTCCGGCACTGATATTGGTACCGGTACCGCCAGCATCGACATCGGCTACTGTGTTGCCCACACCGAGTCATGCTGTTTCCTCCGGTATCGACAGGCCGGTACCGGACCCCTTCGGTACCGACTTCGATTGGTACCAGTATCGTGATTTGCAAGAGCACCAGGACAGGAGATATTTTGAATCCTTTGATGACTCTGAGGATTCTGACAGCTCTGTTGGTACCGGAATACTTCTCTCTGAAGAGCCTTCCTCTCCTAAATGTAGGATGTCTCCTCCAGAGGATATATCCTTTCAGGATTTCATTCGGGAGGTAGCTAGAGGTCTTTCCATCACAGTGGCTCCTGAAACAGCGCCCAGAGCAAAGGAATTGGAGATTTTACAATATCCTAAAGCTCCCAAAGAGGCAGCTACTTTGCCTATTCATGAGATCTTGCATGATCTCATGCTAAGAATGTGGGAAACACCTCTTACCACCTCTTCTCATTCTCGTAGGCTCGATACCATGTATCGAGTACCTCCTTGTCCTGGGTTTCAGAAAACCCAGTTACCACACCACTCCATGGTAGTGGAATCAGCTATGAGAAGGATCAAGAGTGCAAAAAGACATGCATCAAATCTGCCAGGACGTGAGTGTAGGTAGGACCCTTGATGCCTTTGGGTGTCGAACCTTCCAGGCCTCTATGCTTTCTGCCAGGATTAGTTCCTACATTTTATATATGGGAATGTTTCTTAAGGAGGTTACTGGAGATCTAGAGCTTATGAGCCCTCTCCTCCCTGATGATAAGAGGCAAGATTATCTTTCACTTGTCAAACATGCCCAAGATGTTTCCAAGTTTGTTAATCGTGCAGCTTTTGACTGCTTTGAGTGCATAAGTAGAACCTCTGCCATTGCCATAGGTGCTGGTAGGATTGCCTGGCTCCAGGCATCTGACTTAGAACTCTGGGTACAGGACAAACTGGGGAATATCCCTTGCACAGGCGAAAATCTCTTTGGCAAAAATTGGCAAGAGAAAGCTAATGTGCTGGATGCTGATAACACCACTTTGGATAGACTATCCAAGGCTACAGCTGATCCTGCAAGGAGAAAATCCTACAAGAAACCATTCTTCTCTAAAAAGAAGAGGTTTTACCCCTCCTATACCCAGCAGGGGCATTCTGCAGGTCAGTCTGCCCAAAAGGGACAGCAGCCACCAAAACAAAGAAAAGCAAAGTCTGCTAAGCCTCAACCGACTCAGCAGACTCAGCCTCCACAGGGGCTTTGACTCCCATCTAGAGAGCTTGGCCTTCCTGGCCCTCAACGGGCCAGAGCCCTCCACCATTCCAGGAAGGTTGTGTCATTTTGCTCCCAGATGGGAGCAGATAACAGCAGAAGAATGGACTCTCTCCATTGTAAAGGAGGGGTACAAGCTTCATTTCCTCAACATGCCCCCTCCTACAGTTGTAAGACTGTTCATTTCTCAGACTTCACTCGAAAATCAGTTGGGTCAAGAGGTCAATTTACTTCTTGCCCATGGGGCAATAGAAGACTTACCATTTCCCAACAGGGTATAGGGTTTTACTCCCCCTATTTCCTTATTCCAAAGAAAACAGGGGGACACAAACCCATTTTAGACCTCAGAGAATTGAACAAATTCCTGTTCAAGGAGAAGTTCAAGATGATTTCTCTAGGAACTCTTCTGCCATACCTTCAGAGTCAGGATTGGCTTTGTTCTCTAGATCTCAAGGATGCGTACACCCATGTTCTCATCCATCCAACTCACCGAAGATTCCTTCAGTTTCTATTTCAGGGGAAGCACTACCAGTACAGGATTCTTCCTTTTGGCCTGGCCTTAGCACCAAGGGTGTTTACAAAATGCATGGCTGTAGTGGCAGCATTTCTTCGCACTGTAGGAATATTCATCTTCCCCTACTTAGACGACTGGCTCATTCGAGCCCCATCAGAGTCAGAGGCCAGAATTTCCCTAGCTTGCACAATGCGTATACTGCAGTATTTGGGCCTGGTCATAAACATCCCAAAATCCAACCTAACTCCCACTCAATCTCTAGAGTTTATAGGAGCTATGCTGGATACCAGGAAAGCAAGGGCCTATCTTCCACAGCCCCGCTGCCTTCGCATTGTGCAGTTAGCTTTCCAAGCAGTGTTAAAAACTTATCTAACTGCTCAGGAAATGTTACAATTGCTAGGCCACATAGCATCTACCGTGCATGTGGTTTCCTATGCTCGCCTCCATATGAAAGCAGCCCAATGGACTCTATCCACTCAGTGGACTCAAGCATCAGGCTGCCTATCAGACAAAATAGCAAACTCAAGTCACCTTATTTTGTCCCTACAATGGTGGCAGTCAACCCAAAACCTGCTGGTGGGGTCCCCTTTCCAACAGCCCCCACCCCAGGTCACTCTAACAACAGATGCCTCACAGGTGGGTTGGGGAGCTCACCTGGAAGATCTCTCTACCCAAGGCTCCTGGACTCCACAGGAGACCCATCTACACATCAATCTCTTGGAGCTCAGAGCAATCTTCCTTGCTCTTCGAGTGTTCCACTCGCAACTGAGCTACAAGACAGTCCTAATTCAGATGGACAATCAAGTAGCTATGTTCTATCTGAACAAGCAGGGAGGAACATGCTCTCTGTTGCTTTGCAGCGAAACTTTGCGACTATGGGCCCTCACCAGAGAGCATCAGATTCATCTCCTTGCGGTGTATCTGCCGGGCATTCAAAACTCCTGGGCAGACAGACTCAGTCGAGTTCTGCTTCCACACGAGTGGTCTCTTCGTGCAGACCAGGTAGCAAAGATTTTTCAAATTTGGGGAACTCCGGACATAGACCTCTTTGCAAGTCCGTTGAATGCCAAACTTCCACGATTCTGTTCCAGAATTCCGGCTCAGGGTTCTCAGGCCAGGGATGCTTTCCTCCTCCATTGGGGTCAGGACTTCCTATATGCCTTTCCACCCATTCCCCTAATCCCCAAAACCCTATTCAAGCTTCAGAGAGACAGAGGCCATATGATTCTCATAGCTCCTCATTGGCCATGGCAGGTGTGGTACCCTCTGCTCCTACATCTCTCTCAAGCTCCATCTCTGGAGTTAGGATCTACTCCATATCTCCTGTCTCAAGAGGACGGGATGTTGTGGCATCCCGATCCCCACTCTCTGCATCTCAGGGCCTGGTTGCTGAGGGCCTAGACCTTCATGGTCTTAACCTGCCTCAACAAGTAAAGGATATCCTTTGTGCTTCTAGAAAGCCTTCCACAAGACGCTCTTATGCTTTAAGTGGAAAAGGTTTCCATTATGGTGTTCACAGAAGGGTCTTGACCCCCTGGCGATACCTCTGGAATCATTATTGGAATATCTCTTTCATTTATCTAATGCAGGGCTTAAGACTAACTCAGTACGAGTCTATTTAAGTGCTAGTTCAGCTTCTTTCAAGCCTTTAAATGGACAACCTATTTCCTCTCATCCTCTCATAGCGAGATTTATGACGGGCCTCCTTCTAACTAAGCCTCCCATTAGGCCACCACCGGTAGCATGGGACCTAAATCTGGTTTTTGGACAGCTCATGAAGCCGCCTTTTGAACCTCTAGCTACTACCTCCTTGAAATTCCTTTCCTGGAAGGTTGTCTTTCTCATTGCAATCACATCAGCACGTCGCATTAGTGAGTTGCAAGCATTAGTGGCTGATCCTCCTTATATGAGGTTCCATCATGATAAGGTAGTCCTAAGGACTCATCCACACTTTATGCCAAAGGTGGTCTCACCTTTTCATTTAAACCAATCAGTTTACCTGCCTGTATTTTTTTCAAGACCTCATGCTTCAAATGCAGAAAGGAATATTCATACTTTGGACTGTAAAAGAGCACTTGCTTTTTACTTACAAAGGACACAGCGACATAGAAAGTCCTCTCAACTCTTTGTTGCTTTTGATCCTTCTCATTTGGGACTTCCAGTCTCCAAGAGAACATTGTCCAATTGGATTGCACAGTGTATTTCTTTTACCTATCAGAGTAAAAACCTTTCTCTGGAAGGCCATGTCACAGCTCACAATGTGAGAGCCATGGCAGCCTCAATGGCTCATCTACACTCTGTGTCTATTGACGACATCTGTCGAGCAGCTACTTGGGCCTCGGTTCATACCTTCACAGCCCATTACTGCTTAGACAAGGACTCCCGCCGGAATGCCTTGTTTGGTCAGGCTGTTCTACGACACCTGTTCCATACTTAATCAACTCCTACCCACCATTCCTGGTAGGATGCCAGAGATCCATGGGGGGAAGTGGAGCCCTTTCACAGGGGCACACAACTTCTGGGGTCTCTCCCTGGCATCTGTAGCTAGGGAGTCCCCATATGTGAAGACTACATTCCTGCTTGTTCCTGGAGATAGCATAGTTACTCACCTGTAACAGGTGATCTCCGGGAACAGCAGGAATTTAGTCTTCACAACCCACCCACCTCCCCTAGGAGTTGTATCTCTCTTTTATTTTCTTTCCCTCTCTCTCTCTTTGTCTCAGCTTTAAAACTCAACTGGAGAGAGGCAGTTGGGAAAGGCGGAAAGGCAGAACACAGGCGCAGTGGGATGCTCCCAAAAGCTTTCTAATTGGATGCTGGGGAGCGTTCCCGCACAGGCTCCGTCGGTAGCAACGATACCATATGTGAAGACTAAATTCCTGCTGTTCCCAGAGATCACCTGTTACAGATGAGTAACTATGCTTTATAGACCTCTATCATATCTCCCCTTAGCTGTCTCTTTTCCAGCTTGAAGAGCCCTAACCTTTTTAGCCTCTCTTCATAGGGGTATCCTTCCTTCCCCTTTACCATTTTGGTAGCTCTTCTCTGTACCTTTTCTAATAACGCTATATCCTTTTTAAGATAAGGCGACCAGAGTTGCACACAATATTCAAGGTGTGGTCGCACCATAGAACGATACAGAGGCATTAAAATATCCTTTGTTTTATTCTCCATTCCTTTCCTTATGGTTCCTAGCCTTCTATTTGCTCTTTTGGCTGCTGCTGCACCCTAGGCGGAGGGTTTCAACATGTTATCCACGATGACGCCTACATCTTTTTCCTGGGTGGTAGTTCCTAATGTGGAACCTTGCATCGTGTAAACATATTTTGGGTTGTTCTTTCCTATGTGCATAACTTTCCACTTGTCCACATTAAATTTCATCTACCATTTGTATGCCCAGTCTTCCAGTTTATCAAGGTCCTCTTGCAATGTTTCACAATCCTCATGGGTTTTAACAACTTTGAATAATTTTGTGTCATCTGCAAATTTGATTACATCACTCATTATTCCCATTTTCAGGTCATTTACGAATATGTTAAAAAGCATCAGACCCAGCACAGATCCCTGGGGTACTCCACTATTCACCTTTCTCCATTTGGAAAATTGGCCATTTAGCCCTACCCTTTGCTTTCTATCTTTTAACCAGTTCCTGATCCACAGTAGTACACTGCCTCCTATCCCATGATTTTTTAATTTCACCAGAAGTCTCTCATGAGGGACCTTGTCAAAGGTTTTCTGACAATCCAGATACACTATATCAACTGAGTCACCCTTGTCTACCTGTTTATTCACATCTTCAAAAAAACATAACTGATTAGTAAGACAAGACCTTCCTTGGCTAAATCCATGTTGGCTGTTTCCCATTAAGCCATGACTATCTACATGTTCAGTAATTTTGTTCTTTATAATGGTTTCTACCATTTTTCCCGGTACTGACGTCAGGCTCACCGGTCTGTAGTTTCCCGGATCACCCCTGGAAACCTTTTTAAAAATTAGTGTTACATTGGGCATCCATCAGTCTTCAGGTATTACAGATGATTTTAATGATAGTTCACAGATTACTAATAGTAGGTCTGCAATTTCATATTTCAGTTCTTTCAACACCCTTGGATGTATACCATCCGGTCTAGGTGATTTGCTACTGTTCAGTTTATCAAATAGTTGTGATACATCTTCCCGGTGTTTCGATATTTCTTTCAATTCTTCTGCGGCATCACCTTTAAATACCATATCAGTCATGGGTAACATTCCTACATCCTCCTCAGTAAAGACTGAAGCAAAGTATTCATTCAGTCTCTCTGCTATGGCCTTGTCCCCTCTTGTTGCCCCTTTTACCCCTCTATCATCTAATGGTCCAACTGACTCCATCACAGGTTTTTTGCTACGAATGTAATTGAAAAAGTCTTTATTACGCGGTTTTGCTTCCACAGCAAACTTCTTCTCAAATTCTCTCTTTGCCCGCCTTATCAATGCCTTTCATCTAACTTGTCAGTGCTTATGTTGTTTCCAGTTTTCGTCATTTGGCTCATTTTTCCATTCCTAAAAGATGCTTTTTTGGCAACAACAGCTTCTCTGACCTCACCTTTAAACCATGCTGGCAGTTTTTTGGACTTCATTCCACTTTTCTTAAAGTGTGAAATACAGCTGGTCTGGGCTTCTAATATAGTATTTTTAAACAACACCTATGCTTGATGTAAATCTTTAACCTTTACAACTGTTCCTTTAAGTTTATTCTTAATTATTTTTATCATTTTATCATAGTCTCCCTTTTGAAAGTTAAAAAGTAATACTGTGGATTTTTTTACCGTCCTTCCTCCATTTATTAAATCAAACGCAATCGTGCTATGATCACTATTGACAAGAGGCTACAACACCCTTATCTCTTGCACCAGATCTTGAGTTCCACTAAGGACTAGGTCCAAAATGACTTCCCTTCTGGTCAGTTCATGAACCAGCTGCTCCAAGAAGCAGTCATTTATTTCATCTAGAAACTTTATTTCCCTAACATGTCCTGCAGTGACACTGACCCAGTTGATACCGGGGTAATTGAAATCACCCAGTATTATTACTGTACTGTAATTTTTGTTAGCTTCCCTGATTTCCTTTGAGCATCTTATCATCCATTTGTCACTCTGGCCAGGTGGTCAATAGTACACCCCCACTGCCATCGTCTTCCCTTTCCCCTTTTAACATGGAATTTTAATCCATAGAGATTCTACAGTGAATTTTGTTTCCTGCAATCAATCCCTACCATCAATTTGATCTGCTCTATCATTATGATATAGTTTGTACCCAGGTATCATAGTATCCCACTGTTGTCCTCCTTCCACCATATCTCTGAGATATCCTCTCAGTTAGTGCTATATATTCTAACTGTCCCCATCTTATTTTTTAGACTTCTGGCATTTGCATGCAAGCATTTTAGAGGCTGTGTTTTATTCATATTAATCTGCCTGTCGATAGGCAGGGGTAATTTAGAATCTTTAAGCTCTGTCTGCTCTGTATTCAAGGGCATTTGGGCTACTTTTGTCTTTATTGGAACTTCTCTACTGATACGCCCTAACTTCAGTCTTTTGCTAGTATCCTACAAGGATACATTGTTCTGAACCATGCGCTCCTGGGTGACTATCGGCTTTCCCCTATTATCTAGTTTAAAAACTGCTTTATCTCCTTTTTAAAAGTTAATGCCATCAGCCTGGTTCCATCCTGGTTAAGGTGGAGCCAATCCCTTCAGAAAATCTCCTCCTTTCACCAGAAGGTTTGCGAGTTTCTAACAAATCCAAAACCCTTTTCCTTGCACCATCGTCTCATCCACGCATTGAGACTCCGGAGCTCTGCCTGACCTTTGGGTCCTGCGCGTCGAACGGAAAGCATTTCGGAGAATGCTACCTTGGAAGTTCTGGATTTCAACTTCCTACCTAAAAGCCTAAATTTAGCCTCCAGAACCTCCCTACCACACTTTCCTATGTCATTGATACTGACATGTACCAATACAGCAGACTACTCCCCAGCACTATCTAAGACCTTTTCTAGGTGGTGCGTGAGGTCCGCTATCTTTGCACCAGGCAGGCATGTTACCAGGTGATCCTCACGTCCACCAGCCACCCAGCTATCTATATTCTTAATGATTGAATCACCAACTATAACAGCTGTCCTAACCCTTCCTTCAAGGGCACATGGCCCTGAAGAAACCTCCTCGGTGCGAGAGGGTTTTACATCTCCTGGAGAACAGGTCCTAGCTACAGGATCACTTAGGAGGTGGGACTTCAGTACTACATCATATAGGTCTCGTCTATGTACCCTTCTGTCTTCCTTATGTCCTCCAAGTCCTATACTCTAGCCTCCAGAGATCGGACTTGTTCCCTAAGAGCAAAGAGCTCCTTACACCTAGTGCACACGTACGACCCCTCAACCAACTGGGAGAAAATCATACATGTGACACTCAATGCAAAAGACTGGAAAGCCCCAATCTCAAATTTTGTTTAGGTATTTAAGTCGTTTACTTATTAAAGTTTGCTGGGGATACATATACTACTAAAACTATACCTAATATTTTTAGTGGACTTTGTTCACCTCAAGCTTAGCTAATCTCAGGTACTTAATGTATGCCTGATAAGGATAAACAGCTGCACGTGAGAGTGAATATGGCACCACTTTTTCCTTTAAGAGGTTAAGCACCTATAAAGCTATGATTATCACAGGGATGGGTGGGAGTCGGGGAGGGAGGGAGGGAAAGAAGACATATTAAAAGCTGGCTGCTACACAGTACCCTGTCTTGTGCTTCTAAGGTAAGCTACCTTAGAAAGCTACCTATTGACTAAAAGCTCTTTGCTGATACTAGGCCCTGACTGATTTAACAAATACACTGGATTCAGATTTACACAGATTAATCACCTTTAATCTAAAGAATTCCCTTTTCTCTAAGATTTAGAAATAAAATTCCCAGAAGTAAAATTGCAGATCTCTCTCCAGAAGTAGCAGTCCATTTTTATAGTCCTTCAAGACTGAGAATCACAGAGCTCTGGTTGAACTACTTATACCTCTGCTTCTGAGGTAATCTGTGACCAATTTCCTGGGTGATTCACACAGGCCTTGCTTGGATAGAGGGAATCTTTCAAAAATGCCTCTTTGATCTGTCCCTTGGCTTTAACATCTATTTAATACAATTTCACAGGTCTCTTGCCCCCTATCTAGAAGACCTCTTTTTAAAGGTCTCTAGAAACAATTTATTGCTCAAAAAATACTGACCCTGTTTGTCCTTTTATGCTAAGTTATACTCTGAGTGGACTTAAATACTAGGCCCTGACCGAGTGTTAAATTTAAACTAGAAGCTCTCTGTTGTGTTCTGATTTTAAATTGAAAGCCCTCTGCTGGGTTTTAAACTTAAACTGAAAGCCACCAGTTGAGTTTTCAATTTAACTAAAATCTTTTTGCTGATACTAGGCCCTGACTGATTTAACAAATACATTGGATTCTAATTTACACAGATTAATCAGCTGTAATCTAAAGAATTCCCTTTTCCCTAAGATTTAGAAAAATAATTCCCAGAAGTAAATACTTACAATTGCAGATCTCTCTCCAGAAGTAACAGTCCCTTTTTGTAGTCCTTCAAGACTGATAATCACAGAGCTCTGGTTGAACTACTTTTACCTCTGCTTCTGAGGTAATCTGTAACCAATTTCATATGAACATAAGATATGCCATACTGTGTCAGACCACGGTCCATCATGCCCAGTATTCTGTTTCCAACGGTGGCCAATCTATGTCGTAAGTACCTAACAGTTTCCACAAAAGACACAGGTTCCACAATGCTTGTATTGGGTCAAGTAGTGATATCCTGGGTCCCTTTTAATAATGGTTTATAGACCTTTCCTCCAGGAACTTGTCCAACCCTGTTTTAAACCCAGTTTCACTAACAGCTTTTACTAGGTAATTCACTCAGCCCTTGCTTGAATAGAATGAGTCTTTCAAAAATGCCCCTTTGATCTGTCCCTTGGCTTTAATACCTATTGAATACAATTTCACAGGTTCCTGATCGTATCTCCAGTCTAGTCCCGGACCTCTGAGTTGTCCACCTTAATCAGCAGCTTGGAGACTGAGGAACCTCCTTCTTTTTCATGATGTCATCTGTATATATCTCTGGGATCCGCCTTCCTCCTTCAGTTACCTCAGTCTCCAAGCAGCTGACTAGGTCGAGCCCGGGGGTCCGGGCTCACTGGAGGAACAATTAAGGAATAGTTTGAGTGTAGTGGTTTATTAGATTTGCTACAGTACAAAAAAGAAAAAAAGAAAAATAAGGTAGTCTGTACCTTTAAATTTCAGGAGCTGTGCCTTCCGGTGCTTCAGACTCTCCTCTCCCTCTCCTAGTTTCCCCTCCGTGTGGCCCACGATCTCTGCAGAGGGGCCGGTTCGCTCCCGGTTGGGTGCAGTGGAGCTGAGCCGGCAGAGGTACGAGTACTGTTCAGCCAAGCGCCAAACAGAAGACCTGCCTGTGAGCGCGCCTCTGGCTGCCCGCGGGGGGGTCCAGAGCCAGCCCTCCGCGAGGAGTTTGCTGGGCGGATTTGCGGCCTTTGGTCCTCCTCGGACTGTGCTGTGTTCGGCCCGTCTGCTTCTGGCTGCAGGAGCAGCGCAGGTGAGATTGCAGGCTGGGGGAGCCGTTTTCTTTTGCCGCGGCACAGGAGCGCCTTGCCAGAGTGCAGGCCCGGCCACGTGGCATTTGCGCGGGAGTACTGCGTCTGCTCCCGCGTTCCCCCCTGCTTCTTCCCAGCTTCTAGTACCGCGGTCACGGTCCCGTGCGAGCGGCTCTGGGGAATCAGCTAGGGGGATTATCTGTTACCATCGTGTGCTTTAAAAAAAAAAAAAAAAAACGGACAAAGGCCACGTTGGCGCACAGGGCGCAGCATAACAGGGTCAGGAGTTTCCCAGGGGGCTGCAGACTCCCGCGGTCCTTTTGGGGGGGCATTTGGTGTGTGAGACCCTAAATTGGGGGGAGGTAGCTCTTTAGGGCTATGTCACCCAAACTCCATTGTGTAATTTGTGGGTCCAAGAGGAGTTCTCTATTAGATTCCGGGGTGTGCAGGAGTTGCTCTAAGGAGGCCGCAACCCTGGATCCTTCCGGGGAGAATGTGGGGGAGTGGACAGGGTCAGAGGCTGGGCCTCCGGGCGCCCCCTCCACTGGCTTACCCCGTGGGGAGCCAGTGGCTAGGCCGTCTACCTCCATGGAGAGACCTGTGCCCCAGGTGTCCTGGGTAAAGGGGCTCGAGTCCATTTTTTCCCCTGACTTTGTGGCCCTTCTTCAGCAAGCGGTAGGTGGTCTGCCCCTTCCACAGCCGGACCCTTCCGACGGGGCCCACGTAAAGCGTGCCCACCAGGCTCCGCAGAGGGTCGGCACGGCGGCAAAAGGCTGCGGCTGGATGCGGAGTCTGATGCGCCCTCTCTGGCTTCGGAGGGGCGTCTGTCGGATGAGGACGGTGAAAGTGGGCTCCCCGAGGAGGAACTGGAAGAAGGTGAGCTCGAGGACAAGGAGGAGCAAGCCAGAGTGGTCCGCGTCTTTAGAAGGGAAGAACTGCCGGCCTTTATCGCTGAGACATTGAGCACTTTAAATATGCCTGCGCAGGGGCTGGCGGAGGACGAGTCCCTGGAGGATCCTTTGTTGCAGGTCTTCCGTAAGTCTCAGAGAGCCTTTTCGGTACACCGGGTCTTCCAAGAGTTGATTCAGGAAGAGTGGAACATTCCGGAGGCGGCCCTTAAGGGCTCCCGGGTGTTAGGCCGGTTATATCCACTGGTGGATCAGGACAGGGAGGTTTTCAAGCCCCCTAAGGTGGACGCAGCTGTGGCGGTGGAGATAAAGAAGACCACCATCCCGTTGGAGGGCAGCGCGGCCCTTAAGGATGCTCAAGACAGGAAGCTGGACGCCCTGTTGCGGCAAGTTTTTGACACTAATGCTCTGTTCCTCCAGGCGGCTATCTGTGGGGCCTGGGTGGCCAGGGCCTGCCTCCGCTGGTCTCAACAGGTGCAATCCGGACAGGCGGATGACAAGTCCGGGGGGGCGGCCCGCCTGGAGTCGGGTGCGGCCTATTTATCCAACCTTCACTATGACCTCATGCGGGGTCTCTCCAAGAGTATGGCGTCGGCAGTGGCTGCCAGACGGTACCTGTGGCTCCGGTCCTGGGCGGCGGATTCTTCGTCCAAAGCCAGGCTGAGTAAGCTCCCGTTCAAGGGGCACCTCCTGTTCGGAGAAGATCTGGAGAAGTTGGTCAAAGACTTGGGCGAGTCAAAGGGGCGGTAAGCTACCGGAGGACAAACCCAAGCAGAGTCGAGGAGCCTCGTCGAGCAAGACTCAACAGCGGGACTTTCGCCATTTTCGTTTCCAACGGTTCGGTTCCGGACAGAGGGGCAGATTCCCTGCCTGAAACCATGGGTTTCGGGGCTTCCGGGGAGCTGGGAGAGGATTTGGGGGTGTTGCGTCGGCCTCCTCCTCTACTGTTCGAAAGGCACAATGAGATACGGCGGACCCAGGGGCCCCTAGTTCCCGTGGGAGGCAGTCTGCAGGAGTTCTATGCCGCCTGGGTCCAGATTACTTTGGATCAGTGGGTACTGGAGGTTATCAGAGAGGGCTACGCGCTGGAGCTTCAGCGGCCAGTGCGCGATGCCTTCGTGCGGTCTCCCTGCAAGGCACCGGGCAAGTGCGAGGCGGTGCGGGAGACCGTACAAAGGCTGCAAGACCTCAGGGCGATAGAGCCGGTGCCCCGAGACCAACAAGGTGGCAGTCGATACTCCATATATTTCGTGGTGCCAAAAAAGGACGGAGGATTCTGGCCTATCCTGGACCTCAAAGGGGTGAATCAGTGTCTTCGTGTGGCCCATTTTCACATGGAAACCCTGCGGTCCGTGATTGCAGTGGTCCGGACGGGAGAATTTCTCACCGCCCTAGATCTGTCCGAGGCCTATCTCCACATTCCCATTCGGCAGGAGCACCACCAGTTTCTCCACTTTGCGGTGCCCTTCGGTCATTACCAGTTCCGTGCATTGCCGTTCGGCCTAGCGACGGCGCCGCGCTCCTTCACAAAGGTTATGGTAGTGGTGGCGGCGGCCTTGCGCAAGGAAGGCATCCTGGTGCACCCTTACCTAGACGACAGGTTGATCAGGGCAAAGTCGAGGGGCGAGAGCGTTCAGGCCACTTCCAGGGTTGTCAGTTTCCTGGAAAGCCTCGGTTGGGTGGTCAACAGGACAAAGAGCAAGTTAGTTCCTTCCCAAGATATGGAATACTTAGGAGCTCGCTTCGACATGGCGACCAGGCACGTGTTTCTTCCTCGGCAAAGGGTGCAAAGGTTGCGGACGTTAGTCCGGAGGTTCCTGAAGAGAAGGGAGTCCACGGCGTGGCAGTATCTGCAACTGCTGGGCACCATGGCGGCAACCATCGAGCTGGTACCGTGGGCGAGGGCTCACATGAGGCTCTTGCAGAGGGCGCTTCTCAGGCACTGGTCGCATCAGCAGGACCCGCTGTCCCGGAAACTCGCTTGCCCGGACGAAACGTGGGCAGCGCTGAGTTGGTGGTTGGAACCCCGTTCCTTGCAGAGGGGGAGGCCCCTGGAGGTGCCCGAGTGGATAGCCTTAACGACGGATGCCAGCCTCCTGGGTTGGGGAGCCCACTGCCGGGGTCAGTTCGCGCAGGGGCAGTGGAATCCTCAGGAGCGATCGTGGTCGATCAACCGGCTGGAGTTGCGAGCGGTGTCGCGGGCGTTGGTGTGTTTCCATCCGTGCCTTGTAGGGTCGGCGGTAAGAGTCTTCTCTGACAATGCCACTGCGGTGGCCTACCTCAATCGTCAAGGCGGAACCAGCAGTACGGCCCTCGAGGCGGAGGTCGAGAGTCTGTTCGCTTGGGCTGAGCAGAATCTTCTGGCAGTGTCGGCAGCGCACATGGCAGGAGTGGACAACGTGGAAGCCGACTTCCTCAGTCGCGTTCGGGTGGATCCAGGGGAATGGGTCCTCCATCAAGATGTGTTCGGAATGATCACGCGACGGTGGGGCTCGCCGGTGATGGATCTGATGGCCACTTTAAGCTCGGCGAAGGCCAGTCGCTTCTACAGCAGGAGAAGGGAGCGGATGTCAGAAGGACTCGATGCGCTCATTCAGGCCTGGCCGGAGGGCCAGCTGCTGTACGTCTTCCCGCCGTGGGTGCTCATTGGCAGAGTGCTTCAGCGGGTAGAGAGCTTCCGGGGGCTGGTGATTTTGATAGCCCCAGACTGGCCTCGCCGTCCTTGGTATGCGGATCTGCTGAGGCTTCTGGTCGCACAGCCGTGGCGGCTACCGGTCTGTCCGGATCTGCTGTCGCAGGGCCCTCTGTTCATGCCTCATGTGGATCGGTTCTCGCTTACGGCTTGGCTATTGAAAGGGCTCGGTTGAGGATGAGAGACTATTCCTCGGCGGTGGTCTCCACGCTGTTGAAGGCTGGGAAAAGGTCCACGTCCTTGGCGTATGTCCGGGTCTGGAGAGTTTTTGAGGCGTGGTGCAGTGAGAGTGACTCGGTGGCGCTCAGGGCGTCCATCTCTCAGATCTTAGAATTCTTACAGGACGGATACGACAAGGGCCTGGCGGCGGCTTCGCTTAGAGTGCAGGTCGCAGCTCTGTCGTGCTACCGTGGAAGGGTTGCCGGTAGGTCCATAGGAGAACATCGGGATGTCAGGCATTTTTTGCGTGCGGTGGCGTTAATGCGGCCGCCCAGACAGCATCTGGTGCCCCAATGGCAGCTCCCGCTGGTGCTGACGGCGCTGGAGCGGGAGCCTTTTGAGCCTCTGAGCTCGGCTTCTTTGAAGGATCTCACGTTGAAGGTCGTGTTTCTGGTGGCTATTTGTTCGGCCAGGCGGATCTCGGAGCTGCAGGCGTTGTCCTGTAAGGAACCCTTCCTGTCTTTTTTCGAGTCTAAGGTGGTTTTGCGACCTGTTCCGGCGTTTTTACCCAAGGTCGTGTCGGCGTTTCATTTGAATCAGGACATTTCCTTGCCTGTGTTCCGTGCGGACGCAGCGGGTTCTGTGTCGAGGGCGCTGGACGTTCGTCGAGCCTTGAAAAAGTATCTTCGGCGTACGGCGGGTTTCCGCAGATCGGAGATGTTGTTTATTCTGTTCGCGGGTCCTCGCCGGGGTGAGGCGGCCTCCAAGGCCTCCATCGCTCGGTGGATTAAGGAGGCGATTGCGTCGGCCTACTTGCTGAAGGGGAAGCTGGTTCCGGAGGGGCTGAGAGCCCATTCCACCAGAGCCCAGGCTACGTCCTGGGCGGAGGTCCGCTTGGTGCCGCCGGTGGAGATTTGTAGGGCGGCCACGTGGTCTTCTTTGAATCCCTTTATTAAACACTACTGGTTGGACATTCAGTCGGCGCAAGATGCCGGCTTCGGGGCGGCTGTTGCTGGGCCCTCCCGTTAACTTTACTGCTCTGGTACTTACTCAGAGGTCCGGGACTAGACTGGGGATACGATCAGGAAGGTGAAATTAGACTTACCTGCTAATTGTTGTTTCTGGAGTAGACCCAGTCTAGTCCCACATCCCGCCCCGGCTTTAGGGGGTCTTGCAGCACGGTCTACAGTTCTCAATGATGACAGGTAAGAAGCGTGGTGTAGGGACTTGTGTCCCGGGAGGTTTTTGGATGTCATCTTTAAAGTGGGTGTTCGGACAGGTTTGAGGGTAGTCTGGGCACCCTTAGTGTTCACAGTTCGTTAGGTGATTTGTTCTTCTGCAGTTATTTTGTTGAGTATATTTCAGTGCTGGGTGGTTGGACCTTACGGGGGGTAAGTGAGGTCGTGACTTACTTGTTGCTCTGGTGAGTCTGCTTTGTCATTAGGGTACTGAAGGAGGAAGGCGGATCCCAGAGATATATACGGATGACATCATGAAAAAGAAGGAGGTTCCTCAGTCTCCAAGCTGCTGATTAAGGTGGACAACTCAGAGGTCCGGGACTAGACTGGGTCTACTCCAGGAACAACAATTAGCAGGTAAGTCTAATTTCACCTTTCTTGCCCCCTATCTAGAAGGCCTCTTTTTAAAGAGTTCTAGAAACAATTTATTGCTCAAAGAATACTTACCCTGTTTGTCCTTTTATCCTAAGTTATGCTCTGAGTGGATTTAAATTAAAGCTCTTTGCTGATACTAAGCCCTGACTGAGTATTAAATTTAAACTAGAAGCTCTCTGCTGTGTTTTAAATTTAAATTGAAAGCTCTTTGCAGCTCCGTCTAGTTTTACTTTTTTGTATGAGAACCCGTTGAATGGGAAATCATTCTTTTTAAAGTTATTGGCAAATAAAAAGAGAGGGCCTGAGATTCAAAGGCATTTATAATGGTTTACAGACCTGTAAACCGTGTAAATGCCACTGAATGGGATAGTCACGCTGAATATCCCTTACCAATGCTGCTACATGCCCTGATGCTAGCTGCTTAGCATCGGGGCTTTCATGGGCGGCAACAGTCGCTAACCGGGTGACAGCAAATAATCTCCAGAAATAAGCAGGAATGCAGTCTTCACATGAGTGAATGTCACAGATGGAGCCGGTGTGCGAACACTCTCCAGCATCCAATTGGAAAGCCTTTGGGAGCACTCCAATGCACCTGCATGCCTGCCTTCCCGCCTTCCCAAGTCCTTTGCTCAGTTCTTTGTTTTCCATGGAGCCAGCAAGATGCATCATCCTGTCACCACCGAAAAACCTCTCTCTTTTGTGCCCTTTGGGGTACATAGTGCTTCTGCCTTCCCGTCAACACTGGTTCCATCTAATTTGATGCTGGTCCCAATATTTATTATTTTTAATTTTTAGTTTTGTTTTCGCTTCATTTTCACATGGTTCTCACCGCTAGCTTAGGCCTCTAGACCTCCTTAGCCTGGTCTTCAGCCTTGAAGATGCACTTTTTCAGGCATGGAAAAGCCAGTCAGTAGTGTTAAAAAATGTACCAAGTGTGCCAGTACCATCGCGGCCACTAGCAAACATGACTGGTGTTTAAAATGTTTGGGTCATGAGCATGAACCCACTTCTTGTCTTTTGTGCCAACAAATGACTAAATTAGTCTTCAAGGACTGAGCCAGACAATTTGGATCATTGTTCGCCTCAGACTCCGTTTCAGTGGCTTCCACTTCATCAAGGGCATCAACTTCTTCTCATAGGTCTCAGCCTTCTACAAAATCCAAACAAAATCCAAAATCCAAACAAAATCCAAGTCAAAATCTGTGGCCATTTCCAAATCTTTGGCATTGATGACCTATTCCAGTGTCAGAGAGAAGTCTCAACATAAGCATTGCGACTCCCCTAGAAGTGCTTCCGATGCAGACCGGCCAGTCAAACAGTCCTGGCAGGAGGATCTGTCCTCCAAAGCACAAGTGGGGCTTCGGGATGCTCCCAAGGCATCAACCTCCGGAGAGCTACTGGTTCCATGTTCCGGGATGGTGGCTCAGAGCCCCATACGTGACTCCTCCCATACATCTGCCAACTCCCTAGACCAGCGCATGCTGGCTCTCGAGAGGAGCTTAGCAGCACTCCTGGCAGCCTCGGTACTGATAACACCAAGAGCTTCAGGAGTACAGGCTTCGGAACTGAGCCTACAGCAAGACATATTGGCCCCAATACCGGCCCTTGAGCCAGCATCGTCTCAACACCTGAGGCCGAATCCTCAGTTGTAACTAACCGATGCACCTGGTATTCAACAGACTCAGGCTACTGTTGCTCTCGGTTCCGATACCTCTGCGTATCAGTATTGGCATCGACCATCGACTTTCAAGAAGTATCGAGGTCGAACCCAGGACTGCTGATATTTTGATTTCTTACCATATTCTGATTCAAGTTCTTCAAAATCTGACAAGGGCTCACTCAATTCCTGAGAGCTTTCTGACATCCCTTCGGACCATCGCCGCTTCAGGAACAAGTTCAGTCCCCGCCAGAGGATATGTCCTTTCAGGACGTTATCTGTGACATGACAGCAGGGCTCTCTATCACAGTAACCTCCAAAAAGGAACTGAGGCCTGAGGATTTGGAGATTCTCCATTACCCTCCAATGCCCAAGGAGTTGGCTACCTTACCATTTCATCATATCCGGGCCGTGGGAGGACCCAGCAGCTAACAAAAAGCAGCCGCGGGCAGGAAGAAAGCCCTTTTCCACCGGCGAATACTGCCGCAGCAGCTCCCCAGTCGGGGTCGAGCAGGGAGAGAGCAGGTTTCCCGCTCCTACAACTCCGGCCCAATCCGGGCCGTGGGAGGACCCAGCAGCTAACAAAAAGCAGCCGCGGGCAGGAAGAAAGCCCTTTTCCACCGGCGAATACTGCCGCAGCAGCTCCCCAGTCGGGGTCGAGCAGGGAGAGAGCAGGTTTCCCGCTCCTACAACTCCGGCCCAATCCGGGCCGTGGGAGGACCCAGCAGCTAACAAAAAGCAGCCGCGGGCAGGAAGAAAGCCCTTTTCCACCGGCGAATACTGCCGCAGCAGCTCCCCAGTCGGGGTCGAGCAGGGAGAGAGCAGGTTTCCCGCTCCTACAACTCCGGCCCAATCCGGGCCGTGGGAGGACCCAGCAGCTAACAAAAAGCAGCCGCGCGCAAGCGCGCCCGCGCCTTGCGGGCCCGCGCCTGAGGGCCTCGCAAGAGGGCCCTTTGGCGTGGCCCTTAGGCGGGGCACGACAGGCGAAAAGCACATGAACATCACCCACTACAAGAAGAAGAAGATACTCCACCCACGACTACCTGTGAAGGACTTAGTTATCCAACTACAACCCACACCCGCCAATATCGCTCGAGCTCCCCTAAGGTTGAGCTCACATACCACCAAGCGATTCTACAACCAACAGATCACAGCAAGTATTTTCTATATGAATGACACTGATGACTATTACCTATTTTTACTGTAGCCAGTATTTGCAACTACTCATAAACCACTACATGAATTCCACTATAGCCAGCACCCCCCTCTACACCCCCTACAAGTTTGATTTACTGTCGTCAGTAATTTCAATCAACCCTAATGACTGTCGTTCTTATTTATAACTCCTATCTGATCTACTGTTGTCAGTAATTCATTCAACCTTAATGACTGTTGATTTCACCAATTACAGCTACTGTTTGAGATATGGACACTGCTTGATATACCTGATATAATCAGTTCTTATTTATAACTCCTATCTGATCTACTGTTGTCAGTAATTCATTCAACCTTAATGACTGTTGATTTCACCAATTACAGCTACTGTTTGAGATACGGACACTGCTTGATATACTGTTGTCAGTAATTTCACTCACCTATCTGAAATACTGTAATTTTGCTCACTGTCTAATATACTGTTGCCAGTAACCTTAGCTATTGCACTATAATTAACATGGATCTCACAAAGTACCAATTATACCTTATTATCACCATACTAACCATTCATCTAACCCAAAACATCTATGCTCTCAAACCAAATCCTACAGCATACAACACTATCCCCATTATTCACAACCCATACAAAACCACACCACAACCATACTCACACACATTTAACCAGACACACCGCCCCAACATTCCCAGACACTCAAGACTAATACAAATAAATCTTGTACAAGCCAAACCTATAAACAAATCCCATGAAACAAACACCATCAGAAAATTCATCCTCATAAATGCAAGATCCATACGAAATAAAATACCAATAATTAATGACATAATCACTGATGAAAAACCTGATATCCTTCTCATCACAGAGACTTGGCTCGCACCCACGGACACAATCCTCCTGAATCAACTCAACACACATCAATATGACCTTTTCAACTGCCACCGAGAAGTAAAAAGGGGAGGAGGGGCCCTTATCATCACCAAAAAAGAGCTCAAATACTCACTAAAAAATATGAATAACATAGACGGTATGGATATCATAAATATAGAAAACAAAAACCTTGCACTGTCCCTCATCTACAGACCCCCCTCAGCGGACCACAAAAATCTCACCCCCATTCTAGAACTTGCATGTACAGTTACACAGAGAAAACCACTTGTTATATTAGGGGATCTGAACCTTCCGTCGCTCAACCCACAACACACAATCAACTTTATGGATTCAATGAAGGAAATGGGTTACAATCAAATCATACAAACACCCACACATACAAAAGGTAACGCTCTAGACCTTGTATTCATCCCCACCCCCTTTAATAAACACCAACTACAATCCCCACCTCTCATCACAGAAGTACCATGGTCAGACCACCACTTAATAACCTTCAATTTACTCTCACTATCACACACTAACACAGAGATTACTCCAACACCTTATAAATCTCGCTTTACACACTTCAACAAAGACACCTTCCTAGAAACCGTATTACCTAACCTTATAAATAACACAACAGAAATCAACACCATAATGGAACAATGGAACTCAATAATAAAAGAAGCAGCAACTCCCACTCAAGGTCCCCAAAAACAATTCACAAAAAGAAAATCAGAAAAATGGTTTAATAGAGAACTCTCCACTATAAAAAAGCAACTAAGAAAACAAGAAAAACGGTGGAGGAAATCTAAAACAAGCGATAATAAGGCGCAATACTTAAGTCTCCTTAACAAATACAAAGACACTATTAACAGATCGAAAAGAGAATACCACACAAAAGTCATAAATATGGCACTCAATAAACCAAGAGAACTATTTACAATTATAAGGACACTAACAAAAACCCAAACTCCAGAGCCTGAACAATCAACGATAAGCGCACAAACTCTTGCAACTCATTTTGCTAACAAATTAAAAAACAAATCATCCAGCACAATCATAACCATACCCACTGAATTAAAACCAACAAATAAATGGATAACCTTTCAAGATATTGAACAAAAACACCTCCTCAATATCATATCAATGATCAACACCACTACCTCCCCTCTAGATCCTTGTCCGGTGTCATGGATAAAAAACACCAAAACTGAATTAGCTATACATATACAAAATATAGTAAACCAATCACTATCTAAGGGCATCATGCCAGATGCCCTAAAACTCACATCCTTACGCCCTATAATAAAAAATAATAAACTCAATCCTACAGACCCAAACTCCTACAGGCCCATAGCCAGCATACCGTTCATTGCCAAAGTGATAGAAAAAATCATACAGCTTCAACTGCAAGATTTTATCGACACACATGCACCACTTGACTCACATCAATTTGGCTTCCGCCCTTCACATGGAGTCGAAACTCTACTTATAACACTCATGGATGACCTCATAAAGGGCACTGACACATGCAACCAAGGTTACATCCTCATATTCATTGATATAGCCGGTGCCTTTGACAATGTCCACCACAACACACTTATTAACAGACTCCTAAGCCTAGGAATAGGAGGAACAATTCTACAATGGTTTATATCATACATCACAAACCGATCAATACGCGTTAAATTGGGTCAAGACACCTCTGAGCCATTCATACAAGGACAAGGTATTCCACAGGGCTCGGCCCTATCGGCCCTCCTTTTCAACCTATATCTCCAACCCATCACAAATATATTCAAAAAACATAAAATCAACCACTATATATACGCAGATGACATCATGCTCACTCAACCAATAAACACAAATAATCCCAACTACCAGAACTTACTAAACTGTATCAGTGAAGCAAATACCTGGCTACAAAATAATAACCTTAGCATCAACCTAAAAAAAACTGAAGCAATGTTCGTAACAAGAAAACCAGATACTACTCTCCCAGAAACAATAACAATTAACGATACAATAATCCCAATCAAAAAGGAAGTAAAATACCTAGGCATCATAATAGACCACACACTTAGTATGATCCCTCACATAAAACAAACCGTGAAAACCATATTCTATAAACTCAAAACCATTCAACACCTACGACCAATACTAGACACACATGACTTCAGATCTGTTATCAGCACACTCATCACTCCTCACTTTGACTATTGTAATAGTCTACTTATCGGCCTCCCTCTCACAAATATTAACTTACTCCAACGAGCTCAAAACATCTGTGCCCGAGTAACAGCAAAAGCCCGCCTCACTGACCACATAACTCCCATCCTCGCTGAACTACACTGGCTTCCCATAAATAGTAGAATATCATACAAAATACTCTTAACCACATTTAAACTTATCAACGGCATATCACCTTCACATCTAACCACTCTACTACATGCTCCAAAAGAACATAGAACCCGCAGACAAAATGCAACCCACTCACTAGACATAAAAAAATCAATTCGAAAAACAAAAAAAACCACAAGCTCAAGAGCATTCTCATATGCAGCCCCCACCATATGGAATAAACTCCCACTAAACCTCCGCAAAATAAAGGATCTCCAGACATTCCGGAAAGAACTAAAAACATATCTGTTTAAAGAACACTTTATAAACCTTAATGAACCCCCTCCATCCTCCTCACCACACCTACATAAAAATCCTCCCTAAACACAGATCAAAAAGCCCCAAACCTCAACACACATAAGAAAAACAACCCTTCGAAACCATGATTAATAACTGACTAATGTAAATATTTGACTGATGTAAATAGTTCAGCATATGTATAAATATATGCTCCATGTTATTGTTCATGAAAAGTTAAATGTACATAGTTTAAAGAAAATACTATGTTCTATGTAAAACAATGTTCATTATGTTAATTGTAAACTGTTCATTATGTTATTTGTAAACCGCCTTTGATCTTGGGAAAAAGCGGTATAAAAGAAAAGTATAAATAAAAAATAAATCATATCCTGCAGGATCTTATGCTCCACATGTGGGAGGCCCTGCTCACGGTTCCACCTGTTAGCTAGAGACTCAATACCATGTACTGAGTACCAGAGTGCCCAGGCTTCCAAAAATGACAGCTTTCCCACCACTCAATGATAGTGGAATTGGCAATGTGCGGAATAAAAATCTCAGAGAACCATTCATCCATGACTCTGGGCAGAGACTCCAGGATACTCGATGCCTTCATGTGTTGATATTTCCAAGCATGCATGTTGGCCTCCAAAATCACCTCTTACATGCTGTACACGGGCATGTTTCTAAAGGATGTCACCAGGGTCTTGAGGGATAAGCAGGGTGCATTCCAGAACCTCATCCTACAAGGTCAGAACACTTCTAAGTTTCTAACCAGGGTATTGTTTGATGCTTTTGAATCCACCAGCATAGCTTCAGCAGTCTGCATTGGGGCTCACAGAATGGCATGGTTACAGGCATCGGATCTCGAGCAATGGGGCCAGGATAAACTGGTTAATATCCCATGTACGGGAGAAAACCTTTTTGGCAAGGATTGGATGAGAAAAGCAGGGGAGGTTGAGACATGATCTCGCCCTAAAATGCCTTTCTAGGTAGAAGGCTGACCCATCCAAAAGGAAGGCTCTTCTCAAGAAATCTTTTTATTCTAAAAAGAAGAGATATTATCCTTCTTACCTGCCTTCTGTTGCCTATCAACCTCAGCAGAGACAGCAGGGTCCTTGCCAACCTAAGAAACTCACGGCTCCTAAGCCTCAATCAGCTCCACAGCCACAGCCTGCACCTGATTTTTAACTCTTTCCTAGAGAGCATCACCAATCTGCCTCTGGAGGGCCCCCAGCTCCTCCACATAGTAGGCAGACTTTCTCATTATGCCCATAGGTGGCACCTCATAACCTCAGAGTAGTGGACACTCCAGATAGTCCAAGGGGTTATCAGCTTCAGTTCAAAACCTTATCCCCCACCTGCTTCATAGATGAATATCCTATACAACCCCTTCAAAGCATTCTCTTAAGAGAAGAGGTGACCACTTTTGTTGTTCCAGGGTACCATAAAAAGAGTTCCTCTCCCTCAAGAAAGGTTGGGTTTCTACTCTCCATACTTTCTCATTCCAATGAAAATAGGAGGCTTCAGGCCCATCTTGGATCTCAGAGACCAAGTACTTGGTCTGAGAAAAATTCAAAATGATTTCTCTAGGAACCCATTTACATACCTCCAGAGATATGATTGGCTCTGTTCTCTAGACCTAAAAGAGGCATACACACATGTACTGATACACCCCTTGCACAAATAAATCTGTGCTTCATGTTTCAAGGAAACTATTATCATTACTGGATTCTTTCCTTTGGTCTAGCCTCTGCCCAAGGGTCTTCAGAAAATGCATGGCACTTATCGCTGCCTACCAACACACCATGGGGGTATTCGTCTTTCCTTATTTAGATGATTGACTGATCAAGGGAGAAATCCCCTCAGGAGATAATTTTCTTCCTTCATCGCACCATTATGGTGCTCCAACACCTGGGATTCGTCATAAACTTCCCAAAGTCCAACCTTGCTCCAACCTAATGAATGGAGTTCATCGGAGCATTCTTAGACATTCGATAGGCCTGAGATTTCCTCCCACAGGATCACTGGGCCCGCCTGATCGAGCTGGCAATATCAGTACAACATCAAAACCAGATAACAGCTCAAGAGATGCTATGGCTTTTGGGACAAATGGCCTCCATGATATATGTAGTTCCCTACGCTCTGGACTCTGTCTTCTCAATGGACACAAGCGAAGAGTCATCTCAAGAGACAAGATCCACATTACTCCTCAACTGATCAACCCCCTTCAGTGGTGGTGTATCCCACAAAACCTACTCGTCGGATCACCTTTTCAGATGCCTCTATCTTGATGCACCCTGATGATGGATGCTTCCAAGCTGGGTTGGGGGACACATCTGAATGACCTGTCCACACAGGGACTATGGACACAACAGGAATCTGCCCTGCAGATCAACCTGCTAAAACTACGGGCACTGACAAATGTTCCGGGTTTTTCAACCCCAACTCTCAGGGCAACCTGTTCTACTCAGAACAGAAAACAAGGTTGCCATATTCTATATAATCAAACGGGGGAACAGGGCCTCATCCCCTCTGTGAAGAGGCAATTTGCCTATGGTCATTCGCCATCTCTCACCACATCCACCTCAGACCGGTATACCTCCCAGACGAACTCAATATCCTAGTGGACAGGATAAGCTGTATTCTTTGTCCATATGAATGTACCTTACATCGGAAGATGACTGCTCAGATCTTTCAAATGCGGAGGACCCCACTCATAGATATTTTTGTCGCTCCACAAAACACACAGCTTCTGCTCTTCTGCTCCATGGCTCCATTGCTGCACTGGCAGGCCCCAGATGACTTCCTTCTCCATTGGGGACAGGGATTGCTCTATGCATGCCCTCCCATCCCCTTGATACTCAAGATGCTGTTCAAGCTACAGGCCGACAAAGGCTCGATGATTCTCATAGCTCCATTTTGGCCCCATTATCTGTGGTTTCCTTTGCTTCTTCGCCTGGCGCAGACTCAACAACTCAACCTGGGATGTGTTCCCGACCTCCTCTCTCAGGACAATGGGACGTTCCTCCATCCCAATCTTCACTCCCTATGCCTGCCAGCATGGCTGCTGAAAGACTAGTGCTCATCAACCTCGACCTACCGACCTAAGATGTCCTTGCATCACCAGGTGATCTTATGCATTTCAATGGTGTAGGATTGCCCTTTGGTGCTTCCCAAAGGACCTGGACCTGTTTTCCGGCCCAGTGGATTCACTTCTACAATATCTCCTCCACTTATCCATGGCAGGTCTGAAAACTAACTCAGTGAGAGTTCACCTTAGTGCCATTGCGGCCTCTCACAGACCACTGGATGTACAGCCTATCTCATCAAACCCCTTAGCACACTTCATGCGGGGCCTCCTGCTGTCCAAGCCACCCACTAAGCTACCTCTAGTGTCCTGGGAGCTCAATATTGTTCTGGCTCAACTTCTAAAGCCTGCTTTTGAACCTTTAGCCACCACTTCACTGAAGTTTCAATCTTGGAAGATCATCTTCCTTATTGCCCTCACTTCAGCTCACCGCATCCGTGAGCTGCAAGTTTGAGTAGCGAATCCGCCCTATACTTTGTTCCACCATGACAAGATGGTTCTCTGTACCCATCCACACTTCCTCCTAAAGATGGCTTCCTCTTTCCATTTAAACCAGTTGGTAATCCTCCAGATTTTCTTTCCTAGACCACATGTATCTCAGGCTGAAGCAGCACTACACACCTTAGACTGCAAACGAGCACTGGCTTACTACTTAGATAGAACTAAGGATCACAGAAGATCCTCACAATTATTCATCTCCTTTGATCCCAGTCACTTAGGTTTACCAGCAATGAAACCTACTCTACCCAGATGGATAGCAGATTGCATTTCTTTTTCTTATGCACAGGCAGGACTCTCTTTGGAAGGTCATGTCACTGCTCACAATGTGGCCTCCGTAGCCAATCTCCGTTCATTATTCATTAAGGAGATCAGTCAGGCAGCTACCTGGTCCTCCATTCATACCTTTGCTGCGCACTACTGTCTGGACAGAGACTCCTGTTGGGATGCTGTCTTTGACCAAGCTGTACTCCAGCATCTCTTTGGAACTTAAACTCAACTCCTATCTTCCGTCCCAGACTTCTACAAGATACCAGACTATCATTGGGGGAGTATCATTTCCTGGAATTGAGTCCAATCGCACACAATTTGTCCAGCCTCTTCGGCCACAAAATCTTTTCCCTCAGGGATCTTACTACTCTCCCCTGCATACCAGTCTGGTATCTGGGAGCTAGTGAGTCCCATATGTGAAGACTGCATTCCTGCTTGTTCCTGCAGATAGCTTAGTTACTCACCTGTAACAGGTGATCTCTGGGAACAGCAGGAATCAGTCTTCACAACCTGCCCTCCTCCCCTTGGAGTTGTAGGGTTCTTTTATTTTACTCCTCTTCTCAGCTACAAACTCAACTGATAAGAGGAGTTAGGAAAGCAGGCATGCAGGCATAGTGTAGCACTCCCAAAGACTTTCCTATGGGACACTTGGGAGCATTCCTGCACGGGCTCTTTCAGTGACGTTCACCCATATGTGAAGACTGATTCCTTCTGTTCCCAGAGATTGCCTGTTACAGGTGAGTAGCTACACTTTAAAGATACTGGAGCCCAAGTGACTGGACTTTGTGCTGAACTTCATTCTGTGCTTTAAATTGTGGGTCGGAGGAAGGGCAATGAGAACCAGCCTTGTGAGAGTAACAATCTGGGAGTGATTGCTAGCTCCTCACTGATGGGAAATGAAAGTGGTTTCTGTTTGTCCCTGAACTGTTGTGTGCCTGATATTTAAAAGCCCCTTGCCACCGTGCGCCACGCTTTACCATAGAATACAATCCATGTATCATAGTCCTAAGGCCTGAGTGCAGGTGAATGGGGGTCTTTCAAGGATGTTTCAGTTGGAGAGAGGTACTTGCCAGGGCTGTCCTTTTCTCAACCTTAAATTTGCACTGGCTTTGAAGCCATTGGCTATACGGGTGAGGAGTGATACCAATATTGTCAGTGCCATTGATGCAAGAGGAGATTATAAGATTCTTTCTTAAACTCATTGTCAAATTTGGTGCAATTTTTTTAACCATTATAATAGAGCCGCTGGTTTTGAAGTCAGTATGGGGAAGTCAGAAGTGTTAAATATTAGCATAAGCCGACTTCCGGTGGCGCCGGCACCTAGATGGACGCCTGAAGCACACACTCCGACGCAGATGGCAAAATAAATGCCCTGCAGGAAAACAGCACGAATAAAAAGTTAACCCCCGAATTGGAAGCAAAGAGGAGCACTTTCAGAGTGATTTGGATGGCGGGAAAGAGGCCGGGAATAGATCTTAAAGCCTTCTCATTTAAGGCGACAGCGGGAGCAAAGACCCACACGGCCAAGATAGCATCTGGCCACGGCGATCCGGGCGGAGCCGAGGAGGCGGAAAGCAGAAAAAGTGGACCGAGTGAAGTGCAGGCCCTCAGAGAAGACCTGAAAAAGTGGTTTGAATCCACAAATCAAGATATTGGGAACCTGAAAAGTGAGGTACAAGGCTGGTTCCAGGACCTTAAAGGAGACATGGTCTCGATGGGAACCCGTTTAGATGAGATGGAGAACCAGCTAGAGGAACATGTGGGCCAATGTGTATTGATTGAGCAACGCTTGGAAGCCATAAGTGGTGGGCAAGAGGATCTTTGGCAAAAGGTGGAGGACCTGGAGAATCGGTCCCGGCGCGCTAACCTGCAGATAAGAGGCCTACCAGAAGAAGAGGGGTCATTGAATTACCTATCGTTGGCAGAGGAGTTTTGTGGAGCAGTTCTGAAAGCGGCGGATATGGATCTGGAAGGCCGCGAGACATAATCATATGTATGCATGAATACAGAACCAAAGAATTAGTCACTACAGCGGCCAGGAAGCTGGGGAAAATCAAATGGAAAGAAGCTGAGGTGGAAGTATTTGCAGATATATCCAATATCACAATGAGGAAGCGCAGGGAGTACCAGGCGGTGACAAGGAAACCTCGAGATAAGAATGTTCGCTACAGGTGCCTCTTTCCAGTGGGATTACAATATGCTATCAGTGGGAAAACAACAGCAGTGCATTCAGTTGAGGCGGCAATTTTGAGTATGAGACAAGCAGGATGGTCGGATATCCCAACTAGTCCGATAAGTGAAGGTGGGAGCGCTGTGTCTGCAGGGCCTTCAAAGAACATGCATATGCAGTGGACCCGAGCACCAGGAGGAGATAAGAGGCTGAGGCGTCAAAGACCAACAAAGGAACACTTCCAAAAGGACTCATGAACCTGTTGTCGACTGATAAGTATAAATGTTTTGTCCCGACAGGCCTGTAATAGTAGGGGAAATTACTATGTATAAGGTCTCTGCGGGAGGAGGGTCTCCATTGCTTTGTGTTCCCAGTTGCTTTGTATGATTATAAAGTTGGGATAATTTATGGTTGGATTGTGAGGGTAGGGGGAAATTATAAAATTATGGAACTATAAAAACATGTAAGAAGTTAGTTAAAGGGTGTTGTGTGTTTAAAAATCAAGTTGAAACATTTGGGGCTGTCCGGGTCTGGCTCCACCTGGTTTTAGATCCACCGGTGGATCTGTTAGTGGATGGGGGGAGGTGGGAAGGGAGAAGAGGAGATGGGGAGAAGAGGTGGAGGGGAGGGGGGAGGCGGGAGGGGTGGAGGGGAGGGAAGGGGGGATGAGACGATATAAAGTTGGAGATGCTAATAGTGGGATACCAAGGAATAGCCATGGCTATGTATAGCTTAGTAACGATGAATGTCAGAGGCCTTAATTCCTTTAAGAAACGACAACTCCTTATAAAAGAATGTACAAGTCTGAAGGGGGATATTGTTTTTGTTCAGGAGACACACCTTTTGTCTAAAGATGAAAGGCGTACGTGTCACCCACTTTTTCCCCAACAATTTTTTGCTTCTAAAAAATTGGAAAAGAAGAAGGGTGGAGTTGGGATACTTTTATCTAGTAGAGTCGCAGGGTAGGTGGTCGAAATTGCCAAAGATAAAGGGGGGTGGTATATGACCATTAAACTTAAGTCTGGAGATGCAGTTTACACTTTGGTTAGTGTATATGCACCAAACACTGGCCAAGCAGTGTTCTTTCAAGAGCTTCAGAAGATACTGTTTGGAAAGGTAGAGGGAAAATTGATCATAGGGGGAGATTTTAATGTATCTCTAAATCTCTAATGGATACCTCAAAGGGGACGGCCTTTACACCCAGAGTGCACAGGTTACATCTGAAGCAGTTGGTGGAGAGAGGTGAATTATGGACAGAGAGATTATTCATTCTATTCTCCGGTTCATGAGGTTTACTCCAAGATCGACTTGATCCTTGCAGAGAAGTCTATGCTGGCAGGAGTAGGGAAATGTGAAATTAGAGAACGAACATGGTCAGATCATGCCCAGTAACCTGTAGTATCCGGATGGGGAGTCAGGGTCCGAGTAGGGCCTGGTGGAAGTTGAATGAATCTCTTCTAGACGACCGGGAGGTGGTGAATCAGATTAGGAAAGAAATTGAAGAGTATATTTTGCTGAATGAAACGGGTGACTGTTCTCCAGGGACCATTTGGGATTGCTTAAAGGCTGTGGTAAGGGGGAAGCTTATTGCTGGGGGGGGGGGGGGGCGCATCGGAAAAGGATTAGATTACAAAATCAAACGAGACTGGTTGAGTCTATAAAAGATGTAGAGATTAAACTACAAAGGGATCTTCAGAAGGAACTGAGGGGTATATTGAATGGGTTCAGAAGGGAATTGAGTGAATTGCATTTACATGATATACAACACAAGCTTGATATACTAAAGCAAAAAAGTTTAGCAATAAGGCAGGGAGATTGCTTGCCCGTAAAGTAAAGGAGATGTGCACCCGGAATACTATAGTAAAGATTAAGGATGTGCATGGGAAGCCTGTGTGGCTAGGAAAAGACATTGAGGATAGGTTCATCCAGTTTTATCAGGATCTGTACACGCAGGAGTTTAGAGTGGAGGAGGAGAGGGTGCGAGAATATCTAGATAGAGTCAACCTGCCACAGCTTCCGAGTGAGGAAATGGAGGGCTTTCAAGTCAGATCAGAGAACAGGAGGTATTGACCGTGATTAAGGACCTGAAACCCCATAAAGCCCCAGGCATAGATGCGTTCCCAAATCGGTTCTATAAAGCGTTTGCGGAGAATCTGATGGGGCTGCTTACAAGAATGTACAACTCGTTTGACAAGGAAAGTAAGATTGCTGTACAAAATGTAACTGCGTTCAATGTAACAAACTGGGAAAGTATATCAACTAAATAGAAATCTCTCTTTGTTCTGTTGTATGATCTTTAACAGCCTCTGGGTGGTCTCAGGCTTATAATATCATCTGTCCCTTCGACTAGAACGTCAAACATAGGGAGAGATATGCTAGTTAGCATCAATGACCTCCTCAGTGGCTAGCGGCAACGTAATACTGTGACTAGCCCCATGTGCTCTATCGGAATCTTTCTTATGAAAACGCAGACGGAGCTGTCACATGGCTTAAAAGACTCATCCTTTCAATTGTCTGCAATCACTTATCTTTGCCGCATTGAAAACTGAGGAAACTCTAAACTGATCCAAGTGCTTAGACTGATCCCGACGCCTCCCCTCAGCGCCTTCGGAGCGTTTCTCCTTATACGGTTCTTCAGGGGATGAAGTGTGGATCAAATATGCTGCCCGCGTCAAACACAAACCTATTCGACCTTCTGTTCTCCCAACTTCTCCAAACAATTTAAGCGCGGCGCCTTTTCACTTAAATTGTTTGGAGAAGTTGGGAGAACAGAAGGTCGAATAGGTTTGTGTTTGACACGGGCAGCATATTTGATCCACACTTCATCCCCTGAAGAACCGTATAAGGAGAAACGCTCCGAAGGCGCTGAGGGGAGGCGTCGGGATCAGTCTAAGCACTTGGATCAGTTTAGAGTTTCCTCAGTTTTCAACGCGGCAAAGATAAGTGATTGCAGACAATTGAAAGGATGAGTCTTTTAAGCCATGTGACAGCTCCGTCTGCGTTTTCATAAGAAAGATTCCGATAGAGCACATGGGGCTAGTCACAGTATTACGTTGCCGCTAGCCACTGAGGAGGTCATTGATGCTAACTAGCATATCTCTCCCTATGTTTGACGTTCTAGTCGAAGGGACAGATGATATTATAAGCCTGAGACCACCCAGAGGCTGTTAAAGATCATACAACAGAACAAAGAGAGATTTCTATTTAGTTGATATACTTTCCCAGTTTGTTACATTGAACGCAGTTACATTTTGTACAGCAATTTTTAGCGTTCGAAAAACAGACCAATTGATACGTGTTAACACGAAGGAAAGTAAGATGCCTACGTCCATGCGACTGGCGGGGGTTGGCATATTACACAAAGACGGGAAATTCCAGTGAGTGTAGTTCCTACCGGTCAATTTCTCTTTTAGGTAGTGATTTAAAATTTTTTACTAGGGTATTAGCGAATAGGCTGATGCCTTGTCTGGGATGGTTAATACATCCCAACCAATCTGGGTTTGTGCCGGGTCGATACACCTCAGATAATATACATAGGGCCCTAAATTTAATGTGGCATGGAGTATGTCAGCGGGAGGATCTAGCTCTGTTAGCAATGGATGCTGAAAAAGCATTTGACAGGGTGAGTTGGCCCTTTCTTTTTAAGACCTTGGTGAAAGTGGGGGTCAATGGATCATTCTTGAAATGGGTACAAATTTTGTACAGTTCGCCGATGGTATGTTTAAAAGTTAATGGATCTATCACAAGGGCCTTTGAATTACAAAGAGGGACAAGGCAGGGTTGTCCGTTTCCCCGCTGCTATTTATTCTGGCAATGGAACCAATGGCACAACGAATTCGGGATTGTGCGGATATCCCCGGGATTAAAGTGGGAGAACATCTCCACAAAATATCCTTCTTTGCGGATGATGTTCTCTTTTTTATAACTTACCTGGCACAGTCATTGGTAGCGATTCTGGACGAATTACAAAAATATGGGGAGGTGTCAGGATTTCGTATGAATCCTACTAAATCTGAATTATTGAATATTTATTTATTTATTTATTTATTTCTCTTATATACCGCGCTATTTGATATCAGTGCGGTTTACATGGAACAGCAAGGTATTTTACGGTGGGGGATTACACCGTAATTACAAATAACAGGGATCTCAACTTGGATAACCATATTAACTATTTACACATATATTTACAGGGAACATGGGCTATGGAGGGTTAAGTGGCTTGCCCAAGACCACAAGGAGTACCTGTGGGACTAGAAATCCCAGTCCTTCCAGCCCAGGGTTGCTGTCCTCTAGCGGGATTTGAACCCCCGACCTTCCGGCCTGAAGTACCTTGCCCCAACCACTAGGCCACTCCTCCACTCCACTAATATAACTATTAGCAAAGACAAGGTGGATAGGCTGAAACAGAATTTTCCTTTTAGATGGGCGAGGAGTAGCATTCGTTAGTTAAGAGTGCAGATAACGGCAAAGCGGGATCAATTGTTCTCAGTGAATTATGGGCTAGCTAGGAACAGCATGTTTCATGAATTTGAACGGTGGGAGAAGTATGAGGTTTCATGGCTGGGTAGGATGGATCTGATAAAGATAATCTTGCTGCCCCGTTTCTTGTATCTATTTATGAATCTCTCAGTGGAGGTTCCTGCACCCTTCCTTAAGGGATTGCAGGATAGATTTATGAAATTTATTTGGAAAGGTAGGAGACCCAGAGTGGCTAAGAGTATTCTATGTGCTAGTAGGAAAAGAGGGGGTATGGGTATGCCTTTATTGTCCAGATATTATGAGGCGGCCCGGGTGAGGGCGGTATTGGAATGGGAGTTAAGGGAGCAAGCTGAATGGTTGGAATTAGAGGAATGCGGATTAGGACAAAAGGAAAAGTTAGCAAGTATAATCTGCCTTAAAGGGGATTCCCTAGGGCAGCAGCAAGATAACCCCTTCATAAACCTCACTCTGCAATATTGGCAAAAGTGGCAGATAAGATGGTATGAGACCCAGGGGTGCTCCAAGTTTACACCCTTGGTGGGCAATCCAGAATTCCTGCCAGGTGCTCAAGATCTAACCTTTAGCAGATGGGCTTCAAGGGGATTGAGGTTTATTGGTCAATTTCAAAAAGGGGGAGGATGGGTGGACTTTGAAGACCTTCAGAGTGAATACCAACTACCAAATGAGGATAGATATAGATATGTGCAAACGATCCACTTTTGCCAGAGGATGGAGAAAGAGGGGCAAGGGGGCTAAAGGGGATGAAATAGATGGCCTATTTGGAGGCCGGGCGGTTAAAGGTTTAATCTCCAAATTGTAAAGGGCAATGGAAGTAGTGAAATGTGATGAATGGTCACACAGGAAGGCATGGGAGAGGGACCTAAACAAGTGTTGGGATGAGGAGCAGTGGATGTTAATCTGTAAAGGTTTATTTAGAGGGGTAGTGGCCAGCAACATATTGGAGCACAACTATAAAATGCTTTACAGGTGGTACTTGACAACCCAAAGGCTGCAGAGATGGCAGGGTGGAAATGCATTATGTTGGAGAGAATGCGGGGAGTTGGGGTCATTTCTTCATATTTGGTGGGGTTGCACTAAAATTAGCTCTCTCTGGAAGGAGGTGGAGGAATGGATGAAAGAGATAGTAGGGGAGGAAATAAATTTTGGTCCCTGTTTTGGCTTTGTTAAATTTAGGGAGTGGAGTGGGTTCAACTGAAGCCTATGGGTGGTGCAGAATTGTGTGTATGGCTACTAGGCAGTTGATTGCTAAGCAATGGAAGGCGGTGGAGGTGCCTTCCCTAATGGCAGTACAGAATAGAGTGGAACACCTATACTTGCTGTATCGGTTTACAGCCCTGCGACAGTAAAGGTCATTGGGATTTCAGAAAAACTGGGCGTTATATTTTGAATGGCGGGAGGAGAACAAAAATCCAGATAAGGGAGACCAAAAAGGAACTGGGGCAAAAGGGGTTTGTCTGGATGGGGCCTCTGACTAGGTGGGATGGATAATGAGAGGTGGGGAATGGCTGGGGTGGGAGCAGAAATATGAAGACCAATATTATGTGAGCATTGTTTTTGTTAATCCTTTCCTACTCCAGGTGTTTGAAGTTTGTTACAAATAATTTTAAGAACTGTATATAATAAGTATGCGGATTGGCTGGAAAGATAGCCAGACTTCGACTGTTGTTTGTTGATTGATGATAGAACGGAGGGTGGGGGGAGGTTGAGGGAGGGAGGGGGGTGGATAAGGGAAATTGAATCCCTGTTTTGTAAAAATTTGTGTTATTGTGCTTTCAATAAAAAATAAATGGGAAAGGAAAAAAAATATTAGCATAAGCCCAGACTTGGTAAGTAGGATTCAGGGGAGCTTCTGTTTTCATTGGGCAGATTAAAATATAGCTTACTTGGGCATCTCCCTGGTGGTAGGTTGTAAGCAGTTGTATAAGACTAATTATGTTTAGCTCTTTGAAGTAGTGCAAAGAGATTTAATCAGTTGGAATAATCTGTATGGTTTTTGGTTTGGTTGGATGGCCTCTGTGAAGATGAATATTCTTCCAGACATGTTATATATGTTCCAGGTGATGCCCATATCAATTCCTAGAAGGAAACTCTTAGAATTACAGCATAAAGTTTTAAAGTTTATTTGACAGGGTAAAATGCCTAGATTGGCCTGAGTGATTCTCTTTCGGCCTAAGAAAATGGGGGGATGGCAGTCCATAATCTGTTGCAATACTATAAGGCCTACATAAGAATATAAGATATGCCATACTGGGTCAGACCAAGGTCCATCAAGCCCAGCATCCTGTTTCCAACAGTGGCCAATCCAGGTCATACGTACCTAGCAGTTTCCCCAAAAGACACAGGTTCCACAATGCTTGTACTGGGTCAAGCATTGACATCCTGGGTCCCTTCTTAATAATGGTTTATGGACCTTTCCTCCAGGAACTTGTCCAAACCCTTTTTAAACCCAGCTACACTAACAGCCTTTACTACATCCTCCGGTAACAAATTCCAGAGTTTGATTACATGTTGAGTGAAAAAATATTTTCTTTTATTAGTCTTAAATAGTTTACCCTGTAGCTTCATTGCATGTCCCCTAGTCTTTCTATATTCTGATAACGTAAACAATCGATCTACGTTTACCTGTTCCAATTTGTTCATTAATTTATAGACTTCTATCATATCTCCCCTCAGCCGTTTCTTTTCCAGGTTAAAAAGCCCTAACCTTTTTAGCCTTTCTTCATAGGAGTATCCTTCCATCCCCTTTACCATTTTGGTGGCTCTTCTCTGAACCTTTTCTAATAACGCTATATCCTTTTTAAGATACGGCGACCAGAATTGCACACAATATTCAAGGTGTGGTCTCACCATGGAACGATATAGAGGCATTATAATATCTTTTGTTTTATTTTCTATTCCTTTCCTTATGATACCTAACATTCTATTTGATCTCTTGGCCGCCGCTGCACACTGGGCCGAGGGTTTTAACATGTTATCCACAATGACGCCAAAATCTTTTTCCTGGGTGGTGGTTCCTAATGTGGAACCTTGCACTGTGTAACCATAGTTTGGGTTGTTCTTCCCTAGGTGCATAACTTTGCACTCGTCAACATTAAATTTCATCTGCCATTTTGATGCCCAGTCTTCCAATTTATCAAGATCCTCTTGGAATTTTCCACAATCCTCTTGGGTTTTAACAACTTTAAATAGTTTTGTGTCATCTACAAATTTGATAACCTCACTCGTTATTCCACTTTCCAGGTCATTTATGAATATGTCAAAAAGCAGCGGACCCAGCACAGATCCCTGGGGTACACCACTATTCACCTTTCTCCATTGGGAAAATTGGCCATTTAGCCCAACCCTCTGCTTTCTATCTTTTAACCAGTTCTTGATCCACAGTAGTACACTGCCTCCTTTCCCATGACTCTTTAGTTTTGCCAAAAGTCTCTGATGAGGGATCTTGTCAAAGGCTTTCTGAAAGTCCAGATACACTATATCAACCGACGCACCTTTGTCCACCTGTTTATTCACACTTTCAAAAAAACATAACAGATTAATAAGACAAGATCTTCCTTGTCTAAAGCCATGTTGGCTGTCTCCCATAAGGCCATGACTATCTACATGCTGAGTAATTTTATTCTTTATGATGGTTTCTACCATTTTTCCCGGTACTGACGTGAGGCTCACCAGTCTGTAGTTTCCCGGATCACCCCTGGAACCCTTTTTAAAAATTGGTGTTACATTGGCGATCCTCCAATCTTCAGGTATTAGAGATGATTTTAATGATAGTTCACAGATTACTCATAGCAGGTCTGCAATCACATATTTCAGTTCTTTCAACACCCTTGGATGTATACCATCCGGCCCAGGTGATTTGCTACTCTTCAGTTTATGAAATAGTTGTAATACATCTTCCCGATGTATCGATATTTCCTTCAATTCTTCCGCACCTTCAAATACCACTTCAGTCATGGGTAACATCCCTACATCTTCCTCAGTAAAGACCGAAGCAAAGAATTCATTCAGTCTGTCCACTATCGCCTTGTCGGCTCTTAGTGCCCCTTTAACTCCTCTGTCATCTATTGGAGCAACTGACTCTCTCACAGGTTTTTTGCTATGAATGTACTTGAAAAAATCTTTATTTCGTGTTTTTGCTTCTGCAGCAAGCTTCTTCTCAAATTCTCCCTTTACCTGCTTTATCAATGCCTTGCATTTGACTTGCCAGTGCTTGTGCTGTTTCCAGATTTCGTCGTTTGGCTCTTTTTTCCATTTCCTGAAAGATGCTTTTTTGGCAACAACAGCCTCTCTGACCTCACCTTTAAACCATGCTGGCAGTTTTTTGGACTTCCTTCCACTTTTCTTAAAGCGTGGAATACAGCTGGTCAGGGCTTCCAAGATAGATTTTTCAACAACACCCAAGCTTGATGTAAGTCTTTAACCTTTGCAACTGCTCCTTTTAGTTTTTTCTAAACTATTTTCCTCATTTTATCATAGTCTCTTTTTCGAAAGTTAAAAGGTAGTACTGTGGATTTCCATACTATCCCTCCTCCACTATTTAAATCAAAGGCGATCATGCTATGATCACTATTGCCAAGTGGCCCCAACACCCTTATCTCTTGCAGTAGATCTGGTGTTCCACTAAGGACTAGGTCTAACATGGCTTCCCCTCTGGTCGGTTCATGAACCAGCTGCTCCAAGAAGCAGTCATTTATGTCATCTAGGAACTTTATCTCCCTAGCATGTCCTGCTGTGAAACTGACCCAGTCGATACCGGGGTAATTGAAATCACCCATTATTATTACTGCGCTGTAACGTTTGTTACCTTCCTTGATTTCTTTGAGCATTTCATCATCCATTTGTTCATTCTGGCCAGGCAGTCGATAGTACACCCCCACTGCCATCGCCTTCCCCTTTTTATATGGAATTTCAATCCATAGAGATTCTACAGCAAATTTTGTTTCCTGCAAAACTTTAATCCTTTCTGACTCAATGCCCTCTCTAACATAGAACGCAACCCCTCCACCATTTTCATCAGCTCTATCATTACGATATAGTTTGTTCCCAGGTATCATAGTGTCCCACTGTTTGTCCTCCTTCCACCATGTCTCTGATATTCCAATCATATCTAACCTCTCATTTAGTGCTGTATATTCTAACTCTCCCATCTTATTTTTTAGACTTCTAGCATTTGCATACAAGCATTTTAGAGACTGTATTTTATTCATATTAATTTGGCTATTGGTAGACATGGGTAATTTGGGATCTTTAAGCTCTGTCTGCTCCATACTCGAGAGCATTTGGGCTACTTTACTCTTTTTTTGGAACCTCTCTGCTTTTGGTAGTATCCTTCAAGGATACATTCTTCCGAACCATGCACTCTTGGGGTGACAGTCGGCTTTCCCCTATTATCTAGTTTAAAAGCAGCTCTATCTCCTTTTTAAAGGTTAATGCCAGCAGCCTGGTTCCATCCCGGTAAGGTGAAGCCCATCCCTTTGGAAGAGCCCCTCCTTTCCCCAGAATGTTCCCCAGTTCCTAACAAATCCAAAACCCTCATCTCTGCACCATTGTCTCATCCACGCATTAAGACTCCGGAGCTCTGCCTACCTTTTGGGTCCTGCACGTGGAACGGGAAGCATTTCGGAGAATGCTACCCTGGAAGTTCTGGATTTCAACTTCCTACCTAAAAGCCTAAATTTAGCCTTCAGAAACTCCCTATCACATTTTCCTATGTCATTGGTACCGACATGTACCAAGACATCAGACTCCTCCCCAGCACTATCTAAGACCTTATCTAGGTGGCGCGTGAGGTCCGCTACCTTCACACCAGGCAGGCATGTTACCAGGCAATCCTCACGTCCATCAGCCACCCAGCTATCTACATGACTAATGATCGAATAACCAACTATAACGGCTGTCCTAACCCTTCCCTCATGGGCACATGGCTGTGGAGAAACTCCCTCGGTGCGAGAGCGTTTTACATCACCTGGAGGACAGGTCCTAGTTACAGGATCACTTCCTGCCACACCAGGGTGATGCTCTCCTGTCACGTGACCTCTCTCCTCCATGGCAACAGGGATGCTGCCAGACTGGAGGTGGGACTTCAGGACTATATCCCTGTAGGTCTCGTCTATGTACCTCTCTGTCTGTCTTATGTTTTCCAAGTCTGCTATTCTAGCCTCTAGAGAACGGACTCATTCCCTGAGAGCAAAGAGCTCCTTGCACCTAGTGCACATGTAAGACCTCTCACCAACTGGGAGAAAATCATACATGTAACACTCAATGCAAAGGACTGGAAAGCCCCCATCTCGCTGCTGGACTGCTGTCTGCATCTTAGTTTTATGTTTTTGTTTAGATCTTTAAGTTCTTTACTTACTAAGGGTTGCTATGGATACTTATACCAATAAAACTGTACCTAATACATTTAATATGCCTTGTTCACCTGAAGCTTAATTAATCTCAGGTCCTTACTGTATGACTGATTTGGGTAACGAGCTTCACCTGAGAGCACCTCCTGTCTTTTAAGATGTGTAAGTACCTATAAAGCTACGATTGTTCCAGGGGTGGGTGGGTGGGTGTGGGGAGGGAGTGAGGGAAATAACACTTATTAAAAGAGGGCTGCTACACAGTACCTTGTCCTGTGCTGCTGAGGTAAGCTATATTCTTATTTGATTTAAATTATAGCTCTTTGCTGCTGCTAGGCTATAACTTATTATGAAATTTAAACTACAAGCTCTCTGCTGGGTTCTAAATTTAACCAGAAAGCTCTCTTCTGTGTTTTAAATTTAAACTAAAAGTACTTTGCTGATGCTAGGCCCTGAGTGACTATTAAATTTAAACTACAAGCTCTCTGCTAGGTTCCAAATTTAACCAGAAAGCTCTCTTCTGTGTTTTAAATTTAAACTAAAAGTACTTTGCTGATGCTAGGCCCTGAGTGACTATTAAATTTAAACTACAAGCTCTCTGCTGGGTTCCAAATTTAACCAGAAAGCTCTCTTCTGTGTTTTAAATTTAAACTAATAGTACTTTGCTGATACTAGGCCCTGAGTGATTTTTAAATTTAAACTACAAGCTCTCTGCTGGGTATGAAATGTATTTATTTATTTATTTTATTTAATGGTATTTCTATACCGCCTTATCATGCAATCAAAGCGGTTTAACAAACAAGACATACAAAAGCAGTGAATGTGTAAACATGCAGTAATGGAAATTACATAGTTTGATAAATTAGGGCGTGTTACATTGTAATAAATTGTGCTATATACATTATGTACTATGATACAATGTGAGCTATGATACAGACTGCTATATGATTGGTCTTTCTTAATAACTGAATTAATTAATTATTCAACGAGACCATAGTGTTCAATAAACAGGACAGTTTTCAGTTGTTTTTGAAAGTCTTTAAGGTCCTGAGCTGCTCTTAAATCATTTGGAAGAGAGTTCCAAATATTTGGTGCCGCAAAGGAGAATGCCCTTTCTGAAGTATCCTTACGGGTTTTTCTAAAGTCAATTGAGGTGCTGACTCTGTTGGAATTTCCTATTCTTCTTGGTCTTTTGCTGATGTCTGATTGTATGAGAGAAGTCAGGCTATTTGCAGAACAGTGTTGCTTGATTTTAAAAATGTATATTATGGTTTTATACTTTATGAGAGATGCTATGGGTAGCCAATGAAGCTCCTTCATAATGGGAATTATATGCTCCTGGCTTGATAATCCAAAAATTATTCGTGCTGCGGTGTTTTGAGCGAGCTGTAATGGCTTAAGTGACTGTTCTTTTAGACCAAGGTATATAGGATTACAAAAATCAAGTAAGGGGGTGATTAAAGCTTGGCATACGTTACGGAAATGAACAGTTTCGAGTAGGGGTCTTAGTCTTCTGATAATTTTCATTCTGTAATATGCACTTCTGATTGTCTTACTTATATGTGTTTTAAGATTAATTTCTTTGTCCAGAGTCACACCCAGATATTTTACTTCTGATTTTATAGGAATAATTGAGTTTTCTATCATGATGCCAGGTGGAGGTGGGAAATCAGGGTTACGAGAGACGAATAAGGCCTCAGTCTTGCTGAAGTTGATTTCCATGTTGTTGTTTTTACACCATGTTGACATTTGTGAGAGACAATCTGTAATTTTAGAATAGTCAGGGTTATCAATTGAGACAGTTGTGAATATCATAATATCATCTGCATAAATGGTATAATTAATGCCATTTTTTGTCGGGATGTTGCAGATTGGTTGTATGTAAATGTTGAACAAAAGAGAAGAGAGGGCAGAACCTTGTGGAACTCCTTGTAAAACTCTTATGGGTTGAGATGTTTTGTGACCTATCTTTACTTGTATATGTCTCTCTGTTAGATAGGATTGGAACCATTTTAATGTGATACCATAAAGCCCAATCTCCTCTAGTCTATCTAGTAACCTTTTGTGATCTACAGAGTCGAATGCAGCAGAGATGTCGATAAAGATCATTATGATACCTTTCTTAATATCATCTATGTGTGACGCCGCACCCCCGGCCGCACAGCACCCCCCCTGGTGGCGGTGTAGTAGTTCCACCGGAGGGCTGGAGCCGGGGGGGGTCACTAAGATGATGGTAATCAGGGTTGGCCAGGTGCGAGGGTCGTGGGTCAGAGCCTTGTGTCAGCCTCGTTACCAACTCCTGAAGAGATTCAGACTTGCACAAAAGTAGTGGGAAAAAAAACAGGCTTTATTTTCCCCTTTAAGCATTAAGGGTTCAAAAACAAAGGATATACACTCCGGCACGTGGCAAAATAAGTCTTTACAGCAGATTTTTAAAGGTGAGAAATAAAATAACCAAACACTGTTAACTTCACAGTATTCAAATATGTAGCAGCAAAAAGGCTTCCTTCGCTCAATGAATCTGGAAGGCCTCTATTTCGCTTCCAGCACAGTATGTGCATTCCATGGGACTATCACTGTCTTCATACACAGATTCCACTTGCATGGCCTCCTCTGACTGCTCTGAGGTATCAGGGCAAGTGTCCTTCATGGGATTTAGTCTTACTGTTTCCCACGGCTTAGCAGTCTGTCTAGGCCCACGATTCAGCTTAGTGGCATACCAGAAAGGCATTGCTTGCTCAAGAGGTTTAAAAACATTATCTCTATGTTTTCCTCTAACAGTCCTTTTGTTGCACAAACTATCCTTTAACTTTTGCTTCTGCTCTTGTCTTCTATATAGAGAATCTCCTTCCCAGGATTCTTCTCTTAGCTTAAGTTCAGGTATGCAATGACAAAGGTTAAAAGTTTTACCTTTTGCTTTGTGTTTGGTTCTCTGGGGTGAGGCTGGAGGTGTACCGTGACTGCTGCCTTCAGTATCGGTGCTCTCTGGAATATACCTCCTGCTTTCCCAGTCTTTCCTTCTCTGGCCCTTAAGGCCTGTTCTCTTGTGGGCTTCTGGGCCCGGTCTGGCTTGGCTTCGGCCTTCTCGGCCTGTCCTCTCTCTCCCAGGACTGGTTCTCCTCTCCCAGCCTGTCCTTTTTCTCTCAGCTGATGAGGCTTTGGCAGCTGAGCTCCTTACAGGCAAGTCCCTTGACTCTTGCTTGCCTCTTGACTCTTGCTGGTCTCCAGACTCTTGCTTGCCTCCAAACTCTGGCTTGCCTCCAAACTCTGGCTTGCCTGCTCTTAAATGTGAGCTTTTGGAATAAGAGTCCTGCCCACTAGGGCGTGGTTCTGTGGTCTCTGTCTTAGCTCTCCTGCTCCCTCTAGGTAAGTTCTCTGGAAATTGCAGGCAATTTCTTTTTTTTCCAGAGTTTAAAACTTTTTTCCTCTCCAGCAGAGGGTCCGCTGCATCACATATCCCCCTTCTCAAAATATTACATGCTGGGACAGCCTCTTCTCCACAGCATGTAATACTAGATTCTGCTCTGATCAGCGGTCTTTTACCACAGTGATATGAAGTCTTTGTAGAAGTTAGAAACGCAGCGCGCTCATACCACGGTCGGAGAAGGTTAGCATGATACACCTGCTCTCGTCCGCTCGACTCTCGAACGACGTATGAAGTGGCCCCTACCGGGCGGATGACCGTAGAGGGCCCTTTCCAGCGAGACTCAAACTTAGGTGTGGCTCCAGGGACTAACACCATCACCTTGTCTCCGTTTTTTAAATGTCTGGGCTTCACTCGCCTGTCATAGTAGAATTTTTGTTTCCTCTGGCTTTTCTCCAGTTCCTCAGTGGCGAACCTGGACGTTCGCTCGAGTCGGGTCCTCAAGTTCTGTAGGAATAAAGGTATCCCCATTTCGACCTCCTTCGGCTCAGACCACTGCTCTCTAAGCACATCGAGAATGCCTCTGGGTGTTCGGCCGTACATAAGTTCGTACGGGGACGTCCCTAATGAGGTCTGCTTTCTCTCTCTGCAGGCGTAAAGCACGAAAGGTAGCATCGTGTCCCATTCACTCGTCTGTCCATCCAGAGCACGCCTGAGCATCTGCTTTAAGCTCTGGTTTAACCGCTCTACCAGGCCGTTGCACTGTGGGTGGTAAGCGGCTGTCTGCACGTGGCGGATGCCAAAAGCGTCCCATACTTGGTTCAAGTATTTCGACCGGAAATTGCTTCCTTGATCTGTCAACACTTCTTGTGGGAATCCCACTTCGCAGAATAGTTTTATCAATTCGATGGCCACAGATTTGGCCGAAATATTCCTCAAGGGAACGGCCCAAGGGAATCTGGTGGCTTGATCAATAATCACTAGTATATATTGAAACCCCCGTGGCGTCTTGATGAGGGGTCCTACCAGGTCCACAGCAAGTCTACGGACGGGGTCTGTGATTATAGGCATCGAAACTAATGGCACTCCAGTTGGTTTCTGCGTCGTGACTCTTTGGCATGAGGCACAAGACTCACAGAAACGTGTCGTCTCTCGGAACACCCCTGGCCAGTAAAATCTAATCAAAATCTGATCCAGGGTGCCCTGCGCACCCTTATGACCCCCAACGGGGTGGTCATGCGCCAGACGTAAAACTGAAGCCTTAAAATTACTCGGGACCACCAGTTGTTTTCTTATTAGACCAGTTCGCAGGTCCTTACTTTCACGATAGAGGATCTCCTCCTCTAGGAGAAATCTTGGGTATGTCTCTCTTTTCTCTCTAGCCTGCTCAAAGGCGTGAGTGAGCGCTGAATCCGCTCTCTGTTCCATTTTAAATGATGGGAACCTTTCCATCACCTCGGCCGGAATCCATGGCATCCCTTTTCCTGCTTCCAGCTCCGCTCTTGCTTTAGAGCGGTGTTGCCTCTCTCTTCTTCGCTCTGCCTTCGGCTTCCTTTCCCGGCTTGAGGGGTCTCCTATTAGTCCGTCATGGGAAGGGAGCTCGCCTAGGGAAATATCCTTGGAGCAGGAAGGCTGCTCACCATCTTGCGTATGCGACCTTGTAGAGACTAGAGCCTTCACCAAAGGACCATCTTGGCGGGTCTGACTCTGTCGTAGGGATGAGCATTCATCAGGTTTTGGCTGGATGCAGGTGGAATCTGTTTTTGCCACTGGCAATAAACCTTTCTTTAGGATCCTCTTAAACTGTGGCCAGTCACGGCCCAGAACCAATTCCTTTGGTAGCCTAGGTACCACGGCAATTGGCATTTCCCTTACAATGCCCACGTATTTTACCTGTAATCTGTACACAGGATATCTAGTGGTTGCACCATGCACACATTTAATTTTTACTTGTCCTATTGGAGATTCTGGAATCGGTAGACCCTGAGCTTGGATCAGCGACCATAATTTTTTAGAGACCATGGTCTGATCGGCTCCAGTATCCAACAATGCTTTCACCTTTATGCCCTGTATCTTTACATCCAGGACCAACCCTTCACGTATTGCACTGGGGGACTCTCCCACCAAAGCAGTTCATGAAAAACATTCATACTGGAGGTGTCCTCTCTTACCACATTTAAAACATTCTTTTACATTCCCCCTTGCCTGGGGTTTCACACTTTTCCCACCAGCGAATGGAGGACGAGAAGGGTTCTCCAGCTTTTTTACCTCAGCTCCTATCGCTATCTTGGAGCTCACCCTAGGTTGGGCAACTTTTTCAGCTTCTAAATACCTTTCAGTGAGGGTTATAGCATCAGACGTAGTGCAGCAATTTTGCAGTATTAAGAAGTTCTGCACTCGATTGGGCAGAGCAGCCATATACTGTTCAAGGATTATAACATCCATTAGGGTGTCTATATCTCTCCTCTCAGGCTGTAGCCATTTCTGAGCTAAACTACGAACACGATGACCTAGGGCCTTAGGTGTTTCATTATCTCTTAAACAAGTAGCCCTAAACATTTTGTTATATGTAAAAGATGAGAGGCCTAGACGATCTCTTATAGCTAACACTACATCCTCATATGAACCTGCTAAGCTTGGAGGCATTGCCCTATAGGCGGCTAGCGCCTCGCCCGTAAGGGACGCAGCTAGGCGAATTGCCCACTGTTCGCTCGGCCATTTAGCCGAAGTAGCTATTCGAGCAAAGGTATCTAGGAAATCATCTATATCATCGTTTGCACACAATTTTCCCATCACCAAGTCATTACATGCCCATTGTCCATGGTCCATGTTCAAGGGTCCAGCTGTTGCCTGACTCTCAGCTTTGCTCCTTGCCAGTGCTTCTTGGTGCTGTGCAAGCCACTTATTCATGGTCTCTATGACCGGCTGCTGCTGCTTCTGCATTGCTTGTAATGCCTGCGTTTGGCTTAACTGCGCCAACTCCGCTTGTTTGTTAAACTGTTGTGCCATCCAAGCACATAGCTCCTTAGGTTCCATGATCCCTGAAACACAATAAACAGAAGAGAAAGGAAACCCAAGTGCGGCACTTCCCTCAAAAAAAAATGCTACCTTTTTTTTTTTTTTCACTTAACCTCTATTCAGCATACTTCCCCAGTATCCAACACAAACAGGTTTAATTACTTATTACCTGGTTTAAGTGTTGAGTCAGCTTAGAGGAAGGTACGCTGCTGTCCACGACCTTGCTGCTTCTCCCGGACGGTCTTAGGATGGTCAGCTCACAGGACTTTCCTTCGAATCCGATCCGCACTTTCCAGCAACTCCGTTCCAGGTTTTCGCGAGTTCAATCCAGCAAAATTGTCGGTTCCGTTCCGGATTTTCCACATCCTTTTTTTTTTTTTCTCAGAAAAAAAAAATTCGCCTTTCCAATTTTACTGCTGTGGGTTAACTTGGCACGTCCGTTGCGTTGGCGTATATCCTGCCAACTACGCCACTTGTGACGCCGCGCACCCCCGGCCGCACAGCACCCCCTGGTGGCGGCGTAGTAGTTCCACCGGAGGGCTGGAGCCGGGGGGGGTCACTAAGATGTTGTTAATCAGGGTTGGCCAGGTGCAAGGGTCGTGGGTCAGAGCCTTGTGTCAGCCTCGTTACCAACTCCTGAAGAGATTCAGACTTGCACAAAAGTGGTGGGAAAAAAAACAGGCTTTATTTTCCCCTTTAAGCACTAAGGGTTCAAAAACAAAGGATATACACTCCGGCACGTGGCAAAATAAGTCTTTACATCAGATTTTTAAAGGTGAGAAATAAAATAACCAAACACTGTTAACTTCACAGTATTCAAATATGTAACAGCAAAAAGGCTTCCTTCGCTCAATGACTCTGGAAGGCCTCTATTTCGCTTCCAGTACAGTATGTGCATTCCATGGGACTATCACTGTCTTCATACACAGATTCCACTTGCATGGCCTCCTCTGACTGCTCTGAGGTATCAGGGCAAGTGTCCTTCATGGGATTTAGTCTTACTGTTTCCCACGGCTTAGCAGTCTGTCTAGGACCACGATTCAGCTTAGTGGCATACCAGAAAGGCATTGCTTGCTCAAGAGGTTTAAAAACATTATCTCTATGTTTTCCTCTAACAGTCCTTTTGTTGCACAAACTATCCTTTAACTTTTGCTTCTGCTCTTGTCTTCTATATAGAGAATCTCCTTCCCAGGATTCTTCTCTTAGCTTAAGTTCAGGTATGCAATGACAAAGGTTAAAAGTTTTACCTTTTGCTTTGTGTTTGGTTCTCTGGGGTGAGGCTGGAGGTGTACCGTGACTGCTGCCTTCAGTATCGGTGCTCTCTGGAATATACCTCCTGCTTTCCCAGTCTTTCCTTCTCTGGCCCTTAAGGCCTGTTCTCTTGTGGGCTTCTGGGCCCGGTCTGGCTTGGCTTCGGCCTTCTCGGCCTGTCCTCTCTCTCCCAGGACTGGTTCTTCTCTCCCAGCCTGTCCTTTTTCTCTCAGCTGATGAGGCTTTGGCAGCTGAGCTCCTTACAGGCAAGTCCCTTGACTCTTGCTTGCCTCTTGACTCTTGCTGGTCTCCAGACTCTTGCTTGTCTCCAAACTCTGGCTTGCCTCCAAACTCTGGCTTGCCTGCTCTTAAATGTGAGCTTTTGGAATAAGAGTCCTGCCCACTAGGGCGTGGTTCTGTGGTCTCTGTCTTAGCTCTCCTGCTCCCTCTAGGTAAGTTCTCTGGAAATTGCAGGCAATTTCTTTTTTTTCCAGAGTTTAAAACTTTTTTCCTCTCCAGCAGAGGGTCCGCTGCATCACATATGGTACGGAATAATTTGTCAAAAAGGTAAATCATTAGAGTTTCTACTCCTTGATTTGGGCGAAAACCATGTTGGTTGTCATCCAGAGGAGCGTAAACATCAATATGATCTTGAAGTTGAAGTTGCACAGTCTTTTCAATAATCTTAGCTAAAAATGGTATACTATTAGGCTACGGTTATTACAACAGCCGTGGGAGAGGGGGGGCATGGGTGTACCAGACATTTATCGATATAACATTGCCTGCCAACTACGGTACTTGAGAGATTGGCTGAGTGAAACAGAGGACTATACGCCGCTGCCAGTTGAGGCAGAGATAGTGCATCCACTGACGTTGCGATATGTGTTACACTCCAAAAGACAGCTGATACCCAAAATTATTGACCAATATGTTGGTTTCAAAGTTTTGCGACGTGTCTGGGGGATAGTGTGCAAGAGCTGTCATGGGAATCCTCATGCTACGCCACTGCTCCCCTTACATGGGAATGGTGAGTTTCGACCAGGAGTGGAGGGGGGGGCATTTAAGAGGTGGGAGGCGAAAGGGATATTAGCACTTGACCAAGTAGTGGATGGTGAAGGTAGGATGCTTCCGTTTGGAGAGCTGCATGCGCGATATGGGCTACAGGCTGTGGATCAATTCAGATATATGCAAGTTCGCAGTTATGTCGGTAGCTTACGGGCTGAGGATTTGCAAGGAGCGATATGCTCGAAATTGGAGGAGCTACTGTATGCGGGTATGCCACAGCAGGCAAGTATATCGTTGCTGCAGAAGGAATATCTAGCCTTGGAGGCTCCTTTGGAAGAGACGGCTGTAGCGGAGCAGTGGGCAAGGGATTTGCAAGTACAGATTACGAGTGAGCATATAACAGAAGCGTTGGCACAGATCCCGCAAATGAGTGGCTATAGTAAATGGAGGGATATGCAGTATCAGATTATAAGAAGGAGTTACTTTGCTCCTAATAGAGCTTACCGAGCAGGGGCAGCCGCCTCGGCGGGATGTCCTAGATGTGCGGAGGGGGCGGCCACTCTAGGACATATGTGGTGGAGATGTCCTCGAATCTCTCAATTTTGGATGGAAGTATATGGCTTTCTAGGGGGGCTGTTTGCGGTTGATATAGGAGCAGAGCCTCAGTCAGCAGTGTTGGGGTTGACGGATACTGGAGGGAAGATACTAAGAAAATACACCCGGTGGATGCAACGTGCGATGTTGGTAGCGCGACATCTTATTCTTAAGAGATGGTTGTCACGGAGCAGGCCCCGGCTGGCCGATTGGAGGCAGGAACTGTATGATTTAATGTTGGTAGAGAGGACTGGCATACAAGGGAATGACAAATTGGGGGAACGATTCCTGATGGAATGGGGACCTTTTTTACAGACACTCTCTGCGCGGGAGAGGAGTAGGATATTCAATACATTGAGGTAGAGAACCGATTATGTATGGCATTGGGAGTATTTGGACCACTAGCAATGGGGATTTGGCAGAGGGGTGGGGGGATAGGGAGGGTAGGGAGTGGGGAAGGAGGGAGGTTAGAGGGAGGGGGGGGGACAAACGAGTGCTTAATTGGGCAGTGGGATGGTCGTTGAGGTATAGTTGAATAGAGGAAGTGAATGGAACCCTGGGCGGAGTGTAAGAGTCATCACCCGCCGGGGGAGTGGGCATGGGGTAGGGGAGGAGGGCAGAGGTACACCGTCAGGTAGATATTGGGGGGGATTAGGGGGGGATAAAAGGGTGGAGGGGGGACTATTGAAAGGGGGTGGAGGGATAAAATAAATGATATAGGCTAGAGAATGGTCTGTATATGTTTTTGCTGAATGGTTTACCATGTACATTTTGATATAATATGATAATGTTATTTGGATTTGGAGTCTGCCTAATAAAAGAAAATTGACATAAAAAATGGTATACTAGATATTGGCCGGTATGCAGCCGGGTTGTTCTTGTCTAATGTTGTTTTTTTTGGGATTGGTCTGACAGAGGCAAGCTTTAATTGCTCTGGCAATAGACCTTGAGTGAGGGAAATGTGCACCATGTTTTGTATGATGTGAATGAAGCTTGAATTTGTGGTTTTGATCCATGATACTGGACATGGATCAGTGGGAGAAGTGCTTGTATTTATTGAAGAAATAATGTGGGATAGTTGCTCATTTGAAGGAGAATTGAATGTATCCCAATTCCTAGAATGCGAGACTAACTTTTTGTGAAATCTATATTTTGATTTTTCTTTAGAATGGAATTTATCCTTGATATAGTCTGCATAACTCTGCGGTTCGATCAGTGCTTCACCTTCTGTTCTTTGCTCTTTTGTTAGCATCTTCACAATTTCAAAAAGCTCTCTAGGCTTGTTGATGGCTGTATCTATTATGTTTGTGTGGTATTCTTTTTTTGAGTGTTTAATGTGTTCGTTATATAGCTTTAGCTTTGTTAAGTAAAGTTGCCTTAGGTCTGTTGTATTGTGTTTTCTCCATTTACGCTCTAACCTTCTGGGCGCTCTTTTCATCTGACGTAAGGCTATTGAATACCATGACTTGTGTTGAAGTCTGTTAATCCGTGGTTTCTTTGGTCTCGTGTCTGTTGCTCTGGCTGCGTTGGATAAAATGCAATTCCAATTGGTTATTTGGGTTTCGAGGTCACCTGAAACTGTGGACAGATGAGGCAAAGTATCTCGTATAAATGAGTCCCTGTCAAATTTCTTGAAACGTCTATAAAAGCAATTGTTGTCTAGGTGCATATTAATATTGTTTGTTTGTAATAAGATCCCTATCTTAACTATGTACTGGTCAGACCAAGGAACTGGGGTGATGGAAGGTTTTGAAATAAGACCTCTTGAAATTAAATCATTGGATGCAAAGATGAGGTCAGGAGAATAACCATATCTGTGTGTAGGTGCATTAACTATTTGGTTGAACTGCAAGGAAGACATTGCTTGTAAGAAGGTCTCAGAGTCTCTGTAATTAATTTAACCAGAAAGCTCTCTTCTGTGTTTTAAATGTAAACTTAAACTGCTGCTACTAGGCCCTGACTGATTTAACAAAAAATAGTGGGTTCAAAGATTAATTAGATTTAATAGAAAGAATTCCTTTCAGAAAATTCCCAGAGGTATATACTCACAATTGCAGATCTCTCTCCAGAAGTAACAGTCCCCTTTTCTAGTCCTTCAAGACTGAGGATCACAGAGCTCTGGTTGAGCTATTTATGCCTGTGCTGCTGATGTAAGCTGTGACCAACTTCCTGAATGATTAACAGTCCTTGCTTGGATAGGAGTCCTATTAATGGATGCCGGCGTTGGAGTGGAAGAGCATAAATGAGCATAAACTCATTCATACTCTTCCATTGTAGGTGAGAATAGAAATATTTTGGTAGGACGACCCCCGTTGGGTGCCTTAATCTGGATGTCAGGGAAATATTGCCCATATAAATGGGTTACTTTCCCCTTTGTTGACCACACACTGGGAATGCAGGATTCCATCCTTAAGACTTCTGGGGGTATTTGTCTCCTCTTAGAATTATTCAACATAATCTGATGATACATCCCAACATTCAGTGGTAAGTTATATATCTGTGGGAAGAGCAGAGGCTGCAATATTTGGGGCAAATATTCAAGGAGGGAGAGTTTGTCTGTTTTGCAGCTCTGCATCAACAATATGACCTTCCTGCAATGCAGTATCTTCCATATCGGCAGATTAGATATCTGCTGAGTCAGGTTCCCATTAGACAACAGCCTGATGAAGATAATAATATTCTGGTCAGCTTATGTCAGCAGTCTGATTGGGATTGATATCTCTATTGTGTTTTTATCTGAGAGACGCTGCATCTTGTAACCTGAAGCATAGAACAAAATGGGGCAAGGATTTGGACGTGCAATTTAGCGAGCAACAATGGCAGCAAATGGAGGAGGTGCTGCCCAAAAGCTTGGTAGCTGTGCATCTCAAAGCATTTCAGAAAATGGTTCAGTTTTGCATTAAGCATATCTAGGGAAAGGGATCTGTCTTTTGAGATAAGAAGGAAAATGCAGACGTTTCTGATCAAATATGTCTGGAATGCAGCTAAATTGGTGATTGCCATCTGTTGGAGACATGTGGAAACTCCATGGATGTGAGGGTGGCTGGCACTGTGGGACCTGAGAAACATGGAGTTCCTTACTGCACAGAGAAGAAAGTAGTTGAGTGGTTTGATCAGGTATGGGCACCCTTTCATAAGATTAATGGAATACATGTCAAATAGAGGTGGATATTGGTCATATGGGGGAATTAAGGCACTTGGGAGGATAGGGGATTTTGGGATGCTTGGTTGGGATGGGGGATTATTTTGATTAGGTTTCAATTTTATGCTTGTGAAAAATGAAAAAAGTTAGATTGGGTATTTTCTACCTTTGGCCTCTGCAGAGTGACAGCTGTGTTTGTGATGCTATATGGAAGGCTAATATTCAAAACCCTGATTCTTACATTCAAGGCCATCAAGGGTATATCCTCAAACTCACTTTCTGAGCTCATCCAATTAGTTCCATCAAACAGAATTAGAAGACAGGCAGCACTAAACTCCTTAGCAGTACCAAAGGCCATAATAACATGCAATCTATCTACAGCGAACAGAGCTTTCTTGTTTTGCGCACCAAAATGCTGGAACTCTCTCCCTTCCGACATCCGTGCCATAGCCGACTTAACCCAATTCAGAAAGGCCATTAAATTCATCCTATTCACCAAATACTACCCCACATAAAACATAGCTTAACAGTCCCACCACTTATCCTTCCAATTTTTTTCTTGTTCTCTTACTCTCTTCCTTATGTCCTCCAAATCTGCTTCATTCTCGCCCAACAACCATGCTAAATCATGTACATAGTTCGATTATGTTATCTAGTTAACAGACTACATATTCCATGTATATAGTTCTCCCAGTTTGAACCAAGTTGTCACCCCTGTTATATGTAATACCGAACAGCCTGTTGTTCTGGTTTTGTTATTGTTCCCTGTGAACCGCGCTGATCTCAAAAAGTGCGGTATATAAGAAACTAAAATAAATAAATAAATAAAATAAATAAGTATTGTTGTTCATTCTATGAAGCATTTGTTGATCTAAGTAAATGAAAAAAATATACATAGATAACATATAGCTTAGTGACTGATTTAGAATGACAGATGTGGATTGTGGAGAAGGTTAATGGATAATAATGAATGTGACAAGAGTACAAAGTCATTCCTTCTTCCTCTATAGCTTAATGAAATTATTTCAGTTCAGGGTAACCATGCTGTATTATTTTGTTAAAAAAATCAATTTTCATCATTTTCACTTCTTATCAAACAAAAAACATTGGGCCCACATTCTGTTGTACATAAAGTACTTTAGTTCTGTCATTTTAAAGTAGTTTAAAATTTGTCAGGGAAGTACAGCATCACTTTAACTTCTACCATGATTCTTATTGAGTGCTGCAGCACTTTCACTTACCTATTCAAATACCTGTCATCCTCTACAAAGACTGACAAATGTTTGATCAGGATCACTTTTCTAGCCTGATCTATCTAGTATTGAATTTTCATAGCTGTTTCAATTATCACATGAATGAACTGACAGAATTTATTAAAATATTGACTGATCAACCTCTTGAGCTTCAGGAGAATATGTACACATTGGACCTTGGAACTATGTTGTTTATATAGAGAGTTGGAACAGTATGCATGTTTAATAAGATTGATATACTGGTCTTCTAGTCTTATAAATAAAAAATGAATGCAATGATAACTTGTTATTTACACAATGGATTTCTCTTAGATATTAATGATTCTGACTGATGCCCTCTTACGATTACTTTGGTGGCTTTGTACATTCTGCTGTAAGAACTGCAAACCAAAGATGAGTAGCTCCACCATTAATAGGACAGCATACTGTTGTGCTTCTGTAACTAAATATAGAGTATGGGGGCCTGTTTAGTTTATCAAATCACTGAATTGACTCATTATTCCTTTATCCGTTATTCTGTGTATAGTGGACTCGGAGACAATAAACTTAAAAATAGATGGTTCCACTGTTCTGAGAGAGAATACTTTAACAGTTACTCATTTAAGTAAAGCATTATTCTAGTAGTATTTTATTGGAACAATATAAGAATTATCCAAACACAATGGTGTGCATGAGCTTTCAAAACCACATTGTTCCCTTATTCATTTGTCATTTTTTAAAAATAAAATTATTCTCCAGGAACAAGCAGGAAGTCAGTCCTTACATATGGGTAATGTCGGCATCAACAGAGCCTGCATGGATTCACTCCCCAGCTTTCAAAGAAAGCCTTTGGGAGTTAGACCGTGCATGCACAGTCACCTTCCTGCCCAAATATGCCATCTTACATCAGTCTCCTTTTTTCTGCAGATCCTTGCAGACGTCCTTTCTGTCGTCCCCAGTTAAAGTTGATTTTTTTCTAGCCCTTCTCTTAACGTTTTTGCTCTTTTTGCCGGTCGGTTCCCGATCACCTTCTCGCAACCCAAGCCCACCCTCGCCTCGGCAACATGTTTTTTCTTGAGACCTTTTTCTTTTTCGGTGCATGGGTATTTTCTCACCCCTCCCTGACCGAGACGTCTGAGTTTGACCTCACGAGTGCTGTCTTCCCCACGATGTCTTTGGTCAGCAGATTTAAGCAGTGTAGCAAATGCCCCTGTACCATGTCCATAACGGACTGCCACAGTTGCTGTATCAAGTGCCTTGGTGCGGATCGTGACAGCTCCACTTGCCCACTCTGCCTGCAGATATCAAATAAGAACCAAAGGAATCGTGAAAAGCAGCGGGAGGAGATTTTTGTCTCAAAGGTTTCTGCCACGGTGCCCTCATAGACTTCGCCTGATGACTCGGTGTTGTGTGCACATGCTCGATCCGAAATCCAAGGTTGCGGAGCCTTGAACCGGGGGTTGTCCTCGGGGGACCTCCCACATGGGCTCAAGATATGATCGAAGTCCGATCCCAGAGCCAAGGGTAAGACCTCTGGTCCACGGTCTCGGAGCCCTCACCCCGATGCCGAGGGCGATGGCTGGGAGCAGCCCTCGAAGCTGCCCCTGCAGGAGGAGACTCTCATTGCATTGGGTGATCAGGCTAGGTCCTCAGACATGATCACCATTGATGATTACTCTTCAAGGGAGCTGGCTTCGTGCTCGATGCCTTCGAGGACTGAACCGGTCGCTGCAGAGCCTACTGGCATCAGAGCCAGGATGGTAGTCTTGGAATGCAGCCTGGCTGCCTTCCTCGAGGCACGGCGGGGCCTGATGCCCGGAGCCTTTGGGTTGTTGGTGCTGATATCCAGATCCTCAACTGTGAGGACCTCACTGGAGCACATCTAGCCAGTGCTGGAACGATTCGCCTGCTCAGAGCTGCATTGATCAGCTTCCCGCTTGAGGGACTACTCACCCCTGAGCACCTCAGGGTTGGCTCGTCAGGCGCCTCTCTCTCCCTCAGTGCCGGCGGCTCATCACCCCGATGACCATCTGGGCCTTGAGGTCTCATCTGGCTCTGAGTTGGGCTGGGAGATGGACAATGAGTCGCCCAACACCATGTTACACAGGGATGTCCCCTCTGAACCGTCTTCCCCTCAGGAGTGCCAAAGGTCTCCGCCTGAGAACTTTGCGTTCCTTGAGTTTATCCGGGGAATGTCGAAGGCCCTGGCCTTCATGATAGAGCTGAAGTACGAGCCTTGTGCTGAGGGAGATTCTCCAGTACAAGGCCCCTCCAAGGGAGGCACTGGAGCGCTTGCTGTTCAGGATGTGGGAGAACCTAGTGATGGTGCCAATGGGCCGGCGACTCAATTCCCAGTATCAAGTTGACAAGAGCCCAGGCTTTCAGAAGACACAGCTGTCTCATAACTCCATGGTGGTGGAGTCAGCCATGCGTCGTAAAAAGAAAAAATGCACTCCTCGGTACCCTCTGGTAGGGAGGCCCGCACCATGGATGGGTTTTGCAGAGAGTGCAACCAGGGCCCACATCCAGGCTTACCAGCTGTACATGGTCATGTACCTGAGAGACCTGATGAAGGAACTTGCTGGGTTCTCAGCAGGGCTGGCAGGTAAATCTCTCAAACTCTTCTGGACCCTCATCTCCTCGGTCAAGGAATGCTCCAAATTCCAGACTCAAGCGGTCTATGATGGTTTCGAGTCTGTGGCTCGTGTGGCTGCGGTGGCATTAGTGCCCACCACCTGGCTTGGCCACAGTCCTCAGACTTATTTATTTATTTAGCTGTGCTTATATACCGCTTTTCACTGGGTCAAAGCGGTTTACAGATATATGCTAACAGGCACTCTTTTATTCCCTCGTTCCCGAAGGGCTCACACACTAAGCGTACTTGAGGCAATGGAGGGTTAAATGGCTTGTCCCTCCGGCCTGAGGTTAATTGTCCCTATGTGCGAATTGAACCCATGACCCTCCAGCCTGAGGTAACCTGTTCCAACCACTGAGCCACTCCTCCCTGACTTGAAGCAATGGGTACAGGACAAACTGGCCGACATCCCCTGCCAAGGAGAGAACTTCTTCAACAAACCCATGACTGACAAGGTTGCCAAATTGGAGTCTTTCATGACCAGGATTAGTCTATCCAGGAAGACTGCTGACCCTTCCTGCCGGAATGCTTCGGGGAAAAAGCCCTTCCACCCGAAGGCAAAAAAGGCTTATGGAAAATACCTCCAATTTCCGGCCCATCAGGTTCCCCAACAGGGTCAGAAGGCCAAGGGCCAGGGGCACAGCCCCCATAAGCAGAAAGCCCCCAAGCCCCAAACAGCACCTCAGCCACAGCCTGGCAGGAGACTCTTTGGGCATAGCCCTTCTTCCCCCCAAGGACCAGGGCACAAGGCACATGGGAGGACGTCTGGTTTACTTAACTCACCGGTGGCCAGGCATCACCACTGATGACTGGGTGCTGCAGGTGATGCGAGAAGGTTACATCTGCACTTCCTAGGGGAACTTCCCATGCGCTTCCTGCAGAAGGAACTCAAATCCCTGCTTGAGGATCGGGCTGTAGAACCAGTCCCTCCGCCCCTCTGGGGCATGGAGTTCTACTCCCAGTACTTCCTCATCCCAAAAAAGACGGGTTAGCTTCCAGCCCATCCTGGATCTGCAGGAACACTACCTAAACCGCTTTCTGGTCAAGTAGAAATTCAAGATGCTATCCGCTGGAACTTTGCTACCCTACCTCCAATGGGGAGATTGGCTATGCTCCTTGGATCTCAGAGATGTCTATATCCACATCCCGATCCATCCCTAGCACTGTCGGTACCTCCGCTTTGTTATCGGAGACTGCCACTATCAGTACAGAGTGCTCCCCTTCGGCCTCTCCTTGGCCCCCCAGATGTTCACCAAATGCCTGGCAGTAGTTGCCACTCACCTCTGCTTGCTGGAAGTCTTGTCTTCCCCTTTCTCGACAACTGGCTCCTGAAGGCCAGCTCTCTAGAGGAGATACGTCAAATTACCCACTGCACTATCAGGGTGCTGCAGCATCTGGGGTTTTTGATCAACTTCCCAAAGTCACATCTGCTACTGATCCAGTGCCTGGAGTTCATAGGAGCCCTTCTGTATTCCACCCAGGCCAGAGCCTTCCTTCCTCTAAACAGGGTGCAGTATCTGGTGACCCTAGCAAAAGAGGAACTGGGTCTTTCATCGGCGTCCGTCCGTCTTTTGCTGCACCTGTTGGGGCACGTGGCCTCGACAATTCCATAAGCCTGCAGGCCAACTACAGATTTGAAAGGCCCAGTGGACCCTCAGCTCTGAATGGACTCAGGCCATGGGTCGGCTGGAGGTTTGGGTCCAGATCACCTGATCTCTGGTGTCCTCTCTCGCCTGATGGCAGAGCCGACAGACTCTCATGGCCGGCCTACCCTTCCAGGTCCCGCCAGCCCAAAGCATTCCGACCATCAATGCCTCCAAGCTTGGCTGGGGAGCCCAATGCAATGTTCTCCAGTCACAGGGCACCTGAACTCGGGAGGAAAGTGCCCTCCAGATCAACCTCCTGGAACTCAGAGCTGTTACAAATGCCCTTCAGGTGTTCCAGACACAGCTGGCGGGCCAGGTTGTCCATGTTCAGATGGATAACCAAGTAATGATATTCTACATCAACAAACAGGGGAGAACGGGCTTGTACCTCCTTTGTTGGGAGGCAGTTTGCCTATGGATTTTCACCGTGGAGAAGGGCATGATCCTCTGGGCAGTCTACCTACCAGGCCACGACAATCTGCTTGCAGATCGACTCAGTAGTTTCCTTCAGCACCACGAGTTGCGCCTGAACCCAGCAGTAGCCATCTCCATTTTTTGACGTTTGGGAACCCTGATGTTGGACCTCTTCACCAGCCCCAAGAATGCGCAGCTGCTGAGCTTTTGCTCCCGGAGGCTGACCCCAGAACAGGTGGCAGTGGACACCTTCCCTCCTGCCTTGGTCCAGGAGCTTGCTGTATGCGTACCCCCCTACTCCCCTGATTCTCAAGACCTTGCTCAAGGTTCAATCAGACTGGGCCTCTTGTAATTCTCATTGCTCCTCGGTGGCCCCGGAAGCTATTGTTCCCTCTGCTCCTACAGCTGTCGCAAGCAGCCCCAATACCCTTCAGCTATGTCCTGGACTTGTCGCAGGAGGATAAGGACCCTTCTTCATCCCAGCCTCCAGTCCCTCGCCCTGATGGCGTAGATGTTGAACAGTTAACGCTAGCACACCTCCACATCCCTGTGATGTGGAGGACGTTCTACTGGCATCGGGCAAGGACTCAACAGGATGTATATATGCTTTTAAATGGCATAGATTCTCGGTCTGGTGCACAGACAGTAATCTCAACCCTTTCTTTTGCTCAGTGCAGGATGTCCTATAGTATCTGGTGCACCTCTCCCGGGCTGGTCTGAAATCAAATTCCAGCAGAGTGCACACTCACCCTTGCGGCACATCACCACTTCATCGATGGCCAGCCTGTCTCTGTACACCCACTCGTGGGCTGTTTTATGAAGGGACTTCTCCTCTCGTGGCCCCCCCATCGCCCTCTTCAGGTGGCATGGGACCTGAACGTTGTCCTCGGGAAGCTGATGACTCCCCCCTTTGAGCCATTGACTTCGTGCCATCTCAAGTTCTTGTCATGGAAAGTAGCGTTCTTGGAATGCTCACTTTGGCCTGATGGGTCAGTGAACTACAGGTGCTGTAGGCCCATGCCCCCTACACCAGGTTCCACAAAAAGAGGGTCGTCCTCCGAACTCACCCGAAATTCCTACCTAAGGTGGTGTCCACTTTTCATATCAGCCAAGAGGTGGCCCTTCCCACCTTCTTCACCACGTGTCACACATCCCAAGCGGAGGCCTCACTACACACCCTGGATTGCAAAAGGGCACTGGCCTTTTACCTCGAGAGGACAAAGGCCCATCGCCGCTCATCACAACTTTTCATCTCCTATGACATCAACAGGATCAGGGTTATGGTCTCTAAGTGTACCCTGTCTGCCTGGATGGCAGACTGCATCTCTTTCGCCTATGAGCAGGCTGGACTCTCTCTGGAGCGTCATGTTACCGTGCACAATGTGCACACCATGGCGGCCTCGGTGCTCACCTGCGCTCAGTCCCCCTGCAGGACATCTGTCAGCCGCCACCTGGTCTTCGGTCCATACTTTCACAGAGCATTACTGCTTGGAGGAGAGCTCACGGCACGATAGCACCTTTGGCCAGGCAGTACTTTTTCACCTCTTTGGGGAATAGTGCAACTCCTTCCCTCCAGCCTTTTGTGTCCAGTCTACCAGAAAGGTGATTCCATCGTCAATGATGGGGCTGCATCACTGGACTTCAAGCCATTCAGCGCTCCTTGCTGCCCCTCACTGTTTGCCTTTTGGGTCGCCCGTGGCTGCTACAGGATTTTTCGGTAGCCTGTAGCTTGGGAGTCCCATATGTGAGGACTGACTTCCTGCTTTCTCCTGGAGAAAGCGTAGTTACTCCCCTGTAACAGATGTTCTCCGGGGATAGCAGGAATCAGTCATCACAACTCTCCTTCCTCCCAGTGGAGTTGTTTTACCTTTTTTATGCTTGATTAAGCTATGTTATCATACTGAGGTAAGATAGTACCTTTGGGTGGAAAGGTGACCGCACATGCGCTGTCTAACTCCCAGAGGCTTTCTATGAAAGCTGGGGAGTGAATCCGTGTGGGCTCCGTCAATGCCAATGTCACCCATATGTGAGGACTGATTCCTGCCTTTCCCAGAGAACACCTGTTACAAATGAGTAACTACGCTTTATGAAACACATTTTGTCAGAATTGTACCAAGCTAGAAATGCCCTCTGTGTAATTAACAAATCTGATACCCCCCTCTGCCCCAGCCACTTATAATAATACACTCTTTTTGAGCTTTCTGGAAGCCCTGTGATGATATTGGTGCCCTTTTTGTGCTTGCGCCTTGTGCAGCTGCACCTCTTGCACAACCCTTGGTATGGCCTTGCATTTTGTTAGGTACCTACAAATTTTACATTTAGAAATCAATCCTGTAGATACAGTCTTGAAGCATTTCCAAGATATTATCTGAAGTAATTCTGAGGAACAAAAATAGAGTATTTTTCTCATAAACCTTTTTGTGCAAAGATTACCTGAAATATTATCCTCTATATATGACTATATATCATTATTTTGAAGTGCTAATCAACATTTTTGAAGTTTTAGTTTTGCCTTAACATTTTCTAATACAGCAAATTATGCAATCAAATATCACTGTCCTATTTTTCAGAGGCTGAATTAGCTAAATGTGAAGACCATGACTATTCTTCAGAAGACATCCATTGGAAAGATCCTAGTTTGACTGAAGCAATCTTTACTGTGTTGTCTTATTGCATATCATCACCGAAATCACTTGGAAATGTTCTAAAGGGATACATGGATGACGCACAGCTATGGGCATATATATGTAATAGGGCAGGTATGAAGGCTGATAATTAAAATTATAGAAATGCATGTAAATTGTTTTATAAGTGATCATTCTAAAACAATTTTTATTTTTTCCATCAATTCACATTGAAAGAGGTTAATTGAAAACATCATTAGAAAATACAGTATGAGTAGCATTTGTCTTCTGCCTTATTCTTCATGCCCACATTGCCAGAAATAGAACCTTGATATATTTTTGCTTATAATGCCTTGAATGAGATACTTGCATTAATTTTTTGGAAACTGCCACATCTCTTTTTTGATGGATTTAGATTTTTTTGCACAGTGATTAATCATGTCCTCTCAGCTGAATTCATAAGCTTGACTGACTGAACTGAAATCAAGGAGAAATGTTATGCCAGTTCAACAAGCATTTCAGGAACAGTGTTGGGAGAGCTGAGGATGCAATTTTATTTAGGGGAATGAAGGATAGCTCTTAAAGTGGACATATGTTTAATTTAGGAATGAGTATTTTTCTTTGATAACGAGCAGTTATCCTGAGCCTGGCTAATGTATCATATTATCTGTGTCACTCTTGGCATCAGAAGACTATTCCAGAAGTTTCCTGGAAATCTTTGAGCATGTGCAGCAAGATTTCTGTGCACTGCTAAACTTGCTGCTTATCAGTGATTTTTTTAATCTAACTTTTCAAAGCCAGTGTTTTACAGGTGGAACCTCAGGTGTATTGGGATTTTTTTCACCAAAGCTGCTGATAAAGAGAAGAGTTGAAGCAGACCAAAGCCACAGCTGCTATTGATCATGACAAAATCATCACAGCTATCCTCCTGATATTTTCTGGCCTGAGGATCTTCCAGTTGGAATCAACGAGCAGTGCTTACCTGTTCTTGCTGTTTTTTCCTCTTCCAGAACTATGTGAGGCACTGCAGTTTAATGATACCCTCTAGCTCAATGTGGTTCTGACTATAGAAGGAAACTAACATAAAAGGAAGAAGTGGCAGCTAAGCATAGCTTACAAACACCTGCCTGTTAAAGAATATCAAAGGGAAAAGAAAAAGGGCAGATTACTTTTCCAGGAGGGGGAGGAAGAGGGACATATGATTGCCCTCAGAGATGATGAGAGAGGTAGATATAATTACTGTGATGGGTGGAGATAAGAAGTAAGATGAATGCTTCAAGGGAGTAGGGAGAGAAGAAAATGGACAATAATAACTCCAGGGGGTGAGGATAAGGAAAAGAAACATAGAAACATGACTGCAGAAAAAGACCATATGGCCTATCTGGTCTGCCCTTCCATATCAACTACAATAGTCCCCTTTTTTTCCTTTAGAGATCCTCTGTGTTTGTCCCATGCTTTTTTGAATTCAGATACTGTCCTCATCTCTACCACCTCCACTGGGAGACTATTCCACGGATCCACCACTCTTTCTGTAAAGAAATATTTCCGTATATCACTCCTGAATCTATCCCCTTTCACTCTCACTCTATGTCCCCTCGTAGCAGAGCTTATTTTCATTCGAAAGAGGCTCTCCTGTGCATTTATGCTATGGAGGTATTTAAATGTCTCTATCATATCACCCCTATCCCGCCTTTCCTCCAAAGTATACATATTAAGATCTTTAAATCTGTCATCATTTGCTTCATAATGAAGACCACTAACCATTTTAGTAACCACCCTCTGCACCGACTCCAATCTGCTTATATCCTTTTGAAGGTGCAGTCTCCAGAATAGCACAAAATACTCAAATGAGGTTGCACTAGAGACTTATACAGAGGCATTATTGCCTCCTTTTTTCTGCTGGCCATTCCTCTCCCTGTACACCCAAGCATCCTTCTGACTTTCACAGTCATCTTTTCTACCTGTTTTGCTACTTTAAAATCGTCGGACACAATAACGCCCAGATCCCACTCTTCTATTGTGGACAGAGGTACCTCACCCCTTTGGATATTTGCAGCCCAAATGCATGACCCTGCATTTTTTAGCATTAAATTTCAGCTGCCAAATTCTAGACCATTCTTCAACTTAGCTAGATCCATCCTCATGTAATCTACTCCTTCCTGGGTGTCTATTGCAGATTTTGGTATCATTTGCAAAGGGCCAACCTTACGCGACAGCCGTTCCACAATATCACTAACAAAGATGTTAAAAAGGAAGATGATTATGCCAGGGGGAGGGGAAGTGATTATTCCAAGGAATTTGGGGAAGGGAAAGCATTGATGTGCCATGATAAAGTGAATCCATGTAGGGGTGCATGTGCCACAACTCAAAAAATAATTGGAAACCACAGCTTTAATCCATTAGAGAAGGTTGTTTTCCACTGAACTGCTACCATCACCATTTTATCTGTATGTCTCATTTGGGGTTTGATTCCATTGCAGTCAGGATTAATTTATTTTACATCATAGTAGTATTAATGAGGTTTATGAATATTTTCATTCTCCAAGAACAAGCAGGAAGTCAGTCCTCACATATGGGTGACATCAATGCCGACAGCGCCCAAGTGGAGCATTTCCCCAGTTTTCAAAGAAAGCCTTTGGGATATCCCCTTCCCGCCCAAAGTTTCCATCTTGTTTAGTCTCCTTTTTGCCGCAGAACCCAACGGATGCTTGTCCCGTTTGTCATGAAAAATTCCTTTAAAAATTATAGTGTTTTTCCCCGGTTGCGTAACAGTTCCCCTTCCCGCCTCAAGCTGGTGCCATTCTCGGCTCTTCCCTCCTTTTTTGATGAGACTTGCCCTCGACTGGCATTCTCGCCATTTTTCGGCTAGGGGTCGTCAACCCCAGCCAGGTGTCCTTCACCATGTCTCCTGGTGGGTTCAAAAAGTGTGACCACTGCAGCCAAACCATGTCTGTTACAGATACCCATGACTGCTGCTTGTGCTGCCTCAGCCCAGACCATGACAGTACCACCTGCGACCTGTGCCGGTCCATGACTCCAAAAACCAACAAGAAAAGGTCAAAATTGCAGGAGAGGATGTTATCTTGGTCTGACTCAGTCCTGGCTTCCCCGACGCTGAGCCCCAAGCTGGGCACCTCCTGCGAGGATTGGTCATCTTCGGAGTCCTGCACTCCTAGTCCCGCTGGGTCAGGATCCGGACCTCCTGTCTCAGGAGGAGGGTTCCCTCCTGTACCCCAACCTGGGGTCACTAGCATTGATGGTGAGGCTGCTGAAAGGGTAGCCTTGGCCCATTTCAATCTTTCAGAGGAAGTCAAGGAGATCCTTTTAGCCTCCCAGAAACCCTTCACCAGACGAGCATATGCATTTAAGTGGAAAAGATTCTCCGTCTGGTGTGCAGAGAGAGCAGAGAACCCTTTCTCCTGTCACGTGCAACTAGTGCTGCAGTACTTACTGCACCTCTTGCAAGCCGGCCTGAAGTCTAACTTGGTGAGGGTGCAGCCCAGCACCTTAGCCGCTCGCCATCTCCCTGTGGAGAGAAAACCCCTCTCGAACCAGCCCTGGTCTCCAGGTTCCTCCAGGGCCTCTTGCTCTCAAAGTCCCCTCTCCGCCATCCGATCGCAGACTGGGACCTTAATATGGTGCTGTCCCAACTAACCAGACCGCTGTTCAAGATCTGGCCACCTGCCATTTGAGATACCTCTCCTGGAAAGTGGCCTTTCTGGTGGTCATCACGTCCACTCAGAGAGTGAGTGAATTCCAGGCCTTGGTGGCGGATCTGCCTTATACAAGGTTCTATAGGAACAGGATAGTGCTTCGCACACACCCCAAATTCCTCCCCAAGGTGGTGTCTCCTTTCCACCTCAATCAGGAGGTAGTCTTTCCCACCTTTTTTCCACGACCCCACACGGGCAGGGAGGATCTCATATTACATTCACTAGACTGTAAACGGGCCCTATCCTTCTACCTGCAGAGGACTCAGGCCTATCGCAAAGCTCCTCAGCTTTTTGTGTCATATGACCCCAGCAGACTGGGGCTTCCAGTAACGAAGCGGACTCTGTCCACTTGGGTGGCAGACTGTATTGCTCTTGCCTATGAGCGAGCAGGCCTCTCCCTTGAGCACCAGATCACTGCACATCGGGTGCGGGTCATGGCCATGCCGGTGGCCAATTTCTGCTCAGTGCCAGTGATGAAAATCTGTAGGGCCACCACATGGTCTTCGATTTATACGTTTGTAGCTCATTACTGCCTGGAGAGTGATTCCTGCAGAGATAATGCCTTCGGGCAGGCAGTACTCTGTAATATCTTCAGAGTGTAGGCAACTCCTGCCCTTCAACCTTTCTGTGTTCAGACTACCGGAGTGATAGTGTCGCTGGATACTTGGGTCATGCAGAATCTCTCAGTGGGGGCTCACCTTCTGCAATTTACGGCTACCTGCCGGGTCACCAGTGGTGTTTTTGGGGTTCAGTCCTCAGCAGCCTGGAGCTAGGAGTCTCATATATGAGGACAGACTTCCTGTTTGTTCCTGGAGAAAGCGTAGTTATTCACCTGTAACAGGTGTTCTCCAGGAACAGCAGGAATCACAACCCTCCCTCCCTCCCTCCCTGGGAGTTGCCTCCCTACCTTGTTTTAGTTTTTACTACTGTCCTAGCTATGTCATCTGACTGAACAAGATGGCACCCTTGGGCGGGAAGGGAACCACACATGCGTGATAGCATGTCCCAAAGGCTTTTTTTGAAAGCTGGGGAAATGCTCTGTATGGGCTCCATCAGTGCCAATGTCACCCATCTGTGAAGACTGATTCCTTTTGTTCCCGGGGAACACCTGTTACAGATGAGTAACTGCTATATTTCCAGGAACAAGCAGGAATGTAGTCTTCACATATGGGTGACGTCAGTACCGACGGAGCACGTGCGGGAACGCTCCCCAGCATCCAATAGGAAAGCTTTTGGGAGCACTCCACTATGCCTGCGTAGCTGCCTTCCCACCTTCCCAACTCCCTCTTTTCAGTTCTTCATTTTCAGCGGAGCCAGCAGGAAGCAAATCCTGTCACTGCAGAAAATTCTCTCTTTACTTTTTTGTGGTTAGCTTCTGCCTTCCTGTCGATGCTGGCACTGTCTTGACACCTCCGGTTCCCTTAGTCTTTCCTTATACTTTCTTTTACAAAAAAACCCTTCAGGTGCATCAATGCCATCTTAGGCCTTAAGTCTACCATACTGCCCACCGATGGTATGGAGAAACCGACTAGTGGTTTCAAAAAATGTTCTAAGTGTGGCAGTACCATTTCTGCAACTGACACACATGACTGGTGCTTGAAATGCCTCGGGCCCGACCACCAGCCAACAGAATGTTCCCTTTGTAAAAAGATGACAAAGAGAGGCCTGCAGAACCGGGCTTCTAAATTTGGAACTCTTCACTTCGGACGTGGTATCTTTGGCATCGACGTCATCGACAGCCTCATCCTCCTATCATGGATCTCAGGTATTGAAAGTGTCCAAGCACAAGTCTTCATCAAAGACAGAAAATTCCTCAAGAGGTAGATCTCATTCCCAGCATTGAGATGCCTCGGGCGTTGCCCTGGAGGTGGATCTGCCTGCCATACAGCCCCAGTGGGAGGACCTGCCCTCCAAAGCAATCGAGGGGATCCAGGATGCTCCCAAGGCCTCAATCTCAGGAGAACTACTGGTTGCATGCTCTGGTATGGTGGCGCAAGTATCTGTCACCGATACCCAAGCATCGGCAACCTCGATAGACCAATGTATACTGGCCATCGAGCAGAGCTTGGCAGCTCTATTGGCAGCCTCGGTTCCCATCCAACCTTTGTCCTCAGACACCGGGCCATCGATACCGGTACAGGTACCGGTACCGATGTCAGCACCGGTGCATGGTGCATTGGGATACATGGCACTGTCATCACTGCCACCTATGCCTTCCCTTGAGTCCATCACCGATACCGGGGCTTGACCGAAACGGGTCCCCGATCTCGATACTGACACACATAGGTATCGGCGCCTGGCGGAGGGCGAACACTGTTCCTGACGATACTTTGAGTCCTCCAATTCCAACTCCCCTGTTTTGGATGAGGATTCACTCGATTCCTGGGGACCCTGAGGCCTGCCTTCGGAGCTCTCCCCGCCTCCAGAACGATGCATGTTGCCTCTTGTGGACATGTCCTTCCAGGAATTCATTTGAGACCTAGCTCTCCATAACAGTGACATCCAAGAAAGAGCCCAGAGCAGAGGAATTGGAGATCCTCCAATACTCAACTGCTCCCAGTGAGGCGGCCACCCTGCCAGTACACCACATCCTCCATGATCTGATGTTCCAGATGTGGGAGACTCCCCTCACGATCTCACCTCATACTCGATGCCTTGATACCATGTATCGAGTACCGGAATGTCGTGGCTTCCAAAAGTCACAGCTTCCCCACCATTCAATGGTGGTAGAATCGGCGATGTGCCGAATCAAGATTTCCAAAACTCATTCCTCTAACCCACCGGAGAGGGATCGAGAACCCTCAATGCCTTTGGGCATTGTTGTTTTTAGGCTTCTATGCTTTCAGCCAGGATTAGTTCCTATATACTCTACATGGGTATGTTCCTCAAGGAGGTTACCAGGGACCTCGAGGCCATGGCCCTGCCCCTCTTCTCCCAGAAAATAAGAGAGAAGACTATCTTGCTCTAGTTAAACCTACCCAAAATGTATCAAACTTTGTTAGTAGGGCAACCTTTGATGCATTTGAATGCACAAGCAGAGCCACAGCAATATGCATCGGTACACACAGGATTGCATGGCTTCAGGCCTCAGATCTTGAAAGGAGGTTTCAAGATAAGCTGAGCAACATACCTTGCACAGGGAAGAACCTTTTTGGCAAAGACTGACAGGATAAGGCTTCTCAGTTAGAGTCAGAAAATACCAGAACCCTGCTAAAAAAAAAGCTGCAAAGAAGGCGTTCTTCAATAAAAAAGAAGAAATTCTACACTTCTTATCCTCCTGCTTCTCAGTACCAGGCTCAAGACCCTCAGAAGAGGCAGCAGCCTCCTAAACAACAAAAGAAGCCATAGATGGCTAAATCTCAACCAGCTTCGCAGCCACAGTCTGTGCCTTGCTTTTGATTTTTTTCTAGAGAACATTGCCACCCTACCTCTGGAGGACCCTCACCCCCTCCACATAGCAGGCAGCTTGTGTCACTATGCTCACAGATGGCACCTTGTCACCTCAGAGCAGTGGACACTAACCATAGTTCGGGAGAGGTACAGACTTCATCTGCAAACTCTGCCCCCCCTCGACCCTCGTAGGGGAATATCACATGCAACCCCCCCTCACTGCTATCCTACAAGAATAGGTTTCTTCTCTTCTATCCCAGGGTGCCATAGAAGATGTCCCGATATCACAACAGGGAATGGAGTTCTATTCTTCGTACTTTCTCATACCAATGAAGACCGGAGAGTACGGGTCCATCCTGGACTTCAGAAACCTTAACAAGTTTCTGGTCTATGAGAAGTTCAAAATGATCTCTCTAGGGACTCTTCTTCCCTACCTTAGGAGTCAGGACTGGCTCTGTTCTCTAGATCTAAAAGAAGCATACACACATATCCTCATCCACCCAGGACACAGGAAATATCTATGCTTCATCTTTCAAGGAAGACATTATCAGTACAAGATCCTTCCTTTCAGACTCGCTTCTGCCCCAAGAGTCTTCACAAAGTGCATGGCGTCATAGCCGCATATCTAAGATCTCTGGGGATATTTGTCTTCCCTTACTTAGACAACTGACTCATAAGAGCAGACACCTCCCAAGAGGTTCAGCTTTCCCTGCATCGTACCATCACAGTACTACAACACTTGCAATTTGTCATAAACTTTCCAAAATCCCATCTCAAAGGCTAGAGTTCATCGGAGCTTTACTGGACACACAACAGTCTAGAACGTTTCTGCCCCAACTCCATTCTGCCCACATTTCATCGAGTTAGCGTCCCAAGCGCTTCTCCGAGACCATCTGACTGTCCGAGAAATGCTGCAGCTTTTGGAGCATATATCCTCAACAGTATTTGTCACCTTTTATTTGCCCAACTACATATGCGGACAGCCCAGTGGACTCTTGCCTCCCAATGGACGCAGGCCTCAGGCCATCTCAGGGACAAGTCACTGCCTCTCTCACCATATCCCTTCAATGGTGGTGTTCCCCAGAAAATCTCCTCGTCAGGTCACCTTTTCAGATGCCTCCACATCAATGCACCCTGATGACAGATGCCTCCAAACTGGGCAGGTCACTTGGGCACTTGCTCTACACAAGGCCTCTGGACAATGCAGGAGTCACAGCTCCAGATCAGTCTCCTGGAGCTTCGTGCTAGCTCAAATGCACTAATGTGTTTCATGATCACCTCAGGGCATAAAGGGTCCTAGTCAGGACAATCAGGTGGCCATGTTCTTTATGAACAAACAGGGCAGAACAGGCTCCTGGCCCCTCTGTGAGGAGGCTCTCCATCTGTGGTCCTTTTCCATTTCTCATCAAATACACCTCCAAGCGGTGTATCTCCCAGGGGAGCTCAATGTCTTGGCAGACAAGCTGAGTTGGATCCTTCTTCCCCACGAATGGTATCTTCATCTGGACACAATGTCCTACATCTTTCAGATCTGGAGAATGTCAGACATAGATCTGTTTGCCACTCTGCAGAATGCAAAGTTTCCCCGCTTCTGCACCAGGACTCCAATGTTCAACAACCAGCAGGTGAATGCTTTCCACCTGCATTGGGGTCAGGGTCTCTTTTATGAGTTTCCTCTCACTCCCCTCATTCCCAAGATGCTTTTCAAGCTGCAGGCTGTCAAGGGCTCCATGATTCTTATAGCCCCTCACTGGCCATGTCAACCGTGGTTTCCTTTGCTGCTACATCTGACAGACTCGGCCTCTCCGATTGGTATCTGCACCTGATCTCCTCTCCAAGGAAGACGGGACACTGCTCCATGCCAATCCAAAGTCACTCCATCTCACAGCTTGGCTGCTGAGAGCATACCATTACAAGACTTTAACCTTACACAAGAGGTTAAGGAGATCCTTTTGGCTTCCAGGAAGCCATTCACCAGAAAGCTTTCAAGTGGTGTAGATTCTCTGTCTGGTATTCTCAGAAGGATCTCAATCCCTTCTCTGCTCCCATGAGTCACTCCTCCAGTATCTACTCCACCTGTCCTCAACAGGTCTCAAGACCAACTTGTTGAGAGTTCACCTCAGTGCCATTGTGGCCTCTCATCATCTATTGGATGGACAGCTCTTTTCTTCACAACCATTAGTAGTGCACTTTATGAGAGGGCTGTTGCTGACCAAGTCACCCATTAAGCCATCTCTGGTGGCTTGGGATCTCAGTGTTGTTCTAGCGCAGCTTCTTAAGCCACCCTTTGAACCATTGGCTATGACCCCATTAAAGTTCCTTTCATGGAAGTTGTCACGCCCATAGCCCCTTACATGTGTATGGAGGGGCGTGCTTGTTAGATAGAGTTCCTCAATTAAGCTATGTTCCAGACTGACTAACTTGCAAAGGATTATGGTACTGTTAGTCCAGTCATGCGGTGCTTGCCTTTGAGGTAAATGAAGACAATGTAGTTGGCTTGAGTGTAAGGCAGTAACAGAATATTTATTTATGAGGTAAATCCAGATGCACACAGATTCTACTTGGTAACACCTTAGGATGTATTTTCCAGGATTTTATATCCAAAATAATAATACAACTGAAAGGTAAAGCAAGTAGCTTGTAAAGTCCATTAACAACAGAAAGTCTCTCTCTCAGCCACTGCTGACAAAGCTGCTCAGCCGTGCTGCCTTCAAGGAAACCAACAAAAGTAAAAGCTTCTTCACAAAACAAAAACAGCTCTTCTTTTCCCATTCAAAGCACTTTGTATCCAACGTGTGCATAGCCTGAGCTGTGTGCTGCTCTGATACCAGCTGGCTAACAAGCTCCAATCAACAGCTCCTTTCCTTCTCTGCAAAAGTATTTACACAAACTTCTAGTGCCAGTTACTAGAACGTTTCCCTTTTGATGTTTGATCCCACTTTCAGGATTTCTCTGTGCTAGCAACCTTGCATAAAGAACAGTCCATGAGATTATCGTCCTCCTCTGTAATTATAGCCTGTTCTTCTATTTGCATTGGCTCTATATCAGGAGCTGGATCAGAGGGATTTACTAACTGACCTTCATTAGGACAGGAACTGTGTCTAAACACTTTGCCTTGCTTTAGGTTAGACAAACGTTCATAGTTCATACCTGGGATAAAGCTGGCATTAGGCTGTCCTCGCAAATTTTCTGGCCAGTATGCATTGGAGCTTTTTTCACCTGTCCTCCAGTCTATATTCTTGGACCTCAGGGCATCTGCTCCATACCTCTTCTTAGGGTTCCCAGCTGAAGTTCTCTAAGCCTTTGGATTTCCCCAATCCCTTGAAGCTGGCTTCTCCCAGGAATCTCTCCAAGAATATAAATCTCTCAGAGCTCCTCTTTCCTTGCTCTCACGCTTGCCTTCAAGCCTCCTCTCAGGATTGTCTCCTCGCTCTCCTCGTCTTCCAGGCTTAAGCTTCTCTTGTCTCCTCTCTGCATATTCTGTTCTAGTTTTAAAGTTCCCAGTTTCCAACTCCTCCTTTGCAGTCCCCAGGAGTTGGTGGTCAAACTCTCTCCTGGCAGCTGAGTAATTAGGAGTGACGTAAGGGTTTCTCCATCTGGGCTTATACTCTTGCACCTCATCTCCACTAGAGGCTCTCTGCAGGCCACTGCAGCCTAGAATAACCTGTCTTTTAGGTAAATATGCAGTTTTACTCCTGTGACCTGCCAAAACAGGTCCCTTGATTAGGGTAAATTCCCTTCCTTTATCACTATTCTCTGGGCTCTGGGCAGCTTCCTCATCACATACCCCCCTGCTTAAGTTATTACGGGCTGACTGTAGCTGTGGAGAATCCTCCCTACAGTCTGTAATACGTGAGAGGGCATCAGCGTTCTGGTGTAATTTCCCAGCTCGATGTTCCACTTTAAAATTGAATGCCTGTAAGGCCATGTACCAGCGGGTCAACCTTGCATTGTGATTCTTCATTTGTTGTAACCATTTTAAAGGAGCATGGTCAGTAATCAACAGGAACTTCCTTCCTATTAGATAAAATCGTAACGCTTCAACTGCCCACTTTATTGCCAAGCATTCCTTTTCTATTGTGGAATATTTCTGTTCAGCCGGTGACAATTTTCTGCTAAGGTACATCACTGGATGTTCACTCCCCTCATGGCTTTGGGATAACACCGCTCCCAACCCGACATCTGACGCGTCCGTCTGCACTAGAAAAGGTTTTCTGAAGTCTACACCTCTCAGCACTGGACTGGTGCACAATTTCCCTTTCAATAGTGAAAATGCCTTCTCAACTTCGGGAGACCATCGTATTTGGTTTGGACAGTTTTTCCTTAGCATATTCGTGAATACTGCACTTTCTTCTGCAAAGTGTGGTATAACTCTTCGGTAATAACCAATAAGTCCCAAAAAACGTCTTAGCTGCTTCTTGGTCGTGGGTGGAGGAAAATTCCTGATGCTGTCTACTTTATTAATCAGGGGTTTTATTTTTCCGTTTCCCACCAGGTGACCTAAGTATTTTACCTCCCTCTTTACAAAAGCACATTTCTTCGGATTTAAGGTAATCCCAGCTTGCTTCATGGACGACAGAACCGCTCTGATTCTCACCAGATGTTCCGACCAACTATTGCTATGAATAATAACATCGTCCATGTACGCAAAGGCGTATTCCTGATGGGGTCGAAGTACTTGGTCTACTAACCTCTGGCAGGTAGCCGCCACCCCATGCAGTCCGAAAGGCATCCTTTTGAATTGAAAAAGTCCCACGGAAGTGCTAAAGGCAGTCGTTGGCCTAGACTCCTTTGTTAAAGGGATTTGCCAATAGCCTTTCGTCATATCAAGAGTGGTTAAATATTGGGCCTGTCTTAACTGGTCTAGAAGCTCTTCAATCCATGGCATTGGGTATGTATCAAAAACGAATATTGCATTTACTTGCCGGAAATCGATACAAAATCTTAAAGAACCATCAGGTTTAGGCACCAGGACTATGGGGCTATTCCAGGGGCTCTTTGATTCCTCTATAACACCCATATCCAACATTTCTTGGACTTGTGCCACTACCTCCTGTTTCTTTGCTTCCGGCAAACGATAAGGCCTTTGCCTAATTAACTTCCCAGGGGGATTTATAATTTCATGTGCCACTAAATGAGTCTCCCCAGGCACGGGAGTGAACACATCTGGAAATTTTGCTAGTAGTCTCTTTAATTCTTCACGCTGGACTAGTGACAGGTCTTCACCTATCTGCGGCTCTGGGTTTTCTTTGCACTCAGAAACTTGAGGCCCCAAGTCTTCTTCTTCAGGCATTTCCCTTCCACCCTCGCAGGTGGCAGCTAGTCTCTTCACCTTCATGCCATCAGTTGAACCAAAGCCCTTGGTTCCGCGTTCAGAGCTGGATAAAGCTGTGACTTCCTCCAATGCTGGAAAATCCACTCTTTCACATATTAATTGGGCGATCCGATCCCCTTTTCTTACAGAATAGTCTTCTTGTCCAAAGTTAAACAACAGAACCTTGACGTTTCCCCTGTAGTCGGGATCGATAACTCCAGCTCCCACATCTATGAAATGCTTTAGGGCCAATCCTGCAAAATTTTAAGGTGAAAATCTGCTTACTAGAAAGCTTGCCTTCTGGGGGTTTCTTAACCACCTTCTCAACTGGCTTCTGAGGACTTTCAAATAAGGGACCGGGGGCCACTACCAGCATTCCATCCCCCTTATTCTTCTGCTCTAGTCCTTCCACTAAACCTTGTTTAAATTGTGGCCAGTCTCTTCCTAAGACTAAATCCAAAGGAAGTTTGGGAACTACTGCTAAAGGGATCTCCTTCTGTACCCCCAAGCCCTTAACTAACAGCTTGTATGTGGTATACAATGAGGCAGCTCCATGAATGCATCTAATGCGTATGCTACCCTCAGGGCTTCTATGCTCAAATTTTTCTTGGGCCTCTATTTTCTTCCAAAGCCTCCTAGATAGCATACTCTGGTCTGCACCAGAGTCTAAAAGAGCACTTGTGGTAATCCCTTGCACATCAACCAACAAAAGGAAACCTTTTTCAGGCTGTTTTAAGTTAACACCCATTAGATTAGTGCGAAACTGGCATGCCTTATGCAAGTGTCCCCACTTTCCACACTGGAAGCACTTTTTCTTAACGTATTTCATAGCCTGGATAGGCACAGTATTACTTTCAGAAACAACATCCTTTCCAATCCTCTTCTCTGATACAGCACAGCTTACCTCAGCACCAACTTTCAGAGGGCCACCCGTTCTCTGACCAACCTGTGCGGCTTCCATAAACCGTTCAGATAGAAGGGTTGCCTCTCCGAGGCTTTGGCAATTTTGCTGTATGAGGAAGGTTTGTAAATCTTTTGGGATTGCTGACATAAATTGTTCCAGCATGATAGTGTCCAAAATCATTTCCATACTCTTTCCTTCAGGCGCTAGCCATTTCAGAGCTAGTCCTTTAATTCTCTGACTCAGAGCTTTCGGCGTCTCGCCAACTCTCAACATAGTAGCCCTAAACATTTACCTATACACATTAACAGTCAGCCCTAGGCGATCTCTTATGGCACTCTTAACAGCTCTATAATTTAAGGCTTCGGCTGCCGGCATGGCTCTATAGACTGCAAGCGCCTCCCCAGTTAACGAAATAGCCAGCCTTACTGCCCACTGGGTCTCTGGCCAAGCTAGTGCCTGAGCCACCCTTTCGAATGATTCTAGGAAGTCATCCACATTATCATCAGGTGTGAGTTTCCCAAAACTGAATGCCCCAGTACCTTGACCAAGTCCCACATTGTCCACATGGGGAATAACAGGTGCCACTATTGGTGTTGATTCAGCTCTTTCTTGGCCGTGCAGTGCAATTAATGCCTCAACTAGATCCAGAACTGGCTTCTGCTTCTCCCTCAGGGCGGTGAGTGCTGCGTCCTGAGCCTGCTGTGCGATCTCCTGTTGCCTGGCGAATTGAGCTGCCATCCAGCTCACCAGTTCCTTGGGATCCATTCTTTAGTATCCTGTAAGAAACAAAAAGAAAAGCACACAAAAAGGGCGGCACCCTCCAAACAGTTTTTTTTTCCAAAATGCCCCCGTATATACACGTTCTTATCCACCACTGGTCATGCCCAGGTACTTTTTACCTTATACCAGTGAGGATTCTGGCTCATACAGGATCTTTTTCCCGGAACTGCTCCTGGATCAGCCTCTTTATCTTCAAGATCTTCAGAGAAACTCCTCTTTCAACCTCCTGGTTTGAAAGTTTCTGGAATTGTAAATCCTTTTTGAATTCCTGGTATCCTTGATGTAAAAATATATCCAAGAACTACGCTACTGTCACGCCCATAGCCCCTTACATGTGTATGGAGGGGCGTGCTTGTTAGATAGAGTTCCTCAATTAAGCAATGTTCCAGACTGACTAACTTGCAAAGGATTATGGTACTGGTAGTCCAGTCATGTGGTGCTTGCCTTTGAGGTAAATGAAGACAATGTAGTTGGCTCGAGTGTAAGGCAGTAACAGAATATTTATTTACGAGGTAAATCCAGATGCACACAGATTCTACTTGGTAACACCTTAGGATGTATTTTACAGGATTTTATATTCAAAATAATAATACAACTGAAAGGTAAAGCAAGTAGCTTGTAAAGTCCATTAACAACAGAAAGTCTCTCTGTCAGCCACTGCTGACAAAGCTGCTCAGCCGTGCTGCCTTAAAGGAAACCAACAAAAGTAAAAGCTTCTTCACTAAACAAAAACAGCTCTTCTTTTCCCATTCAAAGCACTTTGTATCCAATGTGTGCATAGCCTGAGCTGTGTGCTGCTTTGATACCAGCTGGCTAACAAGCTCCAATCAACAGCTCTTTTCCTTCTCTGCACAAGTATTTACACAAACTTCTAGTGCCAGTTACTAGAACGTTTCCCTTTTGATGTTTGATCCCACTTTCAGGATTTCTCTGTGCTAGCAACCTTGCATAAAGAACAGTCCATGAGATTATCATCCTCCTCTGTAATTATAGCCTGTTCTTCTATTTGCATTGGCTCTATATCAGGAGCTGGATCAGAGGGCTTTACTAACTGACCTTCATTAGGACAGGAACTGTGTCTAAACACTTTGCCTTGCTTTAGGTTAGACAAACGTTCATAGTTCATACCTGGGTTAAAGCTGGCATTAGGCTGTCCTCTCAAATATTCTGGCCAGTATGCATTGGAGCTTTTTTCACCTGTCTTCCAGTCTATATTCCTGGACCTCAGGGCATCTGCTCCATACCTCTTCTTAGGGTTCCCAGCTGAAGTTCTCCAAGCCTTTGGATTTCCCCAATTCCTTGAAGCTGGCTTCTCCCAGGAATCTCTCCAAGAATATAAATCTCTCAGAGCTCCTCTTTCCTTGCTCTCATGCTTGCCTTCAAGCCTCCTCTCAGGATTGCCTCCTCGCTCTCCTCGTCTTCCAGGCTTAAGTTTCTCTTGTCTCCTCTCTGCATATTCTGGTCTAGTTTTAAAGTTCCCAGTTTCCAACCCCTCCTTTGCAGTCCCCAGGTGTTGGTGGTCAAACACTCTCCTGGCAGCTGAGTAATTAGGAGTGACGTAAGGGTTTCTCCATCTGGGCTTATACTCTTACACCTCATCTCCACTAGAGGCTCTCTGCAGGCCACTGTACCCTGGATAACCCGTCTTTTAGGTAAATATGTAGTTTTACTCCTGTGACCTGCCAAAACAGGTGCCTTGATTAGGGTAAATTCCCTTCCTTTATCACTATTCTCTGGGCTCTGGGCAGCTTCCTCATCACAAAGTTCATCTTCCGTATTGCCCTCACTTCAGCTAGATGCATTAGTGAGCTTCAAGCTTTGGTGGCAGACCCACCCTATACCATGTTCCACCATGACAAGGTCATCCTTAGGACTCACCCGCATTTCATGCCAAAGGTGGTGTCTCCTTTTCATTTGAATCAGTCAGTTTACCTTCCTGTATTCTTTCCTAGAACACATGTGTCTAGAGCAGAATCAGCCCTGCATACCCTTGACTGCCAACGTGCATTGGCTTTTTATCTCAAGAGAACTTGAGATCACCGTAAAGACTTGTAGTTGTTCATTTCCTTTGACCCTAGTCACCTGTGTATCCCAATATCTAAATGTGCGCTCTCCAGATAGATAGCAGACTGCACTTCATTCGCTTATGACAAAGTAGGACTCTCCCTGGAAGGGCATGTCACTGCTCATAATATTTGTGATATGACTACCTCGATGGCAAACCTACGCTCTGTAAGCATTGACGATATTTGCAAGGCAGCAACTTGGTCTTCTGTCCAACTTGGTCTCTTTTTGCCCATTATTGTCTGGACGAGGACTCCCACCAGGATGCCATGTTTGGTCAGGCTGTTCTCCATAACCCCTTTCAGAATTAGGGGCAACTCCTACCCTCCATCCAAACCTGATGATACCAGACATCTATGAGGGATCCATGAACCTCTTGAACCTCCACTGGTTTTGAGGTCACTTCATCTGGCATCTGGGAGCTAGGGAGTCCCATATGTGAAGACTCCATTCCTGCTTGTTCCTGGAGATAGCATAGTTACTCACCTGTAACAGGTGATCTCCGGGAACCCACCCTCCTACCCTAGGAGTTGTAGGGTTTTTCTTCTCTTTCTCTCCTTTTTCTCAGCTACAAACTCAATTGAAGAGATGGAGTTGGGAAGGCAGCTATGCAGGCGCAGTGGAGTGCTCCCAAAAGCTTTCCTATTGGATGCTGCGGAGCATTCCCGACGTTACCCATATGTGAAGACTAAATTCCTGCTGTTCCCGGAGATCATCTGTTACAGGTGAGTAACTATGCTTTATCTGGTGGACCTGGTGTTTATGAGTGGGAAGAGCAATTTCTGATCACAAAAGATCATAGAAAGAAGAAGACATTAGCAGTAAATTTGAGAGACTGAGATTATACTCCACATACCCTGGCTTAGAAGTGAGATTCTTGACTGTAATGGTTTGCGCACAACTAATACAACCAATCGCCTGAAAATAACACTGCAACCTTGTTATCTCCAGGAACAAGCAGGAAGTCAGTCTTCACATATGGTGACGTCGGCACCAACGTAGCCCAGCGCAGGAACATGCATGCGTGGCTGCCTTCCTGCCTTCCCTCCTGGTCTGAGTCGTCTTTTTTCTGTGGAGCCATTGGGACCTCGTCCTTGTCAGCCGCATTTAGAAACTTCAAAATGTTTCTTCTAGTACCGTCAAAAGTATTTACGTTGCCTTCCCATCTACCGACTCGACTCCCTGTCGATTCCATTTCCCATTTCATTTTTATTTTATTCTGTTTTATTTTTACTTTTTTCAACAGAACCTTATTTGAGGCCTGCGGCCTCCTTGGGAACCATTGCCCAATTTGATTTTGCCTCCATATTATTCTTAAATATGGAGAAACCCCGACGTGGGTTCAAGAAGTGCTCTAAATGTTCCAGGACAGTTTCCATCATTGATGATCATTTTTGGTGCTTAAAATGTTTAGGCCTAGACCATGACGTTGATTCTTGTCTCTCCTGTCACCATATGACTTCCAAAGGTTGGAAGAACCGGGACAAACAGAAGGCTAAACTGTTTCCTACAGACTCGGCTCCTTCGGTGCACTCCTTAGGAGCATTGACTCAGTCATAGTCTTCTCATGCATCTAAGTCCTTGCCAGCAAAGGAAAAGCATCACTCAGGGTCACCAGTGCTTAAGAAAAAGAAGACATCAACCTCAACATCGAGGTCATCGACTTCCAGATCGGTGTCGGCTTCAGACACCAAGCATCAGCATCAGCACCACGATTCGTCGCATTCTGAGGCTGATCATCCATCGAAGCAACCCCAGTGGGAGGTGTCACCCTTCAAAGCCACACAGGGGTTCAGCGATTCCTCCGAGGTCCAATCCTCAGTGGAGCCCCTGATACCAGCATCGGGAGTTGTGGTCCACACGACTGTGTCGGGAGCCACTCCTCCCCCAGTACCGTCATTGGATGACCATGTCATCGCCATCGAGCGTAGCATCGCTAAGCTCCTAGTGGCAGTAATGCTGATGGCATCAAGTGCTCCACAGATGCTACTGACACTGGTTTTGCCAATACTGATGATAACCACATTGCTTGGCACTCTTACCAGGCATCTCCTGCCTCACAGAGCTCAGAGCAGCCAATACTGAAGCCCTCGGCACCATCGGCTCCGATACCCTCGACATCCAAATAGCAAGGCTTGGAGCAATTTAGGTATTGAACATCTCATAGAGATTATTTTGATTTCCTTCCGGACTCCGATTCTGAGGAGGCCTCCGAGGTGGAATCCATCGATTCCAATACACTCAAAGGGGTACCATTGGATCCATCGCCTCCTTATGAATGTCAACGTTCACCGCCTGAGGACATGTCCTTTCAAGATTTTATTAAGGACATGGTAGCAGCTCTTGATGTTTCAGTGGCTATGGAAATAGAGCCAAGAGCTGAAGAGCTCAAAATTCTCCAATACCCTTCAGCACTGAAAGAGGCTGCTACCCTCCCGGTGCATAATATCTTAAAGAACCTTATGGCTCGAATGTGGGAGGCCCCCATGTCAACCCCTGCGGTGAGCAAGAGGCTAGATACCCTTTATAGGGTTCCACCCTCCCCAGGTTTCCAAAAACCACAACTTCCCCACCACTCCATGGTTGTGGAGTCTGCCATGAGGAGGACTAAAAGTCAGAAAAATCATGCCTCAGTGCCTCCTGGCAGAGAGGCCAGAACCTTGGATGCATTTGGAAGGAAGGCTTTCCAAGCTACCATGCCAGCCTCTAGAATAGACTTATATATGTTATATATGGGCATGTTTCTCAAGGATGTATTGAGGGATTTGCCAGAGTTTACCACCTTGTTGCTCCCTGACAAGCATGCACCCCACTAGGTCTTAGTGACACATGCCCAAAATATATCAAAGTTCTTGACAAGAGCAACATTTGATGCATTTGAGGCAAATAGCAGATCTGCTTAAGCCTGCATAGGGGCTAGGAGAACTACATGGCTCCAAGCATCTGACCTGGAACAATGGGGTCCAGGACAAATTAATAAATATACCCTGTAATGGTGAGAACCTCTTTAGCCAGAGGTAGAGAGAAGGCTGGTGAGATAGAAACTGATGACCTCACCATGAAGAAGCTTTCAAGGAAGACAGCAGAGTCTTCTAAAAAGAAGTCTACTACTAAGAACCCCTTCTTCCCTCAGAAGAAGAGGTTTTATACCCCATATCAGGCTTATTCTGGCTACTCTGCCAGCAACAGAGATAGCAAGGCCAGAAACAGGTCAGGAAAGCCAAGGTTACCATACCTCAGCCTGCAGCCACTACTCAACCTCCTCAGAGTTTTTAACTGCTTCAAAAAGAGCATGTCCAAGTTCTTCCATAGTATTCCCTCCTCCTCCCAGGATTCCAGGAAGAGTGGTGCATTTTGCATACCGCTGGATCAACATCACCTCCTCTCCCTGGACCCTACATTGTCAGTCAGGGCCTACAACTAAAATTCCAGACTCTTGCTCCCACCCACTTTGTGGGACAACCCTCCCTGGATCTCCTTCACTCCTCCCTGCTTCAGCAGGAAATCCTCTTACTACTGAGACAAGGAGCCATAGAGGAGGTTACCTCAGCCCAGCAGGGCCTGGGAGTCTACTCCAGATATTTCCTAATCCCAAAAAGTACGGGAGGTCAAGTACGGGAGGTCACAGGTCTATATTAGATCTCTGAAATCTCAACAAATTTCTCATCAAGGAGAAATTCAAGATGATTTCTTTAGGAACTCTTCTGCCTTACATTCAACAAAACAATTGGCTTTACTCTCTGGATCTAAAGGATACCTATACCCACATCCTTATGCACCCAGACTACAGAAAGTTTCTCAGGTTCTTTTTTCAGGACAACCACTATCAGTACCGAGTCCTCACATTTGGTCTGGCCTCAGCACCTAGAGTCTTCACAAAGTATCTGGATGTGGTCGCAGCCTACCTACAAACTTTGGGGATCATTCTGTTCCCCTAGTTAGACAACTGGCTGCTAAAGGCAGACTCCACTTCAGCAGTCACCTCTGCCTTAGGCCAAACCATTTATGTCCTCCAAGAGTTAGGTTTTGTGATAAATTATCCAAAATCACATCTTGGGCCAACCCAGGACCCCAAGTTCATAGGAGCTTGTTTAGACACTAAGAAGCAGAGCGTTTCTGCCAGAGGAAAGACACCTTCATCTCATTACCTTAGCCGCACAGGTCCAGCAGCAACCAGCAGCTACGGTGAGAACATTTCTACACCTCTTAGGCTACATGGCTTCCACAGCCCATGTCATGCCCCATGCACGTCTCCACATGAGGATTGGACAGTGGACTCTCTCACATCAGTGGAAGCAGTCCACAGGTCTCCTATCCGACCTCATCAGCATCGCTCTGCAAATGAGAGCAGACCTTCAGTGGTGGTGCACACCACACAATCTAGTCAAAGGGTCAACTTTTCAGAGGTCTGCACCACAGTCTATCCTGACGATTGATGCATCAAGACTAGGCTGGGGAGCACATCTCAACACAGGGCCTTTGGTCTGCTCAAGAAGCACTTCTCCAGATCAATCTTCTAGAACTCAGAGCGGTCTTCAATGCTGTCAGAGTCTTTTCTCCCCAACTCAGGGGACAGTCTCTTCTCATACAGACAGACAACCAGGTGACTATGTTTTATATAAACAAGCAGGGAGGAACAGGCTCTTGGGCCCTATGCAGGGAGGCCATTCGCCTTTGGAACTTGGAAATTTCCCAAGGAATTCATCTTCAGGCAGTCTACCTTCTGGGGGCAGAGAATCACTTAGTCGATAGGCTAAGCTGGATCCTCCATCCACATTAGTGGATGCTGGAACATCAAGTAACCCAACACTTGTTCACCTCTGGGGGACGCCACCAATGTTCCCTCTAATTTTCTGTAGGCTGTGTGCGCATAAAATATCAGCTGTGTGCAGCTTTTGAAGGAAGGTTAAATTTTTGTGCGCCACATAACGACACTCGGAGTTATATACTTTAAAATTTGACTACACATCAGAATACAGTATGTACACCACATTGATTTTAATCAAATTAAATGAAAATAGACGATTACTAAATGAAGCGGGAAATTTCTAGTAATTACAATCATAACTTTTAAATTTTAAGATGTCTGTGTTTTCTATCAGAATCAGAGCCGTAATTTTTGTGTGCTCTGTTGTAAAGTATGTGCGCTCGCTCGGCGAGGTGTGTGCGTGTGCACACGCCACAGCTTAGAGGGAACTGTGGACGCCACTAATCAACCTCTTTGCATCTCCCCTCAGTGCCCAGCTACTTCATTTTTGTTCTAGGATTCTTTCTCATAGGGAACTGTCGGATGCATTCCTCATCCGTTGGGGTCAGAAGCTCCTTTATGCTTTCCCTCCACTTCCACTCATAGAAAGAACACTCTTCAAACTTCAGGCCGACTGGGGACGAATGACCTCATTCCCCTTACTGTCCGAGACAACCTTGATTTCCTCTGCTTTTTCAACTTCCTCAAGCACCTCCCCTCAGGCTTGGACATTCACCGACATTACTCTCCCAGGATCAGGGGACCCTTCTGCACCCCAGATTCAAGTCGCTCCGCCTGATGGCGTGAAGGCTGAGAACTTTGTCCTCTCATACTTAGATCTCCAAGAGGACGTGTTTTATCTTCAAGAAAGGATTCAACCAGACGATCTTGCGCTTTTAAATGCCACAGGCTTTCCATCTGGTATTCTTATAAAACACTGGATCCTTTCACATGTCCCATTCTGGACTTGCTCCAGTTCCTACTCCATTTGTCCTCTTCTGGTCTCAAGACCAATTCAGTACGAGTACATTTATCTGCCATTACAGCCTCCCACCAATACACTAGGGAACTGCTCTATTTCTGCGCACCCCTTAATAGCCAGATTTATGCATGGTCTTCTGACCAAGCTGCCTTTCCAACCACCTCCTGCTCCTTGGGATCTAAATGGTGTCCTTGCAGAACTCATGTGCAGTCTTTTTGAACCATTAGGGTCAACTCCCTTAAAGTTTGTAACATGGAAGCTTCTCTTCCTTATAGAAGTCACCTCAGCTCGCAGAGTCAGTGAATTGCAAGCTTTCATAAGCTATGCGTCCTATACCACTTTTCATCATGACAAGGTGGTCCTTCAAACTCATCCTAAGTTCTTGCCAAAGGTCGTCACCTTCTTCCACCTGAACCAATTGGTCTTGCTACCAGCTTTCTTTCCAAGGCCCCACGCCTCCTCGGCTGAAGCCAAACTTCATACCCTAGATTGCAAAAGAGCGTTGGCATTCTATCTAGACCACACTAAGGACTATCGCCAATCCTCTCAGTTGTTTGTCTCCTTTGACCAAAGTCATCTGGGGACACCAGTATCCAAAAGAACACTTTCAAACTGGTTAGCAGATTGCATATCCTTCGTTTATTCCCAAGCTGGGCTATCTCTTCCACACCGTGTGACAGCTCATAATATCAGAGCCATGGCTACTACTGTAGCTAACCTTCGCTCTGTTCCGATCTCAAGAGATCTGCCAAGCGGCGACATGGTCTTCTCTGCATTCCCTAGCAGCGCACTATTGCCTGGACAAAGACTCCAGAGCTGATTCAAACAAGCTGTTCTGCTTAACCTTTTTCAAATTTAGACAACTTGCCCACCACCCATCTAACTATCTCGTGAGGAGTGCTCTGAACAAGCTAAGTCTGTCTGATCCCTGCTGCAACCTCTAGCTGTGCTGGGATTCTTTTCTCACTCGGTTGTCTTGGGCTAGGGAGTCACATATGTGAAGACTGACTTCCTGCTTGTTTCTGGAGATAACATCGTTACTGCAAGGATTGCAGAGCAGAGATGGCGTTTATCTGTGCAAGTAAGGTTGACGTGTCTTCAGTAACAGACTGGCTAATCTACTGAAGAGGGCTTTAAACTAGATTCGTTGAGGATGGCTGAAGAAAGCCCCCAGGTAAGTGAAAGCCCCCAGGTAAGTGAAACATTAAATACCTTTATGGAAATAGGTAAAAGGGGCAACATATGGAAAGCAGTGTGTGTAAATGCCCATAGCATGGGAAATAAGATTCCAGATGTTGAAGCTTTAATGGGAGAGGCTGACTTGGATTTAGTGACAGATACAAAAACATGGTTCACAGAAAACCATGACTGGGATGTAACTATACCTGGTTATGCTTTATTCAGAAAGGACAGGGTAGGAAGAAGGGGAGGAGGAGTAGCGCTATATGTAAAAAAATAATAAAGCTTTGTAACTACAGAGCTTAAAAGGGAGAGAGGAGGCACTGTGGGTTAAACTAGAAAGAGGGAAAGAGAAATCTATTTGCATTGGTGTGATATACAGACCTCCCTCACAAGAGGAAGAGGTGGACAGAGAGTTAATTGAAGACATACACAGCATTGCTAGGAAAGAGGAAGTGATACTGATAAGGAATTTCAATATGCCAGATGTTGATTGGCACATTCTGGCTGTAGTATCATCTAGAAGTGAGGAGATCCTGGATTCTCTACAGGGAGAACTATTCAGGCAATTGGTAACAGAACCCACATGTGAAGGGGCCATACTGGATTTGGTGCTTACCAATGGTGAAAGTGTTTCTGATGTTATAGTGGGAGATCATTTTGCATCCAGTGATCCCCAGATGGTGTGGTTCAGTATTAGTACTAGGGCTGTTAGAATCCATTCAAAAACAAGGGTCTTAGATAGGAAAACTAACTTTGCCAAGATGGGCCAATACCTCAGGGAGTTATTAGCGGGATGGGAACAGCTGGGGGATGTAGAAAAACAGTGGGGAAAACTGAAAGGGGATATTTTAAGGGGAACCAAGCATTTTGTGTTAAAATGGTAAATAAAGGTAAAAGGAAAAGGATTCCACTGTGGTTTTTGAAAGAAGTAGCTGAAAAGGTGAAGAAAAAGAGGGAGGTCTTCATGAAATACAAGAGATCACAGAGAGAGGAAGACAAGCATCTATATTTGGAAAACTCAGAGAAGCTAGCAAAGTAGTCAGGAAAGCAAAGATTCAAAAAAGGAGGAAACCGTCAATGTAATAAAATGGGGAGATAAGATTTTTCAGATATGTTAGCGAGAAGAGGAAGGGCAAAAGTGGTATTGTCAGACTCAAGGGTGAAGGGAAGGAATATGTAGAAGCTAATGAGGATAAAGTGGAATTGCTTAGCAAATATTTCTGTTCTGTGTTCATAGATGAAGAACCAGGAGCAGGACCAAAGAAAACACCCACAAACAGGAACAGAAGTGAGGGGCATCTTGAACAATTTTCAAGTGACTGTGTTCGTGAGAAACTAGCTAAACTTAAAGTAAACAAAGCGATGGGACCGGATGGGATACACCCTAGAATACTGGGGGACATTCTAGCAGCTCCACTGACTGACCTATTCAATGCCTTGTTGGAGTTGGGAGTGGTACCAAAGGACTGGAGAGAGGCTCATGTGGTCCCTTTACACAAAAGCGGAAGTAAGGATGTGGTTGAAAACTACAGGCCAGTTAGTTCAACTTCGGTAGTGAGTAAATTATTGGAAACGCTGCTGAAAGAGAAAATAGTGAGGTTTCTGGAGTCCAGTGAATTACAGGATCTGAGCCAGCATGGATTCACCAGAGGCAGGTCTTGTCAGACAAATCTGATTGATTTCTTTGACTGCGTTACCAGGGAGGTGGACTGAGGGAGAGCCCTAGATGTGGTGTATTTAGATTTCATTAAAGCCTTTGACACCGTCTCTCACAGGCGACTTATAAACAAACTGAGCACCCTAGGGATGGACCCTAAAGTTACTGCTTGGGTTGGAAATTGGTTGACTGGGAGGAGACAGGTAAATGGAGCTCACTCTGAGGAGAAGGTTACCAGTGGTGTGCCCCAGGGATCTCTCTTGGTCCGATTCTTTTTAATATCTTTGTTAGTGATATAGCGGAAGGGCTGTCGGGTAAGGTTTGCCTCTTTGCGGATGATACCAAAATCTACAATAGAGTAGACATCCAGGAAGGTGTAGATAATATGAGGACGGATCTAGCTAAGCTTGAAGAATGGTCTAGAATTTGGCAGCTGAGATTTAATGTTTAAAAATGCAAGGTCATGCATTTGGGCTGCAGCAATCCAAGGGAGCGATATAGTATAGGGGTGAAGTACTTTTGTCCACCAAAGAAGAGCGGGACCTAGGCATGATTGTGTCTGATGATCTTAAAGTAGCTAAACAGGTAGAAAAGGTGTCAGCAAAAGCTAGAAGGATGCTTGGGTGCATAGGGAGAGGAATGGCCAGCTGAAGAAAGGAGGTGATAGTACCTCTGTATAAGTCTTTGGTGCGACCTTATTTGGAGTATTATGTGCAATTCTGGAGACTGCACCTTCAAAAGGATTTAAACAGGCTGGAGTCAGTACAGAGGGTGGCTACTAAAATGGTTATTGGTCTTCATTATAAAGCATATGAGGACAGACTTAAGGATCTTAATATGTACACATTAGAGGAAAGGCGGTATAGAGGTGATATGAAGTGGAGGAGTGGCCTATTGGTTGGGGCAAGGTACTTCAGGCCGGAAGGTCGGGGGTTCAAATCCCACTAGAGGACAGCAACCTTGAGCCGGAAGGACTGGGGTTTCTCGTCCCACAGGTGCTCCTTGTGGTCTTGGGCAAGCCACTTAGCCCTCCATAGTCCATGTTCCCTGTAAAATAGTTATCTCCAAGTTATAATGCCCTGTTCAATGTAATTTCAGTTTGTTCAATGTAAACCGCACTGATGCAGTATATAAGAGAATGTAAATAAATAAATATGATTGAGACGTTTAAATACCTCAGTGGCTTAAATGCACAGGGGGAGAGCCTCTTTCGATTGAAAGCAAGTACTGCTACAAGGGAACATGGGATGAGGGTGAAAGGGGATAAATTCAGGAGTGATATGCAGAAATGTTTCTTTATGGACAGAATGGTGGATCCGTGGAATAGTCTCCCAGAGGAGGTGGTAGAGATGAGGACAGTATCTGAATTCAAAGAAGCATGGGACAAACACAGAGGATCTCTAAAGGAAAAATGGGGACTGTTATAGTGGTTGATATGGAAGGACAGCCTAGAAAGGCCATGTGGTCTTTTTCTGTCATCATGTTTCTTTGTTTCTACTCACCTGTAACAGTTGATCTCTGGGAACAGCAGGAATCAGTCATCACGACCCACCCACCTCCCCGTCAAGTTGTCCCATTTTTTGTTATCATTCCTGGTATACAAATATAGAGACCAGGAGGGAAGGCAGCCACGTACGCATGGAGGAACTTTCCCAAAAGCATCCATTTGGATGCTGGGGCTGTTCCTGCGCTGGGCTCCATTGTTGCCGACGTCACCCATATGTGCAGACTGATGCCTGCTGTTCCCAGAGATCACCTGTTACAGGTGAGTAACTACGCTTTCTTATTTTCCTTACACAGAAACAATGATGACAAAAATTAATGTTCTATACCACTATAAAAAGGAAGGGGAAATGACCTCAGTGCTGTCCCAAAGAACAGAACAGAAATTCCTTAGTTAGGTCTAGGGCTGAGCATAGGCAGTCACGATTTGTGCATATTTTATAAAACGTGTACATGTGTGCTTCCAAATAGACCTAAATGTCAGCATCTACAGTCTAGGTTTACTGTTAAAGCAGAAAGTCTCTTCTAGAAAACCTCTCCGCTGATTTTGTCAGGGATATGGCTTACGCCATTCCATTTAATTTAGAGACTGAGGAAAAACCACCAGGGCAATACATCCTCAAATTCCTCAAACTCTCTTCTCCAGGGCTGGCCTGACCACTAAGGAAATTAGGCAGTTGTCTAGGGTAGTAGTTTCTAGGAGGGCAGCAAAGATCAGCTACAGTCAAAGCAAAACAATGTGTCCTAATAGCCACACAAGCTCAAAGACTATTTAGTGCTTACTTTTACCCACAGGAAAAATTGATAATTTGAAATAGTCCATTTCCTTATCATCCCTCCAGTCTAGTCCCGGAAACTCTAGGGTTGTCAACCTCTTCCAGCAGCTTGGAGACTGATAGATGTCATTCTTTGATGACACTGGTATAAGGACACAGGCACCGGCTCCTCCCACTCCAGTTATATCAGTCTCCAAGAAGGTGGAGGATGTGAGCCAGAGTTGCTGGCTCCCAGGAGAAACAATTTAGGACTTAGTATAGTTATTTTAGTTCAGAAGGGTTGAGTTAAATTTAGTTGGGCATATTTGTGCTCACTGGGATTTTATTTTTACTTTATTTCTACTTTATTGGTTTGTTTCAAGGGCCGTACCACTTTAATTTTAGGCGGCTGCAGGGCCTCTCTTCCTTGCTTCCTCCCTCTTAGCAGAGAGTCAGAGGGTGAGAAGGTCTGGGGACCGGGTTAGGCCCGGCGGGGAGGCCCGAATTCATTTGGCCAGCCGACTCCAGCGCAACGCAGAAGGATTGCCTGCAGGCGCTTGGTCAGTTCGGCAGCGGGGGAAAACGATAGCACACAGGTCTCTGATGTGCTCTTAATCGCAGCACCTTTGCCTTCCCGAGTTGAGCACGGTGTTGTGGAGCAGCACGGTTTATTTCTTTCCTCGAGTCTGAGAGGTAAGGTAAGAGTCTGAGAGGTGTAAGGTAAGCTGCAGTTAATTTACCTTGGCTGGTGGTCGGGGATTCAGGCCCGGGTAGGCAGCAGTTTCCCGCCACGTCCCGTTTTGAGCGGGAAAAGCCGGTAGAGGCTTCGGGGAAACAACTTGAGGTTGTGAGGTCAGGAAGCTTCGTTTTTCAGTATTTTCAGTGGATTTCAGGTCGGGGGCTTTCCTGCTTTCATTTTTATTAAAAAAAAAAAATCGGGTCCGAGACGCCGCCCGTTGGGTTATTTGAGGGCAGATCTCAGTTACTTATTTCTGCTACTACTGTGTGAGTGTCTTGTTTTTTTGGAAGCTTTCAGGATTTTGAAGCATTGAGTGGACATTTTTACAAGTAAGATGCCTGCGAAGACCTTGTGCTTGCTATGTGGAGTCAAGCGGTCTGTAGTGTCAGAAGCGGGCATCTGCAAGACCTGTAGCCAGGGCTCAGCAGGGGAGCTCCAACGCTTAGATTCGGCAGAGGACCGGGACATAGTGGCGCAGGTCCCGATGCCTTCTCTTGCAGACCCCGTAGAACCGGAGCCAGGTCCCTCTTCAGCTCCGGAGGTCCCGCGGGCTGCGGGTCCCTTGGCGGGGGATTTGACTTCAATCTTTTCTCCAGACTTTATAGCTCTCATTCAAAGGGTGTTCATCGGTGCTCCTAGAGACCCTTCTGCCTCAGCAGCAGGAGCCATGGTGGCAGATGTGGGACAGAAGAGACCGGGCACTCCACTATTGGGGTCTCCTTCGTCCTTAGGGCCAAAGAGGTCCCGGGTGGAGCCGGATAAGCGGTGTCTGTCAGAGTTTTTGTAGGATATGCTCATGGAAGGTGAAGAGCATGATCCAGAGATGGAAGAGGAGCTGGAAGAAGGCGAGATTATGGAACAGGAGGATCAGGCTAGAGTAGTCCGTATTTTTCGGCGAGAGGAATTACCCGCGCTGATTGCGGAGACACTGAAGGCACTAAATGTGCCAGTGTCGGAGCCGGTGGAGGAGGCTGCTTTGGAAGATCCTCTCTTGCAGGCCTTTCATAAGTCGCAAAAAGCTTTCCCCATGCATAGAGTTATTAAGGAGATGATGCAAAGTGAGTGGGATATGCCTGAGTCCACACTCCGAGGCTCGCGGGTGATGTCTCGTCTTTATCTGTTAGTGGAACAAGATGAGGAGCTCTTTAAGTCGCCCAAAGTGGATGCGGCTGTTTCAGCGGTGACCAAGAAGACCACCATCCCGGTGGAAGGCAGTGCGGCTCTTAAGGATACTCAGGATAGGAAGCTGGATGTTTTGTTAACGCAGGTTTTTGAGGTTAATGCGCTTTCTATGCAAGCTTCCATTTGTGGAGCTTGGGTGGCTCGAGCCTGTCTCCGTTGGGCTCAGAGAGTTCAGGGAGAGCACGCTGAGGACTCAGTTAGTGAGGCAGCTCGCTTGGAGTCCAGAGCTGCATATTTAGCAGATATTCATTATGATCTCATAAGAGGGCTATCGAATAGTATGGCTTCGGCGGTGGCTGCAAGGAGATATCTCTGGCTACGGAATTGGGCAGCGGATGCTTCTTCCAAGGCCAGGCTAAGTAAACTTCCCTTCAAAGGACGACTGTTGTTTGGTGAGGATTTGGAAAAGATAGTTAAAGATCTGGGAGAGTCCAAAGGTGGAAGGCTACCAGAAGATAAGCAAAAGCAGGGTATAAGAACATAAGAACATAAGATATGCCATACTGGGTCAGACCAAGGTTCATCAAGCCCAGTATTCTGTTTACAACAGTGGCCAATCTAGGTCATGTGTACCTAGCAGTTTCCCCAAGGGACACAGGTTCCACAATGCTTGTATTTGTTCAAGCATTGATATCCTGGGTCCCTTCTTAATAATGATTTATGGATCTTTCCTCCAGGAACTTGTCCATACCTTTTTTAAACCCAGCTACACTAACAGCCTTTACTACATCCTCCGGTAACAAATTCCAGAGTTTGATTACACGTTGAGTGAAAAAATATTTTCTTTTATTAGTCTTAAATAGTTTACCCTGTAGCTTCATTGCATGTCCCCTAGTCTTTCTATATTCTGATAAGGTAAACAATCGATCTACGTTTACCTGTTCCACTCCGTTCATTAATTTATAGACTTCTATCATATCTCCCCTCAGCCGTCTCTTTTCCAGGTTAAAGAGCCCTAACCTTTTTAGCCTTTCTTCATAGGAGTATCCTTCCATCCCCTTTACCATTTTGGTGGCTCTTCTCTGAAACTTTTCTAAAATCGCTATATCCTTTTTAAGATACGGCGACCAGAATTGCACACAATATTCAAGGTGCGGTCTCATCATGGAACGATATAGAGGCATTATAATATCTTTTGTTTTATTTTCCATTCCTTTCCTTATCATACCTAGCATTCTATTTGCTCTCTTGGCCGGTGCTGCACACTGGGCAGAGGGTTTTAACATGGTATCCACAATGACGCCTAAATCTTTTTCCTGGGTGGTGGTTCCTAATGTGGAACCTTGCATCGTGTAACCATAGTTTGGGTTGTTCTTCCCTAGGTGCATAACCTTGCACTTGTCCACATTAAATTTCATCTGCCATTTTGATGCCCAGTCTTCCAATTTATCAAGATCCTCTTGCAATTTTCCACAATCCTCTTGGGTTTTAACAACTTTAAATAGTTAAGAACATAAGAACATAAGATATGCCATACTGGGTCAGACCAAGGTCCATCAAGCCCAGTATTCTGTTTCCAACAGTGGCCAATCTAGGTGATATGTACCTAGCAGTTTCCCCAAGAGACACAAGTTCCACAATGCTTGTACTGGGTCAAGCATTGATATCTTCGGTCACTTCTTAATAACCGTTTATGGACCTTTCCTCCAGGAACTTGTCCAAACCTTTTTTAAACCCAGCTACACTAACAGCCTTTACTACATCCTCCGGTAACAAATTCCAGAGTTTGATTACACATTGAGGGAAAAAATATTTTCTTTTATTAGTCTTAAATAGTTTACCCTGTAGCTTCATTGCATGTCCCCTAGTCTTTCTATATTCTGATAACGTAAACAATTGATCTATGTATACCCGTTCCACCCCGTTCATTAATTTATAGACTTCTATCATATCTCCCCTCAGCCGTCTCTTTTCCAGGTCAAAGAGCCCTAACCTTTTTAGCCTTTCTGCATAGGAGTATCCTTCCATCCCCTTTACCATTTTGGTGGCTCTTCTCTGAACCTTTTCTAAAATCGCTATATTCTTTTTAAGATACGGCGACCAGAATTGCACACAATATTCAAGGTGCGGTCTCACCATGGAACGATATAGAGGCATTATAATATCTTTTGTTTTATTTTCCATTCCTTTTCTTATCATACCTAGCATTCTATTTGCTCTCTTGGCCGCCGCTGCACAGTGGGCAGAGGGTTTTAACATGGTATCCACAATGACGCCTAAATCTTTTTCCTGGGTGGTGGTTCCTAATGTGGAACCTTGCATCGTGTAACCATAGTTTGGGTTGTTCTTCCCTAGGTGCATAACCTTGCACTTGTCCACATTAAATTTCATCTGCCATTTTGATGCCCAGTCTTCCAATTTATCAAGATCCTCTTGCAATTTTTCACAATCATCTTGGGTTTTAACAACTTTAAATAGTTTTGTGTCATCTGCAAATTTGATCACCTTACTCGTTATTCCACTTTCCAGGTCATTTATGAATAAGTCAAAAAGCAGCGGACCCAGCACAGATCCTTAGGGTACACCACTATTCGCCTTTCTCCATTGGGAAAATTGGCCATTTAGCCCTACCCTCTGCTTTCTATCTTTTAACCAGTTCCTGATCCACAATAGTACACTGCCTCCTATCCCATGACTTTTTAGTTTTGCCAAAAGTCTCTGATGAGGGACCTTGTCAAAGGCTTTCTGAAAGTCCAGAATCACAATATCAACCGACTCACCTTTGTCCACCTGTTTATTCACTCCTTCAAAAAAACATAACAGATTAGTAAGACAAGATCTTCCTTGTCTAAAGCCATGTTGGCTGTCTCCCATTAGGTTGTGACTATCTACATGCTGAGTAATTTTATTCTTTATGATGGTTTCTACCATTTTTCCTGGTACTGACGTCAGGCTCACCGGTCTGTAGTTTCCCGGATCACCCCTGGAACCCTTTTTAAAAATTGGTGTTACATTGGCGATCCTCCAATCTTCAGGTATTAGAGATGATTTTAATGATAGTTCACAGATTACTGATAGCAGGTCTGCAATCTCATATTTCAGTTCTTTCAACACCCTTGGATGTATACCATCCGGCCCGGGTGATTTGCTACTCTTCAGTTTATCTAATAGTTGTAGGACATCTTCCCGACATCTTCGATATTTCCTTCAATTCTTCCGCACCTTTAAATACCACTTCAGTCATGGGTAACATCCCTACATCTTCCTCAGTAAAGACCGAAGCAAAGAACTCATTCAGTCTCTCCGCTATCGCCTTGTCGCCTCTTAGTGCTCCTTTAACCCCTTTATCATCTAATGGACCAACTGACTCTCTCACAGGTTTTTTGCTATGAATGTACTTGAAAAGGTCTTTATTTCGCGTTTTTGCTTCCGCAGCAAGCTTCTTCTCAAATTCTCTCTTTGCCTGCCTTATCAATGCCTTGCATTTGACTTGCCAGTGCTTGTGCTGTTTTTTTCAGGTTTTGTCGTTTGGCTCTTTTTTCCATTTCCTGAAAGATGCTTTTTTGGCAACAACAGCCTCTCTGACCTCACCTTTAAACCATGCTGGCAGTTTTTTGGACTTCCTTCCACTTTTCTTAAAGCGTGGAATACAGCTGGTCTGGGCTTCCAAGATAGTATTTTTCAACAACATCCAAGCTTGATGTACGTCTTTAACCTTTGCAACTGCTCCTTTTAGTTTTTTCTTAAATGTTTTCCTCATTTTATCATAGTCTCCCTTTCGAAAGTTAAAAGGTAGTACTGTGGATTTCCTTACTATCTCTCCTCTACTAATTAAATCAAAGGCGATTATGCTATGATCACTATTGCCAAGTGGCCCCAAAACACTTATCTCTTGCACTAGATCTGGTGTTCCACTAAGGACTAGGTCTAATATGGCTTCCCCTCTGGTCGGTTCATGAACCAGCTGCTCCAAGAAGCAGTCATTTATTTCATCTAGGAACTTTATCTCCCTAGCATGTCCTGACGTGACACTGACCCAGTCGATACCGGGGTAGTTGAAATAACCCATTATTATTACTGCACTGTAACTTTTGTTAGCTTCCTTGATTCCTTTGAGCATTTCATCATCCATTTGGTCATTCTGGCCAGGCGCTCGATAGTACACCCCCACTGCCATTGCCTTCCCTCTTTTACATGGAATTTCAATCCATATAGATTCTACAGCAGATGTTGTTTCCTGCAAAACTTTAATCCTTTCTGATTCAATGCCCTCTCTAACATAGAGAGCAACCCCTCCACCAATTTGATCAGCTCTATCATTACGATATAGTTTGTACCCAGGTATCACATTGTCCCACTGTTTGTCCTCCTTCCACCATGTCTCTGATATTCCAATCATATCTAACCTTTCATTTAGTGCTATATATTCTAACTCTCCCATCTTATTTTTTAGACTTCTAGCATTTGCATACAAGCATTTTAGAGAATGTATTTTATTCATATTAATTTGGCTATTGTTAGACATGGGTAATTTGGGATCTTTAAGCTCTGTCTGCTGCATACTTGAGGGCATTTGGGCTACTTTACTCTTTTGTGGAACCTCTCTGCTTTTGGTAGTATCCTTCAAAGATACATTCCCACCGTTGGCAAGATTTCCTCAGAGAGATTTTCGACGAATTCGCCCCTCCAGGTTTCCCCAGAGTCAGCGAGGGCGCTTCCCATTTCGAGGACAAAGCTTTCGGGGCTTCCGAGGTGCCAGCAGAGGTTTTGCTGCCACCACGTTGGGTGTCAAAAAGCCTCAATGAAGTCAGGCAGGCCCAGGTGGACGTACCATTAGGGGGTCGTCTTCAGGAGTTTAACGCTGCCTGGGTCAGGATTACGTCAGATCAGTGGGTCCTAGAAGTAGTTCGAGAAGGCTATGCCTTAGAGTTTCAAAGACCGGTGACAGATGCGTTCGTTTAGTCTCCTTGCAAGGCCCCTTACAAACGCGCTGCAGTCAAACAGACCTTGCATAGATTGCTAGATCTCAAGGCGGTAGTTAATTCTATTTGTGTGTCCTGGTGTTTTGCCGCTTTATTGTTTACCTGCTGTCCTCTGTCTCCTCAGCCATAGCCCGTTCATACAGGGCCGACAGTTTCCTGCTTCCTGAGGGGTCCTCCCCTTCCGGTCTCCCCGCGGCCACGTGAACGCGGCCACGTCCAGCTAGGTACCCTGCCTTCCACTATAAAACTGCAGCGCCTGCGGCGCTCGTCGCCGCGGCGCGCGACTGGGGCGCGCACCGAAGGAGCGCACCTAAGGAGCACGACGTGCTCCTTAGGTGCGCTCCTTGGGGTCGCTCCGGTGGCAACGGCTCCCTCCGTATGTTTCAGTTGGATTGGTTTATTCTTTGTCCTTCTCAGCATCCCCCTACTCGGTGAGTTATATTCGCGACTTTTCTGCTTTTTCCCAACGCACGTGCCTGCGTCTGGATTGACAACTTCAGCAGTACCTGTCTGCTACAGCCCTTCGTCTTGTCTTTTTTCTTGTCCTATGGCCCCTATCCCTGTTTTTTTGGGCAGACGGCCTGTCAAACGTTTCACTCATCGCTCTCGCTGCACTGTTAATTTACGTCCCTGTCCCCTTTCTTCATCATTTTCCTCTCTTCCCTCTTTGCCCTCCGGTCCTGCCCGGACCTCCTTTTCTATTGGTCTCCTGAACTGCAGGTCTCTTCGGAACAAATCCCTTCTTCTCCAAGATCTTGTCTCTCGCTCCTCTCCTGGAATCACTCTCCTCACGGAGACCTGGCTCCGTGATGGAGAGGACGCTCTCCTTGCACGTTGTCTTCCCCCTGGCTACTCTGCAGCTTTCGTCCCCCGCCTGGGGCGATCCGGTGGTGGTGTAGCTGCTATTCTTCATTCCTCCCTATCCTATACTTCCATCTCCCCCCCTTCTTTGCACTATGCTGAAGCACTTCTTCTCTGTCTTCATACTTCTCCTCCTATACATCTTCTTCTTATCTATGCTCCTCCTGCTCTGCGTCTTTCATCATGGGACGCTCTCCTGCTGACAATTACGGATGTTTCTCTAGCCTATCCCCACCTAATCATAGCGGGTGACTTTAACCTTCACATGGATTCCCCTTCCTCATCAAGAGAGCTTTCTTTTCTCTCATTTCTCCAGGATCTTTCCCTCACTCAGCATGTCACTTTTCCCACCCATCAAGCTGGTCACACCCTCGATTTGTTCTTGTCTCCTGCTTCTCTTCCTCCCTGACTCTGTCAGCTCTAACTGCCACACCTCTTCCATGGACAGACCATTTCTATCTCACCCTGTCCTGCTCCTTTCTAGGGGTTTCTTCTTCTCTAGTTCCAGTCTCTTCCTCTTCATCTTCCCCAAAGCGTCTTTCCCGAGCCCTCACCCCTCTCACTTTGCAACGGTTTCCTCCTGCCTCTGAGCTTCTGCCCAACGATTTTTCACTCCTCTCACCTAATTCTCAAGCTGCTCTCTGGTCCTCCTCTCTTTCTGCTACACTTGACCTTTTAGCCCCTTTACGTCCTTGTCACTCCCGTCGACGTCCCTCACATCCCTGGTTCCATAGTGGTCTACGGTTATTGCGTAGACATCTTCGAAGGGCCGAGCGACTTTGGCGCAAGGATCCTTCTCCCGCCAATCTGTCCATATTTAAAACCCATCACTCCTTCTATCGCACTAAACTTCACACTGCCAAACGAGAATTCTTTTCAAATGCCATCCTGCAGGCCCCCAACCAAACCCGTCACTTATATTCCACTTTCCGTTCCCTTATCTCTCTACACACCCCCGCATCAATTCCTTCTACCCAGTCCCCTCCCTCTCCCTCCCAATTAGCCTCTTTTTTCACCTCAAAGGTTGCTGCCCTGAGAGACTCTCTGCCCTCCTGTCCTTCTCCTATCACTTCCCCCCCTCCCCTTCCTTCACCCCCGCCTGTCTCTCAGCTCTCTCATTCTTGGGCCACTTTTTCACCCATCACTACATCTGAACTTCACCATCTGATCTCCTCTTCTCGGAAGACCTCTTGTTCCCTCGATCCTATTCCTTCTTCTTGGCTCCTCACTCCCTCCCTAGGTGTCCTTCCTTTCATCCTCACCATGTTTAATTCTAGTCTTTCCACTGGGATCTTCCCTAAATCATGGAAGCACGCGTTGGTTCGTCCCCTTCTGAAAAATCCTTCCCTCGACCCCTCTCTTTCATCCAATTATCGTCCCGTCTCTAATCTCCCTTTTCTATCTAAGCTCCTCGAGAAGTTTGTTTTCGCACAACTTTCCCACCATCTTGATTCTATTAATTTTCTTCATCCCCGTCAATCAGGTTTTCGCTCCGGGCACAGTGTTGACACCGTTCTTCTGGCTTTCACTAACGCACTTCATGTAGCTCACGATCGAGGTGACATCTCGGTGGCGGTTGCTTTAGATCTTTCAGCAGCATTTGATTTAGTGGATCACTCTCTTCTTCTTCACCGGCTCCGGGAAGCTGGTCTTTGTAGCACTGTTCATCATTGGTTTCACTCCTTTCTCTCTTCTCGTTCCTGCACAGTCCTCCCTTCCTCGCCTGCGTTCTCCCCCTCCGCTCCACAGCACCTTCTTTGTGGGGTTCCACAGGGTTCCGTTCTTGCCCCTCTCCTCTTCAATCTCTTTCTTGCTCCGCTAGCTCTTCTTATCCAACAATCAGGTCTTTCAGCTTTTTTCTACGCAGATGATATTCTCTTACTCCATCACACCTCCCCTTCCTGTCCTGACCTCACCCCTCTGAATTCCTGTCTCTCCTCTGTTGCAAGTTGGCTTACCACTAACTGTCTCCATCTTAATCTCACTAAAACTCTTGCTATATGGTTTACCTACGGTGACCCTTCCCCCACTTTGGCCCCTTCTTTTTCCAATTCCCCTGTACCGTTGGTTTCTACATTTCGGTATCTAGGTGTTCACTTTGACTCAGATCTTTCCTTTCGCTCTCATATTTCCCATATCACCAAAACTTCTTTCTTCTGCCTCCGACAAATTCGTTCAATTCGTCCCTTTCTTTCTGCTTCTGCCTTATCCACACTGGTGTTATCCTTAGTCATGTCACGGGTGGATTTCTCCAATGCACTATTTCTTGGTCTTCCAAAGAACCAAGTGGTGAGGCTTCAACGGATACAGAACACTGCTGCACGCCTTATTACACACTCCGCTCTTCGTGATCACATTACTCCCTTGCTTTTCAATCTTCACTGGTTGCCTGTTTCTTTTCGCTCACAATTTAAGTTACTGACCCTTCTTCACAAGGTTTATCACACTGGTACTCCGTCTTACTTGTCTGACCTTTTATCTTTTCATTCCCCTCGGTACACTCCCCGCTCGTTCCACCTCAATCGTCTTGCTCTTCCCTCCCCTTCCCGCGCTCACCTTCAATCCACACGCCTCTCCGCATTTTACTTTGCTGGCACCGCGCACTGGAACTCCCTCCCTCCTTCCCTTCGTCTGGAATCACAGTTTACTGTTTTTAAACAAAATCTCAAAACCCACCTATTCTCCATAGCCTTCAATGTCCCCTCCCCATTTGTATGAGTCCTTTTCTATTGTATCTTTTTGCCTTTTGTATCTTGTCCTGTGTTCCCCTGCTTTTACTCTTCTGTCCTTTATACAAATATGTATCTTTCCTTTCTTTTTCTGGCCTTGGCCACAGTTTTTATGTATTGTTTTTACGTACCATGTTTTTTATTTGCTTTTATGACCCTTTATGTATTTTATTATTGTACACCGCCTTGATTGTTTTGAAAGGCGGTTTTTATCAAATAAATAAACCTTAAACCTTAGTGCCGGTGCCTCCGGATCAATGCGGTTCAGGTCGATATTCCATTTATTTTGTGGTTCCCAAAAAAGAGGGAACTTATTGTCCAATTTTAGATTTAAAAAAGGTAAACAAGTGTCTCCGAGTTTCTCACTTTCACATGGAAACTCTGAGGTCGGTCATTGGAGCAGTCAGGAAAGGAGAGTATCTGACTTCCCTGGATTTGTCCGAGGCGTATCTGCACATTCCAATTCGGCACGAGCATCAGAAGTTCCTCAGGTTTGCTCTACCAATGGGACATTTCCAGTTTTGAGCGCTGCCCTTTGGACTAGCAACGGCGCCAATAACCTTTACCAAGGTCATGGTAGTCGTGGCAGCGGAACTGCGGAAGAAGGGTGTTCTGGTGCATCCATATCTGGACGACTGGTTGATTCGGGCGAAGTCCCTCAAGGAAAGCGAGGAGGCTACTGCCAAGGTGGTCAACTGTCTGCAGCAGCTAGTTTGGGTGGTCAATGTGGCCAAGAGCAGTTTGGTTCCTTCTCAGGATCTCGAGTATTTGGGGGCGTGTTTCCAGACCGGGATAGGCAGAGTTTTTCTGCCTCCACATCGCGTGTTAGCCTTACAAAGATTGATTCGGCGGTTCCTTGACCGACCGCGTCCGACAGCGTGGCATTACTTACAAGTCCTAGGGACGATGGCGGCAACGATCGACTGGGTGCCCTGGGCGAGAGCACATATGAGACCCTTGCAAAGGGCATTGCTCAGGAGATGGTCTCATCAAAACGATCCACTCTCCAAGAGGCTGCTTTGCCCAGACATGACGCGAGCAGCGTTGCAGTGGTGGTTACTTCCGGGGTCTCTGGAGAAGGGCATGCCCTTGGAAGTGCCAGACTGGGTGCCGCTGACTACAGATGCAAGTCTCCTAGGTTGGAGGGCGCACTGTCAAGGAAGGTTCGCGCAGGGAGAGTGGACAGTTCAGGAGACATCTTGGTCGATCAACCGGCTGGAACTTCGATCGGTGGGATTGGCGTTGCTGGAGTTCCAGCAATATCTGAAGGGAGCAGCCATCAGAGTGTTTTCAGACAATGCGACCACAGTAGCTTACATCAACAGACAAGGGGGCACCGGCAGTGCTCCCTTAGAGACCGAGGCAGATCAGCTGTTTCATTGGGTCGAGCAAAACCTTCAGGCACTGTCGGCGGCGCATGTTGCAGGAATGGAAAATCTAGTGGCCGATTTTCTAAGTCAGGTGAGAGTAGATCCGGGAGAGTGGACACTTCATCTGGAGGTTTACGAGGCGGTAGTTTGCCAATGGGGCTCGCCCGTTATGGATCTCATGGCGACGTTCAATTCCACGAAGGTGGAAAGGTTTTTCAGCAGACGCCGAGAGCGAATGTCGGAAGGTCTGGATGCGCTCGTCCAGGAGTGGCCAGCAGATCAGCTTCTTTACGTCTTTCCACCATGGGTGTTAATCGGCCGGGTAGTGCGGTGAATCGAGAGTCACAGAGGCTTCGTGATTCTGATAGCGCCGGATTGGCCGAGAAGGCCTTGGTACACGGATCTACGGCGACTAGTAGTGGGGAAGCCGTGGCGTCTACCGGACAGGCAGGATTTCCTGCAACAGGGGCCGTTGTGTATGCCTCAGGTAGCTCGGTTCTCGCTTACGGCATGGCTCTTGAGAGGGCGAGGTTAAGAGCTAAAGGATATTCGGCGGAAGTGGTTGCGACGTTGTTAAGGGCGCGTAGAAGGTCTACTTCGTTGGCATATGTTCGCATGTGGCGCGTCTTTGAAGCTTGGTGTGTGGATAGGAACTGTGAGGCCTTGCGGGCCAGTATACTGCAGGTTTTGGCGTTTTTGCAGGATGGTTTCCAAAAGGGATTAGCGACGGCATCCTTGAAAGTGCAGTTAGCGGCGCTTTCCCTGTTATAGAGGGAAGATTAAGGGGCAGGCGCTGTGTTCCCATCCAGATGTTAAAAGATTTCTGAAAGCGGTGGGAGTGTTGAGGCCACCGTGCAGACAAGTAGTTCCGACGTGGGATCTGCAGTTGGTGTTGACGGCGTTAGGTTCTCCGCCGTTTGAGCCGTTGGCGAAAGCGACCTTGAAGGCTCTCACTCTGAAGGTAGTGTTCTTAGTAGCCATTACGTCGGCAAGGCGAATTTCCGAGTTGCAGGCGTTATCTTGTAGGGAGTCATTCTTGGCTTTTCATGAGTCGAAGGTGGTCTTACGGCCGGTTCCGTCCTTTTTGCCGAAAGTCCTGTCGCCTTTTCATATGAATCAGGTTGTTTCGCTGCCAGTGTTCCGTACAGCTTCAGGTGGTTCTGGGCATCCGCAGTTGCATCTTTTGGATGTACGGAGGGCATTGAGAAGATATCTCAAGCGCACGGCGAGTTTCAGAAAGTCGGACCGATTGTTTGTCTTGTTCGGAGGTACTTGCAGAGGGGAAGCTGCGTCCAAAGCGTCGATTGCTATATGGATAAAGGAAGCGATAGGTTCGGCATACCTCCTCAAGGGAAAATCGGTGCCGGAGGGTTTAAGAGCGCACTCTACTAGAGCGCAAGCAGCGTCCTGGGAGGAATACAGTTTTGTACCGGCGACCGAAATTTGCAAGGCCGCGACGTGGTCATCGTTGAATTCCTTCGTGAAGCACTATCGTTTGGATATTCAGACGAGTTGGGATACCTGTTTTGGATCAGCGGTGCTTCAGGCTGCTCTAGCAGGTCCCGCCCATTGAGTTCTTTTACTGCTCTGTTACATCCCTAGAGTTTCCGGGACTAGACTGGAGGGATGATAAGGAAGTGTAAATTAGACTTACCTGCTAATTGTAGTTCCTGAAGGAACTCCAGTCTAGTCCCGGATCCCGTCCCGATTCTTTCAGAGAGTTTGAGCCTGAAGCGCAGATTTTACAGGTAAGAGCACATGGAGTTCTGTGGAGCTTTGGGTTCAGGGGGCAGGTTGGGAGTCTTATAGGGTTTGAGAGACCCCAGACACTTTTTCTCTTCCTGGCGGGGAAGCGAGACCCTTAACAGTTCAGCTAAATATCATTGTGGGGGATATTATTTTGCTGTTTGGTTATCGTTCAGTAGTTGTATAGTTAGTAGGCACTAGCTTCAGTGTCGGTTCAAAATTAATTGTTGCTCTGGTGAGTCTACTTTATCAGTAGGTTACTGGAGTGGGAGGAGCCGGTGTCATCAAAGAATGACATCTATCAGTCTCCAAGCTGCTGGAAGAGGTTGACAACCCTAGAGTTTCCAGGACTAGACTGGAGTTCCTTCAGGAACTACAATTAGCAGGTAAGTCTAATTTACACTTATCCTTGTAAGTGGCTTTTGGAAATTTCCCTCATTATGTATATATTAACAAAACAAAGTTTAATATTTAAAAGTGTGGAGAAGAATTTTAGAAAGGACATCCTAGTGCAATCTGGACGTTTAAGCTAGATTGTCTGAAATAAAAAAGCAGGCACGTCCAGGTGCAGACAAGATTTCATATATGTGGATGTGCCCGATATGGACATCTGTGGGGCCATTTGTATAGATGTCTCCAAAAACGTATTTCAGAACCTGGATGACTAGGATAGCCTAATGGTTAGAGTAGTGGGCTAAGACCAGGGAAGCCAGGGTTCAAATCTCACGGCTGCTATCACTGTGATTATGCTGGGTACTGAGGATGACGAAGTGCTATCTACATCCTCTGAATCTTTTTCAGCCAAAACAAGCACTTATTCAAGTCTGGGATAGGTATTATCTTGGACATGACTCTGGACATGCAGGACTTTTCTGAGATCAGGTAGTGACGTCCAGGTTCCTGGAAGCACCCCAACCATGCCTCCACAACACCCCTGCTCAGACGTCCCCAGAGCCAGCTTCTAAAATGGTTGTGGAGATGTCTACTACTACTACTACTGATCATTTATACAGTATAACACTACAAGGCATACGCAGCGCCGTACAGACACATGCATAAGATGGTCCCTGCTCATCAGAACTTATAATCTAGTCAAGACGGACAACACAACATCTGATGACAAGGATAAATCTAAATGAATGGTAAGGAGACACTTAGGAGACTAAGTGGATCAGGATTTAAAAGCAATCTCGGTGAGTTTTCAGCCTGGATTTGGAAAGGGCTAGAAATTAGGTCCCGTATGACGTCACGCGAATATGGCCACCCTCTGAATCGACTCTGAGGCCGTGGTAAAAGTACCCTGAATGAAAGAGGCAACCCGCACCGAAAATCCAGCTGGAAAGAGCAGGGAAAGCCTGGTCTTTACATCCCGACTGCAATGGTGGCAAAAAAACCAGGAATAGACCTAAAAACGTATGCTTTTAAGGTTGGGACAGCGGTGAGCTCAGCAAAGCTGAAAATGGCAGCTAATTCCAGGGCTGGGGTAGATGATGGGACGGGAAAGGGAGGAAGTCCCCAAAAGCATTCACTGGGTATATCGGAGCTCCAGTTAGTGAGAGAAGATATCTAGGTGGGATTTTCGGATCTGAAACACGATATTACCACCCTGAAACCAGAAGTAATGATATGGATAATGGAACTGTGTAGTGAGCTGGGGGGATATGGGCCAGCACATGGAAGAGATTGAGAGTGCCACAGAGGAACAAAAGCAAAGTATACAAACCTTAAAACAGGGGAATGAGCAATTGCACAAGCAAGAGAAGTTGGTGGGAAAGCTGGAGGACCTTGAAAATAGGTCAAGGAAAGCCAATTTGAGGATCCGGGACCTAGCGGAAACGGAGGATACAGTGTACTACAGTTTATTAACTGCATGAATTTGTAAGGCCATGGCTAAAGCAAGTGAGCTGGACGAGTCCCAGCTCTGTTTCAAAGTGGAGAGGGCGCACAGAACTTTGAGTTCCAGACGTGAAGGGAGACCCCGGGACATTATAGTCTGCATGCAAGAATTTGCAACTAAAGAAATCTGTATTACGGGCAGCACGAAAGTTAGGAAAACTAAAATGGGACAACCAGGGCATGGAGATTTATGAAGATCTAACCCTCGCAATGATTCAGAAGCACTGGGAATACCAAGCCATTACGCAAAGGCTGAGAGCAGAGAGAATTCAGTACAAGTGGTTATTCCTGGTGGGCATACACTTTATAATTGCTGGTACTACTACAAACCGGCTGTCAGGACTTGCCATAGATTCCACAAGGGGCAGAGTCAGCTAGGTGGAAAGAAGGCGAGGAAAGAGCAGCGTGGTCGCTTGTGGGGCATGGTGGTAAACGACTCCAACGGCAAAGGAAAACATCGGGAGCCTCATCTGCTGAGGGGTGCTGAAACCTAAAAACTTTGAGAAAGTAGAGGCATGACTAAAGAACTATACAACTAGGACTGGTGGGACTTTTGGATGCTGCTGAGTGGAAAAGATAATTGGTTTTATTAAGGTTTGCAGGGTGTGTGGGTTGAAATGATTTAACATATTGAGGGGGAGGAGCTCGGGGGAAGGGGTTTATAAAGGAGTCCTCCATGTGATGGTCCATGGACATGGATGGGCTACCACCCATGGTGTGTGGGAGGGAATCGGGGAGGGGGTCAGGGGAAGGGTTGCAGGAGGTTGCAGTAGTCTAGACTGGAGGTGACTAGGAGTATGTTTAGAAAGGAAGGGGCAAAGTTTGCTGATTTTGTGAAGGAAGAAATAACAGGTTTTAACTATTAGTTGGATGTGTGTGGAGAAGGCGAGGGAGGAATCAAAGACGACCCCAAAGTTGCAAACCGAGGAAACAGGGAGGAGTAGAGTGTTATCTACAGAGACGGAGGAAGGGGGGAGTTGGGTTTAGGAAGAAAAATAAGAAGTTCTGTTTAGGTCATGTTCAATTTCAAATGGCGGTGAGACATCCAGGCAGCATGCTGAGATTAAACTTTGATTCCTTTGAGACAGAAGCTGGGATCTCAGGCCTTGAAGTTGCTGTATACAAAAGGTTCCGTGGCATGCCTTGCCATGGAGAAAATCTCTTTATACTGTATAATATTTAAGATGAAGGAGACAGCTTCTCTGATTACAGAACACTATTTGATGCTGAGAACCGTCGCCTGCTCTCCCTTTGAAAACAGGTTAGATGTCATAAACTACAAGGGATTCCAGAAAGAGGAAGACAAACCACCAGGGCCGGCCCAAGGGTTTCTGCTGTTCAAGGCAGACTCATAAGAACATAAGAACATAAGATATGCCATACTGGGTCAGACCAAGGTCCATCAAGCCCAGTATTCTGTTTCCAACAGTGGCCAATCTAGGTCATATGTACCTAGCAGTTTCCCCAAGAGACACAAGTTCCACAATGCTTGTACTGGCCATGCTGCTCCCCTGCCGAGCCACACCACCCCCTCTGAGCCATGCACACCACTGCCCCCGCACTGAGCTGCCACCAATTCAATCAGTGGGTTTGGGGGGGATGACTCGGCTTGGTGCAGCAGCAGCAGCCCATGGCAGGTCATGTGCTTTGACAAACATGGCTTGTTGCTTCTGACCCCCTCCACCACAATGTCCTGTCATAAGCTGTTCAGAAGTGACAGGCCATATGTGTCGAAGCACATGGCCTGCTGCAGGTGCTGTGCCATCCACAGAGGTCTGCCACCCTAGGCGGCCACCTAGACAGCCTAGTGGACAGGCCGGCCTTGCAAAAAACAATATTTGGTAAAGATAGGAGAAGCTGGGGAAATAGAAGAAAATGTACAAAAGAAAAAAAAATAGCCAAAACAGTAAAGGGAGGGGGGAGGAACAACACTTTTTTTTTTTAGATACGCAACTACCAGGAGAAACTGCAAAAGTGCTATTGTTGGACTCGAGAGAAGGAGAGGAATATTTAGAAGCCGATGAGGATAAAGTGGAATTGCTTAACAGATATTTCTATTCTGATTTCACAGATGAAGGGCTGGGAGAGTAGGACCATAAAAGACATATAGAAATAGAAGTAAAGACCTCAAACAATATTAAGAAGGATGTTCATAAGGAGCTAGCTAAACTAAAATACAACAAAGCAATAGGACCAGATGGGGGATACATCTGAGTGTAATGAAGAAACTTAGGGAAGTTCTAATGGCTCTGCTCTCTGACCTTTTCTATGTTCATTTAAAGTTAGGCGTGGTCCTTGAATACTGGAGAAGGGCAAATGTGGTTCCTCTCCACATAAGCAGAAGTAGAGGAGACTGGTTAGTCTGAGCTCTGTGGTAAGTATATTAATAGAAATGCTGTTAACACAAAGAATAGTGCACTTTCTGGAACCAAATGGTTTACATGATACAGGTATCATGGTTTTCGAGATAGGTCTTGCCTGAAGATTCTGATTAATTTCTTTGATCGAATGATTACAGAATTGGATCAAGGGAGAATGCTATATGTGGTATACTTTATTTATTTATATATTTAATTAACTTTTTTTTATATACCACTTTTCATTGTTATCAAAGTGGTTACATCTAACTTAACAATTACACATAAAACTGTTACAGGTATAACTATGATACATTCTAGAAGATTAACTGTTACGCCAACAGTGGCAACTATTTACATTTCAATGATAATGGTTGACATTAAGAATAAGGGATAGACAACCAGGTTTATTACAGTCTGGATGTGGGTATTTTCGAGTGAGGGGTGGTATGAAAGTCTTTAAGTATTTGAGTTGTGGTTAGGTATTGAGTGTTGGCCCGTAGTATTCAGTGAACAGGTGAATCTTCAGCATTTTCCTAAAATCAGAAGTGTCATTGATTGTTCTTAGGTAGTGTGGTAGTGAGTTCCAGAAGGTCGGTCCGAAGATTTCAGACTCTCTGGCAGGTTGTTTGAGAACTACTGTTTTTTATGTGTGGAGTTGAGAGGGTATTTTGATGATGTTTCCTCCTTGTCTGGCAAAGCTTTTGACACAGTTTTGCATAGGCGACTTATAAATAAACTAGGTGCCTTTAGTATGGGCCCTAAAATGATTGACTGAGTTAAGTGGGAGGTGACAAAGAGTAGTGGTACAAAGAGTTCGCTCTGAGGATAAGCTGTTACCAGTGGTGTTCTGCAGGGATCTGTGTTTGGTCCAGTTATTTGTAATAATTTTGTATATGAAATTGCAGGATACCAAAATTTGCAATTGAGTAGACACCTTGAAAGGTATGGATAACATGAGGATGGTTCTATTGAAGCTTGAAGAATCATCTAGATTTGGAAACTAAAATTTCCTATTCGTCTCTCCGAGCCAGTCCAGAAACAGATGGGTAGTCAAATCTCCCTCCTCTAGCAGCTGAGGACAGAATTCCAATTCTTTTATTGCTAGGTTACACATCGCTCCCTTGGCAACAGCAGCCAGTCTTTTTTGTCCTCAGCAGCTGAGATGGATGTGTGAAGATTTCTCTCCCCACCTGTTCTCTGTTATTATTCTTTATTTTTCTTATTTTATGGAAGAGTTCTCATTGAAGAGGTAGTGCTGTGCCCTAGCAGGGTGTTTAAGCACTTGGCTCTGATTTATGTTGTTTTTTATACTGTGACATCAGTACTAGTAGCTGGTTAAACGATTCAGAGTATGGGACAGAGCCTGTCTCCTCTACTCTGCTAAAGGAAATTGGTAAGAGCAGGTCTGGGGGCCCCAGCTACTGTTTTCTTACCTGGTAGGCTTTTCATTTACAGGATCGCTGGCAGCGGTTTCTAAGGAGCTAGTGAGCCTGTCTGTTTACCGGCGTTAGTATCAGTTATTTTTTATTTAGAGCTGTGCCGCGGATGTTTGCTCACCTCTCTCTGTCACTCGGTTTCTCCGGTACGGTTTTTATTGAAGTTTTCCTGTGCCTTTCGGTTTTACAAAGTGCCTTTGGTGCCTATACACTTGCTCTGCGTTATGCAGGACAATAAAGGAGATTCGCAGTACCATTCTTCTTCGCTGCAGCCATTGGCTGAGAACGCGGGAGCGGCGGCCATCTTTGCAGCGTCTTCCGTTCCTTCTGCTCCACTGCCCAAAGCAAGTAAAAGGAAAGCGAAATCTCATCATGTGACAGAAGCTCCTGCTCAGCCTGTGTTGCCTTTGATTTCAGAGGCGCAGGATCCTTTGCTTTCAGCTGATTTCATCCTCGCGTTTCATAGAGCTTATTTGTTAAAAAAATCTCAGGCTTCTCTTCCGGTTTTGTTGGACCCTCCACAATTGGCACAGATGGGGGTTTCTAATCAATCTGCACAGATGGGGGTTTCTAATCAATCTGCATCTTGTGAAGAAGTTCCTTTATCAGATGTAAAGGAGTCTAAATTGGATTCAGTTTCTTTAGAGGCTGAGACTTTAGAGCCTGAACAAGGGGAACTTATGTCTGAGCAGGGTTTGGATTTTTGGCCCGCGGACTTAGAGGAAGGAGAGTTGGGTCCGGGTGAGGATCCAAATATCTTTAGGGTGTTTAGAAAAGAGGAGTTACCAGCTTTGATTGCACAGTCCCTTACAGCGCTTAGTATCATTCCGCAGGTGGTTCAACAAGAACCTTTGGAAGACCCCTTGCTGCAGGGTTTCAAAACGGAGCAAAGATGTTTTCCTCTGCATCGGGTAATCAAACAGATGATAGAGTCTGAGTGGGAATGCCCTGAGGCTTCATTAAGAGGAGCTAGAGCTTTGACTCGGTTGTATCCTATGCCTCAAGAGGAAAAGGAGCTTCTACGTATGCCAAAGGTGGATGCACTGGTGTCTGCTGTCACCAAAAAAACTACCATACCTGTAGAGGGGGCCGCGGCTCTTAAAGACATGCAGGATCGTAGATTAGAGGGTCTGTTGAAACAGGCTTTTGATGCCAGTGCTCTGGCGCTTCAAGCGTCTGTCTGTGGAGCATACGTGTCCAGAGCTGCGATTAGGTGGGGCCAGCAGACCTCTGCTCCGACTGATGCGGTGACTCCTTCTAGTGAGGGGGCGAAATTGGAGTCGGCAGCGGCATATTTAGCAGATGCCTTTTACGATTTGATTCGCATTTCTGCGAAGTCTATGGCTTCCATGGTTGCTGCTCGTCGTTTTCTTTGGTTACGGAATTGGGCAGCAGATGCCTCCTCCAAGGCACGTCTCAGTAAACTCCCTTATAAAGGAAAGCTTCTTTTTGGAGAAGCGTTAGAGAAAATTGTTAAAGATTTAGGAGACTCCAAGGGAGGGCGTTTGCCCGAGGACCGTCCTAAATCAGCTAAGCAGGGCTCCTTTACTAGGGGTCAAGGTCGTGAATTTCGCCGTTTTAGGGGAGCTCGCTTTACGCCATATCAGCGAGGTCGATTTCCTTTCCGGGGGCAGTCCTTTCGAGGTGCTAGAGGTTCCGGTAGAGGCTACTTTGGAGCTCCTTCCGCTACCATTAAAAAACCGCAATGAAGCGAGGCCGGCCCAAGCGGTGTTTCCGGTGGGCGGTCGGTTACAGGAGTTCTCTCCGCTTGGGTTGCCATTACTTCCAACAAGTGGGTACTGCAGATTATTCGTGAGGGCTATGCTCTCGAGTTCAATTGTCATCTGACCGACGCCTTCGTTTTTTCTCCGTGCGGGTCGGACACCAAAAGGAGAGCAGTCCACGACACGTTGCAACGGTTGTTGCAGCTCCGGGCAGTGGTTCCAGTTCCATTAGACCAGTACGGCTTCGGTCGATACTCAATTTATTTTGTGGTTCCAAAAAAGGAGGGCTCTTTTCGTCCCGTGTTGGATTTAAAGCACGTGAACCGTTGCTTGCGAGTCTCTCATTTTCGAATGGAGACATTAAGGTCTGTAATCCGCTCGGTAAGGCCGAGGGAGTTCCTCTCTTCCATAGATTTGACGGAAGCTTATCTGCATATTCCTATCAAGCCAGATCATCAGCGCTTTCTTCGGTTTGCAGTACCCATGGGTCATTTTCAGTTTCGGGCCTTACCGTTCGGCCTAGCGACGGCGCCTCGCACTTTCACCAAGGTACTGGTGGTGGTGGCGGCGGCGCTACGCAGGGATGGCATTCAGGTTCATCCTTATCTGGACGACTGGTTGATTCGAGCGTCGTCGCGAGAGGAGTCGCTAAAGGCGACAGCGCGAGTAGTGTCCTGTTTGGAGAATCTAGGTTGGGTTGTGAATCAGGCCAAAAGTCGGCTGGAGCCGGTGCAGCAGCTGACTTATCTCGGAGCATTCTTCGACACGGGCAGAGGTATGGTTCTGTTGCTTCCAGAACGAATTTTAAAGCTTCTCGCGCCGACAGCTTGGAAGTACTTACAGTTGCTGGGGCTAATGGCAGCGGCCTTTGATTTGGTTCCATGGGCCAGGGCACACATGCGACCGCTCCAGCAAGCTCTTCTTTCGCGTTGGTCTCCACAACGGCATCCCCTTTCTTGTCGCTTAAGCTGTCCCGATCATGTCAGGGTCAGTCTTCAGTGGTGGTTGGTTCCAGACCATCTTCAGGCGGGAGTCCCCTTAGCGCTTCCGGAATGGATTTTGGTGACTACCGATGCCAGTCTGTCCGGTTGGGGAGCACACTGTTTGAATCACATAGCGCAAGGCTCTTGGACGGCGGAAGAGAGCCTGTGGTCCATCAATCGCCTGGAGCTGAGAACGGTGCGTCTAGCGCTGTTAGCGTTCGCAAGTCTTCTGGAGGGGAAGTCAGTGCGCATCTTTTCCGACAATTTAGTGGCGGTCTCATACATAAATTGCCAAGGCGGGACAGGAAGTCTTCTTCTTCTGGAGGAGAGTCAACGCTTGTTTCACTGGGCGGAGTTGCACCTTTCGGCGCTCTCGGCAGCTCATGTGGCAGGAAAGGACAATGTGCAAGCGGACTATCTCAGCCGACATGTGCTAGATCCGGGAGAGTGGCAACTCAATGCCGAAGTTTTTCACGAGCTCACAGTACGTTGGGGTCAACCGGTAATGGATCTGATGGCAACTTTGGAAAATGCAAAGGCGACTCGCTTTTTCAGCAGACGCAGGGAACATATGTCGGAAGGTCTCGACGGTCTGGTACAGCCCTGGCCGTTGGGGCAACTTCTGTATGTGTTTCCTCCATGGCCGTTGGTGGGTCTCGTTGTGCAGCGAGCTGTCATGCACCAGGGTCTGTTGATTCTTGTTGCTCCAGATTGGCCTCGACGGCCTTGGTATGCCGATCTAATGCGTCTTCTAGTGGCTCCACCGTGGAGGTTGCCCGCTCGGGCAGATTTGCTGCATCAAGGGCCCGTTTGGATGCCTCAGGCGGATCGATTCTTGCTTACGGCATGGCTCTTGAAAGGCGGCGCTTGCGCCGAAAAGGTTATTCAGTTTCGGTAATCAACACCTTGTTGCAGTCTCGTAGAAAGTCCACATCATTGGCATACATTCGGGGTGTGGCGAGTTTTTGAAGCTTGGTGTTCTGATCGCCGTTTGAAAGCTCGTCTATCTTCCATTCCGGATGTTCTGGATTTTCTTCAATGCGGTCTTGAGAAAGGTCTTGCTCTGAGTACCTTAAAGGTGCAGTTAGCGGCCCTGGCAGTTTTTCGTGGGCCGGTTCGAGGACTACGTCTTTCCTTTCATCCCGATGTTCTCCGTTTTCTTAGAGCGGCTAAGCAAATTCGTCCTCCGTTTCGTCAAATTGTTCCTCCTTGGGATTTAAACCTAGTATTAGAGGCTTTAACACAGTCTCCTTTTGAGCCTCATTCTTCACGTTCGCTAAAGGAATTGTCCTGGAAGACAGCTTTTTTAGTGGCATTGTGTTCAGCTAGACGCATTTCGGATCTGCAGGCTCTTTCATGCCGCCCGCCTTTTCTTCAGTTTTCTGAGGAAAAAGTGGTCTTGCATCCGGTACCGTCTTTTCTCCCGAAAGTACTCTCGGCTTTTCATGTGAATCAGTCGGTTTCGCTTCCCACTTTCGCTAGCTCGGGAGCAGATTCTGTCGATCGAGCTCTGCGGAAATTGGATATGGGTCGTGTACTTCGTAGATATCTACGGGAGACCGAGTCTTTTCGTAAGACTGATCGGTTATTTGTGTTGTTTGCAGGGCCATCTAAGGGTCAACCTGCATCCAAGGCTACCATTGCACGATGGGTAAAGCATGCAATTCGGGTTGCGTATGAAGCCAGAGGTAAACCGGTTCCGGTAGGTCTTCGGGCTCATTCTACCAGGGGTCAAGCTACTTCGTGGGCAGAATCGGCCTTGGTTCCGCCGGTGGATATTTGTCGTGCGGCTTCATGGTCTTCTCTTCATGCCTTTTCACATCATTATAGGTTGGATGTTCTCGCTAGGCAAGATGCGTCGGTGGGGGCTTCAGCAGTGATAGCGGGGCTCTCGGGTCCCTCCCAGGCTTAGGTACTGCTTTGGTACTACCCATCTGTTTCTGGACTGGCCCGGAGAGACGAATAGGAAGGAGAAATTAGACCTTACCTGCTAATTGTCTTTCCTTGAGTTCTCTCCGGGCCAGTCCAGAACCCTCCCTATAATTTTCATTCTTTATTATTAGTATTTTCTTGCGTTTCTTTTATGTCGGTTATTTTTCGGTGTTACGTGAATGGAAACTTGTTTTTTGTGGTTATTGTTCATTTAAAAAAAAAAAAAAATTTATAGCCATTACTTTGGCTATTTTCCCTCTCAAGTGCTTTCGTGGTCAAGCATGAGACACAGAGCAAATTTATATACCTTTAATGGGACTCTTCCGCTGTTTTCTTCTTAATGGGACTCTTCCGCTGTTTTCTTCTTATTGATTTGTTATTGGCTGCTTGCTACATAAAGACTGGCTGCTGTTGCCAAGGGAGCGATGTGTAACCTAGCAATAAAAGAATTGGAATTCTGTCCTCAGCTGCTAGAGGAGGGAGATTTGACTACCCATCTGTTTCTGGACTGGCCCGGAGAGAACTCAAGGAAAGACAATTAGCAGGTAAGGTCTAATTTCTCCTTAATGCTAGAACATGCAGGGTCATGAGGTCCATAGAATGTTACCTGTCCCTCTCCAAAAGGAGTATCAATAGTCCCGTTTAAGAGAGTCTGCAGCCCAGAGTTCAGGACTGGGAGGGCGTAGCTCACAGGGAGAGGTCAAGAACCCAGCAGGCTGCAAGAGCGATAGAGGTCCATAGAGCCAGCAGTCCCTCCAAGGCAGACCGTGTAGATGAGTTCTGAGATAGGACCCTTAACTGGGGCTGGAGGAAGGGCCGGGAGAACCAGCTTTTGGAGGTTTAACAAGCTGGGCCAAACTGTTTTCCCTGAACTGCTATCTGGCCTGTGTTGTACAGAAAAACCCTTTCCACCACATTCCACACTACCACATATGGTGGCAGCTTGGGGATTTCCTCTAACCACGTTACTGAGTACAAATCCACATCCAAGAGGGTAAGCTTCACCCTAGTTAGGGAGCTTGAAGAAAGTATATTTGGTGCCGGACAGGCAGGCTTTCTTTTGGCCACTAAAGGCCACTAAAAGTTTGTTGGAGCTAGAGTAGGGGAAGCTGTAGAAGAGGAAGCTGTGGTGTTGTTGCGAGTGAACAGTGACAAGCCAGGATGGAACGGCTCCTCCAGATTCTGGCAGAAGGTCAGCAGCAACAGTATCACCAATTGTAGCAACAGTTTCAATATGCCCTGCTGGAAGGGCAGTAGCAACAGCAGCAGCAGATACTGGATTTTATTTGAGCACAGGGGGAGCTACAGAAGAGTTACCTAGCTTGGTTGTCCCAGGCCCTACAGAGACCATACCTCTACCCTCCAGCACAAACGCTTTGTAAAATGATGGCAGAAGATGAACCGGACCACGTTTGGTAAACTTTGATCGAACCGCCCACATGGCTGGATGGCCAGAGGTGACCTGTACTACCTATTTGGGGAATCTGCTGACGGGCAGCATTCAGGATGCCAACCCAGATGGGTGAGCTACATATGCAGCTGTCAAGGCTGCCTTACTGGAACGGGCCAGCTGTATCCCAGAGGCCTACCATCAGCGATTAAGGAAAGAGATGGTCCAGATAAAGAGAACCCTAGGATCTCGCGTGGAAGTGGTTGCAACAGGAGGGAAAGACCATGCCCGAGATAGCCAAGATTGTGCTATTGGGGCAGTTTTTGGAGGGCTTAACTGCTCCAATACAATAGTGGGTATGTCAGCACCTCAAGCTTACACTAGAAATAGCTGAGGGGTATCATGAAATCCAGCTGGTGACTGAAGCGAACAGTGAGAAGCAGAGGTCGTCACCCATCAACCCTGGAGGATGGAAGGGGAAGCCAGAACGGATGTTGGCTCCCATGTTACAACTGCCAAAGTCACATCCTAGTTGAGAGCATGACCCCAGTTACAACCCCTTCACCTGTTTTAGGTGTGGAGCCTGGGGACACTTTACTCAGGAAAATCCCCTGGGTACAGAAAAATCCATGGATGTTAGCCTAACCATCCCTCACACCTGTGCTTTTGTGGACATTCCCCACCCAGGGACACAGAACTTTGTGATTTCAGTAGAGCTTGAGGGAAACTGCCTCCAGGCCTTAATAGACTCCAGGAGTGTATGGACCCTTATTTGCTGGGAAACCGTAACCTGATTTCAAATTGACTATGCAAAGACGGTAACACTGGCTTGTGTGCATGAAGACCAGAGGCAGTATCCAACGGCACAGGTTTAACTAAAGACTCCAGCAGGGCAAGCCAAGTTTGAGGTCATGGTGCTACCCTGGCTCTCATATCCAGTGGTGATTGGCTGAGACTACCCAAATTTCAGATCAATATGGGCCCAGCTAACTGATGGCTCCACTAAGTTGGACCAGGAAGATTTCCCAAAGATTTTTCCGCTAGAAGACCTGGATCTATATGTCGAGAATCCCAAGCCTGCTAAGTCCTAGAGTTGGTGTCACCGAGAAATGCCATGCTACCAACAGAATCTGGGGCCATAAAGCCTAGGGAAGAAACTCCTGAAGATAGTTCAGGGCTCAACAGTAGTTTCCGAAATACAATTGTCTCCTTCCCAGAGTGGGGCTGGGGGAAGATCCAGGGAGCTTCAGGAGGGCCAAACAAGAGGATGAGTCCCTTAAGCATGCCTGAGAACAGGTTTTGGAGGTGGATGCGATTCCAGTAGGTAACGGAGAGTCACCTGCAAGAAACTTTCCCTATTTTGTGATAAAAGGGAGATTTAGTATACAGAATGCCAGAGGATGCCCTAGAGGGGTAAGAGGTAGAACAATGATAGTTGCCCGTCCCTATCATCACATAGCCATTTATTACAATGATACCTCATGGTGGAGAAAACACTGGAGCATGCTTTAACCCAATTTTTCTCGTCCGGGGTCCATAAATAGGTACAGTTATATTGCCAGTCATACCCCACCTGCCAGCTTCATAACCCCACCAGAGTCCGACTGGCCACTCTAATGCCTATCATTGAAACCACATTTGAAAGAGTGACCATGGATCTGGTAGGACCCTTGGAGCGAACCACCAGAGGCAATGGGTATATTTTAGTTATACAGGTCTATCCTACCCGATACCCGGAGGCCATTGCTCTAAGAACTATGAAGACTACTGTGATCACGCATGCCCTCTGGGACGTATTCTCACGAGTGGGAATACCCAATGAGATGCTCACAGATCAAGGAACACCCTTTGTATCCAAGGTGATGAAGCAAGTATGTTCCTTGGTGAAGGTCAAGATGCTGCAAACATCTGTATATTACCCACAGAGGAATGGCCTTGTTGAGTGAAGTGATTCAATAAACTCTGAAAGAGATATTTTAAAAAAATCATGCAGTAGGATGGGAAGAATTGGAACATTCTCCTACCCTGTTTGATGTTTGCCATCCCCGAGGTACCTCAAAGTTCCAAGGGGTTTTCACCTTTGTGTTGCTCTTCAGAAGACGCCAAGAGGCGTATAGATGTGGTAAGGGAAATCTGGGAAGAAGAATCCTGTGCTGGATTATCAAAATGCAAGACAGGCTGAGAAAAGCTGGAGAGGTGGCCAAACTCAGTCTGGAAAAAGCTCAAGTTGAACAGGCCAGGGGCTACAATTGCGTAGCCATGCATCTCAACTTCCAACTGGGAGACAGAGTTTTAGTCTTGCTGCCCTCATCCGAGAGCAAGTTATTCTGTAAATGGCAGGTGCCCTATGAAGTGGAAGAGAAAGTGGGACCTGTTAACTACAAGATTGCCCAGCCAGATAAATGGAAGAAAGCCAACATTTACCATATTAACTTATTGAAAAAGTGGACTCCAGTGACTGCTATGGTGGTACAGGGAGATGATTTTGGGCCAGAAATTTCAGCCCCTTCAGATCCAGTTCAAGTCCCAATTGGAGATCAGCTCTCTGCTACCCAGACAAGACATCTAGAAGGTTTGATACACCAAAACCTAAAGGTGTTCTCCACCTGCCCAGGACAACCCACCTAATTTGTCATGATATCATTATTAACCCTGGGGTAGTTATCTGGAAATGACCCTATCAGATCCCGGAGGCCCAGCAACAGACCAAGAAGCCAGGAAAGTTGTTTAAACAGAGAGTTATGGAAGAGTCTATGAGTGCCTGGACTTTGTCTTGTTTTCTAAACCCGATGGAAGCATTAGATTCTACATTGACTTCCAGAGGGTTAATGTGGCTACTAAACTGGAAGCGTATCCCATGCTCAGAGTAGATGAGCTAATTGAGCAACTCAGTAGAGCACACTTTATATCAACCTTGGATCTGACCAAGGGATATTGGCAGGTGCCCTGGACTTTTGCTGCCAAGGAAAAGACTGCTTTTTCGACACTGCCAGGTCTGTTTCAGTTTACAGTACTGCCCTTTGGATTACTCAGGGCTCCTGCCATGTTTCAACGCCTAGCCGACTGCCTACTGAGCCCGCACAAGGACTATGCAGCTGCATACCTTGACAAAATCGTCATCTACTGCAGAGACTGGACTACCCATCTATTCCAAGTACAAGCCATGTTGACCAGCCTGCGGAAGGCTGGGTTGATGGCCAACCCCAAGTAATGTTTTCTGGGAGGTCGGGACATTCATTACTTGGGATATTTAAACAGGAATGAGCAGATATGACCTCAACTACGGAAGGTGAAAGCCATTGCCCAGGTCCTCACCCCGAAGTCGAAGAAAAAGGTTTGTGCTTTCCTTTCATTCATTGACTTTTATCGCTGGTTCATCCCAAATTTTGCAGAGGCAGTGGAGCCATTAAGCAATCTCCTCGGGAAGAGAGCATCTGAACAGATTCAGTGGTCACTGGACCTGGTCCTGGCCTGTCAGCGCCTCAAGAAGGCCATGTGCCCTGAATCCATTCTGATTAGCCCTGATTTTTCTCTACCATTTGTTATGCAATCTGATGCCTCAGAGGTGAGTCTAGGAGCCATTCTGGCCCAGGAAGTCAGGGGTGAAGGACATCCCTGAGCATTCATCAGCAGGAAGCTGCGTCCTCAGGAACTGTATTATGCAGAGATCAAGAAGGAAGCCCTGGCTGTCAAGTGGATACTTGAAATCTTCAAATGCTATCTGTTGAGCCATCTATTTACGCTGATAACGGACCACCAACCCTTCAAGTGATTGGCTAAACAGAAGGAGTCCAACGGCCATATTATGCTGTGGCTTTTGAGTTTCCAACCCTACCAGTTTCGGGTCTGCCATAGGGCTGGGCGGACTCACCTGAATGCGGACTTCCTTTCCCAAGTGGGGGTCCCGGGTGAGGCAGGCGCTCAACAGGGCATAGTTGAACTGAGAGGGAGGGTGTGTGATGGGGTCTATAGAATATTAGCTGTCCCTCTTCAAAGTGATTATCATCAGTCCCCTTTCAGAGAGTCTGTAGCCCAGAGTTCAGGATTGGGAGGGTGTGGCTCACAGGCAGATGTTAAGAACCCAGCAGGCTGCAGGAGGGAGAGAGGTCTGTGGAGCCAGATGTCCTTTCAAGACAAGCCGTGCAGAGGAGTTCTGAGCTAGGACCTTTAACTGGGGCCAGAGGAAGGGCCGGGAGTGCCAGCTTGTGGATGTTTAAAAAGCGGGGACAGAATAAAAACTGCTTTTGTTTTCCCTGAACTGCTGTGCGGTCTGTGTTGTACAGAAAACCCCTTCACACCACACTACCACAATGGGTGAAATAGTTCTGTGAACAAAAGAGCAGGATCTGGAAAGGACCATATCTGATGATCAGGGCCAGCCAACAGGTATCTGATGCCCAAGTTGAACCTTCAACCATGCGCCCCTCCTAGTCCAGCATCCTTCTTTACCGAATGCCAACCCCCCAGTGCAGTATCTCTCTTTCTCTGTTCCCTTCCCCCAAAGTGTCCAGTACCAGCACCTCTCATTCAAATTTCTCCTCCCCCCTAAACTGTCTACCATCTTTTCTTTCCCACCCCTACATGTCCACCATCTCTCTTTCACTTCTCTTTCCCCCATCAAATGTCTAGTGCCTGCATCTCTCTTTCTCTTTCTCCCCATGTCCAGCATAGCTCCTTCCCTTCTCTTCCCCTCTGATGTCCAGGATCACCCACCTCTTCCCCTGCAGTCACCCCCTTTAATCTCTATCCTGCCACCAGGCTGAGATTAGGCTGCAAAAAATAAAACTCAGCATGGTGGTGGGCCATGCAGCACCTGTGCATGCTCTAGGCTGGCTGTGTCAGGAATGCACATGGGTGCTGCAAGGCTCTCTGCCACGCTGAGTTTCATTTTTGAAGCCTGGGTCCAGTGGTAAAATGGAAGTAAGGGTGTGAGGGCAGCGGCAGAGGCAAGAGGTTGGTGATAATGTCCACTTGAAAGTGCCATTGTTGGGTTTCAGTGCTGCCCCTGCCCCTCCTGCCCCAAAAAAATCTATGCTAGCCTAGGCAGATGCTTAGTTTGCCTACTTGTACAGCTGGTCCTGTTGATGATCTTAAGTTGGTCAAACAAGCTGGAAAAGGTGATAACAAAAGCCAGGATACATGGGTGCATAGGGGGAGGAATGGCCAGAAGAAAAAAAGATGATAGTGCCTTTGTAAAAGTCAGAGTACGGTTTACGATTCTGGAAAGTGCACCTTCAAAAATACATAAACAAAATGGAGTTGGTCCAGAGGGCAGATACTAAAATTGTCAGTGGTCTTCATCTTAAAGAATATAAGGACAGCCTTAAAGATCCAAATATATACATTTTGAAACAGAAAGGCGGGAGAAGGCTAGTGCAAAGATAGCAGACCTCACGCGCTACCTAGTCAAGGCTTTAGATAGTGCTGGGGAAGAGTCTGCTTTCTTGGTAAGTGTTGGTACCAATGACATAGAAAATTGTGGGAGGGAGGTCCTGGAGGCTAAATTTAGGCTTTTTGATAGGAAGTTGAAATCCAGAACTTCCTGGGTAGCAATCTCAGAAATACATCCCGTTCCATGCGCAGGACCCAAAAGAAAGGCAGAGCTCCAGAAACTCAATGCATGGATGAGACGGTGCAAGGAACGGGGTTTTGTTAGGAACTGGGCAATATTCTGGGGAAAGGATGTTAACTGTGATGGAACAAGGCTGCTGGCATAAACCGTTAAAAAGGAGCTAGAGTAGCTTTTAAACTAGATAATAGGGGAAAGCCGACAGTTGCCCAAGAGTGCATGTTTCAGAACAATGTATCCTTGAAGGATACTAGCAAAAAATTGAAGTTAGGGCATATCGACACAGAGGTTCCAATAAAGAAAAAAGTAACCTTAATGCCCTTAAGTACAGAGCAAATAGAGGTTAAAGGTTAAAAATTACCCCTGCCTACTGATAACCAATTTAATATGAATACAATACAACCTCTAAAATGCTTGTATGCAAATGCTAGAAGTCTAAAAAATAAGATGGGAGAATTAGAATATATAGCACTGAATGAAAGGTTAGATATAATTGGTATCTGAGAGACCTGGTGGAAGGAGGACAACCAGTGAGACACTGTGATACCTGGATACAAATTATATCGCAATGATACAGTAGATCCAATTGGTAGAGGTGTTGCGCTCTATGTTAGAGAGAGCATTTGCAGAAAACAAAGTACACGGTAGAATCTCTGTGGATTGAAATTCCATGTAAAAAGGGGAAGGCGATGGCAGTGGGGGTTTACTACTGACGGCTTGGCCAGAATGAACAAATGGATGATGACATGCTCAAAGAAATCAGGGAAGCTGACAACAGTTACAACACAATAAAAATAATGGGTGATTTCAGTTACCCTGGTATCGACTATGTCAGTGTCACGGCAGGACATGCTAGAGAGATAAAGTTTCTAGATGAAATAAATGACTGCTTCTTGGAGCAGCTGGTTCATGAACTGACAAGAGAGGAAGCCATTTTGGACCTAGTCCTTAGTGGAACACAAATGGTGCAAGAGATAAGGGTGTTGGAGCCACTTGGCAATAGTGATCATAGCACGATCATGTTTAATTTAATAAATGGAGGAAGGACGGCAAGGAAAGCCGCAGTACTACCTTTTAATTTTAAAAGGGGAAACTATGATAAAATGAGGAAAACAGTTAAGCAAAAACTAAAAGGAGCAGCTGCAAAGGTTAAAAATTTACATCAAGCATAGGTGTTGTTTAAAAATACTATCTTGGAAGCCGAGACCAGCTGCATTCCATGCTTTAAGAAAAGTGGAAGGAAGGAAGTCCAAAAAATTGCCAGCATGGTCTAAAGGAGAGGTCAGAGAGGCTGTTGTAGCAAAAAAAACATCTTTCAGGAAATGGAAAAAGGAGCCAAATGATGAAAACTGGATACAACATAAACACTGGCAAGTTAGATGGAAGGCACTGATAAAGCAGGCAAAGAGAGAATTTGAAAAAAAGTTAACTGTGGAAGCAAAAATGAATAATAAACCTTTTTTCAAGGACATTCGTAGTAAGAAACCTCTGAGAGGGTCAGTTGGAACATTGGATGACAGAGGGGTAAAAGGGTCACTAAGAGAGGACAAGGCCATAGCAGAGAGATTGAATGAATTCTTTACTTCGGTCTTTACTAAAGAAGATGTAGGGAAGTTATCATGACTGAAATGGTATCTAAAGGTGATGCATCAGAAGAATTGAAAGAAATATTGATAAATCGGGAAGATGCATTACAACTATTTGATAAACTGAACAGTAGCAAATCACTTGGACTGGATGGTATACATCCAAGGATATTGAGAGAACTGAAATATGAGAATGCAGGCCTACTATCTGTGAACTATTATTAAAATCATCAGTAATACCTGAAGACTGGCAAACGGCCAATGTAATGCCAGTTTGTAAAATAGATCCAGGGGTGATCCGGGAAACTACAGATCAGCGAGCCTGATGTCAGTACTGGTTAAAATAGTAGAAACCATTATAAAGAACAAAATTACTTAACATGTAGATAGACATGGTTTAATGGGAAAAAGCCAACATGGCTTTAGCCAAGGAAGGTTTGTCTTACTAAACTGTTTTTTTTTTCTGGTTTTTTTTGAAGGTGTGAATAAACAGGTAGACAAAGGTGAGCCAGTTAATATAGTGTATCTGGATTTTCAGAAAGCCTTTGACAAGGTCCTTCATGAGAGACTCTTGGCGAAATTAAAAAGTCATGGGATAGGAGGCAGTGTACTATTGTGGGTCAGGAACTGCTTAAAAGATAGAAAACAGAGGGTAGGGCTAAATGACCAGTTTTCCCAATGGTGAAAGGTGAATAGTGGAGTACCCCAGGGATCTGTGCTGGGTCTGCTGCTTTTTAATATATTCATAAATGACCTGGAAATGGGAATAATGTGTGAGGTAACCAAATTTGCAGATGACACAAAATTATTCAAAGTTGTTAAAACCCAAGAGAATTGTGAAAAATTGCAAGAGGACCTTGAAATTTAACGTGGACAAGTGCAAAGTTATGCACCTAGGAAGGAACAACCCAAACTATGTTTACACGATGCAAGGTTCCACATTAGGAACCACCACTCAGGAAAAAGATTTAGGCATCATCATGGATAATACGTTGAAACCTTCAACCCAATGTGCAGCAGCGGCCAAGAAGGCAAATAGAATGCTAGGAATCATAGCAAAAGGAATGGAGAATAAAACAAAAGATGATATAATGCCTCTGAATCGTTCCGTGGTGCAACCGCACCTTGAATACTGTGTGCAATTCTGTTTGCCATATCTTAAAAAGGATATAGCAGAATTAGAAAAGGTACAGAGAAGAGCCACCAAAATGGGAAAGGGGATGGAAGGATACCTGTATGAGGAGAGGCTTAAAAGGTTAGGGCTCTTGAATCTGGAAAAGAGACTGCTGAAGGGAGAGGTCTATAAATTAATGAATGGAGTGGAACGGGTAAACATAGATAGATTGTTTATGCCATCAAAAAGTAGAAAGTCTAGGGGATATGCAATGAAGCTAAAATGTAACCTGTTTAAGACTAATAAGAGAAAATATTTTTTCACTCAACGCTTAAGCAAACTCTGGAATTTGTTACTGGAGGAAATAGTAAAAGCTGTTAGTGTAGCTAGATTTAAAAAAGGGTTTTACAAGTTCCTGGAGAAAAGGTCCATAAACTATTATTAAAGGGAACCCACAAAATCCATTGCTTACCCTGGGACAAGCATTGTAGAACCTATTTACCTTTTTTGGGAACCCGCCAGTTACTTGTGACCTGGATTGGCCACTGTTGGAAATAGGATACTGAGTTTGATCCACCTTGGTTTGACCCATTATGGCATTTTTTATTTCCTTATGTTCTTAGATGCCATTAACCTGCATAAAGACACTCCTAAATCTAGTCACCACTTACAGAATTACCTCCAATATGTCTAGCCATGTTAGCCATGCACCTACGCATGGGTACCATGAAGCTACAATTTACTCTTTTTAAGACTAAGAGAAAATGTTTTTTTCACAATGCATTATCAAACCCTGGAATTCATTACTGGAGGATGTATTAAAAACTGTTAGTGTAGCTGGGTTTAAAAAAGGTTTGGCAAGTTCCTGGAGGAAAGTTCCATAAACCACTATTAAAGAGGACCTGGGAAATCCATTGCTTACCCCAGGACAAGCATTGTGGAACCTGTGTACCTTTTTGGGAACCTACCAGGTACTTGTGACCTGCATTGGCCACTGTTGAAAACAGGATAATGGGCTTTGATGAACCTTGGTCTGATCCAGTATGGCATTTCTTATGTTCTTAATCAGAATGTGAGTAGAGATGTTCTCCTATCTGGATAATTGGTTTGTCAAGAGCCCATCATAAGGGGGAGCCCAAAGATCCATTGTTATAACCATTTGGATGCTGGAATTCCTAGGATTTGTCAGAAACTACCTGGAATCACATTTGATTCTGTCACCTCTGTTGGAATTCATAGAAGCTCTTGTAGACATGATTTAAGCATAGACCTTACCACTTTGTTTTCTATAGTACAGCAAATCCTCACGAGGTAACAGACATCATCTTGGGCATGTTGAGATTGCTGAGTTACATGGCTTCAAGAGTTCATGTGACTCCCTTGGCATACCTCAAAATGAGAGAAATCGAATGGACCTTATGCACTCGGGGGACTCAGGCCACTTAGAGCTTATAGATCACCAAACCTCTATGGGACTCTTCTGGTGGATGAATCATTCCAATCTTGTGAAAGATATTCATTTTCAAAATCCTCATGTACAAATTGTCCTCACTATAGGTGTGTACAAACTGGACTGGGGAATGATGGGTTTTATACTCAGGGTCTTTGTTCTGCCCAGAAAACCTTCATTGCATCAGTTTCCTCACATTAAGGGCTACATGTTAAATCTTTCAGGGATTGGTTGGCCAACAAAATAATCCTAGTCCAGATGGACAACCAGAAGTCATGTATTCTACATAACAAGGGGGAGGACTTGGATCTTACCTCCTGTGTTGGGAAAGTAAGGATGTGGAGCTGGTCTATCTCTCACAGGATGGACCCTCATGGCTACATATCTGGCAGGAAAGGACAATGTCCTGGCTGATAAGCTGAGCTAAATACTTCAATAACAAAGGTGATTTCTTCATGAGCTGGGCACAACTGATATGGATCTCTTCATGACTCCTCAGAAAAGGAAGGTACCTCTTTATATTCTAAGAAAGAAACATATAGTAGACTAGCCTCAGATGCCTTTCTTCGTTGGGAAGGGTCTTGTGTACACATATCTTTCTATACTGCTCATAGCAAAGACTCTTCAAAAACTCAAATGGGACTGGAGGGTGTCCCCATGAATTTTATAGTCCCCCATTGGCCAAGACAAGTCTGATTCCCTCTTCTTCAGGAGTTTTTTATAGAGAAGTCCATCAGACTGGTGAATCCTTGCTGCACCCTATACCTGAAACAGACTACCAGACTCCATCCCTGATTTTATTCAAATCCAGGCTAAAAGCCCACCTCTTCGAGACTGCTTTTGGAGCCTATCACCTTATTCCCTTGTTGACCTCCCTTATGTGTCATAACTATTTCCCCTTTCTTCTACCATAGTCCCTTGTAAATTGTTTATTTATTTATTTAATTTTCTTATATACCGCGCTATTATGTCTGTTCTGATAGATTATGAGCTCCTGTGAGCAGAAACTGTCACTTTGATGTTTTTTACAGCTCTATGTATGCCTTGTAGTGCTATACAAATGTTAAGTAGTAGTAGAATTCCCTGTTGCTATTCACACAGGTTCAGAGAGCAGTGTTGTGCCCCTCATAGTTTGGATATTGAGAGGGTAACCTTGGTTGCCTTATATTTATCACAGGTTTATCTGGCTTCTAGAAGAGATTCCACTAAACAGGCTAATGTTTTAAGTGGGAATGGTTTGCTGTCTTATATGATGGAAAAGCCCTATTTTCTTTTTCCTGTTCCACACAAAAGAAGCTTGAAAACCTTCTACATATCTCCTAAGGGCAATTAACACTTATCTACATATAGAAGAGAATCCCATCTCTCTATAGCCTCTAGTTGTTCAACTTATGCAGGGCTTTCTTCTAATGTAACCTCCCATCAATTCACCTGCTATGTCATGGATCTTCAGTGTTATTCTAATCCAGCTAATTAAAGCTTCCTTTGAGCCACTAGACTCCTATGACCTGAAGTACCTGACCTGGAAATAGGGTCAGCCCCAGGGCCAATGCAAAGCATTCAGCACCATAGGCAAACCTTTAGCCTTATTCCCCCTCCCCCAGCATCAGCTGCCACTATTAAGATCTGACTGCCTGCTTTAAAAAGAAACAGCTGACTCTGATCACATCAAGCAGTCCATTACTGGATCGTGAGCGGGCCATTCTGTGGCTGACCTGCCTGCTCCAATCAGGGCTGGGGGAGGAGACTTCCTACCTGTCATCAGCTGCCGCCATCTGGCTTTTGGCATGGCCCTTAGGCGCGGGACCTTAGCCACTTCCAGTGACATTGCCTTGTCTGGTATACAGGACAATCTGAACTGTGCTCTCTCTACTTTGTGACTTTCTCGTGCTCCATAACCTGTTGATTCAAATTTCTCCCAACACTGTGTTATGATTCTATAATTACATTTGATTTGCCCTTCTTGTCTTGTACTACCAAAAGCAGAGAGGTTCCACAAAAGAGTAAAGTAGCCCAAATGCCCTCAAGTATGGAGCAGACAGAGCTTAAAGATCCCAAATTACCCATGTCTAACAATAGCCAAATTAATATGAATAAAATACATTCTCTAAAATGCTTGTATGCAAATGCTAGAAGTCTAAAAAATAAGATGGGAGAGTTAGAATATATAGCACTAAATGAGAGGTTAGATATGATTGGAATATCAGAGACATGGTGGAAGGAGGACAACCAGTGGGACAGTGTGATACCTGGGTACAAACTATATCGTAATGATAGAGCTGATCAAATTGGTGGAGGGGTTGCTCTCTATGTTAGAGAGGGCATTGAGTCAGAAAGGATTAAAGTTTTGCAGGAAACAAAATCTGCTGTAGAATCTATATGGATTGAAATTCCATGTAAAAGGGGGAAGGCAATGGCAGTGGGGGTGTACTATCGAGCGCCTGGCCAGAATGACCAAATGGATGATGAAATGCTCAAAGAAATCAAGGAAGCTAACAAACGTTACAGCACAGTAATAATAATGGGTGATTTCAATTACCCCGGTATCGACTGGGTCAGTGTCACGTCAGGACATGCTAGGGAGATAAAGTTCCTAGATGAAATAGATGACTGCTTCTTGGAGCAGCTGGTTCATGAACCAACCAGAGGGGAAGCCATATTAGACCTAATCCTTAGTGGAACACCAGATCTAGTGCAAGAGATAAGGTTGTTGGGGCCACTTGGCAATAGTGATCATAGCATGATTGCCTTTGATTTAATTAGTGGAGGAGGGATAGTAAGGAAATCCACAGTACTACCTTTTAACTTTCAAAAGGGAGACTATGATAAAATGAGGAAAACAGTTAAGAAAAAACTAAAAGGAGCAGTTGCAAAGGTTAAAGACGTACATCAGTCTTGGCTGTTGTTGAAAAATACTATCTTGGAAGCCCAGACCAGCTGTATTCCACGCTTTAAGAAAAGTGGAAGGAAGTCCAAAAAACTGCCAGCATGGTTTAAAGGTGAGGTCAGAGAGGCTGTTGTTGCCAAAAAAGCATCTTTCAGGAAATGGAAAAAAGAGCCAAACGACAAAACCTGGAAACAGCACAAGCACTGGCAAGTCAAATGCAAGGCATTGATAAGGCAGGCAAAGGGAGAATTTGAGAAGAAGCTTGCTGCGGAAGCAAAAACGCGAAGTAAAGACCTTTTCAAGTACATTCGTAGCAAAAAACCTCTGAGAGAGTCAGTTGGTCCATTAGATGATAAAGGGGTTAAAGGAGCACTAAGAGGCGACAAGGCGATAGCGGAGAGACTGAATGAATTCTTTGCTTCAGTCTTTACTGAGGAAGATGTAGGGATGTTACCCATGACTGAAGTGGTATTTAAAGGTGCGGAAGAATTGAAGGAAATATCGATACATCGGGAAGATGTATTACAACTATTAGATAAGCTGAAGAGTAGCAAATCACCTCGGCCGGATGGTATACATCCAAGGGTGTTGAAAGAACTGAAATACGAGATTGCAGACCTGCCATTAGTAATCTGTGAACTATCATTAAAATCATCTCTAATACCTGAAGATTGGAGGATCGCCAATGTAACACCAATTTTTAAAAAGGGTTCCAGGGGTGATCCGGGAAACTACAGACCGGTGAGCCTGACATCAGTACCGGGAAAAATGGTAGAAACCATAATAAAGAATAAAATTACTCAGCATGTAGATAGTCATGACCTAATGGGAGACAGCCAACATGGCTTTAGACAAGGAAGATCTTGTCTTACTAATCTGTTATGTTTTTTTGAAGGAGTGAATAATCAGGAGGACAAAGGTGAGTCGGTTGATATTGTGTATCTGGACTTTCAGAAAGCCTTTGCAAGGTCCCTCATCAGAGACTTTTGGCAAAACTAAAGAGTCATGGGATAGGAGGCAGTGTACTATTGTGGATCAGGAACTGGTTAAAAGATAGAAAGCAGAGGGTAGGGCTAAATGGCCAATTTTCCCAATGGAGAAAGGTGAATAGTGGTGTACCCCAGGGATCTGTGCTGGGTCTGCTGCTTTTTGACATATTCATAAATGACCTGGAAAGTGGAATAACGAGTGAGGTTATCAAATTTGCAGATGCCACAAAACTATTTAAAGTTGTTTAAACCCAAGAGGATTGTGGAAAATTGCAAGAGGATCTTGATAAATTGGAAGACTGGGCATCAAAATGGCAGATGAAATTTAATGTGGACAAGTGCAAGGTTATGCACCTAGGGAAGAACAACCCAAACTATGGTTACACGATGCAAGGTTCCACATTAGGAACCACCACCCAGGAAAACGTTTTAGGTGTCATTGTGGATACCTTGTTAAAACCCTCGGCCCAGTGTGCAGCAGCGGCCAAGAGAGCAAATAGAATGCTAGGTATGATAAGGAAAGGAATGGAAAATAAAACAAAAGATATTATAATGCCTCTATATCGTTCCATGGTGAGACCGCACCTTGAATATTGTGTGCAATTCTGGTCGCCGTATCTTAAAAAGGATATAGCGATTTTAGAAAAGGTTCACAGAAGAGCCACCAAAATGGTAAAGGGGATGGAAGGATACTCCTATGAAGAAAGGCTAAAAAGGTTAGGGCTCTTTAACCTGGAAAAGAGACGGCTGAGGGGAGATATGATAGAAGTCTATAAATTAATGAACGGAGTGGAACGGGTAAACGTAGATAGATTGTTTACCTTATCAGAATATAGAAAGACTAGGGGACATGCAATGAAGCTACAGGGTAAACTATTTAAGACTAATAAAAGAAAATATTTTTTCACTCAATGTGTAATCAAACTCTGGAATTTGTTACCGGAGGATGTAGTAAAGGCTGTTAGTGTAGCTGGGTTTAAAAAAGGTTTGGACAAGTTCCAGGAGGAAAGGTCCATAAACCATTATTAAGAAGGGACCCAGGATATCAATGCTTGAACCAATACAAGCATTGTGGAACCTGTGTCCCTTGGGGAAACTGCTAGGTACATATGACCTAGATTGGCCACTGTTGGAAACAGAATACTGGGCTTGATGGACCTTGGTCTGACCCAGTATGGCATATCTTATGTTCTTATGTTCTCTCTTGTAGTCTGCTCCTCCTTTCTTCCTCTTATCAGGTACGTTAATCCGAAGTCTTATAATGTTATAATGAGGCCTTTACGTAATCTAGCGAACCTTATCTATGTCTTCCCTATTTCTGGTCTCCCTAGGCTTTCTTCTCGCTCTCTTAGGCTTCCTGCGCTCCCTAAATATTTCTCTCACGTTAGGTCTAGGCCTTCTCGCAACATTTCCAACCTTGTTCAGATTCCTCTCCTCTCCCCGTCTGCTCTTCCTTTCTCTTATGCCTTATGGGGAACGTTCATTCTATCTTTAATAAACTTGCTTTTGTACATGACCTTTTTATTTCCCGCTCATTTCACCTCCTTGCCTTAACTGAGACCTAGCTTCTTTCTGATGACACTGCTTCTATTGCCGCTCTTTGTCATGGCAGATATACGTTTTCCCACACTCCTCGTCCCACTGGACGTGGTGGGGTACTTGGTTTCTGTTGTCTCCCTCTTGTCACTTTCAGACCCTCATGCCATCTCACTCTCATTCCACTCTCTCCTTTGAATTCTACTCCATTCGCCTCTTCACTCCTCTTCTTCTCCGAGTAGCTGTTATCTATCGTCCTCCTGACATTTCCGTCTCTAGTTTTCTTTCTGATTTTGATTCTTGGCTTTCTACCTTTCTTCTCCCTTCCTTCGCCACTCTTATTCTTGGTGACTTTAACATTCATGTCGACAACCCCTCTGATCCTCTTGCTTTAAAGCTTCTCTCCCTTACCTCCTCACATAACCTTCAACTCTGTTCCACTGCCCCCACTCACCAACATGGTCACTGCCTTGACTTAATTTTCTTCTCTTACTGCTCACCCTCCAATTTCTGTAACTCTATCCTTTCCTTGTCTGACCACCACCTTTTAAGCTTTACTATTCATCATCCCCCACCCCAGCCTCGTCCTGTCTGCACTAACCTATTTAGAAACCTCCTTGCTGTTGATCCTTTAGCTCTTTCCTCCACTATTTCCTCATCGCTTTCATCCACTCTGCTTTCTAAATCTATTGATGAGGCTGTGACCTCTTATAACACTGCACTCTCCTCTACCCTTGATGCTTTTGCCCCCCTCATCCCACGTCCTGTTAGGCGTTCTTTTCCGCAGCCCTGGCTCTCCCCCACTGCCCGTTATCTGTGCTCTTGTGCCCGCTGTGCTGAGCGTGCCTGGCTCAAATTCCATTCTTATCCTGACTTTCTCCACTTTAAATTCATGCTCTTCTCCTTCCAATCAGTCATTGCACTTTTCAAACAAATCTACTTCATCCATCTGACTAACTCTCTCTCCTCTAATCCTCATCGTCTCTTTAGCACACTCAGTTCTCTCCTTAGTGTACCTCCACCCCTGATTCCTCCCTCCCTTCCTGCCCAAACCTTGGCTGACTACTTCCATGACAAAATCCACACGATCACCCTCCAGTTCCCCTCCCCCCCTTCCCCTCCCCCTACTTCTGCTTCCCTTTCTTCCTTCCCTATGGTCTCTGATGAGGAAACGTCACTCCTTCTCTCTTCCTCCAAACTTACTACCTGCTCTTCTGATCCCTTCCCCACTCATCTCCTTAGCTCCATCTTTTCAACTATTGTCCCTTATATTTCTCATATTCTTAACCTCTCTCTCTCCACTGCAACCTTCCCTTCTGATTTCAAGCACGCTGTGGTTACACCCCTCCTCAAAAAACCCTCACTTGATCCCACCTGTCCTTCTAACTATCGACCCATCTCTCTCCTTCCTTTTATCTCTAAACCACTTGAGCGTGCAGTCTACCACCATTGTCTTGATTTCCTCTCCTCTCATTCCCTCTTGGATCCTTTACAATCCGGCTTCCGTCCCCTACACTCCACCGAAACAGCTCTTACCATGGTCTCTAATGATTTGTTCCTGGCTAAGTCCAAAGGCTTCTACTCTGTCCTCATTCTTCTTGATCTATCTGCTGCCTTTGACACTGTTGACCATAACCTTCTTCTTATCACCCTGTCCTCACTTGGTTTCAAAGACTCTGTACTATCTTGGTTCTCCTCCTATCTCTCCCATCGCTCTTTCAGTGTGTGCTTCGGTGGCTCCTCCTCTTCTTCAACCCCACTACCTGTAGGTGTTCCTCAGGGTTCCGTCTTAGGTCCGCTCCTCTTTTCTCTCTATACCCAATCCCTTGGTGCCCTTATCTCTTCCCATGGCGTTCACTATCATCTCTATGCTGACGACTCTCAAATCTATCTTTCTGCACCTGTTATCTCTCCTGAAATCCAGTCTAAGATCTCACTCTGCCTCTCTGACATTGCTACCTGGATATCCCACCGCCGCTTAAAACTGAACATGGCCAAAACTGAACTCCCTATCTTTCCCCCATATGCCTCTCCTCCTCTTTCCCCTTTCTCTCTGTGGATAACTCTGTAATCCTCCCTGTCTCTTCAGCACGTAACCTTGGTGTTATTTTTGATTCCTCTCTTTCTTTCTCTCCACATAACCAGCTCATTGCTAAAACGTGCCATTTCTTTCTATATAATATCTGCAAAATTTGCGCTTTACTCTCTGTTGATACCACTAAGATGACTGTCCACTCCTTAATCACCTCCCATCTTGATTATTGTAACCTTCTTGCCGGCCTCCCTGCGAGCCACCTCTTTCCTCTTCAGTCAATTCAACACTCCGCTGCTCGACTTATTTTCTGCCAGTCTCGCTTTTCCCACATCACTCCTCTCCTCATCTCGCTTCATTGGCTTCCCATCCATCTCTGCATCCAATTTAAACTTCTCCTCCTAACCTACAGGGCCATTTTTAAAGTAAGAACCGATTGCGCATCGTGTCCGCGCGATCTGTCAAGTGACGTCCGTTCAAGGTCAGCCACTCTTGGCCAGTCTCTCACTACGCCGCCATTACGTTTCACGTCTCTGCCAGTGTTGGTTGTATGGTTATACTGCTTCGTTTCTCGCTATGTCAATCAGTAATCCCTCCGATTGTGAAGTGCGCTCGGTTATCCAGTTTTAATGCAAAACAAGTTCGTCCAGCATTTTCGGCACCCATCTCGCACACATTTTTTTGTAGTGCAGTTTGTCAGTAACAATGTGATAAACTACTGATCTTGAAACTTGTGGAAATGTCTGATGCAACTCGTCTATAGTGAAGCACCTGTTTTGGCGAATTTCCTCATCAACTTCTTGTGTCAGGTCTTCATTCATGCCCATTCAAGACCACACAGTTTTGTCTTATACACACAGAATTTAGGTCTTCATTCATGACAGTAGGCCGTCCAGATCGTTCTTCATCATGAACATTTGTCCTTCCTTCCTTAACATCATTCATTACACCTTCCCCATACACTTCAACAAGCTGCCGGTGAATTTCAGCTGGACGAACTTGTTTTGCATTTAAAAAACGGATAACCGAGCACACTTCACAATCAGAGGGATTACTGATTGACATGGCGACAAACGAAGCAGTATAACCATACAACCAACACTGGCAGAGACGTGAAACGTAATGGCGGCGTAGTGAGAGACTGGCCAAGAGTGGCTGACCTTGAACGGACGTCACTTGACAGATCGCGCGGACACGATGCGCAATCGGTTCTTACTTTAAAAATGACCCTCATATAAATGTATTCACTCTTCTGCCCCCCAGTACCTTTCGTCTATTATCTCTCCTTACACCCCCTCTCAGTTACTTTGCTCTTCTAATAGTCTTCGTTTATCTGTGCCCTTTACTCATACTGCCAATTCCAGACTTTTCTCCTTCCAACTGGCAGCACCCTTTGCTTGGAATAGTCTTCCTATCTCTGTGTGCCAGGCGTCTTCCCTGCCCATTTTCAAGTCCAGACTCAAATCCCACCTCTTCACTACTGCTTTTTGTTCCTGTCTTGCCCTATCTTGTTCTCTCCATCAACTTTTGTTTACTTTGTCCTGTAAATTTTGTTATTTGTATTTTGTAACTTATTTTGTATTCTGTCTTATTAGATTGTGAGCTCTGATGAGCAGGGACTGTCTCTCTTGTATGTTTGTACAGCGCTTCGTATGTTGCGGTGCTATCTAAGTGTTTAATAATAGTAATTAAACTCAACAATCATGATCAACTGAACACTACCCTTTCCAACAACTCTGTAAAGATGCATAACTGGACATATTATGTACAAAGCCAAATGTAATATTTAAAAGTATGCATGTGCCTGCTCGTCCTACAGGTAACAAAATGTGCTTATGGCTCTTTGAGTCCTGGGGTTTGCTTTGTTTTGAATTCTGCCACTCTTTGCTGCCCCCCAGAAGCTGTTATCTGAGGTGACTGCCTAGTCATGCCTGAAAGGCCTTATTTTCAGTAGTGGTCAGTTCATCGTGCCGAGCGTCAGGGTCTAGTGACTGATCTCCCCTACACCAAGTGTTTCAGTAGTGTGGAAACTAAAAGAAGTTCCATATCATCCTGATAAACCAGTCCAGACAAATGAGTTGTATTCTCTTACCAGCAGATTGATGGAGACAAAGAACCAATGAAAATCTCAGGTTTCCATGACATCACTCTCATGGCTCTATCTTTCTCAGCCACCAGAGGTCTCTCTGATATTCTTTTGTCTCCAGCAAACAGTGGATAGATTTTCTCCACTCTGAAGAAAATCTGAATAATTGAGAGGAAAAAATGGATTTAAACGCTCATGAATGACTACCTTGAGGGTGACTTTTTCACTCTAGCACACTGTGGGAGGCTCCACTAGACTGCGGTCTTTTTGGTAGCCATAGGAGGAGGGAAAAGTGGTTCAGCTCCACGCTCTTACCATGATAACAGCCTGTTGAGCAGCCAAAAAACTGGAAAGATTTGGAAGAGTTCAGCAGCCTTACACAACCTCAGCTCCTCCTCCCTCCTTTTCTGTCCCCCTGCTCTCTCCTGAAGATTGCAGAAGGCTCTCAGAGAAATCTGCCTGCCAGCCATCTTAAACACATTGCCTGTAAAGCAAAAAAAAAAAAAACGTTTCAGGGGAGTAGAGCTGAGCCCAGCATGGATTTTCTGCCTGGGACTCTCAGGTGTGAGTACCAAGGCTTGACTTCATCTTTGTTCTGGTTGGGGGCTCAATTTGGGATGAACCAATGGCGACCGTGGCATGGTGTGGGTGTTTCCCTCCTTTTCCTGCATGCGTTAGTAGTGTCTTTACTATTGTGCTTCTCGTGATCATGCAGTCTGCGCACATTCCATCCATGTGGTTCCAAGGCACATTCCTACCCAAGCGCCCATAACACGTGCTGCTGTGTAATGTGCACCTTCCTGGCCGCTGCTTAGTGCGTGCTGTTGTGATACTTAACTTTCTGTCTTCTTCCAGGAAATGTTTGGCCTGTGGCAAGCGAGGTGCCTCATCTCCAGCTTCTAGGCTCTGCTGTTCTTGCATGGCAGCTTCTGAGTTGTCCCTGGAGGGCTTACTCCTCCTCTCTCAGTCAGAGGATACAGTTAGTCCAGTCTTGCCTGAATTAAGGCAAGAAGTGGCGAATGGTGCTGTGGGTAAGGATAACCAGCTAACCCGAGGTTCTGACAACTTTGCTGTGAGCCACTCCCTGTCCTCTAGTGGATAAGCAGTGGCTATGTCCTTTCCACAAGGAGAGCTTCCAGATTGTCCTCCCTGGAATTCTTTTCCTTTTTACAACAGGCCTGGTCATTCTAGCATGGAAATTCAGACCTTGTGGCCTCTGGGATCCCCCGAGCACAATCTCATGGGGGGGCAGGCTGAGAGTGAAAGTGCTATTTGATTGCCTATGGCTGAGCATCCCTGGCGGAGTGGAAGAGTAGCCTAGTGGTTAGAGCAACTGCCTAGTACCGAGAAGATCAAGGGTTCAATTCTCACTGGCAGTCCTTGTGACTTTGGGCAAATCACTTTACCCTCCATTGCCTCGGAAGAAAAGGCTGGCAATCTACTTCCAGTGATACATTGCCAAGAAAACCCAGAGGTAGCTGGGTCGCTATGAGTCAACACTGACTTGATGGCACTAAAAAAAACAACAAAAAAAAACAAAGCATCCCTGGCACAGGGTACCCACTGGAGATGGGGATCAGCTAGGAACTGTCCAGGATTTGGACTGTGACTTGGATTCAGATGCCTCAGTTCTAGGTTCTGATGTGGACAAAGAAGTACTCTTGCCTTTGGAAGATGGTGAAGAGGCCGATGTTATCCACCTTTTCTGGAAGGAAGAACTGGTGGCATTGATTGCCAGGGTCTCATCCACCTTGAGCTTGGCAGATGCTCCAGGCACAGAGCAGGAGCTGAAGGTGCATCCACTCCTGCAAGGGGTGCAGAAATCCACTACGGTCTTCCTGTTCTCAGAGGCGATCAAGGACATGATCCGGTTGGAGTGGGATTTCCCCAATTCCCCGCCTAAGGGACTAAGGGTGTATAAGATTTTATTTATTTATTTATTTAGACAGTTTTGTATACCGCCTTATCCTTCAATCAAAGCGGTCACAACACAATTGGGGGATACATTTAACATGCAGGGATATGAGACACAGACACTAATACTTACAGGAAACATGGGCAATGGAGGGTTAAGTGGCTTGCCCAAGACCACAAGGAGCATCTGTGGGACTAGAAACCCCAGTCCTTCCGGACCAAGGTTGCTGTCCTCTAGTGGGATTTGAACCCCCGACCTTCCGGCCTGAAGTACCTTGCCCCAACCACTAGGCTACTCCTCCCAAATGAGGAGTGCATTGTGTGGTTTGATATTCCCAAGATGATGAACTACCATTCCTATGGAAGGCGGATTGGCCTTAAAGAATAGATTTGACCGAAATGTGGATTCATTGTTGAAGAGCTAGTTCACCATAGCAGCTGCTGTTCTTCACTTGGTAGTATGTGCAAGCTGGCGTCTTGAGCCCTGCTCCAGTGGATTAAATCTCTTCTGCCAGATGATACTTCCTCACTTTTGGAATCTGCTACGGTCTTCCTTTCTGCTGCCATATATGATCTGGTATGTCTAGCAGCCAGAGATAGTGTCCTGTCCATGGTGACACGACATTGGATTTGGCTCTAACATTGGGCATCAGACATATCTTTCAAAGCCTAGTTGACCTAACTGGCCTTTAAAGGGAAGCTTCTTTTTGGAGATGATTTGGAGAAGTTGATGAAGGACCTGGGCACGACAAAATGTTGTGGCCTTCCAGAGGACAGGTCTAGGGGCCTTTTGTAGCAGGCAGGAGCCCCTTTTCCATCAGCCTTCACCCTGGTAAGACACCCGGGGGTCTTGGGATTCCCATGACTACTGGCCTGGAAAGCCTTTCTTCTCTCTGCTTCTGGAATTCCAGCTCATTCTCAGTCCTTTCATGGAGCACATGGGCCCAGGGACTCTGTCCCTTCCAGAGGAGAACCCTCCTGGGCTGCACAATGAAGCTTTGGGGGCCCGTTCCCTGATTCCTCCGGTTGGGGGCAGGCTTTGACTCTTCTTTCAGAAATGGGCCCAGGTTAACAGGGATTGTTCGGTACTAGACACCATTCAGTATGGTTATGTCCTGGAATGCAAAAATCCATTCTGGACACTTTCATCATCTCCCCTTGTGGATTTACAAACAAAAGAGCCACTGTGCAAATCACCTTGGACAAGTTGCTACTCCTGAAGGCAGTGGGAATTTTGTGGTGCCGAAAAAGGGCAGATCATTCCGGTCCATTCTGGACCTCAAGGATATCAACAAGCGCTTACGTATGGAAACTGTGATTTGTGATTCAAGTGGTGTGCCGAGGGGAGTTCCTTTAATCTCTTGATTTGGCTGAGGCATATTTTCATATTCTGATCTGGGAGGATCTGCAATTGTATCTGCGCTTTGCTGTGCTTGGCTCTCACTTTCAGAGTGGCACCCTATTCTCTTTCAGAGTTATCTCAGGCAGTGACCCGAGTGGTGTCCTTTTTGGAAAGCCTCGAATGGGTTATCAGTCAGGGAAAAAGCCAGTTGATGCTTCCCCAGTCCCTGAAGTTCCTGAGAGCACGTTTTGACACTCAGGTAGGCAAAGTTTTCCTGTCAGAGGAGAAAGTCAAAAGGTTGTTGGATTTCCAAGCGCTGTTCTATTTGCAGCAGTCTCCCAAGTCTGGGATTTATCTTCAGCTCCTTGGATTGATGGCAGCAACAATCGAGATGTGCCATGGGCATGTGTTCATAGGTGGCCACTCCAGTGGTCTTTGCTGACTTTGTGTGGTCCCCAAGTTCTCAAGAGTTTGATCTCAGGCTCCCTGCTCCCAATGATGGTGAAGGCTAGCCTGCGATAGTGGCCGCAGCCCAGTCACCTGAGGAAGGGCGTGCTGCTGAATGATTGCTCATGGATCCTTCTGACGAAGGATGCTAGTCTCTCAGGCTGGGGAGCCCACTGCCAATACCGAACAGTCCCAGACTGTTGGAATTGCAGGGAGGTGCTGAGGGCCATCAGATTGGCTCTTCTTCATTTCCGGTCCCTGGTCGAGGGCTGGGCTGTTCGAGTGTTTTTGGACAATGCCACAGCAGTGGTTATGTCAATCGGCAAGGCAGCACGAGGAATTCCCAGGTAGCCTTGAGATGGTTTTCTTGTTTGCCTCGGCGGAAAAGAACTTCCTAGCCTTGTCGGCTCAGCACATTGCTAGAGTGGACAATGTCAAAGTGGACTTTCTCAGCTGGCACTCTCTGGATCCAGGAGAGTGGAATTTGAATCAGGAGGCGTTTCAGTTGGTTCTGTGCTGCTGGGGTCACCCTGAGATGGATCTGAAGGTGACATGCTCCAATGCCAAAGTGCTCTGCTTCTTCAGTCACTGCACCATCTCGATTGTCGCATTGGCCAAGTCAACGCCTGCTGTATGGGTTTCCTCCATGGCCACTGGTGGGGCATGTGATTCGGCATATAGAGCGCCACCTGGGAAGAATTATTCTAGTGGCACCGGATTGGCCGAGGAGAGCATGGTTCAAAACTCTGATGCAGCTCCTGCAAGCGCCATGTCTTTGTTTGCCTCCATCTCGGGGCCTATTGCATCAGGGACTGATCGTCCTGGAAGACCCAGCTCTCTTCTCGCTTACAGCGTGACTCTTGAAAGGAAATGGCTAGTATATAAGGGCTACTCTCTGGCAGTGGTTTCCATTTTGCTCAGAGCCCATAGGAGGTCTAACAACCTGGCATATGTGTGGGTCTGGTGCCTCTTTGAGAGATGGTGCAGTACTACAGCAGCTGGCTCCTGAGGCGGCCAAAGTGAGTCTCTGTTGGCCTTTCTGCAGGACGGTCTGAAGAAGGGTCTTTCTCTTAGCTCCCTGAAGCTTCAGGTGGCAGCTTTGGCTTGTTTCAGAGGTCCAGTGCCTAGTAAATCTCTAGCCTGACACCTAGATGTTTTGAGTTTTCTTCAGTGTGTTTGGTGTCTGCGTCCTTTGCTTTGGTCTGTGGTCCCTTCCTGGGATCTATGTCAGGTGTTCAGGGTCCTGATGTTGGAGCGCTTTAAGCTGTTGAAGCACGCTGCTCTGAAGAATTTGATGCTCAAGATAGTCTTCTTGGTTGCGATTTATTCCGCAAGACAGATTTCTGAGCAACTGTCTTGCCGAGATCCTTACCTATCTTTTTCTGAGGAGGCCATTTCCATTTGGCCTGTACCTTCCTTCTTACCTAAGGTGATTTCTCCCTTTCATGTGAACCAGGTGGTTTGCCTGCCCTCCTTCTCTGAAGAGCAGTGTTGGGGGAAGGATAAGGAACTTCACCTTGTGGATGTTCCAGAGGGTGCTTCTCTGGTACTTGGAGGTTACAAATTCTTTTCGTAAGTCAGACCATCTTTTTGTGCTGTTTTCTGGCCCATGCAAGGATGATGCAGTGGCCAAGTTGACATTGGGGCGCTGGATTAAGGAAGCCATTGCCTCAGTATATCTGTTGAAGAACCAGACAGTTCTGGAGGGTTTACATGCCCATTCTACCTGAGCATAAGTGTCCTCATGGGCGGGCCGGGGCGGAGCTTGGTAGCCCTTGCAGACATTTGTCAGGTGCTATATTATACAATAGATCCTCTAATATACTTCCAGGCAAATTACCATCTAATAGTTGTGCGTTTGCTACTAAATACTTTGGTATATGCTTTTATATATAATTTTTTAATGTTAATTTTTGTTATTAAGAACTAAAAGGTCTCAGACTTTCTAGGTACTTTATCTGGAACTTCTTCTTCCCACAGGGAACACAGAAGCATAATAAGATAAGCACTTTTCTTGATTGAAACAATTTGAAAAAATTTTATACTTGCTCAGAACTGTATGTGAACTGAGGTCATTGATGCAAAATTGGTACGGCGGAGGAAGAAGTTCCAGATAACGTACCTAGAAAGTCTGAGACCTTTTAGTTCATAACAACAAAAATTAACATTAAAAAATTATATATACAAGCATATACCAAAGTATTTAGTAGCGAACGCACAACTATTAGATGGTAATTTGCCTGGAAGTATATTAGAGGATCTGTTGTATAATATAGCAGTTTAATCCTCTGTCAATAAGACCAAACATTTCTAGTGTTATAACACGGACATTTGTCAGGTGGCAACATGGTCATCACTTTCCACTTTTGTCAAGCATTACCACTCAGATGTCCACGCTCAGGCAGACACAGCCTTTGGCTCTAAGGTCTTTTCCTTGAGTCTGCTAGACAGTCCAGGGCCCACCCCTGGAACTGTTTGCTCTTTATGCGGTGGTACCTTGGCATCTGCTATGATTTATATGCTTTGCTCTTCAGGTCCATTTTCTACTGACAGCCTTCTATTTATGCTTTCCTGTACATAGTTCTCTATTGTTTGATTACTCATTGTTGCCCATGTTGAGGTTGTGTGAGGCTTGCCATGTTCTCTCATATGCTTTGGGACAGATACTGAAGAGACCTCTGGTGGCTGAGGCAGATAGAGGCATGGAAGTGATGTCATACCTGGCCTTTTTATTGGTTCTTTGTCTCCACTAATCTGCTAGTAGGGGAACACAACCCACTTGTCTGGACTAGTCTAGCAGGACTCAAAGAAAGGACCTGTCTGACCTTTTCAATGCTTCCTTAGAATTGGGAGTACTTCCAGAGGACTGGAGGCAGCCAGATGTGATTCCTCTACACAAAAGTGGAAGTAAGGAGGCGGCTGGCAACTACAGGCATGTTAGTCTGACCTAGGTGGTGATCAAATTAATCGATTAACTGTCAGAATGTGTAGAATTGGGCCATCTCTCAAGGGATGACCAATAGAGCCACATATCTGGCGGGGAACAAAAGAGTGCTAATGGACAAACTGAGCAAATTCTGCAGTAATTACAAGGTAATTATTGCATGAGTAGGAAACACCCGCAATAGACCTGTATCTGCCTCCTTAGAACAGTTTTGTTCCATGAGAGAGATTCTTGGCAGATTAGCCTTGGAGACCTTCCTCCTAGACTGGGGGGAATGTTCTGTACATGTATCCTTCAATTCTACGTCTGTCAAGGACTCTTCTAAAACTCAGGTGGAATCAAATGATTATGATTCTCATAACTTCTTATTGCTTTCTTTTCCTCCAATAAATCTCAAGAAGAAAGCTGATCAGACTGTGAAATTTCCAGCACTAATCATACAATCGCAGGGAACTATCTTGCATCCAATTATCAGGCCCCTAGCCCTCGCAACCTGGCTATTGAAAGGTTATCAATAATCCCTTGAATCTTCCTCATTCTGTATTTCAGATCCTTCTAAATTCTGGGGAACCTCCATTGAACTGTCTTATGATTTTAAGTGGAGAAGATTTGCAATTAGATATGATTCCAGACCCTAGATCTCTTTTCCTGCTCCACATAAAAACTGCTTGAATACCTTCTACATTTTCTGAATTGGTCTTGAAAATCAAGAAATTTGAGGTTCACCTAAGTGTAAATTATGCATTTTTCACCTTGTAAAAGGTGAACTCATCTCTGTATATTATTTAGTTGTTTGATTTATGTGGGGCTTGCTTCTACCCTCTATGTCTTGGGACCTTAGTGTTGTTCTAACCTAGTTATTGAAAGCTTCCTTTGAGATACTGGATTCCTATGAACTAAAATACCTGACCTGGAAGGCCTTATTATTGGTGATGTTTACTTAAGCATGCATGGACGGCAGGAGCAGTGATTTAAAAACAGCTACATGTAGTCAAAAAGAGTATCCTCATCTCCCCAAATTTGTACAGTATGTCTGCAGCTTTTTAAAATAGTTGCTCTCAACATCATTAGTATCCCACATAAAGAGTAAACTATTTAAGACAATTTAAGACAAATAAGAGAAAATATTTTTTCACTCAACGTGTAATCAAACTCTGGAATTTGTTACTGGAGGATGTAGTAAGGGCTGTTAGTATAGCTGGGTTTAAAAAAGGTTTGGACAAGTTCCTGGAGGGAAAGGTCCATAAACCATTATTAAAAAGGGACCCAGGATATCAATGCTTGACCCAATACAAGCATTGTGGAACCTGTGTCTCTTGAGGATACTGCTAGGTACTGTGACATGGTGGATTCCTCCAGCCCTTTAGAAAGAGCCAAAAAGCAGGAATCAGAAGCAGTGCTGGATGGTAAACAAAAGCACATGGCTAGTAGTTACCAGGGAAACCAGACACAAGGGAAAGAAACACGCCCTTGCTGCCAGTTAGCTCAGGAGTCACGAACTGAATCAGAGCACCTGCTAGGAGGAGGAGTCAGGCACTGCCCTAGAGGGCAGACACATAAAGAGGCCTCAGTAGAAAGAAAAGGGTCTCGACTAGGAGCCACACAGGAAGCTCCAACACAAGCTCAGCTGGGAGGTTACTTACAAGGCCAACCGAGGGTTCCGGTGAGAGCCCAGCAAAGAGGGCAGCTAACAGACCAAGAGGAGGACCAGGAAGGAGTCCGAGTTCCAGGCCTAGGCAGAGCTACAGCCAAGAACCGTGGGAGAGAGACCGTGGCAAGCCTAGAGGAACACTCAGTAAAATGGAGAGAAAGCCCAGAGCCAGAGCCAAGTTTAAAGGTAGAAGAAGAACCATTTATAAAGTGTTTTTCAAGAGAAGAATACAGCAAGAGCAGGCCAGGTTGTTTGCAGTATTCTGGGCATTACAAGGATAGGAAAAAGCCAGGAAGACAGTTGCAACCCACAGCTCACAAATCAGGTTTTGAACCAACAGCTGTTTCCAAAGCCCAGAGAAAGCCGTTTGCAGGCAGACGAAGAGGTAGGCCCAGAGACTGGGTTTCAAATAAGGCTGTTGATAATCAGTGTGATTTTACTTACCCAAAGGGTTGGGACTGTGGTTTTAATACCTGTAATGAGGATGATTGTTTACAGCAATACATGTGCCAAGAGTATGATATAAAGCCTAAGCCAGAGAGGAAGGGCGTGGCCCCAGAAACAACGCTGCAAACATTTCTACCTGTCTTCCATGAAGAGTTAATGGAAACAGAGCCAGGGCTAGGCAGCATATCTGAAGAATTGATGGACTGTACGATTACAATATCGAATGAGATATTTTCCCTGCGTTGAGTTTAAGCAGTGCAGAGAACTGCAGAAGTGTTAAGAGAAAAAGTACAAAGCTGTGGGAAACAGAACTGTTTGTTTTAATTGCTGGGAAGCAAATGTTTATTACGGCTGAAGTTAAGCTATTTCTGTTGGAAACTTTTCATTTTGTCCTTTGCCAGAAGTATATGGTTTGTGTTACCTTTGTTCCATGCTGAAATCCACCCGGAGGGGAAATAAATCCTGTTTGCTTAAAACCACTTTGAGTTCACACTACTCTTCATTGGACACTGAAAGAAACTACATTTCCCAAAAGGCCTTGCCTCAGGAAAAGGTCAGACAGCTGTTCAAAGAAGGATAACAGGTCGCTTATGCCCTACACGCTTCGGCTGGGGGCACAAAGGCGGTTACAGTACGTATGACCTAGATTGGCCATTGTTGGAAACAGGATACTGGGCTTGATGGACCTTGGTCTGACCCAGTATGGCATGTTCTTATATTCCTCAGCATCATTTGTGCCCACTCCCCGTACCTCTGACAAAGTAAGGACCCCCCCCCCCCCCAGTGAACACCCCCACCATGACCTTCCCCCAGGTCTTACTGAGGATCAGAGGCCTCGGAAAGGAGTGGGCCACAGGGGCCCTGGCCCCACCAAAACTTTGCTGCTTCGATTGGATCCCCAAGAGCCAAAGTAGGGGAAGCCCCTATCTCCTGTTGGCTGAAGTAGGGGAAGACTGATGATCATACACCTGGCAAGCAGCAGACTGCCTGCAAGGATCCCATCCCGTGGGCAAAAGAGCCCTGTGATCACAAAACAAATCCTTCCTGTCTGCCCGTGGGAGAAAGGATCTCTGCAGGCGGACAGGAGGGGAAGGCTGACGATCACTGTCGCATGGAGTTTAGCTGGCCCAGGGGCAAAGCTTGGCCCCCCCACAAAACACGGTGTTCCGATGCCTCTGCTGGGGATCTCCATGGTCTCTTGTGGTGGACAGGAGGAAATGATCTTCAGCAGCTCCTGTCCCGTCAGACACTGTGTTCATAGTGGCACCGGTTGAATCCTGATGGTAGTCTTATGTGTATGTGTATGGTGATGTCATTTCTGGGTGATGTTGTTGATTGGTTGTTTTTTGTGATAAGTAATGCGTCACACGCCGTCTTGTTAGATGGCGGGGATAATGGAGGTTTGAGCAGTTAAGCGGGTGTGCTTTCTAGTATTTTTCAACCCCTGACGAATCCTCAGATTGGCGAAACAGAAGCTTTTGTAGGGTTGAATCAGTTATGGAGTATAGAGGATGAAATTACTGAAGATGTCTTATTCTCCGCTAAAGATTTAGCTAGTGAGCTATGCGGATCGCATTCAACTATTGGATTCTGCTAGAGCTGCTGAAGGATTGAAAAGCCCTTGAAGATAAGTAATTGTAGACCTGGATGAGTTGGTGACATGTTTAAACATTTATTCTATATTTTTCTTCTATAGGGATCCATATGCAGTCCCAGTGGAGTTTTGTGCAAATTGGAGCTTTGTGCAAATTGGTGTAATTAATTATTGTACAATTAAATATAATAAGACGCTTTTTGTATGTATGTGGTAGTGTTTGTTTGAAGTATTGTAGAAGTAGTGTTTTCCCAGTGGTATTTGGTTTGGTGTGATTGTTTGAATGTTTGTAGAGAATGTTTCTGGTGATATGGTAGGCTTTTGTGACCGATGATGTGAGCGTCAGCTGTTCCCCATAGCGATTTTCTCACTACATGTAGGGTATGAGCCATCCTGAGGTCACTTTGCCTGATGATATAGTTGTGATACATTTTTGTGATTTGTTGGAATTGTTTGTGTAGGATTTTGTTTAAGAGCCTATATCGGTTGGGATTTAGTTCAGCTCTTGCACAGCCATTTTAAGTAGTCTTATAGTGCTACCATTAGGGGTCAATCTGCCAAATAAGAGTAAAGAGACTTTTGCCCTTATTTGGCAGATTTGACCCCTGGCAGTAGTACCATGAAACTGTTGCTAAGGGTGCCATTTTGAACCCAGAGCTTGGTAGGGCAGAAGTGATTGGGGATCTCTCCAACCCTGACTAGACATCAGGGAGACCCTAATAAGACCCGGGGGAGATGGTGTTCATCAGGGAAAGCTTGTCTTTGTTGGGGGGAGGGGTGTGGGGGGCTTCAGGGGAAGGTATGGGAGATGTGTAGGGGGTTATGATAGGATCTATAGAGTGTTACACACCCCTTTCCAGAAGGATTATCAACAGGTTCTTTTAAGAGAGCCTGCAGCCCAGAGTTCAAGGCTGGGAGGACATGGCTCACAAGAAGAGTTTAAACCCCAGCAGGCTGCAGGAGGAATCCTTTCAAGGCAAGCTGTACAAAGGTAGGAACTTTAACTGGGCAAGGAAGGACCTTTAACTGGGCTGGAGGAAGGGCTGGGAGACCAGCTTTGTTAAAGTATAACAAACTGGATCTGAATAAAAAAAAGTTTTGTTTTCTCTGAACTGCTGTCTGTTTGGTGTTTGAACAGAAAACCCCTTCCCACCTTGGCATGCCACACTACAATATATAGTGGCAGCTCGGGGATCTTCTCTACTGCATGACTGAGGGCAAATCCATGTTCCTCCAGTGCTGGGCCTCTACAACAGGTCAGGGTTTTTTTGTTTGTGTGGGCTAAGAGGGCTACCCTCACCCTAGTTAGGGAGGTTTCAGAAAGTTTAGTCAGTGCCAAACAGGCAGGCTTTATTATGGCCACTAGAGGCTGCTAAAAGTTTGTTGGAGCTGGAAAACTGCACGGTTAACTCAGCTGCAAAAGGGAAAACTGTGGTGGTGTTGCAAGTAAACAGTGACAAGCCAGGATGAAGCGGCTCCTCCAGATTCTGGTAGAAGGTCAGAAGCAACAGCAACAATGTCAGCAGAAGTTTCAACATGCCCTGTTGGAAGGGCAACAACAACAGTGGCAGCAGATACAGGATCTTATTAGAGCACAAGGAGAGCTACAGAAGAGTTCCCTAGCTTAATTGACCCAGGCTCTGCAGAGGCTGCAACTCTACTCTCCAGCACAAGTGCTGCTTAAAATGATGGCAGAATCTGAGCCGGACCATGTTTTCATGAACTTTGAACGAACTTCCCGCATTGCTGGGTGGCCAGAGGCGACATGGACTACCTATTTGGGGAATCTGCTGATGGGCAGCAGTCAGGCTGTATTCCAGGATGCCTACCCAGATGGGCGAGCTACATATGCAGCTATAAAGGCTGCCACATTGGTACGGGCCGGTTGTACCCCAGAGGCCTACCATCAGTGATTAAGACAGGGGATGCTTGGGAATGTCCCCTGGGTGCGGAAGAACCCATGGAGGTTGGCATAACCTCCCTTCACACCTGTGCTTTTTTGGACAGTCCCCACCCAGGGGCACAGAACTCTGTGATTCCTGGGGAGTTCTAGGGGACCCGGCTTCAGGCCTTGATAGACTCGGGAAGTGTGCGGACCTTTATTCGCTGGGAAACCATAACCCAGTTTCAAATTGACTATACAAAGACAGTAACACTGGCCTGAGTGCATGGAGAGCAGAGACAGTATCCAACGGCACAAGTCTCACTTAAAACTCCAGCAGGGCAAGTCACATTCGAGGTTGTGGTGCTGCCCTGGCAGCCGTATTCACTGATTATCGGCTGAGACTACCCAAACTTCAGAGCGATATGGACCTGGCTGACTGAAGGCTCTGTTAAATCGCACCAGAAAGATTTCCCAGAGATCTCCGCCCTGGAAGACCCAGATCTATATGTCAAGGCACCGAAATCTGCGAAGTCCTGGAGCCAGCTTCACCAGGAAAAGCTATGCTATCAGCAGAATCTGTGTGCGGCTATGGGGAAGGGTGCCCTGAAGGAAGAAACCCCTGGGGATATCTCAGGGCTTCAGCAATAGTGACCAAATACAACTGTCCCCTTTCCAGAGTGGGGACTGGGGGAAGACCAGGAAGCTTCAGGAGGTCCCAGCAAGAGGATGAGTCCCTTAAACATGTTCGAGAGTGGGTTTTGGAGGTGGATGCGGTTCCAGTAGGTAATGGAGAGTCTCCTGCATGAACCTTTCCTTATATTGTGCTAATGGGAGATTTATTATACTGAGTAGCCAAGAAGACCCTAGAGGGAGAGGAGGTAGAACAACTGATATTTCCCTGGCCCAGTCGTCAACAGGTGACATCGTTGGCTCAAAGCCATGTATTAGGACACCTGAGGGTGGAAAAAAAACTAGAGCATGTTTTGGCCCCGAATTTTCTTCCCAGGGTACATAAACAGGTGCATTTATATTGCCAGTCATGCCCCACCTGCCAACTTCTTAATCCTGCTAGTGTCCGACCTGCCCCTCTAGTACCTATACCTATTATTGAAACCCCATTTGAAAAAGTAGCCATGGACCTGGAAGGTCCCATGGAGCACACCACCCAAGGCAAGAGATATATTTTAGCCATACTAGACTACTCTACCCGCTACCTGGAGGCTCTTGCTCTAAGGAATATGAATCCCACAACGGTCACTTATCCAGAGTAATATACTTTGTCAATTCTGGTTAATCGATCACTCTGATATCAATCATAGAAGTGTGTTGTATCTGATGGCACATACATCTTATTTCTTATCGCAACTCATTCTTGATTTTAAGTTTGTTTTATGCCTATCTGGTCTAAGCAACTGATAGGTCTCAGACTTATCGGGCGTTATAAATATTCAGACTTTTATGTATTTTCTGAAAAACGCCCTAATTCGCATCAATGACCTTTTTCTTATACAACAGTTGCTTAAGATCAGTTGTTTAAATAAGTGAAAACTTAGAGCTGTGCTCAACTTTCAGTGTCTTCCCCAACGCCACCTTCTGCGCTGTATCCGCGTTTCACCGAATTCCAGTTTCTTCAGGGGATTGCATTGAAAGCACTACAATATAGATAATAATTGTGCTCACAACATGTACACACTTCCAATATAATATACCAAATTCATAAACTCTACATGCGGTGGATCTACAGGTTACAATCAGTGATTCCCGGAGGTTTGAATGCCCGGATAGAATGGGAAGTATGTAGGTGAATGGAATTCTTGTTAACTAATGACATAGTGGAAGAGGAACCAATAACAGGCTTAAATGACATATTGGGGGAGGAACCAACAATAGGCTTAAAGCTCAATACGCACGCGCAGCGTTTTTGTAAGCTGGCAGGCTCGAAGACAGGACAGGGAAAAAGCAACTTTGGAAATTATGATCGCCGGCAGGCGTGAGAGAGTAGTGAGAAATCCACATTTTGGAGTTAGAAAGTGATACAACTGAAAGTCAGGTATGTGGGTCTCTCGTATGGGAAACATGTAGAGTTTATGAATTTGATGAACAATGGCAAAGGACCAGAGTTGAAGGGCCTCCCTGCAGAGGGGCCAAGAGCCCATTCCCCCCCATTCCCGGAGTTTAAGGCTGGGAAAGCATGGCTCACAAGGAAAGGTTAAAAGCCAGCAGGCTGCAGGAGGGAGAGAGGCCAGTGGAGCCAGGAATCCTTTCAAAGCAAGCCATACAAAGGTAGGGACTTTAACTGAGCAAGAAAGGATTTTTAACTGGGCTGGAGGAAGGGCCTGGATATACCAGCTTTGTGAAGGTGTAACAAACTGGGTCTGAATTAAAACAAGTTGTGTTTTCCCTGAACTGCTGTCTGTCTGGTGTTTGAACAGAAAACCTCTTCCCACCGCATGCCACACTACATCAGGGGTATGAATGATGTCATGAGGATGCAGGAGATTTCGGGGAGAGCTATTGATGTCGGCGAAGGGGTTTCATCAGCCTGTGCACTTGTTCCTTCAAGCTGGCATTTTTGCCTCTCTTGAAGCTGGTTAAAAACCGATGTGGACGTTTTCTGTTCTGCACATGTATTATAGCTGGAAAATGAGGAATTCATGTCTGTAATTTTGACCTGCTCAAACCATGCCCTGTCAAAGTCCAAACCATGTTCCATTTAGATCTGCATGGTGTGCATCTCTACTTGTAAACAACAAGGGCCTGATATTCAAAGACATTCATATGGTTTGCAGACCTGCAAACTGTGTAAATGCTGCTATGCGGGATATTCAGTGGCAATAACATGGTTAGTGCCACTGAATGTCCTATGGTGCCACTGCTGCATGCCCTGATGCTAACCAGTTAGCATCAGGGTGGTCCAGGGGCGGCACCTGGCTATAACTGGGCAGCGGCAATATTGAGCCGCTGCCTGGTGATAGATTCATGGTAATCTCCAGGAACAAGCAAGAATGTAGTCTTCACATATGGGTGACGTCAGTACCAACGGAGCCCACGTGGGAATGCTCCCCAGCATCCAATAGGAAAGCTTATGGGAGCATCCCACTGCGCCTGCATAACTGCCTTCCCAACTCTCCCACCTCAGTTCTTCGTTTTACGCACAGCCAACAGGAAGCAAATTCTGTCACTGCAGAAAATTTGTTTATATCTTTTTTGTGGTCAGCGTCTACCTTCTTGTCGATGCTGGAGCCGTCTCCCATTGTCGGTTCTCCAATTCGCTTTCTTTCTTTCCTTTCTGTTAAAAAAAAAAAAAAGAAAATTTTCCTTAGGTGTATCGATGCCATTTTGGGCCTTAAGCCCACCATACTGTCCACCGACACTATGGAAAAGCCATCTAGTAGTTTAAAAAATTGTTCTAAATGTGGCAGTACCATCTCAGCTACTGACACTTACAACTGGTGCCTGAAATGCCTTGGGCCTGATCACCAACCGTTAAAATGTCCCCTTTGTAAGAAGATGGCAAAGAGAGGCCTGCAGAACCAAGCCATGAAGTTTGGAGCTCCCTTTGCCTTGGATGCGGTTTCCCTAGCATCGATGTCATCGGGGGCATCATCTTCCTCTCAGGGATCTCAGGTATTGAAGCACAAGTCTTCATCGAAGACAGGCCGTCCCTCCAAGGGTAGATCTCTTTCAAAGCATCGAGATGCCCCAAGCGTTGCCCTGGAGATAGATCAACCAGCCAAACAGCCCCGGCGGGAGGATCTCTCCTCCAAAGCCATCGAGGGGTTCCAGGTTGCTCCCGAGGCCTTCACCTCAGGAGAGCTCCTAGTGCCATGCTCTTGGATGGTAGCGCAAACATCCGTTACTGATACCCAAACATCGGTGAGCTCCATGGATCAGCATATCCTGGCCATCGAGCAGAGCTTGGAGGCTCTACTGGCAGCCTCAGTTCTGATCAAATCGTTACTGACATTACTGCCAACTCCGGTACTGCCAACAGTACCGATGCAAACTGCTTTGGGATACATGCCGCTGGGTCCATTGCCTCTCATGCCTGCCCTCGAGTCCATTTCCAGTACCGAGGCCGCATCCAAGCAGATCCCCCACCCATATACCGATATTAGTGCCTAGCAGAGCAGGAACGCCGGTCCCGCCAGTACTTTGAATCCTCTGAATTGAGTCTACCAGAGGAACCCTCTCCTTCCCTGGAACGGCACATGTCTCCTCCTGAGGACATGTCATTCCAGGAGATTATTCGAGACCTAGCTAGGGGTCTCTCCATAACAGTTATATCAGAGAAAGAACCTAGAGCTGAGAAACTGGAGATTCTCCAATACCCTATAGCTCCTAAGGAAGTGGCCACCCTTCCGATTCACTGCATCCTCCATGATTTTATACTCCAGATGTGGGAGACTCCCTTCACGATCTCACCCCATACTCAATGCCTCGATACCATGTAGTGAGTACCGGAATGTCCCAGCTTCCAAAAAACACAACTTCCCCACCACTCCATGGTGGTGGAATCGGCAATGCGTCAAATTAAGAGTTCTAAGATGCATTCTTCTAACCCTCCGGATAGAGAATCACGAACCCTCGATACGTTTGGACGCCGATGTTTCCAGACTTCCATGCTTTTAGCCAGGATTATATCCTATGTAAACTACATGGGTATGTTCCTAAAGGAGGTCACCAGAGACATTGAGACCATGGCCCCTCTTCTTCCAGATGGTAAGAGGGGTGATTATCTTGCTCTAGTCAAGCATGCTCAAAATGTCTCGAAGTTTGTTAATAGAGCAACCTTTGATGCATTTGAGTGCACTAGCAGAGCCACCGCAGTTTGAAACGGTGCACATAGGATTGCATGGCTGCAGGCCTCCAATCTTGAGCAGTGGGTTCAAGATAAACTGGGCAATATACCCTGCACAGGCGAGAACGTTTTTTGGAAAGAACTGGCAAGATAAGGCTTCTCAGTTGGAATCTGAGAATACCACTCTGAATAGACTGTATAGAGCTACAGCCAACCCTGCTAGGAAAAGGTCAACTGCAAAAAAGACCTTCTTTAATAAGAAAAATAAATTCTACACTTCTTATACTCCTGCCACTCAATACCAAACTCAAGGTCCTCAAAAGAGGCAACAGCCTCCCAAACAGCAGAAGAAGATGCAGGCACCTAAGGCTCAACCAGCTCTGCAGTTGTTTTTTTACTTTTTCCTGGAGAACATAGCTACTCAGAGTCTAACAGCTATGTGGAGGGGGTGGGGGTCCTCCACAGTCAGTCATTATGCCCTCAAGTGGCATCTCATCACCTCAGAGCAGTGGACACTAACCATAGTGAACCATTTCCAAACTCTGCCCCCCTCCACCCTAGTAGGGGAATATCATACTCATCCCCCTCGCACTGCTTTCCTACAGCAGGAGGTGTCTTCTCTTCTATCACAGAGTGCCATAGAGGAGGTCCACACACCTCAGCAGGGAATGGGTTTCTACTCTCCGTAGTTTCTCATACCAAAAAAGACCGGGGGGTACAGGCCAATCCTGGACCTCAGAAGCCTAAACAAGTTTCTGGTCCATGAGAAGTTCAAGATGGTCTCTCTAGGGACCTTTCTTCCCTATCTCCAGAGTCAGGACTGGCTCTGTTCTCTAGATCTAAAGGAAGCATACACAGATATCCTCTTTCATCCAGGATACAGGAAATATTTACGCTTCCTCTTTCAAGGAAAACATTATCAATACAGAGTCCTTCCCTTCGCACTCGCCTCTGCCCCAAGAGTCTTAACAAAGTGTATGTCGGTCATAGCAGCATATCTAAGATCTCTAGGGATATTTGTCTTCTCTTACTTAGATTTATTTTATTTATTTAACATTTTTTATATACCGCACTATTTAACATCAGCGCGGTTCACAAGTAACATAAATGTCCAGTGTGGGGGTCTACATTGGGCTTACAGTAAAACAAGGAATTTAAACTTGGAGAACAGGTAAAACTATGTACATAACTCTGCCCCCAGTGATGAGTGGCTCATAAAGGCAGACACCTCCCAGGAGGTTCGCCTATCTCTGCTTCATACTATGCAGGTACTGCAGCACTTAGGATTTGTCATAAATCTGTCAAAGTCTCATTTCGCTCCAACTCAGGAACTGGAATTCATTGGAGCTCTCCTAGACACACAACAGTCAAGGGCATTTCTGCCCCAGTCCCGTTGCTTTTGTCTCATTCAGCTGGCATCCCAGTTGCAACTCGGAGACCATCTGACCATTGCTGCAGCTTCTTGGGCATATCGCCTCAAAAGTACATGTCGTACCATATTTGCAGTAGAGGTCCACCAAAGGAGCACTACACCACGTCACTATAAGACACACAGTACAGAACATGTGGTTGAGGTAGGAAGGATTCTTTTATTGATTGCTAATAGCCCAAATTGCCCGACACAGGCCGTGTTTCGACTTTACTTCATCAGGGGCTTTTAGGTGTGCTACATCCATAAATAAACATAAATAACATAAAACACAAACATCATCACAATTATAAATTAACACGCAAAATTATTTTCTCACACGGTCTAATTTCAAAACCCAGGAGCAAAAAGATATGTGAACCATCCATTTTTGTAGATTTGTTATACTGATGTTCATAAAGCTAACGTAGGAGCAGGCGTGAGTAAGAAAACTACGTCTCTCAATTTCAAAACGTTCTCATCCATAAAACTTCTACATAAAAATTGTAGAATGTTCCTTTATTACTATTCCACAAAAGGACCGACACAAAGCATATCTGTACTACATTCTGATCCTTACATACCACCACATGTGTATGACCATCCATAAAAAATTTTGTTAAGTGTTTACTTAACAAACTATTCAATACGATAAGGTAACTTTTTGAAGAGCCATTGTTTAGCAGTATATATAAGTTTTTAAAGACTATTTTATAGCGGAAGGTATCGCGGACATATGTGCAGCCCCCATGGTTTGTAAATGCATAGAAGAATGTGAGTGGTTTTAGATGCACAAAATCTTTTATGGATGGTCATACACATGTGGTGGTATGTAAGGATCAGAATGTAGTACAGATATGCTTTGTGTCGGTCCTTTTGTGTCGGTCCTTTGGATGGTTCACATATATTTTTGCTCCTGGGTTTTGAAATTAGACCGTGTGAGAAAATAATTCATTTCTCTTTTGCTTTTTAGAACATACAGCTATTGTGTTGAACTTGTTAAACGATTAAGGTATATATATGAAATTTATAAGGCACCTTTTCATGAATCGTCAGTTTTATTACAATTTACTTTATTTTTATTTATTTATGAGTCATTTGTTAATATTTACATAATTATAAGCCTTAATTTTATGATTTATATTTTCAGCATGACCATATTAATTTATGTGTTTTTAAATGTTAGTATGATGAGATATGAGAGTATATAGCTTGAAGTTTTTTAGTGGTTTAATGTATGCTTTTTAAGTTTTTAATTTTTTAATTATTTGGTAAAATTTTGCGTGTTAATTTATAATTGTGATGATGTTTGTGTTTTATGTTATTTATGTTTATTTATGGATGTAGCACGCCTAAAAGCCCCTGATGAAGTAAAGTCGAAACACGGCCTGTGTTGGGCAATTTGGGCTATTAGCAATCAATAAAAGAATCCTTCCTACCTCAACCACGTGTTCTGTACTGCATGTCGTACCATATGCCTGTCTACATATGCGCACAGCCCAGTGGACTCGTGCCTCCCAATGGAAGTAAGCCTCGGGCCATCTCAGGGACAAGATTCAAGTCACTACCCCTCTCATCACAGCCCTCCAATGGTGGTGTTCCCCAGACAATCTCCTCCTCAGGTCACCTTTTCAGATGCCTCACATCAATGCACCCTAACGATGGATGCTTCCAAACTGGGTTGAGGGGCTCATTTGGGCGTACTCTCCACACAAGACCTCTGGATAGTGCAGGAGTTTGCAGGTCCAGATCAATCTACTGGAGCTTTGGGATATCTTCAAAGCCCTCAGTATTTCAACATCACCTAGGATCCCACAGGGTCCTGGTTCAGACGGACAATCAAGTGGCCATGTTCTATGTGAACAAGCAGGGGGGGAATGGGCTCTTGGCCCCTCTGCAGGGAGGCCCTTCAACTCTGGTCCTTTGCCATTGTTCATCAAATACATCTCCAAGCAGTGTATCTCCCAGGGGAGCAAAATGTCTGGGCAGACAACTTGAGTTGGATCCTTATTCCCCATGAATGGTCTCTCCATTCAGACACAGTGTCCTACATCTTAAAGTCCTGGGGGACTCCGGACATAGATCTGCTTGCCACTCCGCAGAATGCCAAGGTCCCATGCTTCTGCACCAGGACTCCTATGTCCAGCGATCAGCAGGTGGATGCTTTTCACCTCCACTGAGGTCGAGGTCTCCTCTATTTATTTATTTATAGTCTCTTCTATACCGCACTATTCAGCATCAGCGCGGTTTACAGTGAACAAAGAATTTACACATTTCCGATGGTACTTTGTGTTTACAGTTGAACAGGCATAAACAACTTGGATAACAGGGGTAACTATTTACAATTTATAACATAATCTATATTTTTCCTCCCATTCCATTCATCCCCAAGATGCTTTTCAAGCTTCAAGCAGACAAAGGCTTCATGATACTCATAGCCCCACTCTGACCACGTCAACCATGGTTTCCTCTCCTGTTTCATCTGTCTCAGACAAACTTCTATGTCTCAGGTTGGCGCCCAGTCTCCTCTCCCAGGACGAGGGGACACTACCCCATCCCATTCCGCAGTTGCTCCATCTCACAGCTTGGTTGCTGAAAGCATAGCTTTACAGTATCTTAATCCCATGCATGAGGTAAAGGAGATCTTGTTAGCTTCCAGGAAACCGTCTACCAGATGTTCGTACGCTTTTAAGTGGCATAGGTTCTCTATCTGGTGTTCCCAGAGGGATCTCAATCCCTTTTCTGCTCCGGTGGAGGAACTCCTTCAATACCTCCTCCACCTCTCCTCATCTGGTCTCAAAGCCACTTAACTCTCCATTGCCTCAGTAACCTAGATTGTGAGCCTTTCTGGGACAAGGGAAAGTACCTAAATATACACTGCTTTGACTGGTAGAAAAGCGGTATATAAGCCTAGTTAAATAAATAAAAAAATAAATAAGAACACAACTCGCTGAGGGTTTACCTAAGCGTGATTGCTGCCTCCCATCATCCCTTGGAGGACCAGCCCATCTCCTCACAACCATTGGTTGGTGGCGCGCTTTATGAGAAGTCTTTTGTTAACCAAGCCTCCCATTAAACCAGCTCTGGTTGCATGGGATCTCAATGTAGTTCTAGCACAGCTTTTAAAGCCGCGCTTTGAACCCTTGGCTACGACCACACTAAAGTATCTTTCATGGAATATGTACATAGTTCATATTGCATTGTTCATATTGCATATTGCAAGAGCTCTTTATAACTTCTGCGCTGTTAGTTCCTTTGCAATATCTCCATGCATGCCCTCTCCCTCTCATCGTTCTATGTAACTCTTTTTAGTTTTTTGTAAACCGCTTTGATTCAAGGAGAAAGCGGTATAGAAATCCATTTAAATAAATAAATTAATTAATTAATCTTCCACATTGCCCTCACTTCAGTTAGATGCATCAGTGAGCTACAGACTTTGGTGGCAGGCCCACCTTATACCAAGTTCCACCATGACAAAGTTGTCCTCAGGATTCACCCACATTTCATGCACGAAAGTGCTATCTCCTTTCCATCTGAACAATTCAGTTTACCTTCCTGTTTTCTTTCCTAGACCACATGCGTCTAGAGTGGAAGCAATCCTACATATGCTTGACTGCAAGCGTACCTTGGCTTTTTATCTCCAAAGGACTTGAGATCATCATAAAGCCTTGCAGCTGTTTATCTCCTTTGATCTTAATCACCTGGGCCTACCACTATCCAAATGTACCCTCTCAAAATGGATAGTAGCATAGTAACATAGTATATGACGGCAGATAAAGACCAGTATGGTCCATCTAGTCTGCCCAGCAAGGCGGCAAGAGTAGGTGCACTTGCCGCTCCGTGCAGGTCACCCCTCCCCATGCCTTTGTTTAGGGGTGTACCCACCGCTCCATGTAGGTCATCCCTATTTGTTCAGGTGTAAGAGAAAATTATGCATATTTTGATTTTATCCGGTTGCTATAAAGGGATCCACTGTGTCTGTCCCATGCCATTTTGAATTCTTCACTGTGTTTGCCCCCACCACTTCCATTGATCCATCACTCTTACATTAAAAAAGTATTTCCTCTGCATTAGACTCAGAAAGATAGGTTTGTTCAAATACAGACCAAAAATTAGTATTGAAATGCACATTAAAGCAATATAGACAAAACTCCTTGGAAGCTAACGTGGTCTCAGTATACAAGGGAGGGAACAGAAACTTCCGATCCCAACCCGGACTTCACATCAATGACCACATTTTCATAGCCACCAGTTTTTTCAAAATTATTTCTAAAACTGCATTCCAATCAAGATAATCAAAAAATTGCTTAGCTTGTCGTGATCGGGCTTAAACTCCGACCCGCAATAAATGGCGTTAGCTCTTCCACGCTCCCGACGCTCACCAGCGCTAGGCGTTTCGCCACTCAAGGTTCCTCAGGGGAAAACTAAGCTTCTACAATATAAAACATAGTTCCAGTTGACACCACTTTCTTCCATTAGATTACCAGTTTATTGTAGATAATGCAGGAGACTGTAGTTACTCACTTTTTCATTAACACGCTAGCGTTCCCACCACAGACAACTGCTGAACTGCTGAACGGAAGTGTGGGATATCACGCTTGCGTCGTTAAATACTATGGAGTTAAGATTGAAAGGTTTCAGCTGATGCTTGCATCACAAACACGCCTCCCATTCAACTCGGGCATTCAAACCTAAAGGCGTCACAGTCTGTAAAAGATGTATCCATTTCTGTTCACTATACAGCAGAGATTCTTCTTTAGTGCGGCCCGCATGTGCATGTTGTAATTGTAAAATGCAGAAGCATCGCAAGTCAGTAAAAGTGTGTTGACAGGTTACGCAATGTTCTACAATAGGTGCCTCCATTCGCCCACATTTTAACTTGCTCTTGTGTTCATTCATCCGTAACCGGAATGCACGAGTGGTTTTCCCAATATACAGCAGGGAACAGGGACATCTTATACAGTAAACAACATACGCAGACCCACAAGAAGTAGATGTCCGCAGCTTATACTCTTGTCCATTGTGACGAAAGCTATCACATTCCTGAGTCACACAGCAAATGGAGCAGTCACCACAGGCCTTATGGCCACCCCCATGTTCCACACCGATGAGGGGGGATCGAAGGACTGCCGGACTTAACAAATCCTTAAGGTTCTGTTGTCTCTGCCAAACACACCGAGTTCGATACATCTGTAGGCCTGGTATCGCTGATAAAATGTTCTTATGACGTGACACACTCGCTTGTAAATGTTTACTTAATGGAGAATATTCAGTGATGAAATTGATGTGATCTTCCACTGCTTCTTTAGGACGTTTAGATTGTAATAATAAATCACGATTTAAAAACCGTGCTCTAGTATAGGCTTTCTTAATAATACGAGGAGGATAACCTCGTCGTAGAAAATTCTGTTTTAACATAAGTAAACATTTACAAGCGAGTGTGCCACTTTTACTGACTTGCGATGCTTCTGCATTTTACAATTACAACATGCACATGCGGGCCGCACTAAAGAAGAATCTCTGCTGTATAGTGAACAGAAATGGATACATCTTTTACAGACTGTGACGCCTTTAGGTTTGAATGCCCGAGTTGAATGGGAGGCGTGTTTGTGATGCAAGCATCAGCTGAAACCATTCAATCTTAACTCCATAGTATTTAACGACGCAAGCGTGATATCCCACACTTCCGTTCAGCAGTTCAGCAGTTGTCTATGGTGGGAACGCTAGCGTGTTAATGAAAAAGTGAGTAACTACAGTCTCCTGCATTATCTACAATAAACTGGTAATCTAATGGAAGAAAGTGGTGTCAACTGGAACTATGTTTTATATTGTAGAAGCTTAGTTTTCCCCTGAGGAACCTTGAGTGGCGAAACGCCTAGCGCTGGTGAGCGTCGGGAGCGTGGGGGCGTGGAAGAGCTAACGCCATTTATTGCGGGTCGGAGTTTAAGCCCGATCACGACAAGCTAAGCAATTTTTTGATTATCTTGATTGGAATGCAGTTTTAGAAATAATTTTGAAAAAACTGGTGGCTATGAAAATGTGGTCATTGATGTGAAGTCCGGGTTGGGATCGGAAGTTTCTGTTCCCTCCCTTGTATACTGAGACCACGTTAGCTTCCAAGGAGTTTTGTCTATATTGATTTAACGTGCATTTCAATACTAATTTTTGGTCTGTATTTGAACAAACCTATCTTTCTGAGTCTAATGCAGAGTCAATGCTGTTTTTGATATTCAAACACTCTGTGGAAATTGGGGCCATTTACTTAAAAAGTATTTCCTGACATTGCCTTTCAGTTTACTTCCTTGCAGCTTCATGTTATGCCCTCTAGTTTTACAGCTTCCGCATCTTTGGAAGAGGTTTGTTTGTCCATTAATACTCAAAGTATTTAAAGGTCTGAATCATATCTCCCCTGTCCCTCCTCTCCTCCAGAGTGTACATATTTTGGTCTTCAAATCTCTTCTCATAAGTCTTCTGATGCAGACTCCAAATCCTTTTGGTCGCCTTCCTCTGAACCGCTTCCAGCCTTTTTATATCCTTTGTGAGATATGGTCTCCAAAACTTAACTCAATATTCCAAGTGAGGCCTCACCAGCGACTTGTACAGAGGCATTAGTACCTCTTCCTTTCTGCTGGTAATTCCTCTCTGTATGCAACCCAGCATCCTTCTGGCTTTTGTCACCGCTTTGTCACACTTGAGATCGTCAGAAACAATCACACCGAGGTCCTTCTCCTGGTCCATGCAAGGTCCCTGTAACCTTAAAATTATACCCTTGCTGCAAAATTAAGTAGAAGACCTAAGTAGAAGACCAGGTCTAGCTGCAAGTCTAAAAGCAATGTATATTTCTGTTCCAAGTAGCTATATATCACAAGCGTCCCTGGCCAGTAGGCCTTCTATGAACTGAGGGCACACTCAGATATCTGATTTAAAGGCTATGCAAGGAACGTAGGCAGGAAAGCAGATTGCATCTCATTTGCTTATGAAAGAGTAGGACTCTCATTGGAGGGACAAGTCACTGCTCATAACGTTCGCACCATGGCCACCTCAATGGCAAATCTACACTTGGTGGCTATTGAAAAGATCTGTAAAGCAGCAACTTGGTCTTCTGTCCATACCTTTGCTGCTCATTACTGTTTAGACAAGGGCTCCCGCTAAGATGTCATGTTTGGCCAGGCAGTTCTACAGCACCTCTTTCAGACTTAGGGGCAACTCCTACCCTCTGTCCCTGACTTAACAATACCAGACATCTATGGAGGATCCATGACCTATTGATACCTACCCTGACGGAAGCCTTCACTGTTTCTGAGGTCATTTCTCTGGCATCTGAGAGCTGGGGAGTTCCATATATGAAGACTACATTCCTGCTTGTTCCTGGAGATAGCGTAATTACTCACCTGTAACGGGTGATCTCCGGGACCAGCAGGAATTTAGTCTTTACAACCCACCCTCTTTCCCTAGGAGTTGTAGGTTTTCTCTTTACCCTCCTTTTCTCTCAGTTACAAACTCAACTGAGGTGGAAGAGTTGGGAAGGCAGCTACGCAGGCGGAGTGGGATGCTCTCAGAAGCTTCCCTATTGAACGCTGGGGAGTGTTCCCGCGCAGGCTCCGTCGGTACTGATATCACCCATATGTGAAGACTAAATTTCTGTTGTTCTCGGAGATCACTTGTTACAGGTGAGTATCTACGCTAAAGTAAGGCACAGCAAATGCTGGCCTTACTATTGCCATGGAAACTAACCGGGCAGCAACTCAATATCACCACTGCCTGGTTAGCTTCTAGGTTCTGCAGCTGACCCGGATGGTCAATATCATTGGCAGTATATTAAATTCTATAAATAAAATGTGACCTCGGCATTGAATACCCGGGATCTGAGGTTCAGCACTGCCAGCTAGCCACTGTAGGAGCGCTAGCTGCTGGCGCTGAATATCAGGCCCCAACTTTCTAAAGTCACTATTTACACATGTACTGTAATCTATCTAAATGCTGCCATTTAGATGTGAAGAAGCTTCTAAAATAACCCCCTATGTCTGTCTTAAACATAACAGTAAGTGCTGTTGGTTAATTTTTTAAAAGATCAGAAGTATTGATAAGTGGATAATAAATATTTTAAATAAAAATAAAGCTGACTGGCTGAACATGCTTTCCTGCTTAATAGTGCTGATTTAGCAAATGCAAGTGGTGATGGTGTATTAAATTTTAGTTGCATTTATTTTATTCCTTTTTTAAGTTACTAGTTGCAGTGAATCGGAGCCTGAAGTCATTGGATGCCTGAAACGAATTTTGGTTAATTCAATCAAGGGTATTGTGAACCAGGTGATTTCTTTAATCCATTTATGGGAGGCAACTGACTCTGGCTGCCATCTACACAAACAACTTTTTCCTGAAAGTCTGCTTAAGAGTGTCCCAAAGGAGTGGAATTATGCACCTAGAGAAGTGAAAAGAAAAGAGTCTGGGAAAAGTAAGTGAAATTTAAATTCTGTGATTTCACTAAAATAGTTAACAATATATCCTAAGGATTTCTTCTGGAGTAAGCAAATGGTGTAAAGGGGTGACAGAACTAAATGATAATTACACTTACCTGGTAATTGTAGTTCCTTTAGTGACGACAGTTCAGTCCTCTACCTCTGGGTTGTCAATCTCCTCCTGCAGCTAGGAGACTGGTATGTCAGAATGATGACATCACTGGATATAGCCTGCTTCACTCCCACTTGCATCCCAGTGTGAACTATAACAAAGCAGACTCAAAGGAGCAACAAATAAGTAGCTAAATAGAAAAACATTCTCAGTACAAACATTCCACCCCTTCCGCCCAGGCTTTCTTACCACCTGCCCTGCCCGTGAGGGTGGGACAAACAAGGGAAAGGAAAGGAAGGAAACTAGACTCACCTGTAACACTCTTCGGCACGGCACCAAGCTGGAACCCTCCTATAAACATCCGGGCAGGAAGGAGGACTGAACTGTCGTCACTAAAGGAACTACAATTACCAGGTAAGTGTAATTATCATTTCCTTATCGTTCCTCCAGTTCAGTCCTCTACCTCTGGGATGTACCAGAGCAGTAATCAATGAGAGGGACCTTTCCAGCCAGCAGTCAAAACCGCCGAGCCGAAACGAGCATCTGAAGCCGCAGCAACATCCAGACGGTAATATTTGCTGAACGTATGCAGAGACGACCAAGTCGCCGCCCTACAAATGTCTCCCGGGGGAACCAAGCTAAGCTCCGCCCAAGACGACGCTTGCGCCCTGGTAGAATGCGCCCTGAGCCCCAGAGGCACAACACGCTCCCTAAGCAAATACGCGGACGCAATCGCTTCCTTAAGCCAACGGGCGATGGATGCCTTAGCTGCTGCCTCGCCCTTGCGAGCACCACCGAACAGCACAAACAATCTGTCCGACCGGCGGAAGGACTCCGTGGCCCGCAAATAGAGACGCAAGGCTCTTTTCATATCGAGACGCCGAAGACCGCGATCCGATTCGCCGCCCCCCAAGGACCCCAGAACGGGTAAACACACCGCCTGGTTCACATGAAAAGGAGACACCACCTTAGGCAGAAAGGACGGAACCGGACGCAAGACCACCTTTTCCCTAGAAAAAGACAGAAAGGGCTCCCGGCACGACAACGCCTGAAGTTCCGAAACTCGCCGCGCAGAACAAATCGCCACCAGGAACAACGTCTTGAGCGTCAAATCCTTAAGTGATGCCCGACGCAGGCTCAAAGGGAGGATCGGTCAGAGCCGTGAGAACGAGATTCAGATCCCACGGGGGCACAGAAACCCGGCGTGCCGGGCGTACCCTGGTGACCGCCTTTAGAAAACGACTGATGTCAGGATGAGCCCCCAATGGTGCGCCCTGGACCTTGCCCCGATAGCAGGAAAGGGCCGCCAACTGCATGCGCAAGGAACTGGCAGCTAGGCCTTTATCAAAGCCGTCTTGCAGAAACTCCAAGATCAACGGGATGGGAGCCGAGCCAGGCCTAACCTGACGCCCCGAGCACCACTCCTCAAATACACGCCAGATTCGCACATACGCCAAAGAAGTCGATTGCTTACACACCCGAAGCAAGGTAGCCACAACTGCCGACGAATAACCTTTCTTTATGAGCCTAGCCCTCTCAAGGGCCATACCGTAAGCGAGAACTGTTCCACCTGAGGCATGAGGAGTGGCCCCTGGAGCAACAGATCCGATCTCACCGGTAGCCGCCAAGGATCTCCGTCCAAGAGACGTATCAGGTCCGCATACCAGGGACGCCTCGGCCAATCGGGCGCCACCAGCAGTACCCGACCCGCATGCGCTCCGATCCTCTGAATCACTCTGCCGATCAACGCCCAGGGTGGAAACACATAGAGAATGCCGTCCGCCGGCCACCGATGAAGTAAAGCGTCGATGCCTTCCGACATCCGCTCCCGTCGCCTGCTGAAGAAGTGGTCGACTTTGGCTGACTGAAAGGTCACCATGAGATCCATGACCGGAATCCCCCAGCGCTGAACTATTTGACGAAAAACCGCGGGATGCAGTTCCCATTCCCCCGTGTCCACGTGCACTCTGCTGAGGAAGTCCGCGGAGACATTGTCTTTGCCGGCAATGTGCGCTGCTGATATCGCGGACAAGTGAAGCTCTACCCACGCGAATAACTCGTCGGCCTCGGCTTCCATTGCGGCACTCCCTGTGCCGCCCTGACGGTTGATGTACGCCACCGTCGCCGAGTTGTCGAAGAGAACCCGCACTGGGCGACCGTGCACTAAGTCCTGGAAAGCCTGAAGAGCCCGGAACACCGTGCGAAGCTCCAGGCGATTGATCGCCCATGAAGCCTCCAGGGGAGACCAAAGCCCCTGAGCAAACTGACCCTCGCAGTGGGCTCCCCAACCCCCCAGGCTGGCATCCGTCAGCAACGGCAGCCAGTCTGGCTGTTCCAGCGGCAAGCCGTCCGCCAGCGAAGAGGGACGAAGCCACCAGCGAAGGGACTGCCGAACTTTGCCCAGACATGGGAGACGCGTGCTCAACGAATCGGTCTGATGGGACCAACGACGGAGTAGCGCCCTCTGGAGAGGCCTCATATGAAACCGGGCCCAAGGCACCGCTTCCAACGTCGCCGCCATTGTGCCCAGCACCCGGAGATAATCCCACGCTGATGGCGCTGGCTTCGACCGAAACTGCCGCACCATGGCCCGCAACCCCTCGACCCGTTTGAGCGGCAGGAACACTTGCCCCCTGCATGTATCGAACCTGACCCCCAGGTATTTGAGCTCTTGGGTGGGCTGCAAACGGCTCTTGGCCGAGTTGACCACCCACCCCAGCTCCTGTAAGAACTGAACCACCCTGCCCGTAACCCGGAGACTCTGCTCCGCGAACTTGGCTCGAATCAACCAATCGTCTAGATAAGGGTGGACAAGAATACCTTCCTTGCGCAACGCCGCCGCCACCACCACCATAATCTTGGTGAAGGTTCGCGGCGCCGTCGCCAGGCCGAAGGGCAACGCCCGAAACTGGTAGTGGCCCCAAGGTAGGGCGAACCGCAGGAAACGCTGGTGCACTTCCCGAATGGGAATGTGCAAGTACGCCTCCGACAAGTCCAGAGACGTCAAGAATTCTCCGCGTCGTACCGCTACTATGACCGACCGCAACGTTTCCATTCGAAAGTGCGGCACTCGCAAGCACCGGTTCACCCCTTTCAGGTTGAGAATGGGCCGCAATTGCCCTCCTTTTTTGGGCACCACGAAATAAATGGAGTAGCGACCCATGCCGTAATCGGCCTTTGGAACCTCCACGACGGCTCCCAAGCGAAGGAGCCGTTGCAAGGTTTCGCGAACCGCCGCCGACTTCGCGGGACCCCGGCAGGGAGACATGACAAACGAGTCCCGCACGGGGCGGGCCAGCTCCAGCGCATAGCCGTGTTGAATAATATCCAACACCCACCGGTCTGAGGTGATGTGGGTCCAGGCGGGAAGAAACCCCCGAAGCCGACCGCCAATGGGAGGCTCTCCCGCCGGGACCTGCCTTGCCTCATTGAGACTTACGGGAAGTGGACGCTGGGGCGGAAGAGAAGCCTCTATTCGCTCCCCGAAAGCCCTGGCCCCTAGAGGGAAACCGCCCCCTCTGGAAGGCACCGGGCCATGTCGAACGGAATCTTCTGAAGTCCCGAAACTGACCCCGACCACCCTGGGCAGCCTTGGTCTGCTTCGGTTTGTCCTCGGGCAGACGACCCGCCTTAGACTCCCCCAGGTCCTTCACCAACTTATCCAAATCGTCCCCAAACCGCCCTTAAAGGGAAGTTTGCTGAGGCGGGACTTAGAAGGGCCGTCCACGGCCCAATTGCGCAGCCATAAAGAGCGATGAGCAGCCACCAGCGAGCCCGTGCTGTTGGCCAGCGCTCTAATTAAATCATAATGCACATCCGCCAAGTAGGCCGCGGCAGACTCCAAGCGGTCCAGCTCTTTCACCTCCTCTAAATCAACGTGCGAGGATTGGCGTAACCGCTGGGCCCAGCGCAAACACGCCCGGGCAACCCAGGCTCCGCAGATGGAGGCCTGCAGTGAAAGAGAATCCGCTTCAAAGGCCTGCTTAAGGAGTCCGTCGACCCTACGGTCCTGGGCATCCTTCAGGGCCGCACTGCCCTCAACGGGAATGGTGGTCTTCTTTGTCACAGCGGACACTACCGCATCTATCCGCGGAGTCCGGAATCTGTCTTTAGCGGAATCCGCCAAAGGATATAACCGATTCAAAGTACGAATGCCCCGGAGGCCTGCCTCTGGTTTATCCCATTCGTCCTGAATCATCTTCTTAACCACCCGGTGCACAGGAAACACCACCTGTGTCTGTCGAACCGCCTGGATGACAGGATCCTCTACCTCGTCCTCCACCGCTGCGGGCGGGGCAAGGTTCAACATCTGCAAGGTCTCGGAAATCAACGCAGCCAACTCTTCTCTGCGGAAGACCCGAATGATCTACGCTTGATCCTCGGGCTCCGGGATCTCACCTTCCTCTAGAACCTGCGATCCCTCTTCGGGATCCCATTCCGGATCTGAGGGCTTTAGCCAGGAGCCCTCCACCGGGTCAGAAAGTCGCGCTTGCTTCGGCGTGGACAACTCCGCACCCGCCCCACCTTCCGCCACCACCTGTGGCGGCCGGGACGTCGGAGACGCGGAGCGCGGTCTCTTCCTCTGCTGCCGTAGGCAGAAAGCCTGATGCATTAGAAGGACAAACTCCGGACTGAATCTGCTGAGACCTGATGCCTGAGGCGTCAAGGGTTCGCCAGAGGGACCGGGCAGCACCTCCAAGTCTTGCTCCTGCGCGGAATCCCGCGGAGAAACAGCGCTCACCCCGACAGGTGCTCCCTGCGCCTCGGGGGAGTCACGCGCTTCTATTTGGACCTCCACCGCTGAAGACAGAGCAGCACAGCCCCTGCACACCCCGGTGTCAGCGACTTTGCCCCTCCTGGTCCCACACACGAGGCACTGGGGCCGGGCAGCCATGTATAAAGAACCAACTTCCCCAAAACGTTTGGGCACAATCAGAGTAGTACTATCCTGTCTGTTATTCTTGTGAGGCTGCTCTGCTTGTTTTTTTTTGTTTGTTTTTTTTGTAGGAGCTATACACCAGAAAAAGAAAAAGCCCCCCTCCCAGAAGATGAAGGGCTGACTGAACAGATGGAAGCCGCAGCAGAACGGAAATGAAATCCCAAAGAAAATAACCAAAGCAAACAAAAGAAAGCAAAGAAAAAGCAAGAAAAAACAAGAAAGAACTTACAGCAGTGCCCCGACCCGAATAAGCTCTTTCGGGAGCCGATCAGCTGTCACGCGGTTGCATCGCGGCTCACAAAATGGCCGCCGGGATGCAAACCACGTCGGGAAGAAAAGGGCGCCAAAACTCCGCGGCGGTCCCTTGCACTGAATTAATGCGGCCTGGAGAAAGGGAAACAGCCGAACACCAGGAACACTTACCGGTGCGGTCTGTCACTCCCCAAAGCGACGCAGCCACCGTCGGGAACCCCGGGCCTTTAAAAACACCGTGACTCGTGAGCAACAGCTACCGGAGCATCTACAGAAGGTAAAAACTGCAGCGCCGGTGTGCACAGCGTAACAGAATGGCTCACCCCCGTAGAGTCAGGGAGGTGAGACTTCTGGGCCACACGGGGGGGGGGGTAGGCCTCGAAGGCTTGAGCCAAACTCCCCTCAGGAAGAAAACCCCCAATACCGACAAGGCAGGTATAAAGAAAGCCTTTCTTCCTGTCACCTCAGCCTGTTCTTTTTTTTTTTCTTTTTTTTTTTTAAAGGGCACCGCTCAGGCTTAAACCCCAACAAGTAAACTATCTTAAAGCCACCTGCTCCTTATCCATTCCTCCAAGAGAGCCTCTCCTAAGGCTTGTCAAAACCTCCTGCTGCAAGGAGACTGGTTACACTGGGATGCAAGTGGGAGTGAAGCAGGCTACATCCAGTGATGTCATCATTCTGACATACCAGTCTCCTAGCTGCAGGAGGAGATTGACAACCCAGAGGTAGAGGACTGAACTGGAGGAACGATAAGGAACTATAAGTATGCTTTCTGAATTTTAAATTTGGAAAATTCATTTATTTTCTTTGGTTTAATTTGTCTGATGTCTTAAATACTCTTAATGAAAGTATTTGACAGGATGGGCCGCAGGGGTGGCCCAAGCAGGGTGCGGGGCCATGTGCGGAGACTCGGTGCGGGGCCTCATTTGCATAAATATTTGAATAATGTTAACATGCACTAACTTTTAGTAAACATGCCTCTTAATGAGTGTATGGATAAAGAAAGACTAAAAGATTTCTACATTACTATACTCCAGTGCCAACCACCAGGCACATTAGGAAGTACTACAAACACTGCCCATTTAGAACCCATAGCAAACACACCATATCATAACAGTACTACCAGGACTCATAAAGCACCATATCCTACCTATCAAAATTCAGCATTGTAAATATTAAACCAATACATCTCAGAAAATACCAATACATCTCCTACTGGGAAAGAGAACAAGTTACACTATCAAATATAAACTACATAAACAGCATACCTCAGTTTGGTTGCACATGCAGAACACAGGCCATCACCAAACAAAGAACAAGGGATCACAATTTAGAAATAGGAAAATGATAACACAGGTACACTAAAAAAAATTTTTTTTAAACTGCCTCTAATGTTTCGATTGATTTTTACGTTTTTTGGTGCCCTGAATCCAAATCTGGTAACCAATTTGCTCCATCACGTACAGATTTTTTGCTACATTGGGTTAGCAGTTTGAGGTGAACGTTTCAGATTGAGTGCGATCGAGATAAAAGTTTCTTGGATGAATTCTTAATACTAATTGTTTAGTAGTTATTCAAATAAGAATAAAGAAAATTGTAACAAGGCAGCACATAAGAATAGAGTAATGTCAACAAAACACACTGTGATGGTAGCAAAATTGTCTGCACTTAAAACAGCCACATACATGTGCACAAACATTGAGCATATAAGAGCGAGGTTAGACACAAAGCAAAGCAAAGAAATGTGCAAAAAATGTTGTACAGGTATGTATGTAAGAATAGAAAACGCAAACCGCACCATTGCAATACATGAAGACAAACACCCGATGGTGTGAAAATAAAATTCTAATAAATGAGATCCGACACTGTGGTAATAACTAGCAAATTTTTATTTCAAAGTTTAGTAAAAACACGATATTTGTCAACACAGTTTAGATTTTAAAGTCATTCTTGGGTCAATCAATCTCCTGGTGGGCCCGTTTCTTCTTCCCCCGAATGCTTCTCTTGGTGCGCTGCTTGGCGTATTTTTCATCTGGGGTTTCCCGCAGCAGCAACCAGCAGAAATCAGCCATCATAGTGGTGTTCCATCTTCCTTGGTACCTTCTCTCTGCGTCCTTGATGTCCTGGTGAAACCTTTCACCTTGTTCTTCACTGTACGCCCCCAAGTTTTCGGGAAAGTAGTTCACATGGGAGTGCAAGAAATGGACTTTCAGGCTCATGTTACAGCCTTGTTCTTTGAAGGCATTGAGCATCCTGGCAACAATATCCTTATAGTTCTTATCCCGCCTGTTCCCCAAGAATTTGAGAACAACATCCTTGAAGGAATCCCAGGCTTCTTTTTCCTTCTCAGACATCGTTTCAGCGAATGCTCCATCTGAAATGAGTTTCCTTATATCAGGGCCAACAAACACTCCTTCCTTTAGCTTTGCTTCAGAAAGTCGGGGGAACTTTGAGCAAAGGTACCGAAAGCACTCACCATCTTTTGGAAGGGACTTGATGAATTGCTTAATGAGACCCAACTTAATGTGGAGAGGTGGTAATAGAATTTTATCACGAGGTACCAAGCTCTCATGAAGAACATTTTTCTCACCGGGTCTCAAATACTCCCGAATTGGCCAGTCTTTTTTTCCCCAGTGTAGGTCGCGGGCCCGGCTATCCCACAAGCAAAGGAAGCAGGGATATTTGGTGAAACCGGATTGCTGCCCTAATAGCATGGATAGAATTTTAAAGTCTCCACAAATCATCCACTTATGCTCATCATAACGAATCTTCTGAAGAATCAGGGCCAAATTCTCGTATTTTTCTTGGAGAATAACAGAGTGAGCAATAGGAACTGAAGCGAATGTGTTGTCATTATGAAGAAGAACACCTTTTATGCTGTCTTTTGACGAATCAATGAACAGCCGCCATTCAGCAGGATCATACTTGAGTTTAAACTTTTCCATCACTCCGTATATATCGTTGCAAAATACCAAATCTTCCTCTTTGCTGAAATACTTCAAAAATTGTGTCTCGCGGTTGCGGTACCAATAAAAAGTTGTTCCTGGTGACAATAGATTTTTCTGTTTAAGCCGAGAACCTAGCAGTTGGGCAGCATCTTTTGGGAGTCCTAAATCCTGGACTAAATCATTCAATTCAGCTTGAGAGAAAAGTTCAGGTTTCGGATCTGGTTCAGTTTCAAACTCGGAAGTACTGGACTCATCGGGAAAAGCCATCTGACGAGTCTCATCATGATCAGAACCGTCCACACAAATATGATCCAAAGATTTTGGTGGTTCAGGCACAGGTACTTCGTTGCTATGAGGCATAGGCCTAATTGCTGAGGGAAGGTTGGGGTAACTTATTACGTTCTTATTTTTTAAGTTGTATCCCTTCACAATGCAAGAGCAAAAATAGCAGTCACTGCTGTGGTCTCTTTGTTCACGCCACATCATAGGTATTCCGAAACGAAATGCTTGTTTTTTACCTTTCATCCATAAGCGTAGATCTTCCTCACATGTCTTGCACACTTTGTGAGGAGCCCACGGTTTGTCTTGATCGCCTAACTTCAAACCGAAATAGGCGGAATATACTTGTTTAATAAATGCAGAAATGTTCCTCTGCCGCTTTTTCACGGTATATTCCCCACAAATAAAACAAAAACTGTCCGGAGAGTTGACGCAACCTCTGGTTCTGTGAGCCATCACAAATACACAGCACTGCAAACTACAACTGTAGTGAACCATTTCGGAATAAAGCTGGATTACGACTGAGCAAACAAAAGGTAATAATGAACTTGCAAGAAACTGAAATTTGACAGGAACGTTCATGTCGCAACCACCGTGTTTGAGCGAGCAAACGTGGCGAGGCGAACAGGAAAGAACATGCGCCAGCGCGAGTACTGGATTTAGCGCCCCGCCTCCCAATTGTCCTGTTAATGTATAAAATGAATACAAAACACTCTAAAATATCATGAGGGAGTGTTTCTAGTTAGTTATCCATTACAACCTCTATTTTGGGCCAAGAAAATAAACTGCAGTCGGCTAAAAAGAAATTATGTGAACATTCCTTATATGGGTAAGAAATCTAATTTTGCAAGAAAACGTGACGTGATGGAACATTTTGGCTATTTTTCCTGGATTCAGCACCCCAAAATCTATAGGAATCAGTTGCAAAACTGGAGGCAGTTTTTTGGTAGTGTACCTGTGTAATTAAACTGGGAACCCCAAAAGCCAAACTTGGAATGTACAACAACAGTGCAGAAATAAAACTATAAATTAATTTCCACTTGTGCTAAACAAAATGCAGGCATTAAAAGACGCACATTTCCCAGAGCTGACATAGTCCAGTTAATAAATTCAAAATAAAAAAGTATTTTTCTACCTTTTGTTGTTTGTGCATTTTATTTTTCAGTTACAATTGCTCCAGTCACTTTCTTCTGGTTTCTTTTTGTCTTCTGCTATCTCTCAATTGTCTGCTGTCCATTTGTCCTTTCTTCTAGTTTTTTTCCATTCTCTCTCTACATCTGCTTTAACATACTGATCTTTCTCCTTTTGCTCTTTCCTCCATCTCTTTATTTCTTTTTCATCCAGTCAAATTTTACCCCTCCATCCTCAATCCCCACTTACTCTCCCAATACCCGGCTAATCATAGATTTTTCTTCCCTCCTACACAAAATATTTTTCCCCTCTCCATTTCACTCTCCCAGCCCCATCCCATTCTAGTCCTCCCCCAACATCAGCTCCCTTCTAGTTCCAGCCTCACCCAGCATCCGATCCCTTCTAGTCCCCGCATCAGCCCATTTCCAGTCCTATTTTATTTATTTTTTTTATTTATTTGCAAATCTTTTATATACCGCCACTTCCTGAGATCAGTGGCGATTTACATCAAACAACATGAAATACATAAAACATTGCTGTGATAAACAGGTACATTGAACAGTATTCAAAAACTATATACAGGTAGTTAAAATCACTTACGATGAACAGTAAACAGAACTATATATAGGTTGTATTGACGATATTTGGAACTATTTACATATATACATATATACATTAAAGTTTTATCATGAGTTCTCTATTGGCAGTAGCATTGTCAGTATTAGGGCGAGGATATCATGGAGATCTATGGAGGGTGGGAAGTCTTATCCAGGTCTTTATCTATGTTTGAATAGTATTGTGTGAACAAGTAAGTTTTTAGATCTTTTCGGAAATGTTTTATGTCTTTTATTTCCCTTAGTTGATCAGGGAGATTATTCCATAGAGAAGGTGCTACAAATGAGAAGGCACTGCTACTTGTTATTTGTTTAGTTTTTCTTATTGAGTCGGGAACTGAAATAGTATGGAGGTTCCTTTTACGTCTTATTCTGTTTTCTATAGGTCTATGAATTAGTGTAGACAGGTATGATGGGGCAATCTGGTTTATCAGTTTGAAAGTGGTCAATATTATTTTATATTGAATTCTACTTTGTATAGGTAGCCAATGCAGAGAGTAGAATATCGGGGTGATGTGATCGCTCAGTTTGGCTTTGAAGATTATTCTTGCTGTAACATTTTGAGCCATCTGTAGTGTTTTTAGGCTCTTTTTAGATACACCTGTTAATATTCCATTGCAGAAATCAAAATGGGGAGTTATCAGTGCCTGTGTGATGGTTCTAAAGTCATTGATTTCTAGTAGTGGTCTCAGTTGTTGAATTGAGCGTAGCTTGTAGTATATTGTTTTAGTTATTTTCTTAATATGATTAGTAAAATTGAGAGCCTTGTCTAGAGTGACTCCTAAGTATTTAATATTTTCCTTTATAGGTATGGTAAAGTTAAGAATTTTGAAGTCAGTTGGTGGTGTGTAATTTGTGTTTCTTGATGTGATTAGTATCTCTGTTTTCTTGAAGTTGATTTTCAGATTATTTTTACTTAGCCATTTTTCAGTTTCCATAAGGCAGCTTGCTATTTTGTCATAGTTTGGATCATGTATATCAAATGCTGAGTACAGCATAATGTCGTCCGCATATATATGGTATTTCATTTTGTATTTTTGAAAAATGGTACAAATTGGTTGGAGATAAAGGTTGAATAGAAGGGCAGATAGAGCAGAGCCCTGAGGTATTCCTTGTTCTTGGGGAAAGGTAGGTGAGGAGTTCTGGTTAACTTTTACAAATTGTGTACGGTCAGATATGTATGATTTAAACCATTCTAGTGTAATTTTCCTTAATCCAATTTGTCTGAGTCTTGATATAAGTATGTTGTGATTTACATTGTCAAAGGCAGCAGATATATCTAGAAATACCAGTATAAATGCTTGTTTTGTGTTGTCCAGTCCTTTGTTTAGTGTATCAAGGAGAGCAAGCAGAAGGGTCTCTACGCCATGGAATGGTCGAAATCCGTATTGGTGATCATCAAGAAGGGCAGATGTATCTATATAGTCCTGTAGTTGTAATTGTACAACTTTTTCTATAATTGTTGTTATAAATGGGATACTGGCAATTGGGCGATATGAGGTTGGGTCATTCTCATTTAGAGTTTTATTCTTCAAAATTGGGCAGATTGCAGAGTTCTTTAGTTCTTTTGGTAATACCCCTTGCTGGAGGGAGCTATTTACTATTTTGAGAATAAAGGGTGCAAGTTCTTGTTTTGTTGACTTGATCCAAGTGACAGGGCATGGATCAAGGATAGATGTGGTAGTGTTAATATTTGATATTATGTTTAGTAGTTGTTTTTTATCTATGAGTTGAAAGGATTTCCATCTATTGTTGTTGTTTAATGATATTATAGGATCTGGTATTGGTATTGAGGATAGCTTTAGTTTACTAGCAAAATAGTTTGCTAAATCAGGCATGTTAATAGGGATGAGCTGGGAGTTATTGGTGGGGGCTTTAGATAGAGATTATACAATTTCAAAGAGTTCCCTCGGACGATTAATAGCCTTAGTTAATATTGAGGTATGATGTAGTTTCTTTGCGTTATTAGTTGCTGATCTGTATGTGTTAAGTGTTGTAAAGTAGAGAACCCTGAGCTCTGGTGTTTTCTTCACACGCCATTTTCTTTCTATTTTTCTTAGGTTTTTTTTGATAGAAGCCAGTTCATGTGTATACCATTTTTCTGAAGTTCTTTTATACGGCTTGTTAGGTTTGAGAGGTAATGGTCCTAGCTCTCCATCAGCCCATTTCCAGTCCTATCCTAGCTCCACCATCAGCCCATTTCCAGTCCTAGCTCCCCCATCCATTTCCAGTCCTATTCTAGCCCCTCCATAAGCTCATTTCCAGTCCTTTTCTAGCCCCACCTTCAGCCCATTTCCAGTCCTAGCTCCCCTCCACTCAGCCAATTTCCAGTCCAAGCCCCCTACTCAGCCCATTTCCATTCCAAGCCCCCCTGTGAACCTATTTCCAGTCCTAGCCCCTCCATGAGTCCATTTCAATCCAAGCCCCCCCCCACGGCCCATTTCCAATCCTAGCCCCCCCCCAACAGCCCATATCCAGTCCTATCCTAGCCCCTCCATCAGCCTATTTCCAGTCCTAGCCCCCCCAGTAGGGTTGCCAACTTTTTCACCGAGAAAAACCCGACACCTGTGGCTTGCCATGCTCCACCCATTCTCCGCCCCTAGTCCCACCCCTGCCCTGCCCCCAGCCCCACCCACAAAACTTACCGAGGATACGTGTAGGCTAACTTCCTTGGTCAGATAATAATTAAACTGGGAACCCCAAAATCCAAACATGAAATGTACAACACTGGAGAAATAAAACTATAAAGTAATTTCCTCTTGCACTAAACAAAAACGCAAAGATGTTAGCAATACACACTTCCCAGACCAGACATATTCCAGTTAATAAATTCAAAATAAAAAGTATTTTTTTTCCTTCTGTTTGGGCGTTTTATTTTTCAGTTGCAATTGCTCCAGTCACTTTCTTCTGGTTTCTTCGTGTCTTCTGCGAGCTATCCATTTGTCCTTTCTTCTCTTTTAGATGTTTTCCATTCTCTCTCTATTTCTGCTTTAACATACTGATTGTTTCCCTTTTGCTCTTTCCCCCAATTCTTTCCTTATTCCTTTATCATCCGTTTAAATTTCACCCTTCCATTCTCAAGCCCCTCTTACTCTCCCAATACCGGCCCATCATAGACTTTTCTTCCACACAAAATATTTTTTCCCCTCTCCATTCTCATTCCCCATCCATTCTAGTCCTCCCCCCAAATCAATTCCCTTATAGTTCTAGGCCCACCCAGCATCCACTCCCTTCTAGTCCCATTCTCCCATGCCCCACATCAGCCCATTTCCAGTCCTATTCCAGCTCTTCATCAGCCCATTTCCAGTGCTAGCCCTCACATCACAGGCCATTTCCAGTCCTAGCTCCCCCCCCCCCCCAATCACAGCCCATTTCCAGTCCAAGTCCCCCATCACAGCCTATTTCCAGTCCTAGGCCCCCCCCACCATCACAGCCCATTTGCAGTCCGAGTCCCCCCGCACCATCACAGCCCATTTGCAGTCCTAGCCCCCCTAATCACAGCCTATTTCCAGTCCAAGATCCCCCTTCCTCCACCATAGCCCATTTCCAGTCCAGGTCCCCTCCACCCCCATCACAACCCATTTCCAGTCCATGTCCCCCCCCATAACCCTTTTACAGTCCAGGTCCCCCCCCCCATCACAGCCTATTTCCAGTCCAAGTTTCCCCCCCCCCCATAGCCCTTTTCTGGCCTAGGTCCCCTCCACCCCCATCACAACCCATTTCCTGTCCATGTCCCCCCCCCATAACCCTTTTACAGTCCAGGTCCCCCCCCCCCATCACAGCCTATTTCCAGTCCAAGTTTCCCCCCCCCCATAGCCCTTTTCTGGTCCAGGTCCCCTCCACCCCCCATCACAACCCATTTCCAGTCCATGTCCCCCCCCCATAACCCTTTTACAGTCCAGGTCCCCCCCCCCATCACTGTCTATTTCCAGTACAAGTCCCCCACTTAGCCCTTTTCCAGTCCAAGTCCCCCCCTTAGCCCTTTTCCAGTCCAAGTCCCCCCCCCTTTAGCCCTTTTCCAGTCCAAGTCCCACCCCCTTAGCCCTTTTCCAGTCCGTCCGTCCCCCTTAGCCCTTTTCCAGTCCAAGTACCCCCCCTTAGCCCTTTTCCAGTCCAAGTCCCCCCCCCTTAGCCCTTTTCCACTCCACGTCCCCCCACCCCCTTAGCCCTTTTCCAGTCCAAGTCCCCCCCCCTTTTCCTGTCCCGGTCCCCCCCCCCTTAGCCCTTTTCCAGTCCAAGTCCCCCCCCCCTTAGCCCTTTTCCAGTCCAGGTCCCCCCCATCACAGCCAATGCAGTCCTTGCCCCCCCCCCCGACCAGCATCGCGGCTGTCTGAGGCTTCAGAGGGAGCCGGGAAGCCCGCGCGAGGCCCCGGCTCCCTCTGTACAGCCACCAGCGTGAAGAGCCTTTTCCTTCACGCTGGCGGCTGTTCCTGTGAAGCCGCGAATGCTGGGAAAGGTTAAAAGGCAACCTTTAACCTTTCCCAGCATTCGCGGCTTCACAGGAACAGCCGCCAGCGTGAAGGTAAAGGCTCTTCACGCTGGTGGCTGTTCAGAGGGAGCCGGGGCCTCGCGCGGGCTTCCCCGGCTCCCTCTGAAGCGGAGAGAAAAGCCGTTTTTTGTGCTCTGGCCGCTCCCGATCTTGCGGCCAGAGCAAAAAAACCGGCTTTTAAAGGGCCGGTTTTGCCTCTGCGCCGGCAGCCGGCCTGGCCGTGGAAAAACCGGCCAGTTGGCAACCCTACCCCCCAGTCATCCCATTTCCAGTACAAGCCCCCTCCCCATCAGCTATTTCCAGTTCAAGCCCCCCTCCACAGCCCATTTCCAGTCCTAGCTCCCCCCCACAGCCCATTTCCATTGCAAGCACCCCTCCCCATCAGCTATTTCCAGTTCAAGCCCCCCTCCACAGCCCATTTCCAGTCTTAGGTCCCCCCCCCAGTCATCCCATTTCCAGTCCTACCCCCCCACAGCCCATTTCCATTCCAGGTCCCCCTCGCCATCAGCTATTTCCAGTTCAAGCCCACTCAGCCCATTTCCAGTCCTAGCTCACCCCTCCCCACCCGAAGAGCTCCGCGGCTATCTAAAATATTTTAGAGGGAGCCAGAGAGGCCCCGGCTTACCTCTAACCACTGCCAAAGTGAAGCGCGTCTTTTTCCTTCACTTCAGCAGCTGTACTGAAGTTTAAAACGCTGTCACACTGAGTGCCGGAAAACAGGAAGTCCTCTTTGACCTCAGCGTGGCAGCGTTCTGAACTTCAATACAGCTGCCAAAGTGAAGGAAAAAGACGTGCTTCACTTCGGCAGCTGTTAGAGGTGAGCCGGGGCCTCTCTGGCTCCTCTAAAGCCACCCTGCCTGCCATTCAATGTGGGATGTTGTTGGCGCAGGGCCCCCTGAAGCGCGGGGCCCTGTGCCAACAACATTCTCGCACAATGGACGGGCTGGCCCTTATGGGCAGTGCATAACTTTAAGGGGGCAATTTTATAAGGAATTTTGTAAAGATACGCATGATTTTCACTTTTGTGCATGAATGGGCACTTACACGTCTACTTTAGCCAGTCACTATTCCGTAGTATGTGCATAAGACTGATTGCGTGTACTTTCACCATGGATGTGCACATGGGTGGAGCACAAATTTATGTGCATAAGTTATAAAATAATATAACCTATGTGCATTCTTTAGACATTTAAGCACAGGCATTTACCTAGGCGCAGCCCTAGGCCCTAAATTTAACACGCATTTTCAGACATTCTCCTATTTTATAAAAAAAATAGGTACCTGCTATTATTTATAAAATAGGCTCAAGGTAGATGTATTCTGGTTGTCTAAATCAAGGCGCTTGGTTATAAAATTACCCTCTACATGGATAATTTATCCATTTAAAGTTATGCAGATTTTCACAACTCCTCATGGCCTGATATTTATATCTAAATTAGTTTATTAAACCTAGAATTAGCATGTAACATCTTATTTGCAACATATACGAGGGTTATTTTTAAAGTAAGTTCCGATTGGCTGTAGCTTTGTAAATTTTTTCCCCCTATAGAAATAAAGCATGCGTGCCGGCTCCCGGCATGCCTTGTGCAAAAGCAGATGCCATTTGCAGTCATAGCGTCACTTTGTACAGTTTATACTGAGACGTTAAAATGTTTAAGACAATTGAGCGGCCCTCCGACTGTGAAATTCGGTCTGTGATTCAGTTTTTGAAAGCAAGGACTGTGTCATCAGCGGACATTCATTGCCAGATATGTGAGGTGTATGGCCCCAATGCGATGAGTGACAGAAAAGTGTGTAAATGGGGGAGATTGTTCAAGGACGGGCGGGGCAATGTCCATGATGAACCGCGATAGGATCGATCTTCAGTAATCACAGAAGATTTGGTGCACACAGTTGACGCAAAAATTCATGAAGAACGGCGATTCACGATTTCCACTTTGTCACTGAAATTTCCACAAGTTTAAAGGTCAGTGTTATACAAAATCGTTTCTGAAAAATTGCAGTTCAGAAAACTATGCTCGCAATGGGTTCCCAGGCTGCTTTCCGAGGAACACAGTTGCCATAATCTTGCATGTTGAGATTGTCTGTTTGGCTTTCACTTTGACTGGAGATGACTTGTGTCTCCATTCCATCGACTGCTGCTTTGATTCTGGAGTCATGTGAGAAACCCATGTCTCGTCCCCTGTGACAATGTGGTCTAAATGTTCATCTCCTTCCTCATTGTATCGCATCAAAAATGTCAAAGCACTAGCCATTCTCCTTTTTTGGTGTTCCTCGGAAAGCAGCCTGGGAACCCATCGTGAGCACAGTTTGTCCCGCCCATCCTTGAACAATCTCACCCATTTCTGCACTTTGCTGTCACTCATCGCATTGGGGCCATACACCTCACATATCTGGTGATGAATGTCCGCTGATGACACAGTCCTTGCTGTCAAAAACCGAATCACAGACCGTATTTCACAGTCAGAGGGCCGCTCAATTGTCTTAAACATTTTAACGTCTCAGTATAAACTGTACAAAGTGACACTATCACTGCAAATGGCATCTGCTTTTGCACAAGGCATGCCAGGAGCCGGCACGCATGCTTGTTTCTACAGGGGGAAAAAATTTACAAAGCTACAGCCAGTCGGACTTTACTTTTACAATAACCCTCATACATTTACATAATTACACAAAATCCACATCTACAGTTTAACTGAACTATTTCCATGGTTACACACAAATCATGCTCATGTATTAGTCCACCCACTCTTTGCTTGATTTTAACTCCATCAGCCTCTCGGTTTGTACGTATAAATCCTTAGAGTTATCGATGTTCTCTTCGCTGATTTCCATAATCAGCTCTCCTCAAGTAAGTGGATACTTGTCTATGTCCATTTTTCCTTATTATTATTATTTATTATTATCATTCTTCCCCTCCCCTCCCCCCCCCCCATTCCCATCTTTCCTTTGTTATACCTCCCTGGGATATAATGACAACACCGATCTCTCTACTATAATGGTTTTATTTTACTCTGAGACCCAAGAAGAGAGAGGAAGCTCTACAGAACAGGTACCCCAAAACCCCTCATCATTTCATCACTTTGCCTTCCCAAATGTCCAGTGGGCATTGATTCAGTATTCGGCTTCTTAATCTAGTTGTCAGTGTTTGGATGTAAGGTTCCCATACGCCCAAAATGCACATCCATGATTGATTCAAGCTTTTTGACTGTTCTCGCTCAAATATCATGTATTGATGTAAAGATTGTTTCCATGGTCCCACTGCTTGTCCCTCCGAGTACAGCCAAGCACCCAATATACATTTACGCGCCAGCATCACAGCCACACGTATCCATTTTATCCTCTCCTTTCCCCATACCAATCGATCTCTTTGTGTCCATTCCAAATCTAGAATCACTGTTCGAGGATTCACTGCCACTTCAGACCTCAGCATCCCATTTATTTGGCTGTTTACTTGTGTCCAAAACTTCCCAATCACTGGACACGTCCAAAACATATGGCCCAGGGTTGTCTTAGTCTCAGCACACTGTGGACAATTCGAGGTGCTCACTATTCCAGCTCTATACGCTCTATTGGGAGCATAGTGCAGTCTTTGTATTATTAACGTTTGTGATCAATCCAGGGATCCCACCCAGCGCCGCCAGCAGCTCTTCCCCTTTCAACAGTATCTTCAGATCTATTTCCCATTGTTCTGCCAGCCTGGACAGGTTTTGTAATGAATCCAAGGCCCGCAGACCTTTCCGTATTTGTGCCACTCTGACTCTCCCCTCCCCTCCAGCCATCAACAGCTCTTCCATATGTGTCAGTATATGGTGCTTTATATACTGCTGTGGTAGCGTATGAACATAACTGCTCACTTGTAAATATGGAAAATAGTCATTTCTGGAGAGATCAAATCATTCTTGTAATACCCTGAAAGGTTGCATCACTCCCTCTTCTGTCACCACCTGTTCTATTCCTTCCAATCCTTTCTCCTGCCACCTTCTAAATGTTGGTCCTCTTATTCCTGGCTGAAAATTTGGGTTTCCCCTCAATGGTAGGAATGGTGTAGTCTCGGGTGACCATCTCAATTTGGTGCACAAGGCCCGCCATCCTCTATACATTGACACCATTAGTATGTCCTTTGGCAATTGAGGTGATGCTGGATGAGCATGTAGTGTATATTTAAGAGAAAGTGGAGCCACCAGTGCCTTCTCACCTTCTATAGAAGAGTAATCCTCCATCTCATACAACCAATCCTTTAAGTGTCGACAGACACAGGCTAAGTTATACTCCATTATATCAGGTAGGCCCAATCCTCCATGCTCCCATGGCTTCTTCAAGATACTAATTCTTATTCGAGCCTTCTTCTTTCTCCACAAGAATGAAGTCAATATTTTGTCCAGATGTTTTTGTTCTTGCTGTTTTATCATTATTGGCAAGGTCTGCAGTGCAAATAACCATTTTGGGAAAATCACCATCTTATATAATGCTGTGCGGCCTGCAAGAGACAATGGCAACTCCCTCCATCGTTTTAATCTCGTTTCCATATCCTTAAGGAGTGTCATCATATTGATTCCATATAATAGGTCCACCTGCGCTGTAATCCATACTCCCAAATATTTAATATGGTCTTTTGCCCATCTCAGTGGGAATCATCCTGGCCACTCTTCCTGTATCCCTGGCAGCAATGGAAGCACTTCTGATTTATCCAGATTTAGTCTTAACCCTGCAAAGGTCCCATAAATGCGAAATTCTTCCAATAACACTTCTATCTTGTTCACCGGATCTCTTAGGCAAACCAGCATATCATCTGCAAAGGCTGATAAACGAAATTCTTCCTTACCCAATGAGATACCTTCCAAGTATGGATGTCTGCGAATCTTCTCCAACAGAGGTTCCAACTGTAGCACAAACAAGAGTGGTGACAGGGGATAGCCCTGTCGGGTGCCCCTCTCCAATGGAAAGGGTCTCGTTTTATGTCCATTAACTAGTATCACTCCGCAGGGTTTTGTGTACAAAAGACGAATCATATTGATAAATTCTCCATGTATTCCAAATTTGTCTAGAACCATATGCATATATTCCCATTGGACCCGGTCGAATGCTTTTTCTGCGTCAAAGCTGATGAATAGAGTTGGTTGCTGTCTTTTAACTGCTTCTTGCTGTGCCTCTAACATCTTCCGAATGTTCCATGCTATCACACGACCTTGCACAAATCCCACCTGGGACTCATCTATCAGTTTCGGTAGCAATGGGGCCAAAAGCTCTGCCATTACTTTAGCCATTATCTTTTTTTTTTATATTGTTTATTTTAAATTTTCTCAAATGCAAGGAACATTACAAAAACAAAATACCATACTAAATAATACATTCAAGAGCTAAATATCATACCCACATACAAAAACACATCAAGGGAGAGAGAACTACAATACAATCAATATAATTGAAGAAAAAGGAGTGTAAACTCCAAGCAGGGAGTCAAACATTCAAGCCTTCCCACCTATACACCCTCCTGCCCACCATCACCCTCCTTATCCACAAGAAACTGAGACAATGAAACCACATCAGTATAAACATAATCCTGATTTTTATAGGTGACTAAACAGCGACAAGGGAACTTCAAAAAAAAAAGAAGCTCCCAGCGCAATCACTCTAGGTCTAAGCTCAAGAAACTGCTTCCGACGAGTTTGAGTGACTTTACCCACGTCTGGAAATACCTGCAGTTTATAACCACAAAACAACTGATCTTTACACTTAAAATAAGCACGAATAACCTTCAATTTAAGCAATTCTGACCCAAAAGTCACCACTAAAGTACACCGTTTGGGAATGATATCTAATGAATCTTGTAGAAACTCTGTAAGGTTAGAGCCAACCGAGTCAGCCAGGGGGAAATCACCCTTGGCCTGCCCGGAGGTCCCAACCTTAGGAAAAAAGGAATACATATGCACAATATCTACAGGATCATCCAAGTGCAAAATTTCAGAAAGGTATTTTTTTAACAAAATCTCTGAAGATAATAAATGTGTAGATGGAAAATTTAGAAATCGTAGGTTCCTAACACGCTGGTGATTTTCAAGTAACTCCAATCTATAAGAAACAGAAGAAATATCTTTAAGATAACCAAGATGGGAGTTTTGGTATAATTGAAGTTGAGAATCCACCAGAGTCAAGGAACCAGCAAAATTAGTCATTTGATCATCAATAATTTTAACCCTGTCAACGACATCATGCGAAAAATTACACAGAGAAGTAACAGTAGTAGATAGACGTGTATCAATTTTCTGAAGCATTGACCAAATGTCTGAGAGAGTCACCTCACTTTTAAGTGATGAAGAATCACAATCAGACGCAGGAGGGGCCACAGGCACTAACACCGGTAGTGTAGCTGACGACAGTAACTTAACAGGAGTAGATGACAATGTGGGCTGAGGGAAAGGAGGTGGTGTCCGGATGACTGGGCTAAGAGAAGCCCCATCCAGAGACTGGCTAGCAAGCGGAAGGGCAGTCACATGTTTGTCCATGGGACCAGACACCTTACCTCCCTCTCCTGACGATGCCTTGGCTGCTAGTTTTGCCTTCCGTTTTCCCATTGACGAACCGGACTGCTGGTGCTCCTATATCACCAGAGGAGCACCAAAGGAGCATACAAGGAGCAGAACATGCCCCTTGTAACACGCCCCTTAGAACGCGACCCCACAGGCCGCGAACACGCAGCCGCGTGTATGCCGGCTGTGTTTTGTAGGGCTCGTGGGAGGGTCCTCCGCTCCAGAGGCGGCCTCTCAGTGCCTGCAGCAGGCTCAGCAGGCACCGGGCTCCGACCAGCAGCTCACTCCGCGGCAGAGAAGACCACCGCGGCTACTCCCCCTCCAGGTAGATCTCTCTCCGTTGTAGCAAAACGCCGGCTGGGTTTTGTAGGGCTCGTGGGGGGGTCCTCCGCTCCAGAGGCGGCCTCTCAGTGCCTGCAGCAGGCTCAGCAGGCACCGGGCTCCGACCAGCAGCTCACTCCACGGCAGAGAAGACCACCGCGGCTACTCCCCCTCCAGGTAGATCTCTCTCCGTTGTAGCAAAACGCCGGCTGGGTTTTGTAGGGCTCGTGGGGGGGTCCTCCGCTCCAGAGGCGGCCTCTCAGTGCCTGCAGCAGGCTCAGTAGGCACCGGGCTCCGACCAGCAGCTCACTCCGCGGCAGAGAAGACCACCGCGGCTACTCCCCCTCCAGGTAGATCTCTCTCCCACTTTAGCCATTATCTTAATATATCTACATTGAGAAGTGATATAGGCCTGTATGAGCCTGGGAGCATCCGATCTTTCTCTGACTTTGGAAATACTGTTATAAGAGCTTGATTTGGTTCATAAGGGAAGTCTGCCCTTTGAACCAGATCCGTGAATTAATCCACCAGGGGCACCACCACCTTATCTGTTAATATTTGGAAGAATTCTGCTTGATATCCATCTGGACCCGGAGCCCTTCCCTTTCTCAACTTTTTAATGCATTGTTGGATTTCCATTGCAGTTATCAGTTTGTTTATCTTGTCCCGCTCCACCTCATCCACTACCGGTAGCTTTATGGCTCCCAAAAACGTTTCAGCTGCAGCTTTATCGCAATGCTCAGCCTTGTAGAGCTCCATATAGTAATCTCTCAAAATACTCTCGAGATCTTGCTGCCCTGTTTGGCATTGTCCTGTTTTACTCCTAAGAGCCTTAATCACCCTTGGCCCTCCTTCTGTCTTGACCAGCGAGGCCATCAATTTTCCTGTCTTGTTTCCATATCTATATAGACGATATCAATGATAGAACATTGACTGACATGCTCTCTGGTGGAACACATTATTTAACTCCGCCTGTGTAGCCAGCAAAGATGCCTTATTCTCCTCTGTGGGTCGCAGGCCATAGTTTCTCCGAGCTTTTCTCAAATCTGCAGAAGATGTACCGTCTGTGCCTTCCTTCTAGATTGCGCATAGCACATAATTTGGCCCCTCAGGACTACTTTCGCAGTTTCCCAAAAGAGGATTGGATTTTCTTTATGCCTCCCATTATGCTCTTCAGCGATCACCCATTGTTTCCTTAAGAATTTCTGGAAATCTTTATCCTCTGCAAGTTGAGTAGGAAATCTCCAGTGATGCATTTCCTCAGGCCTTCCCCATTCCAACTCCAAACTGACCCAAGCATGGTCCGATATTACCATCGGGCCAATCTCCACTCGATGTACCTTGCTCACCAATGATGTCGCTACTAGATAGTAATCCAATCGAGACCCTGAGCCGTGTGCTGTAGACATGTGGGTATATGCTCTTTCCATGGGATGTAGAACTCTCCATACGTCTGTAAGATCATATCCTTCACATAATCCTTTTATTCTATTTGTGCTCCTTTGATCCCCCTCTTGATTGATCTATTCATTTTTGCATCCTGTACACAATTGAAATCTCCTTCCACTATTACTCGAGAACAGTCCTCCCCCGCCAGTATCTTTTGCATTTGTTGATAAAATTGAGGTTCATAAGTGTTTGGACTGTAGATACTCCCTAATGTTAATGCTTGACCATTTACTTTCGCTCTGATAATTTATATAATGTCCTGAAGAATCCACCCACATCTCCTGTACTTCTGTATCGATCTTCTTGTGCACCAGGATGGCCACTCCTGCTTTTTTACTGCCTGATGACACGCTGTACACCTGCCCTACCCACCATCTTTTGAGCTTGCCATGCTCTGCTTCTGTTAAATGGATCTCCTGCAGTAAAGCAATATCTGCTCCTTTATCTTTGAGCAATTTCAAAATTTTTTGTCTCTTAATAGGATGTCCCACACCACAAACATTCCAAGTGACAATGCGCAAATTCCTGTTCATCATGTGTGCTCTGATAAGATATTTTTGTTCCATCTTCTTGTATTTTTATCCATAAGTGCAGACCTTCCCAGCCTAAGGCCTGTCCATTCAAACTTTTCTTATTTCCATTTGTGATCATGATGTTACCTTCTTTTTTCCCCACTTGCCATTCACATCTTTTCTCTCCCTCTCCCTCCTCCCCTTGTGTTGTCATTATTCGTGGTTTGCTACTCCCTCCCCTCCTTCTTTCCCCACCCCCCTCCCAACCCTTACTTATTATTCCTCTCCCTCCCTCATTCTTCTCCTTCCTTACTTCCATTAGTATAGCGTAGAACCCCCCTCTTCCCCTTTTGCATTCCCATCTTACCTCTACTTTGTTATATTCCACGTTAAACAATAAACAGGGATGATATTTAAAACAGATATTATTCTGTCTCTCACTTAGGGTACATTTTATTATTCTCTTCGCATTTAGCATGAGTCCCTTCCTTCCGCCCTCCTTCCATTTCCATATTCTTCCCTCGGCACAATGGATCTATTACAGTTTATACATGAGACACTTTTGACACCCCTTCCAAACTCAGCCTAATGGCTAACACACTTTAATACACCCCAACCTTAATACAGAATCTCTTATTTGTCCCTTCCCCTTTCTTATATATACTTTAACTCCTTTTCTAGCCTTAATCTATCTTATACACATTACTCATTTATCCCTTCATTTCTATCTACTTATTTACTTTACACTCTATCAACATTTATGATTTATAGTGGGTGTACTATAGTACACCAACTTCCTCTGTTGTTTTCTGCATGACTTGATTTCTTTATCCGGTTGTCATCAGTTGTGGTGATGAGAGTGATCAGGAAAGAATGGCAGTAGAAGAAAATGGTACTTGTGCCTTTAAAACTACTGACAGCCAAGCTTTGCACAGAGGGAGAAAAACTACTTTGAAAAAAAGTCACGCCAAGCCACGCCCTAGCTTTGACGAGGAGGCAGGCTTGCTTACTGATTATGAGCACACGTGCAAAGAAAAAGGTGTGGCAGGAAAGAAACAGGTTTTTAAACCCGTCTCTAGAGAGAGAGCACACAGAGCCTACAGAGTTCACAGAGGAGTTCTCAGCGTGCACGGAGGAGTTCCCAGGAGGAAGAGAGTTCCCAAGGGGAAGAAAGTTCCCAGGAGGAAGGAGCTCAGAGAGTTAGGAGAGCTGAGAGCCACGAGGAGGCTGACTTCCAGTTGCTGAAGGCTGAAAGCAGAGAAGGAAGCACTCCATATCTGAGAAAAACTCCCAGACCTAAAGCCAGCAGATGGTTAGTTGGAAAGGCTACAAACCAGCTGGAACAGGTACCTCTCTCCAATATTCAAGACCCTATGCTGAAAGGTCCAACTACTAGAAGGTGGGTGGATATGTTCCTGTGGGGAAAGAACCGTAAACCAGCCACAAGCAGGGCAGTAAATGTGGACACAGTAGAGACTTTAAAGCAAGCATTAGAGGGAGGGAAAGCTCACGCCTCGAATGTAAATGTTCATGACCAGAAACAGAAGTTATGGAATGAGTTTTATGAATTCCTACAAGCCAGAAAGTTTGAAGAAGCTGTTGATTCCAGAGATAACCCAGCCGTAGTACCAGAACCCATGCAGATTGATGGCTGTGAGTCACAATCCATTCCAGAGGACTCTCTAATGGATTGCTCTCTTTGCTTTAAAGAAGCTTGAAAAACTTGTAAGCAGGGTTAAAAGAAGGTTTTGAAAAAGAAGAAAATCACCTTTGCTGAAATTGCTTATAAGGCTGTGCTGTGTTTTGCTTTATTGAAGATAACAGTTTTTGTTAAAGAGACTTGTGCTCAGTTTACCTTCAGTTTCAGTTTGCCTTACTTTACTCGTGTGTTATTGGAGAAGTATCCATTGTGTTTGTGTGCCGAGCTTTAATGCGTTTGGAAATCCACAAAATAAATATTCTTGTTTGCCTCAACCAATGGTTGCACAACTCCAGTTTGTCTTTGAATGTGAATTATCAACTACAAGTCCCAAGGTGCATTGCTGGCGACAAAGAATAAGGTTGCATTTAAGGACAGACAAAAGGCAGCCCATAGCTGTAAGCCTTAGGCCCAGGCTAGGGTCCCACAAGTGGCGTAGTAGTTTGGATTTTGTACCACACATGTGAAAAAGAGGATTTACAACTCCAGTTTCACATTGAGAGTCAAGTCACTGCAGAGCCCTGCAAAGGAGTGTGCTGGACGCAGAGCTGACTCGTGGGAAGATTGCTGAGTCTTCACCGATGAAAAAGCTTGAGGCTACACCTGACCCAGGTAACCGGTACCTAACTGGGCTGGTTAGGATACCAGGGCAAGGGTGTAGGGTTTTCGCTTAATAAAAGCAAGAAATACTGTGAAGTAGCTGTGGTATCGCACTTGGGTGTGTTTTTCTTGTCATCTCAGGATGGAGAAAGCCATGGAATACCAGGAAGTCTTCAAATGGATGGCGAGCCAGTTTGCAAGGCAATGACAGATGTCGTTGCAGGCTCAGGCCCAATCCGCAGCACAGATGCAGGCCCAACAAAAGCCATTCCTTGAAATGATGGAGGCCTGGCTGACAAGCCAAAAGGAGCAGGCTGCATCAGCGAGGATTCCACCAGGTTCTACAACACCACACCATGCATGCACACTAGATTTTCATGCTAGTGGGAACTTTAACTTTGGACCCTTGACCGATAAAGATGATATTGATGATATTGAATCTTTTGATCGTGTAGCTCGTATTAGTGGGTGGCCTAAAGAGCAGTGGGCCGCACGCGTAGCCGCATCCCTTACAGGGGAGGCCTTAGCCGCATATCGGGCCATGCCCGCAGAGCATGCTAATAATTATGAAGAGCTGCAAAAAGCCATTCGAGATAGGTTAGAACTGACTCCCTTAGTATACCATAGGCTCTTGAGAAATGTAAGGCTAAAGCCCAGTGAGACGCCTAAAGCCTTATGTCAGCGTGTTAGAAGCCTAGTAACTAAGTGGTTAGCACCCGAAGGGAAGTCTGTGGACTCCATAATTGATTGCATTGTGTTAGAACAATATATGGCAGCTGTACCAAAAGACATCCATACCTTCCTGATACTCCAAAATTGTCAGAACCCACAAGAAGTGATAATGCTTACAGAACGCTTCATGGAGGCAGAGTTGACTGCCCGAGAAAGTGGTAGCGCTTCCAAGCTGACAATATCAGAGGTATCAGAAAGGAGGACAAAACTGAGGGAGGATCCCATGAAAGTTTGTATGCCCATGTTAAAATCTCATGTTGTAACAAAGAAATGCTACCGATATGGTAATCAAGGTCATTTACAAAAAGAGTGTAATTGGAAAATCGCACTGATGACTGCAAACACCCAGAGAGTCAGGGAAGGTTTCATATTATCAGTGGAGGTACAAGGTGTTGTTACTGACGCGCTCTTAGACTCTGGTGCGGATCAGACCATGATGTCTAAGGCGTTTTGGCAGCAAATTGAAACACATAGTGAGGCAGTTCCCAAGCAACCTATTAATGTTGTAAAGATAAGGTGTATTCATGGTTCAGCATCCTCTTACCCAGTTTACCAACTCCTAGTGAAAGGGTTAGGCCTGAAGAGGGAGAAACCAATAGCTGTGGTCCCCAGACTGCCTTATAGTTTAGTGCTGGGGAGAGATTGCCCACAGTTTCACAAAGGCATAGAACAGGGTTTACAACCAAAGAAGGCCATGGTGTCTACGAGGGCCCAGTCAAAACCCGAGGAAGAGGGGGAAGTATCCATAGAGGAAGCAGTAAAAGATCTTCCGTCACATGAAGATCTGGTAACTTCCTCAAGAGATAAAACCCGGAAGGGAAGAGCAGAAAAACGTAAGGAGAAACAGTCAAGGTCCCAAAATAGAGCGGAGGCACAGGCCGGACAAGGGTTACCGTGGGTTCCAGCTGAGCTGGTGGATAAATTCCCGTCCTTCCCCAAGCAATAGCAGGCAGATTCTGCACTGACCCATGCTTTTAAATATGCCCAGGAGGAGAGGGACGCTTTGCCTAGGTTCCTTTTGGAGCAGGGAATATTATATATGGAGAGCCTAGATCCTAGAACAAGAAGTAAACGTAAGCAGCTGGTAGTGCCCACGACGTTCAAAAGCTTAGTTTTAAAACTTGCACATGACCACCCAGTAGGGGGTCATAAAGGGAACCCTGGACCAAATTTTGGCCCGCTTTTATTGGCCAGGTATTTTTAAGGAGACTACAAAATTCTGCGAATCTTGCCCCTCTTGTCAACGTGTCTCCTCAGTGCGTCCAAGGGAAGTACCCCTGATGCCCTTACCGATAATTACAACGCCCATTCACAGGATAGCCATGGACATTGTAGGACCACTAATGCGGACACCCCGTGGGTTCCAGTACCTGTTAGTAGTGGTAGACGAGGCCACGAGGTTTCCTTGGGCTGTTCCACTCCGTAATATATCAGCGAAGGCAGTAGCGGGGGAACTGATAAAACTATTCTGCGAGGTGGGTTTTCCCGGGGAGGTACTTACTGATAGAGGCAGCAATTTTATGGCTAAATACTTAGCCCAAGTGTGGGATGCCTTTGGGATTCAGCATATAAAGACCTCTGCCTATCACCCACAGTCAAACGGATTGGTCGAGAGACAAAATCAGACACTGAAAAAGATGTTAAGGAGAAGTTTAGAGGGCAATATGGCTGACTGGGACACCATGCTCCCTTTCGTCCTATATGCCTGCAGGGAGCGGAAGCAAGCCTTTTTAGGGACCTCACCATATGAATTGATGTATGGCCGTCCTCCCCAAGGTATCCTAGATATACGGGGAGAACAGTGGATAGAACCTGGAGCGGAGGAAGTGGGGGTGCCTCAATTCTGAAGAGACCTGAAGGGTAGGTTACAGCAAACAACCCAAATTGCGGAGCACAATTTAAAAATGAGCCAGTTAAAACAGAAAAAGTATTATGATCAGGGAACAAAACCTCGCCAACTGGCAGTAAGTGAAAAGGTTATTGTAATGGTGGCAGGGGCCACTCCAAAATTCGAGAACCAGTGGAAGGGGCCTTATAGGGTGGTGAAAGCCGTAGGGCCACTCTCATACTTAATCGAAAACAGGAGAGGCCGCCAACAGGTCTTCCATGTCAATGTGTTAAAACCCTGGCATGAGAGAATAGCCTTAGCTCATCTAGCCAAAGTAGACCCGAGAACAGAAAGGTGGCGGAGCAACACATACGGCCCGGCTAGAATCACGAGCTGTGCAAGAAAACTTTTGCCAGCCCGTGATGTCTTAAGGGGGGAATCTGTGATGATGAGAGTGATCAGGAAAGAATGGAAGTAGAAGAAAATGGTACTTGTGCCTTTAAAACTACTGACAGCCAAGCTTTGCACAGAGGGAGAAAAACTACTTTGAAAAAAGTCAAGCCAAGCCACGCCCTAGCTTTGACGAGGAGGCAGGCTTGCTTACTGATTATGAGCACACGTGCAAAGAAAAAGGTGTGGCAGGAAAGAAACAGGTTTTTAAACCCGTCTCTAAACAGAGCACAAGGGAGAAGACGAGAGAGAGCACACAGAGCCTACAGAGTTCACAGAGGAGTTCTCAGCGTGCACGGAGGAGTTCCCAGGAGGAAGAGAGTTCCCAAGGGGAAGAAAGTTCCCAGGAGGAAGGAGCTCAGAGAGTTAGGAGAGCTGAGAGCCACGAGGAGGCTGACTTCCAGTTGCTGAAGGCTGAAAGCAGAGAAGGAAGAACTCCATATCTGAGAAAAACTCCCAGACCTAAAGCCAGCAGACGGTTAGTTGGAAAGGCTACAAACCAGCTGGAACAGGTACCTCTCTCCAATATTCAAGACCCTATGCTGAAAGGTCCAACTGCTAGAAGGTGGGTGGATACGTTCCTGTGGGGAAAGAACCGTAACCCAGCCACAAGCAGGGCAGTAAATGTGGACACAGTAGAGACTTTAAAGCAAGCATTAGAGGGAGGGAAAGCTCACGCCTCGAATGTAAATGTTCATGACCAGAAACAGAAGTTATGGAATGAGTTTTATGAATTCCTACAAGCCAGAAAGTTTGAAGAAGCTGTTGATTCCAGAGATAACCCAGCCGTAGTACCAGAACCCATGCAGATTGATGGCTGTGAGTCACAATCCATTCCAGAGGACTCTCTAATGGATTGCTCTCTTTGCTTTAAAGAAGCTTGAAAAACTTGTAAGCAGGTTAAAAGAAGGTTTTGAAAAAGAAGAAAATCACCTTTGCTGAAATTGCTTATAAGGCTGTGCTGTGTTTTGCTTTATTGAAGATAACAGTTTTTGTTAAAGAGACTTGTGCTCAGTTTACCTTCAGTTCCAGTTTGCCTTACGTTACTCGTGTGTTATTGGAGAAGTATCCATTGTGTTTGTGTGCCGAGCTTTAATGCGTTTGGAAATCCACAAAATAAATATTCTTGTTTGCCTCAACCAACTGTTGCACAACTCCAGTTTGTCTTTGAATGTGAATTATCAACTACAAGTCCCAGGGTGCATTGCTGGCGACAAAGAATAAGGTTGCATTTAAGGACAGACAAAAGGCAGCCCATAGCTGTAAGCCTTAGGCCCAGGCTAGGGTCCCACACAGTCCAACAGTTGGCTCTTTCTATGTACTTTTTACTCATATATATCAGTACTTTGCTTACTAGTCTCTTACTTGTAATCTCCATTTATTCAGAAGGTTTATGCACCTTGTGATAAGGAAGCTTATCATAGCTCAGGAAGGAGCTATAGAAAAGGTGAAGTGACTCTGAACAAGCAACCTGTCAGTTCTGGTAGAAATAAGAAAACAGAATTTTCCCATAAAAGACTACCAGTCCCAGAATGCACCAGGTTTCCAACAGCCATTAGAGGAGCTGAAGTGGGGAAACGTGTGTTTAATCAGGAGGGCTATGAGGTAATCCCTAAGCACTCATCTCAAAGGGCAGGGCCTGATTCAGCACAGCTGCGCTGTGTTAGGGAGGAGCACTCATCTAAGCAGAATAAAGGTAGAGTTTATTCTACAGAGAATCAGCTTGAGCTTGATCATCTTCATCATCAGGAGGATCATCAGAAGCAGAAGCCAAACCGGACGGACAGAGAGGGAAAGAATCCCTTTGGAAGAAAGAGGAGAAAAGCCTTTGAGAGGTCTAGAAGAGTCCAGAGCAGTACTTATACTGGGAGGCATTCCAAGGGCCAGCATACACCATTGGACTGGGGAAAGCCAGAGGAATGGTGCTGCAGAGCTAGGAATCTCCAGACGGTACCTGTGAGGGAGACGGCTGCACGTGGAAGGGACCCTAAGACCCGTGCCAGAAGGTATGTGAAGAGAGATCCAGTGTCCAGGGATCTGGATTGGAAGGCTGGACATAAGAACTGGACTACATACTGGCCAGGCTATATAGAGAGGAACTCTAACAGCAATGAAAGCTCAGGTATGAACACTGATCTATGCCCTAGCTATAACCTTGAAAGACAGCAGGGAAACAAGTATTCTCCTGAAAGTGCTCCATTGGGAGATTCATCTGTGCCAATCCATGATATTGAACCCATGCTTGTTGAAGAAGAGGGGGTGATAGCAAATGAAGAATCTGTTTACATGGACTGCTCTCTGTCTAAACTCCTTTGGTGATTTTCTGTTACAAAGTACAGCAACCATCACAAAGAAATACAAACTTGTTCTTTAATCTATTCAGAAAAGCTCCTGAGTAGGATTTTTAGCCACGCAGTAGAAAGCAAGCCAGCTAAGGGGTTTCAGCTGGATAACTGCTAGCAATTGAGCCTTACCTAATTGCTTGTGAGCTAGGAGAGAGTCACTTCTGAATCTATGTGGGAAGATATAAGAAGTTAACCTGGAAAGAACAGTTTTTCTCTTCTTGGTGGATTTTGTTTGCTGTTTGATACATGCTAAGAAAATATTAGCTAAGCCTACAGAAAAGACCAGTTTGTTGCCAACCAGGTCTTATTTCTTTTGCTTTGATTGCCTGACAAGTTCAAATGTTGTTTCCTGATTTTGTTTTTCCAAGTTTAACACTGAAAGCAAGTAACCTGATTTATGTGCTACCAAGCATATCTGTGTTGGGAGAAATAACCCCATAAATAAATATCTTATTGGCTTTACCCAAAAGCACAACTAATTATTGTGAGCAGCTGTGTCTGGTGTGAATGAACTGCATTGCCCACAATCCCTGGCAAATCATATAGATATATGCACTTGCCAAGACTGTGAAGATTCTCACCCAGGCAGCCGTCTGACAAATGGCGTAGTTTTTCGGATTGCTTTTGCACGAAGGGATTTACTTGCTGAGGATTACAACTAAAGTTCAAGTTTAAAGCTGGAAAAAAAGATTTTCCCTCAACTGCACTTTGGAGGAGAAGTGGATGTTCCCGGTAGCTGTCCCAGGAGGAAAAGACCCTGTGCAGAGCTGGATTCATCACTGACGCAAGGTAATAAGTACCTGGGCATGTCTAGTGGTGGATGGGAGTAAGGCACAGGGATAATTGAAAAAAAAAAAAAGTAGAACCCCCCCCCCCCCACCTGTTTGGAAGGTGGTGCACTTTGTTTTTTTTTCTTTGTTTCTTGCAGGGATCAAGATGGATCCAAGGGAACTAGCTGATTGGATGGCAGCCCAGTTTAGCAGGCAACAGGAGCTAGCACAGCAGGCTCAGGACACTGCTATGAAAGCCTTAATGGACCAGCAGAAGCCAGTGCTTGATCTGGTGCAAGCCCTAGTTAAGCTGCAGAACCAAAGTGGACCAGATGCAAGACCAGCAGTAAATACTGGTACACCACATGTGGACAGTGTGGGACTCAATCAGGGGATTGGGGCATTTAGTTTTGGGAAGCTAACTCCAGATGATAATGTTGATGATTTTCTAGAGTCTTTTGAAAGAGTGGCACAAGCATTAGCATGGCCAGAGACCCAGTGGGCAGTAAGGCTGGCAGCCTCATTAACTGGAGAGGCGCTTGCAGCTTATAGAGCAATGCCAGCAGCCCAGGCTTTGAATTATAAGGATGTAAAGGCTGCTATTAGAGATCGCCTAGGGTTGTCTATTTCAGAGTATAGGCGAATGTTTAGAGCTACTACTTTGAGAGTGGGTGAAACACCCAGGGCTCTGAGTCAGAGAATCAGAGGTTTAGCTGTAAAATTGTTGGAGCCTGAGCAAAAGACGGTAGAAATGCTATTAGACATTATAATGCTTGAATAATTTATGTCTGCGGTCCCTAAAGATTTGCACACTTTCCTTATACAGCAAAATTGCCAAAATCTTGCAGAGGCAACCATGCTAGCAGAGAGATTCTTGGAAGCCACGCAGGCTTGCCATAGAATGGGTGGCCCTCTGAAGATTGGTGCTGAGGCAAGATGTGCTGTATCAGAAAAGAAAATAATTAAAAATGTTTCTGAAAATGAATGTACTGTATCAAACCAGATGACACAGTGGAGTAGAAAGAAATGTTTCAAATGTGGAAAATGGGGACATTTAGAAAAGGGATGCCAGTCACACACTAGCTTAATGGGTGTGGATTTAAAACAGCCCAAAGAAGGATTTCTTTTGATGGTTGATGTGCAGGGAATTACCACAAATGCTTTGTTAGACTCTGGGGCAGACCAGAGTATGATGTCAAAAAGGCTTTGGAAGAGGATAGAGGCCCAAGAAGGATTTGTGCCTAAAACCCCTGAAAGCCAAGTTCACATCAGATGCATTCATGGTGCTGCAACATCATATCCCACCTATAGGCTAAAGGTTAAGTGCCTGGGGAAACAAGAGGAAGTCCTGTTAGCAGTGGTGCCTAGGCTACCCTTTGATTTGGTTCTAGGAAAGGACTGGCCAAGATTTGAGCAGGGTCTAGTGGAAGGGCTAGGAAAGAAGGAGGGAGAAGGAATAATGGAAATAGCTCCCGGGCCTTTCTTTGGAAGTCCTCAGTCCCTAGCTAAAAAGATGGTTAAGCTTCCAGAAGGCCAAACTATAGGTTATAAGAGGGGCCTTGTATCCACCCGCTCGCAGGCTAAGATAGAGAGCCAGCAGAAGGAGGAGGGGGGAGCAGGCAGAGTTATTAGGAGACTTACCCTCTCATGATGATTTAATAACTCCATCATCTGGTAAAGTAAGAAAGTTGAAAGCACAAAAGCGGCGTGAGAGACTTTGCAGAGCACAGGGTAGGGCTGAGATGTTAGCGGATCAAAGTTTACCCTGGGTGCCAGCTGAGTTAGTGGCAAAGTTTCCTAACTTTCCACAAGAGCAGCGAGCTGATCAAGCTCTCACCCGAGCTTTTAAGTATGCTCATGAGGTCAGGGAGGAGTTGCCCAGATTCAGACTAGATAATGACATATTATATAGAGAGAGTCAGGACCCCAGAAATGGGACCATACGTAAACAATTGGTGGTACCCACAACTTTCAAAGGGCTAGTACTTAGATTAGCACATGATCATCCAGTTGGAGGTCATAAAGGGATGCAAGGAACGCTGTATCAAATACTTATGCGTTTTTACTGGCCAGGTATCTTCAAAGAAACTGCCCAGTTTTGTGCTGCATGTCCAGCGTGTCAGTGAGTTACAGCGGCTCACCCACCGGTGGTGCCATTGATTCCCATGCCAATTATCACAGACCCAATTGGTCGCATTGCCATGGATATTGTAGGCCCATTAGTCAAAACGCCCCGAGGTTTCCAATACATCCTAGTTATGGTAGATCAGGCAACAAGGTTTCCCTGGGCCATACCATTGAGGAATGTTTCTGCAAAAACAATAGCTTTAGAGCTAGTAAAATTGTTTTGTGAAGTGGGATTTCCAAGAGAGGTGTTGACTGACCGAGGGTCCAATTTTGTATCCAAATATTTGGCCCAGGTCTGGGATGCCTTTGGCATTCATCACGTAAAAACCTCAGCCTACCATCCACAATCAAACGGTTTGGTGGAGAGATTCAACCAAACTCTCAAACAAATGTTGAGAAGGGGGTTAGCAGGAGAGGTAAAAGAATGGGATATGTTATTGCCCTTTGCCTTATATTTATTTTATTTTATTTTATTTACATTTCTTATATACCGCACTATTTGCGATCAGCGCGGTTTACATAGAACAAACAGTATCCGACAATAAACAAGAGTCAGGTCATTACAATGAACAGGAGCAGTGAACTTGGATAACAGGGGAAACTATCTACATGTGTGGAACATTGAAATAGGTAACTGTATATATGTGAGATGGAGTTATTATATGCCTGCAGGGAAAGAATTCAGGTGTCCCTAGGTGTAACTCCATATGAATTGATGTATGGTAAGGCTCCACGGGGTTTATTAGATATTTTGAGGGAACAATGGATTGATCCTGAACCAGGAAGTCAGGAGGTGCCACAGTTTCTACGTGACCTGAGAGCACGTTTGAAAAGGACCTCGCAGGTTGCTGAGAGGAACCTGCAGGACAGTCAAGTGCGCCAGAAAGGGTGGTATGATAGGAAGGCCAAAAGCCGCCAATTAAGCATTGGTGAAAAGGTTTTGGTTCAAGTAGTAGGAACTGCCCCAAAATTTGAAGTACAGTGGAAAGGGCCATGGAAGGTTGTTAAACAAGTGAGCCCAGTGTCTTATATGGTAGAAAATGCAAGAGGGCGTAGGCAGACCTACCATATTAATGTACTTAAGTCTTGGAAGGAGAGGCCTGTAAATAATAATGACCCTGAAGCCAGTCAGGAAGTAAGTGAGCTTCAAAAAGATAACACTCTCGTAGGTATTACGGACTGTAGGAAAGAAGTTTCACCAGTGACACCAGTCCGTAATAACTTAAGCAGGGGGGTATGTGATAAGGAAGCTTATCATAGCTCAGGAAGGAGCTATAGAAAAGGTGAAGTGACTCTGAACAAGCAACCTGTCAGTTCTGGTAGAAATAAGAAAACAGAATTTTCCCATAAAAGACTACCAGTCCCAGAATGCACCAGGTTTCCAACAGCCATTAGAGGAGCTGAAGTGGGGAAACATGTGTTCAATCAGGAGGGCTATGAGGTAATCCCTAAGCACTCATCTCAAAGGGCAGGGCCTGATTCAGCACAGCTGCGCTGTGTTAGGGAGGAGCACTCATCTAAGCAGAATAAAGGTAGAGTTTATTCTACAGAGAATCAGCTTGAGCTTGATCATCTTCATCATCAGGAGGATCATCAGAAGCAGAAGCCAAACCGGACGGACAGAGAGGGAAAGAAACCATTGGAAGAAAGAGGAGAAAAGCCTTTGAGAGGTCTAGAAGAGTCCAGAGCAGTACGTATACTGGGAGGCATTCCAAGGGCCAGCATACACCATTGGACTGGGGAAAGCCAGAGGAATGGTGCTGCAGAGCTAGGAATCTCCAGACGGTACCTGTGAGGGAGACGGCTGCACGTGGAAGGGACCCTAAGACCCGTGCCAGAAGGTATGTGAAGAGAGATCCAGTGTCCAGGGATCTGGATTGGAAGGCTGGACATAAGAACTGGACATACATACATACATACATACATACTGGCCAGGCTATATAGAGAGTGTGATAAGGAAGCTTATCATAGCTCAGGAAGGGGCTATAGAAAAGGTGAAGAAATAAGAAAACAGAATTTTGCCATAAAAGACTACCAGTCCCAGAATGCACCAGGTTTCCAACAGCCATTAGAGGAGCTGAAGTGGGGAAACGTGTGTTCAATCAGGAGGGCTATGAGGTAATCCCTAAGCACTCATCTCAAAGGGCAGGGTCTGATTCAGCACAGCTGCGCTGTGTTAGGGAGGAGCACTCATCCAGGCAGAATAAGAGTAGAGTTTATTCTACAGATGACCATCTTCATGATCACCTTGGATATCCAGAGAATTGTCCTCAGTATCCTGAGAATCAGCTTGAGTTTGATCATCAGTTTCATCTGAAGGATCATCAGAAGCAGAAGCCAAACTGGACGGACAGAGAGGGAAAGAGACCCTTTGGAAGAAGGAAGAGAAAAGCCTTTGAGAGGTCTAGAAGAGTCCAAAGCAGTACGTATACTGGGAGGTATTCCAAGGGCCAGCATACACCATTGGACTGGGGAAAGCCAGAGGAATGGTGCTGCAGAGCTAGGAATCACCAGAGGCTACCTGTGAGGGAGACGGCTGCACGTGGAAGGGACCCTAAGACCTGTGCCAGGGAGAGCCAGCGTTCTAGCTACCTGGGCTTGGTGTGCTGCCCGTACCATCGGCAATTGGCTGCAGTTGGAGCTCCTCCTCTCTATCACCGCTCCTGCAGTATTTAGACGCCGGCAGAGGAGACCCGGTGAGAGCCAGTGTTCTAGCTACCTGGGCTTGGTGTGCTGCCCGTACCATCGGCGATTGGCTGCAGTTGGAGCTCCTCCTCTCTATCACCGCTGCTGCAGTATTTAGACGCCGGCAGAGGAGACCCGGTGAGAGCCAGCGTTCTAGCTACCTGGGCTTGGTGTGCTGCCCGTACCATCGGCGATTGGCTGCAGTTGGAGCTCCTACTCTCTATCACCGCTCCTGCAGTATTTAGACGCCGGCAGAGGAGACCCGGTGAGAGCCAGCGTTCTAGCTACCTGGGCTTGGTGTGCTGCCCGTACCATCGGCGATTGGCTGCAGTTGGAGCTCCTCCTCTCTATCACCGCTCCTGCAGTATTTAGACGCCGGCAGCCTTCGCGGCCGCGGTCGCGTGCCCGAAGGGGGCGTGACCAAAGGGGGAACGCCCCTTTGGTGCCCCTTCGGTGCTTCTTGGGGCTTAGGGCCCTAGTCGTTGGAAGAATGCCCAGGGGTCATGCGAAACGTAAGAATAAGTCAACTAAGTCTGCTGTGCCGTCTGTGAAAGCCGTTGAAGCTACCACTGCTCCATGTGCGATTCATGGTCCTATGGATCAGCACGTGATAGTTTTGCCACCGGCTTCTACTGCTGTACAGGATGTTTCGCTCTCCACCTCTGGGGCTTCTTTAAGTTCATTTGATAGGACTCCTCCACCTAATCCTGGACCCTCTCAAAGTCCTGCTTCGGATGGTTCCTCTTCCTCAGAGTCGTCTGGTTCTGGAGAGGAGAATGAGCCACCAGCTGTTCTTCAAGTTTCTTCTAATGAGGTACCTTTGACTGACTCCATTTTGGCTGTGAGCTCCCAAGGTTTGACATCTTTGCCTTTGGTCACTAATGTTGAAGATATTTCTTTAGCTGATGTTTGGAAATTGGTTTCCGCCACGCACTCTTTGCTGTCCCGGTTCATGGACCAAACTGCTCATTTTTCTCGTCAGGTTATTGATCGTGTCCATGCAGTGGACGGCACTGTTAAAACTTTATCTCAACGTATGACTCAGGTAGAAACGCTCGTTGGTCCTTTACAGACCACGTGAGCATCTACTGTTAGGGATACTTTAATGTTATCTCAGCAGGTAGAATCTTTGGAAAATAGTTTCCGAGCTAAAAATATTCGCATTTTGAATTTCCCCAGAATTCGTTTTATGTCTGCAATTTCTTTATTTCAACAGTATTGTACTGATGTTTTGCAATTACCCGATGCCGAATCTATTCTGGTGGCTCACTCTTTTTATGTTTTAGTTCGGGGGACCTCTGGGGATAGTGACACTGTGGTGGAGGAGGTGCAGGACACTCTTGATTTGACCGACTTTTTGGAAAATTCGCAGGTCCTGATCTCCACCCGTGCCACTTTAGTGGTGACTTTGGTTAATATTGCTGATAAGGCCTTAATTATGAAGGCCTTTTTTAAGAAGAAAAATTCCCTTTTTTATGGCCATAAGATTTCCATTTTCCCGGATGTCTCCCGACATACACAATTTCGGAGGCGGGCTTTCCTCCAGCTGAAGCCTAGAGTTCTGGCTGGGGGAGGTACCTTTTTTCTTCGATTCCCGTGTAAATGCCTGATTACTATCCAGGGTAATAGTTATATTTTCACAGATAGTGTTCAACTTGTGGCTCTATTAGATTCCTTAGTAGGTTGAGAGGGGCGGTTAGTTTATTGCTTGTATGGTTTTCTTCTTTCTTTATTTCTCTAGGTTAGGGGATGTAGCCTTAATTGTTTTGAGCCCTGGTGTGCTATAATGCTGTGTTCTCCATGATGTGGACTAAATGGCAATTGTATGTAATTTATGTTTTTCCTTTGTGAGATTTCTTGCTAGGTCTGCCTAATTTTCGTGATATTTGTTTTTGGAATGCATTAATAAAAAGTTTAAAAAAAAAAAAAAAAGACCTGTGCCAGAAGGTATGTGAAGAGAGATCCAGTGTCTAGGGATCTGGATTGGAAGGCTGGACATAAGAACTGGACTACATACTAGCCAGGCTATATAGAGAGGAACTCTAGCAGCAATGGAAGCTCAGGTATGAACACTGATCTATGCCCTAGCTATAACCTTGAAAGACAGCAGGGAAACAAGTATTCTCCTGAAAATGCTCCATTGAGAGATTCATCTGTGCCAATCCATGATATTGAACCCATGCTTGTTGAACAAGGGGGAATAATAGCAGATGAGGATCCTGTTTATATGGACTGCTCTCTATCTAAACTCCGTTGGTAACTTTCTGTTATAAAGTACAGCAACCATCACAAAGAAATACAAATTTGTTCTTTAATCTACTCAGAAAAGCTCCTGAAGCAGGATTTGACCCACACAGTGGAAGGCAAGCCAGCTAAGGGGTTTCAGCTGGTAACTGCTAGCAATTAAGCCTTACCTAATTGCTTGTGAGCTAGGAGAGAATCACTTCTGTATCTATGTGGGAAGTAATCAGAAGTTAACCTGAAAAGAACAGTTTGTTTCTTGCTTTGTGGCTTTTCATTTGTTGTTTTCCTGATTTTGACTTTGTTTTTCCAAGTTAACACTGAAAGCAAGTAACCTAATTTATGTGCTACCAAGCATATCTGTGTTGGGAGAAATAACCCCATAAATAAATATCTTATTGGCTTTACCCAAGAGCACAACTAAATTATTGTCAGCAGCTGTGTCTGGTGTGAATGAACTACATTGTCCACAATACCTTGCAAATCATATAGAGATATGCACTTGTCAAGACTGTGAAGATTCTCACCCAGGCAGCCGTCTGACAAATGGCGTAGTTTTTCGGATTGCTTTTGCACAAAGGGGATTTATTTGCTGAGGATTACAACTACAGTTCAAGTTTAAAGTTGGAAAAAAAGATTTTCCCTCAACTACACTTTGGAGGAAAAGGGGTTGTTCCAGGAAGCTGTCCCAGGAGGAAAAGACCCTGTGCAGAGCTGGATTCATCACTAGCACAAGGTAATAAGTACCTGGGCATGTCTAGTGGTGGATGGGAGTAAGCACAGGGGTAATTGAAAAAAAAAAAAGAGTGTAGAAAAAAAAACACCTGTTTGGAAGGTGGTGCACTGTGTTTTTTTTCTTTGTATTTTCTTACAGGGTTCAAGATGGATTCAAAGGAACTAGCTCAGTGGATGACAGCCCAGTTCAGCAGGCAGCAGGAGCTAGCACAGCAGGCTCAGGACACTGCTATGAGAGCCTTAATGGACCAGCAGAGGCCAGTGCTTGATCTGGTGCAAGCCCTAGTTGAGCTGAAGAACCAAAGTGGAACAGATGCAAGACCAGCAGTAAATACTGGTACACCACATGTGGACAGTGTGGGACTCAATCAAGGGATTGGGGCATTTAGTTTTGGGAAGCTAACTCCAGATGATAATGTTGATGATTTTCTAGAGTCTTTTGAAAGAGTGGCACAGGCATTAGCATGGCCAGAGACCCAGTGGGCAGTAAGGCTGGCAGCCTCATTAACTGGAGAGGCGCTTGCAGCTTACAGAGCAATGCCAGCAGCCCAGGCTTTGAATTATAAGGATGTAAAGGCTGCTATTAGAGATCGCCTAGGGTTGTCTATTTCAGAGTATAGGCGAATGTTTAGAGCTACTACATTGAGAGTGGGTGAAACACCCAGGGCTCTGAGTCAGAGAATCAGAAGTTTAGCTGTAAAATGGTTGGAGCCTGAGCAAAAGACGGTAGAAATGTTATTAGACATTATAATGCTGGAACAATTTATGTCTGCGGTCCCTAAAGATTTGCACACTTTCCTCATACAGCAAAATTGCCAAAATCTTGGAGAGGCAACCATGCTAGCAGAGAGATTCTTGGAAGCCACGCAGGCTTGCCATAGAATGGGTGGCCCTCTGAAGATTGGTGCTGAAGCAAGATGTGCTGTATCAGAAAAGAAAATAATTAAAAATGTTTCTGAAAATGAATGTACTGTATCAAACCAGATGACACAGTGGAATAGAAAGAAATGTTTCAAGTGTGGAAAATGGGGACATTTAGAAAAGAGATGCCAGACACACACTAGCTTAATGGGGGTGGATTTAAAACAGCCCAAAGAAGGATTTCTTTTGATGGTTGATGTGCAAGGAATTACCACAAATGCTTTGTTAGACTCTCGGGCAGACCAGAGTATGATGTCAAAAAGGCTTTGGAAGAGGATAGAGGCCCAAGAAGGATTTGTGCCTAGAACTCCTGAAAGCCAAGTTCACATCAGATGCATTCATGGTGCTGCAACATCATATCCCACCTATAGGCTAAAGGTTAAGTGCCTGGGGGAACAAGAGGAAGTCCTGTTAGCAGTGGTGCCTAGGCTACCCTTTGATTTGGTTCTAGGAAGAGACTGGCCAAGATTTAAGCAGGGTCTAGTGGAAGGACTAGGAAAGAAGGAGGGAGAAGGTTTAATGGTAATAGCTCCCGGGCCTTTATTTGGAAGTCCTCAGACCCCAGCTAAAAAGATGGTTAAGCGTCCAGAAGACCAAGCTACCCCAAAGCAGACATTCGTCCTAAAGTACCATAGGGTCACAGAGAAGGCCCAAGCTCCTAAGCGGGCAACCCCTCAAGCTGCTGGGTTTGACCTGTGCAGCATAGAAAATGTGACTGTACCTAGCCAAGGGAGAGCCCTGGTGGACACTGGTCTCCAAGTGGAAATACCTATTGGATGCTATGGGAGAGTAGCCCCAAGGTCCGGATTAGCCCTTAAATATTTCATCGATGTGGGTGCGGGAGTAATTGATCCCGATTACAGGGGCAATATTAAAGTTCTGTTGTTTAATTTTGGACAGAATGATTATCACGTGAAGACAGGAGACAGAATTGCCCAATTGATCTGTGAGAGGCTGGGTTTTCCACCTGTGGAGGAGGTCACATCCCTGGAGAATTCTGAACATGGAACCAAAGGCTTTGGTTCTACTGATGTCAAAGGGGTTAAAAGCCTAGCTGCCACCTGTGCCCGAGAGAGGGAGGTGAATGAAGAGGAAGATTTGGGACCCCAGGTATCTGATTGTAAAGAAAAATCAGAGCCCCAAATAGGTGAGGACCTGACAGTGGTACAACAGGAAGAAATTAGGAAATTGCTTAAAGAATTCCCTGATGTGTTGACACCCATACCTGGGGAGACACATTTGGTTGCCCATGAAATAATAACTCCACCTGGGAAATTAGTTCGTCAAAGGCCATATCGCTTCCCTGAAGCCAAGAGACAGGAAGTAGTGGCACAAGTCCAGGAGATTTTGGACATGGGAGTAATAGAGGAGTCAAAGAGTCCCTGGAATAGCCCCATAGTCCTGGTGCCGAAGCCTGATGGATCTTTAAGATTTTGTATTGACTTCCGGCAGGTAAACGCCATATCAGTTTTTGATGCATATCCAATGCCAAGAATTGAAGAGCTGTTGGACCAGCTGGGACAGGCTCAATACTTAACCACCCTTGATATGACAAAAGGATATTGGCAAATCCCTCTCACCAGGGAGTCGAAGCCGAAGACTGCGTTCAGCACCCCCGTTGGCCTTTTCCAGTTCAAGAGGATGCCTTTCGGACTGCATGGAGCAGCGGCTACCTGCCAAAGGTTAGTGGATCAGGTACTTCGACCCCACCAAAATTATGCTTTTGCATATATGGATGATGTCATAATCCATAGTAACACCTGGGCGGAGCATCTAAAGAGGATCAGGGCAGTCTTGTGCTCCATGAAGCAAGCGGGAATCACTTTAAACCTGAAGAAGTGTGCCTTTGCAAATAGGGAGGTAAAATACCTGGGCCACCTAGTGGGAAGAGGAAAAATTAAACCTCTAATGAGTAAAGTAGATAGCATCAGGAATTTTCCTCCTCCAACAACAAAGAAACAACTAAGAAGTTTCTTAGGACTTATTGGATACTACCGCAGGTTTATACCGCAATTCGCAGAGAAAAGTGCAATTTTCACGGATATGCTGCGGAAGAATTGTCCAAACCAGCTAAAGTGGACACCTGAAGCTGAAAAAGCGTTTTCAGTCTTAAAAGGAAAATTGTGTACAGGACCGGTACTGAAAGGGGTGGACTTCAAGAAACCCTTTCTGGTTCAAACGGATGCATCGGACGTAGGGCTAGGAGCGGTTCTATCCCAGTGTCACGAAGGGGAGGAGCATCCTGTGATGTACCTGAGCAGGAAGTTGTCACCGGCTGAACAAAAGTATTCCACAATAGAAAAAGAATGTTTAGCTATCAAGTGGTCAGTGGAGGCGTTAAGGTTTTACCTTATAGGGAGAAAGTTCCAGTTGGTCACGGACCATGCCCCACTTAAGTGGTTGCAGCAAATGAAGAACCACAATGCCACGTTGACACGCTGGTACATGGCCTTACAGGCATTTGATTTTCAAGTTGAACATCGTGCTGGGAAGTTACACAAGAATGCGGATGCCCTTTCCCGGATTACGGACTGTAGAGAAGAGGTTTCACCAGTTACACCAGTCCGTAATAACTTAAGCAGGGGGTATGTGATAAGGAAGCTTATCATAGCTCAGGAAGGGGCTATAGAAAAGGTGAAGTGTCTCTGAACAAGCAACCTGTCAGTGCTGGTAGAAATGAGAAAACAGAATTTTGCCATAAAAGACTACCAGTCCCAGAATGCACCAGGTTTCCAACAGCCATTAGAGGAGCTGAAGTGGGGAAACGTGTGTTCAATCAGGAGGGCTATGAGGTAATCCCTAAGCACTCATCTCAAAGGGCAGGGCCTGATTCAGCACAGCTGCGCTGTGTTAGGGAGGAGCACTCATCCAGGCAGAATAAGAGTAGAGTTTATTCTACAGATGACCATCTTCATGATCACCTTGGATATCCAGAGAATTGTCCTCAGTATCCTGAGAATCAGCTTGAGTTTGATCATCAGTTTCATCTGAAGGATCATCAGAAGCAGAAGCCAAACCGGACGGACAGAGAGGGAAAGAGACCCTTTGGAAGAAGGAAGAGAAAAGCCTTTGAGAGGTCTAGAAGAGTCCAAAGCAGTACGTATACTGGGAGGTATTCCAAGGGCCAGCATACACCATTGGACTGGGGAAAGCCAGAGGAATGGTGCTGCAGAGCTAGGAATCACCAGAGGCTACCTGTGAGGGAGACGGCTGCACGTGGAAGGGACCCTAAGACCTGTGCCAGAAGGTATGTGAAGAGAGATCCAGTGTCCAGGGATCTGGATTGGAAGGCTGGACATAAGAACTGGACTACATACTGGCCAGGCTATATAGAGAGGAACTCTAGCAGCAATGGAAGCTCAGGTATGAACACTGATCTATGCCCTAGCTATAACCTTGAAAGACAGCAGGGAAACAAGTATTCTCCTGAAAATGCTCCATTGAGAGATTCATCTGTGCCAATCCATGATATTGAACCCATGCTTGTTGAACAAGGGGGAATAATAGCAGATGAGGATCCTGTTTATATGGACTGCTCTCTATCTAAACTCCGTTGGTAACTTTCTGTTATAAAGTACAGCAACCATCACAAAGAAATACAAATTTGTTCTTTAATCTACTCAGAAAAGCTCCTGAAGCAGGATTTGACCCACACAGTGGAAGGCAAGCCAGCTAAGGGGTTTCAGCTGGTAACTGCTAGCAATTAAGCCTTACCTAATTGCTTGTGAGCTAGGAGAGAATCACTTCTGTATCTATGTGGGAAGTAATCAGAAGTTAACCTGAAAAGAACAGTTTGTTTCTTGCTTTGTGGCTTTTCATTTGTTGTTTTCCTGATTTTGACTTTGTTTTTCCAAGTTAACACTGAAAGCAAGTAACCTAATTTATGTGCTACCAAGCATATCTGTGTTGGGAGAAATAACCCCATAAATAAATATCTTATTGGCTTTACCCAAGAGCACAACTAAATTATTGTCAGCAGCTGTGTCTGGTGTGAATGAACTACATTGTCCACAATACCTTGCAAATCATATAGAGATATGCACTTGTCAAGACTGTGAAGATTCTCACCCAGGCAGCCGTTTGACAAGAGGAACTCTAACAGCAATGGAAGCTCAGGTATGAACACTGATCTATGCCCTAGCTATAACCTTGAAAGACAGCAGGGAAACAAGTATTCTCCTGAAAGTGCTCCATTGGGAGATTCATCTGTGCCAATCCATGATATTGAACCCATGCTTGTTGAAGAAGAGGGGGTGATAGCAGATGAAGAATCTGTTTACATGGACTGCTCTCTGTCTAAACTCCTTTGGTGATTTTCTGTTACAAAGTACAGCAACCATCACAAAGAAATACAAACTTGTTCTTTAATCTATTCAGAAAAGCTCCTGAGTAGGATTTTTAGCCACTCAGTAGATAGCAAGCCAGCTAAGGGGTTTCAGCTGGATAACTGCTAGCAATTGAGCCTTACCTAATTGCTTGTGAGCTAGGAGAGAATCACTTCTGAATCTATGTGGGAAGATATAAGAAGTTAACCTAGAAAGAACAGTTTTTCTCTTCTTGGTGGATTTTGTTTGCTGTTTGATACATGCTAAGAAAATATTAGCTAAGCCTACAGAAAAGACCAGTTTGTTGCCAACCAGGTCTTATTTCTTTTGCTTTGATTGCCTGACAAGTTCAAATGTTGTTTCCTGATTTTGTTTTTCCAAGTTTAACACTGAAAGCAAGTAACCTGATTTATGTGCTACCAAGCATATCTGTGTTGGGAGAAATAACCCCATAAATAAATATCTTATTGGCTTTACCCAAAAGCACAACTAATTATTGTGAGCAGCTGTGTCTGGTGTGAATGAACTGCATTGCCCACAATCCCTTGCAAATCATATAGATATATGCACTTGCCAAGACTGTGAAGATTCTCACCCAGGCAGCCGTCTGACAACCTTCCCCATGTCTAATATTTCTCTCCTCTCTTTTCCATGTCCTGCTGCTTCTTCTCCCAACGTAAGTTCCCTTAGCTCCATTGATTATATGATATTTAGTCTGTTATGATCCTTGATATCTTCCAAATTGTAATCCTCCATGACAGCATACTTAGTCCCTCCAATTCGATAAATTATGTTATATCTGTTGGATCCCTCCAGCCAACACCATTTCTAGCTGTTCGCCTTCTGCTTCATTTGAGTATTGTAAAATTGCTGCGCTTTCTCCGGTTCTACAAAAATGTGTTGCCGCCCTTTCATAGTTAATTTTAACTTAGCTGGGTAGAGGAGTGCAAATCTCGTTCCCTCATTGAACAAGGAGCTGCATATCGCCGAGATAGCCCTTCTCTTTTGGGATACTGCTGCTGAAAAGTCCTGAAAAAAACAACACTCGAGACCCCTCATACTCCATCCGAGTTTGTCTTTTAGCTGCTCGTAAAATCATCTCTTTCTGTTGGAAGCTTAGGAAATGTGCTAGCACTGCTCTTGGCCTCTGCTGTCCCTCTCATCAAATTCCCAACCGATGTGCTCTCTCAGTTTGTATTTTCCCTGCCATTCCACTAAATTGTACACTCTGCGGTATCCATCTTTCCAAGAAGTCATGCAGATCTTTTTCAAGTATAGCTCCAACTATTCGGATGTTCTTCCTGTGTCCCCTAGTTTCTAGCTCATCAAGTTTATTCTCACTTTTAAGTGCTTCTTCTTCCAATTTTTGGATTCTGCGTTCCAATTGCAAGGCCCCATCTTCCACTGCCGATATCCGGTTCTCTGCATGTTGCAACCTCCCAGTGAAGTCTGCCAAGGACCCACTCAACTGATCCAACTGTGTTGTTATTTCTGTAAAGCGCTCACTCAATGCCCTCACTACTGCGGAAGAGACTTCCTCCACCAGTGTCCCGTTCGTCATGTCTGGGCTCGGTGGCGAGGTACCTGTCGCCATTTGGGTTTCCCCTCCACGTGCCTTATCCTTCCTCAGGGTTTTCGTCGCCATCCACTCCAACCCTCTTTAACTCACCCAGTTTGGTATTTCAATCACTTTTATTTATTTTATTTATTTAACATTTCTTATATACCACCTTTCATGATATCAAGGTGGTTTACATTGAACAAACTGAAATTACATTTAACAGGGCATTATAACTTCGAGATAACTATTTTACAGGGAACATGGGCAATGGAGGGTTAAGTGGCTTGCCCAAGACCACAAGGAGCACCCGTGGGTCTAGAAACTCCAGTCCTTCCGGCCCAAGGTTGCTGTCCTCTAGTGGGATTTGAACCCCCGACCTTCCGGCCTGAGGTAACTTGCCCCAACCACTAGGCCACTTGCCTTCAATGTTTGATCCGTTCTTCACCCTTTGGTTCCTTATTTTGTGAGTTTGCATAATGTTACCATATTCTAACTTTTAGTAAACATGCCTCTTAATGAGTGTATGGATAAAGAAAGACTAAAAGATTTCTACATTACTATAATCCAGTGCCACCCGCCAGGCACATTAGGAACTACTACAAATACTACCCATTTAGAACCCATAGCAAACCCGCCGTATCATAACAGCACTACCAGGACTCACAAAGCACCATTACCTATCAAAAGGCAACACTGCAAATATTGAACCAATACATTTCAGAAAATAACAATACATGACCTACTGGGGAAAGAGAACAAGTGGCAATGTCAAATAGGAATTACATAAACAGAATACCTCAGCTCAGTTACACATGCGGATCATAGACCATCACCAAACAAGGAATCACAATTTAGAAACAGGAAGACAATAATTAAACTGGGAACCCCAAAAGCCAAACTTGGAATGTACTACACTGTAGAAATAAAACTATAAATTAATTTCCTCTTGTACTAAACAAAGCGCAGACGTTAATGATGCACATTTCCCAGAGCTGACATATTCCAGTTAATAAATTCAAAATAAAGAGATATTTTTCTACCTTTTGTGCATTTTTTTCAGTTGCAATTGCTCCAGCCACTTTCTTCTGGTTTCTTCGTGTCTTCTGCTAACTCTCCATCGTCTGCTATCCATTTGTCCTTTTTCTCTCTTCTAGTTTTTTTCCATTCTCTCTCTACATCTGCTTTAACATACTAATCTTTCTCCTTTTGCTCTTTCCTCATTCCTATTTCATCCACTCAAATTTTACTCCTCCATCCTCAATCCCCACTTACTCTCCCAATAACCGGCCAATTGTAGATTTGTCTTCCCTCCCACACAAAATATTTTTCCTCTCTCCATTTCACTCTCCCAGCTCCATCCCATTTTAATTCTCCCCCAACATCAGCTCCCTTCTAGTTCCAGCCCACTCAGCATCCGCTCCCTTCTAGTCCCCGCATCAGCCCATTTCCAGTCCTAGCTCCCCCATCCATTTCCAGTCCTATCCGAGTCCCTCCAGCAGCTCATTTGTAATCCCAGCCCCCCATCAGCCCATTTCTAATCCTTTCCTAGCCCCACCATCAGCCAATGTCAAATCCTAGCTCCCCTCCACTCAGCCCATTTCCAATCCAAGCCCCCCATGAGCCTACTTCCAGTTCTAGCCCCTCCATGAGTCCATTTCAATCCAAGCCCCCACCACAGCCTATTTCCAATCTTAGCACCCCCCAACAGCCCATTTCCAGTCCTATCCTAGCCCCTCCATCAGCCCATTTCCTGTCCTAGCTCCCCCCCACTCAGGCCATTTCCAGTGCTAGCTCCCTAACCTCACAGCCCATTTCCATTCCAAGCCCCCCTCCCCATCAGCTATTTGCAGTTTAAGCCCCCCTTCCACTCAGCCCATTTCCAGTCCTAGCAACCCCCCAGCCCATTACCAGTCCTAGCCCCACCCCCATAACCCATTACCAGTCCTAACCCCCATCATCCCACTTCCAGTCCTAGCCCCCCCATAGCCCATTACCATTCCTAGCCCCCCCATCAGCCCATTTCCAGTCCTCACCCCCCATTCAGCCCATTTCCAGTCCTAGCCCCCCTTAGCCCATTACTAGTCCTAGCCCCGCTTAGCCCATTACTAGTCCTAGCCCCCCATCAGCCCATTTCCAGTCCTAGTCCCCCATAGCCCATTACAAAGCATAGCCCCCCATCAGCCCATTTCCAGTCCTAGCCCCCCCCCATAGCCCATTACCAGTCCTAGCCCCCCATCAGCCCATTTCCAGTCCTAGCCCCCCCATAGCCCATTACCAGTCATAGCCCCCCATCAGCCCATTTACAGTCCTAGCCCCCTACATAGCCCATTACCAGTCATAGCCCCCCATCAGCCCATTTCCAATCCTAGCCCCCACCATAGCCCATTACCAGTCCTAACCCCCCATCAGCCCATTTCCAGTCCTTGCCCCCCCATAGCCCATTAACAGTCATAGCCCCCCTTCAGACCATTTCCAGTCCTAGCCCCCCTATCAGCCCACTTCCAGTCTTAGCCCCCCCCATAGCCCAGGTAGATTTAAAACAAACCAAACTTGCTGCTGCTGCCACTGCCACCGTGGCAGCGACAGAATCGAGCATCCTGCGGGGCCCCCCCCTGCCCGGCAGAGTCCTCCATGTGCCTCAGCTCCCTCAGCGCGGGCTTTTCAGAGCCATGAAGAGAGAGTTTCCCTTTCTCGTGGCTCTGTTTAAGCCCGCGGGGCTGATGGGAAACAGGAAATCCTGTTTCCCATCAGCGCCAGCGGCTTATCGGAGCCGCGAGGGAGAAGCTCTCTTCCTTCGCGGCTCTTAGGGAGCTGAGGCCGCATGGAGGACTCTGCCGGGCAGGGGGGGGCCCCGCGGGATGCTGGATTCTGACGCTGCCACGGCAGTGGCAGCAAGTTTTTTAAAACTTTACCGGCAGATGCAGAATGCTGTTTGCGTGGGGCCCCCTCAAACGCGGGGTCCTGTGCAAACAACATTCTTGCACAGTGGATGGGCCGGCCTTGTGCACAGGATATCACAACCAGGCAGTTACTTCTTCTACGCCGGAATAAGGAGGCACAACAACCGTCAGACTACAAGAGGTAAACTAAATACTTTAAAACCGAAGGCTAACCAACAATTCTAAGACCCTTTCTACTATATTAGCTCATCGAGCAACTACTCTAATTCTACTCTATCCTCAACATTCTGTAGCCAAAGTTAGCTAGCACTATTAAACAATGTTTAGTTAAATTGCTTCCATAAAAAGACCATAAGACCCAAGATATTAACAACACAAGATAAAATCCCTACTGAGCGAGATCAAACGAAATTAACAGTTTTCACAAGCCTCCGCAACAAATAAATAAACAAGGATAAAAAATGCAACCATTGTATTCAGCAATGGCCCTTGGATTTTTAATAACACTGACAGTTTTTACCACATCTCAGGTCCTATCTCCTTCTGGCTATCCTATACCTGTCATACACACCTTCCACCATCCAGCCGCCGAAACAAAAACCTATGACCCATTCATAAACAAAGTTGAATGCAAGCAATGTCTCATCCAAATTAACCTAAGCGAAGGGGCTCATAATAAAAACACTTTCAGCAGAGTTGTTCCCAGTCTAAGATGTTCACTCATCAATCCACGCTCCATCAGAAATAAAGTACCCCTTATAATAGACCACATTACGGATAACAACCTAGACATTCTTTTCATAACAGAAACGTGGCTAACAACAAATGACACAGTTTTGACCAATCAATTAAAACCAGCAGGATACGATATTTTCAATTATCAAAGACCAAAGAAAAGGGGAGGAGGTGTAACTCTATTATCAAAAAAGGAATTACATCTATCAAAAGATTCAATCAAAATTACACCAAGCATGGATGTTCTCCTAGTCAAAAACGTAAGCATACACCTTTGCCTAATATACAGACCCCATCATCAAAAGGAGAGGACCTTGTTAACATCACAGATTACCTTTGCAGCAAAGTCACTCCTACAAGTATACAATTGTTATAGGAGATCTAAATCTGCCTTCCACCACAGTACATATAGCACAAGGATTTAATGAAACTATGGAAGCCTTGGGATTTAAGCAAATAGTGCAAGACCCTACACACGTCAAAGGAAATATCTTGGATCTCATTTTCCTCCCACACGTCTCATCAAGCGAAATATTCAACCCAAAAGTACAGATCCAACAGATTCCTTGGTCTGACCACTATTCAATCCAATTCAGTATCCCATTCTTACCCAGTAGATCCAATACAAATCAAATCAATTATCAACAAAGAAAGTTTCGCAAATTTGACAAGGATCAATTCCTAAAAGAAGTATTACCTGAAATTCAAATGGACACAAAGGATATTGACACACTAATAAGTAGATGGAACACGACAATAAGCCAAGCAGCCAGCGTACCTAACAGACCTATGACTCCCAAACCTCAACAGAAGAAAAGTGCAGTATGGTACTCAAAAGAAGTACGAGATGTAAAAAGACACCTTAGGAAGATCGAAAGAAAATGGAGGAAATCAAAAAGCCTTGACGACAAAATAGCCTATTTGAATAAATTAGAAGAGTACAAATCATTAATTAACAATAAAAAACGAGACTATCACACCAAACTAATAATGTCGGCGTTAAACAAACCAAGAGAAATGTTCGACATTGTTAAATCTCTAACTACCAACCGAAAGGAAGACAATCTTACTTTCACACCAGATGCCCACACCATGGCCAACTACTACGAAGAAAAGGTGGGGAAGATAGCAATAACTGATTACCAACTTAAGTCAACAATCTCTCCCACAAACCAGACTTGGAAAAAATTCACCTTAATCACAGAAAGGCAGCTAGATGATATAATCAAGTCATTAAATACAACATCATCAGTACTAGACCCTTGCCCAGCAACTTGGATTAGATTGACTCACAACCGTCTATCGCTTCATATACGGTATCTAATCAACTCATCCTTATAGCAAGGGTACATCCCAGCGGACCTAAAAGGTGCCTCTATTCGCCCCATCTTTAAAGGCAAGGATCTGGACAAATCTAAACCAAGCTCTACAGACCCATATCAAGCTTGCCATTTATGACAAAAATCCTAGAAAAGGCAGCACAAATTTAACTTCCAAATCATGTTGACAGCTATGCTCCGCTTGACACTCAACAACACGGGTTCAGAATAGGACACGGAGTGGAAAGTCTTCTCATGGCCTTAACAGACAAACTGATAAAAGGCACAGAAAAGCCTAATGTCAGCTTCATTTTAATATTCTTAAATATTTCAGCGGCTTATGACTCCATAATGCATGATTATCTCACACACCGATTGCAAGAAATTGGCCTTAAAGTCCAAGTTTTATCATGGTTTAAATCGTACCTAACAAACAGAAGCATTCAAGTAAAAATGGGCAACAACATGTCAACCCCATTCCACCAAAAGTCAGGCATACCTCAAGGATCTGCCTTATCTTCTCTTCAACCTCTACATCCAACCTATCTGCAGCATAAGGAAGGCACTGAAGCATCACCTGTTCCTGCAGCACTATGATGTTTCGGACAACCTCCCATACCAACCCACCTCCACACCCCAGGCCAACATATTAAACCCATGCACTCCACAGTCTTAATCCGTAGAACCGCAATCTCACTTTGCACCTCCTCTCACTAAGAAAATTTTACCTAGATTCATGTAGCTCTACATATAGCTGCATTTAGTTGCTTTGTACTGTCAGACGGCTGCCTGGGTGAGAGTGTTCACAGTCTTGGCAAGTGCATATATCAATATGTTCTCCAGGACCAAGCAGGAAGTCAGTCCTCACTTATGGGTGACGTCGGTGCCGACGGAGCCCTCGCGGAGCAATTTTCCCCAGCTTTCAAAGAAAGCCTTTGGGAATTGCAGCGCGCATGCGCGGTCCTCTTCCCGCCCAAGGGTGCCATCTTAGCCAGTCTTCTTTTTTCCGCGGAGCCCTACAGACGTCCCCGTCTTGTCCCCGTGAAAAAGTCGATATTTCTTTATTATTTTATTCTTTTTCCTTCGGTTCGACGCCGGTCTTGTTCCCGCCTGGACTCGCGACGCCGGTCACGAGTCCTCTTCCTTTTTTTCGGTTTTTCTGACTTAGTCAGCTTTCGTTTTCGATTTTTCCCTGGCAGCCCGGTCCTTTGACCTCGCAGGGGCCCTTTTTCCCCCGATGGCTGCCAGTGGTTTTAAGCGGTGTGGTCAGTGTGACCGAAATATGTCACTAACTGACACACACGACTTTTGCCTCCGCTGCCTGGGCCCAGATCATGAGGAACTGATCTGTGGGCCCTGCGGCAAAATGTCCTCCAAAGCGTTGAGAAGTCGGCGGCATCAGCGTGATAGAATCTTCGCTGACCCCAGCCGTACCCGGACCTCGTCGGAGGCCTCCGCGTCCAAAGGCTCCAGCTCGGACCGTCGCCGGAGTTCCTCCGACAGGGGTTCTCCCTCCGGGGACCATCGTCGGAAGGTGAAACCCGCGAGGGCGGCGTCGGTGGACGCTCCTGGCTCCGTGAGGGCCAGGTCGCATAGCCCCGACAGCCGCCCCGGGTCCTTGGAGAAGGAGCACCTCACGAAGCGACCTCGCCTGGAGTCGGAGATGCCTGCTCGGGTAAGTCCTGTAGTCCTTCTGGACTCGCCTCCGCGACAGCCGACGTCGGGCCCGACGCCGTCGGGGCCCGAGTCGGGGGCTGCTGGGTCACCTGAGCTCGGACTCAGGTTGACGGCCTTGGAGAGCAGACTGTCTGCCTTCATGGACCAGCAGCGGGCACTGCTCGCTGGCCTCGCTGGCGCCGCTGCCCCGACCGCCGGGACGTCGACGTCCAAGTCGACCCCGGAGACCGAGCCGATCCTCGAGTCGATGCGAACTCGAGTCGATCCTCGGTCGAGGTCACCCTCGGCCTCCCGTTCGGGACCGAGGTCGCCGACGCCGACTCCCTCGGCGTCGGGGCGGCAGGCGCCGCGCCCTGCCCGGGCCGACCCCACCGAGTCCTCGTCGGAGTCGGTCTGGGAGTCTGAGGAGGAAGAGTCACCTGATTCTTTCCGGACTCGGTGTGTCCCCTCGGACTCACCGGAGTCCGAGCCTCGGAAACAGTCCCCCCCGGAGGATGCCCGGTTCTCGGACTTCGTCAGGGATATGGCCAAGGCTTTGGCCTTCCCTGCGGACCCCGAGGAGGAGCCTCGAGCCGAAGAGCTCGACGCCCTCCAGTATGACTCTCCCACAAGGGAACACTTTACTGTACCGGTTCCTCCTATGCTGGAACGACTACTCTTCCGCATGTGGGAGAGTCCGGCCTCCTCGCCGGTCCTGAGCAAGCGGGTCGATTCTATCTATCGAGTCCGCAAGAGCCCTGGCTTTCAAAAGGCACAGCTACCACACCATTCCATGGTAGTGGAATCGGCCATGCATCGTCTTAAGAGCCAGAAGATGCACTCCTCGGTGCCTCCTGGCAGGGAGGCCCGTAACCTGGATGGCCTTGGTAAGAAGTGTTTCCAGGGCTCTATGCTCGCATGTCATGTCCAGACCTACCAGCTATACATGGGCATGTATCTCCGAGATCTGGCTAAAGAGCTAGCCGGATTCTCCGCTGGTTTGTCCGAGGAACCCTTGCGGAGGTTCCTGGTCTTGTCCACTGGCATTCGGGAATGCTCTAAGTTCATGTCCCGAGCAGCCTATGATGGCTTTGAAGCATCGGCTCGAGTGGCCGCAGCCGGCATCGGTGCCCGCCGACAGGCTTGGCTTCAGTCGTCAGACCTTGAGCCCTGGGTGCAGGACAAGTTGGTCGATGTCCCCTGCCGAGGCGAAAACCTCTTTGGCAAACCCATGGCTGAAAAGGCTGCACAAATTGAGACTGAGACTCTCACCAGGATCAGGCTTTCTAGGAAGACCTCTGCCCCTTCCCAGAAAAAGAAGGGCTCGGGAAAAAAGTCCTTTTACCCGAGAAAGGCGGCTGCCTACAAACAATACCCCCATTATCAGGCCCCTGCGGCTCCCCAACAGGGCCAGCAGGCCAAGGGACGGGGTAACGGGTCCCGTAGGCAGCAAGCCCCCAAGCCTGCACCACCAGCCCCTGCTCAGCAGGGTGGGGGTTTTTGACTCACTAAGCATAGCCTCTCCCCCCCCCGCTGGTTCCTCCCAGCACCGGAGGCCGGCTGGTTCACTTTGCCCACAGGTGGTCCAGCATCACCGCAGATGCCTGGGTGCTTCAGGTCGTGCGAGAAGGCTATCTTCTCCACTTCCACCAGGTCCCTCCCTCCTATTTTCCGGGAGAACCTCCACGACCCCCTCTGCACAGGGAATTACTCCTTCAGGAGTTAGCAGGTCTTCTGCAGGAACAGGCGGTGGAACCGGTGCCCCACCACCTGAGAGGTCAGGGCTTTTATTCCCGGTATTTTCTAATACCAAAGAGAACAGGAGGCCTCAGACCCATCCTGGACTTGCGCAACCTCAACAAGTTCCTTGTGCGGGAGAGGTTCAAAATGCTTACCCTTGGAATCCTTCTGCCCTACCTCCAGCAGGGAGATTGGCTATGCTCCTTGGATCTAAAGGATGCCTACACGCACATCCTCATCCACCCAAGCCACCGCCAATACCTAAGGTTTGTGGTGGCAGGAAATCATTACCAGTACAGAGTACTGCCCTTTGGCCTGTCCTCCGCACCGCGAGTCTTCACGAAATGTCTCGCGGTGGTGGCGGCCCATCTCCGGCTTCACGGCCTCTATGTCTTTCCGTACCTCGACGACTGGCTCATCAGAGCGGCGTCCGCTCCGGAGGTCACCAGCGCCACACACGCCGCACGGTGACTCTTCTGCAGTACTTGGGCTTTGTTATAAATTTCGCAAAGTCCACTTTGCTCCCCTCACAGGATCTCGAGTTCATCGGCGCAAGGCTCCACACTCCTCAGGCACGAGCGTACCTACCGCTCGACAGGGCTCAACGGCTCATGGACCTAGCCGACCATTTTCGCAGCCAGCCCCTGGTCTCCGCCAGGCGCTTTCTGAGACTGCTCGGCCATATGGCTTCCACCGTCCATGTGACCCCCAATGCCCGCCTGAATATGCGGCCTGCTCAATGGTGTCTCCGCCAGCAGTGGCGACAAGCCACAGGCGGCCTAGCAGACCTAGTGCGCGTCTCCGAGCCGCTGATCTCGTCTCTCCGGTGGTGGCTTCGGCAGCCGAACCTGATATTCGGAATGCCTTTCCAGTCACCTCAGCCGACCCGGGTGCTGACCACGGATGCATCCCTCCTGGGCTGGGGAGCACATTGCCAAGGGGCACGTACTCAGGGCCTCTGGACCACGTGGGAGTCTGCTCAGCAGATCAACTTCCTGGAGCTCAGGGCGATTCGCCTGGCTCTCAAGGCTTTCTCCCACCTGACTTCCCACCAGTCCGTCCTTGTCCAGACGGACAATCAAGTTGCCATGTTCTACGTGAACAAGCAGGGGGGCACGGGCTCCTTCCTCCTCTGCCGGGAGGCACAGAAGCTCTGCTCTTGGGCCGTCAGTCACGGCATTCTCCTCAAGGCAGTTTATCTCCCGGGCCAAGAGAATTGCCTGGCGGACAAACTCAGCAGGATCCTCCAGCCGCACGAGTGGCGTCTGGATCCCTTGGTAGTTCAGAAGCTCTTCCTAAAGTGGGGCCTCCCCACGGTGGATCTCTTTGCCAGTCCTCACAACCGGCAGCTTCCTCGCTTCTGCTCTCGTCAGCCACACCCCCTTCGGGTTGCGGCGGACGCTTTTCTAATTTCGTGGTCGGGGAGCCTTCTGTACGCTTTCCCTCCCATCCCGCTAGTCTCTCGGACTCTTTTCAAGGTTCTCCGAGACAAAGCCTTCATGATCCTGGTGGCCCCTCGCTGGCCCAGACAGCCGTGGTTTCCGCTCCTACTGCAATTAGCGGTGGAGGATCCATTCCCTCTGGGGGTACAACCGGATCTCCTCACTCAGGATCAGGGGTCTCTACTACACCCCAACCTCAGGTCTCTCAACCTCATGGCCTGGCTGCTGAGAGGGTAGTCCTGGCTCCCCTTCTCCTGCCGGCGGAGGTGGAGGAGGTCGTCTTGGCTTCGCGACGGCCTTCTACCCGCAAATGCTACGCCCTTAGATGGCGTCGCTTTGCCGTCTGGTGTACCCAACAGTCTCAGGATCCCTTCTCCTGCCCGGTGTCTGTGATCTTGCAGTACTTGCTACACCTCTCTAACCTGGGACTTAAGTCCAACTCCGTCAAAGTTCACCTCAGTGCTCTTTCGGCACATCATGTGCCGGTGGACGGTAGACCTCTCTCCAGCGACCCTCTTGTAGCGAGGTTTCTCCGAGGTGTCCTTCTACTTAAACCACCTCTGCGCCCGCCAGCGCCTGACTGGGACCTGAATGTGGTTTTGCAGCGGATCACCTGTCCGCCTTTTGAACCTATGGCTACCTGGTCTCTCCGTTTTCTGTCTTGGAAAACGCTGTTCTTGATAGCCCTCACTTCCGCTAGACGCGTAAGTGAATTGCAGGCCCTCGTGTCTGATCCCCCTTACACTCGGTTCTACAAAAATAGGGTAGTCCTCCGGACTCACCCAAAATTTCTTCGAAAAGTGGTCTCCCCTTTTCACATCAATCAGGAGGTGGTACTTCCAACCTTCTTTCCCAGACCACACTCCAGCCGAGCTGAAACGGTCCTTCATACCCTGGACTGTAGAAGGGCTTTGAACTTCTACCTTGACCGTACGCGGGAGCACCGTAAAGCTGCTCAGCTTTTTGTGTCTTTTGACCCCAATAAATTGGGGCTCCCGGTCTCCAAGCGTACTCTGTCCATCTGGGTTGCGGACTGTATCTCTTGGGCTTATGGGGCAGCCGGACTCTCCTTAGAAAGTCGAGTCACGGCTCATTGCGTTCGGGCAAAGGCTACGTCAGTGGCTTACCTCCGCTCTGTTCCGCTGGCAGACATCTGCCGGGCCGCTACTTGGTCTTCGAGCCAGACTTTTGCGGTCCATTACTGTCTCGAGAGGGAGTCCCGCAGGGACAGTGCTTTCGGACAGGCAGTCCTCCGTAATCTCTTTGAGGTCTGAGCAACTCCTACCCTCCATCCCGGATGTGGGCTACCGGTGGGTGATAATTCAGCGAAGATTCTTTCCTTCTGTGCTGCTGAGCTAGAGGGAGCTCATTTTTGTGCTTAGGGTCTCCGGTAGCCTTGAGCTTGGGAGTCCCATAAGTGAGGACTGACTTCCTGCTTGGTCCTGGAGAAAGCGTAGTTACTCACCTGTAACAGGTGTTCTCCAGGAGCAGCAGGAATCAGTCCTCACTACCCTCCCTCCTCCCCTTGGAGTTGCAATCGTCTGCTTCTGTTCTTTTGCAAATTTTTTATGCTGTCTTTTTTAGCTATGTCATCCGACTGGCTAAGATGGCACCCTTGGGCGGGAAGAGGACCGCGCATGCGCGCTGCAATTCCCAAAGGCTTTCTTTGAAAGCTGGGGAAAATTGCTCCGCGAGGGCTCCGTCGGCGCCGACGTCACCCATAAGTGAGGACTGATTCCTGCTGCTCCTGGAGAACACCTGTTACAGGTGAGTAACTACGCTATTTGCAAGGGATTGTGGGAAATGCAGTCCATTCATACCAGACACAGCTGCTCACAATAATTAGTTGTGCTTGAGTGTAAAGCCAATAAGATATTTATTTATGGGGTTATTTCTCCCAACACAGATATGCTTGGTAGCACATAAAACAGGATACTTGCTTTCAGTGTTAAACTTAGAAAAACAAAATCAGGAAAACAACAGCTGAACGTGTCAGGCAATCAAAGCATAAGAAGACCTGGTTGGTAACAAACTGGTATTTTCTGTAGGCTTTAGCTAATATTTTCTTAGCAGTGCTCTAAACAACAAGCAAAACCCACAAAGAAGGGAAAAACTGTTCTTTTCAGGTTAACTTCTTATATCTTCACACATAGACTCAGAAGTGATTCCCTCAGAGCTCACAAGCAATTGGGTAAGGCTCAATTGCTAGCAGTTACCCAGCTGAAACCCCTTAGCTGGCTTGCTTTCTACTGCGTGGCTAAAAAATCCTACTCAGGAGCTTTTCTGAGTAGATTAAAGAACAAGTTTGTATTTCTTTGTGATGGTTCTTGTACTTTGTAACAGTAAATTACCAAAGGAGTTTAGACAGAGAGCAATCCATATATTCACAGCCTGTATCTAAGACCCCTCCCCCTTCTTCAACAATCATGGGTTCAATATCATGGATTGGCACAGAGGAATTTCTCAGTGTAGCACTCTCAGGAGAATACTTGTTTCCCTGCTGTCTTTCAAGGTTATAGCTAGGGCATAGATCAGTGTTCATACCTGAGCTTCCATTGCTGTTACAGTTCCTCTCTAAATAGCCTGGCCAGTATGTAGTCCAGTTCTTATGTCCAGCCTTCCAATCCAGATCCCTGGACACTGGATCTCTCTTCACATACCTTCTGGCACGGGTCTTAGGGTCCCTTCCACGTGCAGCCGTCTCCCTCACAGGTACCGTCTGGAGATTCCTAGCTCTGCAGCACCATTCCTCTGGCTTTCCCCAGTCCAATGGTGTATGCTGGCCTTTTGAATGTTTCCCAGTATACGTACTGCTCTGGACTCCTTTGGGCCTCCCAAATGCTTTCCTCTTCTTTATTCCAAAGGGTTTCTTGCCCTCTCTGTCCGTCCGCACTGGCTTCTGCTTCTGATGATCCTCCAGATGATGAAGATGTCCAAGCTGAGGATCTCCAAGCTGAATCTGAGGATGAGGATCTCCCAGATCATGAAGATAATTCTCTGTAGAATAAACTCTACCTTTATTCTGCTTAGATGAGTGCTCCACCCTAGCACAGCGCAGCTGTGCTGAATCAGGCCCTGCCCTTTGAGATGAGTGCTTGGGGATTACCTCATAGCCCTCTTGATTGAACACACGTTTCCCCACTTCAGCTCCTCTAATGGCTGTTGGAAACCTGGTGCATTCTGGGACTGGTAGTCTTTTATGGAAAAATTCTGTTTTCTTATTTCTACCAGAACTGACAGGTTGCTTGTTCAGAGTCACTTCATCTTTACTATAGCTCCTTCCTGAGCTATGATAAGCTTCCTTATCACAGTAGATAGTTCTCACGTTCTCTGTTTCACTGTTCATGAAACCTGTTTAATGTATACCAAGTTTATTGTCCTGTTCATTGTAAGCACAGATCAATTATTTGAGACGTGTAGTTTTTATGTTCATTGTAAACCGCACTGATGACGAATAGCGCGGTATAAAAGAAACTGTAAATAAATAAATAAATAAAATAATCAAGGGACATGACATATAATATCATATATATGCCGATGATATTATGTTATACACTCAATTCAACACCAAACAGCTATGCTTACAAAAAATAGAGGAATGTTTCCACAACACCATCACCTGGTATTGTGTATCTGGACTTTCAGAAAGCCTTTGACAAGGTCCTTCATGAGAGACGTTTGGCAAAACTAAAGAGTCATGGGATAGGAGGCAGTGTACTATTGTGGATCAGGAACTGGATAAAAGATAGAAAGCAGAGGGTAGGGCTAAATGGCCAGTTTTCCCAATGGAGAAAGGTGAATAGTGGTGTACCCCAGGGATCTGTGCTGGGTCTGCTGCTTTTTGACATATTCATTAATGACCTGGAAAGTGGAATAACGAGTGAGGTTATCAAATTTGCAGATGACTCAAAACTATTTAAAGTTGTTAAAACCCAAGAGGATTGTGGAAAATTGCAAGAGGATCTTGATAAATTGGAAGACTGGGCATCAAAATGGCAGATGAAATTTAATGTGGACAAGTGCAAGGTTATGCACCTAGGGAAGAACAACCCAAACTATGGTTACGCAATGCAAGGTTCCACATTAGGAACCACCACCCAGGAAAAAGATTTAGGCATCATTGTGGATACCATGTTAAAACCCTCGGCCCAGTGTGCAGCAGCGGCCAAGAGAGCAAATAGAATGCTAGGTATGATAAGGAAAGGAATGGAAAATAAAACAAAAGATATTATAATGCCTCTATATCGTTCCATGGTGAGACCGCACCTTGAATATTGTGTGCAATTCTGTTCACCATATCTTAAAAAGGATATAGCGATTTTAGAAAAGGTTCAGAGAAGAGCCACCAAAATGGTAAAGGGGATGGAAGGATACTCCTATGAAGAAAGGCTAAAAAGGTTGGGGCTCTTTAACCTGGAAAAGAGACGGCTGAGGGGAGATATGATAGAAGTCTATAAATTAATCAACGGAGTGGAACGGGTAAACGTAGATCGATTGTTTACCTTATCAGAATATAGAAAGACTAGGGGACATGCAATGAAGCTACAGGGTAAACTATTTAAGACTAATAAAAGAAAATATTTTTTCACTTAACGTGTAATCAAACTCTGGAATTTGTTACCGGAGGACGTAGTAAAGGCTGTTAGTGTAGCTGGGTTTAAAAAAGATTTGGACAAGTTCCTGGAGGAAAGGTCCATAAACCATTATTAAGAAGGGACCCAGGATATCAATGCTTGAACCAATACAAGCATTGTGGAACCTGTGTCCCTTGGGGAAACTGCTAGGTACGTATGACCTAGATTGGCCACTGTTGGAAACAGAATACTGGGCTTGATGGACCTTGGTCTGACCCAGTATGGCATATCTTATGTTCTTATGGTTGGCAGATCACAACCACTGTTCCCTCTAAGCCAGTGTTTTTCAACCTTTTTTGTGCAAAGGCACACTTTTTTTCATGAAAAAAATCACGAGGCACACCACCATTAGAAAATGTTAAAAAAATTTACCTCTGTGCCTATATTGACTATATATAAAGTAATTCTCTTGAATAGGAATCAAACACTCACACCAACCCCCCTCCCCTGCTGGTTCACACCAACCCCCCTCCCCTGCTGGTTCACTCACACCACCCCCCCCTCCACTGCTGGTTCACTCACCCACCCCCTGTCACTTACTCACCCCTCCTGCTGGGTCACTCACTCACTTAGCCCCCCTCCCCTGCTGGTTCACTCACACCATCGCCCCCCCCCTTGCTGGTTCACTCACACCACCCCCCCCTCCCCTGCTGGTTCACTCACACTCCCCCCCCCCTTGCTGGTTCACTCACACACACACACCCCCCCTAGGGTTGCCAACTTTTTCACCGAGAAAAACCCGACACCTGTGGCTCGCCATGCTCCACCCATTCTCCGCCCCTAGTCCCACCCCTGCCCCGCCCCCCAGCCCCACCCACAAAAATTACCGAGGATACGTGTAGGCTAACTTCCTTGGTCAGATAATAATTAAACTGGGAACCCCAAAATCCAAACATGAAATGTACAACACTGAAGAAATAAAACTATAAAGTAATTTCCTCTTGCACTAAACAAAAACGCAAAGATGTTAGCAATACACACTTCCCAGACCAGACATATTCCAGTTAATAAATTCAAAATAAAAAGTATTTTTCTACCTTCTGTTTGGGCGTTTTATTTTTCAGTTGCAATTGCTCCAGTCACTTTCTTCTGGTTTCTTCGTGTCTTCTGCGAGCTATCCATTTGTCCTTTCTTCTCTTTAGATGTTTTCCAATCTCTCTCTATTTCTGCTTTAACATACTGATTGTTTCCCTTTTGCTCTTTCCCCCAATTCTTTCCTTATTCCTTTATCATCCGTTTAAATTTCACCCTTCCATTCTCAAGCCCCTCTTACTCTCCCAATACCGGCCCATCATAGACTTTTCTTCCACACAAAATATTTTTTCCCCTCTCCATTCTCATTCCCCATCCATTCTAGTCCTCCCCCAAATCAATTCCCTTATAGTTCTAGGCCCACCCAGCATCCACTCCCTTCTAGTCCCATTCTCCCATGCCCCACATCAGCCCATTTCCAGTCCTATTCCAGCTCTTCATCAGCCCATTTCCAGTGCTAGCCCTCACATCACAGGCCATTTCCAGTCCTAGCTCCCCCCCCCCATCACAGCCCATTTCCAGTCCAAGTCCCCCATCACAGCCTATTTCCAGTCCTAGGCCCCCCCCCCCACCATCACAGCCCATTTGCAGTCCGAGTCCCCCCGCACCATCACAGCCCATTTGCAGTCTGAGTCCCCCCGCACCATCACAGCCCATTTGCAGTCCTAGCCCCCCTAATCACAGCCTATTTCCAGTCCAAGATCTCCCTTTCTCCACCACAGCCCATTTCCAGTCCAAGTTCCCCCCCCCCCATAGCCCTTTTCCAGTCCAGGTCCCCTCCACCCCCATCACAACCCATTTCCAGTCCATGTCCCCCCCCCCATAACCCTTTTACAGTCCAGGTCCCCCCCCCATCACAGCCTATTTCCAGTCCAAGTTTTCCCCCCCCCCCATAGCCCTTTTCTTGTCCTGGTCCCCTCCACCCCCATAAAAACCCTTTTCCAGTCCATTTCCCCCCCCATAACAATTTTACAGTCCTGGTCCCCCCCCCCCATCACAGCCTATTTCCAGTCCAAGTCCCCCCCCCCCTTTAGCCCTTTTCCAGTCCACGTCCCCCCCCCTTAGCCCTTTTCCAGTCCAAGTCCCCCCCCCTTAGCCCTTTTCCAGTCCAAGTCCCCCCCCCTTAGCCCTTTTCCAGTCCAAGTCCCCCCCCATAGCCCTTTTCCAGTCCAAGTCCCCCCCCTTAGCCCTTTTCCAGTCCAAGTCCCCCCCCCTTAGCCCTTTTCCAGTCCAAGTCCCCCCACCTATACCCCTTTTCCAGTCCACGTCCCCCCCCCCTTAGCCCTTTTCCAGTCCAAGTCCCCCCCTTAGCCCTTTTCCAGTCCAGGTCCCCCCCTTAGCCCTTTTCCAGTCCAGGTCCCATTCCCATCACCCCCAATGCAGTCCTTGCCCCCTTCCCCCCCCCCCGACCAGCATCGCGGCTGTCTGAGGCTTCAGAGGGAGCCGGGGAAGCCCGCGCGAGGCCCCGGCTCCCTCTGAACAGCCACCAGCGTGAAGAGCCTTTTCCTTCACGCTGGCGGCTGTTCCTGTGAAGCCGCGAATGCTGGGAAAGGTTAAAGGGCAAACTTTAACCTTTCCCAGCATTCGCGGCTTCACAGGAACAGCCACCAGCGTGAAGGTAAAGGCTCTTCACGCTGGTGGCTGTTCAGAGGGAGCCAGGGCCTCGCGCGGGCTTCCCCGGCTCCCTCTGAAGCGGAGAAAAGCCGGTTTTTTTGCTCTGGCCGCTCCCGATCTTGCGGCCAGAGCAAAAAAAACGGCTTTTAAAGGGCCGGTTTTGCCTCTGTGCCGGCAGCCGGCCTGGCCGTGGAAAAACCGGCCAGGCCGGCTGAAAACCGGCCAGTTGGCAACCCTACCCCCCCCCCCCCCTCTGCCCAAGCCGCTGCTTCTGCTTTGTACAGAGCAGCGGCTGCACTACACTTACATTGAAAAGTAAAGAGAAACTGTGTCAGGAGCCCTCCGGTCATCGCAGAGCCCGAGGAAGTGATGTCATGGGGGCGGGCTCCTCACAGGCTGTCTTACCTTTTCAAATTAACTTTATTGCAGCTAAAGTTAATTTGAAAAGGAAAGACAGCCTGTGAGGAGCCCGCCCCCATGACATCACTTCCTCGGGCTCTGCATGATCGGAGGGCTCCTGACACTGTTTCTCTTTACTTTTCAATGTAAGTGTAGTGCAGCCGCTGCTCTGTACAAAGCAGAACCAGCGGCTGTACTGCTATAGGGAATCGCGATCGCGTTCGCGCTGCGGACTTCGGCACAAAAGCCGGTTTTTTTGCTCTGGCCGCTCCCGATCTTGCGGCCAGAGCAAAAAACCGGCTTTTCAATGGCCGGTTTTACAACTGTGCCGGCAGCCGGCCTGGCCATGGAAAAACCGGCCAGGCCGGCTGAAAACCGGCCGGTTGGCAACCCTAATTTGTGAGCTGAGGCCACATGTTACGGATGAAATTGGAATTTTTCCCACGGCACACCAGACAATATCTCACGGCACACTAGTGTGCCGCGGCACAGTGGTTGAAAAACGCTGCTCTAAGCTATGCGCGTGTGCGCGCGCACACACCTCGCCGAGTGAGCGCACATACTTTACAACAGAGCGCACAAAAATTACGGTTCTGATTCTGATAGAAAACAACACAGACATTCTTAAAATTGAAAAGTTGTGTATTTATAGTTTTCACAAGTTCTACAATATTTTCTAGTGCAATCAATGTAGTCAAATTTTGAAGTATATAACTCCAAATGTCGTTATGTGGCGCACAAAAATTTAACCTTCCTTCAAAAACTGCACAGCTGATATTTTATGTGCACACAGCCTACAGAAAATTAGAGGGAACATTGATCACAATCTCAAATTAAATCTCAAAAAACAGAAGCTCTATTTATTACAAAAGACACCACATTCATACCACCAGAATCAATTATGCTAAAAGATACAAACATCAAAATTAAAAAAAGGTAAGATACCTGGGCGTTACACTTGATCACCAGCTCAGTTTCAACAAGCACGTGAGTAACATAACAAAGGCCATATATAATAAACTAAAAATGCTTCAACATTTAAGACCTCTTCTCTCCACAAGCGACTTCAGAACAACAGTACAGGCAATGATTTTCCCGCACTGAGATTTCTGCAATGCCTTACTAATGGGTCTCCCAAAGCAAGCAATCAGACGACTACAGCTAGCTCAAAATACAGCAGCTAGAGTAATCATTCAAGTACTAATCAAAGAACACATCACACCAGTATTAAAGAATATTCATTGGCTGCCAATAGAGAGCAGAACAAAGTTCAAGGCAATTCACACAATATTCAAATCCCTCCAAGCCGATTCTCCCACCTATCTGAAAACACTGATTACATTCACCCCGGAAAACAAACCAAGAAGAAGTAACAATAAAGATCTCCTGAAAGTACCTTCTGAATTTAAGAACTGCAAATCCACTACATCCAAGAGAGCATTTTCGCTATATGCACCACAATTATGGAATTCTCTTCCTGAAAACTTAAGAGCCACCAAGGATCCAGTAGCCTTCCATAAGCATCTAAAAACATATTTATTCAACGAACATTTTGGCAAACTTATTACTTAAAAAGGGAAACCCCTACAGAATAGCCTTAGAAGTTACTTAACCAAAACAAAATTCATACTCTCATCACGGGATGGCTACTAAGTTCATATTATCACCAATAACATTGCTGCTCTCTTATAAATAGTTACTAGAGGAAAATAACAGTTGCTGTTTAAGTGTTTCTCTTTAACCCTTATCACCCTTATGTTATCAATTATTTCACGTTAAATTGTATAATGATTAGTTCTGTTAACATTGTTTAATGTAATAGTTACTGTTTTAAGTTCTATGTAAACCGCTTTGATTCACGAAAGGCAGTAAATAAGCACAAATAAATAAATAAGCTCCCCCTACACTGCACTGATCTTGACAAAGAAATTAACATATGAAATACCAACATTAGCGACGCAGCTAGAGCACCCGACCAAAATAGCAAAATACAAAGGAGCAGCAGAAGTAATCCCGCCCCCTGGTACTCCGAGATAGTAAGAACAACTAAAAGAAAACTACGTAAGAAGGAGCGACAATAGAGATGAGACCGCTCTGATAGCACACTTAAAGAATACCAAAGAATGCAACAGTACTACAACAACCTTATAAACAACCAAAAGGAGCAATACCATACCAACCTCATCTTAAAGGCTAGCAACAAGCCTAGAGAGCTCTTTGAGATAGTCCGGTCCCTCACAAAGGAACCATCGCAAAAGGATGATGACAGGATTCACCCACAAGCATTTTCAGACTTCCTCCTCACTAAGAACAACCCCCCTCTGAGAACCCAAGAACCTACCAACATCTCCTATGCTGTACAGAGCACAGGACCGACTGTACCACACAAATGGAGTGAGTTCCACATGCCAACAACAGAGCAAGTATCCCGTACAATCTCAGAGCTGAATTCTAGCACAGCCCCATCAGATCCCTGACCTGTGGCATGGATAAAGTCATCAAAAGAAGAGCTAACCAAGTTCATACACACGTTAATTTGCGCCTCCCTAGCCCAAGGCTACATACCCACTACACTCAAGGAAGTCACTATCCGACCAATCCCAAAAGCTAATTCACCCCATAGATCCAGCTACATACAGACCTATCTCCAGCCTCCCGTTGATGACCAAAATCATCGAGAAAACAGTACAGAGACAACTCCAAGATCGCTTGGACACACATGCCCCACTGGACCTGCATCAACATGGCTTTCGGCCTAATCACAGCGTGGAGACGCTACTCATTTAATTACTTGACACCCTTCTCAGAGTAATTGACAATATCAAGGCTGGATTCCTGCTATTGTTCCTTGACATTTTCCTCTGCTTTTGACACTGTATCACACAACATCCTCTTGAATAGACTCAGGGCCGGATTTACCTTGAGTGAGGCCCTACACCAACAAAAATTGTGGGCCCCCAGCAGGGGCGGCCCAAGGGGGGTGCGGACCTCATTTGCATAAGGGGCCTCATTTGCATAAATATTTGCATAATGTTACCATATACTAACTTTTAGTAAACGTGCCTCTTAATGAGTGTATGGATAAAGAAAGACTAAAAGATTTCTACATTACTATAATCCAGTGCCAACTGCCAGACACATTAGGAACTACTACAAACACTGCCCATAGTAAACCCGCCGTATCCTAACAGCACTACCAGGACTCACAAAGCACCATACTCTACCAATCAAAAGGCAACACTGCAAATATTAAACCAATACATTTCAGAGAACAACAATACATGACCTACTGGGGAAAGAGAACAAGTGGCAATGTCAAATAGGAATTATATAAACAGAACACCTCAGCTCAGTTACACATGCAGAACATAGACCATCACCAAACAAGTAATCACAATTTAGAAATAGGAAGACAATAATTAAACTGGGAATCCCAAAAGCCAAACTTGGAATGTACAACACTGTAGAAATAAAACAATACATTAATTTGCTCTTGTACTAAACAAAGCACAGATGTTAATGATGCACATTTACCAGAGCTGACATATTCCAATTAATAAATTCAAAATAAAGAGATATTTTTCTACCTTTTGTGCATTTTTTTCAGCTGCAATTGCTCCAGCCACTTTCTTCTGGTTTCTTCGTGTCTTCTGCTAACTCTCCATCGTCTGCTGTCCATTTGTCCTTTCTTCTCTCTTCTAGATTTTTTTCCATTCTCTCTCTACATCTGCTTTAACATACTAATCTTTCTCCTTTTGCTCTTTCCTCATTCCTATTTCATCCACTCAAATATTACCCCTCCATCCTCAATCCCCACTTACTCTCCCAATACCCGGCCAATTGTAGATTTTTTATCCCTCCCACACAAAATATTTTTCCCTTCTCCATTTTACTCTTCCAGCCCCATCCCATTCTAATCCTCCCCCAACATCAGCTCCCTTCTAGTTCCAGCCTCACCCAGCATCCATTCCCTTCTAGTCCCTGCATCAGCCCATTTCCAGCCCTAGCCATCCATCAGCCCATTTCCAGTCCTAGCCCCCCCATCACCCCACTTACAGTCCTTAACCCATCACCCCATTTTCAGTCCTTAACCCCCCATCACCCCATTTTCAGTTTAAGCCCCCCCTATAACCCATTACCAGTCCTAACCCCCCATCAGCCCACTTCCAGTCCTAACCCCATCAACCCATTTCCAGTCAGCCCCCCATAGCCCATTGCCAGTCCTACCCCCCCCCATCAGCCCACAGCCCATTACCAGTCCTAACCCCATCATCCCACCTCCAGTTTTAACCCCCCAGCCCATTTCCAGTCCTAGCCCCCTATAGCCCATTACCAGACAACCCCCATCAGCCCACAGCCCATTACCAGTCTTAACCCCCCCAAAGCCCATTACCAGTTCTAATCCCCCCCCAACAGCCCATTACCAGTCCTAACCCCATCAGCCCACCTCCAGTCTTAACCCCCCAGCCCATTTCCAGTCCTAGCCCCCCCCCCATAGCCCATTACCAGACAGCCCCCATCAGCCCACAGCCCATTACCAGTCTTAACCCCCCCCAAAGCCCATTGCCAGTTCTAAGCCCCCCCCCCAACAGCCCACAGTCCATTACCAGTCCTAACCCCATCAGCCCACCTCTAGCCTTAACCCCCCCCAGCCCAGCCCATTTCCAGCCCCAGCCCCCCAATAGCCCATTACCAGCCCTACCCCCCCAGTCCATTTCCAGCCCCAGCCCCCCCAATAGCCCATTACCAGTCCTACCCCCCCCCCATAGCCCATTACCAGTCCTACCCCCACCCCCCCCCCCACACAGCCCATTACCAGTCCCACCCCCCCCAGCCCATTACCAGTCCTCCCCCCCCCCCACATAGCCCATTACCAGTCCTACCCCCCCCCATAGCCCATAGCCCATTACCAGTCCTACCCCCCCCCCGGCCTAAAGTAAAATTTAATTTTAAAAAAAAACCTGGTGGCTGCCGCCGCGGGGCCCCCTCTGCTGCCGCGGGGGCCCCGTCTACAAGCTGGTCGGGTCCGGTCGGGTCTCTCTCCCTCCCTCGCTGCAGGCTGCAGGCTGCGAGAGACGCATCTTCGCGTCTCTCGCAGCCTGCAGCGAGGGAGGGAGGGAGAGAGACCCGACCGGACCCGACCCGACCCGACCAGCTTGTAGACGGGGCCCCCGCGGCAGCAGAGGGGGCCCCGCGGCGGCAGCCACCAGGTTTTTTTTTTAAATTAAATTTTACTTTAGGCCGGGGGGATAGGACTCCTACCCCCCCCCCCCGGCCTAAAGGAAAATTTAATTAAAAAAAAAACCTGGTGGCTGCCGCCGCGGGGCCCCCTCTGCTGCCGCGGGGGCCCCGTCTACAAGCTGGTCGGGTCGGGTCCGGTCCGGTCGGGTCGGGTCGGGTCTCTCTCCCTCCCTCGCTGCAGGCTGCGAGAGACGCGAAGGGAGAGCGTCTCCTCGCGTCTGTGTTAAGCCCGCAGGGGCTGATGGGAAATCCATCAGCCCCTGCGGGCTTAACACAGACGCGAGGAGACGCTCTATCTTCGCGTCTCTCGCAGCCGGGAGGGAGGGAGGGAGACGAGACCCGACCCGACCAGACCATACCATCTTGTAGACGGGGCCCCCGCGGCAGCAGAGGGGGCCCCGCGGCGGCAGCCACCAGGTTTTTTTTTTAATCGAATTGAAAAAAAAAAAACCTGGTTCTATTTTTTGTGGGCCCCTGCCGGTTGTGGGCCCTACGCCATGGCGTACATGGCGTATACGTAAATCCGGCCCTGAATAGACTAACAGACATTGGCCTATGTAACACTACCCACAAATGGTTCCAATCATACCTCTGGGACAGAAAACAGAGGGTCAAGGTGGAAGCACACTTTTCTGCTGCATTCCACACATCACAGGGAGTCCCCCAAGGATCGTCCCTGTCTGCCCTTCTTTTTAACATATACATACAGCCAGTCTGCACGATTTTCAGAAAGCACAAGGTAAACTATGCTATCTATGCTGACGACATCATGGCGTACACTCCGATCAGCATAGACTCTCCAGACTACTCCTGCATGACAAATTGTCTCCAAGAGGTATCCAGCTGGCTGTCCAATAACAACCTAAACATAAACATGAAAAAGACTGAGGCACTAGTCATCACGTGGAATACCTCATCAATCCTCCCTACTTCAATAACAGTGGCAGACTCTACCATACCAATTAAGGAAGAAGTTTGATATCTTGGAGTAACCCTCGACCACCATCTAAACCTACAACCACACATCAATAGAATCACCAAGAATGCTTTACATAAGCTGGCTACAATTCGAAGACTCAAACCCCTCGTTAACCAGAACCACTTCTGATCAGTCTGTCAAGCTATAATAACCCCTTTAATGGACTATTGCAACACCATTTACCAAGGGCTACCAAAGCAAGCTACAAGGTCTTTACAACCGGTCCAAAATACTCCTGCCAGAATCATCACTGAGTCAAAGAAACATGATCATATAATGCCCCTTCTACACCAGCTCCATTGGCTACCTATCACTGCCCGTGCGAGATACAAATCTGCTCTTACTGTGTTCAAGATAAGAAACAACATGTCAGCGGGAGCACTAGAGGAGATATTCTGCAATCGTCACAATGAGAGGCCTAGGAGACAGAGCACGTTAGACACCATTCCTACACCCTGTGCTTACAAAAAAGCAAAGGAATCAACCTCTAGGAGAGCATTCTCTCTCGATGCACCTGCGATCTGGAACTCTCTACCTGCGAAACTGAGATCCGCCACTGACATGAAGGATTTCAGAAAGCAACTAAAAAACCTTTCTCTTTGCAGATCAATACAATGAACCCACTTAACCCGGATATAGTTGAACCCATCTAACTCTGGAATAGCTGAACCTACGCAACATACTGCATTGCACTGTTCCCTCTAAGCTGTGCGCGTGTGCGCGCGCACACACCTCGTCGAGCGAGCACACATACTTTACAACAGAGCGCACAAAAATTACTGTTCTGATTCTGATAGAAAACACCACAGATGTCTTAAAATTTAAAAGTTGTGATTGCAATTACTAGAAATTTTCCGCTTCATTTAGTAATCATCTATTTTCATTTACTTTGATTAAAATCAATGTGGTGTACATACTGTATTCTGAAATGTAGTCAAATTTTAAAGTATATAACTTTATGTGGCGCACAAAAATTTAACCTTCCTTCAAAAGTTGCACAGCTGATATTTTATGTGCACACAGCCTACAGAAAATTAGAGGGAACATTGCTGCATTGTATATATATTCTCTGTACATAAGTTATGTTTCATTGCTTCACCTGCATATCTCCATCCCCCTGTCCCCACCCTAGCCCCTCTATAAGTTATTGTAGTTGCAAGTTTCATAAGTTCTCTGTAAACATGTGAGTTTAATGTAAACCGCTTTGATTTAACGATAAGGCGGTATATAAAAACGGTTAAATGAATAAATAAATTTGTATAGTGATGGGGCAGAACATGGACAATCCAGAGAATTATCTGGATAGTGGCACCTCCAGCCCGCTGTTTGGATAAATTATTCTCATAACGTAGGACACAAAAAGGCTGTCCTAATTTATCCAGATTAACTGAATCATGGACTGAACATCATCACTGTTTGGATAGCACGGTCACTCACTACACTATCTGGATATTCAGTACCTGCCACAGTCCAGATACTGGTGCTAAATAGCTGGATTTTAGTTAACCACCATGGCTGGCATTTTGAAAAAAACGACAACCATGGCAGCTGAATATCAAGACATAAATATATAAATAGGCAGGGCTGGTGCTACCATCAGACGAATTAGGCAGTCGCCTAGAGTGCCAGTCTTCTCGGGGTACTCACAGCTACCCGGGGCAAGTAACATTGCAATGGCTCTACAACCACGATGCAGCACTTTCTGTCTCTGGGGCTGTGTTTTGCTTTCTCTCTTTCATAATCTCATACTTCCACCCCCTTCCAACCAGATTTCTGGTTTATGCAATCTCCAGGAACAAGCGGGAATGGAGTCTTCACATATGGGTGACGTCGGTACCGACGGACCCCACGCGGGAACACTCCCCAGCATCCTATAGGAAAGCTTTTGGGAGCATCCTACTGCGCCTGCATAGATGCCTTCCTGCCTTTCCAGCTCTCCCTCCTGTTCCTCGTTTTCCGCGGAACCGACAGGTGTCACCGCAGAAAATTCCTGTTTTTTCATATTTTTGTGGTTCGCGTCTGCCTTCCTGTTGACGCTGGTACCGACCTCCATCGGTATTTTCTTTCTTTCTTTCTTCTTTCTCTTAAAAAAAAAAATCTGTGAAGAAAAGAATTTCTTCTTTTCTTCAGGCGCATCGATGCCATCTTAGGCCCAGGCCTTCCATTTTGTCACAGACACAATAGAAAAACCATCCAGTGGTTTTAAGAGGTGTTCTAAGTGTGGCGGTACCATCTTGGCCACAGACACCCATGACTGGTGTCTAAAATGCTTAGGGCTGGATCATCAGCCATCAGAATGTCCTCTCTGTAGAAAGATGACGAAGAGGGGCCTACAGAATCGAGCTGCAAAGCTGGGTACCTTCTTTGCCTCCGACGCCATCTTTTTAGCATCAACTTCATCGAGAGCTTCATCTTCCTCGCAAGGATCTCAGGTATTGAAATCTAAGTCTTCATTGAAGGCTGGCGCCCTCCCCCCCCCACCCCCCCGAAGGCTATATCTCCTCATAAGCATTGAGATGCCTCGGGCATTGCCCTGGAGGGGGACATACTGGTCAAACTACCCTGGCCGGGAGAACCTTCCCTCCAAAGCCTTAGTGAGGTCCCAGGATGCTTCCGAGGCCTCCACCTCTGGAGAGTTCTTGGTGCCATACTCAGGGATTGTGGCCCACAATTCTTCGGGTACCGATACCCAGGCATCGGCAAGCTCCATGGATCAACGTATCCTTGCCATCGAGCGGAGCTTAGCGGCCTTACTGGCAGCCTCGGTTCCAGTAAAACCCTTACAGTCTGTTCCGCAGGCGTCGGTACCGGCTTCGGTACCGATACAACCTGCATTGACTTTTTTGCCACTTTCCACGCTACCGCCCAGGCCGGCCCTCGAATCCGTTTCCAGTACCGAAGTTCCGAACACACAGATTCCAGGTACCGGCTTCAACCGGTACCGAGTTTGTATGGAGCGGGAACACCCTACCCGAAGATACTTTGAGTCTTCAGATTCCGATTCATCGGATGATGAATCGGCCGATACCCGAGACATGTGAGGACCCATTCCGTCCTCACAACGTCACATGTCCCCACCAGAGAACATGTCTTTTCAAGACTTTATTTGCAATGTTGCTAGGAGTCTGTCCATAATAGTGACATCGGAGAAAGAGCCTAGGGCCAAAGAATTGGAAATTTTTCAATACCCCACAGCTCCAAAAAAGGCAGCTATGCTCCCTATCCATCGGATACTTCACGAGCTTCGGATGTGGGAGATACCTCTAACCATTGCTCTCCATACCCAATGACTCGATACCATGTACTGGGTACTGGAGTGTCCCAGTTTCCAAAAGACACAATTGCCACACCATTCCATGGTAGTGGAATCGGCAATGTGTCGGAACAAGAGTGCGAAAACACATTCCTCAAATCCTCCGGGTAGGGAATTGAGAACCCTCGACACTTTTGGTCGACAGCGTTTTCAGGCCTTCCTGCTATCGGCCAAGATTAGTTCCTACATACTCTTATGTATGCCGATGATGTACTGCTATTTACACCCATAACCATCACTTGTCCTGACTTTACAGTGCTAGTCAACTGCTTCAACGCAATAACGGACTGGCTACTCACTCAGAACCTCCGGATAAACTTCTAAAAAACTGAAGTACTAATAATCACAAGGAATAAAACTTACTCTTCTCCACCAACACTCAAAGTCAGAGATGCGGAACTTCCAATCATATCCAACATACGATATCTTGGGGTCATACTCGATCAACAACTGGACTTCAAGGAACATATCAAACGCACTGTCAAAAACATCTATTTCAAGATCAAAACCCTACGGCATCTTAGGCCCATGATGGAACCCGATGATTTCCGCACCGTCTTCCAGGCACTAGTCACACCGCACTTCGATTATGCCAACATAGTTCTGCATGGTCTCCCAAAGAGTTCCCTCAAACCGCTACAGTTAGCCATGAATGCGGCAGCCCGTGTGCTCTACGGAGCCGCAAGGGCCGACCACATCTCCCCCATTCTAAAGGAACTCCACTGGCTTCCCATAAGCAGTAGGATCCTATACAAAACCCTCCTCATTACCTTCAAGGCCTTCAACAAGATATCGCCATCATCCATTTCCGACCTCATCACGCATTCTCCAGACAACAGATCCAGGAGATCCATGGCCGCTAACATGCTACTTATACCAATTGAATCCACAAAATTCAACCAGATCACCACCAATAGGGCTTTCTCGATCTATGCCCCCGTGTGCTGGAACAAACTCCCCCCACACATTACAGCAATTAGGGACCTTAGTCAGTTCAGAAAAACTCTCAAACACCACCTTTTTCTCTTACATTATACTCATCCTGATAGCCCCCTTATCTCCCACACACCCCCACTATATCAAACTGCCGCTACATGATGCAAAACGATACTATGTAGTCATACCTAATATGTAATATAACTGAATTGTACATAGTTTCCCATGTTTATCTATATAGACCTGGAATGTAAATAGTTTCCCCAAGTTTACCCCATGTTAAACCCCTGTTTTATGTAAACGACGGCCAATGTATCTGACCAAGTGTTATATTGTTTTGATGTAAACCGCGCTGATGACAAATAGCGCGGTATATAAGAATTGTTAAATAAAATAAATAAAAATAAAATATGAGTATGTTCCTTAGAGAGGTGGCGAAGGATTTGGAGTTAATGGCTCCTCTTCTCCCCAATGACAAGAGGGCAGATTATCTCACCCTTGTGAAACATGCTCAGAATGTTTCAAAATTTTGTTAACAGAGCAACTTTTGATTGTTTTGAATGCATCAGCAGGACTTCATCCATCTGCATCGGTGCACGCAGGATTGCTTGGCTCCAAGCATCGGATCTTGAACAGCGAGTTCAAGATAAGCTGGGTAATATTCCTTGCACCGGCGAGAACCTTTTTGGCAAGGAATGGCAGAAAAAGGCCTCTCAGTTGTAATCTGAGAAAACTACCCTCGATAGGCTATCTAGATCTACTGCCAAACCAGCTAAGAAGAAAGCAGCAAAGAAAGCTTTCTTCAATAAAAAGAAGTACTATCCTCCTTATACCCCTGCTGTTCAGTGTCAGCATCATGTTCCTCAGAAGAGGCAACAGCCTACAAAGCAGCAAAAGAAGGCTCAGACTCCCAAGTCACAGCCACCTCAGCAGACCCAGACTGCTGCGGGTTTTTGACTCCTTTCTAGAAATCATAGCTGTCCTGTCTCTGGAGAGTCCCAATCCTGTCCACATTCCTGGCAGACTCAGTCACTATGCCCACAGGTGGGATCTCATTACCTCGGAGCAGTGGACATTGTCCATAGTACGGGAGGGATGCAAACTTCTTCTACGAAGTCTACCCCCCTCCCCCCCAGACTTCACCAAAGAGTTCCATTCTAAACCCCCTGTCACTGCTCTGTTGCTGCAAGAGATCATCTCCCTTCTCCTGCAAGGTGCAATATTTATTTATTTATTTAGCTGTGCTTATATACCGCTTTTCACCAGGTCAAAGCGGTTTACAAAAACAAGGGGGGTTATGTTATAACGGGGTATGACATATCTCGATGAGGGAGGGTGTTTCCCATCACCATATATTAGAGCAGAGTATGACATAATTACACAGGGGGGGGGGGTTCCCAACACCAGGGGGATCAAACATATTTACATTTCCGAAGAAGTATGCATCAGTGGTTTATATCTTATCTATGGTTTTGTCCGTTTCTCAGTCTCAGTTTGTCCAAACAAACAAGGAGCAACATGGGTATGGCTTCATTGGGTGTTGCTCTGTTTTGTTCCCAGGTGATTGCTGAATAAATGGGTTTCTGGTTGTTTCCTAAATGAGGATAGATCTTTGTTGCTCTGGATTTTGGCTGGTAGAGTGTTCCATAATGTGGGAGCGTATAAGTCAAATGCGTGGTTGCAGGTTTGTTGGTTAAATTTAGTCCTTGCAGGTGGTATAGTTAGTAAGTTGCTTGTGGCCTGACGTGTTGGTCTTCCGGAGTTCGGTCATGATAGTAGGGTACTCAAATGTGAAGTTTGTTGCTGGTAAAGAGCTTTATGGATCACTACCAGTGTTTTATACTTGATCTGTGCTTCTAGAGGGAGGATGTGGAGATCTCTCAGTATAGGAGTGATATGGTCATACCTCTTTCCTTTTTGGATGATCCTTGCTGTTATGTTAAAGGTTTTTCATAGCGGGTTGAGATTGGTGGTCGGGAGTCCTTGGTATATTGCATTACAATAGTCCAGGTGGGGGAGAGTCATTGCTTGTATGACTGATCTGAAGTCCTGTGGGTCTATAAGTGGTCTGTTGCACTGTATCATCTTGGTTTTGAAGAATATTGTCTTTGCTATTTTTGCAATCTGTTGTTTGAAAGATAGTGTTTGATCAAGGGTGATCCCTAAGTATTTTATGTGAGATTGGGTTTTTATTTTTATTCTGCCCAGGGTGAGGTGTGTTGGAGGGATGAAGGTTTGGTCCTTTGTAACAAATAAAGCTTGTCTTTTTTAGGTTTATTGCGAGATAGTTTTCCTGGAGACATTTGGAGATTTCATTGAAGCAGTCTATTAACTGAGGGTTTGTTGGGTTTGCAGTTGTGATTGCTCCATAAAGCATAATGTCATCTGCATATATGTGGAAGCTGATATTGTAGGTCCTTATTATAGCGCAGAGTGGTTGGAGGTAAATGTTGAAGAGCATAGCCGAGAGTGCAGAACCATGTGGTAATCCTTGGGTTTGTTGAAATGGGGGGGAAGTGCGGGTTTGAATTAGTTGATATCTGCCTGTGAGGTAGGACTTGAACCATTGTAGAACTTTGTCTTGTATGCCAATTTCTTGAAGTCTGCATAGGAGAATGCTGTGTGAAATGGAATCAAATGCTGCAGATATGTCCAGAAAGATCAGGGTGTATCGAGTGTGTTTGGTCTGTATTCCTTTGATTGGGTACTTATTAATGAGATCATGAGGGTTTCTATCCCTTGAGAAGGTTGGAATCCGTGCTGCCATGGGTCGAGGGTATTGCTGATGTCCAGGTGGTCCTGCAGTTGTTGCTGAACTATTTTCTTGATGATTTTTGCGGTGAATGGGAGGCTTGCTACTAGTCTGTAGGAAGCAGGGTCCATTGGGTCAAGATCAGGCTTCTTGAGGGTCGGACGGATAATGGATATCTTGAGGCTGGTGGGCATCAGACCTTGTCTGAGGGATTTATTTCAATATTGGTGAACGCTGGGCTTAGTTCCTGTTTTGCCTTTTTTATCCAGTCCACTGGGCAGGGGTCAAGAAGGGAGGTAGTTGTGTTGAGTCCTGATATTTATTTATTTATTTATATAATAAACATTTTTATACCATTCTTTCCAAAGATCAAGCGTGGTGTACAAAGAACAAGGTATGAAATGCAAGTTCATTTACATAAAACTTGTAGAACTATGGTGGTTTCGATCCTTTCTTTGGAGATTGTCTCAAATGTTTCCCAATAACTTTCATGGTTGCTGGTTGAGGGTTGGGTATCTGTTGAAGCTGCTTTTATTATGCTGCAAGCTGTTGCGGAGGTATGTCCAGAAGTTGGTTCGAGTGGTTTGGGGTTTTTGTTAGCTGCTTGACTATGTCAAAGAGCTTGCATGGCTAATGATTGATGAGTTTATAAGCTTTGAGTGATAGACTCTTCTTGCACCGTCTATTTCGTTGCGGTAGTGGTTTAGAGCGTCTCCTGTCTCGATTGCACGATATTGGCCTTCGCAGTACTGTACTACACTGGTTTCATTCATTCCTTTACTCTCGCTCTGCAGCCGTGACCCCTTCCTCTTCATCCCACTCCCCCTCCGAGTCTTTTTCATTAACCTGCGGCGTTCCCCAAGGCTCTGTGTTAGCTCCCCTCCTTTTCAACATCTTTCTCACTCCCCTCATGCTGCTTGTTCAACAGTTTGGGATCACAGCCTTTTACTATGCTGATGACATTCTCCTTCTTCACCACACCTCTCCTATCTCTCCCGATTTAACCCCACTGAACACCTGCTTAGCCGCTGTCTCCGATTGGTTAACACAAAATTGTCTGCACCTTAATCTTTCCAAAACCATAGCCATCTGGTTCTCTCACGGACACGAACCCCCACCCCTGGCCCCATCCTTCTCTAACGCACCCGTCCCACTGGTCACCACTTTCCGCTATCTCGGGGTCCTTTTCGACTCAGACCTTTCCTTCTCCGCACATATCTCTCACGTCTCTAAACTCTCTTTCTTTCACCTTCGTCAGATCCGCGCTATTCGCCCCTTTCTCTCTCCTTCCGCCTTAACCACTCTGCTCCTCACCTTGGTTATTTCTCGCATTGACTTCTCCAATTCCATCTTTTCTGGTATCTCTAAATCACAGCTCTCACGCCTACAACGTATCCAAAACACCGCCGCTCGCCTAATCACCCACTCCTCCTCCAGAGACCATGTCACTCCCCTCCTCCTGCAACTGCACTGGCTTCCTGTTTCCTTCCGTGTTCAGTTCAAGCTCCTCACACTAGCCCACAGAGCACTACATACCTCTACCCCACAATACTTGGCTGATTTACTCCACTTTCACACTCCACGCCACACTCCTCGCTCATTTCACCTCAACCGCCTAGCTCTACCATCCCCCTCACATGCACACCTCCAGTCCACACGTTCCTCGGCCTTTTTCTTTGCAGCCCCTGCCTTATGGAACTCTCTTCGCCTGGAGCCCCACTACCCTACCTTTAAACGCTCCCTCAAAACTTACTTGTTCTCCCTCGCTTTTGACCTGCCCCTTCCCTAACCTCACCCCTCCCTCTCTCCCTTTGCCCCATCTGCTCCTGTCTCTGTCTCTTTCTCTTCTTTTTGCATTGTAATTTCTTTTCCAGTTTCCGGTCTTGTGCCTCACTGTTTATACTTTTATTGTAAACCGCTCTGCCTCCCAATGAAGGGCGGTCAAGCAAATAAATAAACATAAACATGTATCTTATTCTATCAGTATCGTGCTTCGCTTTTCTCCATTTCCTTTCAGTTCTCCTAAGTTGTGTTTTCAGTTTCTGTAAGGTGGGCGTGAACCAACGTGCTTTTGTTTTCTTTGTGTGGTGGTGTTGATCGTGCTGCAGTGGTTATTATGTTGTTCCAATTGTTGGTTAATGCTTCCAGGTTGGATTGATCTGTATGTAAATTTGGGAGGATTTGGTTAAAGACGTCTTTATTAAATGGCTTGAATCTTCTTGTCTGTTTTGTATCTTCTTTGTTGGTTGTATGCTGAAGGTAATGAGATAGTGGTCAGACCATGGGACAAATGTGATCTTCAGATTCTTGTTTCTGGAGGCGTTTCAAGATTTAAGGAATATGAGATCCAGAGTGTTTCCTTTCTCATGTGTAGGTGCATTGATGATTTGCTTCTGTTCCATCACATCCATTGCTTCGAGGAATGTATTGGCATGCTTTTTTTGTTTGGATGGGAGGATTATATATTATTTTGTAGTGTTGTTGCTGCCAGATATTTGCTTGAGAATATCTGAGAGGTCTGAGTTTACCGTGGGTGCCCTGTATATTAGATAGATTGAAAGGTGTGTGTTTGTGATTGTGAGGATGTCTGCTGCTTCTGTGGTTTCTCTTGCGTAGCTTCGGAGGTGGAGGTTGGATTTCACTGTAATGGCTACACCTCCTCCCTTGGGGAGCCCAGGAGCAGTTGTATAGGTTATATTCATTAGGTGCTAGCTGGTTCATGAGTACGGTATCTGTTTCTGCTAGCCATGTTTCTGTTATACAGAGGATATCAATCTGTTGGAATGTGACGAGGTCTCTGAATAGTGGGAATTAATTACTCACAGAATGAGCGTTTATGAGGGAGATATGGAGTGCTTGAATGTGTGCCGGAGTTGAGAAGAGTCCTGGTGTGAGTGGGTTGTGTATGGGTCTCCATAGGGGGTGAGGTTTGGGGGCACATGGTGTCATTTGCTTCGAATGTGCGTTATGTGAGGGACGTCTTGGGTTGTGTAATGTGCATGTATTGTTTGCTGTGTAGGGTTGAATGGGTGGATATGGAGCTATCCAATATGTTGGTATTAGGAAGGGAGGCATGCGTTCTGTTATACCTTTGTCTTGCAGACTATCTCGGGTTTGTTGTTTGTCCTTGTTGCTGCAGTGATTTTATGCCAGTGGAACCGATTGGCTGCTCTGAGATGGTCCGGATCAGTCCTTGTTAGGGTTTGTTTGTTTTTTGGTCCGCGTCTAAGGGCCATGCCAAAGGGCCCTCTGGTGAGGGTGTGCCTGTGTCCTGCTTTTATGGGCTGGTTGCTGTGTCTAAGAAGAGGTAGTGTGCTCCGATTGGCTGCTTCAGCACAGGGATAGGAGAGTCCTGCATTCTCCAGGACCAAGCAGGAAGTCAGTCCTCACTTATGGGTGACGTCGGCGCCGACGGAGCCCTCGCGGAGCAATTTTCCCCAGCTTTCAAAGAAAGCCTTTGGGAATTGCAGCGCGCATGCGCGGTCGTCTTCCCGCCCGAGGGTGCCATCTTAGCCAGTCTTCTTTTTTCCGCGGAGCCCTACAGACGTCCCTGTCTTGTCCCCGCGAAAAAGTCGATTTTCTTCATTATTTTATTCTTATTTCCTTCGGTTCGACGCCGATCTTTTTCCCGCCCGGACTCGCGACGCCGGTCACGAGTCCTCTCACTTTTTTCGGTTTTTCTGACTTTGTCAGCTTTCGTTTTCGATTTTTCCCTGGCAGCCCGGTCCTTTGACCTCGCAGGGGCCCTTTTTCCCCCGATGGCTGCCAGTGGCTTTAAGCGATGTGGTCAGTGTGACCGAAATATGTCACTAACTGACACACATGACTTTTGCCTCCGCTGCCTGGGCCCGGATCATGAGGAACTGATCTGTGGGCCCTGCGGCAAAATGTCCTCGAAAGCGTTGAGAAGTCGGCGGCATCAGCGTGATCGAATCTTCGCTGACCCCAGCCGTACCCGGACCTCGTCGGAGGCCTCCGCGTCAAAAGGCTCCAGCTCGGACCGTCGCCGGAGTTCCTCCGACCGGGGTTCTCCCTCCGGGGACCATCGTCGGACGGTGAAACCCGCGAGGGCGGCGTCGGTGGACGCTCCTGGTTCCGCGAGGGCCAGGTCGCATAGCCCCGATAGCCGCCCCGGGTCCTTGGAGAAGGAACACCTCCCGAAGCGACCTCGCCTGGAGTCGGAGATGCCTGCTCGGGTAAGTCCTGTAGTCCTTCTGGACTCGCCTCCGCGACAGCCGACGTCGGGCCCGACGCCGTCGGGGCCCGAGTCGGGGGCTGCTGGGTCACCTGAGCTCGGACTCAGGTTGACGGCCTTGGAGAGCAGACTGTCTGCCTTCATGGACCAGCAGCGGGCACTGCTCGCTGGCCTCGCTGGCGCCGCTGCCCCGACCGCCGGGACGTCGACGTCCAAGTCGACCCCGGAGACCGAGCCGATCCTCGAGTCGATGAGAACTCGAGTCGATCCTCGGTCGAGGTCACCCTCGGCCTCCCGTTCGGGACCGAGGGAGTCGGCGTCGAGGCGGCAGGCGCCGCGCCCTGCACAGGCCGACCCCTCCGAGTCCTCGTCGGAGTCGGTCTGGGAGTCTGAAGAGGAAGAGTCGCCTGATTCTTTCCGGACTCGGTGTGTCCCCTCGGACTCACCGGAGTCCGAGCCTCGGAAGCAGTCCCCCCCGGAGGATGCCCGGTTCTCGGACTTCGTTAGGGATATGGCCAAGGCTTTGGCCTTCCCTGCGGATCCCGAGGAGGAGCCTCGAGCCGAAGAGCTCGACGCCCTCCAGTATGACTCTCCCGCGAGGGAACACTTTACTGTACCGGTTCCTCCTATGCTGGAACGACTACTCTTCCGCATGTGGGAGAGTCCGGCCTCCTCGCCGGTCCTGAGCAAGCGGGTCGATTCTATCTATCGGGTCCGCAAGAGCCCTGGCTTCCAAAAGGCACAGCTACCACACCATTCCATGGTAGTGGAATCGGCCATGCATCGTCTTAAGAGCCAGAAGATGCACTCCTCGGTGCCCCCTGGCAGGGAGGCCCGTAACCTGGATGGCCTTGGTAAGAAGTGTTTCCAGGGCTCTATGCTCGCATGTCGTGTCCAGACTTACCAGCTATACATGGGCATGTATCTCCGGGATCTGGCTAAAGAGCTAGCCGGATTCTCCGCTGGTTTGTCCGAGGAACCCTTGCGGAGGTTCCTGGCCTTGTCCACTGGCATTCGGGAATGCTCAAAGTTCATGTCCCGGCAGCCTATGATGGCTTTGAAGCGTCGGCTCGAGTGGCCGCAGCCGGCATCGGTGCCCGCCGACAGGCTTGGCTTCAGTCGTCAGACCTTGAGCCCTGGGTGCAGGACAAGTTGGTCGATGTCCCCTGCCGAGGCGAAAACCTCTTTGGCAAGCCCATGGCGGAAAAGGCTGCACAAATTGAGACTGAGACTCTCACCAGGACCAGGCTTTCTAGGAAGACCTCCGCCCCTTCCCAGAAAAAGAAGGGCTCGGGGAAAAAGGCCTTTTACCCGAGGAAGGCGGCTGCCTACAAACAATACCCCCATTATCAGGCCCCTGCAGCTCCCCAACAGGGCCAGCAGGCCAAGGGACGGGGTAACGGGTCCCGTAGGCAGCAAGCCCCCAAGCCTGCACCACCAGCCCCTGCTCAGCAGGGTGGGGGTTTTTGACTCACAAAGCATAGCCTCTCCCCCCCCGCTGGTTCCTCCCAGCACCGGAGGCCGGCTGGTTCACTTCGCCCACAGGTGGTCCAGCATCACCGCAGATGCCTGGGTGCTTCAAGTCGTGCGAGAAGGCTATCTTCTCCACTTCCACCAGGTCCCTCCCTCCTATTTTCCGGGAGAACCTCCGCGAACCCCTCTGCACAGGGAATTACTCCTTCAGGAGTTAGCAGGTCTTCTGCAGGAACAGGCGGTGGAACCGGTGCCACACCACCTGAGAGGTCAAGGCTTTTATTCCATGTATTTTCTGATACCAAAGAGAACAGGGTGCCTCAGACCCATCCTGGACTTGCGCAACCTCAACAAGTTCCTTGTGCGGGAGAAGTTCAAAATGCTTACCCTTGGAATCCTTCTGCCCTACCTCCAGCAGGGAGATTGGCTATGCTCCTTGGATCTAAAGGATGCCTACACGCACATCCTCATCCACCCAAGCCACCGCCAATACCTAAGGTTTGTGGTGGCAGGAAATCATTACCAGTACAGGGTACTGCCCTTTGGCCTGTCCTCCGCACCGCGAGTCTTCACAAAATGTCTCGCGGTCGTGGCGGCCCATCTCCGGCTTCACGGCCTCTATGTCTTTCCGTACCTCGACGACTGGCTCATCAGAGCAGCGTCCGCTCGGGAGGTCACCAACGCCACGCGCCGCACGGTGACTCTTCTGCAGCACTTGGGCTTTGTTATAAACTTCGCAAAGTCCACTTTGCTCCCCTCTCAGGATCTCGAGTTCATCGGCGCAAGGCTGCACACTCCTCAGGCGCGAGCATACCTACCACTCGACAGGGCTCAACGGCTCATGGACCTAGCCGACCGCTTTCGCAGCCAGCCCCTGGTCTCCGCCAGGCGCTTTCTGAGACTACTCGGCCATATGGCTTCCACCGTCCATGTGACCCCCAATGCCCGCCTGAATATGCGGTCTGCTCAATGGTGTCTCCGCCAGCAGTGGCGACAAGCCACAGGCGGCCTAGCAGACCTAGTGCGCGTCTCCGAGCCGCTGATCTCGTCTCTCCGGTGGTGGCTCCGGCAGCCGAACCTGATATTCAGAATGCCTTTCCAGTCACCTCAGCCGACCCGGGTGCTGACCACCGATGCATCCCTCCTGGGCTGGGGAGCACATTGCCAAGAGGCACGTACTCAGGACCTCTAGACCACGTGGGAGTCTGCTCAGCAGATCAACTTCCTGGAGCTCAGAGCGATCCGCCTAGCTCTCAAGGCCTTCTCCCACCTGACTTCCCACCAGTCCGTCCTTGTCCAGACGGACAATCAAGTTGCCATGTTCTACGTGAACAAGCAGGGGGCACGGGCTCCTTCCTCCTCTGCCGGGAGGCACAGAAGCTCTGCTCTTGGGCCGTCAGTCACGGCATTCTCCTCAAGGCAGTTTATCTCCCGGGCCAAGAAAATTGCCTGGCGGACAAACTCAGCAGGGTCCTCCAGCCGCACGAGTGGCGTCTGGATCCCTTGGTAGTTCAGAAGCTATTCCTCAAGTGGGGCCTCCCCACGGTGGATCTCTTTGCCAGTCCTCACAGCCGGCAACTTCCTCGCTTCTGCTCTCGTCAGCCACACCCCCTTCGGGTTGCGGCGGACGCCTTTCTGATCTCATGGTCGGGGAGCCTTCTGTACGCTTTCCCTCCCATCCCGCTAGTCTCTCGGACTCTTTTCAAGGTTCTCCGAGACAAAGCCTTCATGATCCTGGTGGCCCCTCGCTGGCCCAGGCAGCCGTGGTTTCCACTCCTCCTGCAACTGGCGGTGGAGGATCCAATCCCTCTGGGGGTACAACCGGATCTCCTCACTCAGGATCTGGGGTCCCTACTGCACCCCAACCTCCGGTCTCTCAACCTCATGGCCTGGCTGCTGAGAGGGTAGTCCTTGCTCCCCTTCTCCTGCCGGCGGAGGTGGAGGAGGTCGTCTTGGCTTCGCGACGGCCTTCTACCCGCAAATGCTACGCCCTTAAATGGCGTCGCTTTGCAGTCTGGTGTACCCAACAGTCTCAGGATCCCTTCTCCTGCCCGGTGTCGGTGATCTTGCAGTACTTGCTACACCTCTCTAATCTGGGACTTAAGTCCAACTCCGTCAAAGTTCACCTCAGTGCTCTTTCGGCACATCATGTGCCGGTGGACGGTAGACCTCTCTCCAGCGACCCTCTCGTAGCGAGGTTTCTCCGAGGTCTCCTTCTACTTAAACCACCTCTGCGCCCGCCAGCGCCTGACTGGGACCTGAATGTGGTTTTGCAGCGGATCACCTGTCCGCCTTTTGAACCTATGGCTACCTGTTCTCTCCGTTTTCTGTCTTGGAAAACACTGTTCTTGATAGCCCTCACTTCCGCTAGACGCGTAAGTGAATTGCAGGCCCTCGTGTCTGATCCCCCTTACACTCGGTTCTACAAAAATAGGGTAGTCCTACGGACTCACCCAAAATTTCTGCCTAAAGTGGTCTCCCCTTTTCACACTCCAGCCGAGCTGAAACGGTCCTCCACACCCTGGACTGTAGAAGGGCTTTGAACTTCTACCTTGACCGTACGCGGGAGCACCGTAAAGCTGCTCAGCTTTTTGTGTCTTTTGACCCCAATAAATTGGGGCTCCCGGTCTCCAAGCGTACTCTGTCCATCTGGGTTGCGGACTGTATCTCTTGGGTTTATGGGGCAGCCGGACTCTCCTTAGAAAGCCGAGTCACGGCTCATTGCGTTCGGGCAAAGGCTACGTCAGTGGCTTACCTCCGCTCTGTTCCGCTGGCAGACATCTGCCGGGCCGCTACTTGGTCTTCGAGCCAGACTTTTGCGGTCCATTACTGTCTCGAGAGGGAGTCCCGCAGGGACAGTGCTTTCAGACAGGCAGTCCTCCGTAATCTCTTTGAGGTCTGAGCAACTCCTACCCTCCATCCCGGATGTGGGCTACCGGTGGGTGATAATTCAGCGAAGATTCTGTCCTTCTGTGCTGCTGAGCTAGAGGGAGCTCATTTTTGTGCTTAGGGTCTCCGGTAGCCTTGAGCTTGGGAGTCCCATAAGTGAGGACTGACTTCCTGCTTGGTCCTGGAGAAAGCGTAGTTACTCACCTGTAACAGGTGTTCTCCAGGAGCAGCAGTAATCAGTCCTCACTACCCTCCCTCCTCCCCTTGGAGTTGCAATTGTCTGCTTATGTTCTTTTTGCAAATTTTTATGCTGTCTTTTTTAGCTATGTCATCTGACTGGCTAAGATGGCACCCTCGGGCGGGAAGACGACCGCACATGCGCGCTGCAATTCCCAAAGGCTTTCTTTGAAAGCTGGGGAAAATTGCTCCGCGAGGGCTCCGTCGGCGCCGACGTCACCCATAAGTGAGGACTGATTCCTGCTGCTCCTGGAGAACACCTGTTACAGGTGAGTAACTACGCTTTCCCTTCCCCTGTGATGTGGGACGCCAAATCGGGGCAGCTGCAGGAGCGCCTGCGTCCTGTCCTGCTTTTATGGGCTGATTGCTGTGTCCAAGAAGAGGTAGCATGCTCCAATTGACTGCTGCATTCCCTTCTCCTGTGCTGGGGGACACCAAATCGGGGCAGCTGCAATAGAAGAGGTTCCACCATTCCAGCAGGGAATGGGCTTTTATTCTCCATACTTTCTCATCCCAAATAAAACAGGAGGATACAGGCCCATTCTGGACCTCATAGAATTGACAAGCACCTCCTATGGGAGAAATTCAAAATGATCTCCCTAGGGACCCTTCTTCCCTATCTCCAGAGTCAGGATTGGCTCTGTTCTCTAGATCTAAAGGAAGCGTACACTCACATTCTTATTCATCCAGAGCACAGAAAGTTCCTGCGCAATCATGTTCCAAGGAAGACATTTTCAATACAGAGTCCTGCCTTTCAGCCTCGCCTCTGCCCCAAGAGTCTTCACAAAATGCATAGTGGTAGTAGCCGCATTCTTAAGGACTCTAGGGCTATTTGTCTTCCCTTACTTAAACGACTGGCTCATACGGGCAAGCACCTCTCAATAAGCCAGTCTATCCCTCTCATGCAACTTGCAGGTGTTACAACACTTTGGGATTTGTCATAAATCTTCCGAAATCCCAACTCATCCCCTCTCAAACTCTGGAGTTCATAGGGGCTCTCCTAAACACTCAGCAATCAAGGGCACTTCTACCCAAACTCCGCAGGACATAAGAGTGCCCCTAGAGGATCTAGCCAGTATTTCTCTGTCTCTAGCAGATGAAGGACTTAGACAAGTTTGTCTATTAGATTCTGTTTTTATATTTAACTCCTGGATGCACCCAGAGCACACAAGAGGTGTTTTCTCTGGGTTTCCCAGGCTTCCCTTCTTGATAGTTGTATTTCTGTAATCAGCAATACAGCAGGGTTGAGCTCCTGATTTCCTGTCAGTGCAGCTCCCCTTTTCTCCATTCCTCCTCAGAAATACTTTCCAGCCCCTGCCAAGAGGGTCTAAGCGGCTGGAGGAAGATCCAACTGTCATTCCTGTCCCTTTCAGTCTCTGTAATTGTCCTTACACTGACTTGAAAGTTTCTTTTCTCCTCTGTGGGACCTCAGCTCCTCTGATTCCAGCACAGTGAGTACTGACAGTTTCCTTTTCACTGCCGTTTTCAGCGATTCGGGGCTAGACGGGATTTCAAGTTTTAAGGTGCTGGCAGCACTCCTTGCCTCTCCCCCACCAATTTCGCTGCTTTTTTGAAGTTTTTGGAGCAAAGGATTGCTTTATTTTTGCTTTTAAAGTTGCCAGCGGCCATTTTGAAAACCGGGATAGCTTTTTTTTCTTCATTCTTTTTGGCGGGAGCAGCTCTGGGCAGGCATTTTATTTATTTATTTTATTTATTTATTTACAGTCTCTTCTATTCCGCGCTATTCAGCATCAGCGTGGTTTACAATGAACAAAGATTACACATTTCCTGGGGTACTTTGTGTTTACAGTGAACAGGTGTTAAAAACTTGGATAACTGGGGTAACTATTTACATTTACAACATGTTAGGATTCACTTCCTTGGTCTTAGTCATGGGTGTTTTGCGTGGTTTGTGAGGTTGGTGTCATAGCTGCGTTGTTTACAGGGTAATACTGGAGGAAGAGGTGGTGTTTCAAGGCCTTTCTAAACTGGAGTAGGTCTGGTATTGTTCGGATGTCGTGGGGGAGGCTATTCCAGCATCTAGGCGCACAGAATTTGAAAGCCCTGCCCGCTGTTGACTGGGTGCATTGTGTAATTGATCTTGGAACTACGAGGGTATTGAGTGCTACAGACCGTCTGGCTCTGTTGGAGGGTGTAGTCTGGATGAACTCTGTTAGTGATGAGGATGAGAGTCCATTGATAGCCTTGAAGGTCAGCAGTAAGATTTTGTAAGTGAGTCTACCTTGTATCGGGAGCCAGTGGAGGTGTTTTAGGATGGGTGAGACATGGTCTCTCCTGGACGCTCCATGTAGGACTCTTGCTGTGGCATTCATTGCCAGTTGCAGTGGATGCAAGGTGGACTGAGGGAGACCATGCAAGACTGAGTTTGCGTAATCGAAGTGTGGTATGACCAGTGCCTGATAGATTGTCCTGAAATCGTCTGGCTCCAGCAGGGATCGTAGGTGTCTGAGGGATCGGATCTTATGGTAAACAGCCTTCACCATGTTTCCTATGTGCACCTTCATATCAAAGCGTTGGTCTAAGGTGATGCCGAGGTATCGGATGGTGGGTTTGGTCTGGAGGTCTGCTCCCTCTACTTTTAGGAAGGGCGGTGTGGAGAAGTCTCAATTCCTTGTAATGAATAGCACCTCAGTTTTCTTGTGTTGTATCCTAAGGTTCTGGGTTTGCAGCCAATTGGATACTGCATTAATGCAGTTTGTTAGTGGGGAGAGGTCAGGGTTCTCTGTTGAAAAAGGCGTGTAGAGCAGCACATCATCTGCGTATATCAGGCAGTTGACACTGAAGGACCGGATGAGGTTGCAGATAGGTTGCATGTATATATTAAACATCAGAGCGGAAAGGGAAGATCCCTGCGGGACACCTTGCTTTTGGTGGAACGGATCTGATGATGTATCACTGGATCGTACCTGCTGCCATCTATCAGAAAGGTAGGACTTGCACCATTCAAGTGCTTTGTCGGTGATTCCCTTCTCCTTGAGGCGTACCAGGAGATGCTCGTGGCTCACGGAGTCGAATGCCGCTGCGATGTCCAGGAAGACCAGGACGACCAGGAAGACCAGGACGAATTTTATGTCTAATTCTCACCAGAGAAACACATTACCCTTCTAGGAAAGTTTCCAAGGAACAGTTTTAAGTGGACCTTTGTTCCCCTCTCAAAAAAAAAAAATATATATATATAAATAAATAAATAAATAAAAATAATACAATAGAAAATTTACACTTAACATGCCTGCTTCTCTGCACAGATGTATCGGATGTAATAAGAAGCAGAAAGACTTAGTTAATCGCATGGGCTCTTTGTGTACAATGCATCCAAGGTAGTCCTTTTCCACTGTGCTACCGTCTGTGGATATCAGCGCTTTGTCACCGCCTTCATTAGAAGGGCTGCAAGCCAGTCCGCCTGCAGAAGGATCCCAATCTGCTCCGAATTTGCCTCCACAGACTGCTGAACTCTCTTCGGTTTCGGCCGATGGACAGTTTCTGGCACTTTTTCGCCAGGCATGGAGCCTGTGGCGTTCTGAATCCTCCGAAATACCTGCCTTACCTGCTTCTGCTCCAAGCAGGGATATTGTGGGGTCTCGCAAGCACTCACGTAAGTCCGCAGACCTTAAGCCTACTCGTTCCTCCAGGGACATTTTGTGGGGCTTCTGGGATGTTCCTGATGCCCATGAAGAGCATAAATCTTCAGAGGGCAGTCCTGATTCGTCTGAACGAGAAGATGGGGAATATTCCCCCTCAGATTCTTCACTCACACTTCAGGAGGACTCTCAAGATATCTGACTCTTTCGGAAAGAGGAGTTACTGGCCTTAATTGCTCAGGTGATAGAGGCGCTACGCCTGGCCGACATGCCTGATCCTCAAACTTCCCAGGCTCCTTTACAGCCTGATCCTATTTTGCAAGGTATTCATAAACCTTCCAAAGCTTTTTCCTTTCCAGCGGAGTTGCAGCAAATGGTATCTCGGGAATGGGACTCTCCAGAATCGTCTCTCCGCACCGCACGCCGTATTGGGCAGTTGTATCCTTTCTCTCCTACTGACCTCGACCGTTGGCTGTCATACCCAAAGGTGGATGCTTTGGTGACTGGGGTCACTAAACATACAACTATTCTGGTTGAGGGCGGAGCGGCACTCTGAGATCAACAAGACCGTAAGGTCGAAAGCCTTCTGAAAACAGCCTTTTCGTCTTCCACTCTTTCTCTACAAGCTGCGGTTTGTGGAGGTTTGGCGGCTCGGGCCTCCCTCTGATGGATTCAGCAACTTTCTGACGAGCCAGAGTTAGAGCACCTTGAATCTGTCGCTGCATTCCTGGCAGATGCCTTTTATGATCTTCTACAGCTGTCAGCTCGCTCCGTGACGGCGGTTACAGTGGCTAGAAGATGGCTATGGTTGCGTCAATGGGCAGCGGGTGTTGCTTCTAAGACTCGCCTGTCTAAGTTGCCTTTTAAAGGGAGACTCCTTTTCGGTGAAGATCTTGATAAATTGGTGAAAGATCTCGGAGAGGTGAAGCCGCAACGTTTACCTGAGGACAGACCAAAGGCATCTTCTCGTCATGGCTCTCGGTCCCACGGTTTATGCCGATTCTCCAGGACCAAGCAGGAAGTCAGTCCTCACATATGGGTGGCGTAGTCACCGACAGAGCTCCCGTGTGGAGCATTTCCCCAGCTTTCAAAGAAAGCCTTTCGGAATGCAGCGTGCATGTGCGGTCCCCTTCCCGCCCAAGGGTGCCATCTTGCTCAGTCTTCTTTATTCCGCAGAGCCCGACGGACCTGTTTCGTTTTCACCCGAGGAAAAAGTGGATTTTGTTCTGTGTTTGACCCGTTTCTTCAGTTCGACGCCGGTTTCCCTTTCCCGCCTGGGCCCGATATGCCGGTATCGAGCCCGGTCTTCTTTTTTCGTTTTTTGTCCTTAGTGACTAGCGTTCGCGCCATTTTTCTTTTTTCACTGGCAGCCCTGTCTTTTGACCTCGCAGGGGCCCTTTTTCCCCCGATGGCTGTCAGCGGGTTTAAAAAGTGTGATCGGTGCAAGAAGTTTATGTCTCTCACCGACACCCATGACTGCTGCTTCCGCTGCCTCGGACCCGATCATGACCCGATGATCTGTGGTCCATGTGGGAAAATGTCCTCGAAGGCGTTGAGGAGTCGGCAGCACCAAAAGGAAAGAATCTTCTCTGACTCCGCATCCGGACAGGCCCAGACTTCGTCAGAGGCCTGGACGTCTCGGGACTCCGGCCCCAAGCAGTGTCGAGATTCCTCTGAGAGGGGGTCTCCCTCACGGGAGCATCGCAGGAAGAAGAAACCCGTGAGGGTGGCGTCGGTGGACGCACTTGGCTCCTTGAGGGCCAAGTCGCATTGCCCCGAGCGCCGTTCCGGGTCTTCGGAGTCGGAGAGGCCTGCAAAACAACCTCGTGTGGAGATGGAGTCCCCGGGTCACGTGAGTACTGTAGTCCTCGTGGACTCTCCTCCAGCAGAGCTGATGTCGTGCCCGATGCCGTCGGGGTCCAAGTCTGGGGCTGCTGAGTCTCCTGAGCTCGGATTCAGGTTGACGGCCTTGGAGAGCAGCTTGGCTGCCTTCATGGAACAGCAGCGGGCACTGATCACCGGTCTCACCGGTGCATCTGCCCCGACCACCGGGACATCAGCGTCCAAGTCGACCCCAGAGGCCGAGCCGATCCTCGAGTCCATGCACACTTGAGTCGATCCTCGGCCAAGGTCCCCCTTGGCCTCCTGTTCAGGACTGAGGTCGTCGACGCCGGTACCCTCGGCGTTGGGGCGGATGGCATCGGTGCCTGCCCGACTGGAGCCGCTTGATTCCTCTTCCGAGGAGTCCGGCTGGGAAACGGAGGACGAGGAGTCGCCCGACACCTTCCGGACTCGGTGTGTCCCATCGGACTCACCGGAGTCTGAGCCTTGGAGAAGGTCCCCACCGGAGGATACCCGGTTCTCGGACTTCGTGCGGGATATGGCCAAGGCTTTGGCATTCCCCGCGGATCCCGAGGAGGAGCCTCGAGCCGAGGAGCTCAAGGCCCTGCAGTATGACTCTCCCCCAAAGGAGGCCCTTACTGTACTGGTTCCTCCGATGCTGGAACAGCTGCTCTTCCGCATGTGGGAGGCGCTGGCCTCGACCCCAGTTTTGAGCAAGCGGGTCGATTCCATCTATCGAGTCCGCAAGAGCCACGGGTTCCAAAAGGCACAATTACCGCACCACTCCATGGTTGTGGAATCGGCCATGCATCGTCTGAAGAGTCAGAAGATGTACTCCTTGGTGCCTCCCAGCCTGGAGGCCCGGAACCTGGATGCCCTCGGTAAGAAGTGCTTCCAGGGCTCTATGCTTGCTTGCCGTGTCCAGATCTACCAGCTGTACATGGGCATGTACCTTCGAGACCTGGCGAAGGAGATTGCCGGGTTCTCTGCTGGCCTCTCTGAGGAACCTTTGCAGAGGTTCACTGCTCTGTCCTCGGGTATTCGTGAGTGCTCGAAGTTTATCTCTCGAGCAGCCTATGATGGCTTCGAGGCTTCGGCCCGAATAGCCGTGGCCGGCATCGGTGCACGCCGTCAGGCCTGGCTACAGTCATCAGACCTCGAGCCATGGGTGCAGGACAAGTTGGTCGATGTCCCCTGCCAAGGTGAAAACCTCTTTGGCAAGCCCATGGCTGACAAGGCTGCCGAACTCGAGACCGAGACTCTTACCCGGACAAGGCTGTCCAGGAAAACCTCTGCACCTTCTCAGAAGAAGAAGGGCTTGGGGAAAAAGACCTTTTACCCGAGGAAGTCATCTGCCTATAAACAATACCCTCATTTTCAGGCCTCTGTAGCTCCCCAACAGGGTCAGCAGGCCAAGGGGCAGGGAAATGGGCCCTGTAGGCAGAAAGCCCCCAAGCCACCACCTCCGGCTCCTGCACAGCAGGGAGCGGGGTTTTGATTCCAGAGGCATAGCCTCTCCTCCTCCGCTGGCCCACATCAGCACAGGAGGCCAACTGGCCCTGTACGCCCACAGGTGGTCAGCCGTCACAAGGGATACCTGGGTACTAAGTATAGTCTGGAAGGGCTATCTTCTCCACTTCCACTAGGTACCCCCCTCCTATTTTCCAGGGGAGCCTCCAAGACTTCCTCTCCACAGGGATTTACTCCTGCAGGAGTTAGCAGGTCTGGTACAGGAACAAGCAGTGGAACCCCCAACAAGCAGGGTCTGTACTTTTTGAGCAACAAATAAAGTTTTCTAGAGACCTTTACAAAGAGGCCTTCTACCTAGGGGGCAAGAAACCTGTGAAACGTTTTCAATAGGTGTTAACACCAGGTGGCAGATCAAAAGGCCATTTTGAAAGACTCCTCCTATCCAAGCAAGGACTGTTAATTACCCAGGAAGTTGGTCACAGCTTACTTCAGCAACACAGGCATAAATAGCTCAACCAGAGCTCTGTGATCCTCTGTCTTGAAAGACTGGTAAGGGGGACTGTTGCTTCTGGAGGGAGATCTGCAACTGTGAGTATTTACTTCTGGTAATTTTCTAAAAGGAATTCTTTGTATTAAAGCTAATTAATCTGTGATCCACTATTTTTGTTAAATCAGTCAGGGCCTAGTAGCAGCAGTTTAAGTTTACATTTAAAACACAGAGGAGAACTCTCTGGTTACATTTCATACCCAGCAGAGAGCTTGTACTTTAAATGTAATAGTCACTCAGGGCCTAGTAACAGCAAAGTACTTTTAGTTTAAATTTAAAACACAGAAGAGAGCTTTCTGGTTACATTTGGAACCCAGCAGAGAGCTTGTAGTTTACATTTAATAGTCACTCAGGGCCTAGCATCAGCAAAGTTCTTTTAGCTTAAATTTACAATACAGAAAAGAGCTTTCTGGTTAAATTTAGAACCCAGCAGAGAGCTTGTACTTTAAATTTCATAAGAAGTTAGAGCCTAGCAGCAGCTAAGAGCTATAATTTAAATCAAATCAGAATTTAGCTTACCTCAGCAGCACAAGACAGGGTACTGTGTAGCAGCCCTCTTTTAATAAGTGTTAATTCCCTCCCACCCTCCCCACACCCACCCACCCCTGGGATAATCGTAGCTTTATAGGTACTTACACATCTTAAAAGACAGGAGGTGCTCTCAGGTGAAGCTCATTACCCAAATCAGTCATACACTAAGGACCTGAGATTAGTTAAGCTTCAGGTGAACAAGGTATATTACACGTATTAGGTTCAGTTTTATTAGTATAAATATCCATAGCAACCCTTAGTAAGTAAAGAACTTAGATCTAAACACAAACTTAAAACTAAGATGCAGACAGCAGTCCAGCAGCGGGATGGGGGCTTTCCAGTCTTTTGCATTGAGTGTCACATGTATAATTTTCTCCCAGTTGGTGAGAGGTCTTACGTGTGCACTAGGTGCAAGGAGCTCTTTGCTCTCAGGGAACGAGTCCGTTCTCTAGAGGCTAAAGTAGCAGACTTGGAAAGCATAAGACAGACAGAGAGGTACATAGACGAGACCTACAGGGATATAGTCCTGAAGTCCCACCTCCAGTCTGGCAGCATCCCTGTTGCCATGGAGGAGAGAGGTCACGTGACAGGAGAGCATCACCCTGGTGTGGCAGGAAGTGATCCTTTAACTAGGACCTGTCCTCCAGGTGACGTAAAACCCTCTCGCACCAAGGAAGTTTCTCCAGGGCCATGTGCCCATGAGGGAAGGGTTAGGACAGCCGTTATAGTTGGTGATTCGATCATTAGGCATGTAGATAGCTGGGTGGCTGGTGGACGTGAGGATCGCCTGATAACATGCCTGCCTGGTGCGAAGGTAGCGGACCTCACGCGCCACCTAGATAAGGTCTTAGATAGTGCTGGGGAGGAGTCTGCTGTCTTGGTACATGTTGGTACCAATGACATAGGAAAATGTGGTAGGGAGGTTCTGGAGGCTAAATTTAGGCTTTTAGGTAGGAAGTTGAAATCCAGAACTTCCAGGGTAGCATTCTCCGAAATGCTTCCTGTTCCACGCGCAGGACCCAAAAGGCAGACAGAGCTCCGGAGTCTCAATGTGTGGATGAGACAATGGTGCAGAGATGAGGGGTTTGGATTTGTTAGGAACTGGGGAACATTCTGGGGAAAGGAGGGGCTCTTCCGAAGGGATGGGCTTCACCTTAACCGGGATGGAACCAGGCTGCTGGCATTAACCTTTAAAAAGGAGATAGAGCAGCTTTTAAAATAGATATTAGGGGAAAGACGACAGTCGCCCAAGAGCAGATGGTTCGGAAGAATGTATCTTTGAAGGATACTACCAAAAGCAGAGAGGTTCCACAAAAGAGTAAAGTAGCCCAAATGCCCTCAAGTATGGAGCAGACAGAGCTTAAAGATCCCAAATTACCCATGTCTAACAGACAAATTAATATGGATAAAATACATTCTCTAAAATGCTTGTATGCAAATGCTAGAAGTCTAAAAAATAAATGGGAGAGTTAGAATATATAGCACTAAATGAAAGGTTAGATATGATTGGAATATCAGAGACATGGTGGAAGGACGACAACCAGTGGAACACTGTGATACCTGGGTACAAACTATATCGTAATGATAGAGCTGATCAAATTGGTGGAGGGGTTGCTCTCTATGTTAGAGAGGGCATTGAGTCAGAAAGGATTAAAGTTTTGCAGGAAACAAAATCTGCTGTAGAATCTATATGGATTGAAATTCCATGTAAAAGGGGGAAGGCAATGGCAGTGGGGGTGTACTATCGAGCGCCTGGCCAGAATGACCAAATGGATGATGAAATGCTCAAAAAAATCAAGGAAGCTAACAAAAGTTACAGCACAGTAATAATAATGGGTGATTTCAACTACCCCGGTATCGACTGGGTCAGTGTCATGTCAGGACATGCTAGGGAGATAAAGTTCCTAGATGAAATAAATGACTGCTTCTTGGAGCAGCTGGTTCATGAACCGACCAGAGGGGAAGCCATATTAGACCTAATCCTTAGTGGAACACCAGATCTAGTGCAAGAGATAAGGTTGTTGGGGCCACTTGGCAATAGTGATCATAGCATGATCGCCTTTGATTTAATTAGTGGAGGAGGGATAGTAAGGAAATCCACAGTACTACCTTTTAACTTTCGAAAGGGAGACTATGATAAAATGAGGAAAACAGTCAAGAAAAAAACTAAAAGGAGCAGTTTCAAAAGTTAAAGACGTACATCAGGCTTGGCTGTTGTTGAAAAATACTATCTTGGAAGCCCAGACCAGCTGTATTCCACGCTTTAAGAAAAGTGGAAAGAAGTCCAAAAAACTGCCAGCATGGTTTAAAGTTGAGGTCAGAGAGGCTGTTGTTGCCAAAAAAGCATCTTTCAGGAAATGGAAAAAAGAGCCAAACGACGAAACCTGGAAACAGCACAAGCACTGGCAAGTCAAATGCAAGGTATTGATAAGGCAGGCAAAGGGAGAATTTGAGAAGAAGCTTGCTGCGGAAGCAAAAACGCGAAGTAAAGACCTTTTCAAGTACATTCGTAGCAAAAAACCTGTGAGAGAGTCAGTTGGTCCATTAGATGATAAAGGGGTTAAAGGAGCACTAAGAGGCGACAAGGCGATAGCGGAGAGACTGAACGAATTCTTTGCTTCAGTCTTTACTGAGGAAGATGTAGGGATGTTACCCATGACTGAAGTGGTATTTAAAGGTGCAGAAGAATTGAAGGAAATATCGATACATCGAGAAGATGTATTACAACTATTAGATAAGCTGAAGAGTAGCAAATCACCTGGGCCGGATGGTATACATCCAAGGGTATTGAAAGAACTGAAATATGAGATTGCAGACCTGCTATTAGTAATCTGTGAACTATCATTAAAATCATCTCTAATACCTGAAGATTGGAGGATCGCCAATGTAACACCAATTTTTAAAAAGGGTTCCAGGGGTGATCCGGGAAACTACAGACCAGTGAGCCTGACGTCAATACCGGGCAAAAATGATAGAAACCATCATAAAGAATAAAATTACTCAGCATGTAGATAGTCATGAACTAATGAGAGACAGCCAACATGGCTTTAGACAAGGAAGATCTTGTCTTACTAATCTGTTATGTTTTTTTGAAGGAGTGAATAATCAGGTGGACAAAGGTGAGTCGGTTGATATTGTGTATCTGGACTTTCAGAAAGCCTTTGACAAGGTCCCTCATGAGAGACTTTTGGCAAAACTAAAGAGTCATGGGATAGGTGGCAGTGTACTATTGTGGATCAGGAACTGGTTAAAAGATAGAAAGCAGAGGGTAGGGCTAAATGGCCAATTTTCCCAATGGAGAAAGGTGAATAGTGGTGTACCCCAGGGATCTGTGCTGGGTCCGCTGCTTTTTGACATATTCATAAATGACCTGGAAAGTGGAATAACGAGTGAGGTTATCAAATTTGCAGATGACACAAAACTATTTAAAGTTGTTAAAACCCAAGAGGATTGTGGAAAATTGCAAGAGGATCTTGATAAATTGGAAGACTGGGCATCAAAATGGCAGATGAAATTTAATGTGGACAAGTGCAAGGTTATGCACCTAGGGAAGAACAACCCAAACTATGGTTACACGATGCAAGGTTCCACATTAGGAACCACCACCCAGGAAAAAGATTTAGGCGTCATTGTGGATACCATGTTAAAACCCTCGGCCCAGTGTGCAGCGGCGGCCAAGAGAGCAAATAGAATGCTAGGTATGATAAGGAAAGGAATGGAAAATAAAACAAAGGATATTATAATGCCTCTATAACTATATCGTTCCATGGTGAGACCGCACCTTGAATATTGTGTGCAATTCTGGTCGCCGTATCTTAAAAAGGATATAGCGTTATTAGAAAAGGTTCAGAGAAGAGCCACCAAAATGTTAAAGGGGATGGAAGGATACTCCTATGAAGAAAGGCTAAAAAGGTTAGGGCTTTTTAACCTGGAAAAGAGACGGCTGAGGGGAGATATGATAGAAGTCTATAAATTAATGAGCGGAGTGGAACGGGTAAACGTAGATCGATTGTTTACCTTATCAGAATATAGAAAGACTAGGGGACATGCAATGAAGCTACAGGGTAAACTATTTAAGACTAATAAAAGAAAATATTTTTTCACTCAACGTGTAATCAAACTCTGGAATTTGTTACCGGAGGATGTAGTAAAGGCTGTTAGTGTAGCTGGGTTTAAAAAAGGTTTGGGCAAGTTCCTGGAGGAAAGGTCCATAAGCCATTATTAAGATGGGACCCAGGATATCAATGCTTGAACCAATACAAGCATTGTGGAACCTGTGTCCCTTGGGGAAACTGCTAGGTACATATGACCTAGATTGGCCACTGTTGGAAACAGAATACTGGGCTTGATGGACCTTGGTCTGACCCAGTATGGCATATCTTATGTTCTTATGTTCTTAACCGGTGCCCCACCACCTGAGAGGTCAAGGCATCTATGCCAGGTACTTCCTAGTACCAAAAAGAACAGAAGGCCTCAGGCCCATCCCAGACTTGCGGAACCTGAACAAGTTCCTGGAGAGGGAAAAGTTCAAGATGCTTACCCTTGGAATCCTGCTGCCCTACCTCCAGCAGGGAGATTGGCTATGCTCCTTAGACCTAAAGGATGCTTATACTCACATCCTCATTCATCCAGACAACAGACAATATCTCAGATTTGTAGTGGGAGGAAACCAATATCAGTACAGAGTACTGCCTTTGGCCTTACATCCGCCCCCAGGGTATTCACCAAGTGCCTGGCGGTGGTAGCGGCCTACCTCAGGGTTCAAGGCCTCTTTGTCTTTCCATACCTGGACGACTGGCTCATCAGGGGTCAATCCCCGCAAGAGGCCAGTCAAGCCACCCTTCGCACTGTCGCTCTACTTCAGCACCTGGGGTTTGTGATAAACCTCGCAAAGTCCACTTTGCACCCCTCCCAGAACATGGAGTTCATAGGAGCTCGACTAGACATCTTTCAGGCAAAGGCCTTTCTACCAGTGGACAGGGCCCACAGATTGATGGATCTAGCCAGGCAGTTCCACAGCAATTCTCTGGTCTCCGCCAGACAATTCCTGAGGCTCTTAGGCCACAATGCGTCCATGGTCCATGTAACTCCAAATGCCTGTCTACACATGAGGCCTGCTCAATGGAGCCTCAGGACTCAGTGGCACCAAGCCACAGGACGCCTCACAGACAAAGTGAGGGTGTCCAACCTCCTAGCATCTGCTCTGCAGTGGTGGCTTCATCTTCCGAATCTGGTGCAAGGGGTGCCTTTTCAAGCACCTCCACACTCTCAAGTGCTGACAACCGATGCTTCTCTTCAAGGTTGGGGTGCACATTGCCAAGGAGCATGTACTCAAGGCCTATGGTCTCCTTGGGAGGCCGCACAGCAGATCAATCTCTTAGAACTGAGAGCTATTCGCTTAGCCCTGAGAACTTTCTCCCATCTTTATCTTTATCTTTATTAGCTCATTTAATATACCGCTCTTTACCGAGGGCACCAGAGCGGTTTACAATAACAAAAATATTTAGGCTGCTGAAAAGGAAAAGGAACAACAAAAAAAAATTTAAGAGATAGGATAGAGTGGAGAGATAGGATAGAGCAGCAAGGTGAAAACAAAACAAAGTGCGCAGCGACAAAGGGTTAAGAACATCCAGATTCAGTGGGGTGGAGGAGCAGAGGGAGGAGGAAGATTAAAGGCAGTGCAGAAGAGGTGAGTCTTCAGCTTGGTCTTAAAGGTTTTATAGGAGGGTTCTAAGCGGAGAGCTGGGGGAAGCGAGTTCCAGAGTCGGGTGCCCAGAAAGAAAAAGGCAGAGGAGCGAGTGGATTCAAGGTGAGCTTGTGACAGAGAGGGAAGGGACATACGGTTCAGGTGGATCGACCTGAGGGAGCGGTGAGATGAATGAAGGTGAATTAAGTCGGTGAGGTAGAGGGGAATACCGGTGTGGATGGTTTTATGAGTTCTTTGATGAGTACATAGATGAATACTTTGAACTGTATACGATAGACAAGAGGGAACCAGTGTAGGTGAATCAAGATAGGGGTGATGTGGTCGAAACTTGAGGCATGTGTGAGGATACGTGCTGCTGTGTGGTGGACTAGTTGTAGTCTCTGCAATCTCATCTCTCACCAGTCCGTCTTGGTTCAGACGGACAATCAAGTTGCTATGTTCTATGTGAACAAACAAGGGGCACAGGGTCCCGTCTTCTATGTCAGGAGGCGCAGAGACTGTGCTCCTGGGCAGTCAGTCACGGCATTCTTCTCAAAGCGGTCTATCTCCCAGGTCAGGAGAATTGCCTGGCGGACAGATTGAGCAGGATCCTGCAGCTGCACGAATGGCAGTTGCATCCGTTAGTGGTTCAATAGATCTTCCTGAGATGGGGTCTTCCAACCATAGATCTCTTTGCCAGTCCTCTGAACTGTCAACTTCCCAGGTTCTGCTACCGACAACCGCATCCTCTCAGAGTAGCAGGGGATGCGTTTCTCATTCCATGTTCTACGGGCCTCCTATATGCGTTTCCTCCCATGCCTCTAGTGTCCAAGACACTGTTCAAAGTGATCCGGGACAAAGCCTCGGTAATACTGGTGGCCCCCTGGTTCCCACTTCTTCTGCAACTAGCGGTGGACACTCCTTTTCCTCTGGGGATGCAACCCGATCTCCTGTCTCAGGAGCAGGGATCTCTCTTACACCCCAATCTCCAGTCCCTCCATTTGATGGCCTGGCTGCTGAAAGGGTAGTCCTAGCGCCCTTACTACTGCCTAGGGAAGTGGAGGACGTGGTCTTGGCCTCTAGGAGGCAGTCCACCCGAATGTCTTATGCCCTTAAGTTGCATAGATTCTCTTCCTGGTGTACTTAACACAACGAGAATCCTTTCTCATGCCTAGTAGCAGTGGTGCTGCAATATTTGCTTCACCTGTCCAACCTAGGCCTTAAGTCCAATTCTGTGAGAGTTCATCTTAATGCTCTTTCAGCACACCACTCCCCAGTGGAGGGTTAGTCCCTCTCAAGCCATCCTTTGGTGGCTCGCTTCCTCAGAGGCCTGCTTTTGCTTAAGCCTCCAGTGCATCCACCTGCCCCTGACTGGGATTTAAATGTGGTCTTGCAACGACTTACTTGCCCATCATTTGAGCCTATGGCGACTTGCCCTCTGCACTTTCTCTTCTGGAAGGCATTGTTTCTGATAGCCCTTACCTCAGCAAGGCGAGTGAGTGAGCTTCAGGCCCTAGTATCAGATGCACCTTATACTAGGTTCTATAGGAACAGAGTAGTCTTACGGACTCACCCTAAGTTCCTTCCTAAGGTTGTCTCCTCCTTCCACCTCAATCAGGAGGTGGTTCTTCCGACTTTCTTTCCCAGGCCGCATGCCAGCCGGGCTGAGATGGTCCTGCATACCCTGGACTGTAGGAGAGCATTGTCCTTCTACCTTGATCGTACATGGGAGCACCGGAGGGCTGTTCAGTTCTTCGTCTCTTTTGACCCCAATAAGTTGGGGTTGGCTGTCTCCAAGCGTACTTTGTCCTTATGGGTAGCCGACTGTATCGCCTGGGCTTACAGGGCAGCCGGCCTCTCGTTGCAGGGTCGAGTTACGGCTCATCGTGTCAGGGCGAAGGCTGCGTCAGTGGCTCATTTCCGCTCTGTTCCGTTGGCAGACATCTGCCGGGCCGCTGCTTGGTCTTCAAGCCAGACTTTTGTGGCCCACTACTGCCTTGAGAGGGAGTCCCGCAGAGACAGTGCTTTTGGGCAAGCGGTACTCCATAATCTCTTTGGGGTTTAGGCAACTCCTACCCTCCTGCCCTGGTGTTGGGCTACCGTTTGGGGGCGTTATCAGAGAAGATTCTGTTCTTGCATGCTGAGACTCTAGAGGGAGCTCATTTTTCAGCTTTGGTTCTCCGGTAGCCTTAAGCTGGGGAGTCCCATATGTGAGGACTGACTTCCTGCTTGGTCCTGGAGAAAGAGTAGTTACTCACCTGTAACAGGTGTTCTCCAGGAGCAGCAGGAATCAGTCCTCACAACCCTCCCTCCTCCCCTTGGAGTTGCAGTCATATGATTTATTTTGTATTTTTGCTGTCTTTTAGCTATGTCCATCAGACTGAGCAAGATGGCACCCTTGGGGGGGGAAGGGGACTGCGCATGCGTGCTGCATTCCCAAAGGCTTTCTTTGAAAGCTGGGGAAATGCTCCGCACGGGGGCTCCGTCGGCGCCGACGTCACCCATATGTGAGGACTGATTCCTGCTGCTCCTGGAGAACACCTGTTACTGGTGAGTAACTACTCTTTTTCTAAATCTCAGGATTCACGACGATACCCTTCTTTTAAGCCAGGTGTTTCTTCCACTTCTGCCCATCACTATGGTCAGAGAGCGCAGTCCTTTTGAGGAGCCCGCAGAGGGACAGATACCTACTCTGGCCCAGGGAAATTCACTGGAACCTCCCGTCCTTCCCACTGACGGGACACTCCGCCCTCTCGAGATCCTTCCTCCCAAAGGAGAACAGTTATCCCTTTTTTCTCAACAGTGGGCACTCATAACTTCAGATCGCTGGGTCCTCGATATAGTTACGGCTATTCTCTCGAATATTACCGACCCATTCACGATGTCTTCCTGGTCTCTCCAGGATGCTCGTTGGGAAAACAAATGGCCATTCAAACTACTGTTCAGAGACTTCTCTCCTTAAAGGCCATTTGTCCAGTCCCTCCGTTAGAAAGAAAGTGGTGCCCAAGAAAGATGGATTCTTTTGTCCAATTTTGGACCTCAAAGGCGTAAATTGCAGCCTTCAAGTACCACACTTCCGGATGGAAACTCTACGATCAGTCATTCATTCGATACACCGGGGAGAGTTTCTAGCTTCCTTAGATCTCGCCGAAGCGTATTTTCATATTCCCATTCGAGAAGACCACCAGTGCTTCCTGCGTTTTTCAGTTCTAGGCCAACATTTTCAGTTGCGAGCTATGCCCTTTGGCCTAGCTGCAGCGCCTCGAACCTTCTCAAAGGTGATGATGGTTGTGGCCACAGCCTTACGCAAGCAGGGCATCAAAGTGCACCCGTACTTGGACGATTGGCTCATTCATGCGGATTCTCTTCCAGAGGCTATCAAAACTGTTTCCACAGTAGTGGCCTTTCTTCAGCAGCTCGGTTGGGTGATCAACCGCACCAAAAGTTCCCTCCATCCGTCTCAAGAGATCGAATTTCTTGGAGCACACTTCGATACCGGTCAAGGGCGTGTATTTCTGACTCAAGCCCATTTTGTAAAGCTGACCTCTCAACTCCGCAGTTTCTTGGCGCAAACAGCCCCCCGGACATGGGACTACCTACAAGTTCTGGGATCCATGGCAGCCACCATCGAAGTCGTACCTTTGGCAAAAGCTCACATGCGCTGTCTGTAGGCCACTCTGCTTTCCAGATTGTCCCCAGTGATGGAAGAGTATCAGATTCGTCTGCCGTTACAGCGGCAGGTCCGGCGCAGTCTACAGTGGTGGTTGGCATTTCACAATCTCCTCAGGGGAGTGCTGTTGGAAAACCCGCGTTGGATCTTGCTGACAACCGACGCCAGTCTGTCCGGATGGGGAGCGCATTGTTGCACTCACTCAGCACAAGGAACTTGGACGAAATGCGAAGCACGATGGACCATCAATAGGCTTGAGGCGAGAGCAGCTCGATTCACCTTACTGAAGTTTCAGTGGTTCCTACAGGGACAAGCGGTTCGGATTCTCTGCGACATTGCCACGGCAGTATCCTACCTCAACCGCCAGGGCGACACCAAGTGCACAGGGGTATCGAAAGAGATGTCCCTTCTCTTCCCTTGGGCGGAAAAGAACCTTCAAGCACTCTCGGCACAGCATATTGCGGGAACCAGCAACGTGAAAGCGGATTTCCTAAGCAGACACACTCTCGACCCCGGCGAATGGGAACTGGCCTCACAAGCATTCCAAACCATAGTTCAGAAGTGGGGGCAACCGAAAGTAGATCTCATGGCGTCAGCCACGAATGCAAAAGTTCCGCTCTTCTTCAGTCGTTGGAGGGACCACAGCTCTCAGGACATAGATGCCTTAGCGCAGCCATGGCCGAAACGCCAGTTGCTTTATGTATTCCCACCTTGGCCAATGATCGGAAGGGTTTTGCAGTGAATCAGGGAGTACCAGGGTCCAGTAATATTAGTGGCCCCATACTGGCCATGAAGACCTTGGTATGCCGATCTCATAAGACTGTCTCGAGTCCCTCCTCTGTGACTACAAGCTCCGTTCGGACTTCTCAGGCAAGGTCCTATTTCAATGGAAGATCCAACTCCCTACTTGCTTACGGCTTGGTTCTTGAATGCCATAGATTGACTCGTAAAGGTTACTCTTTCAAGGTAGTGTCGACTCTCCTCAAGGCTCGCCATTTGTCTACTTCATTGGCATACACTAGGGTGCGGCGAGTCTTTGAGTCCTGGTGTACCCAACATCATCTTTCTCCTTGGAGAACAGAAATTCCAGACATTCTTGCCTTTCTTCAAGAGGGCTTTGACAAGGGCTTAGCTCTTGGCACTGTACGGGTACAGATTTCAGCGTTGACATGTTATAGGGGGACGATTCATGGTTGTTCTCTTGCATCCCACTCCGATGTGTAGCGTTTTCTTAAAGGAGTTAAGTTTCTACGCCCTCCGGTCCGTCCACTTGTTCCTTCTTGGGACCTTGTCTTGGTTCTTCGGGCTCTGATGTCTCTGCCCTTCGAGCCTCTGAAGGAAGTTTCCGTATCAGATTTGACACTTAAGGCAGCTTTCTTAGTGGCAATAACTTCGGCTCGTCGCATTTCGGAGCTTCAGGTCCTCTCTTGCTGGGATCCGTATTTGACTTTCTCTGCAGAAGGAGTGTCCCTTCGCACTGTTCCCTCTTTCTTGCCTAAGGTGATTACTCCTTTTCATATCAATCAGCCTCTTTTGTTGCCGGCTTTTTCAAAGAAACAATGTTCCGAAAGTTCCAAGAATCTCCGAGCGGTTGATCTCAAAAGGGTTCTTCTTCGCTATCTCAAGGTCACCAATTCTTTTCGCAAGACCGACCATCTTTTTGTGCTTTTTGCGGGGCCATGCTGAGGTTTGGCAGCTTCCATGTCTACTATCGCCTGATGGATACGCCATACTATTGAATCAGCCTATATTCTCCAAGGCAAGCCAGTGCCTCTCGCTCTTCGCGCACATTCGACTCGGGCTCAGGCCACGTCTTGGGCTGAGCAATCGCACGTAGTCCCTCTTGATATTTATCGAGCAGCAACTTGGTCTTCCTTGTCTACCTTTGTCCAGTATTATTGCCTGGACGTTCAGGCACGTGAGGACAGTTGTTTTGGGGCTAGTGTGCTGTCAGCAGCTCTCTCTGCCCACCCTGGGGTTCATTAGCTTGGGTGCTTCCCGCTTGTCTGGACTGGTCTAGCAGTATGATCTGGAAGGAGAAATTTCACTTACCGTTAATTTCCTTTCCTGGAATACTGCTAGACCAGTCCAGAACCCGCCCCATTATCAGTGTCACGACTGTTGGTGCAGAGGCACCGACGTTCGATTTACTTCAGACATAAGCAATATCATATGCCGGAGAAAGTCCACAACAATGGATTCAGATTTTTTCTCCAAAGAATGATCTTTGATCCTCCTCCAACCTTCTTGTTTCGAGTTCCATTTTTTCGTTGGATTATTGGTTACCTGTACATAGTTGAGTTCATTAGTCCCATTTTTCTCTTTGCATTAGTGCTTTTTCAAAAGAATACTGGCTAGATTCTCTAGGGGCACTCCTATGTCACCCAGAGCCCAACCAATCACAGCTCTGGAGTGTTTTTTTCTCTGTCTCTAACATCTGCTAGCAGGGGGACATAATCCGCTTGTCTGGACTGGTCTAGCAGTATTCCAGGAAAGGAAATTAACGGTAAGTGAAATTTCTCCCTCTGTACCTCCAGTGAGTAGAAAATTAGACACTATGTACGGAGTTCAAAAGGCTCCCAGATTTGAGAAGCCCCAGCTTCTTCACCACTCATTGCTGGTCGAATCTCACCCTCAAAAGGTCCAAAAACTCCAAGAGTTTTGTATTTATTATGTTATTTTATTTTATTTGGCTGTGTTTTTATACCACTTTTCACCAGGGCAAAGCGATATATATTACAACAACAGAGTCTTACAGAGAACAGTGGAACTTGTATACATAACTCTTCAGTGCCTCCAGGGAGAGAGACTTGGATACTGGACTCTTTTTGGAAGGAGTTTTTCAGAGTTCCATGCTCGCGGCCCACATAAGCTCTTACCAGCTCTACATGGGCATGTTCTTGATCATGTGTGACTTAGGTGATATGTCCCAATTTCTTGCTCCAGAGAAATTGGAACATTATCATTCCCTGCTGAAGCATGGCAAACACTGCTCAAAGTTCATAGTTTGAGCGATGTTGCTATCTTCGATACGTTATCGAGAGCTTCTGCATCAGGTATTGGCACTTGGAGACTCACCTGGCTCTGAGTTTCAGACCTGCAACAATCTGTGCAGGACAAGCTTGCTGACATACCATGCCATAGAGAGAATCTCTTCAAAGTTATGGTCAACGAGAAGGCTGACTTTGTAGAAAAGCAGCACATTACCCTATGAAACCTCTCGAGGCGCATGTCTGAGCAGCAGGAGGGGTTGCAGCCATAAGAAGGTGTATGCATTTTCCTGGTTCTCACTATTTCCAAACTAAGCAGACGACTCAAGCTCAAACAAAGTGAGAGAAGCCTCAAATGGTTCAGCCAGCTCCTCAGTCAAAACCTAGGACAGGGATTTTTGACTGGTTCCTATAGAGCGTAGCCACTCTTCCTGTAACTGCAGCGGAGGACTCTCCTGTCGAAAGGAGACTCACTCTTTTTTGCCCCAAAGTTGCCCCTTGTTATCTTGGGTCTTACAAGTTATTCAAAATTACTACAAATTGCATCTATTCAGCCTTCCTCCAAATTGCCTTCTAAGGAAGTATCAGGGAATACTTCTACAAAAGCACTGCCCTTCAAAAGGATCTAGTGATCGCGTTTTATTCAAAATATTTCCAGATCACCGAAAGTGGTACTGACTTTCATCTTAACCAATCAATTGTCCTTCCAACATTTTTCCCAAAACCCCATTCTACACATATTGGACTGCAAGTTAGCCTTAGCTTTGGAGTGGACAAAAGCTCATAGAAAGCCCATCTAACCTTTTGGTTTTTTTGACCCCAACAAGCTGGTGGTTGCCATCTCCAAACACACCTTGTCAATTTGGGTTGCAAACTGCACCTCTCTTACTTATGCCCAGGGAGTATCAGCCTTGAGGGTCATGTAATGGCTCCTTCAGTGGCCCTCTATCCAATGTTCCCTCTAATTTTCTGTAGGCTGTGTGTACATAAAATATCAACTGTGCAGCTTTTGAAGGAAGGTTAAATTTCTGTGCGCCACATAACGAAACTCGGAGTTATATACTTTAAAATTTGACTACATTTCAGAATACAGTATGTACACCACATTGATTGCACTAGAAAATATTGTAGAACTTGTGAAAACAATAAATACACAACAACTTTTAAATTTTAAGAACGTCTGTGTTGTTGTCTATCAGAATCAGAAACGTAATTTTTGTGCGCTCTGTTGTAAAGTATGTGCGCTCACTCGGCGAGGTGTGTGCGTGCGCACACGCGCACAGCTTAGAGGGAACAGTGCCTCTATCCACACATTCACATCTCACTACTGTCTGGAAGAAGACTCCCACTGTGACAGCAGTTTCAGCCAATCAGTACTTAGGATTCTATTTGGGGAGTAGAATCCAACTCCATTCCCCCTAGGCCCATTTCTTTCAGTTCAGGCTACCTTAAAAAAAAAAAAGAAAAAAGGATAACATTTTAAAAGGCCTGTTTCCAACAAAAATAGTTTGCATATTGCCCTGGTTGGGCTCTGTTTTAGCCCCTTTCTTTGTTCAAGATAGCCTGCAGCTAGAGAGTCCCATAGATAAGGACTTTTTTCCTGCTTGTCCATGGAGAAAAGATAGTTACTCACCTGTAGCAGGTGTTCTCCATGGACAGCAGGAGAAGTCCTCACAACCCACCCTACTCCCCTAGGAGTCGTATTTTCATCAGCTAATATATTGGACTGAGCTTAAAATGGCACTGTGGTGGGGCGTGGAAAAACATCCACATGCTCAGTGGAGCTTCCAAAAACTTCTAGAATGAGATAGGAATACTCCCACGTGGGGATCATGTCAGATGATGTCACCCATACATGAGAACTTTTCCTGCTGTCTATGGAGAATGCCTCTACAGGCAAGTAACTACCTTACTTCTCTACTCCAATGTTTGTTAAACTCAGCACAAATTGTAGCAGTTTAATTATGTAGCCTGGGGCTGTAATATAAAACATGAAATGTACTGATCCCTGACATGGTACACAGGATCATAAACATACAAAGTGGCATTTTAGAAGAGGGTCCAAGTGCACTCGGGGACATCCAGGGTAAAAACGTACAGAGAAACACCAGGGGCGTTGATGTTTCGACCTGATTTCAGAAACAGAGATGCCCCGGACAACGTCCACATAGACATCCCCACTAGGAAAGCATGGGGTAGGGACTTCTAACTCAAGTATGTTTGCATACGGGGACGTCCATTTGTGTGTCTAAGCAAAAACATGAACCTTCATACATCGTCAGTGTTCATTGTCGACCTGGCAGATATAGGGGACATGAATATACCCCCTGCTCCACAACCTCTGGATGTTTATTTGACAAAACAGGCACTTTTCCAATGCTTATTCTTTCCTGGAGTAGGTATAAAACTATGCTGGAGCTCAGGATGTCCAGGGCATTTTTGTAATTGGGCGAGGATGTCCCAATTTCTGGGGGACATCTCAGACACAGTTACACAACATCCTCATTCCAACTTCAATGTCCTTGTTCCAGGGACATCTGTATACCTGATTTCTAAAAGAGCTCCGGGGATGTCTCCGTGCTTTGGACATTATACCAATTTTCAGATATCCAAAGCATGAGTAGGGTTTCTAAAATAGCCCCCTTTTTTCTGCATCCAAAGAAATCCCCCCTCCCCCAACAATGGGTGCAGAATAGAACCAGGACATTTCCCCATAGAACTCACAATGCAAAAAAAATGTTTTAATTCTAGTGTCAATAACAGTAACAGAAACCTTCTCTATATCTGGATGTATTTAGCCATACTACAAAATTCTACAAAAATGTCACTCCAGAACCTATAGAAAAAATCTGCCATATGATTATAGCACTAATTACCAGAACTCACACAAAAAGGATCTTACCTAGGAAAAGGCAGCACTGTAAATATTGCAGTGGGTTTTAGATCATCAGTATACCTACTAAGAAAACTGAACATGCTGGATCCCTACATAGAAACTACATGCTACCACAGTATCTTGCCTTGGTCAGAAATGCAAAACACAGATAGACCCTTATCAAATACAGATTACGTTACCAAAATCTAAAAATAAAAATATGTAGTCAAAAGATAAACTGAAACACCCTGGGGCGCTCTACCATTAGGCCACCTAAGGTGGTCACCTCAGGCGGCAGTTTCAAGGGGGCGGCACTCCAGGCGGCTATGTTTATTTTTTATTTTGCCATCTCTGGCCTACCACTGCTTTCCCGCTGCTTTTTTCCCCCGCTCAAACTCATCCGAGCAAGAAAAAAAGCAGCAGAAAGGCAGTGGCAGGCCAGAGGCAACAAAAAACATAATAAGCACAGCTCAATGAAAAAAAAGCACCTAGTCCCTTCTGGACTCCGGCACGCTCGTAAGCCACTGATGGTTCCGCCCCCCCACCCCCCCTGACACGAAAAGCATCATCAGAGGGGGCGGGACCCATCAGAGTCTTACAAGCATGCCGGAGTCTCAAGAGCCAGCATTTTTGCTTTCTGGATTATTTTTTCAAAAGTTGATAGCTAGCTGCACATATAAGCGGTAGCGAGCTATCAATTTTTGAAAGAAAAAAAACCCAGAAAGTAAAAGCACCGGCTCTTGCGACTCCAGCATGTTTGTAAGACCTTGATGGGACCTGCCCCCTCTGATGCTTTTCGCGTCAGTGGAACCAGCAGGGGTTAACAAGCGAACAGGAGTCTTGAAAACCATGCGCTTTTCCTTTCTTGCCGCAAATGCTGGACAATGGGGGGAGGGGGGGGGGGGTGGGCAGGAAGACAAATGCTGTATGACAGGGGGGAAAAGGGGAGGACAAATGCTGGACAGCAGCGGGGGACAAATACTGGACAACAGAGGGGGCAGGAGGGACAAATGCTGGATGATCAGGGGTAAGGGGGGAGGACAAATGCTGGACAATGGAGGGGGCAGGAGGGACAAAGGCTGGACAGCAGGGGGGCAGGATGACAAATGACAGGGGAAGGGGAGAGGACAAATGCCAGATAGAGGGGGGGGGGCAAATGCCTAGACAACGGAGGGGGCAGGAGGGACAAAGGCTTGACAGCGGGGGGGGGGGGGGTAAGGAAGACAAATTCTGGATGGAAGGGGGGAAGACTAATGCTGGATAGTGGGGGGGGGGGACAAATGCTGGACAATGTGGCGGGGCAGGAAGACATGCTGGCAGGTAGGGGGAGAAGCAGGAAGATAAATGCTGGATACATGGAGAGGAAGCAGGAAGACAAATGCTGGATGCTGGACAGAGTGGGGGGGAGCACAAAGACAAATGCTGGACCAAGGCTGGCGCTACCCGGTAAGCTGAGTAAGCGTAGCAGGTGGTCACCGATGATAGGAGGGTGCCGTCGCTAGCTACCCACTCACCATTCAGGATGGCCTGCAGAACACCGGCGGCCTAATGGAGAGTCTACCCACAGGACACACTGCTCCTGCGGGACAGAAAGCTGGAAGAGACTGCAATTGCTACTGTCAGCCTTCTGCCCATGGGCAGGCTCTTCACTAGGCCGCCAGGGCCTGGTAGATCATCCTGAATGGGGAGTGGGGGTGGGCAGCCAGCGATAGCGCTCTCCTGACATCATCTTCTGCGGGCAGACTCTGTTTCTCCGGGCCGTAGTCATGGCTTGCACAACTCCTGCCTGCAGGCAGAAAGGTGTGGGAGGCAACGATCGTGGCCCAGAGAAAAAGAGCCTGCCCACGGGAGCAGCATGTCCTGCAGGTAGGGGCTGTTCAAGGCCAATTGTGCCCTGGCTCTCTGGGCTAGGATCATGGCTTGCACAGCCCCTGCCTGTGGAACATGCTGCTCTGCGGACAGGCTCTGCCCTTTGTACATACAAGGGGTAGGCATTGGGAGGTGGATTTGGATGAGCACAGGGAGTCAGAAGGGAGATGCTGGGTGCAGGGGAGGTGGAATAGAGAGGCAGCAGGGATAAGATTGAGATGGGGGTTAGGGAGATATTGGACATGGAACAGGACATAGGGAGAAGCAAGGAGGGGAGATAGAGTGGTGATTTTGGCCAGGGGTTATAGGGAAACTGTGGGACAATACTGGACTTGGGGCATGGGGGACAGAGGGAAGATGCTGGACACGGGGTAATAAGGGGAGAAGGAAATGCAGGACATGGGAGTAATAGGGAGAGAGAGGGGAGAAGATGGACATTGGGTAAATAGGTTGAGAACTACAGAGAGATGATTGACATGGGAGTAATAGGGAGAGGATGCGATAGTATGGACATGGGATAGATGCTGGTTGCAGGGGGATAGAAAGGGAGAGAGCCAACATGGAAGGAAAGAGAGAGCGGAGGTACTGGATGGAGGAAAAGAGAGATCCAGAGAGAGAGAGACACTGGATGGATAATGAGAGATGTTAGACATGGAGAGAGTGAGCAAAAGACTGGGGAATAATTGACCAGGGAAGAAGAGCTGGAGAATGGAAGGAATGAGGTGAAGGTTGAAAGGTGGCAGGTAGATGGCATAAAAAGAGGGAGATTGAGAACTAGATAATAAGAAGTAGTGAAATCTGGGTGGACAAAGAGAGAGAAATAAATGAAAGAAAGCTGAAAGGAAAAAAATCAATACCCAAGATGGAAGGAAGTGAAGAAAAAAAAAGAAGAGACAAGAAATGGCAGATGGACTAGAGACCGTAGAAAGAGAGCTAAGAGAAGACAGAAGAAAGCAAAAACCTCAGATTGGGACCAGCATGATCAGACAACAAAGGTAGAAAAAATAATTTTATTTTCAATTTAGTGATTGGATTTTGCACTATGTTTATATTTTACACAGTATGGGGAGCTGCATCTCTTATTTCTCTGGTGTTGCTTCGCATGTGGAATCTGGCTTCTTGGCGTTTCAGTTTAATTTTTGTCTACATATTTTTATTTTTACTTTAGGGTGTGGTCACTTATTCTGTACTTGGTGTGAGGGTCTGCTGTTAACATGGAATTTGTATGTAGGGATCTATACTGTAGCAATTTGACTTGTTCAGCTTGTCAAGTAGGTGTATGCATGTTCTAGGTCCCGCTGCAGTATTTATAGTGCTGCTTTTTTCTGTGTAAGCTCCTTGTATGAATTTTAGAAGTTTATGCTGGTATGGTATGGTAGATTTGCCCTTGTAGATCTTCAGTGACTTTTGGGAGAATGTTTATGTTGCTGTTCGTGAGATGACTAGAATCAGTTTTTTTTTAATATATTAGAAACATAGAAATATGACGACAGAAAAAGACCACATGGCCTATCTAGTCTGTCCTTCCATATCAACAACTACAACAGTCCCCTTTTTACCTTTAGAGATCCTCTGTGTTTGTCCCATGCTTTTTTAAATTCAAGTACTGTACTCATCTCTACCACCTCCACTGGGAGACTATTCCATGGATCCACTACTCTTTCCGTAAAGAAATATTTCCGCATATCACTCCTGAATCTATCCCCCTTCACCCTCATCCCATGTCCCCTTGTAGCAGAACTTGCTTTCAATTGAAAGAGGCTCTCTCCCTGAACATTTATGCCACGGAAGTATTTAAACATCTCAATCATATCACCTCTATCCCGCATTTCCTCTAAGGTGTACATATTAAGATCCTTAAGTCTGTCCTCATATGCTTTATAACGAAGACCACTAACCATTTTAGTAGCCACCCTATGCACTGACTCCATCCTGTTCACATCCTTTTGAAGGTGCAGACTCCAGAATTGCACACTATACTCCAAATAAGGTCACACCAAAGACTTATACAGAGGCATTATCACCCCCTTTTTTCTGCTAGCCATTCCTCTCCGTATGCACCCAAGCATCCTTCTAGCTTTTGCCGTTGCCTTTTCTACCTGTTTAACTACTTTAAGATCATCAGACACAACCACGCCTAGGTCCCGCTCTTCTTTAGTGGACAAAAGTACTTCACCCCCTATACTATATTTCTCCCTTGGATTGCTGCAGCCCAAATGCATGACCTTACATTTTTTAACATTAAATCCCAGCTGCCAAATTCTAGACCATTCTTGAAGCTTAGCTAGATCCCTCCTCATGTTATCTACACCTTCCTGGGTGTCTACTCTATTGCAGATTTTGGTATCATCCGCAAAGAAGCAAACCTTACCCGACAGCCCTTCCGCTATATCACTAACAAAGATGTTAAAAAAATCGGACCAAGGACAGATCCCTGGGGCACACCACTGGTAACATCCTTCTCCTCAGAGTGAGCTCCATTTACCTGTACTCTTTGTCGCCTCCCACCCAACCAATTTCTAACCCAAGCAGTAACTTTAGGGTCCATCCCAAGGGTGCTCAGTTTGTTTATAAGTCACCTGTGAGGAACAGTGTCAAAGGCTATACTGAAATCCAAATACACCACATCTCTAGGGCTCTCCCTCAGACCAACTCTCTGGTCACCCATTCAAAGAAATCAATCAGATTTGTCTGACAAGACCTGCTTCTGGTGAATCCATGCTGCCTCGGATCCTGTAATCCGCTCGTCTCCAGAAACCTCACTATTTTCTCTTTCAGCAGCGTTTCCAATAATTTACTCACCACCGAAGTTAAACTAACTGGCCTGTAGTTTTCAACCACATCCTTACTTCCGCTTTTGTGTAAAGGCACCACATGAGCCTCTCTCCAGTCCTTTGGCACCACTCTGAACTCCAACGAGGTATTGAAAAGGTCAGTCAGTGGAGCTGCTAGAACGTCCCCAAGTTCCCTCAGTATTCTAGGGTGTATCCCATCCGGTCCCATCGCTTTGTCTACTTTAACTTGAGCTAGTTTCTCACAAATACAGACTTCTGAAAATTGTTCAAGATGTCCCTTGCTTCTGTTCCTGTTTGTGGGTATTTTCTGAGGTCCTGCTCCTGGTTCTTCATCTGTGAACACAGAACAGAAATATTTGTTAAGCAATTCCGCTTTATCCTTATCAGCTTCTACATATTCCTCCCCTGCACCCTTGAGTCTGACAATACCACTTTTGCCCTTCCTCTTCTCACTAACATATCTGAAAAATGTCTTATCCCCCCATTTTATTGCATTGGCTATTTCCTCCTCTTTTTGAATCTTTGCCTTCCTGACTACTTTGCTAGCTTCTCTAACTTTTTCCAAATATAAATTCCTGTCTTCCTCTCTCTGTGATCTCTTGTATTTCATGAAGGCCTCCCTCTTTTCCTTCACTTTTTCAGCTACTTCTTTCGAAAGCCATAGCGGTCTCCTTTTCCTTTTACCGCTATGGCTTTCGAAAGAAGTAGCTGAGTTGAGTTCTGTGGTTGAATTTCCTACTTCTGCTCTGCACCCATTGTCAAGGGAGATGTTTCTGTGGATGCAGAATATATATTCAAAAAGAAAAAGCAAGAACCATAATGCAGTTATAACAAAATAAAATTAGTTATAATTTTATAATTTGGTATTATAAACTGCTGTGGTTCTCACTTTTTTTTTAGTTACCTGGTGTGCAAACATCTTGCATTTTCTTTGTTTTTTGCGTAATATATATTTACATTAACACCATACTGTCCAGTGTGTAGTTTCAGGAGTTACATTAGGGTTGCCAAGTCCTTCTTGGTGTTTGTGTTGGAGTGCAAAGTGTTGAATTGGGGTTGCAAAGTCCCTCGTATTTTTCAGTGGATGGGAAGTGCTGTGTTGGGGCACCAAGTTGCTCTTGTTTTTGTGGAAGTGGGAGGTGCTGCATGGATTCTGTTGAGCCCCTCTTGTTTGGCATATTTAGCAGCATGTTTCCTAGCTCTGCGCTGGTAACATATGAACATAAGAACATAAGAAATGCCATACTGGGTTAGACCAAGGTCCGTCAAACCCAATATCGTGTTTCCAGCAGTGGCCAATTCAGGTCACAGGTACCTGGCAGGTTCCCAAAATGGCACACAGGTTCCACAATGCTTATCCTTTGGCAAGCAGTGTATTTCCTAGGTCCTCTCTAATAATAGTTTATGCACCTTTTCTCCAAGAACTTGTCCAAATCTTTTTTTAAACCCAGCTACACTTTTACTACGATCCTCCGGTAACTAATTCCAGAGTTTGATTACGACAGTTACATCCCCCTTCAGTTACTGCATTTCAACATGGCAAAATGGCTGCCGGTGCAACTAAGGCCACCCATTGAGGTGGCATTAGTTGGACTCACACTACTTGCGCTGAGCTGTTACATTAGTTTCTGCCAACAATGCAGATGCCTGTGTGTGGAAATTCTCTCTCTTGCCTCACTCTGGAGTAAAGTATTATTTTGGGAAAGAAATTCTGTAAACCTAAGAATAATGGAATAAAAGCATTTTTTTGTCTACATATGTCTGTTTTTAGTTTGAATTAATATATTCTCTACTTGGTGAAAATCTCTTTTTGTTCTGCATGTGTGGCTGAGGCTATATGTTATTTTAGCATGGGGTTTCTATGTAGGATCTGTAGTAATCTGGATTGTTCAGTTTTCTGAATAGGAATATGGATGTTCTAGAGTTGACTGCAATATTTATGGCGCTGCCCTTATCTCCAAGAACAAGCAGGAATGAGTCTTCACATATGGGTACGTCGGCACCGACGGAGCCTGCGCGGGAACGCTCCCCAGCTTCCCAAAAAGGAAAGCTTTTGGGAGCATCCCACAGTGCCTGCGCGCTGCCTTCCCGCCTTTCCTAACCATCTCTCCTCAGTTCTTCTTTGCCGCGGAGCCAGCAGCTCGAGCCCTGTCACCGCTGAAGAAGTTCTTTATTTTATTTTATTTCTTTGGTCGCGTGTCTGCTTTCCCCGACTCCGGACCGGTACCGCCGGTCTTTTTCTCTTTCTTTCTTCAAAAAAAAAAAAAATCTATATTTTCTTCACTTAGTGTATTTTTCCTCTTGGTCCTCAGGGCCTACAAGAAAATTTTCCTCATGGAAAAACCAGCCTCCGGGTTCAAGAAAAGCACTAAGTGTAGCGGTACCATTTCTGTTACAGATACCCATGAATGGTGCCTTAAATGTTTGGGTCCTGAACACTCCATTCCGGATTGTCCGACCTGCTCTCTAATGTCTAAACGGGATTTACAGAACCGAGCAGCTAAGCTCCATGTGCTGTTTCCCACTGATGCAGGGTCGGTAGCATCGACATCTTCCAGGTCTTCTTCTCCTGATGGATCTCAGGTAACCAAACATAAACCTAGCAGGTCCTCGAAGGGTAGCTTTCCCTCTAAGCATCGAGATGCCTCCGGGCTTGCCCTCGAGGATCCTGCACCAGCTAAACAACCCCGGCTTCCAAAGCTCCTCCTATGGGGTTAAAGGTTGACATCGATGGCACGGCCTCGACCGATCACCTGTTAGAATGTTCTGGGGTACCGGCACAATCTCCCGGTACCGATTTCCAGGCATTCATGGCGTCGATGGATCATAATGTTCTGTCCATGCAGCGGGCTATTGCGGCCTTCATTCAAGCTGCGACGCCGATGGTACCACAACAAACTCCGTTGTCGGTATCGGCTCCGGTACCGGCACCAGTGCCGATACCGGTACCAACTGCATCGACATCGACCAGGATACCGGCTGCATCGGTTCCTTGTCCAGGGCTACTTCTCGGTACCGATCCGGTACCGAGGACGCCCGATGTCGATACCGCTCGATACGCATATCGAGCGTTAGAAGAGCACCCTGACAGGCGATACTTTGATTCCTCTGGTGATTCCGATTCATCAGATGAGTCTCCTGAAGTATCCATAGCCCTTCCTGAAGAGCCTTCTTCTCCAAAAAGAAGAATGTCTCCTCCAGAGGACTTGTCCTTTCAAGACTTCATAAGAGAAGTAGCTAAAGGACTTTCTATTTCAGTAACCTCTGAATCAGAGCCTAGAGCAAAAAATTGGATATTTTAGGATACTCTAAGGCTCCTAGAGAGGCAGTCACCTTACCAATTCATGAGATTCTTTATGAACACATGATTGATTTATGGGAGACTCCTCTCACTCTTTCTCCTCATTCTCGCAGATTGGACACTATGTATCGTGTCCCTCCTTGTCCTGGATTTCAGAAAACTCAGCTTCCTCACCATTCCATTGTGGTGCAGTCAGCTATGAAGAGGAGGAAGAGTACAAAGAGACACTCTTCTGCTCCTCCAGGAAGAGAATGCAGGACCTTGGATGCTTTTGGTAGGAAAATCTTCCAAGCCAGTATGCTTATTGCCAGAATCAACTCATATAGGCTTTAAATGGGTATGTTTCTAAAAGAAGTTGCACAAAAACTGCATAACTTCCTCCCTTTTCTTCCAGAAGATAAAAGGGACAAATTTCTCATTTGGCTTAAGCATACTCAAGACATTTCAAAGTTTTCCAACAGGGCAGCTTTTGACTCCTTTGAAGGTGCCAGCAGAGCCTCAGGCATTGCCATGGCTGCTCGCAGAATTGCTTGGCTCCAGGCTTCTGATTTAGAACCCTGGGTTCAAGATGGCTTAGGGAATCTGCCCTGTACAGGTGAAAATCTATTTGGCAAAGAGTGGCAAATAAAAGCCACTCAAATGGATGCAGAAAACTCGGCTCTGGATAGACTTTCAAAGTCAACCTCCATTCCTGCCAAGAAAAAGACTTTCAAAAAGTCTTTTTTCAAAAAGGGCAGATTTCCTTCTACTTCTGGCCAACAATCTTCTACAGGTCGTTTTGCCACTAAGCGTCAGCAACCTAAGCCGGCCAGGCCTAAGCCTACAGGGGCTGCTGCAACTCAGCAGTCCCAACCCCCTCAGAGTTTTTGACTTGATGCTAGAGAACTTAGCCTTTCTGGCTCTACAACAGCCAGAACCTCTCACCATTCCAGGAAGGTTAGCTCATTTTGCTCCCAGATGGGAGCAAATCACATCAGAGCAGTGGACTTTCTCCATCATAAGAGAGGGCTACAAACTTCATTTCTCAGACCTTCCTCCCCACACCATGGTGAGACACTTCAATTCTCCCACATCTCTTCTCGACCTTCTAGGTCAGGAGGTAGCTACCCTTCTTGCCCAAGGGGCAATAGAAGAAGTTCCTCTTCTTCATCAAGGGTCAGGGTTCTACTCCCCCTATTTTCTCATTCCAAAGAAGACAGGGGGATACACACCCATCTTAGATCTCAGAGAATTGAACAAATTTCTATGCAAGGAGAAGTTCAAGATGCTTTCTCTGGGCACTCTCCTTCCATACCTTCAAAGTCAGGATTGGCTTTGTTCTCTAGATCTCAAGGATGCGTACACACATGTCCTCATCCATCCCTCTCACAGAAGATTCCTACGGTTTCTTTTCCAGGGAAAACATTACCAATACAGAGTCCTTCCTTTCGGTCTGGTCTCTGCTCCAAGAGTGTTCACCAAATGCATGGCAATAGTTGCTGCATTTCTACGCACTTTGGGAATATTTGTCTTCCCATACCTGGACGACTGGCTCATCCGAGCTCCATCTCAGTCAGAGGCCCAGATTTCCCTGGACCGCACAAGGCGCATTCTGCAGTGCCTGGGACTTGTGGTAAACCTCCCAAAGTCTCAGCTCACCCCTACTCAGTCCCTAGAATTCATAGGGGCCTGGTTGGATACCACTACTGCAAGGGCCTACCTTCCTCAGGCCCGTTGCCAACGTCTAGTGCAGTTAGCCTCCCAGATTCGGTCAAAGAGCCACTTAACTGCCCGGGAGATGCTACAACTGCTAGGCCACATGGCTTCCACAGTACATGTGGTACCCTATGCTTGCCTACACATGAGAGCAGCTCAATGGACTTTGTCCACCCAGTGGACTCAAGCTTCAGGAGCTCTCTCAGACCAAATAGCAACCACCAAACGTCTCTTTTGGTCTCTCCAATGGTGGATGTCCACTCAGAATTTGTTGCTGGGGTCCCCCTTCCAACAGTTGTTGCTCCAAGCAACCCTCACAACAGATGCCTCCCAAACAGGTTGGGGAGTCCATCTACAGGATCTTTCCACTCAAGGCACTTGGTCCCCACAGGAGACCTCTCTTCATATCAACCACTTGGAGCTTCGAGCAGTTTTTCTAGCTCTCAAGGTCTTTCATACCCTCCTCAGCTACAAGACAGTCCTCATTCATACGGACAATCAAGTAGCCATGTTTTACATAAACAAACAAGGAGGAACTGGCTCTCTGTCGCTTTGCAACGAAGCTTTAAGATTATGGGCCTTCGCCAGAGAGCATCAAATCCATCTCCTGGCAGTATACCTCCCAGGAGTCCAAAACTCTTGGGCAGACAGACTCAGTCGAGTTCTGCTTCCACACGAATGGTCCCTGCACGTGGATCAGGTACTCAGAATCTTCCAAGAATGGGGAACCCCGGACATAGACCTCTTTGCAAGTCCGTGGAATGCCAAACTTCCCCGGTTCTGTTCCATAATTCCGTGTCAGGGAGTTCAGGCCAAGGATGCCTTCCTCCTTCATTGGGGTCAGGGCTTCCTGTATGCCTTTCCATCCATTCCCTTGATTCCCAAGACTCGGTTCAAACTCCAGAGGGATCAAGGATCTATGATCCTCATAGCTCCACGCTGGCCACGCCAAGTGTGGTACCCTCTACTTCTACATCTCTCCCAAGCCCCTTCCCTGGACTTGGGAGCTGCTCCAGACCTTCTGTCCCAGGAGGAAGGGACTTTGTGGCACCCAAACCCCAAGTCCCTACACCTCAGAGCTTGGTTACTGAAGGCCTAGACTTTCAAGACTGGAATCTTTCTCAACAAATGAAGGATATCCTCCATGCTTCCAGAAAACCTTCCACCAGGCGTTCTTATGCTTTTAAATGGAAGAGGTTTTCCATTTGGTGTGCTGAAAAGGGTCTTGACCCTCTAGCACTACCTTTAAATTCTCTGTTCGACTATCTCCTGCATCTTTCCAATGCAGGCCTTAAAACGAATTCAGTAAGAGTCCATTTGAGTGCTATTGCAGCATCCCTTAAGCCCATCAATGGACAACCTATTTCCTCTCATCCTCTCATTGCAAGATTCATGAGAGGCCTAACTTTAACTAAACCTCCCATTAGGCCTCCTCCGCTGGCATGGGACTTAAATTTGGTTCTTGGTCAGCTTATGAAGCCACCTTTTGAACCCTTAGCCACTATCTCCTTGAAATTTCTTTCCTGGATGGTTATTTTCCTCATTGCAGTCACTTCAGCTCGCCGCATCAGTGAACTTCAGGCATTAGTGGCTAATCCACCTTATACAAGGTTCCATCATGATAAGGTAGTCCTTAGGACAAATCCACACTTTATGCCTAAAGTGGTCTCACTTTTTCATCTTAATCAAGAGGTATATTTACCTGTCTTTTTTCCAGCTCCTCATGCATCCAGTGCAGAGAAGAATCTTCATACTCTGGATTGTAAAAGAGCTCTTGCTTTTTACTTACAAAGGTCACAGCAACATAGAAAGTCTTCCCAGCTTTTTGTTGCTTTTGATCCTTCTCATTTGGGACTTCCAGTCTCTAAGAGAACACTGTCCAATTGGATTGCTCAGTGTATTTCTTTTGCCTACCAGAGTAAGAACCTTTCTCTGGAGAGCCATGTCACAGCTCATAATGTGAGGGCCATGGCCACCTCTATGGCTCATCTAAATTCTGTGTCCATCGACCAGATCTGTCGAGCAGCCACCTGGGCCTCGGTTCATACCTTCACAGCCCATTACTGCTTGGACAAGGACTCCCGCCGGGATGCCTTGTTTGGTCAGACTGTCCTCAAACACCTGTTCCATTCTTAAACAACTCCTACCCTCCTTCCCTGGATGGATGCCTGAGATCCATAGGAGGAAGTAGACCCCTTCCCAGGGTCTCATATCCTTGGGGATCTCCCAGGCATCTTAGCTAGGGAATCCCCATATGTGAAGACTCATTCCTGCTTGTTCCTGGAGATAGCACAGTTACTTACCTGTAACAGGTGATCTCTGGGAACAGCAGGAATAAGTCTTCACAACCCTCCCACCTCCCCTAGGAGTTGTATCTCTTTTTCTATCTTTCCTTTCCTCTCTCTCTCTATTGTCTCAGCTTTAAACTTGAACTGAGGAGAGATGGTTAGGAAAGGCGGGAAGGCAGCGCGCAGGTGCTGTGGGATGCTCCCAAAAGCTTTCCTTTTTGGGAAGCTGGGGAGCGTTCCTGCGCAGGCTCCGTCGGTGCTGACGTACCCATATGTGAAGACTTATTCCCGCTGTTCCCAGAGATCACCTGTTACAGGTAAGTAACTGTGCTTTCTGGGTACACTCCATGTTGTGTGAGTTTCGGAGGTTAGTGCTATTATGGAATTGTAGGTTTGCTCTATGAACCCAGTACATTGGGTTCTTGATGTAGTCAACTGTAGGGTGTTGTTTGGAGGGGTACCGAAATATGTTTGAGATTTGCAGTTTTGCATTCTTTATGCTGCTAGACTGAAGCTTGAAATATTTTGTCAGTTCAGAATCAAGGAAATATCAAATTTTAATGGAACTTCTCAATTTAATTTTGTTTAGTAGCCTGATAACTTCACCGCTACTGAGTTCCAGACTTTTCCAGCTCTAGCACAATCCAATCCAGCCTTTCAATTCATGACTACCAGGATTAGTTTTTCTCATTTTATATCTTCCCTCCTCATCAATAGTCTGGTTTTAGCAAAATAAATTTGATGTTCAGATACTTATAATGGTTTGATTTGGGGGGAGGGCTGTGTAAGTGGCTTTTCATTAATAAAATTTAATGTTTTATTATTATGCTTGTTTTATTGTAACATCTGTTTTACTAAATTGCATGTGTATGTTTGGAAGCCACCTAGGATTTTAGGATTTATTTTAAAAATAAAGTATACAAAATTTATGCAAATGTGATGCAGTGGCCCTGCATCACCCTTATGTCGTCCCTGGGGGAAAGTGGACAGGAGGGGGCACTGGGAGGTGGAGGAAAGCAGAAACCTCAGATTGGGATCAGCATGATCAGAGAATAAAATGGTCAGACGACAAAGGTAGAAGAGAATTTTATTTTCATTTTAATGATCAGTTTTGGTGCTATCTTTATATTTTGTGCAGTACAGGGAAATGCATCTCTTTCTATTTCTCTGGTGTTGGATTGTATGCAGAATCTGTGTTCTTGGGGTTGCAGTTTAATTTTTATCTACATATGTTTATTTTTAGGTTATGGTCACTTATTCTGTACTTGGTGAAGGTCAGTGTTCTGAATGTGTGACCAAGGCCAGGTGTTCTGTTAACATGGAGTTTGTACATAGGGATCTGTACTGTCGTAATCTGAATTCTTCCGCTTTTCAAAAAGGTGTTGGATGTTCCAGAGCCCACTGCAATATTTACAGTGATGCTTTCTTTTGAGTAGGCTCCTTATGTGAATTTTGGAAGTTAGTGCTGGTATAGTATGGTAGATTACCTCTATAGATCCTTAGTGACTTTGTTGTAGGGTTTTTAGTTAGTTCACAATATGCCTGGTACTGGAGAATGGTTGTTGTTGTTAGTGAGATGACTAGAAGCAGATTTTCTTTTTTTTAAATATTGAGTTCTGTGGGTGAATGTCCTAGTTCTGCTCTGCAGCCAATGTTGAGAGAGGGGATTCTGTGAATGCAAAATACATGCTCGAAAAGAAAAAGCAAATTTATAACAAAATAAAAATGAGTTATAACACTGGTCAACATTGAAATCGTTACTGACTTTAAAAGGCCCTAATCTGTAGTATCTTGGTGAGCTGAACATGAATATAACATTTAAAAAAATGTTATTGGCTCTCGTTTTGAAGATATTGCATGTAGTTCATTTTTGACGTTTCACCATGTAAATTTATCCAGTAGGACATCAACAACATCCCAAATAAGCCTTGAATGATGTAATATTGCATAATACCAGCATCATCCAGAGTTGATTGCATCATTTTCTGATGCAATGCAATACTACTGCCAGACGGCTGCTGAAGCCATCTGACGTCAGCAGTGTACTATACGCAGTCGGAAAGGTTGAGCATTTAAAATATTTCAGACTGTGTGCGAGACAGTTGAAGCTACTGTTACATGTAACTTTTATTAATCATATAATTTTAGCCATTTAGATACAATACAGAACAGTAATGGCACGAAAGTGCGTTAATACCGTTGACAATTTCTGCTACATTTGTGGGGAAGTGACATTTGCCAACCAAAAGAAAAGTATCACTTCTCAACTAAAGAAGGCATATCATCTTTACTTCAGATGCAAGATTGGTGACTAAGACAAGCCTTGGGCCCTGCATATATGCTGCACTACATGTACAACACAGCTTTCACAGTGGTTGAATTGCAAAAGACCATCAATGCCATTTGCAGTCCCCATGGTGTGAAGAGAGCCAAGCAACCACATAAATGACTGTTACTTCTGCTTGGTTCCTCCTCTTTCCAGCGGAATAACGAAGCAAAAGAAGTCGAGCATAGTCTACCCAAACATTCCGTCTGCATTGAGACCAGTTCCACATGGTGAGGGACTTCCTATTCCCGAACCTCCATCAGAATATTCTCTTGATTCATCTGATGAGGACTAGTGTGAGCCAACCTGTTCTTCTCCTGGTCCGTCAGCATGCAGTGACCCAGATTTTCACTGGGATGTATATCAACTCCACACAGAATAACACAGGAATAACTAAATGACCTGGTTCGTGATTTGGACTTATCCAAGAACAAGGCAGAATTGCTAGGATCAAGACTCCAACAATGGAATCTTCTAGAAGAAGATGTCAACATTACTTCATATTGAAAGCACCACCAGCAGTTGGAGCCTTTCTTCAGAAAGGAAAGTAATCTGGTATTCTGTTCCGATATTGAAAGCCTCATGAATGCCTTAAAAATCACTCATGACCCACAAGACTGGAGACTATTTATAGACTCTTCGAAACTGAGTCTGAAGGCTGTGCTTTTGAACAATGGAAACCGTCTTCCATCTATTCCAGTAGCGCATGCCATCCACATGAAAGAGACATACGATAACTTAAAGCATCTACTGACTTCCATTAACTATAACAAGTACAGCTGGCACCTCTGAGGTGACTTGAAGTTAGTTGCCCTTTTAATGGGACTGCAGCAGGGATATATAAAATACATGTGTTTCTTATGTGAATGGGATAGCCGAGCAAGGGATTGGCAGTACTTCCGGAAGGAATGGAATCGCAGACAAAATGTTAACAGTTGGAGAGAAGAATATCCAGCACCCAGCTCTGGTTGAGGCTCACAAAATCCTGCTACCACCCCTTCACATCAAACTAGGTTTGATGGAAAACTTCGTGAAAGCCATGGACCGCACTTCGCCAGCTTTCTGATACCTGCATGAAAAATTCCCTCGACTCAGCGAAGCAAAGATTAAAGAGGGAGTTTTTGTGGGTCTTCATATTCGAGAGCTCTTCAAAGATGACCGGTTCAACAACTTGCTGCAGGGTGATGCGAAACAAGCATGGAATGCTTTTCGCCTAGTGTCAACAAACTTTCTCAGGAATGTTAGGGCAGAAAACTACAAGGAACTAGTAGAAGACATGCTGATGCAGTATCAGAAACTTGGCTGCAATATGTCTCTAAAGATCCATTTCCTTGATTCCCATCTCGATTTCTTTCCTGACAACTGTGGTATGGTTAGTGATGAACAGGGCGACCGTTTTCACCAGGATATTGCAACGATGGAGCAAAGATACCAGGGATAATGGTCCACTACAATGCTGGCTGACTACTGCTGGACATTTCCAAGAGAAGCTCCCGAACAGCTGTACAAGAGACAGGCAAAGAAATCTAAGAAGTAGTCTATGAATTGATTTTTTACAAGTATTAACTGAAGGCCTATTATATTTACTATTGACATGCATTTTGTGATGTAAACATTAATTCTTGTAGATTACAAAAATACTAGAGCCAACTTTGCAATTTCACTGTCATATTCGTGTTCAGCATATAAAAATTGATAAGAAATGACTATTTTTATTTCAGTAACATGACTTTTGTAAAAATTTGTTGACCAGTGATTTGGTGTCATAAACTGTGCTGTGGTTTTCGCTTTCTCTTTTAGTTCCTTGGTGTGCGAACATCGTGCATTTCCTCCACATTATCTAACTGGCTTTTTGGTTTGGTTCATTTCCTGACTGGAGTTTTGAGAAAGCCCCCTTCCCCCTCTCCGAGAGGAGCACCATCTCATCCCTCACCTCAGGCAGCAGATTGCCTTGAGCCGCCCTTGGAAACACCAAGAAATCATGCTCTGCATGCAGTTCGAGAAATGGAAACAGAGAAAACATTCCTATACACAGAACACTTCGGGAATTTCTTTGAGCCCCAGTAAATGAAAGGGTCTTGACTTTCCCTTATCAAACCAGGACAACTATTATAAGACACAACTTGATGTCTGAGATTAACTCTGTATATACGTTATGACCTGTTTAATCCCCCCTGCCTGCAAACCCCCTTCCAACTTTGTTTTTTGTTATAATGTAATCAGTTTGAGTTGCAATGTAAACCGCTTTGATTGAAGGATAAGATGGTATAAATAGCCAGTTAAATAAATACATAGAATTTCCTCCTGTACTGTGCAGAATACAGAGATAGCATAGTAACATAGTGAATGATGGCAGATAAAGACCAGCATGGTCGTTCTAGTGTGCCCAGCAAGGTGGCTAGAGCTGTAGAGTTGTACCTGCCTTTCCAGGCAGGTTACCCCCTCTCTATTTAGAAGTTATTTACATTTGCTTTCATTCCATCCTCTTGCTGTGTAATGATTCTGTCTGTCTATCCCATGCCTTTTTGAATTCCGTCACTGTTTTGGTTACCACTATCTCCTTTGGTATTTCTGGATGTTGCTTTGAAGTAGATCTCCTTGCATTTTCATTTTATGTCCTCTAGTTCTTCAGCTTCCTGTCTTTAAAAAAGGTTATTTGTGCCTTAATACCCTTTAAGTATTTAAACATCTGTATCATATCTCCTCTGTCTCTCCTCTCCTCTAGGGTATACATATTGAAGTCTTCAAGTCTTTTCTCATATGCCTTCTGACACAGGCCCCTAATCATCTTGGTCACCTTCCTCTGCACCATTTCAAGTCTTTTTGTATCATTTGTAAGGTACTGTCTCCAAAGCTCCACCTAGATAAGGTTTTGGATAGTGCTGGGGAGTAGCCTTCTGTCTTGGTACATGTTGGTACCAATGACATAAGAAAGTGTAGGAGGGGAGGTATTGGAAACCAAATTTAGGATTTTAGGTAGAAAGTTGAAATCCAGAACTTCCAGGGTAGCATTCTTAGAAATACTTCCCGTTGCATGCGCAAGACCCAAGAGGCAGGCAGAGCTCCAGAGTCTAAATGCAGCAGAGCTCGAGAGTCTAAATGCATGGATGAGATGGTGATGCAAGGAAGAAGGTTTTTGATTTGATAGGAACTGGGCAACATTCTGGGAAATAATGCAACATATATGCACAAGTACCACCTGTGCCCAATGCAGAAAAGAGATTGACACGTGCGTAAACAGAAAAAAAGGATACACACACAACAATGCCATGTGTATTTAAATGATACACAAATGAGCTGTGCATATTATAATGAAATGCTAATAAAGTCTGCGCCCGATGCAGAGAATCGCATTGAGAATTACATAATCAGGTATAAAGTTCAGGAGCGCTGTTATTCCTATGCCTGGTCTGAGGTGATATAAAATTCTTGCATGTGTAGACACAGACTGTTTCAGCATGTGTACTGGTAAACAGGTACTGTTGACTTGAAAATTTTCTCCATGTATCTTTCACTGTTTTGAGTGAAAGTTCAGTGTTCAAGAAGGAATGTCTTTTGCTTCTTATCCTTTAGTGGCTTTGCTGCATGCAAGAGCTAGCCAAAGAAATGGGGAGAGCAACAGAGATCTGAGCAATACAGACATGCAAGGGAATGCAGGGGAAGAAGGCATAAAAGAGGAGGATGAGGAGGTATAGGCTCAACCCCTCATCATGAGGCTCTCAGACGGCGCCTATTCCAAACAAGGGCAGCATTGGATGAACTCTCAGAGAATCATGTAACATAGTAATATAATATATAACAGTAGATAAAGACCAGTATGGTCCATCTAGTCCGCCCAGAAAGGCGGCAAGAGTAGATGCACCTGCCACGCCGTACAGGTCACCCCTCCCCATGCCTTTGTTTAGGGGTGTACCCATCACTCCCTATAGGTCACCCTTATTTGTTGAGATATAAGAGATAGTTATGTTTATTTTGATTTTATCCTTTTGCTATAAAGGGATCCACTGTGTCTGTCCCATGCCATTTTGAATTCTGTCACTGTATTTGCCTCTACCACTTCCATTGGGAGGGCATTCCAAGCATCCACCACCCTTTCAGTGAAAAAGTATTGCCTTTCAGTTTACTCCCCTTGCAATTTCATGTTCTCCAGGAACAAGCAGGAAGTCAGTCCTCGCCTATGGGTGACATCGGCACTGACGGAGCCCCGTGCGGAGCATTTCCCTAGCTTTCAAAGAAATCCTTTGGGAATGCTACCAGGCATGCGTGGTCCTCTTCCCACCTAAGGATGCCATCTTGCTCAGTCTCCTTTTTTCCGCATAGCCCAATGGACGTAGTCCTCTACTTCCCCGGAAAAAGTTCTTAAAATCCTTCAAATTCTCTGGTTTGCATACTGGTTCCCTTCCTGCCTCAAGCTGGCACCTTTGGTGCTGTACTCAGCTCTTATTCCCCTTTTTTTCCTCGAAGTTCTTCCTCAACCGGCCTTCGCACCATTTTTCACCGGGTGTTCTCCTACCATGATTCCTAGTGGGTTCAAAAAATGCGACCGCTGCAGTCAGACTGTTTCAGTTACTGACACCCATGACTGCTGTCTTCGCTGCCTGGGCCTGGAACACGACAGCTCCACCTACGACCAGTGCCAGGCCATGACCCCCAAAACAAACAAAAAGCATTCGGAGTTGCAGGGGAAGTTGTTTCCAAGATCTGATTCTGCCCCAGCGTCCCCATCACCGAGCCCCAAAGCTGGTACTTCCCGTGAGGTCCAGACGTCCTTGGATTCCCATGGTGGCGGCTCCTGTGGTGCGGCCCTGGACCCTCCCAAGAAAAAAAAGAAGTTACCGAAGCCTGCTGAGGTGCCTCCAATGAAACCTGGCAAAGTCCCGCGGCGGGACTTGGGCGACTCCAAGCAGCGCCCTCAGAAAGTCTTGAGACAGAAGTCCTTAGCCGGCAGAGACCATGCTAGGACCCGTGAGCCCATAGTCTTCCTCGAGGACGCACTCTCCGGAGTGCCGGTGTCAGACCCAAGGTCCTCGATTTCCATGCCAAGAGCTGTGCAGCCATCGGGCCTTGAGTCCCGAATTGCGGCCATGAAGCAAAGCATCTCCTCCATCTTTGCCTTGCAGCTGGCATTGGTGTCTGGTCTTCCAGCATTATTGGCCCCAACACTGGGCCCCCCGACCATGGGGGAGTCCCTGGACATCGAGCTGGGCACAGAGCACCATCGGCCTTGGGTAAGTCCTTTGCGTCGATCGAGGTCTCGGTCACGCTCCTCGGGGATCCGGTCCTCCCCGGCGATTTTTCAGGAGTCCGACACCATTTCCTCCAGGGAACCCCGGTTCCTCAGGGCTTCCCCCGAGGCCAGTTCCTCAACGTCCTCAGGATCTGAATGGGAAACCGAGGACGAGGCCTCTCCAGAGACCTCCCGACACAGGGATAGCTCCTCTGAGCTATCTGCCCCAGAGCCTCAGTGCCACTCCCCGCCTGAGGACGTAGCCTTTCATGACTTCATCTGTGACATGGCCCTGGCTCTCTCGATCCAGACGGAGTCGGAGGAGGATCCACGCACACAGAAACTTGAGATCCTGCAATATGAATCTCCTCCCAAAGAGACTCTCACAGTGCCAGTTCCACCCATCCTCGAAAGGCTACTCCTCAGGATGTGGGAGAACCCGGCCTCGGTGCCGGTGGTCATTCAGTGCCTGGACACTATCTACCGCATCCGGAAGGGCCCCGGGTTCCATAAGCCACAACTCCCCCACAAATCTATGATGGTGGAGTCCTCGATGCAGAAACTGAAGAGTCAAAAAACCTACTCTTTGTTCCCCCTGGCAGGGAGGCCCGTGCCCTCAAGGCCATGGGCCGCAAGTGTTATCAGGGTGCCATGCTCAGGTGCCGAATACAGGCACCTGCTTGTTAGTTGTTCTGTGTTGTTTTCCAGGTTTCTCCTGCTGTGAACTGCTCTCCTGTGCCTCCCCTGTGCCTCCGGACTTGCTCTGTGAACGCGGTCGCGATCCCTCCAGGTACACCAGTGCCCTATAAAATCAATCTGCCTACGGCGTTCCGCACCGTGGCGGCGCGCGCCGAAGGAGCGCGACCAAGGAGCAGGTCCTGCTCCTTGGTCGAGCTCCTTGGGGCGAGCGAGGGGCGAGGGCACGGTGGGATACTATTCGTCTGCTATCTGGAGCTCTCTTCCTGTGGATATCCTTTGCCGTTCTGGGTATTTACACCTGGGAGTCTGACCATTACTCAGGTATGGCAGCTATTCCTGTCCTTTGGGGGCGGCGCCCCTTGCTATCAACTAAATGTCTGCCCGGCTCTCTTGCCCGCTGCAACAGCAATTTAATTTTTTGTAAAACTATACGGTCATTTCCCAAACGACTTTTTCCAGTTCCTGCACCTGTTAACCTGATCCCTGCCAAAGTGTGTCAGGTTTCCTTGCTTAACTGTCGTTCTCTTAGGTCTAAGTCTTTATTGGTAGCTGATCTGATCCTTCAACACTCCCTTGATCTCTGTTTTCTTACGGAGACCTGGTTGAAGGAGGGCGATAGCCCTGTCCTGGCCAGCTCCTTGCCCCCTGGTTTCTCGGCCCTCTCTTCTCCTAGATTAGGTAGAGGGGGGGGGGGTGGCATTGCTCTATCGCTCTACTCTTCTTCTGGAAGAAATAACGTCCCCCTCTGCTGTACTTTCTGAGTCTCTTTTCCTTCGTTTTCCTTCTTCTCCCCCACTTTACTTCCTTCTTCTTTACCTCCCGCCTTCCCTCTCTACTGAGCGCTGGGAAGGAATTCTTCAGTTTCTCTCTGATATTGTTTTGCAGTTCCCAAATGTTATCATCTTAGGGGACTTTAATATCCATGCAAACAACCCCAGTCGGCAAAAGGATTTCGCTTTTTTAAATTTCTTTCAGGATATCGCTTTTCACCTGCATGTCACAGGTCCTACCCACGCTGCTGGTCACACCCTAGACCTCGTGGTATCTTCCCCCACGCTGACAGCTCAGATTTCTCCTCCCTCCATGATTGATGTCCCTTGGTCGGACCATCGTTGCGTCCTATTTTCTGTCACTGTTCCCTCTGCTCAAACGCCCCCTCCTGTGGTGTCCCCTACACTCCCCCCCCTTCGCCGTCATTTAACTCCTGACACTTTGTGTTCCTTTCCCCCTGCCTCTTCTGTTTTCCCTCCTGATTTTGCATCACTGTCGTCTGACTGTCAGGCTTCCCTCTGGGACTCTCTCCTTAAGGATGCCCTGGATCAGCTAGCGCCTTTACGTCCTTGCCTACGTCTGCCTAATCCTGGTCATTCTTCCTGGTTTCATTCTGGCCTGCGGCTCCAACGGGCTCAACTCCGTCAGGTGCAACGCCGCTGGTCTCGCCACCCCTCAGTTGATCTATCCATCCGTTTCAAACAACTCTATGCTGCATACCGCTTGGCTATTCAAACTGCCAAGCGGACTTACTATGAGGCCGAAATTAAGGATGCAACAAATTCCTCTCGCAGACTTTTTCAGATTTTGCATAAACTTTCATCTACCGGCTCTTCATCTACACTGATCTCTCGGTCTCCTGACCCTCATTCACTGGCTGCCTACTTTTCCCAGAAAGTTTTAGACCTTCGTGCTTCTTTTCCTACTTCCCCCCCACCTCCACCCTCACCACCTCTTTTTCCTTGTAGCTCAGCTGCTATTGACCTTGCACCACTGTCTCCTCCTACTATGCCCAATCAGGCTCTTTCCCATACGTGGTCCTCATTTCATCTGATCTGTTCTGCTGAAATCCTTTCAATACTGTCCGCCTCTCGTAAGACTACTTGTTCCCTTGACCCTATTCCCTCCTGTTGGTTGTCTGTTCCTTCCCTACAATTAGTCCCTATTATTACTACAATCATTAACACAAGTTTTTCCTCTGGTTTGTTCCCCTCTTCCTGGAAGTCTGCTGTTGTTCACCCTCTTCTAAAGCAATCATCCCTGGATCCCTCTGTTCTTGCAAATTGGCACCCTGTCTCTAACCTTCCTTTTCTGGCTAAACTTCTTGAACGCTTTGCATTTCTTCAGTTGTCTTCTCATGTTGAATCCACAAACACACTACATCCCCGTCAGGCCGGTTTTCGCCAGGGCCATAGCACTGAGACTGTTCTTCTTGCTGTCCCTAATGAAATCCATGTTGCACATGATCGTGGTGATCTTACTCTCTTAGTCTCTCTTGACCTATCGGCGGCTTTTGATTTAATTGATCACACTCTTCTTCTCACTCGTCTTGCCGAGGTGGGTTTGCGTGGTGCTGTTCTTCTCTGGTTTCGTTCTTTTCTCACTTCTCGTTCCTTTTCTGTTACTCTGAATAATAAATCCTCTAGTTCCTTTCCTCTCACCTGTGGTGTCCCTCAAGGTTCTGTTTTGTCCCCTTTGTTATTTAACATTTTCCTCGCCCCTCTACTTTTGGTACTACAACAATATCCTGTGTCTTACTATGTCTACGCGGACGACATTATTCTACTCTTTCATACTTCTCCTCTTCTTCTGGATCTTTCTACTTTTAACGCTTGTCTTTCTCACGTGGCTCTTTGGCTTTCACAGCACTTTCTTCGTCTAAACCCGTCTAAGTCTATTGCTATGTGGGTTTCACTTTCGGGGTCATGTCCATCTGTTGCACCTATGATTGACTCTGTCCCTGTCCCTCTGGTTTCTTCCTTTCGGTATCTTGGGGTGATTCTGGATTCTTCTCTTTCTTTTCATGATCACATTTCTTCTTTGGTTCGGCGTTCTTTTGCCATTCTTCGTCGTCTTCGTGCTGTCCGGTCATTTCTTCCCCTTGGATCCCTGGTCACTCTTGCTCTTTCCCTTGTTATTAGTCGTCTTGACTACTGTAATGTCTTTCTGGCTAACCTTCCTAAGTATCAACTTAAGCGCTTACAACTTATTCAAAACACTGCTGCCCGTCTCATCACCTTCTCCCGCCGTTCTGATCATATTACACCTATTCTTATTCAGCTTCACTGGTTACCCCTCTGTGTTAGGTTCCATTATAAATTCTTGATCCTCATTCATCGTGCACTTCACACTCATAACCCTTTATACCTAACTGACTTAATCCTGCTTCATACACCTTACCGCCAGCTTCGCTCTCTTCATGCAAATCGTTTGGTTCTACCGTCCCCATCTCATGCTCATCTGGAAAAAACACGCCATGCTGCCTTCTTTTTTCTCGGTCCCAGTCTATGGAATGCCCTGCCCTCATCCCTCCGTTTAGAGTCCTCATATTCACAGTTCAAATCTGCCCTCAAAACCCACCTGTTCCAGACAGTGTTCAATCTCCCTTCCTGACTCCTCCCCTCCCTTTGGATTTTCCTTCCTGTCATTATCCCTGGTTATTGGTTTTGTCTTCGTCTATTAGTCCTGTCTTTTCCCTCTGTCTGTTTGTGCTTGAGTGGTCTTGTCTTTTTTACTGTTGTTAATTATTGTTTCTTATTTTGCATATTGTTAATTTGTAAACCGTTTTTATGGTTTTATAGTATGATTTTATTGTTTTAAATATTTTATGTTTTGATATTGTACATAGTTTTTTTTTTAAATTTGTGCCTTATTTATTATTACTTATTGTCTTTTGTATCGCTGTTATGCTTTTCTTTCTTTTCTATTTACTTTGGCGTTCTTTTCCGTAGTTTGCAGTGCCGCTTTTTATATTGCTTGTACACCGCTTAAATGTTTCTTTTAACGTAAGCGGTTTATCAAATATGAAATAAAGTTAAAGTTAAGTTAAAGTTAAAGTTACATGGGAATGTACCTAAAAGGCCTGATCCAGGAGCTTTCGGGGTTCTTGGCGGGCCTCACTGGAGAACCCCTGAAGAGGTTCCAGTCCCTGGCAGCGGGCATCCAGGACTGTTCCAAATTCCTCTCCCCGGTATGCCCAAGATGGGTTTGAGTCTGCAGTCAGGGTGGCAGCCGCCAGCATCGGCGCCTTGTGCCAGGCATGGTTACAAACCTCGGACCTCAAGCAGTGGGTACAAGATAAGCTGCTGGATGTCCCCTACAATAGCAAGAACTTGTTCAGGAAGCCGACAAGGCGGCTGAAATCGAGGCTGAGGTAGTGATCCGGCAAAGGCTGTCCAGAAAGACCTCAACTCTCCCCAAGAAAAAGTCCTCAGGGAAAAAGTTCTTTTTCCCAAGGAAAAAGGGCTATCACCAGGCCGGGCCCTACCAGCCCTACTTGTGGCAGCAGCACCAGGCCTCGCAGCCTAAAAGCTAGGGGCATGGGCTCCCAAGCCTCAGACACAAGCTCCCAGCTAGCTGTGGGGAAGCTTTTGACTCCCTGGACAGGGCCTCACCTCCTCTGGGAGTCCCACCTCAACCTACAGGGGTTCGGCTGGTCTCATTTGCCCACAACTGGTCCAGCATCACCACGGACAGGTGGATCCTACAGGTAGTGAGGGTGGGTTACCACCTCCATCTACAACCTTGCTCATCGCAGAACTCGCAGGCTTACTAGGGACAGGGCAGTGGTGCCTGTACCCCAAATTCTCTGGGGAAAGGGGTTCTACTAAAGGTATTTCCTTGTCCCAAAAAGAACAGGGGGCCTCCGGCTCATCCTGGACCTGTGCAACTTGTTCCTGGTGAGGGAGAAGTTCAAGATGCTCTTCCTTGGGACACTGCTGCCCTACCTCCTCCAGGGAGACTGGCTCTGCTCCTTGGACCTCAAGGACTTGTACACTCATATTCTGATCCATCCCTCCCACAGACAGTACCTGTGGTTCATGGTGGGGGGGGGGGGCAGCACTACCAGTACAGGGTACTACTATTCAGCCTCGCCTCCTCTCCAGGGGTCTTCACGAAGTGCCTGGCTGTTGTGGCCGCCCATGTGTGCTTACAGGGGACCCATGTCTTCCCCTACTTGAATGACTGGCTCATCAGAGGCAGCACAACCCTCGAGGCCAGCCAAGCCACAAGGCTTACAATCCACACCCCGCAGGAACTGGGATTCCTCATCAACTACCCCAAGTCCAGCTTCTCCCCAGTTCAAGATCTGGAGTTCATAGGAGCCCAACTGGACACTCTGCAGGTCAAGGCCTTCCTTCTGATAGAAAGGGCCACCACCTGATGCAGTTAGCAAAGGAGGTTCAAAACTGCAGATTGGTGCCAGCCCACCTGCTCCTCCGCTTGTTGGGCCACATGGCCTCGATGGTTCATATCACACCCTTGGCTTGCCTGCACATGTGAGCAGTCCAGTGGTGCCTCAGATCCCAATGGTCATAGGCCACAGGCGGGCTGAGGAACAGGGTAAGGGTCACCCACCGACTGGTGGCCTCCCTCAATTGGTGGCAGTCTCTGCAACATCTCAGGGCGGGGATGCCTTTCCACACACCAGCACCACAGAAGGTCCTGGCAATAGACGCCTCCCTAGTGGGCTGGGGGGGGCACATTGCAAGGACCATTGCACTCAGGGCAACTGGTCCCCAGATGAATCTCAGTTATAAATCAACCTCCTCGAGCTCAGAGCCATCTTCCTGACTCTACAGGCCTTCTGCTACCTCCTGAGCAACCTCTCAGTCCTCATACAGATGGACAATCAGGTTGCCATGTTCTATGTGAACAAGCAGGGGGGTATGGGCTCCTATTCCCTCTTTCAGGAAACGGTAGCCGTCCACTCCTTCGCAGTGTACAACAGCATGCTCCTGAGAGTTGTGTATGTACCAGGCCAGGACAACCTCCTGGCGGACAAGCTCAGCAGGATCCTTTGCCCACACGAGTGGCGTCTGGATCCCAGGCTGGCACAGAGGCTCTTCTGCTTCTGGGGAAAACCTTGGCTGGACCTGTTTGCTTCCCCGGACAGTGCACAACTGTAGATCAGGGGTTCTCAACCCTGTCCTCGGGACCCCACTAGCCAGTCGGGTTTTCAGGCTATCCACAATGAATATGAATGAGATATATATGCATTAGAAATAGCCTGCCAAACTGACTGGTTTGTGGCCCTCCAGTGCTGGATTTGGGGACCCCTGCTGTACACCTCTGTCAAGTACGATTGTGAGTGGGCAAGGTACAGATGTCCTCGACATCAAAAGGGTAGATAGAATGTGTCACATCCCTCCTAGTTTCTCACCACCACCAAAAAGTTGTCTAATAGACAATATTTTGGTGGTGGTGAGAGGCGAGGAGGTATGTGACATATTCCATCTAATCTTTTTGATGTCTTGGACATCTGTACCTTGCCCACTCACAATCTTAAAGACAGAGGTGTAAGGCCGGGGTCCCCAAATCCAGCATTGGAGGGCCACAAGCCAGTCAGTTTGGCAGGCTATTTCTAATGCATATATATCTCATTCATATTCATTGTGGATAGCCTGAAAACCCTACTGGCTAGTGGGGTCCCGAGGACAGGGTTGAGAACCACTGGTCTAGATTCTGCTCACCTGAGCCGCAACACAGGAGGGTGACAGCAGATGCCATCCTTGCCTCATGGTTGAGGGGCCTGCTTTATGCATTCCCACTGACCCCTCTAATAGCCAGATGCCTTTTTCAAGATCCAGAGCGACCATGCTTCAGTAATCCTGGTTGCTCCCAGGTGGCCCAGACAGTCCTGGTTCCCCCTGGTACTCTACCTGTCAGCCCAGATCTTCTTTCACAGGAGGGAGGCTTCCTTCTCCACCCCAACCTAGCATCCCTGATGTTAACTGCATGGATGCTGAAAGGGTAGCACTTGCCCCTTCAGTCTCACGGACGAAGTGCAAGAGATCCTCCTGGCCTCCTGGAAAACCTCTACCAGAAGGGCATACACCTTCAAGTGGAAGAGATTCTCTCTATGGTGTGCAGAGCGGAATAGGAATCCCTTTTCCTGCCCTCTGCAGCTCATATTGCAGTACCTGCTGCATCTCTCCTGCTCAGGGTTGAAGTCTAATTGGGTCAGGGTGCATCTCTGCATCATAGAAGCTAACCACCATCCTTTGGAGGGGAGACCCCTCTCAAGCCAGCCCCTGGTCTCCAGGTTCCTCAGAGGCCTTCTGCTATCAAAGCCCCACTTCGCTTCCCTTCATCAGTGTGAGATCTCAATGTGGTGCTCTCAGACTCATCAGATCACCATTTGAGCCCTTGGCGACTTGCCACCTGAGGTATCTCTCCTGGAAGGTAGCCTCCGTGGTGGCCTTGACATCTGCCTGGAGAGTGAGCAAGCTACAGGCCCTGGTGGCGGATCCACCTTACATAAGGTTCTATACGAATAGAGTTGTGCTTCGCACGCTCCCCAAGTTCCTCCCAAAGGTGGTGTCGGTTTCCACCTCAATCAGGAGGTGGTCCTCCCCACCTTCTTCCCATGGCCTCATGCCGGTAAGGCAGAGTCAGTTCTACATACGTTGGATTGTAAGAGGGTCCTGTCCTTCTATCTACAGAGGACCCAGGCCCAGCGCAAGGCTCCTCAACTCTTTGTCTCTTATGACCCCAGCAGGCTGGGGATATCTGTGACCAAGCTAACCCTATCCACTTGGGTGGCGGACTGTATTGCCCTCGCTTATGAGTGAGCTGGCCTCTCCCTACTGCACTGGATCACAGCTGATCGTGTAAGGATTATGGTCACATTGGTGGCCAACCTATGATCAGTGTCGGTGACAGAAATTTGTAAAGCTGCCACATGGTCTTCAGTGCATACGTTCGCAGCTCACTACTGCCTAGAGAGTGAGTCCCGCAGGGACAGTGCCTTTGGCCAGGCAGTAATCCGAAGAATTCTCAGTGTATAGGCAACTCCTGGCCTCCGACTCTTCTGTGTTCAGACTACCGGAATGATGGTGATGCTGGAAGCTGGGGTCTACAGTCTCTTGGTAGTGGCTCACTCTCTGCAACTCACGGCCTCCCTATTGGTAGCTGTTGGTGCTGTCATGGTTCGGTCCCTGGCAGCCTGGAACTAGGGAGTCCCATATGTGAGGACTGACTTCCTGCTTGTTCCTGGAGAAAGCATAGTTACTCACCTGTAACAGATATTCTCCAGGGACAGCAGGAATCAATCCTCACAACCAATGTTCCCTCTAATTTTCTGTAGGCTGTGTGCGCATAAAATATCAGCTGTGCAGCTTTTGAAGGAAGGTTAAATTTTTGTGTGCCACATAACGACACTTGGAGTTATATACTTTAAAATTTGACTACACGTCAGAATACAGTATGTACACTGCATTTATTTTAATCAAATTAAATGAAAATAGACGATTACTAAATGAAGCGGAAAATTTCTAGTAATTACAATCACAACTTTTAAATTTTAAGATGTCTGTGTTGTTTGCTATCAGAATCGGAACCGTAATTTTTGTGCGCTCTGTTGTAAAGTATGTGCGCTCGCTCGGCAAGGTGTGTGCGCGCGCACCCGCGCACAGCTTAGAGGGAACAGTGCTCACAACCCTCCTTCCTCCCGTAGGAGTTGCCTCCTCTAACTTATTTAGCTTAGTCCACCTTTTGCCTAAGCTATGTCATTTGACTGACCAAGATGGCATCCTTGGGTGGGAAGGGGACAACGTATGCTGGGTAGCATTCCCAAAAGCTTTCTTTGAAAGCTGGCAAAATGCTCCGCATGGGGCTCTGTTGGTGCCGATGTCACCCATATGTAAGGACTGATTCCTGCTGTCTGTAGAGAACACCTGTTACAGGTGAGTAACTACGCTTTATGCCCTCTAGTTTTACAGCTTTCCCGTCTTTGGAAGAGGTTTGTTTGTTCATTAATACTCTTTAAGTACTTAAAGGTCTGAATTATATCTCCCCTGTCCCTCCTCTCTTCCAGAGTGTACATATTTAGGTCTTCTTCTCATATATCTTCTGATGTAGACTCCAAATCATTTTGATCGCCTTCCTCTGAACCGTTTCCAGTCTTTTTATATCCTTTGTGAGATATGGTCTCCAAAACTGAACACAATATTCCAAGTGAGGACTCACCATTGACTTGCACAGTGGCATTTGTACCTCTTCCTTTCTGCTGGTAATTCCTCTCTATATGCAACCCAGCATCCTTCTGGCTTTTGCCACCGCCTTGTCACACTGTTTTTCCATCTTGAGATCCATGGAAATGATCACTCCGAGGTCCTTCTCCTGGTCCGTGCACACCAACCTCTCGCCCTCTATTGCATACAATTCCCTTGGATTTCTGCTTCGCAAGTGCATGACACTGCACTTCTTCACATTTAATCTTAACTGCCAAGCATTAGACCATCCTATCCAGTCCCTCAAGGGTGTCCACTCAGTTGCAAATTTTCATGTTATCTGCAAAAAGACAGACTTTTCCATTCAGTCCTTTAGTAATATCACTCACAAATACATTGAACAGTACTGGTCCCAAACCCTGGGGCACAACGCTAATCACCTTCCTTTCATCCGAGTGGGTTCCATTTACCATCACCTTCTGTCGTCTGACAGTCAACCAATTTCTGATCCAGTTCACCACCTTGGGACCCATCCCCATGCTGTTGAGTTTATTGATAAGACTCCTATGAGAAACAGTATCAAAGGCTTTGCTGAAATCTAGGTAAATCACATCCATCGCATGCCCTTGATCTAGTTCTCTGGTCACCCAGTCAAAGAACTCAATCAGATTTGTTTGGCAAGATCGTCCTTTGGTAAAACCATGGTGCTTCAGATCATGCAACCTGTAGGTTTTGAGAAAGTCCACTATTCGCTCTTTCAGGAGCACCTCCATTATTATTTCCACCACTGAGGTAAGGCTTATTTGCCTGTAGTTTATCACTTCTTCCTTATTACCACTTTTGTGAAGAGGTGCCACATCAGCCCTTCTCCAGTCTTGTGGAACTTCTCCTGTCTCCAAGGATCTATTAAAGACATCCTTTAACGGCCCTGCAAGAACTTCTCTGAGCTCTTTCAGTATCCTGAGATGTATCCCATCCGGTCCCATGGCCTTGTCCACTTTCAGTTTTGCAAGCTGTTCTAACACATCATCTTCTGTAAATGGTGTGCTATCTACTCCATTCCCATTTGTATATTTGTCAATCACAGATGGTCCTTCTCCAGGATTTTCTTCAGTAAAATTAGAACAGAAGTATTTGTTTAGAATTTTTGCTTTTTCAATGTCATTTTCCACAAATCCGTTCCCGGCACTTTTGAGTTCTGCAATTTCACCTCTGATTTTCCTCCTCTCGAATATACCTGAAAAAGGTTTTGTCACCACATTTCACATCTTTAGCCATCTTTTCTTCTGCCTTTGATTTTACTATTCTTATTTCTCTTTTTGTCTCTATTAGTTTTATCCTGTATTTTTTTCCGTGTTCCTCTATTTGCAAACTTCTAAATTTTGTGAAAGCTGTGTTTTTTGCCTTTATTTGTGCAGCCACTTCTTTGGAGAACAAATGGGTTTCCTTTTCCTCTTGTTTTTATTTACTTTCCTTACATATGTTTTTTTTGCCCCTTTTATTGCCTCCTTTAATTTAGCCCACTGCAATTCCACTTCCCTTATCCTCTCTCGCCCTGCCAATTCCTCCTTTAGGCACTTGGCCATTTTACTGAAGTCATTGTTTTTGAAGTCTAGGACTTTGAGCTTGCTGTGATTGGACTCCGCCTTGACTTTTATCCCAAACCACACCGTGTGATAATCGCTGCTACTCACATGGGCACCCACCTGGATATTCAACATGCTATCTCCATTGGTGAGTACTAAATCCAGCATCGAGCTTTCCTGGTCAGTTCCATCACCATTTGTCTAAGTAATCCATCTTGGAAGGCATCCACAATTTTTTTTTACTACTTTCCAGATTTGCAGAAGGAATGCTCCAGTTCACATCAGGTAGGTTAAAGTCACCCATTATGATCACTTCCCTCTTCATGGTTACCTTTGCAATATCAATAATCAATTCATCATCCATTTCTTCGGTTTGAGTTGGAGGCCTGTAGACTACACCAGTATGAATAATGGTGCCATCTCCTCTTTCCAACACTATCCACAGCACTTCTTTTCCCCACATCTCCTGCATTTCAGCAGCTTTAATATTGCTTTTGACATAGAGGGCTATTCCTCCTTTTCTATCCTCTCTATCTCTTCTAAATAGATTATGGTCAGCTATGGCTTTATCCTATTCATGCCACTTGTTAAACCATGTTTCTGTAATGGCCACAATGTCCAAATCCATTTCCACCAATCGTGCGCCAGGTCAGGAACTTTGTTGGCTAGGCTTCAAGCATTTGTGCTCATTGCTTTCCATCATTCATTGACTGTTGGTTGTCGTGCGTAACTACCGTTTATGTGCATGAGCCATGTTGTCCTTGTATGAGGAAATTAAAGATGATATAGATCCAGTCACTGCTTATAGGCACGCATTACCAGGGCTGTTGAAGTTACTCACTATGTTAAATATTTTTGGGCACCGGATCATTCCAAAATATTGTTGGAGTAGCCTGCGGAATGGACCAGTTATCATTTTCCAAGTATTTTAAGCAGGTGTTGCAGGCCTTGAAAAATCAGATTTGGGATCTAATCCGGTACCCAGAGCAGCAGGCAGAATGGTAGGTGTTGAAGGCAGACCTTTTTAATATTACTTGTGTGCCAAACTTGATGGGAGCAATAGACTGTACCCATGTAGCTCTAATACCCCCTCAGACAGAGAAATGGCATTCCAAATCAAGAAAAGCTTCCACTCTATAAATGTTCACGTGGTGTGTGATGCGCACATTAAGATCTTAAATGTGGTCCTGAAGTTCCCAGGCAGCTGTCATGTTTCCCATATCCTTTCCAACTCTGCACTCAGCCATATCTTTGCAGAGGGAAAGTATGGTGAAGGTTGGCTCCTGGGTATGTGTCGCATAGGTATGTTGAAAGTTTGGAGAGGGGAGGACAGCTGTACTTTTTTGCATATTATATATACTGTCATATAGTATACTATCATATAAATTGTTTTATTTCATTTTTATGTATAGGGGATGCTGGATATGGGTGTAAGTTGTGGCTGCTGACTCCCCTACTGTTGCCGTGCACACCTATGGAGAGGCATTACAGTGAGGCACACATCGCTATGTGATGTGTCATACAGCATACCTTTGAGGTCCTCAAGAGTCTCTTTTGTTGTAGGACCATTCTGGTGGGGCATTGCAGTACACATCTGAAAACGTTTTTGAACATTGTCGCTGTGTGTTGCATGCTGCATAACATTGCCTTGAATCACAGCATGGCAAGCTGATTCCCCCCCCAGAACCTCCCATCTGTGCTCCTGCTCGATCAGATGCTGCAAAAGGGAATGAGATCTGAAGAAATGTTATATGGGACTACTTTGCGTGACCAATGGATCCTCGTGTGTTCTTTAGACTCACTTATATCATTTTCCATTTCCTGTTATGTCTCCTTGTTGTGATTTAATAAAAAAAGGTTTTTGGACGAGAATGCAGCAATGTGTGCCTAGCAGCTTTTGGGTTTTCTTAGCAGTGTGATTGGAAGTAGATTGCCAGGCCTTTCTTCCAAGGCAGTGGAGAGGGTTAAATGACTTGTCCAAGGCCACAAAGAGTGCTAGTTGGAATTGAACCCTTGTCTCTTTGTTACCAAGCCTGTGCTCTAATCATTTGGCTACTCCTCATGTTGATTTTTATGGGGTGGGCACCATCAGGCTGTTACTGGCTTTGCTAATTATGAAAGAACTTGTACATGGTGCATATGCCATCCCCGCCTCTACCATATCCCCGTTTAGGTTCTGTGTATATACTTGTGCACGGAATGCGTGCATGTACACTTGCACTCAGCACCCGCTGAAACAAATATCGATAAACCGGGAAGATGTATTACAATTATTTGATAAACTAAAGAGTAGCAAATCTTCTGTACTGGATGGTATACATCCCAGGATACTGAAAGAATTGAAATATGAGAATGAAGACCTACTATTAGTTTTCTGTAAACCTTCATTAAAATCATCTATAGTACCTGAAGATTGGAGAATGGCCAATGTAATGCCAGGGGTGATCCAGGAAACTACAGACTGATGAGCCTGACGTCAGTACTGGGCAAAATGGTAGAAACTATTATAAAAAATAAAATTACTTAACATGTAGATAGTCATGGTTTAATGGGAGAACACCAACATGGATTTAGCCAAGGAAAGTTTTGTCTCATTAAGCTGTTATGCTTTTGAAGATGTGAATAAACAGGTAGATAAAAAATGAGCCAGTTGATATAGTGTATTTGGATTTTCAGAAAGCCTTTGACAAGGTCTCTCATAAGAGACTCTTTGAGAAATTAAATAGTCATAGGATAGGAGGCAATGTACTATTGTGGATTAGGAACTGGTTAAAAATAGAAAACAGAGAGTAGGTGAATAGTGGAGTACCCCAGGAATCTGTGCTGGGCCCACTGCTTTTTACCATATTCATAAATGATCCAAAAATGGGAATAACAAGTGAGGTGAACAAATTTGCAGATGACACAAAATTATTCAGAGTTGTTAAAACACAATAGGATTGTGAAAAATTGCAGGAGGATCTTGAAAAATTAGAAGACTGGGTGTACAAATAGCAAATGAATTTTAGTGTGGACAAGTGCAAAGTTTTGCACTTAGAGAAGAACAACCCAAACAACAATTACACAATGCAAGGTTCCACATTAGGAACCACCACCCAGGAAAAGGATTTAAGCGTCATTGGGGTAATATGTTGAAACCTTTTGCTTAGTGTGCAACGGTGGCCAAGAAAGCAAATAGAATGCTAGTAATCATAAGGAAAGGAATGGATAATAAAGGATATTATAATGCCTCTGTATCATTCCATGGTGCATCCGCACCTTGAATATTATCTGCAATTCTGGTCTCCTTATCTTAAAAAAAATATAGCAGATTTAGTAAAGGTACAGAGAAGATGCACCAAAATGGAAGGATATCCCTACGAGTAAAGGCTTAGATGTTTAGGGCTCTTCAACTTGGGAAAAAAAAACTGCTGAGGGGGGTATAATAGGGGATATGATATAAATTAATAAATGGAATGGAATGGGTAAATATAGATAGATTGTTTACTCCTTCAAAAATTAGAAAGAATAGGGGACATGCAATGAAGCTACAATGTAGCCCGTATAAGACTAACAGGAGAAAATATTTTTTCACTCAATGCGTAATCAAACTCTGTAATTCGTTACCAAAGGATGTTGTAAAGGCTGTTATTTTAGCTGGGTTTAAAAAAGGTTTGGAGAAGTTCTTGGAGGAAAAGTCCATAAACCATTATTAAGGGAATTCCACTGCTTACCCTGGGATAAGTAAAGTGGAATCTGTGTAACCTGCCAGGTACTTGTGACCTAAATTGGCCACTGTTGGAAACAGGATACTTATCTTGATGGACCTTTGGTATGACCCAGTATGGCAGAGGTACTCAAATCCAGTCCTGGAGGGCCGCAACCAGTCAGGTTTTCGGGATATCCCTAATGAATATACATGAGATAGATTCAAATACAATGGAGGCAGTGCATGCAAATATATCTCATGCATATTCATTAGGGATATCCTGAAAACCTGACTGGTTAGCGGCCCTCCAGGACTGGATTTGAGTACCTCTGCAGTATGGCATATCTTATGTTCTTATATTCTTACAGGGGCACTAATACCCCCTCTTCCCTGCTGGTTATTCCACTCTATATGCAGCCTTGCATATTTCTGGCTTTGGCCACTACCTTGTCAGACTGCTTTGCCACCTTGAGATCCTCATATACTATCATCTTGAGGTTCCTCTTTTGGTCCATACACACCAGCCTCTCGTTCCCTATTGCATAGAGCTCCTTTGGGTTTCTACATCCCAAGTGCATCACTTTGCACTTCTTTGCATTAAATCTCAATTGCCAAGCATTTGACCATTTTTCTAATTTTTGTAGATCTTTTCTCATGTTGTCGACTCCCTCCAAAGTGTCCACTCTGTTGCAAAAGTTCGTATCATCTGCAAAAAGCCATACTTTTCCTTTTAACCTTTTGGTAATATCACTCACAAAAAAACATTGAATAGTAGCGGTCCCAGAACTGATCCCTGAAGCTCTCCATTACTCACCCTCTTTTCTTCAGAGTGAATTCCATTCACCACTACCTTCTGTAGTCTGTTAGTCAACCAGTTCCAGAAAAGTCAATATCCTTTCTTTCAGCAGTGTCTCCATTACTTTTCCTACCACTGAGGTAAGGCTTGCCAGCCTGTCGTTTTCCACCTCTTCTCTTTACCACATTTGTGAAGAAGGGACCACATTAGCTCTTCTCCAATCCTGCAGTACCTCCTCAGTCTCCAGGGATCTGTTAAATGCATCTTTTAAAGGTCCCACCAAAACCTCCCTGAGCTCCTTCAGTATCATGGGATGTATCGGATCCGGTCCCATGGCCTTGTCCACTTTCACTTTAAATTTATATTCCAAAATCTGATCTATTGCAATCACAAAATTAAGAATAAAATTTATTTGTTTTATTTAGCAATGCTGCTTTTCACTGGGTCAAAGCGGTGTACATTCAGTTACGGTATATTTCCCATGATCCCGAGGGGCTCACAATCTATGTTTTCTACCTGAAGCAACGGAGGGTAAGTGGCTTGCCTAAGGCCACAAGGAGCACCTGTAGGACTAGAAACACCAGTCCCTCCAGTGTGATTCGAACCCCCGGCCTGAGGCAACTTGCCCCAACCACTAGACCACTACTTGTTTTGGCTGGCCGTTTTTTATTTTTCTTATCACATTGGTTCCAGCTTCCTTATTGCTTTCCCCTGTCTTCTTTATAGTGAAAAATAAACTTGTATTTACGTTTGCCATTGGTATTGAGTTTACTTTCTTGCCCTGTTAACCCAGAATTCTCACCTGGCAAACGTGCCAAGGAGCTGCAAGTATTCTCTCCTCAATGCTCCTAAGTGCAGATAGTCTGAAGAAGAGTGACCAGAGCTAGGTGTTGAATCTGTTTCTCTCTTATGCTAGCAGAAAGCATTCTTATAAGATTGATATAAAAGGCCCATGCTTTATATTTTTACTGTTCTTTGGGTGCAAAAAAATACTTCTATATTTTTATTATTTTTAAAATTGTTAATGGAATAATATAAACCCTTATAGTAACTATATTTAGGGCTTCTGATTTTAGGTTTTAACTGATAACACAAATAAAAAACCACCAGTGCAAATAAAATAGGTGTATGTTGGATAAACACAGGAAAAATCCCCTTTCTTCTATGGTGCTTTCAACCCTCCCACTGCCTGACTTGAATCCTTCATTCTGTGTAGACTTGTCCTCGACTGCACAGATGTATGTATTGGATTCCAAAAGAAAAGACACCCAACAATGGCACAAAAATACCAATAAACGCAGATTTTTTTTTGTACTCTCAAGGAATACCTAATTAACCTGTACTCTCAAAAGAATCCCTACTAACTGAAAAATAAACGCTTTAAACTTACAATTTATAAACACCTTAGAAGCCCTTAATATATTGTGTCACAAAAGTTCAATATTCCTATGTTGCATTGAATTATAATAAATGTAAATGTTTATCATGTCATCACGTCTTTTTTTTTCTTTTCTTTTAGGCTTTACAGATTTTGCAGCTCAAGCAGTTTCTATTATAATCAGCAAGTTACCAACTGTGATTGCAAGTTTGCCTCTCCCAATTAAATCTTTCTTTTTACTTTGGGAGCAATATCTGCCAGGAAACTTTATTGAATGGAAAGAAGTTGGACTGCTTGTCTGGAACTTGATTGTAATAATATATCAAATACTGGATGATGGAGAAAAGGTAGAATTTTTAACTGGTGCCACCCTTGACAGATGGAGCAAAGAGAAACTCAGCAGAGTTTGTGTATGTTTGGAAAATATTTTGAGCAAACAGAATAACCATAAACAAGCAACACAGAAAATTATACAGAGTATTGAACAACAAAGACCCAAATGGATTGAAAGTCAATTGAGAAGAGCAAGAGAATTGAGCTTGGATAGGTAAATGGAGAATAATTTCTTAATATAATATAAGATTTTCATATGATGGACTTATTTAGATCCATGGAACAAACTATATGGATCTAGGGAGAAGAGGATAATAGTTTGCTATTAGAAATGAATCTCAATTAATGAAATAATTGTTTTTGTATACAGTTGTTTTAATTAATTAAATCTAAGACCATGAGATGAGCCATAACAGGGAATGCAAAAATATATTAGGAGTCTTTTTAATGGATGCATGCTCTGCATCTTTTATCATGGTTCAGTTGAACACGCCTGCATGATGCAATTCTACTTGACATCAGAGTTTCATGGGTAGCTTTATAAAGCTTTTTCCACAGAAGAGAGTTGTTAGAAAATTGTGCATGGTTATACATGTATAAAAGTAGGCACACAGTGACAGAGTGTGCCTACTTTTGCCGACCTTGTTTAGGTACTCTTGATGGCATAGTTTGGGCAGAACTGGAGTGGAATTGTAATATACGTTCCTGTTTTGTAAAATAGGGACAGTACACACATATACACATACCCCCCCCCCCCCTCCGTTTCAGAGCAGAACAGACAAGAGAATTTGAGTGCCATGGGGCTGTTTCTGGGTGCCTAGTTCATAAAGGCACATAAACTCCCATTTTGCCCTTAAATAGGCAAAAACAATAGGAGTAAAACAAGTGTCTCTTTTCGCATTCCCTAATTATAAAATCAAGGCCTTAGAGGTTTCAGGTTCATATCAAGGTCACACAAGAGCTCAGACTGTCTAGTTTGACAGCTCTCTTAGCATAATTTGAGAAATAAATTGCCTGTCAGGATTAGTGACTAGTTGCAGGGGTGTCAAACGTATGGTCCACAGGCCCTATTTCATACCTACAGCCCCTATTTACATTCTTGTTCTATAGCCCCAGTATTACCTCCTTTGGAAGCAGCAGAATCTCTCCTACCCCCCACACTCTAGCATTTTTTTCCTCCCTCCTGCCATGGGTCCCCCATCTTGCTGAACCTTTAGCAGCACTAAAGGAAATTGTAAGCACAGGGCTTTTGAGCCCATGTGTGCCTTTTAAGGCCCTGTTGATTCTGCCCATTCTAACATGGAAAGTCCCTGTGCTTAAATTTTTTGACACTGCCACTAATCTGACGAAATGCAGTGGTCGTGGCCGGTGTGGGAGGGTTTAGGAAGAAAAATGCTGTAATGGAGAGAGGTTGGACGGTTGATGAAGGATCACGTGCTGGGGGTGACAAGTGAGAAGGGGACATGTTGGATACAGGATAAGAGGTAATAGGGATGTGGAAAGGGCATTCTGGACAAAAGGGAAGGGGGAATAAAGGAATGGAGAGGAGATGCTGGAAACGGGAAGGGGGAATAGGGAAATGGAGAGAAGATGCTGGACATAGGAGAATAAAGAGTGGGGTTATGCTAGACATGGGGGATTGGGGAAGAGAGGGAGGGTAAATGCTGTGGGGGATGGGGTGAATGCTGCATGGTGGAGAGGGGAAAGGGATAGTCAAGAGGAGGGGAGAAAGGGCTGAACAGGGGAAGGAAAGAGTGAAAGACTGGAGAAAAGGAGAGAGTTGGGCAATAGGGTTGAAAAGCATTAGGTAGATGCAGTGAAAAGAGGCAGATTGAGGATTAGATGGTAAGGAGGATGGAGGATGTAGTAAAAGCTGTTATTGTAGCCAGGTTTTAAAAAGGTTTGGACAAGTTCCTGGAGTTAAGGGTCATAAACCATTATTAAAGGGGATCCAGGAAATCCACTGCTTGACCCAATACAAGCATTGTGGAGCCTTTGTCTTTTGGGGAAACTGCTAGATACTTGTGACCTAGATTGGCCACTGTTGGAAACAGGATACTGGGCTTGATGGACCTTGATCTGACCCAGTATGTCATATCTTAATCTTCTTATGTTCTTAGGAGTGAAATCTGAGGGATAGAGAAATAGAAAAGAAATGGACTAAAGTTAAAAAGAAAAGAACAGTGTCATAAATGGATATAAGGGAGGAAGTGAACGAGACAGGAGGAGAGAGAAGAAATGAGCAATGGACAGGAGACACTAGTGTCAGGAATGGGGTACACTGGGTCTGATTTCTTTATGGCTCAGATTTGTTGTCTTGATCTGCAAAGGTGAGGATTATCAGATGACTTCTAGCTAGTCCTGGGTTCACTTCTCAGAAGCAGTAGGTACAGCAATATGATACACAGAGGCAGGTGTTTGTAGAATAAAAGATATTTTATATGTGTATCTGTCTGTTTTAGACTTCCTCAAACCAGTGCTTATATGCACAGAAAGTTGTAAATTGTTTCAGCATGGTTTCCTCTTTTCTCTGCATCTGTTTCTTTGTTATGAAGAGATGCTTCCTCTGGTCTCACCACCTATTGACATGCAGGTGTTACTACCTTTGGTGTTGGGACCAGAAGCCTTCCTGTTCATACAGTGCTTAGCATGCTAAATAATGCTCCTTTGATGTCTGAATGGTACTGAAGACATTCAGTCTACCTACACTGACATCACCTTAGCCAGAAGTCAGAGCATCTGATTGTGCAGTTCTTCCCAGAAGCCTTAGCCAAGCTAACTCAGGCCAACTGGATTAAATTTGTGGGACAGGTTTATTGAACAATACTGTGCAATACAGCACAGTTACTTACCTGTAACAGGTGATCTCTGGGAACAGCAGGAATTAGTCTTCACATATGGGTATCGTCGGTACTGACGGAGCCTGCGCGGGAACGCTCCCCAGTGTCCAAAAGGAAAGCTTTTGGGAGCATCCAACAGTACCTGCGCGCTGCCTTCCCGCCTTTCCCAACCATCTCTCTCCAGTTCGAGTTTTAAAGCTGAGACAAAGAGAGAGAGAGAGGAAAGGAAAGATAGATAGAGATACAACTCCTAGGGGAGGTGGGAGGGTTGTGAAGACTAATTCCTGCTGTTCCCAGAGATCACCTGTTACAGGTAAGTAACTGTGCTATCTCCAGGAACAAGCAGGAATGAGTCTTCACATATGGGGACTCCCCAGCTAGAGATGCCTGGGAGATCACCCAGATTGTGAGTCCCTGGAGGGCTCCATCTCCACCTATGAATCTCAGGCATCCAGTCAGGGATGGAGGGCAGGAGTTGATTAGGTATGGAACAGGTGTTTGAGAACAGCCTGACCAAACAAGGCATCCCGGCGGGAATCCTTGTCCAAGCAGTAATGGGCTGTGAAGGTATGAACGGAGGCCCAGGTGGCTGCTCAACAGATTTGGTCGATGGACACAGAGTTTAGATGAGCCATAGAGGCTGCCATGGCCCTCACATTGTGAGCTGTGACATGGCCTTCTAGAGAAAGGTTCTTACTCTGGTAGGCGAAGGAAATACACTGAGCAATCCAATTGGACAGAGTTCTCTTAGAGACTGGAAGTCCTAAGTGGGAAGGATCAAAAGCAACAAAAAGTTGAGAGGACTTTCTATGTTGCTGTGTTCTTTGTAATTAGAAAGCAAGTGCTCTTTTGCAATCCAGGGTATGAAGACTCCTCTCTGCACTTGATGCATGAGGCCCTGGAAAGAAGACAGGTAAATATACCTCCTGGTTCAGATGAAAAGGTGAGACCACTTTAGGCATAAAGTGTGGATTAGTTCTGAGAACTACCTTGTCATGATGGAACCTTGTATAAGGAGGATTAGCCACTAGAGCTTGTAACTCACTGATACGGCGAGCTGAGGTGAGTGCAATGAGAAAAATAACCTTCCAGGAAAGGAATTTCAAGGAGGTAGTGGCTAAGGGTTCAAAGGGTGGCTTCATAAGCTGGCCAAGAACCAGATTTAAGTCCCATGCCACTGGAGGTGGTCTAATGGGAGGTTTAGTTAAAAGAAGGCCTCTCATGAACCTTGCTATAAGAGGATGAGAGGAAATAGGTTGTCCATTAAGAGGCTTCAGGGATGCTGCAATAGCACTCAAATGGACTCTGATTGAATTTGTTTTAAGGCCTGCATGGGATAAATGCAGCAAATAGTCTAGTAACGAATTCAAAGGTATTGCAGAAGGGTTAAGACCATTTTCTGCACACCAAATGGAAAACCTTTTCCATTTAAAAGCATAAGAGCGTCTGGTGGAAGGCTTTCTGGAAGCATGAAGGATATCCTTCACTTGCTGAGAAAGGTGTAAATCTTGAAGGTCTAGGCCTTCAGCAATCAGGCTTTGAGATGAAGAGACTGAGGATTTGGATGCCACAGGGTTCCCTCCTCTTGGGAGAGGAGATCTGGAGCAGACCCCAGGTCCAGGGAGGGAGCTTGAGAGAGATGCAGAAGTAGAGGGTACCACACTTGGCGTGGCCAATGTGGTGCTATGAGGATCATAGATCCCTTGTCTCTCTGAAGCTTGAACAGAGTCTTGGGGATGAGGGGAATAGGTGGAAAGGCATAGAGGAAGTCTTGCCCCCAGTGAAGGAGGAAGGCATCCCTGGCCTGAACTCCCTGACACGGAATCCTGGAACAAAACCGGGGAAGTTTGGCATTCCACGGACTTGCAAATAGGTCTATGTCTGGGGTACCCCAAATCCGGAAAATCCTGGCTATCTGGTCCCCATGGAGGGACCATTCGTGTGGAAGCAGAACTCGACTGAGTCTGTCTGCCCAAGAGTTTTGAACCCCTGGAAGATACACTGCCATGAGATGGATTTGATGCTCTCTGGCGAAGGCCCACAATCTCAGAGCTTCGTTGCAAAGCGACAGAGAGCCCATCCCTCCCTGCTTGTTCACATAGAACATGGCTACTTGATTGTCCGTATGGATGAGGACTGTCCTGTAGCTGAGCAGGGTGCGAAATACTCTGAGAGCCAAGAAGATTGCTCTGAGCTCTAAGAGGTTGATATGGAGAGATGTCTCCTGTGGAGACCAGATGCCCTGAGTGGAGAGATCTTGAAGGTGAGCTCCCCAACACTTTGGAAAGGCATCTGTTGTAAGGGTTACTTGGGGTAGCACCTGTTGAAAGGGGGACCCCAACAACAGATTTTGAGTGGATTTCCACCAGTGGAGGGACCAAAAAAGGCGACTGGAGGTTGCTATTTTGTCTGACAGACAACCTGATGCCTGGGTCCATTGGGTGGATAGAGTCCACTGAGCTGCCCTCATGTGAAGGCGAGCATAAGGAACCACATGCACTGTGGAGGCCATGTGGCCTAAGAGTTGTAGCATCTCTCGAGCAGTTAATGGGATTTTAACTGAATCTGGGAGGCTAACTGCACCAAGCGTAGGTAACGGGCCTGGGGAAGATAGGCTGTTGCAGTTGTAGTATCCAGTAAGGCCCCTATGAACTCTAGAGACTGAGTAGGGGTGAGATGGGATTTGGGAATATTGATCACCAGTCCCAGATACTGAAGAAGATGCTTTGTGCAGGACAGGGAGGTCTGGGCCTCTGACTGGGATGGAGCTCGGATGAGCCAGTTGACCAGATATGGGAATACGAATATCCCCAGAGTGCGTAAAAATGCAGCTACCACTGCCATGCATTTTGTGAACACTCTTGGAGCAGAGGCCAGACCGAAAGGAAGCACTCTGTATTGGTAGTGCTTTCCTTGGTAAAGGAATCGAAGGAACCTTCTGTGTGTTGGATGGATGAGGACATGGGTGTACGCATCCTTGAGGTCTAGAGAACAAAGCCAGTCCTGACTCTGGAGGTATGGAAGGAGAGTACCCAGAGAAATCATCTTGAATTTCTCCTTGTATAGAAACTTGTTCAACTCTCTGAGATCTAGGATGGGTCTGTAGCCTCCTGTTTTCTTTGGGATGAAAAAATAGGGGGAGTAGAACCCTGTACCTTGTTGAAGAAGGGGTACTTCTTCTATTGCCCCTTGGGCAAGAAGGGTAGCAATCTCTTGACCTAGAAGGTCGAGAAGAGAAGTTGGAGAGCTGAACTGTTTCACCATGGTGTAAGGAGGAAGGTTGTGATAAGGAAGCTTATCATAGTTCAGGAAGGAGCTATAATAGAGGTGAATTGGCTCTGAACAAGCAACCTGTCTTTGCTGGTAGAAATAATAAAACAGAATGTTTCCATAAAAGACTACCAGTCCCAGAATGCACCAGGTTTCAAACAGCCACTAGAAGAGCTGAAGTGGGGAAACGTGTGTTCAATCAGGAGAGCTATGAGGTAATCCCCAAGCACTCATCTTCAAGGGCAGGGCTTGATTCAGCACAGCTGTGCTGTGCTAGGGTGGAGCAGCCCTCTAAACAGGTTAAAAGTAAAGCCTATTCTACACAGCAGAATCTTCAGCATCATCTTCATGATCATCATCGGCTGGATCATCAGCAGGAGCAGAGGCAGCAGAAGCTAGAGCCCACGGACAGAGAGAGCAAGAAACACTTTGGAAGAAAGAAGAGAGAAGCATCTTGGAGGTCTAAAGGAGTCTATAGCAGTACGTGTGCTGGGAGACATTCCAGAGGCAAGCATAATCCATTGGACTGGGGAAAGCCAGAGGAGTGGGGTTACAGAACCAGGAATCCCCGGACGGCACCTGTGAGGGAGACGGCTGCATTTGGAAGGGGCCCTAAGACCAGTGCAAGAAGGTATGTGAAGAGAGACCCAGTGTCCAGGGATCTTGTTTGGAAGGCTGGACATAAAAACTGGACTACATACTGCCCAGGATATTTGGAGAGGAACCCTAACAGCAATGGAAGCTCAGGTATGAACATTGATCTATGCCTTAGCTTTTCACTTGGAAGACAGCAGGGAGACAAGTATTGTCCTGAGAGTGCTCCATTAAGAAATTCCTCTGTGCCAATCCATGATATTGATTCTATGATAGTTGAAGAAGAGGGGGATATTGTAAATGAACAGTGTGAATACATGGATTGCTCTCTGTCTAAACCTCTGTGGTAATATACTTTTACAAAATACAACGACCATCACAAAGAAATATACACTTGTTCTTTGATCTACTCAGAAAAGCTTTTGAGCAGGATTTGAGCCACGTTTAGAAAGTAAACCAGCCAAGAGGTTTGCAGCTGGTTAATTGTTAGCAATTGAGCCTTGCCTAATTGCCTGTGAGCTCTGAAGAGACACTTCTGGGTGTGTGTGAAAATACCAGAGGTTAGCCTTGAAAAAGAACAGTTTTTCATTACTTTGTGGGTTTTGTTTGTTTTTGAAGCACTGCTAAAAAGATATTAGCAGGAGCCTACAGAAAAGACCTTTCTGTTCCCATCAAGGTCTTTATGGTTTGATTTAATTGCTTAAGAAGTTCAGTTGTTGTTTTTCCTGATTTGTTTTTCTAAATATAATATTGAAAGCAAGTATCCTTTCTGTGCTACCAAGCAAATCTGTGTTGGGAGAAATAACCCCATAAATAAAGTATATTTTCTTTGCTTTACACTCGAGCAAGCACAACTAATTTATTGTGAACGGCTGATTCTGGTATGAATGGACTACATTTCCCACAATCCCTTGCAAGTCATATTAATATTTGCCTTTGCCAAGACTGTGGACATTCTCACCCAGCGCCCCCGTTTACAAGGTTCAAGAAATGTAGTTTGTATCCCTCCCTTATAATGGAGAGGGTCCAGTGGTCTGCTGTGATTTGTTCCCATCTGGGAGCAAAGTGAGCTAACCTTCCTGGGATGGTGAGAGGCTCTGGATGTTCTAGAGCCAGAAAAGCTTAGTGGAAAGTCAAAGGCCCTGAGGAGGCTGAGGCTGTTGGGCCATAGCAGTCCTCGCAGCCTGAGGCTTGGCCTGTTTTGGTTGTTGCTGCCTCTTTGTAGTAAAATGACCCTGAGAAGAGGCCTGACCATAACCAGAAGAAAATTTCCCTTTTTTTGGGAAAGATCCTTTCTTGAATAACCTCTTTTTGAAAGGAGTAGTAGTAGACTTTGAGAGTCTATCTAAGGCAAAATTTTCAGCATCCATCTGGGTGGCTTTTGCTTGCCAATCTTTGCCAAACAGGTTTTCCCCTGTACAGGGAAGGTTGCCCAGACCATCCTGTACCCAGGATTCCAAATCAGAGGCTTGTAACCAAGCTACTCTGTGCGCCTATGGCAATAGCCGAAGCTCTACTGGCACCTTCAAAGGAGTCAAAGGCTGCACGGTTGGAAAACTTGGATACATCCTGAGCATGTTTAAGCCAGGTAATATATTCTTCTCTCTTATCTTCTGACATAAAAGGAGAATAAGGTATGTAGATGATCTGTAACCTCTTTTAGAAACATCCCCATATAGAGACAATAGGAGTTGATTCTGGCTACAAGCATACTGGCCTGGAAGATTTTCCTGCCAAAAGCATCTAAGGTTCTGCATTCTCTTCCTGGAGGAGCAGAGGAGTGTCTTTTTGTACTCTTGATTTTTTTCATAGCAGACTCTACCACAATAGAGTGGTGAGGAAGCTGAGTTTTATGAAATCCAGGACAAGGAGGAACACGATACATAGTGTCCAACCTGCGAGAAAAAGGAGAGGTGGTAAGAGGAGTTTCCCATATACCTAACATGTGGTCATAAAGAATCTCATTTATTGGTAAAATGGCTGCCTCTTTAGGAGCCTTAGGATATTGAAGAATATCCAATTTTTTGGCTCTGGGCTCAGTTTCAGAGGCTACTGCAATGGACAGGCTTCTGGCCACTTCCCTGATGAAGTTCTGGAAAGACAAGTCCTCAGGAGGACACAGTCTCCTTTTTGGAGAAGAGGGTTCCTGAGGACGGATCTCCGATGCTTCGATAGAAACCTCTGATGCATCAGATTCTTCAGATTCTTCAGAGGAATCGAAGTATCGACTGTCTGGATGCTCTCGTAGAGCCCGATACGAGTACCGAGGGGTATCGACATCGGGAGTCATTGGTACCGAATCGGTACTAACAGGCATCACTGGATACCGTATCGCTGCTTTCGATGCTGATGCCGATGCAAGCGGTACTGGTATCGGAACCGGAGCTGGATCCGGAACCAGAATCGGTATCGACAACGGAGGTTGTTGTTGTACCGAGGGCGTCGCAGCTTGTATGAAGGCCGTAATAGCCCGCTGCATGGTCAGAATATTCTGATCCATCGATGCCACCAATGTCTGGATGTCGGTACCGGGAACCGCCGGTACCCCAGAACATTGTAACAGGTGATCGGTCGAGGCCGTGCCATCGATGTCAACCTGTGACCCCATAGATAATGCTTTGGAAGCCAGAGCCTCCTGCCGGGGTAATTTTGCCGGTGTGGATTCCTCAATAATAAGTTCAGGTACATCTCGATACTTAGAGGGAGGATCGACCGGACTTAAGTTTTGTTACCTGAGATCCATGGGATGAAGAAGAAGCTCTGGAAGACGTCGATGCCACAGAAGCTGCATCGGAGGGAAACAGGGTACTGAGCTTGGCTGTCCGATTCTGTAACCCTCTTTTAGACATCATGGAGCAGGACTCACAATCCGCAATGGAATGATCAGGACCTAAACATTTTAGACACCAGTCATGGGTGTCTGTGACAGAAATAGTGCCACTGCACTTTGTGCACTTTTTAAACCCGGAGGCGGGCTTTTCCATGAGGAAAAAGACTGTAGGCCTAGGGCCACAGGAGAAAATGCACTGAAGCAGAAAGAAAACAACTTTTAAAGAAAGAATAGAGACCAGTGGTACCGGTCCTCGAGAAGGCAGACACGCGACTAAAGAAAATAAGAAATAAGAAAATAAGAAATTCTTCAGCGGTGACAGGAAACACGACCTGCTGGCTCCGCGGAAAAGAAGAACTGGAGACAGACGGTTGGGAAAGGCGGGAAGGCAGCGCGCAGGCGCTGTGGGATGCTCCCAAAAGCTTTCCTTTTGGACGCTGGGGAGCGTTCCCGCGCAGGCTCCGTTGGTACCGACGATACCCATATGTGAAGACTCATTCCTGCTTGTTCCTGGAGATCAACATTTCACATTCTTTTTGATGGAGGAATGCAGAACAAATAAGTTGTACCTGCAAATACCAACATTTCACATTCTTTTTGAAGGAGGAATGCAGAAACAAATAAGTTGTACCTGCAAATACCAACATTTCACATTCTTTTTGATGGAGGAATGCCGAAACAAATAAGTTGTACCTGCAAATATAGCCTTCGGAGACTCCATTACTTTGCACAGAGCAACAGTGAATCGCTCAATATTTTAATTATGTTATGCTTATAACCTCACCAGTAATCATATTTTGCCATTTCCAGCAGGTCCCTTGTCCTGTACAATGCGTTCTCCATAGCCATGGAGGTAAGCAGCTCCCATTATGAGTGCAAACCTTGTGTTTTAGGTAGGACAGCAACTACTGTGTAGGATAACCCAATATGTCACCTCAATGCCTGTCATAGAGAAAATAGAAAATGCATAAGGGAAGCAGGAATTTAGGTGGAGGTTGAAGTCTCCAGATACTATGATACCATGAGTGAGGGCATGGTATGCTGGTATGGGAAGTAGCAATATACCAGGGCTGACCCTGATATTCAGTATAGTAGGAAAAACAGGATTATCCTGGTTTCAGGACAGGTGCTGAAAAGAACAAGGATTAATACCATAAAGGAAGAGGGACTCCTGTAGGGCAGGCACTGCAGTGAGATTTATATCTGTTTCATCTTAGAGCACAAGACAATCAAAATAATGCATAGCAAAATTTGTATGACAGTTAAAATAATAATAGGGCAAATAAGAAAATTAAAAACATGATCAGTGATAGAGGAATAGGGAGTCATTCCAGAACACAAATAAGCCCTTTGGATGTGTGGCATAGACGTTTTTCTAGTGAAAATGCCTACAACTCTATTCTGAAACCCCCATGACCCTGCATGCACATGGTGATAGCACGAGGATCTCAAAACATGGGTGGGAGGGGGCAGAATGGGGGCATGGTCAGCAGCAGAGATGTACAATGTGTATTTGGGAAAGGCCCGTGTACGTTCTGTGTGTTTCCTGTGGATGCTCACATTATACCTGCGGAAACGTGGAATTGAGCCAGGACTTAGAAACTTTTCTGCTCTGCTCTGCTCTGCAATTTTTTATTTTTATTTATTTAACAGTATTTCTAAACCGCCTTATCTTATTAATCAAGGTGGTATCACAGCAAACGATCGGGTAAAGTGAGTGTGTTATACATGCAGTGAGGGTGAAACTTAGTTGGGTGTATGTTGCAGTAGAAGGTGTCTGCTTCTCAAAATTGATTAGGTTCACATTTGAAATGAAAAGGTGTCTGCTCACACAAAGTGGAATCAATAAGTTTAACTAAAACAGCGAGATTCAAAAAACGATTTGTACAAGTTCCTGGAGAAAAAAAAATCCATTATTTATTTATTTGTTAGTTAGTTTGTTTGTTTATTTAACTGGAAATGAGTTCTAAAAATAAGTCTTTTTGGGATCTGCCTGTTGCTTGTGACCCAGACTGGCTACTGTGAGAGACAGGATGCAGGTCTTGATGGACCGTTGCCTGAACCAGCAGGGCTTATCTTATGTTCTTGTGTTATGTCACTGGCCAGTCTCTCTAGGTCATGAACTCAGCCCTGTCTTCCCTTTTCCATATAGGAGGCAGGTCACTGGTTTACTATTGTAGCTTAGTGAGCTGTTGCTCCGTGCCTTATTCTACTTCATTGGACATCCTCAATTCTGATCTAGATGAAAGATGACGTCCACCTTAAAAATACCAGTCTCCTGCATGCTGTTAGATTTCTCATTACTTTGTATTGGCAGATTTTCTCAGGTGGTTACAAGGATTTCCTTTCCTCTGCTTTTTAACTCCTGACTTGCGAAAAGTCCCTTCCCTGCTTGACTCAAAGCCCCAATCCATCTTAAAACACCAAAGTTCAGCTAGTTCCTTAATAGATGACTGATAATGAGCTCAACAGTTCTGTATACCTCTCAGGCCAGACTTTTAAACTATAGCCTAAAGAAGGCTCAGAACTTTCTTGTAACCCTCAAACATTAAGAACGTTTTAAGAGAGTCCTCCAAATGTCAGGCTGTAGTTCTAGAAAGGTTCTTAACTTCACTGTAATCCTTAAACAGCTCTTAAAAAGGTAGGGGGGTATTTTCAGCAGTGGCAGCCAGTGCTGTTAAAGCAGCTGGCCAGCACCACTTTAAACTAAACCTAGATATTCAGTGCCGGGCCATATCTGACAATCAGCACTGAATATTCAGTTTGCCTGGATTGTACTTTTGCATTCCAGTTAGCGGTAATATTAAGCTGCTAATTGGACTGCAAACCCACCTAAAGTAAAGACAAACTTTCACCTGTCCTATCTTTAAGCGATTTAGCTAACCGGTTAGCGGCTAAATTTTGCTGCTGACCCGCTAGCTCATGCTGCTGCCCTGCTCTGCCTCCAGAATGCCCCGTCACTAACCAGTTAGTGACAGGGTGTTTAGAGCACCTAGGAGGAGATATTCAGCAGCACTAACCAGACAAGTGCCACTGAATGTCCCAGTAAGAGGCGTTTATGCAGTTTGCAGGTCTGCAAACCACATAAATGCCTTTAACTGTGCTCCTTGTAGTTTATAGGACAAAGTTCACAGATGTCTTTATAGTCCTTTAAAAAGGCATTTAAGCTAGACTTCTAAAGCAAAATAAAAAAACAGATCAAGCTAACATGTGGCTATCCTACTACCATCCATGTGACATCTAGTATTTTCTCATGTGCTAGAAGTTACCACCACCCGCTAGCAGATGATATCAACAAGAGTTCAGTTTATCAGAGAAATAGTACTTTACTTTTATTTTTTTTTCCTTTGGTGTGCAGCCTCCCCTTTATCTTTGGTTCCCTAATAGGGACAGCTCTCTGTCTTTCCCTTCATCTTTTGTAGCATCATGAGCTGGAAGTGCTGACCAGCTTCTTTCAGGCTCTACCCTTCAATGTTACTCTGGGAACCAGGCCCTCCTTATTTTCTGCAGTGCTAAGGATAATTATTTGGTTCTCCGGGAACAAGCAGGAAATCAGTCCTCACATATGGGTGACGTTGGCACTGAAGGAGCCTGCGCCGTAGCTTCTCCCCAGGGTGCCATCTTGCTTCAGTCTCCTTTTTTCTACAGAGCCCACTGGACATGTGTCTGTTTTCCATGGAAGAAGTGTTTTTTCTCTTGAAGTTTTCTTTTTCTCAGGTCGCGTACCGGTTCCCTTTCCCGCCCCCGAGCTTGCTTGCCTCGGCATTGCGTCTCAGGTTCCTTTTGTTCTTTTTCTGAGTTTTCTCTCAACTGACTTCACACCTTTTTCCCTGGCTGGGCCTGAGGCTTTCGACCTTGCGGGGGCCATCTTCCCCACCATGGCCTCTGCCAGTGCTTTTAAACACTGTCATCGATGAGCCCATACCATATCATGCACTGATCCAAATGACTGCTGCCTCAGGCTGGAACCCCAGGGAGTCCGTGCTACTTCGGAGCCCTGAGGTCACGGGTTCTCCAGCTGGAACACCCTGGAGGAAGAGCCCAAGAAGAGCCAGAAACCCTCGAAGACCACGTTGGCTGATGTCACCCATATTTGAGGATTGATTCCTGCTGTCTCTGGAGAGCACCTGTTACAGGTGAGTAACTACAGTTTAGTGCCACTCCCTTGCTCTTTCCTTTTAAGTGACGGGACAGTATGCCACATCATGCACCTCTCCTCTTTTTACTGGCCTTCTGTATCTTCCTCTAGAGTTTCCTCTCCCCTCCCTAGAGTGAAATTTTGTGTTAATATGGTGTCAAGGCATGGTTAAGCACCACAGCAATCCTGGGCCTACGGCATGTGTATTCAGCTGTAACAGCCCTTTTTCCCTTTGGATTGAGACCTCCGGTACTCAGAGGCTGTCAGAACTTAAAGCACAAGTCCAAGATATTCTTCACTGAGCAAATGTAGAATCAAGTTGCCAGAGAGTAAGAGGACTATAAACTCATAACCCCCCCCCCCAGTGTAACCACAATAATATCCCTAAAAAGAAGGCACACTCGAAGTGATCCCTAAAGTCACCAAAATATTTTCCCGTAATTTAACGGACAGAACTAATCATTTAGTCAAAGATTTTTGTCGGATTGCTTGTAATGAGGATGTCAAACATTCTCTAGTAACAGGCCCTCCATTTTATTCAAAATTTAAAATGGCTGTTCAGCCAACTTCGCATGAGGCTATACGGCCCAATGGACCAGCCACTGCAGAGAGAGAGTAAGAGGAGGCAGGAAATGTACAGGAGTGCTGATCAAACTAGTCAGGGAAATCTCAATGGAGCTGAAACTGTACAGAATTGGCAGGAGAAATGTGGTCAGTAAAATAGCTCAGGCCAGGGCAGGCGGAACAGGATCAGAACCAAAAAGCAAGCAAAGGTCAGCTAGAATATATCAACAGAAGAAGTAAACACCCAGGAATTCATATGTGAGGCCTATCCATGGGTAAGGTTGAATGGGAGTTCCAGGGTTTAAATAGGTACAGGGGACCAATCAGAAAAGATGCATTCTCCAGGAACAAGCAGGAAATCAGTCCTCACATATGGGTGATGTCAGCACCGACGGAGCCCATGCGGAGCATTTCCCCAGCTTTCAAAGAAAGCCTTTGGGAATGCTATCATGCATGCATGGTCCCCTTCCCACCCAAGGGTGCCATCTAGCTCAGTCTCCTTTTTTCCGCGGACCCCAATGGATGTGTTCCTCTACTCTCTCGAAAAAAGTTCTTTAATTCCTTCCTTTTGTCCGGTTTGCATACTGGTTCCCTTCCCGCATCGAGGTGGCACCACTGGTGCTGATCTCGGCTCCCTTTTTTTCACGTGTTTCCTCAAGGTTCCACCTTGACAAACCTTTGCACCTTTTTTCGCCCAGGTGTCCTCCCACCATGACTCCCAGTGGGTTCAAGAAATGTGACTGCTGCAGTCAGACTATCTCAGTCACTGATACACATGACTGCTGCATCTGCTGCTTGGGCCCGGATCATGACAATTCCACCTGCGACCGGTGCCAGGCCATGACCCCTAAAACCAATAGGAAGCAGTCTAAGTTGCAGGGGAAGCTTTTCCCAAGGTCTGACTCTGCCCCAACTTCCCCATTGCCGAGCCCCGAAGCTGGCGCTTCGCGAGAGGTCCAGGCGTCCTCTGTGTCCCACGGCGGCGGCTCCTCCGGTGCGGCCCCAAACCCTCCCAGAAAGAAGAAGGAGGTTCCAGAGGAGGTGCCTCCGATCAAATCTGGCAAGGTCCCTCGCCGGGACTTGGGTGATTCTGAGCAGCGTCTTCAGAAAGTCTCGAGACAAGAGTCCTCAGCTGGCAGAGACCGCGCCAGGACCCGTGAACATATAGTCTTCCTTGAGGATGCACTCTCTGGAGTGCCGGCGTTGGACCCGAGGGCTTTGGTGGCCATGCTGAGTGCTGCACAGCCATCAGGCCTTAAGTCCCGCATGGCAGCCATGGAGCAGAGCCTCTCCTCCATCTTGGCCTTGCAGCGGGCAGTGATGACGGGCCCCCCGGCATCATCGGCTCCAACACTGGGCCCCGTGGCCTCGGGGGAGCCTCCAGGCATCAAACTTGGCACTGAGCACCACTGGCCTCGGGTAAGTCCGTGGCGTCAATCGAGGCCTCGATCATGCTCCTCGGGATTCCGTTCCTCTCCATTGAGTTTCTGTGAGTCTGACCATAGGTCCTCCAGGGCAGCCGGGTTCCTCAGAGCCGCCCCCGGGGCTGACTCCTCGACGCCCTCGGGCTCTGACTGGGAGACCGAGGACGAGGCCTCTCCGGAGACCTCCTGACATTGGGACATTTTCTCTGAGTCATATCCCCCGGACCCTTGGCACCACTGCCCGCCTGAGGATGTGGCCTTTCATGACTTCATTTGTGACATGGCCCGGGCTCTTTTGATCCAAACGGTGTCGGAGGAGGACCCGCACACCAAGGAGCTCAAGATCCTACAATATGAATCCCCTCCCAATGAGACTTTCACTGTGCCGGTTCCACCCATCCTCGAGAGATTGCTCTCCAGATGTGGGAGTCCCTGGCCTCTGTGCCGGTGGTCAGTTGGTGCCTGGATGCTATCTATCGCATCCAGAAGGGCCCCGGGTTCCATAAGCCACAAATCCCCCACAACTCGATGGTGGTTGAGTCCTCCATGCAAAAACTGAAGAGTCAAAATACCTACTCTTCAGTTTCCCCGGGCAGGGAAGCCCAGGCCTTCGACACCATGGGACGCAACTGCTACCAGGGCGCTATGCTCGGGGCCGAATACCGGCATACGAATTGTACATTAGAATATACCTTAAGGACTTCCGGTGACGTCACCCACCCGAATGGCGGCGTAGTGTGGGAGCTCCGCCACCAGCAGACTAATTCATGGCGAAATGGCAGTGAGGAGCGTGAGTACGAGCAGGGGGGACCCCAACTTACCCCAGCGGAGGTCAGCGGAGGTGGAGAGGTGAAGCGCAGCGGCAAGAAGCGAGCAGGCACAGCCGCCCAGTCACCCGGGCGCTCCTACACCAGCGGCGGCGGGGAGAAGGAGGTGAGCACGTGGTGCTTCCAGGACAGCTGTTGGCCGGGGCGGGAGTGGACGGAGCGGGCCCACAAGCAGCACGATCAAGCGCGGACACATTAAAAGCACAGCGCGGCTGCAAAAAGAGGCGCTCTGAGGCACGCTGTGACTGGCAGAAGCGGGGACCGCGATAGGCCCAACACGTGGCTGGTGCAGCACTAAGACAGGCATATCACCTTCCCGCGCCTGCAACAGAGGGCGGGGAACGACGGGAACACAGACGACAGCAGTGAGTCGCTAAGGCCCAAGCCTTACCAAGGGCTGGAATAGAGGTGGAGAGAGCCTGGGAGTGCGGCCTATTTAGTGTAAAGGCTGTGAAGAGGAGAGGGGGCGGTGAGCCCAGAGTGCAGGGTCGTATCCCCAGCAGCAGAGGGGGGGCACTGACTCGCAATGGAGAAAGCCAGTAAAAGAGAAAGCTTGGTGAAAAAGAAGCTGGCCGAGTTTCGCTCCCCGTATGCAGCCTCCAAAGGCGGGAAAGAAGGGGAGAAAGCAAGCAAGGCGGTCCCAGAGGGCCCACAGAGCCCGGCAGGGAGTGACGGCGGAGAAGAGTGCCTAACAGCAGCGGAGCAAATTAAACAATGGCTCCTCGAGTTGAAGGAGGAGTTAAAGATGGAGATGTGCGGGGTAAAAAAGGAGATCATGGAGGCAGTGCAGACCATGCGCCAGGATATAGTGGATCTGGGGGACCGAGTTGAAGAGGCGGAAGCCAAGTTGGACAGCCAAGGAATGTCCCTGACGCAGGTTCAGAAAGGCTGGGAAGAGCTACAGTTGGCGCAGGAGGTGCTCAAGGCCAAAACAGAAGACCTGGAAGACCGCTCACGAAGATGCAACCTCCGGGTGCGAGGGGTGCCGGAAGAACCTAAGTATAAGGACTGTGAGGAGGTGGTCCAGAAGGTCTTCAGAGATCTCCTGGTGGCGGCGGGCCAGGGGGCGGTCGGTGACTGTCCTCGCCCTGGAATAGAGCGGGCGCACAGAGGTCTGGGGCCCATTCGAGATAACAAGCCAAGAGATATAGTCGTATGCCTCAGCTCCTTTAAAAGCAAGGAACTCCTGCTGGGGGCTAATCGCAAATTGAAAAGCTTCCACTGGGAGGGGCACAAGGTGGAATTATACCAAGACCTGTCCCAGGGAACGCTGCAGCGTAGGAGAGAGATCCGAGAAGTTACAGCGTATCTCCGAAGAGCCGAGCTAAGATACAAGTGGCTTTTCCCATTTGGATTACTTATCACTGTGAAAGGTCGATCAAGAGTGGCGAGATCCAGTGCGGAGGCTTGGAAAGTTTTGCGGGAACTTGGCGCGGAGCAACTACCGGCGATGGCAGACGACACGCCTGCTACACAGAGCCAAGACTCCAGGCCCGGAAGATCGGAGAACCTGAAATGGCAGAGAGCGAGCGGTCGGAGATTGGCCAGGACGGCCAAGGACAATCACCAGAGTCCAGTGTCAGAACCAGCGACTGGCTGAGTGATGGTAGCTCATTAAAGGACTGGTATTGTTGAATGAGCATTCTTAGCGGGTTGGGGGGCCGGGCTGCATAATAGATTGGGGGGAAATAGGGGGGGGAGGAGAGGGGGGGTTGTGGAAGGAGGGAAGAGATACAATGCGGGGAGTGGTGAGGCGGGGGTAAGGGGTGAAGGGGGTCTTGGCGGGAATGGGGTTTAGGTGGGGAAGTGGAGGGGTAAGGGGGCTGAGGGGGCTGAGGGGGTAGAACAGGTGGGGAGGAGGTGAGGGTCACTGAAATGGAAGTCGGTTCTCTGCAAAAGAGAGTCATGACGGGGGGAGAGGGGGGAGGGGGGGGAAGGGGGGGTGGTCAGGGAGGGGCGGGAGGCTGGGTTTAAAGGTGCGAGGAGGGGGCCTGGGGGAAGGAGGGGAGTTGAAAATTTTAACGTTGAATGTTAAAGGTTTAAATTCACCAATAAAAAGACAGAAATTGTACAAGGAATTAGCTAGGCATAAAGCGGATATTGTAATGCTGCAGGAGACGCATCTACAGAAAAAGCACGAGGCATTGGTGCAACCCCATGGGTATAAACATCGTGTGTTTGCCTCTAATCTTAAAGAGAAAAAGAAAGGCGGGGTGGTGGTATTCATTAGAGGGGAAGCACCAACGGAAGTTCAAGTGATCTCCCGGGATAAGGGGGGTAGGTATCTCTTGCTGAGGGTGAAGCAGGGGGAGGAGTGGTTTTGTGTGGTAAATGTGTATGCACCTACGGGCACACAAACTGAGTTCTGGAGGGACCTGAGTGAGCAGGTGGCGGTGATGGGGGAGGGCGTGATGATTTGTGGCGGGGACTTCAATATGGTCTGGGAGGTGGGGAGAGACACGACGGGACGATGACAGGGTGGTGAAAGAGATTGAATGCTTAATTCCGGAGTACTTCGAACAGAACGGTGGCGGGGAGGTAACGGAGGGAGTAGTATGGGATACATTTAAGGCTGTCGTTCGGGGGGTGCTCATAAAGTGGGGTGCACGGATAAAACGGGAACGGGCCCGAACGGGAGGAGAAGTTGCGCCGGCAACTGCGGGAGATGGAGGAAAGGGATGGGCAGGGGGGCAGTGGCCAGCTTCGGGGGGCGGTCTTGGAACTACGGGCCAAGGTGAATGCCCTGGAGGCGGAGAAGATACAGTTCCATCTGCAGTTACTGAAACAGAGGTTCTTTGAAGGGGGGAACAAAGCCGGGAAATACCTAGCGAGACAGTTGAAAAAGCGGAAGGAGTGGAATCGGATTTCACAGATTAAGAGTAAGGGGTGGTGGTGCGGGAGGATCAGCGTATCAGGGAAGAATTTGTGTCCTTCTATAGCTCCTTGTATGCGGCACGCGAAGCGAGGACAGGGGAGGATATTCTGGAGTATGTGCGGGGAGCGGGGATCCCGACCTTGACAGGGGAGGAGCAGGAGGGACTGGATAAGGACATACAAACCGAAGAGGTCTCACAGGCCATTAAGGCTTTGAAGGCCGGCAAGGCCCCGGGGCTCGATGGCCTAACGGCAAAATTTTATAAACAATTTGGGGGCCTCCTGCTGAACCCGCTGACCAGGGTTTTTAATGGGCCAAGACGGGGGGACCCCCTGCCAGAGACGATGGCCTGGGCAGGCATCACTCTCATTCATAAAGACGGGAAGGACCCTCAAGAGTGTGCGTCCTATCGACCAATCTCGTTGTTGAATATTGATGCAAAGTTATTAGCAAAGGTATTAGCGACGCGGCTCAACAGACTGCTAGGGAGATTGGTGCATGCAGATCAAGCGGGGTTTGTGCCGGGCCGGCAAGTGGCAGACCACATCCGGAAAGTGCTAAATGTGATGTGGACGGCACAACAGAAGGGGACAGAGACCTTGTTGGTCTCATTGGATGCCGAGAAGGCCTTTGACCAAGTGTCCTGGACATTTTTGTATTCGGTACTGGACCTCCAAGGGTTTGGGCCTGGTTTTGTGCAGTGGATAAGGGCGTTATATGCCAGGCCGACTGCATGTGTCCGAGTGAATGGGGGATACTCGGAGTTTTTTCCGCTGGAACGAGGGACTAGGCAGGGGTGTCCCCTTTCCCCATTATTATTTGCGCTCTCCCTCGAACCTTTAGCGGCAAGGGTGCGGAGTAGCTTAGACATTGCAGGGGTCAGGGTGGGACGTCAGGAATGTAAAGTGTCCCTTTTTGCGGACGACATACTCTTGACCATCACGAAACCTAGAGAGTCCCTGAAAGCAGTGATGGGGGAGATCCAAGAATATGGTGAGAGGGCGGGCTTTCGGATTAATTGGGGGAAATCGGAGATCTTGAGTATAGTGGGGGAGAAAGACGAGTCTCGGGACTGGCAGCAGACTTTTCCCTTCAAATGGGCGAAGACCTCGCTTCGCTATCTAGGGGTGCAACTGGGGAGAACCTTGGAGGACTTGTATGCTTTAAATTATAAGAAATTAGTGGGGCAGGTAGAGGGACGTTTACAGGGCTGGAGCAGGGGTATTACTCGTGGTTTGGGCGAATGGCGTCGGTGAAAATGATGCTGCTTCCCCAGTTTCTGTTCCTTTTTCAAGTATTGCCTGTCCAGGTCCCCCGGAGAGTGCTGAGTCGGATCCAGCAGCAGGTGGAGCGTTTCGTCTGGGTGGGGAGGAGGCCACGGGTGGCGGCAAGAACGATGCAAGTGTCGGTAGGGGAGGGGGGATGGGGGTCCCGAACTTTTGTTTGTATTATGCGGCAGCGCAGCTGAGAGGGGTCCCGAACTTTTGTTTGTATTATGCGGCAGCGCAGCTGAGAGCGGTGTACGCGTGGCTGCGGGAGCCACATAAGCAGTGGGTGCAGATGGAGGTGGACGGCTATAGGTTGGGCGAATTAGAACGCATCATTTGGGAGGGGAAGGGGGAGAAGGGGAGGAATCCCCTAGTGGGGCATACATTGCAGGTGTGGCAACAGTATAGGAAGCGGTTGGTGGGAGATAAACGGTGGTCGACTACCATGTCCCTGCAGGCCTGTTGTGCGGAGAGTACGGGACCCGGGGCGCCAGTGCTTCGTAAGTGGGCGGAGCACGGCTTGACTCAGGTGTCACAGATAGTGGTGGGGACACAGTGTAAGGGCTTTGAGGGAGTGCGAGACCTCTACCGGCTGGGGGAGTCGGATAGGTTTGCCTATAGGCAGATTTGCTCGGTGGTGCGTCAAAAGGGGAGGGGGCAGGGGGGGAGGGGAGTGGTTTGAAGGGGCGTGTCTAGGATCCATGGGACGTCAGGGGATGCTTTCTAGGATCTACAGAGGTCTGACTGCAAGGGGGGAAGGTAAGTTGAAATATATGGAAGCGTGGGAAAAGGATTTAGGGGTGCAGTGGGCGGTGGAGGAGTGGGAGGCCGTTGCAATAGGCATCGCTAGATTTTCAATTGCCACGTCTTTGCGAGAGAATGGCTTTAAGGTGCTGAGTCGTTGGTATCTCACACCGGAGCGATTGTGTAAGGCTGGGGTGCTGCAGACGGATGAATGTTGGAGAGGGTGTGGAGAAAGAGGATCCTGGATGCATATGTGGTGGACGTGTCCAGTTGTTAGGGAATACTGGAGTATAATAGCGGAGAATATTAACAAAATAGTGGGTATGCATATCGTGCTTGGACCTGAGATGTGTCTCCTGCACAGACCAGACGGGCGGTGGGAGGGGGATTGGAGAATCATCTGGTATTGTGTAACAGCGGCACGGTGCGAAATTGCATGGTATTGGAATAGGCCGATTTTGCCATCCATAGTGAGTTTCGCACGCAGAGTGTCGCATCTTTATGCCATGTATAAATTGACGGGGGAGAGGGGAGCAAGTGGGGAAGCGGTGGGCAGGGGTCTGGAAGTGGTTGCGTGACGAGGGCTGGAAATAGGGAGGGTGTTCTGAATAATTGGGGGGGGAATGTCGGGATGAGAATGACTTGTTAATGTGATTTATCATTAATGTTATGGTGGTCATCTTGGTGATTCACTGTGGGGCATGCCCAACTTCATTTATACAGTTTTACTTGAGCACACGGGGGGGGGGGGAGGGGGGACAGGGTGGAAGAGGCAACCAGTACTAGTTTTATATATTTGGTAGTGTGCATAATATATTTGTTAGCTGTTGTGTAGCCTGCTGCGGACTTGGCGGATTGTCGCTGTGGGTCAGATTGAAATGTATATGCTATGGTTGTTAATAAAAATTTAAATTAAAAAAAAAAAAAAAAAGAATATACCTTAAGTGCCTAATATAGGAACTCTTGGGGTTCTTGGCGGGCCTCGCTGGGGAACCTCTACAAAGGTTCCAGTCCCTAGCAGCAGGCATTCGGGACTGTTCCAAATTCCTCTCCTGTGCCGCCTATGACATGTTCGAGTCTGCGGCCAGGGTTGCAGCTGCCGATATTGGCGCCCAGCGCCAGGCATGGCTGCAGACATTGGATCTGGAGCAGTGGGTACAGGAAAAGCTCCTGGATGTCCCCTACAATGGTGAGAACCTATTTGGGAAACCAATGTCTGATAAGGCTGTGGAGATTGCGGCCGAGGTAGTGACCCGGCAGAGGCTGTCCAAAAAGACCTTGACTCTCCCAAGGAAAGAATCCTCGGGGAAAAAGCCTCACCAGGCCTCACAGACAAAAGGCCAGGGACACGGGCCTAGGAAGCCCAAGGCTCCCAAGCCCCAGACGCCATCTCCCACCCAACCGGGGGGGGGGGGGCAGCTTTTGACTTACTGGGCTGGGCCTCCCCTCCCCCAGGAGGCCCATCTCAGCCCACAGGGGGTCGACTGGCCTCTTTTGACCACAAATGGGCCAGGATCACCACAGACCTGTGGGTTCTGTGGTTGGTGCAGGAGGGGTATTTCATCCATCTGCAGCAGAACCCTGCAGACTTCTTCCTAGGAGAGCCACCACAACCTCTCCTTCACCAGACCTTCCTCATCACAGAACTTGCAGGCTTGCTCAGGGACAGGGCAGTGGAACCAGTACCCCATCTCCTCTGGGGAAAGGAGTTCTACTCAAGGTAATTCCTTGTCACAAAAAGAACAAAGGGTCTCCAGCCCATCCTGGACCTGTGCAACTTGAATAAATTCCAGATAAGGGAAAAGTTCAAGATGTTTCCTTGTCCCAAAAAGAACAAAGGGTCTCCAGCCCATCCTGGACCTGTGCAACATGAATAAATTCCAGGTGAGGGAAAAGTTCAAGATGTTTCCTTGTCCCAAAAAGAACAAAGGGTCTCCAGCCCATCCTGGACCTGCGCAACTTGAATAAATTCCGGGTGAGAGAAAAGTTCAAGATGCTCTCCCTTGGGACACTGCTGCCATATCTCCACCAGGGAGACTGGCTCTGCTCCTTGGATCTCAAGGATGCTTACACCCACATCCTGATCCACCCCTCCCACAGACATTACTTGAGATTCGTGGTGGGAGAGCAGCACAAGAGCAGCACTGCCAGTACAGGGTACTGCTATTCGGCCTTTCCTCCTCTCCAAGGGTCTTTACGAAATGCCTGGCAGTCGTAGCCGCCCATGTGCGCCTCCAAAGGCCCCACGTCTTCCCTTACCTGGACAACTGGCTCATCAGAGACAGCACACCTCTCGAGGCCAGGTGGGCCACAAGGCTTTATTATCCATACCTTGCAGCAGTTGGGGTTCATCATCAACTACCCCAAGTCCAGCCTCTCCCTGGCCCAAGACTTGAAATTCATAGGGGCCCAACTGGACACTCTGCGGGTCAGGTCCTTCCTTCCTGTGGAGAGAGCCCACCACCTGATGCAGCTGGCAAGGGACGTGCAGCGCTATAGTTCAGTGCCAGCTCTCCTACTCCTCCGTCTGCTAGGCCATATAGCCTTGACAGTTCATGTTACGCCTCTGGCCCATCTGCATATGCGGGTAGCCCAGTGGTGCCTCCATTCCCAGTGGAACAGGCAATGGGCAGGCTGAGGGACACAGTGAAGGTCACTCACCAGCTGGTGGCCTCCCTCACCTGGTGGCAGTCCCTACATCAACTCAGGGCAGGGATGCCCTTCCAGGCACCACCCCCTCAGAGGGTCCTGATGACAGACACCTCCCTTGTAGGCTCGGGAGCACATTGTGAGGGCCAGGGCACCTGCTCTCCAGAAGAATCCCTCAATCTCAGGACCATCTTCCTGGCCCTTCAGGCCTTCTGCCACCTGAGTGACCTCCTGGTCCTCATACAGACAGACAATCAGGTTGCCATGTTCTATTTGAACAAGCAGGGGGGTACAGGTTCCTACTCCCTCTGTCAGGAGGCAGTGATCCTCCACTCCTTTGCAGTGCGCAACCATATCCTCCTGAGGGCAATGTACTTATTGGGCCAGGACAACTGCCTGGTGGACAGCCTCAGCCAAGTCCTTCGGCCTCATGAGTGGCACCTAGACCAAAAGTGACCCAGAGGCTTTTCTGCTTCTGGGGAAGACCCTGGCTGGACCTTTTCACCTCCCTGGACAACTCACAGCTGCCCAAATTCTGCTCTCCTCAGCCGCAGCAGATGCCTTTGTCACAGGTCCTGCTTTATGCATTCCCACTGACACCTCTGATAGCCAAGTGCCTTTTCAAGATCCAGAGCGAGCATGCCTCAGTAATCTTGATTGCGCTCAGGTGGCCCAGGCAGCCCTAGCTCCCCTGCTGCTCTCCCTGTCAGTGGCAACCCCAGTACCATTGGGCCAGGACCCAGACCTCCTGTCCCAGGAGGGGGGCTCCCTGCTAGACCCCAACCTGGGGTCCGTAACGCTAACAGCCTGGCTTCTGAAAGGGTAGTACTGGCCCCTTTCAATCTTCCAGGTGAAGTCGAGAAAATCCTCTTGGCTTCCCGGAAGCCATCCACCAGAAGGGCTTATGCCTTCAAGTGGAGGAGGTTCTCTGTCTGGTGTACAGAAAGGAATGAGAACCCATTCTCCTGTCAGGTAGAGCTCCTGCTGCAGTACTTGCTGCACCTCTCACACTTGGGCTTGAAATCTAACTCTTTGAGGGTGCATCTCATCGCCATAGCTGCTAACCATCAACCTATAGAGGGGAAGCCCCTCAGGCCACCCTTTGGTCTCCAGATTTCTCAGGGACCTCCTGCTATCCAAGCCCCCTCTCCACCCTCCAGCAGCAAAATGGGACCTCAATGTGGTGCTCTTCCAGCTCACTAGGCCGTCGTTCGAGCCTTTGGCCACCTGCCACCTTAGACACATCTCCTGGAAGGTGACCTTCTTGGTGGCGTTGACGTCTGCTCACAGAATAAGTGAGCTGCAGGTCCTGGTGGTGGACCCGCCCTATACCAAGTTCTATAGGAACAGGGTGGTGTTTCCCAAAGGTGGTGTCTGCTTTTCACCTCAACCAGGAGGTTGTTCTCCCCACCTTCTTCCCATGGCCACACACTGGCAGGGAGGAGGTCATCTTGCATACCCTGGATTGCAAGAGGACCTTGTCCTTTTATTTAGAGCTTCGAAAAGCTCCTCAGCTTTTTATCTCCTATGACCCAGCAGACTGGGGCTTCCTGTGACCAAGCGAATGCTGTTCACCTGGGTGGCAAACTGCATTGCCCTCACCTCTCTCTGGAGCGCCGGATCACTGCTCATCACATGAGGGCTATGGCCACATCGGTGGCCAACCTACGTGTAGTGCCGGTGCAAGAAATCTGTAAGGCCGCCACGTGGTCTTAAGTCCATATGTTCGCAGCCCACTACTGCCTTGTGAGTGAGTCCCACAGGGACAATGCCTTTGGCTAGGCAGTAATCAGAAGCATTCTCAATGTATAGGCAACTCCTGCCCTCCGACCCTTCAGTGTTCAGGCTACTGGAGGTATGGTGATGTTGGACGCTTGGGTCTGCAGAGTCTCTTGGTAGGGACTCACCTTCTACAACTCATGACTTCCCTTGGGTCGCCGCTGCTGCTATCGTGGTTCAGGCCCGGCAGCCTGGAGCTAGGTAGTCCCATATGTGAGGACTGACTTCCTGCTTGTTCTTGGAGAAAGCGTAGTTACTCACCTGTAACAGGTGTTCTCCAGGGACAGCAGGAATCGGTCCTCACAACTCTCTCTCCTCCCTTTGGAGTTGCCTCCTTTACCTTTTTGCCTTTTGCCTAAGCTATGCCATCTGACTGAGCGAGATGGCACCCTTGGGTGGGAAGGGGACCATGCATGCGTCGTAGCATTCCCAAAGGCTTTCTTTGAAAGCTGGAGAAATGCTCCGCATGGGCTCCGTCAGTACTAACGTCATCCATATGTGAGGACTGATTCCTGATGTCCCTGGAGAACACCTGTTACAGGTGAGTAACTACGCTTTCTCAGAAAACCAATTAGGCCAAAATGCATCATCAGAGGACCAATTGGAGCAAGTTGGATCATTAAGATGTGACTAGGGACAGCATAAAAGACAGGAAGAAGAGGAACCTTACTTCCTATGCAAGGAAAGTGTCCTGGGGATAAGTGCATGACATATGGTCTTTTCCTGACTTATGGACTATCTAAAAATCATATGACACTGCGTGAGATAATAAGACAGTAACCTCGAGTTACAGGTTTTCATTAGTTGCAACCATTTTAGTGGGGTGTCATGAATGTAAAATACCTTTCTAATAGGAAATAACAGGGGGCTTCAATCACCCTCTTAACAACCAAACATTCCTCCTTTGTGATAGAGTATTTTTGTTCTGCCCTCCCCCCATTAGTTTCCTGCTGAGAAGTAATATGGGATGTTGTTCTTGTCCCTCCTCTTGACTCAACACTGTCTCTAAGCCAATCCCTGAGGCATCTGTCTGTAATATAAATTTTTGTTTAATCAATGGGCCGGATATTCAAAGGCATTTACACAGTTTACATAAGATATGCCATACTGGGTCAGACCAAGGTCCATCAAGCCCAGTATCCTGTTTCCAACAGTGGCCAATCTAGGTCATAAGTACCTAGCAGTTTCCCCAAAAGACACAGGTTCCACAATGCTTGTATTGTGTCAAGCAGTGATATCCTGAGTCCCTTTTAATAATGGTTTATGAACCTTTCCTACAGGAACTTGTCCAAACGTTTTTTAAACCCAGCTACACTAACAGCTTTTACTACATCCTCTGGTAACAAATTCCAGAGTTTGATTACATGGTGAGTGAAAAAATATTTTCTCATTATTAGTCTTAAGTAATTTACCCTGTAGCTTCATTGCATGTCCCCTAGTCTCTCTATATTGTGATAACAGACCTGTAAACCATGTAAATGGCGATTAGAGGGATATTCAGCCGTACCAACATGGTTAGTACTGCTGAATATCCCTGAGTAACCCCGCTACATGCCCCAGTGCTAACTATAGTATCGGGGCATGCTGTGGACATTCCGGGGTGAAGCTCGTCTCTAACTGGCAGTGGCGATATTGAACTGCTGCCTGGTTAGCGACCCATGGATAAAGATAGGCATGGCAAAAGCAGGTGTATCTTTACCTGTGGGAGCTAACCAGGCAGCGGCTCAATATCACTGCTGCCCGGTTAGCTTCTGCACTGTGTGGCAGACCTGGATATTCAATGCTGGTGGCCGGCTATGGCCCCGGCATTAAATATCTGGAGTTAGGTTCAGCAGCAATGATTATGCACTGTAGAAGTGCATAGTGGTCATGCTGAACATCGGGCCCAATATTATTAAACATTAGTTCTTTGCATTGTTTAGTTTTTAACACTGAATGCCTAGAAAGGGAGGACTCCCTGATATATTTTGTTTTGCTATTTGTTTTTTTAGTAACTGGGCTTTTTCAATATCTGAAAACTTATGAATGAATTTTTACTAATACTTGACAAGTCCAAGGAAAGTCCTTAGGTGTTTCTTTAGTTTAGGGATGCCACAGTCCTTTGAAATGATGGTTATAGTAACTCATTCCCCGCCACTTGTCCCAAGTACTGCAATTCTTTCTTGGATAAGACACAATTTTTGGGGTGACCATGAGACCTACTTGCCTCAAAACATTTGATATGACTTTCCCAACTAGCTGAAAAAATCACTACGTCAATGAGTTATGCACTGGTATACACCTGATGAGGGTGTAATAGCTTATTGATGATGCATTGAAAAATTGCTATTGCCTTGTGAATGCCAAAGGGCAGCAATGTAAACTGATAAGGCCATTTTCTCTTTAGGATGTGTTTTCCAAAGGAATTTGCCAATATCCTTTGTTACGTCCAAGGGGATATCTATTGGACCCTTCCCACCCTCCCCCCTTGCCTTTCTCTATCCTAGTTATAGAATACATGTTGAATTGAGAGAGAGCATTTACCTGTCTGAAGACGATAGAAAATTGAGTTGACCCATCAGGTTATTTTGTTTACTTTATTGTGGGGGGTATCAAATCTGATGATGGAAGATATATTTTATTATTGAATCTCCAGGAATAAGTAGTAATGTCGTCTTCACATATGGGTGACATCGGTACCGACGGAGCCCACGCAGGAATGCTCCCTAGCGTCCTATAGGAAAGCTTTTGGGAGCATCCCACTGCGACTCTGCTGATGTCTTCCTGCCTTTCCAACTCTCCCTCCTCAGTTTTCTATTTTCTACAGAGCTGATAGAGAGCAATTCCTGTCACGGCTGAAAATTTCTTCATTTGTGGTCGCGTCTGCCTTCCTATCGACACTAGCACCGGTATCTTCGGTGTCTCTTTTCTTTCTTCTATTTAAAAAAAAAAAAGTTTTTCTTTGTGGGTCTCTGCCCTCTAGGTGCTTAGGCACCATTTTGGGCCTTACGCCCCTTTGTTCCTCAAAATGGAGAAATCAACTAGTGGTTTCAAAAAGTGTTCCAAATGTAGCAGTACTATTTCTGCTACCGACACCCATGACTGATGTCGTCAAATAGTGTCCGACTCAGAGCTGGAGGAATTAGCGAGCGCTCCGCAATCCTCGGACCGACCTGGTGTCAAGGACTCCCAACATCGGTGGTCCGTCGGCATCATATCACCCACAGACAGCCTCGACACAGACCATGCCAACCGCTCGAGGATGAGTGAAGCATTCTCCGGGGAGGTCCTCGTCAAGGAAGTCCTCATGTGGGGTGCTGACGACCCAGAGTGACCAGGAGTTGGACCCCGCTGTGTCTCCAGGAACGCAGAGAAACTGTGTTCAAGGGCCACCATCCTGGCCTCAATGCCAGATGGCTCTGCTGCTGGCACGGCCCCAAGGACATCGAGGCCAGTGTCGGGTTCCTAGCCAGGGAGTCCCGGATTGTGGAATCAGTGGTGGTGCTGTCCCTTGACACCGTAAGCAACTCGTCTCTCCAGGGTTGCTTCAACGGGTGCTCCCATCTGTCATCTCATGCTCCAGGTCGAGGCAATCTTACCACTTGTTCCTGGGTTGGTCCTCAACTTTGGCTTCAAGAAAGACGCCGATGTCTGGGGTAGATCTTCTGAGGATGACTCTGATGCCCGATGACCTCGGGGCTGAGAACGAGCCCTGGCACGCGACACCGCATTGCCTGGTGCCAGCATCAAAGGACAAGAGGAGGCAAAGCCGACAAAAGGAGGAAAAGCGGGCAAGAAGGCACATGATGCAGGTGCTGTGGTGGTCCATATGGGACATAGTGCGATTGCACTTGCCACACTACTTAAAACTGCTAGTCGAGGATATAGCAGAAAAAATGAGACCCACAAGATCAAACTCCGGTGTCTCGATCAGCTAGGCCACAAGTAAGAAACCCTGCGGGCCAAAAAGACAAAAATAATAGAAAATTACCTGAGTGAAAACTACATCGTTGAGGTGGGAGACTAGGGAGGCAGAAAGGGGATCGAATAAAGCACTCGAGAAAAAGAGAAAAAAACAAGAATGGGTTAAAATCTACTTTATCCGAGGTGCACCGATGACACATCTGCAGGGCTCTGTGGAAAAAGATAGACTGAGGCAAGATGGCACCTTTGGTTTGGAAGGTGATCGCCCATGCGTGGTGTAACTCCCAAAGGCTTTCTTTGAAAGCTGGGGAGTGGATCCGCCTAGGCTCTGTTGGCACCAATGTCACCCATATGTGAGGACTAACTTCCTGCTTATTCCCGGAGAAAAGGCAATAGAATTTAGACATCAACAGAGTACACATAAAATTTAAGTCCAACCACCAATGTTGTTGTTGTTGTTAAGTGCCGTTGAGTCGGAGTCGGCTCATGGTGACCCTCTGGATAGCTATCCTAAATTGTGTTCGGTCTTCAGTCAGGCGGCTCATTGTTGACAGACTGGTACCCGTAGCTGCTGTTATTGTAGCGATCCATCTCATTGCTGGCCTTCCTCTTTTGCGTTGACCTTCTATCTTGCCAAGCATGATGTCTTTCTCTAATGATCTCTCTCTTCGCATGATGTGTCCAAAGTATGAAAGTCGAAGTCTTGTCATCTGAGCTTCTAAAGAAAGCTTAGGTTTGATCTCCTCTAGTACCGACTGGTTTGTTCTTCGGGCAGTCCATGGTATACACAGTATTCGCCGCCAGCACCATAATTCAAAGGCATCAATTTTCTTCCTGTCTGTCTTTTTCACTGTCCAGCTTTCACATCCATATGATGTTATTGAAAATACCATGGCTTGAACAAGTCGAATCTTTGTATGGAGACAGACATCTCTGCTCTTGAGAATCTTATCTAGGTCTTTCATAGCCATTCTGCCAAGAGCAATGCGTCGTCTGATTTCTTGACTGCTTGTTGCTTCTTTATTGATAGTTGATCCAAGTAGGTTAAAGTTGTTCACGATTTCAATTTCTTCTCCTTCAACGATGAACCTGTTGATTATGCCAGTTGTCATGATCTTTGTCTTCTTTACATTAAGGTGCAGGCCCATTTTGAGACTGTTTTTTGATTGTGAGAAGCAAATGCTTCAGATCATCTTCACTTTCAGCCAGTAATGTGGTATCATCAGCATAGCGAAGGTTGTTGATGAGTCTTCCACCAATCTTCACACCTCTGTTGTCTTCATACAGTCCTGCTTCTCTGATGATTTGTTCTGCATATAAATTAAACAGGTAGGGGGAAAGTATGCAGCCTTGTCTTACACCTTTGCTTATTTTAAACCATTCTGTTTCTCCTTGTTCCGTTCGAACTGTTGCTTCTTGATCAATGTACAGATTGCGCAAGAGAACGATCAGGTGTTCTGGTATACCCATGCTTCTTAATGTGGCCCAGAGTTTCTCATGGTTTACACAGTCAAAAGCCTTGCTATAGTCGATAAAGCACAAATAGATATCCTTTTGGTATTCTTTAGTCTTTTCAATGATCCATCTCACATCCGCAATGATGTCTCTCGTTCCTCGCCCTTTCCTGAACCCTGCTTGCACTTCAGGTAGTTCTTGTTGTAGGTATGGCTGTAGTCTCTTTTGAATAATCTTCAGTAGAATCTTGCTGGCATGTGGGATCAGAGCGATTGTGCGATTATTTCCACAGTCAGTTGGATCACCTTTCTTTAGTATTGGTATAAACACAGATCTTTTCCAGTCAGTTGGCCATGATGTTGTCTTCCATATTTCTTGGCAGAGCCTTGTAAGTACAGTAACAGCTGCATCAGATTGCTTCAATACTTCTATGGGAATGCTATCAATGCCTGGTGCTTTGTTCTTTGATAAGGCTTTCAATGCTGCTTCAACTTCTTCTTTCATCACCAATGGTTCCTGATCATAAGGTATAGGTTGAAACGGCTGTTGGTCCACTTGATCTTTATCATATAAAAACTCTGTATATTCCTTCCACCTTTTCTTGATCTTCTCAGCATCATTCAACATAGAACCATGAGCATCTTGTAACATTCCAATTCGAGGCTGGAACGTTTTCTTTAACTCTCGCAGCTTTAGGAAAGCCGATCTTGTTCTTCCTCTAATAGTTTCTGCTTCTATTTCCTTGCAAGTGTCATTGTAGTACTTTTCCTTGTCCTGTCTTGCTGCACGTTGGAAATCTCTGTTGAGTTCTGCGATTGTCTTTCTTTCTCCTTTGGCTTTAGCTTCTCTGCGTTTCTGGGCAATTTTCAGAGTTTCTTCCGTCATCCATTTTCGCCGTTTTTGCTTTTTCACCTTTTGTAGAGACTTCTCGCTTTCTTCCAGCACAACCTTCTTGATGTCATTCCATAACTCTTCCGGAGCTCTGTCATTTGTATCTAAAGCAGCAAATCGATTTTGCAGGCAGTCTTTAAATTCCAGTGGTATATTCTCAAGGTCATATTTTGCTGCATTCATGAGTGGTTTGCTCTTTTTCAACTTTAGCTTGAGTTTGCATACTAGTAGTTGATGATCTGTACCACAGTCAGCTCCAGGTTTTGTCTTTGTTGATGTTACAGAGCTTTTCCATCGTTGACTTCCACAGATGTAGTCAATTTGATTTTTATACAATCCATTGGGTGAAGTCCATGTGTACAGTCGCCGCTTGTGTTGCTGGAAGAAGGTGTTTGAGATGAATAGATCATTGGTCTTGCAGAATTCTATCAATCTTTCTCCAGCTTCATTTCTGTTGCCAAGTCCATATTTTCCAACTACTTTGCCTTCTTCTTTGTTGCCAACTTTTGCGTTCCAGTCACCCATGACTATCAGGATATCCTGTTTGCATGTTCTGTCAATTTCAGCTTGTACTTGTTCATAGAACTCTTCAATTTCATTCACTTCTGCAGCTGTTGTTGGGGCATATACTTGAATTATAGTTGTGTTGATAGGCAATCCTCGTAGACAAATAGAGATTAAGCGTTCGCTGACTGCATTGTATTTCATTACAGTTCTTGCAAGTTTCTTCTTTATTATAAATGCAACACCATTTCTTCTTTGTCTTTCATTTCCAGCATAGTAGACCATGTGATCATCTGATGCAAAGTGCCCGATGCCAGTCCATTTCAGTTCGCTGACACCCAACAGATCAAGTTGTACACGTTCCATTTCATTCTTGACCACCTCCAACTTCCCTTGGTTCATGCTTCGTACGTTCCATGTTCCAATGTGTAAGACATCTTTACAGCTTCTGACTCTCATTTCATGCGCAGCTACATCAGCAGTCAGACTTCCCGAGGGCTTTGATCCAACCACATCATAAATGCTGGCTTTACTCTGAAAAGTCTTCAGCTCTTCCCCAGTAGCTAGTTGAGTGCCTTCCGACCTGGGAGTCTCATCTTCCAGCACCATAGCACAATTTGTTTTGTTGTAACTATCCATTGGGTTTTCATGGCAAGATACAGAAGTAGATTGCCGGGCCTTCCTTCCGCGCAGTTTAAGTTTGGTGTTGTTGCCGTTGTCACAGAAATGTGATCCTCCGCCGTCAACACTATCCCATTCTGCTGCTGCCCAGATGGGTGGTTTGTCTTCGTCTGGCACTTCAGCTGAGACCTGTCCATCTTGGGAGACCCTGCCAGTAGTTAAACTACCGATAGTTTAGCTCTCAGCATCGCTGATGCACGCAAGCCCTCACAGCACGACAAGCTGCAAACCACCAATATGGTCCTGCAAACAGGAGCCATATGCAGGTTAAAAAGGAACAGAAAAAGCACAGAGCCCTGAGGGACCCTCTGCATAAAGGGCCCAAGATGCTAACCTTTGCTCCCTGTATTGAACAAACTGCTTCCTTCTAATCAGGTAGGAAACAAACCAGTCCAATATGACACCATTAAATCCAAATACTTCAAACATTGTAACAGAACAGAATGGCAGAGGGCATTGACCACTGCTGAAATATCCAACAGAAGTTCTCTGGAGGAACCTTCAGCAAACAAACTCAACATATCATCTTTCAGTGTCAACTATAAACAACAATAAAGATTTAGCGTTATGAAATGGGCGAAAAGCTGATTGATCATCGTCAGATACCAGCTTTTCCATAATTTTCCTAAAAAAAGGGAGACATGAAATAGGTCTAAAATGTTCCAACTTGGGTACCCCACCAAAGGGTCTTTTTGTATATGGCCTTATGACAGAATGTTTTAGTGAAGAATGAAAAATGCCTTCCTGAAAGGAAGCATTTCTAATCTCACTCAATCTATCAACAACCATCTGATCCCCTAAACATAGAAAGGAAGAAGGGGAGGGATCAAGTGAGCACATAATTAAGGTCAGAGAGTATAGGATGCCACAAACATCCTTTAATAGAACAGGGGGATACGTACTCCACACTTTATGGGGCTCAGGCAACAAATCCAAGAGAATCCTAGCATCCCCACCTCCACTACATGTCCCTTAACAATCTCCTTCCCCAACAGAGATACATTTCCTTAAAAAAAACTCCACAAATGCATCAACTGTAAAATCTGCAACATCGCATTTCCTCTCCCTATTGCAGTGTAGTGAAAGAACAAACTACTGAAAACAACTCCACAAATAGCAAACTGAATTTGCTGTTCAAAATAACCTCTCTTTGCTGCCCGCAGTTCGAGTCAGTAAGTATTAATCAATGCTTTCCATGCCTTAGAACAAGATTCCATAACTAACTTCCACCATTGTTGTTCTAGATACCTACATTCTTGCTAATACAAATGCAAGTCAGAGTGTACCATAGGGAGGAAGTATATCTGTCTGGTAAAACTCGAACCTTCTTTTAAGAGACCAATCATACAAATGAGTCAAATGTTGACTATAGTCCTCAACCATCTCAGACACCACCTGAGAAGCCAGAGGTTCCACATTAGGTGTCACCACCCAGGAAAAAGTTCTAGGCGTCATGTTCAGTGTGCTTCAGCAGCCAATTAAAGCAAATGGTATATTAGGAATTATTAGGAAAGGAGTAGAGAATAAAACAAAAAATGCCTCTTCCTCAGACCATAGCATGACTGCACAATTCTGGTTGCCACATCTCAAAAAATATACAGCAGAATTAGAAAAAGTAAAGAAGGGTGACCAAAATGATAAAAACGATGGAACAACTCTCCTTTGAGGAAAGTCTAAAGAGTTTAGGACTCTTCAGCTTGGAGAACAGACAGCATAGGGGAGATTTGATAGAGGTCTATAAAACCCTGAGTGGAGTGGAATGAATAAACGTGAGTTGATGGTTCACTCTTTCAAAAAGTACAAAGACTAGACATGCTGCGAAGTTACAAAGTAATACATTTAAAATAAATAGGAGCTTTGGAACTTGATGCCAGAGGATGTGGTAAAAGCAGTTAGTATAGCTGGATTTAAAAAACGTTTGGACAAATTCTGAAGGAAAAGTCCATTAACTGGTATTAAGGTAGACCAAGAAAAAAAAACAGTTTATTCCTGGGGATACACAGCATGGAATTTGGGTACTTTTGGGATATAACAATCAAATCAATGACTCGGAAGGTACTTATTAATATACTAATACCAAATAAAAATGCCTTCTGTGATACAGTGCTGAATAAGGAAATGTATGTGAGACAGCTCTGCAAGTGTGACCCTATGCTCCCTGACATAGCTATAGCGAAATGCCGACAGTGTTAAGAGTGTATGTTGAATGTGTATCTCAAAAATGCACACAACGTATCAAAAATGCACCAGATAAGCATTTTTATTCTGTATGGATTTGAAATAGGCATGTTATGGAAGGGTTTTTTTTAATGATCTATGATGTTTGGAAGGTAAGAAGCTGTTGTTATGGCTAGATATTACCAGAGGTCTTTTTCCTTCCATTTTAATTTTATGTTTACTACAATTTGGTTGTGCTGAATGAAGATTTTCTATGCATCACTGAATATACAGACGGAAGTTTTATTTGGTATTAGCACTTTTGGGATATGCCAGGTACTGTGACCTGGATTGGCCACTCTTAGAAACAGAATACTGAACGATGGATTTTTGGTCTGACCCAGTATGGTAGTTCTTTTGCTCTTAATATAAACAGCTCCTAGATCTCCAAGGAGTTTAGCCCATATCCATCCACTAGCCAATCATCTAGAAAAACATAGTACTAATCATTGGTTATTGCAAAGGTTTTACTAGCCAGGTGTTATCAAGGGCCAAAAGACTTTTTGTTGGTCCTGCTAGAATTGTCAGAAGGTACCCCAGCACCTTCCAGAGAAAAGGCCACTGGAAACCATTTACTCTAACTGATCAGCTGGCTATAGATATATGATGGGACTCATGGCCTGAGTACTGAGCAATACTAGTTCATCCTTGGTAATGAAAGAATATGCCATCAGGTTTCGCTGGGCAATATCCCTAAGATGAACTGTAATTTTCTTTTGGCCATTTCTGGCTTTAAGTGCAAAGTGCTATCCTTGCCTATCTAGATTATGGCAATATGCTGTTTCTGAATTGTTCACAACAGCAAGTGAAATGTCTGCAGCTTTGTCAAAACACTGCAGCTGAACTTATATACAGTATGGAGTCTCTAGGTACAGGTGAAATGTCTGCAGCTTTGTCAAAACACTGCAGCTCGACTTATATATGGAGTCTCTAGATATTGTGGCAAGGAGAGAGTAGTGCCACCTAGAAAAGCAGGAAACATTGAAGGTTTTACCTTGGCTGGGGGGATGGGCACATTAGAAAACACTTGTCAGAGAAAACCCAGGGTTAGAAGTTCACAGCAGAAAAACCCCAGGGTTGATAGTCAGTGGGCCAAAACTAGTGTTGAGTCATTCCCACGTTACACACCAGATAGGAATCAGAGAAGCAGGTACTCGGGGGAGGAGCCTGCAAGGGAGTGCCCTTGTCACGTAGCTGCTTGTAAAAAAGGGCAGACAGAAACGGAAGGGAGAAGGGAGAGAGAGAGGAGAGCAGAGGAAGAGAATCACCTGTCTTACCAGCACGAGGATTCTGAACCTGACTGGAACAAGGCTCCCAGGCTCTATGCTGAGAGGAAGGGAAGACCTGAAGCCAGATTCGCTCCCCAGGAGAAAGGGAAATACTGCTGCTCTCCAGGAAGAAATACTCACAGGCCAGGCAGCTGCTGTTGCGAGGCCCAGAGATACACTGCTAGTGCAGTGAAACCACAATGCAGGTTAGTGGGCAAGCTAAACCCTGTATTTGAAAGAAGCTTAAAGAAGCCACAAGAAGGCAGAACTTTTACCCAGGCAAAACCCTTGCTGGAACCTAGATGCAGGCATTGCTCTGCTAGGGAAGCTTCCAAAGCAAGAACTTTTTATAGAGCCCGAAGGAGGTCTGACCGGTCCTCTGATTACAGCTCAGAAGAGGGTTTTATTGATAGAAGGCCTGTATGTAAAACTGTGCAAGTTAAGCATCAAACCAGGAGAAAGCCTAGGCCCAAAACTGAACACAGGGATAGTTCTTCAGATGAGGAGGAGATTACCTGTAGACATTTACATGAAAGGAAAGGAACTTTTAAACCACGGCTTTTGAAACCCCATGAGCTTTTACTTAAAGGGGAGAAACCTATTAGGTGGCCAAGACTGAAGAAACTGTTAATGTATGGAACTAATACCATTCCAGTTAAGAGTCCAGAACCACTACCTGAGAGTCCTCCAGAGAGCATGGAAATTGACTCTTTCAAAGGGGATTCAGATCCTTCAGTCACTGACATGGAATGTGATTGTTGCACTGTATGTGAATAACTGTTAAGAGGGAAAATACCTTTTGTAAGAGCTAAGAAGAAAAGCTTGTTTAAAAGACTTTATTTTTGACCTGGCAAAGTTTGCATATATTTTCTTTGGGAGGAGTATCCCTACTTTTGTTTTCCTATGGACATTACCTGTTGTGAGTCTCTGAGAACCCAAATAAAAATCTGTGATCTTTAACCAACGGCTCAACTACAAATTCTTATACAACCTCAAGGTTAAGGTGCAGCGCCTCCTGCTGGTCAAGCTATCTGGCACAGGGGCGGGGCTCACAATATACTTCAGTGATTCCTTTATGATTTGCATTGGCTTACGGTCTCAAAACAAGCCTGTTTCAAGTTTTATACCCTTTATAAATATTTTATTGATTATGTACCCAAATGTTTCTCTTCATTGCTGCTTCCACTTTTAGTAATTAAGTCCAAATGTTTACAGTCCTCCAGTGTTCTTTTATTTCCTCCTTGTAGAGGTATTAAATTAAAATCAAGGTTTTTAGATACTATTCCCCACAGGGTGGCAGAACTTTGGTCACAATTACCAATAGGGATTAAGGACTCCTTGTCTGTCTTATGTTTTCAAAAAAATTTGAAGTCCTGGTTGTTTGATTCTTAAATGTTTTCAGTTTTTTAAAGTGGTTTGCTGTTTCTTGACAGGTGATATGTTTTGTTGTTAAACGCACTGAACCACTGGCGATATACAAATACATATTAGAACAGAATCTAATCAAATCCGAGTAATCAGGTAAGGTTCCCTAGAGAAGTCCCGACTAACGGAGGAACCAATTTTATGTTTAAAATGCTAGGAAGATTATGGCACCTAAAAAATGCTGATTACTACCCATAACCTGATGGGTTGGTGAAAAATGTTGTTCTTAAGTGCCATTGAGTTGGTGCAGACTCATGGTGAACCTCTGGATAGTTGTCCTAAACTGTGTTCAGTCTTTAGTCAAGGCATCCATAGCTGCTGTCATTGTGCATTATTGGCCTTCCTCTTTTGCACTGACCGTCAACCTTTCCAAGCATGGCTTCTTTCTTTAATGATCTCTCTCTTCACATGATGTGTCCAAAGTATGAAAGTTGACGTCTTGTCATCTGAGCTTCTAAAGAAACCTTAGGTTTAATCTCCTCTAGTACCAACTGGTTTGTTCTTTGGGCAGTCCATAGTATACGGAGTCTTCTATGCCAGCACCATAATTTGAAGGCATTGGTTTTCTTCCTGTCAATTTCTTTTACTGTCCAACTTTCACATCCAGATGACGTTATCAAAAATGCCATGGCTTGGACAAATTGAATCTCTTTGTGGAGAGATACATCTCTGCTTTTGAGAATATTGTCTACAGTAGGTCTTTCATAGCTATTCTGCTAAGAGCAATGTGTCACTGGATTTCTTGATTGCTTGTCATTTCTTTGTTGATTATTGATCCAAGCATGTTAAAGTAGTCCACTATTTCTATTTCTTCACCATCAACCATGAAAAATGTATGAGGGAAAAATTAACAGACTGAAATAAACTAATACTTTACATATCAAGGATTTCCAAAAGATGCTCAAGACCCTGCTATTCACAGAGTACTTTGGACATGTAACATAAGCTATGGACATAATCGCCTATAATCTACTCTCATGAACTAACTGTAAATAGTTTGTAGTTTGTTGCCTCCATCCCCATTCCTATCTAGGCTTGCTGTAAATATACCCATACAAGTTGAATCTTTATCTTTATTCAGGCTTTTAATATACTGCTCAACACATGGTGGCATCTGAGCAGTTTACATTATGTCAAATCATGCTGCTGGAAAGAGGAACTAGAACGCCATAAATCAGATAGGAAAAAGTGGACACATTGCAGGGAAAAGATGGCAGGGATAGGAAAGGATCAAAAAGACATCTGTGAGGGGGGGGGGAGTGCCTGGGAGGAAGGGAGATCAAAGGCAGTACAGAAAAGGTGAGTTTTTAACATTGATTTGAAATTATTGAAGGAGGGTTCCAGACGGAGGTTCAGAGGGAGGGAGTTCAATAATTTGGGACCAAGGAAAAAGAAAACAGAATTACTGGTTGACTCCAGATGTGTTTTCGAGGGGGATGGTTAAGAAAGCCTGGGAAGAGCCCAAGAGAAAGGATATTCTTCAGTAGTTGACTATGTTCAGCAATTAGGGGAAAGGCTTCATAGGTTAACGAAAATTTATTTATTTATTTATTTAAAGTCTCTTCTATACCGCACTATTCAGCATCAGCGCGGTTTACATGGAACAAAAATGCTCAGTACAATTAACACGTATGAGTTCACAGATAACAGGGCAAATAACTGGGATAACAGGGGTAACTATTTACATATGCCTAAGGAGAATTTGTAGAAGGCACAAATACAATAGAAGGCCTACTACGATAAAGGAGCTAGAGTGCGGAAGTTCCAACCACAAGACAAAGTCTCAGTGTGGATATCCACCTCCATGTTTAAGAGGAGAATTGGTGCTTTAGACTATTAGGTAACCTAAGAGAGAAATAAAACCCAAGTTTACCATGTTAATCTCCTCAAATCTTGTGGCTGGGAGAGGCTGGTAGCAAAAGCAGCCTTGGAAATGAAGGACTTAGGCCCAGTAAATTCAGGACCCACAACTTGATGGAGTTTATCAAAATGAGTGATACACTGAAGCCAGAACAAAGACACCAGATACAATATTTGATACATAAATTTGGAGATGTGATTAGGAATGTGTCAAAGTTAGGCAAAACGGAAGAGTCATCTAGTGAATGGACATGTCCCATCAGTATAGCTTATTTAAAATTTAATAACTTGCTTTTGAAGCCAACAATGGGCATCAAAGCGGCTAACATAGTAAAATATAAATCCCATAATATAAAGCGTAGTAACTCACCTATAACAGGTGATCTTCAGGAAAAGCAGGAATTGAGTCTTCACATATGGTGACGTCGGCACCGACGGAGCCCAAGCGGGAACACTCACCAGCATCCTATAGGAAAGCTTTTGGGAGCATCCCACTGCACCTGAGCTGCTGCCTTCCCGCCTTTCCAACTCTCCCTCCTCAGTTAGGCTTGTAGGTGAGATAAAAGAAGAGAAGAAGAGAGAGAGAGAAATACAACTCCTAGGGGAGGAGGGTGGGTTGTGAAGACTCAATTCCTGCTGTTCTCACCTGTTACAGGTGAGTAACTACGCTATCTCCAGGAACAAGCAGGAATGTAGTCTTCACATATGGGACTCCCTAGCTTGGAGATGTGAAACCCAGGCTAAAGTGGGTCATGTGTCCTCCCAAGGATCTCTGGTATTGAAACCCAGGACGGGGGGTAGGAGTTGTTCTAAGTGTGAAGGAGATGCTGGAGAACAGCCTGGCCAAACGAGGCATCCCGACAGGAAGCCTCGTCCAAGCAATAATTGGCCGCAAAGGTGTGGACAGAGAACCAGGTTGCTGCTTTGCAGATTTCATCAATTGCCACCGAGCGTAGGTTTGCCATGGAGGCAGCCATTGCTCGCACATTGTGTGCTGTGACATGACCTTCAAGAGAAAGTCCCTTACTCTCATAGGTAAAAGAGATATAGTCTGCAATCCACTTGGAGAGAGTTCTCTTGGAAACTGGTAGACCCAGGTGACTGGAATCAAATGCAACAAAAATCAGTGAAGCTTTTCTGTGCTGCCTAATAGTTCTCTGAAGATAAAATGCCAAAGCACACTTGCAGTCCAGAGTATGTAGATTCCTTCCTGCACTAGAGGCATGAGGCCTAGGGAAGAAAACAGGAAGGTAAACCAACAAATTCAAATGAAAAGGTGAAATCACCTTTGGCATAAAGTGAGGATGAGTCCTAAGGATTACCTTATCATAGTGGAAACGTGTATAAGGAGGGTTAGCCACTAAAGTTTGGAGCTCAGTGATGCATCTTGCAGAAGTGAGGGCAATTAGGAAGATGACTTTCTAAGAAAGAAACTTCAGAGATGTAGTGGCAGCTGGTTCACCAGGAATCAACACTGACTTGACTGCCCAAAAAAAAAAAAAGTAATAGAAATTCTCCATGGACAAGCAGGAAGTAAGTCCTCACATATGGGTAATGTTTCCGAAGGAGCCCTGGGCGGGAGCGCTGCCCAGCTTCCATAGGAAGCTTCTGGGAGGCTCCATTATGCACGTGCACCGCCTTCCCGCCTGTTGCGGAACTGTCTTATCTCCAGTCTTTTTTTTTTTTGCGGAGCCCCTAGGATGTGTTCTTGTCGTTGCTAGAAAAAGAGTGAATTTTTCTCCAGGACTAAGCAGGAAGTCAGTCCTCACATATGGGTGACATCGACGTCGATGGAGCCCCTGCGGAGCATTTCCCCAGCTTTCTATGAAAGCCTTTGGGAATACTGCATGCATGCGCGGTCCCCTTCCCGCCCAAAGGTGCCATCTTGCTCAGTCTCTCTTTTTACGTGGAGCCCATCGGACGTGTGTCCTAGTTCACCCGGAAAATAGTTAGATTTTTCAGTTCATTACTTGCGATTTCTTCGCGGTTTTTTCTCCGGTTCGACGCCGGTTCCCCTTCTCGCCGGGTTCGGTACACCGGTATCGAGCCCGATCTTATTTTTTCATTTTTTGCCCTTCGTGGCTGGCGTTTGCGCCCTTTTTTTCCTTTTCCCTGGAAAGCCGGTCCTTTGACCTCGCGGGGACTCTTTTTTCCCTGATGGCTTCCAGTGGTTTTAAGAAGTGTGATCAGTGTAAGAAACTAATGTCTCTCACTGACACACACGACTGCTGCCTTCGGTGCCTTGGTCCGGATCATGACCCTAAGATCTGTGGACCGTGTGGAAAAATGTCCACTAAGGCACTTCAAAGTCACCAGCAGCAAAAGGAAAGACTTTTCTCTGATTCGGCCTCCGGCCGGGCCCGGACCTCGTCTGAGGCCTTGACGTCTCGTGAATCTGACCCCGAGCATCGTTGGGGTTCCTCGGAGAGGGGGTCCCCCGAGCGGGAGCGAAAGAGGAAAACACGTCTCGCAAGGGCGGCGTCGGAGGAGGTCCCTTGCCCCTTGAGGGCTAGGTCTCGGACCCCCGACCGCTGTCCCAGGCCCATGGAACAGGAGAAGCCGTCAAAAGTACCTCGAGTGGAGCCAGAGTCTGCTGGACACATAAGTCCTGTTGTCCTCGAGGACTCTCCTCCCAGGGAGCCAACGTCGGGCCCGGCGCCTCCGGGGCCAGAGTCGGTAACTGCTGAGTCTCCTGAGCTGGGTCTCAGGCTGACAGCCTTGGAGTGCAGACTGTCTGCTTTCATGGATCAGCAGCGGGTGCTGATGGCCAGCCTCGCTGGCGCATCTGCCCCGACCACCGGGACATCGACGTCGAAGTTGACCCCGGAGACTGAGCCGATACTCGAGACCATGAAGGCTCGAGGTCGTCCTCGGTCGCGGTCACCCTCGACCTCCCGGTCGGGACCGAGGGCATCGACGCCGGTGCCTTCGGCGTAGTGGCGGGTGCTGCTGGGCCCCGCACGGTCGGAGCCCGACTCCTCTTCGGACGAGTCCGCCTGGGAGGCGGAGGATGAGGAGTCCCCGATACCTTCAAGACTCGGAGCGTCCCATCGAACTCACCGCAGTCTGAGCCCCGGAGTAGATCCCCTCTGGAGGACACCCGGTTCTCTGAGTTCCTGCGGGATATGGCCACTGCTTTGGCGATCCCGGCGGATCCCGAGGAGGAGCCGAAGAGCTCGAAGCCCTCCAGTATGACTCTCCTTCGAAGGAGGCCTTTACTGTGCCGGTTTCTCCAATGCTGGAACGGCTCCTCTTCCGGATGTGGGAGGCACCGGCCTCGGCACCGGTTCTGAGCAAGCGGGTTGATTCCATTTATCAACTCCGTAAGAGCCCTGGGTTTCAAAAGGCGCAGCTACCGCACCATTCCATGGTGGTGGAATCAGCCATGCATCGTCTGAAAAGTCAGAAGATGCACTCTGCGGTGCCCCCTGGCAGGGAGGCCCGGAACCTGGATGCGTTCGGTAGAAAGTGCTTCCAGGGCTCGATGCTTGCTTGCCGTGTCCAGTCTTACCAGCTGTACATGGGCATCTACTTGCAGGACCTGGCGAAGGAGCTTGCCGGGTTCTCTGCTGGTCTCTCCGGGGAACCTTTGCAGAGGTTCAAGTCCTTGTCCTCGGGGATCCGGGAATGCTCTAAGTTCATGTCCCGAGCGGCCTACGATGGCTTCGAGGCCTCGGCCCGTGTTGCGGCAGCCGGCATCGCGGCTCGACGCCAGGCATGGCTGCAGTCATCGGACCTCGAGCCATGGGTTCAGGACAAGTTGGTCGATGTCCCTTGCCAAGGTGAGAACCTTTCTGGCAAGCCCATGGCCGAGAAGGCTGCTGAGTTCGAGACCGAGCACCTCACGAGGACAAGGCTGTCTCGAAAGACTTCTGCCCCTTCACACAAGAAGAAGGGCTCGGGTAAAAAGTCCTTTTACCCGAGGAAGGCGACTGCCTACAAACAGTTCCCAACTTACCAGGCCTCCCCCGCTCCCCCACTGGGTCAGCAGGCCAAGGGGCAGGGACATGGGCCCCGTAGGCAGAAGGCCCCCAAGCCTCCGGCTCCTGCTCCCACTCAGCAGGGTGGGGGTTTTTGACTCCCAAGGCATAGCCTCTCCGTCTCTGCTGTCCCATCCCTGCACAGGAGGTCGCCTAACCCTGTTTGCCCACCAGTGGCCACTCATTACAGGGGACAACTGGGTCTTAAGCATAGTCCGCAAGGGCTACCTTCTTCATTTTCATCAGTTGTCTCCTCCCTATTTTCCAGGGGAGCCTCCAAGGCCTCCTCTCCATACAGCCCTCCTCCTACAGGAGCTCCAGGGTCTGTTACGAGACCAGGCGGTGGAGCCTGTGCCTCCCCACCTGCAAGGTCACGGCTTCTACTCCAGGTACTTCCTAGTACCAAAGAGAACAGGGGATCTCAGGCCTATTCGCGACTTCAGAAATCTCAACAAGTTCTTGCAGAAGGAAAAGTTCAAGATGCTTACTCTTGGAACACTTCTGCCCTACCTCCAGCAGGGAGATTGGCTATGCTCTTTAGATCTAAAGGATGCGTACACTTACATCCTCATTCATCCAGACCACAGAAAGTACCTCAGGTTCATTGTGGGAGGAAACCATTATCAGTACAGAGTGCTGCCATTTGGCCTCACCTCCGCCCCCAGGGTTTTTACCAAATGCCTGGCAGTGGTGGCGGCCTACTTGAGAAATCAGGGTATCTTTGTCTTCCCCTATCTGGACGACTGGCTCATCAAGGGTCAGACGTGCCAGGAGGCCAGGCAAGCCACCCTCCTAACGGTTTCTCTACTCCAACATCTGGGGTTTGTCATAAACTTCGCAAAGTCCACTTTGCTCCCCTCCCAAAACTTGGAGTTCATAGGGGCAAAGCTAGACTCTCTGCAGGCAAAAGCTTTCTTGCCAGAGTACAGAGCCCAAAGACTGATGACCTTGGCAAACCAGTTTCTCGGCAGGTCACTGGTCTCCGCCAGGCTCTGCCTGAGGCTTCTCGACCACATGGCTTCAACAGTACATGTGACTCCCAATGCCAGGCTTCATATGAGGCCTGCGCAATGGTGTCTCCGGAGTCAGTGGTCGCAGGCCACAGGGAGCCTCAGCGACAGAGTAAGGGTGTCCAGACCATTCCTACACTCCCTACGTTGGTGGCTGTATTCCCCCAACTTACTGAAAGGGATGCCTTTTCAGCCACCTGGGTCCACAGTGGTATTGACCACCGATGCCTCCCTACAGGGCTGGGGTGCACACTGTCTGGGCAGGTGCACCCAGGGCCTGTGGTATCCCTGGGAGGTCCAGCAGCAGATCAATCTACTGGAACTTCGGGCTATTCGCTTAGCCCTCAAGACTTTCTCTCAAACCCTGGCTCACCAGTCTGTGTTAGTGCAAACAGACAATCAGGTAGCCATGTTTTATGTGAACAAACAGGGAGGCACTGGGTCCAGGCTCCTTTGTCAGGAGGCACAGGACCTTTGCTTGTTTGCGCTCAGGCACAACATGTTGCTCAAGGCGGTTTATCTCCCTGGCCAGGAAAATTACCTAGCAGACAGGTTGAGCAGGATTCTGCAGCCCCACGAGTGGCAGCTCCATCCCTTGGTAGTTCAGAAGATCTTCCTGAGATGGGGACTTCCATCCATAGATCTCTTTGCCAGTCCCCTGAACAGAGAGCTGCCCAGGTTCTGCTCCAGGCAACCACATCCTCTGAGACTAGCAGCAGATGCTTTCCTGATTTCCTGGTCCCAGGGCCTCCGATATGCGTTGCCTCCCACGCCTCTGGTGGCCCGAACCCTGTTCAGGATTCTAAAGGACCAGGCCTCGGTCCTTCTGGTAGCCCCCAGGTGGCCGAGACAACCTTGGTTCCCACTTCTGCTTCAGCTAGCAGTGGACACTCCACTACCTCTAGGGTTGCAGCCCGACCTTCTTTCTCAAGACCAGGGGACTCTTCTGCATCCCAATCTCAAATCTCTCAATTTGATGGCCTGGAAGCTGCAAGGGTAGTTTTGGCTCCTTGGGGCCTACCTCCTGAAGTTGAAGAGGTAGTCCTGGCCTCTAGGAAGCAGTCCACTAGAAAAACCTATGCCCTGAAGTGGAAGAGGTTTTCTGTATGGTGTCTTCTGCGTACAGAGGATCCTTTCTCCTGTGCTGTACCAGTGGTGCTTCAGTACCTGCTGCACCTATCCAATCAGGGCCTTAAGTCCAATTCTGTTCGGGTCCACCTCTCAGCTCTAGCAGCTCACCACTCACTGGTGGAAGGATACTCTCTATCGGTTCACCCCTTGGTGTCCCGGTTTCTCAGAGGTTTGCTCTTGCTCAAGCCTCCTAAGAACATAAGAACATAACATAAGAACATAAGATATGCCATACTGGGTCAGACCAAGGTCCAACAAGCCCAGTATCCTGTTTCCAACAGTGGCCAATCTAGGTCGTACGTACCTAGCAGTTTCCCCAAAAGACATACGTTCTGCAATGCTTGTACTGGGTCAAGCATTGATATCCTGGGTCCCTTCTTAATAATGGTTTATGGACCTTTCCTCCAGGAACTTGTACAAACCGTTTTTTAAACCCATCTACACTAACAGCCTTTACTACCTCCTCAGGTAACAAATTCCAGAGTTTGATTACACATTGAGTGAAAAAATATTTTATTAGTCTTAAATAGTTTACCCTGTAGCTTCATTGCATGTCCCCTAGTCTTTCTATATTCTGATAACGTAAACAATCGATCTACGTTTACCCGTTCCACTACGTTCATTAATTTATAGACGCCTGTCCGTCCTCCACCTCCTAAGTAGGAGTTGAATGTGGTCTTGCAGCAACTGACTCGCCCACCTTTTGAGCTGATGGCTACTTGTCCTCTCCGCTTCCTTTCCTGGAAGACACTCTTCCTAGTAGCCTTAACCTCGGCCAGACGGGTGAGTGAGCTTCAGGCCCTGGTCTGTGACAGGCCTTACACCCGCTTCTATAGGAACAGGGTAGTCCTTAGGACTCATCCAAAGTTCCTCCCGAAAGTTGTCTCCTCTTTCCACCTCAACCAGGAGGTGGTTCTTCCAACATTCCTCCCTAGGCCTCATGCAAGCCAGGCTGAAGCGGTCCTGCATACCCTGGACTGTAGGAGGGCCTTATCCTTCTACCTTGACCGTACGCAAGGACATAGAAGGGCTACTCAGCTCTTCATCTCTTTTGACCCTAATAATTTGGGGTTAGCTGTGTCCAAGCGTACCTTGTCCATATGGGTGGCTGACTGTATCACCTGGGCTTACAGGGCGGCTGACCTTTCCTTGCAGGGTCGGGTCATGGCCCATCTTGTCAGGGCAATGGCTGCCTCAGTAGCTCATCTCCGCTCTGTACCGTTGGCAGACATCTGCAGGGCTGCAACTTGGTCCTCAAGCCAGACTTTTGCAGCTCATTACTGCCTGGAGAGGGAGTCGCGTAGGGACAGTGCTTTTGGCCAGGCAGTACTCCGGAATCTCTTTGAGGCTTAGGCAACTCCTGCCCTCCAGCCCTCCGTTGGGCTACCGGTGGAGGTTCTTTCAGTGAAAAGCCTTTCTTTGATGCTGGGACTAGAGGGAGTTCTCTTGTTCAGCCTGGGTTCCTTGGTAGTCCAGAGCTAGGGAGTCACCCATATGTGAGGACTGACTTCCTGCTTGGTCCTGGAGAAAGAATAGTTACTCACCTGTAACAGGTGTTCTCCAGGAGCAGCAGGAATCAGTCCTCACAACCCTCCCTCCTCCCCTTGGAGTTGCAGTTGTACATAGTTTATTTTACATTTTTGTGTGCTGTTTTTTAGCTATGTCATTTGACTGAGCAAGATGGCACCTTTGGCGGGAAGGGGACCGCGCATGCGTGCAGTATTCCCAAAGGCTTTCATAGAAAGCTGGGGAAATGCTCCGCGGGGGCTCCATTGACGTCGATGTCACCCATATGTGAGGACTGATTCCTGCTGCTCCTGGAGAACACCTGTTACAGGTGAGTAACTACTCTTTCTTTCCCCCTCAAGAATCTCTCTATTTCTTAGTGCTGATACCCAGGAGTGGCCTGCCAAGCTGCCCTGATGGGAGAAGTTCACTCCCAAGGCCCCGGAGAGCTACCTGTAGTCTCCCGATGCGCTAACCATCGTGACATCCTTGAGATGGGTGCTGGAGTCAGAGGCCAAAATTGTCATCCCAGCCCATGGCAACCTTGGAGATGGCAATGCTAGCATAGTGTCTTCGGGCCCTTGAGGCTCATATGATATGTCACCACTCACCCTCCCAGAGGTAATTAGCATAGGTAGGGCAAGTGGGTAGTTGTGTTTCTTGGGTGGTAAAACTTAAAATGGAGGTGTAGAAAGGCCTCCTGGGTAATGTAGTCCACCAACCATGAAAATGAGTACACGTTGTGCACGAGTGGTTTAAGGAAATTAGGATTTATTTCCCCTCCCGGGGTTAGATGTTGAAGACCAAGAATAAGGACTATTTACAACGAAATTATACTTCCAGTGATAACAAAAATATTGCTTACTTTCAGCTGTTATACAAAACCAAAACAATAAACAGTTCCTTCCAAAATGTTTCTTTTGGCTGTTTCTTTCTCCTTAGTAAAAGCCAATATATTCAGCACAGAGACTGCACATTATCCGCCACCATATAAGAACAGTCCATCATATATTCTGACTCAGGAGGTTGATATGGGTCCCAGTGCATGCAATCAGTTTCTTCCTGGAAACCTTTTAGAACAGGTTCTTCTCTTTGCCAGGCAAACTGTTCTCTTTCACTCACAGGGTTTCCTTCCCCCAACCTGCTTGGTGAGTCTAAATGCTTGCTCTCAGGTGCAAACAGCTCTCTGTAGTTAAAGGGTAATACGTTTCCCTCTTCAGCTTTATAACATGGAATTCTTCCTTTGCTTTTAACACTACTTCCTCTCAGGATTCTCCCTTGGCTACCACACGGAAAACAAAACTCCTCTCCCCCTTCTGATATATATTTATAATCAGGGAAATTGACTTTACCTGGAGTCTGCCTTTTGTGAACCCAGCGTGGCTGTCTTTTCTGCTTTTCAGCATAAATGTCCTTGCTTCCTGAGCAATAGAAATCCTCTGTGCCTCCTATGTTTAAGCACTGCTCCCTGTGTCCTGGACCTGAATGTCCTACACAGCTCTTGTCCTTTGAAGAGTATCTCCAACTAGGATTGGGATTTCTTTTACCTTTTCCCACGCTTGCTGTGTCTCTCTCCGTGTCGGAGACTGAGCTTCCATCTGAGACTCTCCCCTTGTCTCTGCTCGTATCTTTGCCCGTGTCTGTGTCTATCTCCCCCATATATTTTACTAGAGGGTTTTTATCTAGCTTCCTTCCCCCGTTGTATTGAGCCACACCTCCCCCCAGGTGTTCACAGTTCCCTGATGAGGTAGGAGCTAGCTCAGGGGATGGGCGTTCCCTAGCCCTCTGTGACGAGGTTTGTTTATGGTTTCCATGCCAACCCTCCATGCTTGACTCAGCACTGACAGCTTTGGTTTCATTTTCCACAGAAACCTCTGTTTCCATCGGTTCTGAACCTTGCACTTCACGACATATCCCCCGCCTTAAAATATTACGTACTGCCGCACCTTCCGGACAGTACGTAATACCAGTGTGGGATCTGCCGTGCTGTTCCATGTACACCATACTGGCAGTGGCAACTCTGTCCTTCCAGGGCTTTAAAAGGTTCAGGTGATATACCTGCCTACGACCCTTTGCGTTCTCTATCCTGTAGGAAACGGGCCCTACTTTCTCTACGACCGTACATGGTCCCCTCCAATGGGCTTCAAATTTTGGGCCTGGATTTGCCACCTGGATAATTACCTTATCCCCTACATTTAACGTTCGGGGTTGTTTTCCCCTGTCGTAGTATTGCTTATGCTTCTGCTTACTCGCTTGCAGATTTTCCATTGCAGCCTTTGCCGTTCTCTCTAAACGCTGCCTTAGACCCTTTAAAAACCGAGGTATTTCAATTTCAGAAATGTCTGGTTCCACCCATTGCTCCTGTAATATATCTAATATCCCCCTAGGGGATCTCCCAAACATAAGCTCATAGGGTGAGGCCTTTAATGAAGATTGCACGCGTTCTCGGCATGCATAGAGAACGAATGGGAGCAAGGTATCCCATTCTGCTATCTCCCTTTTTTCCAGCCCTCTCCTCAGCATCTGTTTAATGGTCTGATTAGTACGTTCTACAAGACCATTTGTCTGTGGGTGGTAAGCCGAAGTCCGTATGTGTTTTATCCCAAAAGCCTCCCATACGGTAGACAGATGCTTGGATAAAAAGTTGCTACCCTGGTCTGTAAGTACCTCTCTGGGGAACCCTACCATGCAGAATAGTTTGACCAGCTCCTGGGCTATAATCCTCGCAGAGGTGTTCCTTAGGGGAATAGCCCAGGGAAACCGGGTGGCATGGTCGACTATAACGAGAAGGTACTGAAAACCCCTGGGTGTGCGTGTCATAGGGCCTACCATATCTATGCCTATCCGGCTCATAGGTACGGCTATGGTGGGAGTAAGCACCAAGGGTACAGCTTTTGGCCTTAACGCTGATACCCTTTGACATGGAGCACACGACTCGCAATACTGCTTAGTCTCCTTGAACACCCCAGGCCAGTAAAAGCGACCTAATATTTGGTCTAGGGTGCCTTGGATGCCTTTATGGCTCCCTATAGGGTGGTCGTGCGCGAGCCGCAAGACCGTGGCTTTGAACGCCGTAGGCACTACCAGCTGTTTCCTTACTGCCTCAGAGTAAGGGTCTACGCTTTCCCTATACAGAACGCCATTGTCCATAAAGAACCTAGGTAATGTGGGCCTAATCTCCTGGGCCCATTCGAAGGCTCTCTTGAGCGCTGGGTCGGCCTGCTGCTCAGCAGGAAAGGAGGGAAATTTATTCACTAACTCGGCGGGTACCCAGGGTAGGCTTGCACCCGCCCCCAACTCCGCTCGGCCGCGGGACCTAGACTGCCTCTCATGGCGCCTCTTTGCCTTGGCCTTTCTCCCTGGTGCATTAGGTTCATACACTAGGTCCTCATGGGTAGGAAGAATATCTGTCTCTTCTTCCCCTGATACCTCCTCTTGGGGCACTAATCCTTCCCCAGGTTCTCCCCTGTCCCCAGTTGATGTCTCTCCCATCCCTGAGGTCCCGGCTTGTGATCTAGTGGAGACCAGGCCGGTTCGGGTGTTCAAACCTTCCACTAATCCCTCATAAAAGGGTACCCAATCCCTACCTAAAATAAGGTCTTGGGGTAACGCAGGAAGTATGGCTAATGACATAACTTGCTTAAACTTTAGTGCATTTACCAAGAGATTCCGGCGAGGGTAAAATGCAAACGTACCGTGTATGCATTTCACTCTGACTTGGCTTCCTGCTTGTCTCGGGGGTGTCGAACAGCGCCCCTCGATGGCCTCCCAGAGTGTGCGAGAAATCATACTCTGGTCGGCCCCCGAGTCAAGCAGGGCCAAGGTGTCCACCCCTTCCACCTGTGCGTGTAATAAAAATTTACTCTGAACTGGGTCATCCACCCCAGATATCAGAACAGTCCTCTTAGTGCATTCCCTTTTAAAATGCCCCACTTTCCCACACAAATAACATTTACCCTTGGGTGTAGACACATTCTCTCTGGGCACATAAACACTCCCCTCATTCTTACTTCTAACATTCCCATTAGCCATTGTATATTTTTCATCATAGGGAACCTTTCCCTTTTTAACATTATATAAACCTGCAGCTTGCAGTACGCTGCGCTCTGAGGGGTCAGCTATTTGGGCCTCCAAAAACCGGTCCGCCAAACTAGCTGCTTCCTCAGTGGTCTTGCAATTTTGCAAGGTGAGGTACATCTTCATTTCCTTAGGTACAGCCTGTACAAACTGTTCTAATATAACTGTATCTAATACACTTTCCATTGTCTTATTTTCTGGACTTAGCCATTTCCACGCCAGACTCTTAAGACGCTGTTGTAACGCCTTTGGCGTTTCCTGAGGCTTCAGGCGAGCCTCCCTGAAAAGCCTCCTATAATGTGAGGTTGTCAGCCCCAACCTGTCCTTTACCGCCCTTTTTATTTCAGCATAATCATCCGCAAGAGCGGCTGGCATCGCTTTGTAGGCTGACAGGGCTTCACCTGTTAGCGAAACTGCAAAGCGCGTAGCCCACTGACTATCAGGCCATTTTAACGCCTGTCCAATACGCTCAAATGCATCTATAAAGTCATCAATATTGTCCGTTGGACTCAATTGTCCTAAAGAAAATGTATGACTTGCGTGCATTGGGGGTCCTGGCATAACCAAAGGATTGTCCGTCCGTGGTCCTTGGCGTTCCTGTAGAAGTGCTGCTACAGCGTCCAGCAGCGGCTTCTGCTGCTCTCTCTGGAGCGCGGCATTCTCCTCCTGGATGCGCTTAGAAAGTTCCATTTGTAGGTCCCACTGCTTCCGCATCCACGCTATTACGTCCTGGGCCTCCATCTCTCGTCAGCACCTGCAATGAAAGACAGAAAAAAAAAACCCCAAGTGCGGCTCCCTTTTTCAGGTTTTTTTTTTTTTTTTTTTTTTTTTTCTCAACCCCACAGCGCCCCTCTTTTCCTGGTATCCTCCCTCACTTATGCCCAGGTGCTATTACCTGAGGCTTCGTGGAGAGGTCTGCGTTCAGGAAAAGAAGCTGTGTCTTGTCTTTGTCTTTCCTGCAGCCTTCTGGTAGCCCACTTGCTTGTGCCGGAGTCCTGGTGCTGTAATCTTCTGTTGTCCTTCCTTCAAGGTCAAGCATCCGAAAAACTACGCCAGATATGTCACCACTCACCCTCCCAGAGGTAATTAGCATAGGTAGGGCAAGTGGGTAGTTGTGTTTCTTGGGTGGTAAAACTTAAAATGGAGGTGTAGAAAGGCCTCCTGGGTAATGTAGTCCACCAACCATGAAAATGAGTACACGTTGTGCACGAGTGGTTTAAGGAAATTAGGATTTATTTCCCCTCCCGGGGTTAGATGTTGAAGACCAAGAATAAGGACTATTTACAACGAAATTATACTTCCAGTGATAACAAAAATATTGCTTACTTTCAGCTGTTATACAAAACCAAAACAATAAACAGTTCCTTCCAAAATGTTTCTTTTGGCTGTTTCTTTCTCCTTAGTAAAAGCCAATATATTCAGCACAGAGACTGCACATTATCCGCCACCATATAAGAACAGTCCATCATATATTCTGACTCAGGAGGTTGATATGGGTCCCAGTGCATGCAATCAGTTTCTTCCTGGAAACCTTTTAGAACAGGTTCTTCTCTTTGCCAGGCAAACTGTTCTCTTTCACTCACAGGGTTTCCTTCCCCCAACCTGCTTGGTGAGTCTAAATGCTTGCTCTCAGGTGCAAACAGCTCTCTGTAGTTAAAGGGTAATACGTTTCCCTCTTCAGCTTTATAACATGGAATTCTTCCTTTGCTTTTAACACTACTTCCTCTCAGGATTCTCCCTTGGCTACCACACGGAAAACAAAACTCCTCTCCCCCTTCTGATATATATTTATAATCAGGGAAATTGACTTTACCTGGAGTCTGCCTTTTGTGAACCCAGCGTGGCTGTCTTTTCTGCTTTTCAGCATAAATGTCCTTGCTTCCTGAGCAATAGAAATCCTCTGTGCCTCCTATGTTTAAGCACTGCTCCCTGTGTCCTGGACCTGAATGTCCTACACAGCTCTTGTCCTTTGAAGAGTATCTCCAACTAGGATTGGGATTTCTTTTACCTTTTCCCACGCTTGCTGTGTCTCTCTCCGTGTCGGAGACTGAGCTTCCATCTGAGACTCTCCCCTTGTCTCTGCTCGTATCTTTGCCCGTGTCTGTGTCTATCTCCCCCATATATTTTACTAGAGGGTTTTTATCTAGCTTCCTTCCCCCGTTGTATTGAGCCACACCTCCCCCCAGGTGTTCACAGTTCCCTGATGAGGTAGGAGCTAGCTCAGGGGATGGGCGTTCCCTAGCCCTCTGTGACGAGGTTTGTTTATGGTTTCCATGCCAACCCTCCATGCTTGACTCAGCACTGACAGCTTTGGTTTCATTTTCCACAGAAACCTCTGTTTCCATCGGTTCTGAACCTTGCACTTCACGACAGGTTTCAGTCCTGACCACATGGGTCCCGCTGTACTCAGCAATGTCACTGCATGCTGTACAACCCATCCTGGAGACACATGCACTTCCTGCCGAGGCGGAGACATCGGGTTGGCGGTCAGCATCCACAACAGTCCCGACCGCCATATTTCTGTCCAGCATCTCGGGCTCCGATGCCCCTGAAACACCAGCGCCCTTGTGAGGAGTGCTATTGGTCCCATCGATGTCTGGCTTCCCTGCCCAATCGGCGGCGGTGCCAGGAGGAGACCCATCGCTATTTTGACTTCTTCTTGGAGTCAAATGCTGAGGGATGCGAGACAGAGAAGGAATCGGTGGCCTTTGAATGGGAGTCTCTGGACCTGCCCTCTTGTCCTTTCCCTCTGTATGAGCAAAGGAAGTTGCCCCCTGAAAGCATATCCTTTCAGGACTTTGTCTGGGACATGGTGAAGGCCATTCCATTCTCGATAGATGCGGAGGATGAACCTAGGGTAGAGGAGCTGGAGATCCTCCAATACCCCTCGGCTCCCAAAGAGGCCATGACAGTACCCGTGCACCGGATCCTGCAGTGTCTGCTGCTCAGGATGTGGGAGAACCTCCTCTCGGTACTGGCCATCAATCGGCAGCTCGATTCTATGTAACGGGTCCAGAAAGCCCCAGGCTTCAAGAAGCCTCAGCTACTCCACAGCTCCTTGGTGATAGAGTCTGTCATGAAATGGATCAAAAGCACTGTCCCATGCCTCGGTGCCACTGGACCGAGAGGCCAAGATTCTCAATTCCTTCAGGCAGAGATTCTTTCATAGTTCCATACTGATTGCCCGCATACTCTCCTACCAACTTTACCTTAATATGTTCCTGAAAGACATCATGGGGGACCTTAACAAGTTCAGCTCACTCATACTGGCGGAGCACCTTGATTCCTTCCACACCCTGGTGGGCCATGGCAAGGACTACTCGAAGTACATGGTACATGCCACTTATGATGCCTTCGAGTTGGCTGGCTGGGTGGCAGCCGTGGGCATCAGGACACACCACTTTGCTTTGCTTTGCTTCAGTTCTTAGACCTGGAACAGTAGGTCCAGGACAAGCTGGCAGATGTGACTTGCCACGGGAAGAACCTCTTTGCAAGCCAGTGGAGCAAAGGGCAAGCGAGATTGAGAAGGAGCATGTCACCATCCCCAGACTCTTGCAAAAGACTTCTGACCCCTTGAGGCAGAAGTACCAAGAGATAAAGACCTACCAACGCAAGCATTGGTACTACCAAAGCCTTCAGGGTATCCAGCCTAAAGCACAGGCCTTGTGCCAGTGGAGACTCACCAAGTTTCAGAAGGCCCAAACTGCACCTCAGCCCAAGTGTGGAGTGGGGTTTTGACTGGTTCTTCAATGGGGTGCCCCCTCAGGTGGGGGGACTGTTTGTCCACTTTGCGCACAGGTGGCCTCTCATCACCACGGATGCCTGGGTCCTACAGATCTTCCAGAGTGAGTATCTGCTAAACTTTGATCAGCTGCCACCCAACTTCTTTCCAGGGGAGTACCCTCTGGACCCACTTCACTGCGGTCTCCTCCAGGAGGAAGTCACACCATCCTGCTGGCCTAACTGGCCATCAAGTCGGAACCTCCGGTTTACGTCAGGTGGGGCTTCTACTCCCAGTGCTTCCTGGTCCCCAAGAAGATGAGGGTTTCTGGCCATTTCTGGATTTTCAGTACCTCAGCCGTTTCTTAGTAGGGGAAAAATTCAAGATGGTCTCATTAGGGACCCTGCTCCCTTACCTCCTTAAGGATGATAGGGACCCTGCTCCCTTACCTCCTTAAGGATGATTGGCTATGCTCCTTGAATTTGAAGGATGCATACACACACATCCTGATCCATCCTTTGCACTGGAATAAACGTCGATTTGTGCTGAGGGACTGGCGCTTTCAGTACAGAGTCCATTGATTTGGACTGGCGTTGGCTCCCAGGGTCTTCACAAAGTGTCTTGCGGTGGTGGCCACTTATCTCCAGATCCTGGGGGTTGTCATATTCCCTTACTTAGATGACTGTCTCACAAAGAGCTCCATGCTGGAGAACATAAGAACATGATATATGCCATACTGGGTCAGACCAAGGTCCATCAAGTCCAGTATCCTGTTTCCAGCATTGGCCAATCTAGGTCATACGTACCTAGCAGTTTCCCCAAAAGACACAGGTTCCACAATGCTTATATTGGGTCAAGCACTGATATCCTGGATACCTTCTTAATAATGGTTTATGGACCTTTCCTCCAGGAACTTGTCCAAACCTTTTTTAAACCCAGCTACACTAACAGCCTTTACTACATCCTCCGGTAACATATTCCAGAGTTTGATTACACGTTGAGTGAAAAAATATTTTCTTTTATTAGTCTTAAATAGTTTACCCTGTAGCCTCATTGCATGTCCCCTAGTCTTTCTATATTCTGATAATGTAAACAATCGATCTACGTTTATCCGTTCCACTCCGTTCATTAATTTATAGACTTCTATCATATCTCCCCTCAGCCGTCTCTTTTCCAGGTTAAACCTTTCTTTAGCCTTTCTTCATAGGGGTATCCTTCCATCCCCTTTACCATTTTGGTGGCTCTTTGAACCTTTTTTAATAATGCTATATCCTTTTTAAGATACGGCGACCAGAATTGCACACAATATTCAAGGTGCGGTCTCACCATGAAATGATATAGAGGCATTATAATCTCCTTTGTTTTATTTTCCATTCCTTTCCTTATGATACCTAGCATTCTACTTGCTCTCTTGGCCGCCGCTGCACACTGGGCTTAGGGTTTTAACATCTTATCCACAATGACGCCTAAATCTTTTTCCTGGGTAGTGGTTCCTAATGTGGAACCTTGCATCGTGTAACCATAGTTTGGGTTGTTCTTCCTTAGGTGCATAACTTTGCACTTGTCCACATTAAATTTCATCTTCCATTTTGATGCCCTGTCTTCAAATTTATCAAGATCCTCTTGCAATTTAACACAGTCCTCTTGGGTTTTAGCAGCTTTAAATAGTTTTCTGTCATCTGCAAATTTGATAACCTCACTCGTTAGTCCCTTTTCCAGGTCATTTATGAATATGTTAAAAAGCAGCGGACCCAGCACAGATCCCTGGGGTACACTACTATTAACCTTTCTCCATTGGGAAAATTGGCCATTTAGCCCTACCCTCTGCTTTCTATCTTTTAACCAGTTCCTGATGCACAATAGTGCACTGCATCCTATCCCATGACTCTTTAGTTTTGCCAAAAGTCTCTGATGAGGGACCTTGTCAAAGGCTTTCTGAAAGTCCAAATACACTATATCAACCGACTCACCTTTGTCTATCTGTTTATTCACACCTTCAAAAAAACATAACAGATTAGTAAGACAAGATCTTCCTTGTCTAAAGCCATGTTGGCTGTCTCCCATTAAGCCATGACTATCTACATATTCAGCAATTTTGTTCTTTATGATGGTTTCTACCATTTTTCCCGGTACTGATGTCAGGCTCAGCGGTCTGTAGTTTCCCGGATCACCACTGGAACCCTTTTTAAAAATTTGTGTTACGTTCGCCATCCTCCAATCCTCAAGTATTACAGATGATTTTAATGATAGTAATGATAGTTACTAATAATAGGTTTCCAATATCATATTTCAATTCTTTCAACACCCTTGGATGTATATCATCCGGCCCAGGTGATTTGCTACTCTTCAGTTTATCTAATAGTTGTAATACATCTTCCAGATGTATTGATATTTCCTTTTATTCTTCCGCACCTTTAAAAACCACTTCAGTCATGGGTAACATCCCTACATCTTCTTCAGTAAAGACCGAAGCAAAGAATTCATTCAGTCTCTCCGCTATCGCCTTGTCGCCTCTTAGTGCCCCTTTAACCCCTCTATCATCTAATGGACCAACTTACTCTCTCGCAGGTTTTTTGCTACGAATGTACTCGAAAAAGTCTTTATTACGCGTTTCTGCTTCCGCAGCAAGTTTCTTCTCAAATTCTCCGTTTGCCTGCCTTATCAATGCCTTGCAGTGCTTGTGCTGTTTCCAGTTTTCGTCGTTTGGCTCTTTTTTCCATTTCCTGAAAGATGATTTTTTGGCAACAACATCCTCTCTGACCTCACTTTTAAACCATGCTGGCAGTTTTTTGGACTTCCTTCCACTTTTCTTAAAGCGTGGAATACAGCTGGTTTGGTCTTCCAAGATAGTATTTTTAAACAGCACCCATGCTTGATGTAAGTCTTTAACCTTTGCAACTGCTCCTTTTAGTTTTTTCTTAACTATTTTCCTCATTTTATCATAGTCTCCCTTTCAAAAGTTAAAAGGTAGTACTGTGGATTTCCTTAATATCCCTCCTCCACTAATTAAATCAAACGCGATCATGCTATGATCACTATTGCCAAGTGGCCCCAACACCCTTATCTCTTGCACCAGATCTGGTGTTCCACTAAGCACTAGGTCCAATATGGCTTCCCCTCTGGTCGGTTCATGAACCAGCTGCTCCAAGAAGTCATTTATTTCATCTAGGAATTTTATCTCCCTAGCATGTCCTGCCATGACACTGACCCAGTCGATACCGGGGTAATTGAAATCACCCATTATTATTACTGTGCTGTAATGTTTGTTAGCTTCCTTGATTTCTTTGATCATTTCATCAACCATTTGTTCATTCTGGCCAGGTGGTCGATAGTACACCCCCACTGCCATCGCCTTCCCATTTTTAAATGGAATTTCAATCCATAGAGATTCTACAGCAAATTTTATTCCCTGCAAAACTTTAATCCTTTCTGACTCAATGCCCTCTCTAACATAGAGCACAACCCCTCCACCAATTGATTAGCTCTATCATTACGATATAGTTTGTACCCAAGTATCACAGTGTCCCACTGGTTGTCCTCCTTCCACCATGTCTCTGAGATTCCAATCATATCTAACCTCTCATTTAGTGCTATATATTCTAACTATCCCATCTTATTTTTTTAGACGTCTAGCATTTGCATACAAGCATTTTAGAGACTGTATTTTATTCATATTAATTTGGCTATTGGTAGGCATGGGTAATTTGGTATCTTTAAGCTCCATACTCAAGGGCATTTGGGCTACTTTACTCTTTTTTGGAACCTCTCTGCTTTTGGTAGTATCCTTCAAGGATACATTCTTCCAAACCATGCGCTCTTGTGTGACTGTCGGTTTTCCCCTATTATCTAGTTTAAAAGCTGCTCTATCTCCTTTGTAAAGGTTAATGCCTGCAGCCTGGTTCCATCCTGGTTAAGGTGAAGTCCATTCCTTCGGAGGATCCCCTCCTTTCCCCAGAATGTTCCCCAGTTCCTAACAAATCAAAAACCCTCTTCCTTGCACCATTGTCTCATCCATGCATTGAGACTCCGGAGCTCTGCCTGCCTTTTGGTTCCTGCGCGTGGAATGGGAAGCATTTTGGAGAACGCTACCCTGAAAGTTCTGGATTTCAACTTCCTACCTAAAAGCCTAAATTTAGCCTCCAGAACCTCCCTACCACATTTTCCTATATCATTGGTACCGACATGTACCAAGACAGCAGACTCCTCCCCAGCACTATCTAAGACCTTATCTAGGTGGCGCGTGAGGTCCGCTACCTTCTCACCAGGCAGGCATGTTACCAGGCGATCCTCACGTCCACCAGCCACCCAGCTATCTACATGCCTATTGATCGAATCACCAACTATAACGGCTGTCCTAACCCTTCCCTCATGAGCACATGGCCCTGGAGAAACTTCCTTGGTGCGAGAGGGTTTTACATCACCTGGAGGACATATCCTAGTTACAGGATCACTTCCTGCCACACCAGGGTGTTGCTCTCCTGTCATGTGACCTCTCTCCTCCATGGCAACAGTGATGCTGCCAGACTGGAGGTGGGACTTCAGGACTATATCCCTGTAGGTCTCGTCTGTACCTCTCTGTCTTTCTTATGTCTTCCAAGTCTGCTACTCTAACCTCTAGAGAATGGACTCATTCCCTGAGAGCAAAGAGCTCCTTTCACTTAGTGCACACGTAAGACCTCTCACCTACTGGGAGAAAATCATACATGTGACACTCAATACAATAGACTGGAAAGCCCCTATCTTGCTGCTGGACTGCTCTCTGCATCTTAGTTTTAAGCTCGTGTTTAGATCTTTAAGTTCTTTACTTACTAAGGGTTGCTATGGATACTTATACTAATAAAATTGTACCTAATACGTTTAATATACCTTGTTCACCTGAAGCTTAATTAATCTCAGGTCCTTAGTGATGATGATTTGGATAACGAGCTGCACCTGAGAGCACCTCCTTTCCTTTAAGATGTGTAAGTATCTATAAAGCTATGATTATCCCAGGGGTTGGTGGGTGTTGGGGAGGGAGGGAGGGAAATAACACTTATTAAAAGAGTGCTGCTACACAGTACCCTGTCCTGTGCTGCTGAGGTAAACTGTGACCAACTTCCTGGGTGATTAACAGTCCTTGCTTGGATAGAAGGAGTCTTTCAGAATGACCTTTTGACCTGCCATCTGGGGTTAACACCTACTGAAAAAGTTTCACTGGTCTCTTGCCCCCTAGATAGTAGGCCTCTTTGTAAAGGTATCTAGAAGACTTTATTTGTTGCTCAAAGAATACTGACCCTGTTTTGACTTTTATGCTAAGTTATATTCTGATCTGGTTAAACTAGAAAGAGGGAAAGAGATATCTATTTGCATTGGTGTGATATACAGACTTCCCTCCCAAGAGGAAGAGGTGGACAGAGACTTAATTGAAGACATACGCAGCATTGCTAGGAAAGGGGAAGTGCTACTGATAGGAGATTTCAATATGCCAGATGTTGATTGGCACATTCCTGCTGCAGTTTCATCTAGAAGTAAGGAGATCCTGGATTCTCTACAGGGAGAACTATTCAGGCAATTTGTAACAGACCCCACATGTGAAGGGGCCATACTGGATTGGTGCTTACCAATGGTGAAAGTGTTTCTGATGTTGTAGTGGGAGATCATTTTGCATCCAGTGATCACCAGATGGTGTGGTTCAGTATTAGGACTAGGGCTGTTAGAATCCATTCAAAGGTGAGGATCTTAGACTTTAGGAAGACTAACTTTGCCAAGATGGGCCAATACCTCAGGGAGTCGTTAGTGGGATGCGAACAGCTGAGGAATGTAGAAAAACAGTGGAAAAAACTGAAAGGGGATATTTTAAGGGCAACCAACCTTTTTGTTAAAATGGTAAATAAAGGTAAAAGGAAAAGGAGGCCGCTATGGTTTTCGAAAGAAGCAGCTGAAAAAGTGAAGAAAAAGAGGGAGGCCTTCATGAAATACAAAAGATTACAGAGAGAGGAAGACAGGCATCTGTATTTGGAAAAACTTAGAGAAGCTAGCAAAGTAGTCAGGAAGGCAAAGATTCAAAAGGAGGAGGAAATAGCCATTGCAGTAAAATGGGGGGATAAGACATTTTTCAGATATATTAGTGAGAAGAGGAAGGGCAAAAGTGTTATTGTCAGATTCAAGGGTGCAGGGGAGGAATATGTAGAAGCTGATAAGGATAAAGCGGAATTGCTTAACAAATATTTCTGTTCTGTGTGCACAGATGACGAACCAGGAGCAGGACCTCAGAAAACACCCACAAACAGGAACAGAAGCAAGGGACATCTTGAACAATTTTCAGAACGTGAGAAACGAGCTCAACTTAAAGTAAACAAAGCGATGGGACCAGATGGGATACACCCTAGAATACTGAGGGAACTTGGGGACGTTCTAGCAGCTCCACTGACTGACCTTTTCAATGCCTCATTGGCGTCGGGAGTGGTGCCAAAGGACTGGAGAGAGGCTTATGTGGTGCCTTTGCACAAAAGCGGAAGTAAGGATGTGATTGAAAACTACAGGCCGGTTAGTTTAACTTCGGTGGTGAGTAAATTATTGGAAACGCTGCTGAAAGAGAAAATAGTGAGGTTTCTGGAGTCCAGCGGATTACAGGATCCGAGGCAGCATGGATTCACCAGAGGCAGGTCTTATCAGACAAATCTGATTGATTTCTTTGACTGGGTGACCAGGGAGTTGGACCGAGGAAGAGCCTTAGATGTGGTGTATTTAGATTTCAGTAAAGCCTTTGACACTGTTCCTCACAGGCGACTTATAAACAAACTGAGCACCCTAGGGATGGACCCTAAAGTTATTGCTTGAGTTAGAAATTGGTTGGGTGGGAGGCGACAAAGAGTACAAGTAAGTGGAGCTCACTCTGAGGAGAAGGATGTTACCAGTGGTGTGTCCCAGGGATCTGTCCTTGTTCCGATTCTTTTTAACATCTTTGTTAGTGATATAGCGGAAGGGCTGTCGGATAAGGTTTGCCTCTTTGCAGATGATACCAAAATCTGCAATAGAGTAGACACCCAGGAAGGTGTAGATAACATGAGGAGGGATGTAGCTAAGCTTGAAGAATGGTCTAGAATTTGGCAGCTGGGATTTAATGTTAAAAAAATGTAAGGTCATGCATTTGGGCTGCAGCAATCCAAGGAAGCAATATAGTATAGGGGGTGGAGTACTTTTGTCCACTGAAGAAGAGTGGGACCTAAGTGTGGTTGTGTCTGATGATCTTAAAGTAGCTAAACAGGTAGAAAAGGCGACAGCAAAAGCTAGAAGGATGCTTGGGTGCATACGGAGAGGAATGGCTAGCAGAAAAAAGGAGATGATAATGCCTCTGTATGTCTTTGGTGCCGACCTCATTTGGAGTATAGTGTGCAATTCTGGAGACCGCACCTTCAAAAGGATGTGAACAGGATGGAGTCGGTGCAGAGGATGGCTACTAAAATGATTAGTGGTCTTCATTATAAAGCTTATGAGGACAGACTGAAGGATCTTAATATGTACACCTTAGAGGAAAGGCGGGATAGAGGTGATATGATTGAGGTATTTAAATACCTCCGTGGCATAAATGTTCAGGGAGAGAGCCTCTTTCAATTGAAAGCAAGTTCTGCTATGAGGGGACATGGGATGAGGGTGAAGGGAGATAGATTCAGGAGTGATATGCGGAAATATTTCTTTACAGAAAAAGTAGTGGATCCGTGGAATAGTCTCCCAGTGGAGGTGGTAGAGATGAGGGCAGTAACTGAATTCAAAAAAGCATGGGACAAACACAGAGGATCTCTAAAGGTAAAAAGGGGACTGTTGTAGTTGTTGATATGGAAGGACAGATTAGATAGGCCATGTGGTCTTTTTCTGTCATCATATTTCTATGTTTCTGATTTAAATTAAAGCTCTTTGCTGCTGCTAGGCTCTGACTTATTATGAAATTTAAACTTGAAGCTCTCTGCTGGGTTCTAAATTTAACCAGAAAGCTCTCTTCTTTGTTTTAAATTTAAACTTAAACTGCTTCTACTAGGCCCTGACTGATTTAACAAATACACTGGGTTCGCAGATTAATCAGCTTTAATCCAAAGAAGTCCCTTCAGAAAAATTCCCAGAAGTATATATTCACAATTGCAGATCTCTCTCCAGAAGTAGCAGTCCCCTTTTCTAGTCCTTGAAGAGGTCCAGCTTTCGGCCCACCTGACCATTCAGGTGTTCGAACGGCTGGGATTCATAATAAACTACCCCATGGACCGCCTGCAGCAGCTCACGGAGGTGGTTGCCGCCGTCTGTCAGAGGCATCACACAACAGCTCGGGGGATGCTTGGTGATATGGCCTCAGTGGTACATTTGACTCCATTGGCCCATCTCCGAATGCGACAATCTCAGTGGACCTTGAGCAGCCAGTGGCGGCAAGCAACAGGCCACCTCTGGGATTGGGCGGTTGTTACTGCTTCCCTCTCGGAATCCCTCCATTGTTGACTGGAGCTGCAGAATCTGCTCTGTGGCCTCCCCTTCCAGTTATCACTCCCCACTAGATGCTTACCACTGGTTCATCCAGGTTGGGCTGGGGAACTCATCTGGATGGCCTGCACTTGCAGGGCCTTTGTTTGGAGCAGGAGAGCCTGCACCAAATATACTTCCTGGACCTGCAAGCCATCACAAATGCTCTCTGGGTGTTCTGTATATACCTGAGCAACCAGGAGGTCCTGATTCAAACAGACAACCAGGTAGTGATGTTTTACATCAACAAGCAGGACGGCATGGGGTTGTACCTCCTGTACTGGGAAGTGGTATGCTTGTGGAAGTTCGCCGTTGCCCATTGGATGGAGCTGAGGGCGACCTATCTGCCCACAGAGCTCAATGCCCTGGTGGACCACCTCAGCTGGGTCCTCCAACCTTAAGAATGAACCCTCAACAGGAGGGTAGTGCACAGAAGTTTTCAAAAATGGGGCACTCTATCAATAGACCTCTTCGCCACACTGCACAATGCCCAGGTATATCGGTTCTGCTCCAGGATGGCTTCCAGCCACCGGCTAGCCTCAGATGCCTTCCTCCTGAACTGGGGAGTGGGGCTGTTTTATGCATACCCCCTGATCCCGCTCTTGGTGAAGACACTGTTGAAGCTCCAGGCAGACCGGGGTGCCATGATCCTCATTGCCCCATACTGGCCTAGGCACCTTGGTTCCCCCTGCTGGTTCAACTCTCTCAGTGGGAGCCTCTATGTTTGGGTTGTGACCCAGACCTCATTTCTCAGGAGAGCGGGACCTTACTCCACCCCAATGTCCAGTCCCTGGCCCTCACAGCTTGTATGCTGAGCGGGTAGTTCTCTTGGAATTTAACCTGGCCGGGGAAGTGATGGACGTTCTCCTGGCTTCCCGCAGGGATTTCACATGCTGTTTCTACGCCTTTTAGTGGGGAAGGTTCTCTATTTAGTGTGCTGACAGGTGCTGGATCCTTTCTCTTGCTCAGTGGAAAGGCTCCTGGAGTTTCTCCTACATCTTTCAAACTCTGGCTCAACTCCAATTCTGTCCGGGTTCACCTGAGCATGATTGGGGCCTACCATTTTGGCTTGGTGGTGTGGCGCCGCCCCTACTAGGCGGTTGCCTAGTGAAGGCAGCGGGCCATCACATATCTTATATTTTTACTTGCACTCCAGGGTTCAGACCTCTGGAGGTGTAGTTGTGTGTAAAAACAGTCCAAGTGGTTTTCAGGCCAACACAGGAAAAATGTATTCAATTTTTTTCGTTTTACAGTCAGGCTTTGCAAACAGACCTTTTGCAGAAAATCTTGAACACCATAACAGAAAAAGGATATTTTCTCCAAATCAAAACTTTGTCACCAAACTGTATTCCAGCAGTACTATAAACAAACTGTTTCTTCCAGCAGCTTAACAGAACAACTTCTTTTCCAAAAACAAACACAGTTGAAAGTAATGGCAGTTAGCAGAGTCCAGCAAACCTACAGCTTCCTTCACCAGCTTAAAGTTTTAGCTACCGGACATCTTCTGCTTGTCAGCACAAAATACTAGAAAATTGCTGCATTAAAACATTCACTTCAACACAGGTACTGTTGGTTCTTTAACCTTAAGAGTTCTTTCTCTCTATACTAAGCTTCCTGTATAAAAATCAGGATAAACGGTTTTCTGGATTTCCCTCTCAGTTAAACCATTAGGCTTTCCTTAATCTGAAGTCATGCAGAAAGAGCATTCCATAAAAGAGTCTGTGGAATCCTCTCCACCAGGGTCTATTTCCATGTCTTCCTCCTCTGCATTACATGTCACTGGGTTTAAAACAGGCTCAGGAATTTCAAGTTTAACTTCTTTTAAAAGTCTGAACAGCCTTTCCCACTGAGCTTTCCTTCCCCCTTCTGGGTTTGTAGTATAGCTATGAGACTTCTTCCCCTTTAATAAACCCTTTAAAGGCTTTGTCTCACTCAGCTTATCTTTAGGAACATTCTTCCTGGCAGGCTTTCTACAAGATACAGTTTCTGCCCCAGAATCTTGTAAGCATATCTCTGAGTCTGGGTTATATTCCTTAACCCCCACAGACTTATCCCTCCTACCTCTGAGCTTGGCTGTGAACCTCCTACAGCATGGGCTTTTCCAGGAAGTAGCGTCGTCTGAATCAGAGCTGCCTTGGGAATCACTGCAGTGTCTGTTTCCAGACCCTCTAGGCTTTTCAGCACTGAAGATTTGTTCCTCTTCAGTCTGGTCTGAGACTTCTTGCTCTAGCTTACTTACAGCCAGCCTTCTCACTTCCTCTCTCCTGGAAGGAGTGTGATTAGCCCTGGTTCTGGCTCCTTCACAACTGCTGTCTCTGAAGCTGTTCCCGTGTCTCCAACTAGATCTGTTGCCTGAACTGCACCTGCTGCCTTGTGTTCCCTTTCCGTTTCTGTTCCTGCTTGAACTCTCTCTGAAGTCTTCACCTCGAGTTCTGCTTTCACTTCCTCCCTTGCTCTGTGTTCGTGTGAGCTTAAATGTTTGAGAGTGACGTCCCCCTCCTGGCCCCACCCACAGGTGTTTCCTATCTCTCCTTAGGGTTGCCATGGAGTCTGGGCGTGGCCTAAGCCTGGCTTTTGAAGTGTGGATTTTTTCCACTACCTTACTTCTGGAACGTGTGTTTTGGTGAGCCCTTCCCCCACACAGAAGAAAAAGCTTCACTTTTTTCTGTTTTCCAGGGCTGTGCTGCACTCTCCTTACCACAGTGGGTAAGCCCATCTCTGCTCAGCCACTGGTGGCCTGCTTTATGTAGGACTTGCTTCTTTCTAAGCCTCTGGTTAAACCCCTGCCGATGACTTGGGACCTCAGTGTGGTGCTGGCACAGCTCCTGTCTGCTCCTTTTGAGCATCTTGCGTCTTGCTCGCTAAAATTCTTGACTTGGAAGGTCATCTCGGCCTGCCATATTAGTGAACTTCAGGCCTTGGTGGCTAACCCGCTGTATACCAGGTTTCATCAAAATAGGGTGGTGCTGCAGACACTTCCACTTTACTTGCCCAAGGTGGTCTCCTCTTTCCACCTTATTCAGTTGGTGGTTTTATCCACCTTTTTCCCCAGACCTCTCGCTAACAGAGTGGAGGCTACGCTGCACACATTGGACTGTAAACATACCCTTGCTTTCTATCTGGAGCAGATGAGGGCACATCGGCATTCTACCCAGCTCTTTGTCTCCTTTGACCCTAGCAAGCTGAGCACTGCCATATCCAAATGCATGCAGTCCATTTGGGTGGCAGACTGCATTTCCTTCGCTTACGCTCAGGCAGGTCTGAGCCTTGAGGGTCATGTCACGGCTCACAGTGTCCGAGCCATGGCTGCTGCAGTGGCCAACCTGCGCTCAGGCTCCACAGAAGAGATTTGCAGGGCTACATTGTGGTCCTCTGTCCACACCTTCACAGCCCACTACTGTCTGAATGGGGGATTCCCAACGTGACAGCAGCTTTGACCAGGCTGTACTCCGGCATCTGTTTAGGATTTAGATTCAACTCCTTTCACCTGCCCTTCTATCCATCTAGGCTGCCAAAAGAGTCCTCCCAGTGTCTATGTACGCTGTGAATGCTGAGGGACTACCCATGCTGTTTCTCTCAGTTCTCCATTTTTATTGCCCCTATTGAGTTGTTTTCTCATTTTTCGGTAGCCTGTAACTTAGGAGTCCCATACATGAGGACTTACTTCCTGCTTATCCATGGAGAAAGCGTAGTTACTCACCTGTAGCAGATCTTCTCTGTGGATAGCAGGAATAAGTCCTTGCAACCCTCCTACCTTCCTGTGGAGTTGGTTTTTGGCTACCAACTTGGTTATCATACTGTGGATAAGAAGGTGCCGCAGCAGACCTGAAGGCAGGCACGTATGCGCAATGGAGCCTCCCAAAAGCTTCCTATGGAAGCTGTGGAGCGTTCCCATGTGGAGCTCCATCGGGGGCATCACCCATATGTGAGGGCTTATTCTGCTGTCCATTGAAAACATCTGCTACAGGTGAGTAACTACACTATCTTTGAATTCATGTGGCTAGCAACTTTAAAAATTCATGTATTGCAAGTTTCACTTTTTCTTTTTAAAATGTCGTCAAGTCAATGCTGACTCCTGGCAAACCAGCAGCCTCTGTTTTATCTCCAGGAACAAGCAGGAATGAGTCTTCACATATGGGTACGTCGGTACCGACGGAGCCTCCGCGGGAACGCTCCCCAGCTTCCCAAAAAGAAAAGCTTTTGGGAGCATCCCACAGTGCCTGCGCGCTGCCTTCCCGCCTTTCCTAACCAACTCTCCTCAGTTCTTCTTTGCCGCGGAGCCAGCAGGTCGAGCCCTGTCACCGCTGAAGAAGTTCTTTATTTTATCTTATTTCTTTGGTCGCGTGTCTGCCTTCCCCGACTCCGGACTGGTACCGCCGGTCTTTTCTTTCTTTCTTTAAAAAAATATATATATATATCGATATTTTTTCCTCACTTGGTGTACTTTTCTTCTTAAGGCCTAAAGGCCCACAAGAAAATTTCCCTCATGGAAAAACCAACCTCCGGGATTCTTCATGAACACATGATTGATTTATGGGAGACTCCTCTCACTCTCTCTCCTCATTCTCGCAGGTTGGACACTATGTATCGTGTCCCTCCTTGTCCTGGGTTCCAGAAAATTCAGCTTCCTCACCATTCCATTGTGGTTCAGTCAGCTATGAAAAGGATAAAGAGTACAAAGAGACACTCTTCTGCTCCTCCAGGAAGAGAATGCAGGACCTTGGATGCTTTTGGTAGGAAAATCTTCCAGGCCAGTATGCTTATTGCCAGAATCAACCCATATAGCCTTCATATGGGTATGTTTCTGAAAGAAGTGGCAGAAAAGCTGCACACTTACCTCCCTTTTATTCCAGAAGATAAAAGGGAAGAATTCCGCATGTGGCTTAAGCATACTCAGGACATCTCCAAGTTTTCAAACAGGGCAGCCTTTGACTCCTTTGAAGGTGCCAGTAGAGCTTCAGGCATTGCCATAGCTGCTCGCAGAATTGCTTGGCTCCAGGCTTCTGATTTAGAACCCTGGGTTCAAGATGGCTTAGGAAATCTGCCCTGTACAGCTGAAAATCTGTTTGGCAAAGAGTGGCAAATTAAAGCCACTCAAATGGATGCAGAGAATTCTGCTCTGGATAGACTTTCAAGGTCTACCTCCATTCCTGCCAAGAAAAAGACTTTTAAAAAGTCTTTTTTCAAAAAGGGCAGGTTTCCTTCCACTTCTGGCCAACAATCTTCTACAGGTCGCTTTACCGCTAAGCGTCAGCAACCTAAGCAGGCCAGACCTAAGTCTACAGGGGCTGCTGTAACCCAGCAGTCCCAACCCCCTCAGGGTTTTTGACTTGATGCTAGAGAGCTTAGCCTTTCTGGCTTTAACACAGCCAGAACCTCTCACCATTCCAGGAAGGTTAGCTCATTTTGCTCCCAGATGGGAGCAAACACATCAGAGCAGTGGACCCTCTCCATAATAAGAGAGGGCTACAAACTTCATTTCTCAGACCTTCCTCCCCACACCATGGTGAGACACTTCAATTCTCCCACATCTCTTCTCGACCTTTTAGGTCAGGAGATAACTACCCTTCTTGCCCAAGGGGCAATAGAAGAAGTTCCTCTTCTTCAGCAAGGGTCAGGGTTCTACTCCCCCTATTTTCTCATTCCAAAGAAGACAGGGGGATACAGACCCATTCTAGATCTCAGAGAATTGAACAAATTTCTATGCAAGGAGAAGTTCAAGATGCTTTCTCTGGGCACTCTCCTTCCATACCTTCAAAGTCAGGATTGGCTTTGTTCTCTAGATCTCAAGGATGCGTACACACATGTACTCATCCATCCAACTCACAGAAAATTCCTACGTTTTCTTTTCCAGGGAAAACATTACCAATACAGAGTCCTTCCTTTTGGTCTGGCCTCTGCTCCAAGAGTGTTCACCAAATGCATGGCAATAGTTGCTGCATTTCTACGCACTCTGGGAATATTTGTCTTCCCATATCTGGACGACTGGCTCATCCGAGCTCCATCTCAATCAGAGGCCCAGATTTCCCTGGACCGCACAAGGCGCATTCTGCAGTATCTGGAACTGGTAGTAAACCTCCCAAAGTCCCAGCTCATCCCTACTCAGTCCCTGGAATTCATAGGGGCCTGGTTGGATACCACCACTGCAAGGGCCTACCTTCCTCAGGCCCGTTGCCAACGTCTATTGCAGCTAGCCTCCCAGATTCAGTCAAAGAGCCACTTAACTGCCAGGGAGATGCTACAACTGCTAGGCCACATGGCTTCCACAGTACATGTGGTACCCTATGCTCGCCTACACATGAGAGCAGCTCAATGGACTTTGTCCACCCAGTGGACTCAAGCTTCAGGAGCTCTCTCAGACCAAATAGCAACCTCCAAACGTCTCTTTTGGTCTCTCCAATGGTAGATGTCCACTCAAAATCTGTTGCTGGGGTCCCCCTTCCAACAGTTGTTGCCCCAAGCAACCCTCACAACAGATGCCTCTCAAACAGGTTGGGGAGCTCATCTACAAGACCTCTCCACCCAAGGCACTTGGTCCCCACAGGAGACCTCTCTTCATATCAACCACTTGGAGCTTCGAGCAGTGTTTCTAGCTCTCAAGGTCTTTCATACCCTCCTCAGCTACAAGACAGTCCTTATTCATACGGACAATCAGGTAGCCATGTTTTACATAAACAAGCAAGGAGGAACTGGCTCTCTGTCGCTTTGCAACGAAGCTCTAAGATTATGGGCCTTCGCCAGAGAGCATCAAATCCATCTCCTGGCAGTATATCTCCCAGGAATCCAAAACTCTTGGGCAGACAGACTCAGTCGAGTTCTGCTTCCACACGAATAGTCCTTGCACATGGATCAGGTACTCAGACTCTTTCAAGAATGGGGAACCCTGGACATAGACCTCTTTGCAAGTCCTTGGAATGCCAAACTTCCCCGGTTCTGTTCCAGAATTCCGTGTCAGGGGGTTCAGGCCAAGGATGCCTTCCTCCTTCATTGGGGTCGGGGCTTCCTGTATGCCTTTCCACCCATTCCCTTGATTCCCAAGACTCTGTTCAAACTCCAGAGGGATCAAGGATCTATGATCCTCATAGCTCCACGCTGGCCACAGGGCGCAATTCAACCTCGGTACAGCCCTGACAGACATATCCCTTAATTTATAGCCAATTTTCCCAAAGTGAAATTTGTTATCACAGGATATTTTTGTCAGCAAGTGATTAATCCTTAATAGATCATTAGCAGTTTAGTGGGGAGCAAACACAAAATATTAGGATTTTTTTTGGTATATTATATGCTGAAGGCCTTCATTTTAGTTTAGGTATCTCCACTCCCTTAGCAACTCTGAACAAATAAGCAACCCTTCAATACAAAGATGCAAACAGCAGAACAGCAGCAAGATGTAGGCTATCCAGTCTTTTGCATAAGATTATCTCCTTGTTGGTGAAAGGTTGTATGTGTATAGTCTGTGCAAAAATCTCCTGGCTCTCAGAGAATGAGTTCAATCTGGAGGCTAGAGTAGCAGACTTGAAGGAGCTGAGGCAGACAGGGAAGTATATAGAGGAGATTTTCAAGGACATAGTAGAAAAGTACTGCCTCCTATCTGGTAGCCTCTGACCTGCCTTGGAGGAAAGAGATCACCATAGCATGGCAGGAAGTGATTCTGTAGCCAGAACTTGCCCTCCAGGGAATGTAGTATCCTCTCGTACAGAGGATATGTTTCCAGGAGCTTCTGCCCAAGAGGGAAAGGTTAGATGGCCGTTCAAGTTGGAGATTCCAGAACATTTGTATTTCCCGTCTGCATTTATATTGTCATGCTGTCTTTTCACATAAAAACAATTTGAAAATAAGCACTACATAAAAATATATGAAGTTGCTGTAGCACCAAATATGAGGTTTATCAAACGTATTTTCAAAGATATCCCCATAAACACTACTAAAATCATTAACAAAAATAAGATAACAGTTGTTACGAATTTAATTGTTAAATTATGTTAGATACTAATTATTTTGTTTGAATTGGAATGTAGTTATGCCCTGTAGTCAGGGACTGTAACATTTGGTTTTCTCAGTTATAGAATCCTTTGGAAGATACTCCAGTTGTTGAGCATAGATCTGATTTGACTTTGACTTGTATGGTAATTGTGAAAATAACAGCATTGGAAAACTTGGCAGCTGTATGTATTACCTGTCTTGTATACTGCTTGAAAGCATAACTATTCATTAAAATAACCTTCACTTTGTAGTAATGCCCATGTTGTTAACAGTCAACTTATATTTTAGAGAACACATAGCCCAAAAAGTAAAGAAACGGCTATCTTTAAAAAGTAATTTGTCGAGTTGAAGATTATTGTTTTTCATCATGGTGACCCTGACTTGCCTGGCTGGGTGCATATACAGATTAAGATGAATGCAGTTATTCCTTGGCTGAGGTTTGCCTCTTTCAGGGCACATTCTCCCTAATGACATGATTGATAGGCTGTCCCAAATTCAGAGAGGAACTCATTAATCATAGCACTGACTGAATCCAATCATCTGCTTCACCTGCACAGTGATGGACAGGAAAGGATACAATTCCGATGCTGACACTGATGCACTTCTTTGTCAGAGGGCTTCAACTTTTTCAATGTCAACTTCAAAGAAGCTTGACCAGAAATACAGTTTATTACCAGAGCATGGCTTCAACAGGGAAGGCTTACTATGTTTTCTTAATTCTGAAAAAAATAACATTTCTTTTGCCGTTTCAGATAGTATAATATACTATAATGACAAAGTAGCTTTTGAATCTCTTCAACAAACATGATATAGTTTAGATTATTTTGAACTATTTAATCTGTAGGACATTTTGAAGCTGTAGGTGATAGAAGGACTATCTTTATCGTCTAGCAGCTGTGTAGCCTTCCAGGGAGCCTTAAGGTCAATGGCAACAACTTTCAGCAAGATATGATATGCAATTATGTCATTTTTAAACAATAAACTCAAATTTTCTATCAGAATTCTCATTTAGACCTGTAAGAAATGGAAAGCCTTGGGGTTTACATCATAATTATGAAGAATTTATTTAGAAAGTCTTGCATAAATCATGGAATAAATAAAAAGAAAATGGTAATGTTCCATAACATTAGTCGTGGTATGATACCTGCTGCTGCATAGAACAATTCAGTGAGACCTGGCTCTGCTCTCTGAGTTCCATATCATTAGGGTTTATGTGTTTCTGGCAGTGGGAGGCTAGGAACCTTCCCATTTGGAGTAGTTAATGGTCAGTGACTCCATTTAAAATGGGAAACATAGCATTTCAGTAATGCTCTGTTACATACTATGCATGTAGTGGATTAACTTAAGTGTGTGACTGCTGCCAGGTAGTTATGTTCAGAGTATCATAGTGTTTGATAGCATTTAAAATTGTATGGGAGGGAACAGCTGCAGTATTATGAGCTAAAAGGGCAAAATGTTAAAACAAGACGAGAAAGGTGGTAAAATAATCAAGAATGGAATATGATTTCATTGAATAGCCATTGGTGTAATGATTACTGTTTTTGACACTTTAAATAATCTTTAGCACAGTCTAATTTAGGTAAAGATAATGAAACTCAATAAATGCCAATAATGAAATATTTCGTAGTATTTGGGTGAATTTACAGAGCGTATACAGGTGTATCAACTCATTAGCATTATCGCTCCAAAAGTAAAAAATTAAATACCCTTCAGTGCTTAATAAACTTTTCTCTATTAGTTGTTCATGTGATATATGGCTAGGTCTCAGACTTCCCGACACTTAAAAGGCTAACTGCTAATAACTTTGGTTAGCAGGGCCGTGCCATCTAGCATCAATGACCTGCCAGAATCAAAAAATGAACAAGATATATAAAAATCAATATGTGCAGGATATCACCAAAAATTAGTAAAATTCTGTCAAATCTTCTTGCCATGTAAGGGTGAATCTTTACACATTCCAATGGGTAAAAGACTTATCTTGAGTGGGAAACCACCACTCAAGATAAGTCTTTTACCCATTGGAATGTGTAAAGATTCACCCTTACATGGCAAGAAGATTTGACAGAATTTTACTAATTTTTGGTGATATCCTGCACATATTGATTTTTATATATCTTGTTCATTTTTTGATTCTGGCAGGTCATTGATGCTAGATGGCACGGCCCTGCTAACCAAAGTTATTAGCAGTTAGCCTTTTAAGTGTCGGGAAGTCTGAGACCTAGCCATATATCACATGAACAACTAATAGAGAAAAGTTTATTAAGCATTGAAGGGTACTTAATTTTTTACTTTTGGAGCGATAATGCTAATGAGTAAATAATGAAATATTTAGCAACCAGGAAACTTTTTTGCTGGCTGAGAAAATAAATTATTAGTTTCCGTGGAGGCCTATTCACAACTAGACATCCAGCCTCTTGTGCGGCCAGGCAGAATCGGGGCATACAGAGGTAGACCTGATTCTGTTCCCACGGGGGCGTCTACCCAGCCGCATACCTGGCTAACTCAGCCTGGCTCAGTAATGGAGTCACAGTGCCATGGTGCCCCATTGCCATGGCCCCGAGACTCCATTACGGAGCCATGAATGACGCCCGCTGCAGAGATTGTCCTTTCCCCGCAGCCAGACTCCCGATCCGGCCTCCCATGGCCAGCTGCGGGGAACCTCCTTCTCGCCTCCTGGTCCTATCCCTGTTGGTAGCCACTGCTACCCCATGTCCAGGGGGACGTATTCAACCTCTGAGGTGGAATAAGTTCCCCGTCTAACCGGCATACCTTGGACATACAGGGCTGACCTCAGAATCGGCCCTATATGTCCAGTGTGACGACCAGCCCACACACCGCCCTCACGCCGCCTTCTGCCCGCCCGCCCGCCCGCCCCCACTCCCATCCCCGTCTAAGGATTCCATTACAACTCTGCTGTTCATACAGAGAGCCTTGCATGGGGACAGCAAGGGGGACAAATAGTGGAGATGTATGTCAAGGTAGGGTGTACATCCCCTCTTTGCATGGCTCGGAATAGACCCCATATTGTTTTAAAAATAAATGTTGTATGTTTTTGTTGTCATTATTATATAACAATTTATTCAATTGTAGTAATATGAAAACTGTTTACAGATATGTCAAAATTAAAAATAGCAATGCTTTAAACATCTGTCCATTATTAAAAATGTTTTAAGATGTTGTATATACTCCTATTTTATTTTCTAGTAAAATTTCAAGCAGGTATGAATCCTGTAACTATTTTAATGAATATTGTATTCTTAATTTTTATAGGAAGTTTAAAGTATAGGCTTTGTGCTGATCTTTGATATTTTTGACATTGATCATTACCATTCATTAGCAACATTTGTGTGCATTCTATTTTCTAGTGCTTTTACAACAGAAGAAAGTGGTGCTGCTTCTTCAGAGAGAAACAATGTGCTTGAATTGACTGAGCAGAAAATAAACTTGATGGTCCTGGATATCTGCCACAAACCAGGTGGCAGTGAGTACCTGAAGCAAATTTATCACATCATCCGACTCAATGAGGTAGTGAAACAGCCTTTTTATTGCACAGTTAGGTGTGTACTGGCCTGAGGTGGTGTGTGCCAGCACCTAAGGGTTAGTAAAGAAGGGTGATAATGCCTCTTGAAAGTCAATACTAAACCTGATATGAATATCAGTAGAATCTGTTGATGTTTTTAGCATGCTGCATGTATTTAGAAAATGTTACCTTGCCAGGGGGCAGTGTAGGTTTATTTACTTATCTTTACTACTTATGAACTGTATTGCTGGAGCTTACTAATGAGTATTCACTGATAACGGCAATAGACATCTTGGAGATCTATAGGGAATGGACTAGATACTATTGTGAGGGGGTTAACAAGGCTAGGAGACATTTCTAAACCCAGCAGATAACAGCTAATACTGTACCTGCAAAAGAGCTGTTTAAAATAGTTAATAAATTGTGCGGGTCAAGACCAGCAACCTTCCTGACCCATATAAGCTCCCTACAGTGGAGGATTTTGCTGCATTTGTTTCTGAGAAGATCAATGCCTTGCAGGAGTCTTTTTTTGAGGCCTGCACATTTGGGAGCTACTAGTGAGAGTTGAGGTCTGAATGGTCATGCCCTTTGTTGAAGTCATCATCATATTTGGATGTCAGCTTGACTATGGATCAGGTGGATCTTAGTATATGGTCCTCTTTCAAACCTGTGTCTGATTTAAGGTTACAGAAATATTTACATTATTGAATTCCTCTACATCGTTGCTGGATCCAGTGCCAGCTAAATTTCTTAAGAATTCCCTATTAGGTTTGTGTCCCAACATTTTAACCCTGGTTAATGCAAGTTTAGAAAGAGGGGAAAGTTCCATCATGATGGAAGAAGGCACTCATCTGTCCAATCTTAAAAAATGGTTCTTGGACCCAGTGTGCTCTCAAAACTCAGCTGCTGTCCAACATTCCATTTGTCGCAAAGGTGGTTGAGAAGATAGTGTTTGGCTAGTTGCAAGATTTTGCGCTCAGGAAAGAGGTTCTTCATCCACGCCAATCAGGCTTTCATGCTAGCTATAGTACGGAAACTATCCTAATTGCAGTAACAAGCAATATTAGGAGCTATCTTGATAGGGGGTCAGGTAGCATTGATGGTTTCTCTAGACCTTTCCTCAGCAATGGATTTGATAGAACAAAGCTTGTTACTAAGTTGACTAGTGGATATTGGCTTGAGGGGTAGGGTGTTGTGCTGGTTCAAGTCATTTTTGGAAGTAAGATCTTATGCAGTGTCTTTTCAATCTACCTCTTGTCTTTATCATTCTCTTTGTTGTTGAGTTAGTCAAAGGTCAGTCTTGTCACCTGTGCTGTTTAATATATTTCTGAGTCCATTGATTGCTCTTATGCATTCACTGGGAGTAAGTAAGCTACTTAGATGATATACAGTTGTTGTTTCTTCTGTAACCCCAAAAAGCTGGACCTGGTGTGGAGAAATGAGTGTCTGGCAATGGTGGCAGATTGGCTCTATCAAAATCATTTGAACCAGAGCTGAAGGTTTTGGGCTGTAGTTGTTATTTGCTTTCTACTTTTTGCATGTTGTTTCTTATATTCGTTGGTCTTGATAAGGTGTTTATATGGGTAAGCGGAAGGCTAAAACACTGCCCAAACCTTCAGAGGCCGGTTCAGGTGCTGCTAAGCCTGCCGGTCCTCTGGACAAACATTTTGCTCCCAAACCTTTGGCACAGTCATCCCCCGAGGGTGCGTCCTTAAGCCCCGGGGGGAGATCTCCTCCTCCTTGCCCTGTTTCTAAGGATAATGTAAGTTTTAGGGTCTCTTCTGAGATTAGCAGGGAAGAGAATTTAGTACGCATTCCCTCCCCAGTTCAGTTGGCAAATGTAGAGGGCTCTTTTGAACTCCCAGTTTTGCTACCAGATGCAGAGATTACCCTAAAGGATTTGTGGGGGGCTTTAAAGTGCATTGATACTAAGGTATCTTTGGCTGTTACTTCTTTATGCAAATTTTCTCAAGAGGCTGCTTTATCTGTACAGCAGCTAGATAAGAAAGTTTTGATGATAGATATGGCTGTTGCTAAATTGGAATCCCAAGTTTCCCCTCTTCAGGCTCTTAAAGTGGTTGGAATTAAAGATTCCTTAATTTTATATTCAAAGGTTGAAACTCTGGAGAATTCGATTCGGGCATGTAATTTGCGTTTTTTAAATTTTCTGCAGTCCTCATTACTGTCTCCCCAGATTCTTTTGGAAAAGTATTTCAAGGAAGTATTAGCTATATCTGATCCTATTGATGTTATGCAACTTTATTATGTCCCCACTAGTTCAAAGAGGATTAATCCTGTTGAAGGTGAACTTGATGAAATTGTTTCTTCTGTAACAAATCTCACTGCTTTCCTAGAGGATTCTCTTGGTACGATATCACAACGCTCTACTTTGTTAGTTACTTTTGCCTCAGTTTTGATTAAGCAACGTATATTGAGAGCCTTTTTTAGGGCTAAGTCTGTTAAGTTTTGTGGACAGCCTATAATTATTTTCCCGGATGTGTCTCGTCCCACCCAAATGCGCCGGAGGCAATTTTTAGCTCTTAAGCCCCGGGTTGTAGCTTTGGGTGCTTCATTTTTCTTGCGATTTCCGTGTAAGTGTATCGTTAATTATGATAACGCTTCTTATGTTTTCTCGGACGTATCACATCTGGAGAAATGTTTGCTAGATCGACAGGGTTTGGTCGGGGATTAGTGATCTTGATTATATATGCCTCCATTATTGTGGTCTGTATTGACCTGTATTCTTTTCCATTTTAGGAAGATCTGGTTTGTTACTTTGTATCACAATTCTGCTCTCTTGATGTAGTCTATATAGTTTGTTTCCCATAATAATGTGATCTGTATTCTGTTTATAGTTGCTTTTGGTTTTTTTGTGGGTGCTTACATATATCCTGTATTTTTTGGCATTGTATTGTGTTAAAATCTATAAATAAAAAAAAAAATCATTTGAACCTTAATCCAGCTAAGTCCCAGGCAATATGGATCACAGGATGGGACAACCACTAGTTTTGGTTTATTTTGATGCTCATCTTATCTTTTGAAGTTCAGGTTTCTGCAGTGATAAAAAGATGCTTCTTTTTCATATTAGGGCCCTGAGAAAGCTGCATTACTAGTACCGATTTATACATTGGCAGTTAGCCAATTTGGTTACTGTAATGACATACAATTGTCACAAGAATTACACTTTGAAATGTTTACAGACAGTACAAAATACAGCTATCGGGATGATTTATAATGTACCTAAGTATGTTAATGTGTCATCATTGTTGAGGGACCATCACTGGCTCCCTGTACTGTAAAGAATACGATTCATGGTTCTGATGACTGCTCACAAGGCATTTTATACAGAGCTTCCAGGATATTTACCTGAACTACTGATTACAAATGTACTAGGGAAAGGGCCCGTTGATCACAGGATGCCCATAGATGGGTATTACCTTCACCTACAGATGCATGTGTCTGGAAGGTACTCATTGCGGGGCAATTTATTATCTTGCTCCACATTTTTGGACTTCTTTACCTCAGTATTTAAGAGAAGAAAGTTCTTCCAAAAACTGTAAAATAGGATTAAAGATTTAGGAAAGGTTAGCAGGATATTCAGTGGTTAGCGCTACTGGATATTCATGGATACCGCAGTTAGCATCAGAGCATTCTGGGATGGAGTGGAGGCGGCACCCGTTGCTAACTGGGCAGTGGCAATTTCCTTATCGTTCCTCCAGTTCAGTCCTCTACCTCTGGGTTGTCAACCTCCTCCTGCAGCTTGGAGACTGGCATGTCAGAATCATGACATCACTGGATATAGCCTGCCGGATACTCCCATCAGCCCCAGTGTGACCAGTCTCCCTGCAGCAGGAGGACGTCGTGAGCCTAGGGGGGCTCACTAGAGGAACGGATAAGGAGCTTATAGGTCTAGAATAGTTTGTTAGGGATCCTTGCTTTCCTTTCATTGTTTTTTTTGTGGGGACTGTGTGCCTTTAAAAAAAAAAAAAAAAGGAAGTAGAAGTACAAGCCTTTCTTGACTGCTCCCTGCCTAGCAATTGTTTTGGCTTTCAGCTGCAGTTCATTGCTGCTATCAGGCATTCTCTCCTCCCTGACTTTTCGGAGGAGAGCGCCCTGTCTGGACTTTACACTCAGCCGGAGCCGCAGAGCAGGCAGTGATGGCGGCTGTGGCGGCCCGGCTAGAGAGCGGCGCAGAAGCAGGAAAACTGTAAGTGTTTACCGGCGGCACTCCAGAACTCTGCAGGGTGCCGCGCGGTGCGGGGAAGCAGCCGCGAAGGTAGCAGCCTGCTATGGAACAGAGAAGTACCGGGGTCTGCTCTGTCACTGTGGAGAGAGCGCTGCTGGGCCTAGCGCTTCTCGCAGCGTTGTGCTTTGGTGCCCTTTTTTCTTTTTCGGCTCTGGCGACCATTTTAGAGAAGTAGAGAGGGCCGTGTGGCTGCCAGGTGGCAAGGAACGCACGTGCAGAGTTCCTTTCTTTTCTTTTCGTTTTTGGTCAGAACTACAAGTGTTCTCGCTTAGTTCGTGTTTATTTGCTTTAGTTGTTTAATTTGGGGTTATTTCGTCGGTCCTAGCTGTCCCAGGGGGGGGGGGGGGATTTCTCCCACGCTGGCAACTGGGTTGCTGACATCTTAGACAATTTAAGCTTTGGAGTTGTGAGCACTTTTTGCTCAGGGGCCTCTGCTTTTCGTTTAAAAAAAAAAAAAAAAAGGAGGGAGAAAATCCTTTTTTTCCCTCAAGCCAATAATTTTGTTTTTCCAATTTACTTGGCACCATGGCGACCCGACCTCAATGTATTGTGTGCGGCACCCGGAGAGGTACAGTGGCCGAGTCCAGAGTTTGTCGTGGATGTGCGGTTCTGTCATCTTCTGTAGAACAACAAATGGACTCCAAGGAGCTTCCTGAGGCGCAGGGGGCGTCGGGGGGTCCATTGACGGAGTTGGCGATGGTTCATCTAAGTCTCGTCTGGGGAAGCTGCCCTTTAAGGGACGATTGTTGTTTGGAGAGGATCTGTATAAATTAGTGAAGGACCTTGGAGAGACCAAGAGTGGTAGGTTCCCAGAGGATAAGCCGAAACAGGGGAAGGCTGGGCTGGGCTTTCGGGGGCAGTTTCGAGACTTTTGCGGATTTCGCATGTCCCGTTTTGGAGGTTTTCAGAGAGGACGGGCTCCCTCGTGGGGCCAGGGGTTCCGGGGCTTTCGGGGAGCGAATAGAGGTTTCTCCGCAGGCTCGGCATCGGTGGCACGAAAGCCGCAATGAAGTGAGGTGGATCCTGGTGGGCGAAACTCCGATTGGCGGGCGGCTTCGGGAGTTTCTTCCTGCCTGGACCCAAATTACGTCCAACCAGTGGGTACTGGAGATAGTTCGTCAGGGTTACGCGCTGGAGTTCGCGCGGCCTGTGCGGGACTCGTTCGTTATGTCTCCTTGCAGAGGTCCAAAGAAGACGTTGGCGATTCATGCTACCTTACGACGGCTGATACAATTAGGAGCAGTCGTAGAGGTTCCGGAGATCGAGCAAGGCCTGGGTCAGTACTCCATTTATTTTGTGGTGCCAAAGAAGGGCGGTGCATTGCAGCCTATCTTGGATCTGAAGGGCGTGAATCGTTGTCTGCGGGTGCCGCATTTCAGAATGGAGACTTTGCGGTCCGTCATTGTGGCCGTGAGACAGGGGGAGTACTTGACGTCGCTGGACCTTACCGAGGCGTACTTGCATATCCCCATTCGGTCAGCTCATCAAAAGTTGCTAAGGTTCGCTTTTCCCTGGGGACACTATCAGTTCCAAGCGCTGCCCTTCAGATTGGCGACAGCGCCGCGAACCTTCACCAAGATTATGGTTGTGGTGGCGGCGGCGTTGCGCAAGGAAGGTATCTTGGTGCATCCCTATCTCGACGATTGGTTGATTCGGGCAAAGTCCAAGGCAGAAAGTATTCAGGTGACCAACAGAGTGGTGCAGTTTCTCCAGAGTCTGGGTTGGGTGGTCAACGCAGCCAAAAGCCGGTTAGTTCCGTCTCAAAATCTGGAATATCTGGGGGTCCGATTCGACACAAGGAATGGCAGAGTGTTTCTACCGGAGAAGCGTGCGCAAAGTCTCAGGCAGTTGCTGCGCATCTTCCGGGCCACAACATCGCCCTCGGCATGGGCTTATCTGTGCGTGCTGGGGACAATGGCAGCGGTTCCATGGGCCAAGGTTCATATGCAGCCACTCCAGCGGTCCCTTCTCCGCCAGTGGTCGCAACAGTCGGATTCATTGAGCAAATGTCTTCTGTGTCCCTTCCCGGTCAAGCAGTCGCTCCGGTGGTGGCTGCTCCCCAAGTCCCTAGCGGCGGGGATGCCGTTAGAACAACCGCAGTGGCTTCCGTTGTTGATGGACGCCAGCCTCGGGGGCTGGGGAGCCCACTGCGAGAGCAGGTTCGCGCAGGGGTTTTGGTCCCCCCTGGAGAGTTAGTGGTCGATCAATCGTCTGGAGCTCTGCGCGATTTTCAGTGCGCTCCAAGCGTTCAAGCCATTAGTGACAGGTCGAGCAGTCCGGGTGCTTTCCAATAACTCAGCAGCGGTAGCCTACATCAATCGCCAGGGTGGCACGGGAAGTGCGGCCATGGAAGAGGAAGCAGATTTGTTGTTTGCCTGGGTAGAGAATCGCCTGTCGGCGATTTCGGCGGCGCACATCGCCAGGAAGGACAACATGATGGCTGATTTTCTCAGCAGAGTCCGAGTGGATGCAGGGGAGTGGGAGCTGCATCCAGATGTGTTTGTGCAAATTGTTTGCCGTTGAGGGAGTCCCGTAATGGATCTAATGGCGACTTTCCAGTCGGCAAAGGCCAGTCGCTTCTACAGCAGGAGGCGAGAAAGGATGTCGGAGGGCATAGACGCGCTGTTACATCCGTGGCCGTTCTCCGGCCTCCTATATGTCTTTCCTCCGTGGGCCCTAATCGGTCGGGTGCTTCAGTGGATCGAATCTCATCCGGGCAGGGTGCTGCTGATGGCGCCCAATTGGCCAAGGCGTCCGTGGTTCGCGGACCTTGTCCATCTCCTAGACGGGGAACCATGGCGGTTGCCAGCCAGAGCGGACCTGTTGTTGCAGGGGCCTCTGTTCATGCCGCAAGTGGATCGGTTCTCGCTTACGGTTTGGCCATTGAAAGGGCTAGGTTAAGGAAGAAAGGTTATTCGCAGGCGGTAGTGGCAACGCTGCTTAGAGCTAGGAAGCGCTCCATGTCCCTGACGTATGTTAGAATCTGGCGCATCTTTGAGGAATGGTGTTCGCGATGACAGATTCGGGCGTCGTCGGTTTCCATTCCCTCGGTGTTGAGTTTCCTTCAGGACGGGTTTGATAAATGTCTGGCAGCCAGCTCCTTACGGGTGCAGTTGGCAGCTCTGTCCTGTTATCGCAGCAAGATACAAGGAGTTGGGCTCGGTGCGCATGCGGATGTACTGTGCTTTCTCAAGGCAGTGGCTCAGCCTAGACCGTCGCGTAGGGTGATGGTTCCGCCTTGGGACCTCAACCTGGTGTTGACGGCGCTGGCCAAGCCTCCCTTTGAACTGCTATCTTGGGCTTCAGTGAAGGACTTAACGTTGAAAACAGTTTTTCTGGTGGCCATCTGTTCGGCACGGCGAATCTCGGAGTTGCAAGCGTTGTCGTTTCGGGAACCATTCTTGTCTTTTTCTAGTGAGAAAGTGGTGCTGCGTCCAGTTCCGTCCTTTTTGCCTAAGGTGGTTTCGCCTTTTCATATGAATCAGACGGTGTCCTTGCCAGTACTGCGTCCGTTAGATGGGAGCGTGCTCGATCGCAGTTTGCACAGTTTGGATGTAAAAAGGGCGTTAAGGCAGTATTTGAAGGTGACGGAGCCGTTCTGCAAGTCGGAGCGGTTGTTTGTAATGTTCGGAGGAGTGCGTAAAGGCGAAGCGGCGGCGAAGGCTTCTATTGAGAGATGAATAAGGGAGTCAATTGCTTCAGCCTATCTCCTTCAAGGGCGAGCGGTCCCAGTGGGATTGCGGGCTCATTCCACTAGAGCACAAGCGTCTTCCTGGGCGGAGCATGGATTGGTTCCGCCAGGGGACATTTGTAGGGCAGCGACGTGGTCGTCGTTGCATACTTTCAGTAAGCATTACCGTCTGGACGTCGCGGCGGCGAGTGATGCCAATTTCGGGTCGACGGTATTGCGTACTGGCTTGAAGGGTCCCACCCACTGATTACTGCTCTGGTACATCCCAGAGGTAGAGGACTGAACGATAAGGAAATGATAATTACACTTACCTGGTAATTGTAGTTCCTTGAGTGACGACAGTTCAGTCCTCATTCCCACCTGGGGTTCTGGATTAGTAGCGGAGGGTGGCACAGTATCAGGATTTACGGGTAAGTTTCATTTTTGCTATTTCCTTGCTCTGTTTCAAAGTTCGCAGGGAAGAGTGTAAGAAAGGTTTTACCAGTTAAGGCGCTAGTTTTGTTTAACATGTCTCATATGGCTACTTATTTGTTGCTCCTTTGAGTCTGCTTTGTTATTTAGTTCACACTGGGGCTGATGGGAGTATCCGGCAGGCTATATCCAGTGATGTCATGATTCTGACATGCCAGTCTCCAAGCTGCAGGAGGAGGTTGACAACCCAGAGGTAGAGGACTGAACTGTCGTCACTCAAGGAACTACAATTACCAGGTAAGTGTAATTATCATATTGAGCCGCTGCCCGGTTAGTGACCCATGGGTAAAGTCAGGCACAGCAGAGTCTGGCCTAAATTTACCCACAGGAGCTAACCGGACAGCGGCTCAATATCACTGCTGGCTGGTTAGCTTCCGGGCTCTGAGGTAACCCATTGCCGGTGACCGGTTATAGCCCCGGCATTGAATATCTTGGGTTAGTATTCAGTGGTAACAGCTATGCACTTTACAAGTGCTAGCCAATGCTGCTGAATATCCCACCCTTAATTCTTAAGTTTATTATTTACAAGCTAAGGTGGATTATGAAAATTTATTATTTCTGAATTGTTCTCAACATCAGATTAATTGCTTACAGCTGTGTCAAAAGATAGCTGCTTGTCTGATTTTTGGCACATCACAATATACTGCAACAACTTCTTTTCTTCATAAACTGCATTGATTAAAGGTTTCTAGCCATATTCGATTTAATTTTTTCACTTTTTTATATAGAATTTTTAATGATTTTGTCCCTGGATATTTTTCTTGTTTCCTTAAACGATATGCAGATCCAAGCACCTACAATCGGTTAATACTTTACTGTATTCATCACGTAGAGAGATTCGTTCTAAAATATGCTTATCCTCTACCAGGCAGCGCAATATTGGTCAAATTTGCTCAAAACTTTGACATTTATTTCCTCTTTTCATCAATTTCACAAGAGATTGAAGACATGGTTGTTTAATTTCAAATAATGTTTTTATTTTAATTAATCGGCTGAATTGCCCAAAACATTGACATTTATTTTTTCTTCTCTTCATTTTTTTTTTATTGTACTTTTCTATTGTTGTCTTTTATTTTGCTGTAAAATCGCACATAACTACTACATTGTGTATAGATCGTTGCGGTCTATAAAAATTGCGTTAGATAATATTAGATTAGATTAGAACAGGGCTGGGTGTAGGCCTAATAAAGGTTTGGAGTCAGCTGATTTTTTTGTTGTCTGCTATTCATTTGAATTTATTTTATCTGGGTTTTTATATGTATATTTTACTTGTAAACCACTCTGATGCCCTAGTAAAGGGGTATTTTATAAAGTTGAATAAATAATGATTAATTAATAAGAATAACCACAGTATCTGTAATATATGGGCCCAGCATTGCTTGGGATTCTATTAGGAGATGACATTTGAGCAGTTGTGGTCTATGGAAACTGATGCAGGAATTGTCTTGAAATGGTCAATTTACTTTTGTCATACATTGCAGGGACTTAACAGTATAAATTTTTTAATAGTCTTCTTAATTTATGCAGCTAATGTGCATCTAAACTACACCACTTTTCAAACATTTTCCAAATAATAGAAAACTGTTAAAACTAGAAGCTGCGGGGGCGGAGCCTGATGTCCAGCGGGTAAGACGCTTCGCGCTGAAGCTCCCGAGAGGCCTACTTAGAATCCTGACTTAATACCTATACAAACTTACTATTTCGCTCCGGGCTGACCGGGGTACCTCGGGGGGGATGGCGGCCCATAAACCAGCGCGCTTGGACTTCGGGTCTCCTTCTTCTTCTCACGGAAAACGCTCCAAAACAGAGGTGTCCTCCCCACAGAAGATGGTTCCATTTCGTGAAAACCCCGAAATGCACCTGGAGATTTTGGAGGAACTACGCGGCGTGAAGGAATTGGTGCAGTCCAATGGAGAAGCGCTTAGAGCCCTGCGAGAAGACTTTGGAGTGCTCCAGGACCGACTTGAAAGTCTCTCATTACGGCAGGACAATATGGCGGGGGTCCTCGACTCGCACGCGGTGCGCTTGGGCGCACTGGACAAGGCCGAGCGCCAGATACAGAATCTTCAAAAGGAGTTAGAAGATAGCAATAATCGAGCCCGTCGCAACAATGTGAGGCTCATTGGAATACCGGAGGGGGTGGAAGCGGGAGATATGAGAGAATTCCTGCTCAAAACTCTTCCCTCCTTGCTGAAGATCACCTTTCATAAAGAATTGGAAATCGATCGTGCACACCGTGTTCCTACCCACATGGCGCTCAACCGAACGACCCCCCGGCCTATTATCTTTCGCTTGCTACGATATCAACAAGTGGAACAAATTTTAAATGCTGCCCGGGCAAACCATCATTTGGAATTTGAAGGTCACAAAGTCTCCTTCTTCCCTGATTTGGCAAAGCCTACCGTTGACCGACGGAAGAAACTCCTTGCTTTTCGCCCTCGACTTCAACAGCTACAGGCTCGCTTTGGCCTGTTGTATCCCGCGAAGCTCCGAGTGACTCTCCACAACCAAACCAGGACATTCGAAGATCCTGATCTACTATCAACATTTTTAGACTCCAAAGAAGCAGAGCAGATGCGCTAATCCAACGACGTGGACTTTTATTCGCCGGCTCTGTCCGCCATTTTGAAGGGCCCGATGCGGCGGTCATAGTCAAGCACAGAGACTACCTGGACTTTCTTTCTTTCTTTCTATGACTCTTGTTTTGTGGTCTCCTCTCCCTCCATGATGTGTGCCTCGGTCGGATTCGGAGCACGCACAGTCCTACAGGTTATGTGTTTTTTCAATTTCGGCCTTCTCTGGGGCTTCTCCCCGCAGACACATGGTCGCCAGTAATTTTTGGGGTTCTGCTTCTTCTCTACCGCGCTGCGGTTTTTCTTTTTTAATGTGGGGCGCTTCATTGTATTATCTAAGCTTATTTTCTTTTATGCCATATGTACAGCCTGATACAGTCAATATGAGGGACGTTGTGAACTTAGGTGCGCTATCATGCTCAGAATTTTTAACTTGTCTGAATGGCTTTATGTAAAATTTTATCACTCAACGTAAAGGGCATTAATAGTCCAATCAAAAGAAAGAAAATCCTTAGCTATCTTAGCCATGAGCATGCTGATTTAGCGTTTCTTCAGGAAACGCACTTAAACTCTGCTGAAACACTGAAACTCAATGTTAAGCCTTACATGGTGGCTGCCTATTCTCCCGCCGTTTCCAAACGGTGCGGGGTAGCCATTCTGGTTAAGAAATCTTTGCAAGCTACTGTAATTGATACTAGCGCTGACAAGGAGGGTAGATGGGCCCGAGTACATCTTAAGGTTGGAGATAGTGAATTTACATGTATTTGCATTTATGCCCCGAATGTGGACAACCCTGCTTACTATGCAAGTATTGCGCAGTTGGCACAGGCCTCTGCCAATACTCCATTAATACTTGGTGGTGACTTTAATCAAGTGTTAGACCCTCTGATAGATAGACAGCCGCCTAGAACGAGTAGTCCACCCAAGAGTCTTGCTACCCTTACAGCTCTGATGCAAGATCTTGCGCTGGTAGATATATGGAGGCTGCTTCACCCCTCCGACTTAGAGTTCACTTTCATTTCTGCCCCCCATCACTCCCAATCTAGAATAGATTTCTTTCTCATTTCCAAAGCACTGATTTCTCAAGTAGACACGACTAGGACTCATCCTCTCCATATTTCAGATCATGCTGCCATATCTTTATCATTACGTGTCACTGCGCGGGACGATTCTCCCCGAGCTTGGTTTTTTGATAGATCCCTACTGGGTCAAAAAGATTTTCAGGTTGATATAAAGGCCGCTATCCAAGATTATTTTCATTTTAACTCACCCCATGACACAGCGGGCTGGGCTTGGTGGGAGGGTTTTAAAGCATCTATCCGTGCCACTATAACTAGCTATCAAATTCGGCAGGGGAAACAAAGAAAGCAGCATTTACTGATTCTAGAGCAGCAGATACAAGCTGGGGAGCGTCTCCTCACGTCCCGTACTGACCCATGTATTTTACTCCGTTTACAACGCTTGCGTTTTCAATACAATCAGCTTTTGCACACTGCTGCTGTTAAAAATATTGAATCACAACGAGGGCTATATTATCGGGAAAATAATCGTGCTGGCAAATTATTAGCAAATGCCCTAAAAGGTCGAAAAGAAGCCAAGCGTGTTACCGCCCTCCGTAATCCGTCGGGGGGGGGCTTGGTCACTAAAGATACCGAAATCTTAGAACTCTTTCGTGACTTTTATACTCGGCTTTATCAATCTGAATGTGATTTTGAGCCAGATGTATTTGAACGCTTACTTTCAGGGGTACAAAGACCGACCCTATCTGACGAAGATAGAGTGGCCTTGGACACACCATTTACTGTCTCAGAAATTCATTCTGCTATCAAGAAATGTGCCTCAGGTCGAGCCGCAGGCCCAGACGGTCTCCCCGCTGAATTCTACAAAACCTTTCACGCTGACTTAGCTCCAGTTTTGAAAATTTATTTTTCTGCTCTGGCCGAGGAGGGTTCTCCTTCTGGGTCCTTTTCAATGGCAAATGTAGTAGTTTTTGAGAAAGAGGGGAGAGACCCGCAACTAACAGCTAATTATCGTCCAATTTCCCTCCTAAACGCGGACTATAAAATCTTTGCCACCATTCTCTCTACCCGGCTCTCGGATAGGATGCCTACCTTAATACACCCAGATCAATGCGGTTTCATTCCTGGTAGATCAACTGCTGACAATGCTCGGACTCTATGCCATGTACTGACTACCGCAGTTAATCTTGATCGCCCATTTGTTGGCCTCTCACTTGATGCTGAGAAGGCCTTTGATCGCTTAGAGTGGCCCTTCCTGTTTGCAGTCCTCCGCTGGTACGGATTCGGGGAAGGTTTTCTCCGTTGTCTTCGCACCATGTACGCACAGCCTACAGCCAGTATATGTGCCAATGCTTTAAAGTCTCAGCCTTTTCCCCTTCAACGCGGCACTCGCCAGGGATGCCCACTGTCTCCACTTCTCTTCGATCTTGCACTCGAACCCTTGGCTTTACTAATCCGGCAATCGGAGGAGATTCATGGAGTCCCCTTCACCCATAGGGAAATCAAAATTTCAGCGTATGCTGATGATCTTATGCTTTTTGTCTCTATAGACTCAGTACCGGCTGTCCTAGAGCAAATTGGTAAATACTCACAACTGTCCGGTTATAAGATAAATTGGACCAAGTCGGTAGCCTTTCCATTAAATCCTTTGCTTCATCAGGCAGATATGCAATCCTTCCCCTTTTTATGGCAACCTCGCATGGTCAAATACCTTGGGGTTCACTATTGTTCTCCTTTGGAAGACACTATCTCCTTCAATGCCAAAGACTTAACCTCTAAAGTCCGGGCGCTTACTCACCGCTGGACTCCTTTAACGCTTACCTGGTGGGGTCGATTAGAAACCATAAAAATGATGATTGTTCCGAAAGTGAATTATATCTTAGAAATGTTGCCCTGTCTCTTCCCTCGACGTATATATAAAGATATCGAGGGCCTTCTGACTAGATACTTGTGGCAAAACAAGACACCTAGGATAGCGAAACATAAGCTGCAAGCAGATAAGGAAAATGGGGGTGTCAGATTCCCTGATTTCCTGAAGTATCATCAATCTTTTCTTCTCAAACAAGGTGCTCGTTGGCTGGAAGATCCAGTACCGAGTAGACCTGTGTGGCTAGACATAGAAGAGGACCTTTGCAAACCGCTTCCTCTTACTTTTCTCCCTGGTATGACTCTCCCATCAGACTCCCACTTTCCGCCAATGCTTTTAGACACCTTAGGTGCCTTTAATAATCTCATGCAATCTTTAGACTCCCGACTCTGTCCGTTAGACAAGCTCCCACTTTGGTACAACACTCGATTTCGAATACAAAATAAGCCGATGGCGTGGAGCCCCTGGTACACTAGGGGCATTTGGATTCCTAGTCAGTTGTTCCATGAAGGTCGCTGGAAAACTTTTAGTGAATTGCAAATTGAATTCGGTCTCCCAGCGAAACACTACTTTCAGTTGGTGCAACTTCAGCATTGCCTTCGGAGTGCTAAGGTGCTCCCGCCATCGGCCTCCCCTACACAAGGTTGGTTGGAGACTATCCGATCTATCGGTAGTTCACCGGGTGTAGCATCCAATTTTTACAAAACCTTATGTAATGCTATAACTAGGGATACCCCTATAGCGCAGAAAGCATGGGAGAGAGAATTGCATGTGACTTTGACCCCGGAGCAATGGAGCCTTGTCTGGAGTAGAGTGACACGGGTCTCCCGATCCGCCTCACTCACTCAGACACTCTTCTTTCTAGCCCACCGGTGTTTTTACACTCCTGACAGATTAGCCAAATGGAACACTACTCAGGGCAATAATTGTTGGACATGTCATGCGGCCATTGGTTCACTACCTCATGTTATGTATGAATGTCCCGCACTACAGTATTACTGGAGTCGGGTCTGGGGTCGTATCCAGTCTATTTTGCACTTTCAAGAGCCCCTTTCTTGGAGGATAGTGGGACTTCGCTCAGCTGCGGGGATCCCCTCTCTTCCAAAAACGGCTTACTTCCTTTTGGACTTTATGCTTGGCATTGCTATTTCCCTAATTACGAAATACTGGAAAAATAGCTCCCAACTGAGCCCCAATGAATGGTGGAATCATGTCTGTCTCTACAGTAAATATGAACAAATACCTCGTATGTTTGCTTCCCCCATTCAGACTCCTCATCATCGGTCTAAATGGAAGATGCTCAATGACTATGTACATTCTGCTCAATGCTCTCATCTGACTGTCTAAATTTGTATATATCTTTGTCCCATGATTATTCTGTATCGCAGATACTCTTTTGATTGTTTTGATGTATAATCACTGTTGTTTGGAAGCGCTCACATGCTGACATAATCAGCTAGAGAAGAAGCGTGGGGGTGGGGGGTAATTGGGTTTACTTTTCTTTCTTGTATAATTGTTTTGTCTCCTTTGGTGTGTTGTTTCTTTTGTTTGTTGCAAAATGAAAATAAAAGTTTAAAAAAAAAAAAAACTAGAAGCTGCAAGGAGGTAGTGTAGTAGCTGATAAGAATGCAATAAATAATACCCGGAGTCAGGCAAAGATTCAAGCCAGTTTAATGTGCACAGACTCGGATTGCAGTAGCATTCAAAATGGTCTGAGCACAGAGCTCAGAAAAATGACAGTTTATATACTTTTCTTCTCCAGTCTAATACAGGCAAAACTCCTCATTGGCCACAGTGGCCCACTTACTCTCATCCAATAGACATCTCTGACCGGGCCCAGGACTCGCTCCCCCTGCTTGGGTCTTACTAGCCACGGGTCAGCAACTAGACATAACACTAAACATAATACTTTTACTAAAGTATACAGTATATTTCGCTATTCTTGCAAGGTCAGTTAGCCACAAAGATAGTGGAAGGCATATCAGAAGCATTCTTAACAAAAGCAAAACAAAGCGAGGCCAAACATAACAAGATTAAGACGTATCTCTAGCCTTGGCTCAAAACACTAAACAATTTTCATAATGCTAGACAAAATATTCTTACACTGTTCAGTTTCTCTGCTATATTTTCATCCTAATTACGAGGTCAGTGCACAATCAGCAAAGATACAGTGGTGCGGCATTCTACTGAAAGAGACATCTGACTTACCTAAACAATAAACAGTACCAAGGTTTAATTCTCTTATCTCCAGGAGAGCAGAACATGTTATCAAACCAGAATAGAACAGTATTTCTTTCTAACAGCTAACAGCATTCTACAATTTTCCAAAATCAGCAATAACATTTTAAAGCAGGAGAAAAAGGGCTTCAGACCTAGCTCTGCTACATGCTAGGCCATCGCCTATCACAGTAGCAGTAATTTATTTTCATGGAAAGTGGAGAGGATGTCTGGAATTCCCTCCTGAAGGAAGTGCTGGAGACTGAAAAGACTAATGGAATCCAAATTAGTGTGGGATAAACACAGACTGTGGAAATTATCGCACAATCGCTCTGATCCCACATGCCAGCAAGATTCTACTGAAGATTATTCAAAAGAGACTACAATCATACCTGGAACAAGAACTACCTGACGTGCAAGCAGGGTTCAGGAAAGGGCGAGGAACGAGAGACATCATTGCAGATGTGAGATGGATCCTTGAAAAGACTAAAGAATACCAAAAGGATATCTATTTGTGCTTTATCGACTATAGCAAAGCTTTTGACTGTGTAAACCATGAGAAACTCTGGGCCACATTAAGAAGCATGGGTATACCAGAACACCTGATTGTTCTCTTGCACAATCTGTACATTGATCAAGAAGCAACAGTTCGAACAGAACAAGGAGAAACAGAATGGTTTAAAATAAGCAAAGGTGTAAGACAAGGCTGCATACTTTCCCCCTACCTGTTTAATTTATATGCAGAACAAATCATCAGAGAAGCAGGATTATATGAAGACAACAGAGGTGTGAAGATTGGTGGAAGACTCATCAACAACCTTCGCTATGCTGATGATACCACATTACTGGCGGAAAGTGAAGATGATCTGAAACATTTGCTTCTCACAAAGAGCATAGTCTCAAAATGGGCCTGCACCTTAATGTAAAGAAGACAAAGATCATGACAACTGGCATAATCAACAGGTTCATCGTCGAAGGAGAAGAAATTGAAATCGTGTATAACTTTAACCTACTTGGATCAACTGTCAATAAAGAAGCAACAAGCAGTCAAGAAATCAGACGACGCATTGCTCTTGGCAGAATGGCTATGAAAGACCTAGATAAGATTCTCAAGAGCAGAGATGTCTCTCTCCATACAAAGATTCGACTTGTTCAAGCCATGGTATTTTCAATAACATCATATGGATGTGAAAGCTGGACAGTGAAAAAGATAGACAGGAAGAAAATTGATGCCTTTGAATTATGGTGCTGGCGGCGAAAACCATGGACTGCCCGAAGAACAAACCAGTCTGTACTAGAGGAGATCAAACCTAAGCTTTCTTTAGAAGCTCAGATGACAAGACTTCGACTTTCATACTTTGGACACATCATGCGGAGAGAGAGATCATTAGAGAAAGACATCATGCTTGGCAAGATAGAAGGTCAACGCAAAAGAGGAAGGCCAGCAATGAGATGGATCGATACAATAACAGCAGCTACGGGTACCAGTCTGTCAACAATAAGCCGCCTGACTGAAGACCGAACACAATTTAGGATAGCTATCCAGAGGGTCGCCATGAGTCGACTCCGACTCGACGGCACTTAACAACAACAACAAACACAGAGTATCCCCTAAAAGGAAGAGGATGGCAACCAAGGAATGCATGCCTCGGATCACAGCAACAGTGAAATAACTATTCTGTGCTCCAAAGAAGACATGGGAGTAACATTCATGGAGCAGCAGTTAATATGCTAAACAAAAGCATGTGTGATAAGCTGCATGGAGTGGCAGCTACAGCCTTAACCATCTTGCTGGAGAGACTAGATCAATCCTTTTAGTTTCATCTGCTATCATCTAAATTTTCCCACTCGGATGACTGCACAGCTTTATACCTGCTCTCTAGTGCACAATATTTCCTTGGAAGTTTGCGAGCATACTTTTGAAAATCCAAAAGTATGTGCATAATTCAAAGGTTTGCCACAACTCCGCCCCTGGAATTCTTCTATTCACTGCAGGTAAAAGGAAGTAAATGGTGTTATAGCAGAATGTGTTTGTTTAAAAGTCACATGAAGGAAAGAAATATAATTGAAGATCTGTATAGGAGGATTTTAACATTTAATAGTTGAATAAGTTAGCAGTCGATTATAAAATGTATATGTTGTTCAAATATTTTTGGCACATTATTTTCTTTATCTACAGTAGCAGTAAAAAATAATTTTTAGTGATAGTATTCATAATGGATGCATGGATGGGTGTAGTGAGTTCTCTGAAGGACAAGCAAGACAGCGAGTCCTCACAAGTGGGTAATGCCATGCAAGGGAGCCCAGTGAAGGAATGTTTCCCCTAACTTTGAAAGTTTGAGGAGTTTTAATTTCAACCATGCATGTGCAGCATTGCCTGTGCTTTGACATCTCATGAGGCCATCTCAGTGCCCATTTTTTCACAGAGTTAGTAGGACATCTAACTCTCTCTCACTACACTGTGGTATTTTTCACAGTTTTAAAAATTCAGTTTCTCATGGGTTTCCCTCTTTCTTCAGGGTTCACAATTTAGATGCCTAGTCATGATTTTTGATCAGTATCCAAATTTTTTAAATATTTTTTACATATTCTTCGGTGGTTCAGCCAAGAACATTTTGGTTTTTCAAAACACAATTTGATTTTTCCTGGGCTATAATTTTTGGCAGATCTCAGAAAAAGACTTCCAGTAACTTCAAAAAATATGGGCAGTGTGGTATGAACATATTGGACCCTGATACTCAAAAAAAAAAAAAAAAAAAAGCGCATACTGTGCCTAGGCCCAGATCACAAAGCCTTTAAATGTTTTAAGTGCCAACTTATGACAGGTAAAGGCCTTCATGACCATGATGAGCAAGAGAGGCTCTTCAGTACTTCTAAGTCCAATCCACATGTCTTGGCCTAAGTAAGAATGACAACAAATGGTTCTGAATAACCACAAGGGATAATAGAAGATTTTGGTTCCATATTGATACAATTGAGCATTTGAGTTAATATTTGCATTATTAATTGCTCAGAGAAAGACCAAGATTTCAGTGTTTAATATTGCTTTTGACATACAAGGCTACTCCTCCTCCTTTTCTGAATAGATTATAGCCAGCTATGGCTATATCCCAATCATGCGATTCATTAAACCATGTTTCTGTAATGGCCACAATGTCCAAATCCATTTCCACCATTAGGGCTTCCAGGTCTGGAACTTTGTTGGCTAAGCTTCGAGCATTTGTGCTTATTGCTTTCCAGCATTTACCTGGCTTGTGTGTATTTTGCATTGATTTTGTTCTGCCCACTTCTTCCCACTTGTTTTTGATGTGTGGTTTAAAAGTGTGGCTGTTTCTGATGTTATTCTGCTTTTGCAGGGGGTGGTATGCAGAGCTTGACCTTCCACATCTGTCGCCCCCTTTTTCTAGTTTAAATGCATATCGACATACTGCCTGAAATTTTCACGTAGGAATCTTTTCCCTGCGACAGAGAGATGTAGTCCATCAGCACAGTATAGTCTCTTGTTGGTCCATCTGTTTCCCCAGTCGCCATTAAATCTGAATCCTTCTTGTTTGCACCAGATCTGGAGCCATGTATTAAAGCTGTTAATGTGATGCAGCGTTTTTGCTCCCTTACCAAGAACAGGTAGAACTTCTGAGAATGCAACAGTGTTAACAATGGGCTTGAGTTTCTCTCCCAGAGACTGGAAGTCCTTTTGGACTGTAGAGGCACTGTTTCTAGCCAGGTCATTTGTGCCCAAGTGGATAACATCATCAAGTTTGGAGTGTTCACTTTCTGCGCTAAGTACTTCAACAACTTGGTTTGTATTCCTGCTGGCTTAAGAGCCTGGTAGGCACATGACTATCTTCTCTCCTTTGAACTGTGTTCCCAAGTTGGTGCCTCTGATGATGCAATCTCCAAGTAGTAGTAGTTTTCTGTTTGGTGAGGGTTTCTTCATATTTGGTGCTTTAGCAGATTGGGCATTGTCTGACTCATTTAAGGGCCCTTCAGTTTCTTTGGATTGGGCATCCTCATTAGCCAAGGCAGAGAAGGCATTGTGCAGGGATATCTCTTGATGTATTGGATGTCTCTGCGTTACAGGTTGCAGTCTACCAGAACCCACTGTGATCCATTTGTTCCTGGGGTGTTTGATTCTTTGTGGGAGCGGTGGTGGACTTTGTTCAGTTTGTATCCTAGAAGAGGTGCGCTTCATTGCAGCCAGTTCCTCCCTCAGTAGAGTCACTTCTTTATGCATGGCAGCTGGGTCTTTCCTTAGTAGAGTCAGTTCTTCATGCATGGCAGCTGACTTGAGGCACATAGGACAAGCTCTTAGGCTCCAAGTGATTCATCTTAGAATGAAAGTACCGCAGTTATTGCACTGAATACACAACATGTTGATTAAGCAGTCCCAGAAGAGGAAGAAGAAGAAAAAGAAAAGATGAAGAAGATGTGGGCTTTAAGTTAAGAAGGATAGATGGCATGTATGCGACCACTATCTAGGCAATGTAGCCCGGGGGGGGGGGGGGGGAGGGTGTGAGGGCTAGGGTGGCCGGGAACCTAAGTGTCTCTGGCCAATAGGCTGTTCCTGAACTGTGGGCACACACAGATATCTGATTTAAGTCTATACAAGGAAAGCAGACGGTCTGAATGTCCCCAAGCTTAATGTAAAACCACAGTTAAAAGCTATATTAGCAATATCCCCAAAAATCAACAGTTAGATTTTATAGTTTTAGCTAGAAACCAGCAGAGATAAGATAGAAAGGTTTGCTCTTAGCTTTGTGGATGCTCCTCAGCTAGTGCAGACTGGCTCAGACTGGTATGTCAGGCCAGGTGTAAGATGGTCTAAATCAGCTCCTCTTACTGGGAGCAAGCTTTCACCAACCAGTGCAGCAGAAGTAAACTTTGGTATATATCTCTGTCTGCCACACACACAGATATCTGATTTAAGTCTTTCTCCAGGACCAAGCAGGAAGTCAGTCCTCACATATGGGTGACGTCGGCGCCGACGGAGCCCTCGCGGAGCAATTTTCCCCAGCTTTCAAAGAAAGCCTTTGGGAATTGCAGCGCGCATGCGCGGTCGCCTTCCCGCCCAAGGGTGCCATCTTAGCCAGTCTTCTTTTTTTCCGCGGAGCCCTACAGACGTACCCGTCGTGTCCCCGCGAAAAAGTTGATTTTACTCATAATTTTCTCTTTTTTCCTTCGGTTCGATGCCGGTCTTTTTCCCGCCCGGACTCGCGACGCCGGTCACGAGTCCTCTTCTTCTTTTTCGGTTTTTCTGACTTAGTCAGTTTCGTTTTCGGTTTTTCCCTGGCAGCCCGGTCCTTTGACCTCGCAGGGGCCCTTTTTACCCCGATGGCTGCCAGTGGTTTCAAGCGGTGTGGTCAGTGTGACCGAAATATGTCACTAACTGACACACACGACAATTGCCTCCGCTGCCTGGGCCCGGATCATGAAGAAATGATCTGTGGGGCCTGCGGCAAAATGTCCTCCAAAGCGTTGAGAAGTCGGCGGCATCAGCGGGATAGGATCTTCGCTGACCCCAGCCGTACCCGGACCTCGTCGGAGGCCTCCGCGTCCAGAGGTTCCAGCTCGGACCGTCGCCGGAGTTCCTCCGACAGGGGTTCTCCCTCCGGGGACCATCGACGGAAGGTGAAACCCGCGAGGGCGGCGTCGGTGGACGCTCCTGGCTCCGCGAGGGCCAGGTCGCATAGCCCCGATAGCCGTCCCGGGTCCTTGGAGAAGGAGCACCTCTCGAAGCGACCTCGCCTGGAGTCGGAGCTGCCTGCTCGGGTAAGTCCTGTGGTCCTCCTGGACTCGCCTCCGAGACCGCCGACGTCGGGCCCGACGCCGTCGGGGCCCGAGTCGGGGGCTGCTGGGTCACCTGAGGTCGGACTCAGGTTGACGGCCTTGGAGAGCAGACTGTCTGCCTTCATGGACCAGCAGCGGGCACTGCTCGCTGGCCTCGCTGGCGCCGCTGCCCCGACCGCCGGGACGTCGACGTCTAAGTCGACCCCGGAGACCGAGCCGATCCTCGAGTCCATGCGAACTCGAGTCGATCCTCGGTCGAGGTCACCCTCGGCCTCCCGTTCGGGACCGAGGTCGCCGACGCCGACTCCCTCGGCGTCGGGGCGGCAGGCGCCGCGGCCTGCCCGGGCCGACTCCACCGATTCCTCGTCGGAGTCGGTCTGGGAGTCTGAAGAGGAAGAGTCACCTGATTCTTTTCGGACTCGGTGTGTCCCCTCGGACTCACCTGAGTCCGAACCTCGGAAGCAGTCCCCCCCGGAGGATGCCCGGTTCTCGGACTTCGTCAGGGATATGGCCAAGGCTTTGGCCTTCCCTGCGGATCCCGAGGAGGAGCCTCGAGCCGAAGAGCTCGACGCCCTCCAGTATGACTCTCCCGCCAGGGAACACTTTACTGTACCGGTTCCTCCCATGCTGGAACGACTACTCTTCCGCATGTGGGAGAGTCCGGCCTCCTCGCCGGTCCTGAGCAAGCGGGTCGATTCTATCTATCGAGTCCGCAAGAGCCCTGGCTTCCAAAAAGCACAGCTACCACACCATTCCATGGTAGTGGAATCGGCCATGCATCGTCTTAAGAGCCAGAAGATGCACTCCTCGGTGCCTCCTGGCAGGGAGGCCCGTAACCTGGATGGCCTTGGTAAGAAGTGTTTCCAGGGCTCTATGCTTGCGTGTCGTGTCCAGACCTACCAGCTATACATGGGCATGTATCTCCGAGACCTGGCTAAAGAGCTAGCCGGATTCTCCGCTGGTTTGTCCGAGGAACCCTTGCGGAGGTTCCTGGCCTTGTCCACTGGCATTCGGGAATGCTCAAAATTCATATCCCGAGCAGCCTATGATGGCTTTGAAGCATCGGCTCGAGTGGCCGCAGCCGGCATCGGTGCCCGCCGACAGGCTTGGCTTCAGTCGTCTGACCTTGAGCCCTGGGTGCAGGACAAGTTGGTCGATGTCCCCTGCCGAGGCGAAAACCTCTTTGGCAAGCCCATGGCTGAAAAGGCTGCACAAATCGAGACGGAGACTCTCACCAGGACTAGGCTTTCTAGGAAGACCTCCGCCCCTTCCCAGAAAAAGAAGGGCTCGGGAAAGAAGTCCTTTTACCCGAGAAAGGCGGCTGCCTACAAACACTACCCCCAATATCAGGCCCCTGCAGCTCCCCAACAGGGCCAGCAGGCCAAGGGACGGGGTAACGGGTCCCGTAGGCAGCAAGCCCCCAAGCCTGCACCACCAGCCCCTGCTCAGCAGGGTGGGGGCTTTTGACTCCTTAAGCATAGCCTCTCCCCCTCCGCTGGCTCCTCCCAGCACCGGAGGCCGGCTGGTTCACTTCGCCCACAGGTGGTCCAGCATCACTTCAGATGCCTGGGTGCTTCAAGTCGTAAGAGAAGGCTATCTTCTCCACTTCCACCAGGTCCCTCCCTCCTATTTTCCGGGAGAACCTCCACGACTCCCTCTGCACAGAGAATTACTCCTTCAGGAGTTAGCAGGTCTTCTACAGGAACAGGCGGTGGAACCGGTGCCCCACCACCTGAGAGGTCAAGGCTTTTATTCCAGGTATTTTCTAGTACCGAAAAGGACGGGAGGCCTCCGACCCATCCTGGACTTGCGCAACCTCAACAGGTTCCTCGTGCGGGAAAAGTTCAAAATGCTTACCCTTGGAATCCTTCTGCCCTACCTCCAGCAGGGAGATTGGCTATGCTCCTTGGATCTAAAGGATGCCTACACGCACATCCTCATCCACCCAAGCCACCGCCAATACCTAAGGTTTGTGGTGGCAGGAAATCATTACCAGTACAGAGTACTGCCCTTTGGCCTGTCCTCCGCACCGCGAGTCTTCACAAAATGTCTCGCGGTGGTGGCGGCCCATCTCCGGCTTCACGGCCTCTATGTCTTTCCGTACCTCGACGACTGGCTCATCAGAGCAGCGTCCGCTCCGGAGGTCACCAACGCCACACGCCGCACGGTGACTCTTCTGCAGTACTTGGGCTTTGTTATAAACTTCGCAAAGTCCACTTTGCTCCCCTCACAGGATCTCGAGTTCATCGGCGCAAGGCTGCACACTCCTCAGGCACGAGCGTTCCTACCGCTCGACAGGGCTCAACGGCTCATGGACCTAGCCGACCGTTTTCGCAGCCAGCCCCTGGTCTCCGCCAGGAGCTTCCTGAGACTACTCGGCCATATGGCTTCCACCGTCCATGTGACCCCCAATGCCCGCCTGAATATGCGGCCTGCTCAATGGTGTCTCCGCAAGCAGTGGCAACAAGCCACAGGCGGCCTAGCAGACCTAGTGCGCGTCTCCGAGCCGCTGGCCTCGTCTCTCCAGTGGTGGCTTCATCGGCCGAACCTGGTACTCGGCATGCCTTTTCAGTCACCTCAGCCGGCCCGGGTGCTGACGACAGATGCATCCCTCCTGGGCTGGGGAGCACATTGCCAAGGGGCACGTACTCAGGGCCTCTGGACCACGTGGGAGTCTGCTCAGCAGATCAACTTCCTGGAGCTCAGAGCGATCCGCCTGGCTCTCAAGGCCTTCTCCCACCTGACCTCTCACCAGTCCGTCCTTGTCCAGACGGACAATCAAGTTGCCATGTTCTACGTGAACAAGCAGGGGGGCACGGGCTCCTTCCTTCTCTGTCGGGAAGCACAGAAGCTCTGCTCTTGGGCCGTCAGTCACGGCGTTCTTCTCAAGGCAGTTTATCTCCCAGGCCAAGAAAATTGCCTGGCGGACAAACTCAGCAGGATCCTCCAGCCGCACGAGTGGCGCCTGGATCCCTTGGTAGTTCAGAAGCTCTTTCTAAAGTGGGGCCTCCCCACGATGGATCTCTTTGCCAGCCCTCTCAACCGGCAACTTCCTCGCTTCTGCTCTCGTCAGCCACATCCCCTTCGAGTTGCGGCAGACGCTTTTCTACTCTCATGGTCGGAGAGCCTTCTGTATGCTTTTCCTCCCATCCCGCTAGTCTCTCGGACTCTTTTCAAGGTTCTCCGAGACAAAGCTTTCATGATCCTGGTGGCCCCTCGCTGGCCCAGACAGCCGTGGTTTCCACTCCTGCTGCAATTAGCGGTAGAGGATCCATTCCCTCTGGGGTTACAACCGGATCTCCTCACTCAGGATCAGGGGTCTCTGCTACACCCCAACCTCAGGTCTCTCAATCTAATGGCCTGGCTGCTGAGAGGGTAGTCCTTGCTCCCCTTCTCCTGCCGGCAGAGGTGGAAGAGGTCGTCCTAGCTTCTCGGCGACCTTCTACCCGCAAATGCTACGCCCTTAAATGGCGTCGCTTTTCCGTTTGGTGTACCCAACAGTCTCAGGATCCCTTCTCCTGCCCGGTGTCGGTGATCCTGCAGTACTTGCTATACCTCTCTAATCTGGGACTTAAGTCCAACTCCGTCAAAGTTCACCTTAGTGCTCTTTCAGCACATCATGTGCCGGTGGACAGCAGACCTCTTTCCAGCGACCCTCTTGTAGCGAGGTTTCTCCGAGGTCTCCTTCTGCTTAAACCACCTCTGCGCCCGCCAGCGCCTGACTGGGATCTGAATGTGGTTTTACAGCGGATCACCTGTCCGCCTTTTGAACCTATGGCTACCTGTTCTCTCCGTTTTCTTTCTTGGAAAACGTTGTTCTTGATAGCCCTCACTTCCGCTAGACGCGTAGGTGAATTGCAGGCCCTCGTGTCTGATCCCCCTTACACTCGGTTCTACAAAAATAGGGTAGTCCTACGGACTCACCCAAAATTTCTTCCAAAAGTGGTCTCCCCTTTTCACATCAATCAGGAGGTGGTACTTCCAACCTTCTTTCCCAGACCACACTCCAGCCGAGCTGAAACGGTCCTCCATACCCTGGACTGTAGAAGGGCATTGAACTTCTACCTTGACCGTACGCGGGAGCACCGTAAAGCTGCTCAGCTTTTTGTGTCTTTTGACCCCAATAAATTGGGGCTCCCGGTCTCCAAGCGTACTCTGTCCATCTGGGTTGCGGACTGTATCACTTGGGCTTATGGGGCAGCCGGACTCTCCTTGGAAGTTCGAGTCACGGCTCATTGCGTTCGGGCAAAGGCTACGTCAGTGGCTTACCTCCGCTCTGTTCCGCTGGCAGACATCTGCCGGGCCGCTACTTGGTCTTCGAGCCAGACTTTTGCTTTCCATTACTGTCTCGAGAGGGAGTCCCGCAGGGACAGTGCTTTCGGACAGGCAGTCCTCCGTAATCTCTTTGAGGTTTGAGCAACTCCTACCCTCCATCCCGGATGTGGGCTACCGGTGGGTAATAATTCAGCGAAGATTCCTTCCTTCTGTGCTGCTGAGCTAGAGGGAGCTCATTTTTGTGCTTAGGGTCTCCGGTAGCCTTAAGCTTGGGAGTCCCATATGTGAGGACTGACTTCCTGCTTGGTCCTGGAGAAAGCGTAGTTACTCACCTGTAACAGGTGTTCTCCAGGAGCAGCAGGAATCAGTCCTCACAACCCTCCCTCCTCCCCTTGGAGTTGCAATCATCTGCTTTAGTTTTTTTTGCAAATTTTTATGCTGTCTTTTTTAGCTATGTCATCTGACTGGCTAAGATGGCACCCTTGGGCGGGAAGGCGACCGCGCATGCGCACTGCAATTCCCAAAGGCTTTCTTTGAAAGCTGGGGAAAATTGCTCCGCGAGGGCTCCGTCGGCGCCGACGTCACCCATATGTGAGGACTGATTCCTGCTGCTCCTGGAGAACACCTGTTACAGGTGAGTAACTACGCTATACAAGGAAAGCAGACAGTCTGAATGTCCCCAAGCTTAATGTAAAACCACAGTTAAAACCTATATTAGCAATATCCCCAAAAATCAACAGTTAGGTTTTATATTTTTAGCTAGAAACCAGCAGAGATAAGATAGAAAGGTTTGCTCTTAGCTTTGTGGATGCTCCTCAGCGGAGTGGTCAGTTCAACTCCCAGTGTGGGCCTTTGTGATCTAAGGCTAGTCAGTTAATTCTCCATCTTCTCTGGATGTTTTAAGCACTTTCCTGATGCCTATTCGTGCCTGGAGCAGGTATAAACATTAACATGCGTGCAGATGTCTTCGACATTTCTGAGATCGAATGGGGACGTGTAAGTACATTGCCACTCACCGGACATGCCTCCCTCTGTGCCTTCTTGTTTGTCCCTGCACCAGAGATGTCTGCAAATGCCATTTATGGAATTGCTACAGAGACATGTCTGTTATTTTGACATCCACATGCACATTTTCTGACGACCAAATCATGACTAAACCTTTTAAAATGACCCCATGTATCTACAAAGAACCCCTGAAGGAGATAAGTAATCAAACTCCTTGACCTCTGATGGAGCATGATAGTTTCAAAGGATCTGGGACCAAATCTCCAATTTTCATCAAGTGACCCAGGAAGATATGTCCTCACCTGCAATAGCCTATCCAACTTTGGCATCTACATTCTTTTTTTTTTTAATTTAAATTTTAATTGCCTTTCAACAATTATACAAATATAACACTTGAAAAGCAGGCATGAAACAAGCAACAGAAGAAAAACATAAACACTAATGGGGTTATTCTGTGGCACGAATAGTGGGGATGGACTTCCCAACGCTATTCGTTTCCCCTCCCGACTCTGTCTAACTTCCCCGTTCGTTGTACGGGGAAGTTGGGGGTGGTGAAAAGGCGGATCGGGGGCGGCGGTGGGCGGTCGTCGGCCCCGGACGTACAGGGCCGATTCCAATCTCGGCTCTGTACGTCCGGGGCCGACGGCTTGGATGGGGAACTTATTCTACCTCTGAGGTGGAATAAGTTTCCCAATGCGGGAGGAACGGCAGGTCTGGGGCTGGGAAGGGGCGGCAGAGAGCATTCCCCGCAGTCCGACCCTAGCCCTGGGAGGCCAGATTGGAGTTCAGACTGCAGGGAAAGCACTTTGGGAGCCGGCGGCCAGGGATCACGGCTTTTCATTGGAGCCACGGTGCCATGGTGCTGCAGCTCCATTGAAAAGCCCTGACTGAGTTAGTCGGGCAAGGCCAATACGTGCAGGCTGGATGAAATTGGGGTCCCGGCCTGCACGTACAGACCTGTTCGCTGTTCTGATCCCGTGAGGCTAGACATGCCCCATGGGATCAAAATTGCGACTCCCTCTGCACGTCCGGTTCCGACCGGGCGCACAGAGGGCCTGGATGTCAGGGATGGAATCGGGCTCTAAGTCAGATTTGACATCATTCAGCTTAAGCAAACATTTACAAGGAAAATGCTAAATAAAAAGGCACCCAAATCCTGGGCCTTTATACATGGCAATAAACATCTTCCTCCTCTCTTAGAAAATTTAGATAAATCAGGAAATATTCAAATCTTAGTACCCATAAAGAGCTTAGACCTGTATTTAAAAAAATAATCTTAGAACATGATCCTAATCTTGAGGAAAACCATATGTTACCAATAAAGTTCCACATCTGATTTGTAGCTCTCAAGGAATGTAATCAGATCCAGTGGATGAGATGGCTTAGCTACAGAAGCTCTCAAGAAAATGTCATCAGAGCCTGGAACCTCTTTCTTTTCTGGCAAATATACCTTAGACATAGTAACATAGTAAGTGACGGCAGATAAAGACCAGCATGGTCCATCTAGTCTGCCCAGCAAGATGGCAAGAGTACGTGCACCTGTCGCTCTGTGCAGGCTACCCCTCCCCATGTCTTTGTTTAGGGGTGAACCCACCAATCCATGTAGGACACCCCTATTTGTTGAGAGGTTATATGGTTCAGAAGTTAGATGGTACCATTTATTTTGTTTTTATCCTGTTGCTGTAAAGGGATCCACTTTGTTTGTCCCATGCCGTTTTGAATTCCGTCACCGTGTTTGCCCCCACCACTTCCATTGGGAAGGTATTCCAAGCATTCACCACCCTTTCAGTGAAGAAATGTTTCCTGACATTGCCTTTCAATTTACCACCTTGCAGCTTCATGTTATGCCCTCTAGTTTTACAGCTTCCCTGTCTTTGGAAGAGGACAAAGGTAGTACCGCATTCTCAGGCATCTGGAGGATTTCTTTAGCATATTTCTGTACAATTTATTATGGTGATAACAAAGACGTTTTGGGAAAATTAATAAATCTCAAATTTAAAAAAAATATTTATTGTATTTTCACAAATAACACAAGTATACACTTGTTTAGGAAACATGGGATCGATATACAATTAAACAAACGAATAAGTCAAAGTAGATAACAAATCAATAACATCATCTCCACTTGGACCACAAATTTAAAGAGGAGAGGAGCAAAATACAGTGGAATATTTCAGGAAAAGGAAATAAGGAAAAACAGGCAATGAGCAGTAGGGACCAACACACTTCTTATACAGCAGGATCTTGCATCTCCTGTTGGGTTGGCACTGAAGATAAGCCAGTTAGTTTTTTAACATCCAAAAAAGATCTAAGTTGCTCTAGCACAAAAAATATTTACCAAATATTCATAAACCTGATAATACACTTACAAGGGTATTTAAATTGGAAAGTAGTCCCTAAAGCCAAAAGCTCTGAACGCAAGGCTAGGAAAAGGCTCTTCTTTCTTGGGTAGCTCATAGGTTGTCCACAAAAGGGGATATTAATCTTTTTAAAATAAAGCTTCAAAACTCAGGAAAGATCCACCTCAAAAACAAAACTGACTAGCAACATTGCTTGGTCCTTTATATCATGAAAGGATGATTCTAATAATGCTGGCACATCTAAAGGACCTGATTCAAGAGGAATGGAATCCTTCCCCTTAGTCAAAAATATACGCTTTATAATTTTTAGCATATTTCTCTACAATTTATTATGGTGATAACAAAGATGTTTATATGGATGTTTTATTATGTTTTAATGATTCCATTTTATTATTTAGATTTTATGTTTTTAAAACATTGAATTGTATTATTTGGTTTTTATTTTAATTTGGTTTTATTTATTATTATTTATGTTTTTAGTATGCCAAGAGCACCCCTGATGAAGGCATAACCGAAACATGGCCTGTGTTGGGTCAGCTTGGCTTTTATACCCCTGTATACTTTAATAGTAGAAGAGGAACCTGCAGAACAAACACTGGAAAAGCGATTGGAGAGATAAGAGAACCAAGACAGTACAGATCACATGGCCTATCTAGTCTGCCTTTCCATATCAACTACTACAATAGTCCCCTTTTTGCCTTTAGAGATCCTCTGTGTTTGTCCTATGCTTTTTGGAATTCAGATAATGTCCTCATCTCTACTATCTCCACTGGGAGACTATTCTACGCATCTTCTACTCTTTCTATAAAGAAATATTTCCGCATATTACTCCTGAGTTCTATCCCCTTTCACTCTCATCCTATATCCCCTCATAGCAGAGTTGCTTTCTATCGAAAGAGGCTCTCCTCCTGTGCATTTATTTCATGGAGGTATTTAAATGTCTCAATCATATCTCTTCTATCCCGCCTTTCCTCTAAAGTATACCTATTGAGATCCTTGAGTCTCTCCTCATATGTTTTATAATGAAGACCACTAACCATTTTCGTAGCCACCCTCTGCACCGACTCCAACCTGTTTATATCCTTTTGAAGGTGCAGTCTCCAGAATTGCACACAATACTCCAAATGAGGTCACACCAAAAACTTATACAGAGGTACTATCGCCTCCTTTCTTCTGCTGGCTATTCCTCTCCATATGCACCCGAGCATCCTTCTAGCTTTCGCCATCGCCTTTTCTACCTGTTTAGCTACTTTGAGGTCATCAGACACAATCATGCCCAGGTCCCACTCTTCTTTTGTGGACAGAAGTACTTTACCCCCCTACACTGTACTTCTCCCTTTGATTGTAGCAGCCCAAATGCATGACCCTACATTTTTTAGCATTAAATCTCAGCTGCCAAAGTCTAGACCATTCTTCAAGCTTAGTTAGATCCCTCCTCATGTCTAATCTATTGCAGATTTTGGTATCATCCACAAAGAGGCAAACCTTACCCGTCAGCCCTTCCGCAATATCACTAACAAAGATGTTAAAAAGAATCGGACCAAGGACAGATCCCTGTGACACTCCACTGGTAACCTCCTTCTCCTCAGAGTGAGCTCCATTTACCTGTACCCTTTGTTGCCTCCCACTCAACCAATTTCTAACCCAATCAGTCACTTCAGCATCCATCCCTAGGGTGTTCAGTTTGTTTATAAGTCGCCTGTGCCGAGCGGTGTCAAAGGCTTTACTGAAATCTAAATACACTACATCTAGGGTTCTCCCTCGGTTCAACTTCCTAGTCACCCAGTCAAAGAAATCAGTCAGATTTGTCTAACTTGCCTCTGGTGAATCCATGCTGCCTTGGAACCGGAAATACGTTGGACTCCAAAAACCTCACTATTTTCTCTTTCAGCGGTGTTTCCGATAATTTACTCACTACCGAGGTTAAACTAACTGGCCTGTAATTTTCAACCACATCCTTACTTCCGCTTTTGTGTAAAGGGATCACATGTGCCTCTTTCCAGTCCTCTGGTACCACTCCCGACTCAAAAGAGGCATTGAAAAGGTCAGTCAGTGGAACTGCTAGAACGTCCCCAAATTCTTTCAGTATTCCCGGATGTATCCCATCTGGTCCCTTCGCTTTGTCTACTTGTAGTTTAGCTAGTTCCTCACAAACGCTGTCTTCTGAAAATCGCTCAAGATCCCCATTGCTTCTGTTCCCGTTTGTGGGTGTTTTCTGAGTTCCTCTCCTGGCCCTTCTTCTGTGAACACAGAACAGAAATAGTTGTTAAGCAATTCTGCTTTATCTTCATCAGATTCTACATATTCTTCCCCTTCACCCTTGAGTCTGACAATACCACTTTTGCCCTTCCTTCTCTCACTAACGTTTATGAAACATATCTTATCCTCCCCCCTCCCCCCCCCCCATTTTATTGCATTGGCTTTTTCTTCTTTTTGTATCTTTGTTATCTTGACTACTTTGCCTAGACTCTCTAAGTTTTTCCAAATGTAGATGCCTGTCTTCCTCTCTCTGTGATCTCTTGTATTTCATGAAGGCCTCCCTCATTTTCAGCTCCTTTTCAGCTACTTCTTTTGAGAACCATAGCGGCCTCCTTTTCCTTTTACCTTTATCTATAATTCTAACAAAAAGGTTTATTTTCCTTAAAATATCCCTTTTCAGTTTTGCCCACTGTTTTTCTACATCCCCCAGCTGCTCCCATCTCGCTAATGACTCCTTGAGGTATTGGTCAGATTTATGCAAAGTTAGTTTTCCTAAAGTCTAAGACCCTCGCTTTTGATTGGATTTTAGCAGCCCTAGTCCTAATACTGAACTACACCATCTGGTGATAACTGGATGCGAGATGATCTCTCACTATAACATCAGAAACACATTCCCTATTGGTAAGCACTAAGTACAGTATGGCTCCTTCACGTGTGGGTTCTGTTACCAGTTGCCTGGTAGTTCTCCCTGTAAAGAATCCAGGTTCTCCAAACTTCTAGATGGCATTGCAGCAGGGATGCGACAATCAACATCTGACATATTGAAATCCCCTATCGGTAACACTTCCCCTTTCCTGGCAATGCTGCATATGTCTTCTATTAAATCTCCATCCACCACTTCTCCCCATGGGGGAAGTCTGTTTATCATGCCAATACAAATGTATTTCTCTTTCCCTCTTTCTAGTTTAACCCACAGTGCCTCCTCTCTCCCTTTTAAGTCCTGTAATTCTATAGCTTTAATATTATTCTTTACATATAGTGCTACTCCTCCTCCCCTTCTTCCTATCCTGTCCTTTCTGAATAAAGTATAGCCTGGTATAATTACACCCCTAGAAGGACAAGTAGGGTCAAATGAGGGTTTTTTGAGGAGAGCAGTGATTACAGCATGCTTGAAGGCCACAGGGAAAGTTGCAGAGGAAAGTGAAAAGTTGAGAAAATATAAAATGAAAGGAATGACGGAGGAGGAGATGGAGTTGAGGGGATGGTGGGGATAGGATCAGAAAAATAGGTAGTGAGTGTAGAGGAGGAAAGAAGAAGAGAGGTTTCCTAAACAGAGATTTTAGAAAAGGATGAAAGGGTGATAGAGGTTGAAGGGAAAAGTGGAAAAGTTGGTAATGGAGAGGGTGAAGAAGAAGATTTAGTGGGGAATTGAAGAGTAATGCATTTTGTCATTGAAATAGTCTGCTAGGGTTTGGGCAGAGAAAGAAGAAGGGATTTAAGGTGAAGGTGTCTTAAGAAGAGAATTTATTTATTTAATTTTTTTTTTATACCGCGCTCTTAAAAATCAGTGCGGTTTACAATAAACATTAGTTTGTACAATGCAGGCAGAACATACATTGAACTTACAGAGAACAGGTAAGACAACTTGGTGAGAACAGGGAGAATTAAATAAGTTAAGTAATTAAAACAACTAGTATGATTATGGTAATGTGACAGACATGAAGGATGAACTTGGTTATGTAATGTCACCACTAGTACTGAAGGAAAAGGTGATGCTTTAGGGCCTTCCTAAATTGTATGAGGTCAGTAACAGACCATATATGGGAGGGAAGAGAATTCCAAAGTGTGGGCGCATAAAACACAAAGGCTCGGTTCTTGGTCGCAAGGGAGCATTTTATTATAGCAGTAGAGACAGTGAGTGTGTAAGCAGCGATAGATCTTCTGGATCTATTCTGAGGAGTGAGGTGAACAAGATCCATGAGGGAGGCATGTGGGAGCTATATGGTCCTTTCTCGAGGCTCCATGAAGGACATGAGCAGCAGCATTCATTGCCAATTGTAGCGGATTAAGAGTGCACCTAGGGAGACCATGTAGTATGGCATTGGCGTAGTCAAAATGGGGGGTTACTAGGGCTTGAAAAATCGTACAGAAATCAGCAGATTCCAGTAAGGGACGCAGATGGCGAATTGTTCGTATCTTGTGGTAGATTGCCTTGGTGATATTGTTGATATGTGCTTTCATGTCCAACTGCTGGTCTAGGGTAATATCCAAGTAGCGGATGATGGGTTTACATGGGAGCTCTGCGTCTCTGACCTTAATCGAAGCGGGGGGGGGGGGGTAAAGGATTGATTCCTTGTGATGAATAGAACGTCCATCTTACTGAAGTTGATTCTGAGGCTTTGAGTGCAGAGCCAGCCTGTAACAGCGTCAAAGCAGCTTATTATTGGCAAAAGGTCAGGCTGGTCAATAGAAAAAGATGTGAACAGCAGCACATCATCAGCATAAACAAGGCAGGAGATGTTAAAGGAACTGATAATTGAACAGATGGGCTGCATATAAATGTTGAAGAAGAGGGCGGAGAGAAAGGAGCCCTGAGGAACACCTTGTTTTTGTTGAAAAGGCTCAGAGGTCATAGAGCCAATTCGTACCTGTTGTCATTGGTCTGATAGGTAGGACTTGCACCAGCTCAAGGCAGAAGCAAGAATTCCCTTCTCTTGAAGACATGTAAGAAGCAGCTCATGGTTGACTGAATCAAAGACCGAAGCAATATCCAAGAAGATTAGAACATAGCCTTGTCTAATACTGTATTATCAATTCCAGTGAGTAAAGTGCTGAATAGAATGGTGAGAAGTGTCTCAACACCATGGTATTCTCTGAAGCCATGCTGGCTTGGGTCAAGAGGAGCAATAGTCTCAGTATGATGTTGAAGTTGGAGATGAACGACCTTCTCAATTATCTTGGCCAAAAGGGGAATGCTAGAGATTGGCCGATAAGATTCTGTCTTCTGAGGGTTCAGCTTGCTGTTCTTTAGAAGGGGCCTAATGGAGGTTTGTTTTAAAGTGAGTAGGAACATCCCTGTTAAAAAAGATAAGTTAATGATCTTAGCTAAAATTGGGCTGAATTCAGCACGTAACGATCTTATCCAGAAAGCTGGGCAGGGGTCATTGGGAGAGGTAGTGGTATTGATGGAAATGATAGTGTTCTCAATTGAGAGAAAAGAGACAGTGAAGTTTAGAGGCAAGATGGTTAATCGGATGGAGAAAATAGTTTTGCTAAACGAATACAGTGGCAGACTAGAAAGAAGAAAGCATGAATTTGAAGTGAAGAAATCAGAGAGAGAGTGAAATTTGAACCAAGTGTGCTCAACCGAGTGGGCACAGGAATGTAGGTAGCAGGTAGTTGAAGATAACCAGGTCTGAGATGCGCCTCATAGGACGTGGAATGGGCAGAGTAAGGGTATCCAGAGTAGAGGAGAGAGCAGTATTATAGGAAGCTATGGCTTCATCAACAGACTTAGAGGACAAAGTGGAAGAGAGAAGAGATGAGAAAGTAGTGGATAGTCAGTGGATCGATAGCATGAAGATTCCTAAAAAGATAGGAGGAGACTGGGCGAGATTGAGGGGGATAATAATGAACAGTGAAACTTGACAGGTGATGGTCAGATAAGGGAAGAGTGGAGGTATGGAAATTAGAAAGTAAACAATTAGTTTAGAAAACGAAGTCAAGGCAGTGACCAAGCTGATGAGTTGGGACAGAAGAACAAAGCTGGAGGTTGAAAGAGGAGGTAAGAGAAAGGAGCTTGGATGCATAGGGATCAGAGGGGTTATCATTGTGAAAATTAAAATCACCAAGAATAAGAGAGGGGGAAGAAAAATCCAGGAATAAGTAAGTATAGCCAAGAGTCAAATTTAGTGAGGAAGGTAGAAGAGGACTTGTCAGGATGTTTATAGATGACAGTGATCCAGAGAGGTAGGGGATTAAAAAGGCAGATGGAATGTAGTTCAAAGGAGAGAAGGGAATAAGATTGAGGGAAAAGGAGGGGTTAAAATTGGCAAGAAGGAGAAAGTAGAAACCCAACACCACCACTGCAGACATTGGGACGAGGAGAGTGGGAGAATTGATAGCCGCCATGGCAGAAGGCAGCAACCAAAGCAGTGTCATCAAGGAGGAGCCAGCTTTCAGTAAGAGCGAGAAGATGGAAAGCGCGAGAGATAAAGAGATCATGGGTAAAGGCAAGTTTATTAGAATTGGAATGAGCATTCCATAAAGCACATGAGAAGGGGAGGGAGAAGGTGGAAAGGAGAGGGATGTGGATGAGATTAGGGTGGTGGAGAGAGGAACTAATATGGGAGTGAGAGAGAAGTGAAGGGAGACCAGGGTTGGGATTAATGTCACCAGAGGACAGAAGAAGAAAGAGAAGAGTGTGAGGGAGAGAGAAGACAGCATGTTGGAAATGGGGATGAGGTTGTTTTAGAGAGGAAGGAGAGGAATGAATGAGAGGAAGGAGAAGGGTGAAGCTCAAGAGCTGAGGAAAGGGTGGAGGATAAGATGGGGAGGAAATAGGGAGGGTGGAGAGAAGGTGAGAAATAGGGGGTATTAGGTTGGTGGAGTGAGGGAAGAAGGTTAGGGAGGATCAGAAAAAGGAGCAAAGAATGATGTGGAGACATAAGAAATGGCAGGAAGGGCAAGTAAAAGTTAGAAGAAGGAGACGGATAATAGGTTGTAAGGAAATAAAGATAAAATAAATGAAATAAAATAAAATAAAATAAAATAAAATAAATAAAATAGAATAAGATACAAATAAGTAAAAGTTTTAAAAGATGCTGAGATTATCATATAGGGAAATTTATTAGCACAGTAAATAATCAAATAACAGTGAATGAAAACAGTAGGCAGGCAAGCCTTATCTCAAGCAGACTATAAGTCTATAAAGTGTAAAATATAAAATATTAAAATATTCTCTAGACTTAAAAGGAGTTATTTCTTGTGACTTGTCTATAGCTCAGAAACATTATTACGTGGCAGGATGAGGGAAGAGAGGTGATGCTAGTCACATGGGGTGAGGGAGGACTAGGGAGATCTAAGGGAGCTGCTGGACATGGGGGGAAGAGACCTAGGAGAACAGAGGGGAAATTCTTGGCAGAAGGGGACCACAGGGAGATGGAGAGGAAATGTTAGATACAGGGGTATCATAGGAAAATGGAGAGAAGATGATGGATGCAGTGGTGGAGGCATAGGAAAGCAGAGAAGAAATGCTGGACACGGGGAGGGCAGGATTAGACCAATGGAGAGGAGATACTTGATACAAGGGGGCATTGGGAGAGGGAGGAGAAATGTTGAACATGAGGCTTATAGGAGAGGATATGCTGGACACGGGGAGAGGGAGGCAGAGGAGAGATACTGGATGGGGGGGGAGGGTGCATAGATAGGCGGGGGCTAGAGAGATAGAAGGGAATGCTGGACATAGGGAGATGGAAATTTTTGAGACCAAGGGAAGATTCTGGAAATGGGAGAGCACAGGGAGATGGAGAGATACTGGAGATGGAGATGGAGGAGATGCTGGACATTGGAGACATATGTAGGAGATGCTGGACACTGGGGACATATGTAGAAGGAGATGCACCAGATGGGGTCAGATTGCCATATAAAACAAACAAATGCCTTATATGGGAGAGTGACACCCCCCTCCCCCGTTTTGCATCCTGGGGCAGCTTGTTTGGGAGGGGGGGAATTGGGGCCACCAGAGTTTTTATTTCTGTCTGGGAGGAGCACCAGCTTCCCCGACATTGTGCTGATGGCATCATGGGCTTTCCTCAATGTCTGGATCATCTAAGGTGAAGAATCAAACGTCACCTCAGATGACCCGTTTGTCCAGGACAGCGTGCCAGACTTGCTCTGCATGTGTTTGGCATGCTCTCCCAGTTTAACGCTGACTTTTTGTGCACTGGGTAATTTTCTTCCCAGCACAAAGAGTCAGCGATAAACTCGTGCTATGAAACTCTGCGCTAGAGCTTTAAGCACTGGTCTTTAGTGCATGGTTTCTGCATTGGCCTGTAAGTTTGTAACTGAGGCAGTGGAGGGTTAAGTGACCTGCCCAAGGCCACAAGGAGTATCAGCTGTGATGGCCTGGAGATGATTCTGGCTCCAGAAATGGGCAGTGACTGAGTAAACTTCCCTTTAATGTTGGGATACTCTTTGGGGAGGACATGGAGAGGCTGCTAAAAGACCTTGGAGAAACTTAGCCTCAGAGGCTCCTGGAAGATAGGGCCCAGGGCATCTAAGGGGCCCCTCTTGTAGAACTTAGTGGGAAACACTAGGATGCTTTCGAGCCTGTAAGAGCTCTGGCGCAGCCTGTTCCTCCTATAGTTCTAAGCCAAGAAAGGGCAGTCCTTTTGGCCATCTCAGTGATCTCAGGACTCAGCAGGGACCTTCTCTGGAAGTGGTAAACTCTCTCACTGAGATACGGCAGTTCCCTTCCAAGAGACTAGTAGTTGGAAGGTGTCTCCAACTGTTTTACTTTGAATGGACCCACATCACGTTAGACCAGTAGGTACTTGAGATCCTTGAAAGGGGATACACTTTAGATTTTGAAGAACCTCTGAGATACCTTTGTGAAGTCTCCTTACAGCTCTCTGGCAGTTGCAGTCTATTGTACTCTTGCCCTCTGCAGAGCTGGGCCTGGGGTAGTATTCCATTTATGTTGTGGTCCCCAGAAAAGGCAGGTCCTTCTGACCCATTCTGGACCTAAAGGTGATCAATGTCAAGACAGGAGTTCCTGACTTTTGCATGAAAACCCTGAGATTGATCATGGTGTCATTTCAACAAGTTCCTGACCTTATTGGACCTATCCGAGGTGTACTTCCACATTCCCATCCGGGAACAACATCAGAAGTTTTTTTGTTTCTGTGTCCTAGGTGATCATTATGGTTATAAATTACAGTTAGGAAATTTTGTGACATTTTGGAAGCATATGATTTTACGATGTTGGTGCAATCATTAACATTACCTCACTTTAGTGTAAGGTGGTTTATATTGGATTTCCTGAGTCTGTTTTGCATTCATCACAGGCTGCACAGAATGCACCAGCTGGAATGATTACTAGAGTGGGATGAGCTGCACAGCTAATCTTCCATTAGTTTCATTATGCTCATATAACCCCTCTCCTCAAGTCACTTCACTGGCTCCCTATTTGTTTCCGTATCTAGTTCAAACTTCTCCTACTAACCTATAAATGCATTCATTCTGCTGCTCCTCACTACCTCTCCTCTCTTATCTCTCCCTATACCCCTCCTCGGGGCCTCTTCTGGCAGATCCTTTCTATCTGTGCCCTTCCCTTCTACTGCCACCTCCAGACTTCGATCCTTCCACCTTGCTGCTCCTTATGCCTGAAACAAACTACCTGAATCTGTGCGTCAGGCTTCATCTCTGTCCCTTTTCAAATCCAGGCTAAAAACCCGCCTCTTTGAGGTGGCATTTGGATCCTGATCCGCTTTGACTCTTATGTGTTTCCTTACCATTCCCCTTGACATTTCCTTCTCCTCAACTGTTTGTGTTGACTGTCCTAACTAGATTGTAAGCTCTGATGAGCAGGGACTGTCTTTTACATGTGCCTGTTCAGTGCTGCGTATGCCTTGTAGTGCTATGCAAATGATCAGTAGTAGAAGTAGTGCTACTAATTGTTTGCATAGCGCATACTCCATCTCATGTCTCTTCATTGGTTGCTGATTAGGCAGTGGATTCAATTTAAATTGCTATGTTTGGTTTTAGATTTTGTATGGAATGTTAGCCCTGCCTTTGCAGTTTCCTTTAGAGGAATATTTGCCAGCTTAGATTTTGCATTCTGCTGGACAAGTTCTGTTCCATTAACAAAAGTTAAAACAGAAAAAGCCAGAAAAACAGCAATCAAAACCCAGAAAAACCTTCAGAAAGGCTAAAAATCCTAATAGAATATACAATTTTTAATGTCGGGATCCGCAGACAAGAGCTGGGGAGAGGAGAAAACCCCCCGCTCAGTGTCGGCAGAAGCCTTTTGTTGATTGGGTTTTGATTGCTGTTTTTCTGGCTTTTTCTGTTTTGACTTTTGTTAATGGTTGCGAATTAGGGTCATCACATTTTTTGAAGGTATTGTTTTTCTCGGACAAGTTCTGTTGGCTTTACCACTAGCCATATTATTAAAAAAAAAACAATTGCTCCATGATCATATGTTTTCATATACTGTATCTAAACTGTGAAATTATTTGTCTGTAGCAGTAAGACAGGAGTTGCGTTTTGTTCATTTTCGTAAAACATTTAAAGCTTCTTTATACTGTATATGGAGGCTTATTGACTGTGATTACTTAGGACAGTGTTTGGGTTAATCTTTTGTCAATGATATGTTAGAATTGTTTTACTGTAAATATATTTTATGTAATGTAGTTTTTTTTCCAGCTTGTTTGTTAAATAGTTTTGTATTATTATTTGTATTGTGCTATTATGTGTGTATATTGTACATCGCATAGATATTTTGATAAGTGATTAATACATGAATGAATGCAGGCCCTTGCACCTTCTCCAAGATCACAGTGGTGGTGGCAGCCTTTCTGCACAAGCAAAGGATCTGGGTTCATCCATTTCTGGACAGCAGGCTGATCCAGTTGGACTCCATGAAGAAATCCAAAGAGGACATGGTGCAGGTGATCTGGTGTATCAGGAGGCTGAGTAGTCTTTCCCTCCCAGGTTTTGGAGTATCTGGGTGCCTGCTTCAACACCTGTGTAGGCATAATGTTTCTCACCCCAAATAGGTTGGTCAAACTGCAGTCCCAGCTCTGGGAATTTTGCTCTCAGGTAGCTCCCAGGTCATGGAAATACCTGAAGTTCCTGGACTCAGTGGTGTCAAAACTAGAGTCTGCTGGTGGAATATTGTGTTGAATGCTGTGTTCATAAGGTGGTTAACAAATGTTTTAAAATAAATAAAAATAAATATGCACCCCCTGCAGAGGTACTATACCTCCTGGTTCTCTAGTCCCCTAGCTCCCAGATGTTTGAGCAGCATCTACTTCCCCAGAAGATCAAGGAGGAATTGGCTTTTGGCTACAATCTCACCCACTGATGGATGGGATGCCTCTGGAGACACTGAATTGGGTGATAGTCACCACAGATGCCAGCTTGCTGGGCTGGAAATCTCACTTTCTGAGTCAGTTTGTACAGGAGCAAGAAACCTCTTGGTTGGTCAAGAGGCTGAAGGCCAGGGCTGTTTGCCTGGCTCTGAAGAAGTTTTGGTCCTTCTTGGAGGGCAAGGCTGTCAGAGTGTTCTCAGACAATGTCACAGTGGAAGTACACATCAACAGACCAGGCATAACTTGCAGTACAGTGGTGGCCACAGACTGACGGAGCTCTGTCGATGGGCAGAGGTTCATCTAATGGCTCTGTTGGCAGCCCACATAGTGGACATCGATAACTTGCAGGCCAGCTTCTTGAATTGGTACATGATAGATCTCAGAAAGTAGAACCTTGGCCCTCATATTTTAAACCATTGTATGGAGGTGGGGCCTGCCAGTGTTCAACCTGATGGTCACCCAGAGAAATGCCAAAGTGCATAACATTTTTAGTTGCACATGGGATTCCCAAGCAGTGGGCTTGGATGTCCTGCTTCAGCAGTGGTTCCAGTAGGGATTCCAATATGCCTCTCCTCCATGGCCCTTAGTGAGTCAGGTTCTATGCAGAATTCAGTCTCACCCATGCTTGGGCATTCTAATGGGACCAGACTAGCTGCGCAGGACATGGTACATTGATCTCTTCTGCCTGTTGATGGGGCCCCTTCTTTTGCTACTTCAGGATAAGGGGGCTTCTGTGGCAGGGTCCCCTGGTCATGAAGGACCTCATTTCCTTCTTGCTTATAGTCTGGTGCTGGAAAAGCATAAGCTACCTAAGAAGGGCTGCTCTGGAGCGGTAGTTGACACTCTTCTTAAGGCTTAGAGAACCTCTTCTCTGGAGAGTCTTTGAGAGATGGTGTTCCTCTCAAGAGCTGGAGGCCAGGAAAGTAGATATGATCACTGTTCTGTTTTTTTCTACAGGCTGGGTTAAACTAGAGTTTAGCTCTGGAGCTTTGGGTGGGTTCGGGGTGTATCCTTAGCAGCACACCCTGATGTGTCCCTCTTCCTAAAAAGGATGAAGCAGATCTGGCCCCTGTGCACCCAATTGTTCCACAGTGGGGTCTTCCTCTGGTGTTGAAGGCACTGAAAGGTCCCTCCTTTGAGTCCCTCTGAAGGGGCTTTTCTCAAGGATTTGACCCCGAAGGTAGTATTTCTGGTGGTTATTGTGCCTGCCAGACAGGTATTGGAGCTACAGGCCTTGTCATGTAGAGAGCCTTTTCTGGTCATCTTGACAGTGTCTGTCATACTGAGGACTATGTCATCCTTTCTCTCATAAGTACTATATTCATTTCATCTTAATCAGTCAGTGGTCCTGCCTTCCTTTTAGGGAGGACCTTTGGACTGAATGCTTGCCATGTCTGTTGGATATGAGGAGGGCATTGTTGAGGTTTCTGGAGATTACTAATTCCCATCGGTCAAGCCATCTTTTTGTTCTCTTCAGTGGTCCAAGATAAGGTCAGCGGCAGACAAGTCCTCGATTGTCCAATGGATTAAGGAGATTGTTAGTTAAGTCTATCTGTGGGAAATACATGCTGGAGGGAGTCAGAGCTCACTCTATTAGGGTGCAAGCCACCTCCTGGGCAGATTCTGCCTTGTTTCTGGATGACATCTGTAAGGTGACTACTTGGTCATTTCTGACCACCTTTGTGAAGCACTACAGGTTGTATGTGGGAGCTGGAGAGGATGGCACCTTTGGCAGAGCAGTTCTGTTTGGAGTATTGTTTCTCCAGGACCAAGCAGGAAGTCAGTTCTCAAATATGGGTGACATCGACGTCGATGGAGCCCCCATGCGGAGCATTTCCCCAGCTTTCAAAGAAAGCCTTTGGGAATACATCCACGCATGCGCAGTCCCCTTCCTGCCCAAAGGTGCCATCTTGCTCAGTCTTTCTTTTTCCGTGGAGCCCAACGGACGTCTGTCCTTGTCACCCGGAAAAATTTGGATTTTTTTCTGCGATTCTCGCGCCTCTTTTTGTCCGGTTCGACGCCGGTTCCCCTTCCCGCCCAGGTTCGGTACGCCGGTATCGACCCGATCTCTATTTATTGTTTTTTTTGCCCTTCGTAGCAAGCATTCGCGCTCTTTTTTCTTTTCCCTGGAGGGCCGGTCCTTTGACCTTACGGGGGCCCTTTTTTCCCCCATGGCCTCCAGTGGTTTTAAGAAGTGTGATCGTTGTAAGAAACTCATGTCTCTTACCGACACACATGACTGCTGCCTCCGTTGCCTCGGGACTGACCATGATCCCAAGGTCTGTGTCCCATGTGGCAAAATGTCCAACAAGGCACTCCAGAGCCGGCAGCATCAGAAGGAGAGAATTTTCTCGGACTCGGCCTCCGGACGGGCCGGGACCTCGTCAGAGGCCTCGACGTCTCGGGAGCTGGACCCCGAGCTTCATCGAGGTTCCTCTGAAAGGGGGTCCCCCAGTTGGGAGCATAAGAGGAAGAGAAAGATTGTGAGGATGGCGTCGGAGGAAGCTTCTGGTTCCTCGAAAGCCAGATCTTGGACCCCTGACCGCCGTCCTGGGCCCTTGGAGCTGGAGAAGCCAACTAAGGTATCCCGTGTAGAGCCGGAATCTGCCGAGCACGTAAGTCCTGTAGTCCTCGAGGACTCTTCTCCTAGGGAGCCGACGTCGGGTCCGGCGCCGCCGGGGCCCGAGTCGGTGGCTGCTGAGTCTCCTGAGTTTGGACTCAGGCTGACAGCCTTGGAGTGCAGATTGTCTGCCTTCATGGATCAGCAGCGAGTGCTGATGGCCAGCCTGACTGGTGCATCTGCCCCGACCACCGGGATGTCGACGTCTAAGTCAACCCCGGAGACAGAGCCGGTTCTCGAAGCCATGAAGGCCTGAGTCCGGTCTCGGTCACGGTCTCCCTCGACCTCCCGTTCGGGACCGAGGGCGTCGTTGCCGATGGCCCCGGCGTCGCTGTGGTTGTTGCCGGAATCCGCGCGTTCGGAGCCCCTCGACTCTTCTTTGGATGAGTCTGCATGGAAGACGGAGGACGAGGAGTCCCCCGATACTTTTCGGACTCGGTGTGTCCCTTCAGACTCGCCGCAGTCCGAACCCCGGAGTAGGTCCCCTCCGGAGGATACCCAGTTCTCGGAGTTCGTTAAGGACATGGCCAAAGCCTTGAATGTTCCGGCGGACCCCGAGGAGGGGCCTCGAGTCGAAGAGCTCGATGCCCTCCAGTATGACTCTCCCCCGAGGGAGGCCTTTACTGTGCCTGTTCCTCCGATGCTGGAACGGCTCCTCTTCCGAATGTGGGAGGCACTGGCCTCGGCGCCGGTTTTAAGCAAGCGGACCGATTCCATGTATCGAGTCCGAAAGAGCCCTGGTTTTCAGAAGTCGCAGCTGCCGCACCATTCTATGGTTGTGGAATTGGCCATGCATCGTCTGAAAAGCCAAAAGATGCACTCTGCGGTGCCCCCCGGCAGGGAGGCCAGAAGCCTAGATGTCATCGGCAGAAAGTGCTTCCAGGGCTCGATGCTTGCTTGCCGTGTCCAAGCCTACCAGCTATACATGTGCATGTACTTGCGGGACCTGGATAAGGAAGTAGCCGGGTTCTTGGCTGGTCTCTCCGGGGAACCTTTGCAGAGGTTCCAATCCTTGTCCTCGGGGGTCCGGGAATGTTCTAAGTTCATCTCCCGGGCAGCCTACGATGGCTTCGAGGCTTCGGCCCATGTAGCGGCAGCTGGCATCGCTGCTCAACGCCAGGCATGGCTACAGTCATCGAACCTCGAGCCATGGGTGCAGGACAAGTTGGTCGATGTCCCATGCCGGGGTGAAAACCTCTTCGGCAAGCCCATGGCCGAAAAGGCCGCTGAGCTCGAGACTGAGACTCTGACGAGGACTAGATTGTCCAGGAAAACTTCTGCCCCTTCTCATAAGAAGAAGGGCTTGGGGAAAAAGGCCTTTTACCCAAGGAAGGCGCCTGCCTACAATCCTTTCCCTCATTATCAGGCCTCCCCAGCTCCCTTGCTTAGAAAAATATGTATACACTCCAAATATATGACCAGTCTTGTTAAAGATGTCAAAAAATTCACTTCAAATTGGTGCTAAGGCAAATGATAATGCTCCCTGGCAGGGTCAGCAGGCCAAGGGGCAGGGACAAGGGGCCCCATAGGCAGAAAGCCCCCAAGCCTCCAGCTCCTGCTCCTACTCAGCAGGGAGGGGTTTTTTGACTCCCTCTGCATAGCCTCTCCACCCTTGCTGGCCCACCTCAACACAGGGGGTCGCTTAGTCCTGTTTGCCCACCAGTGGCCACCCATCACAAGGGCTATCTGCTCCATTTCAATCAGGTACCCCCTACCTACTTCCCAGGGGAGCCTCCAAGGCCTCCTCTGCATCAGGAACTCCTTCTCCAGGAACTGCTAGGTCTGCTTCAAGACAGGGCCGTAGAGCCTGTACCTCCTCACTTGTGGGGACAGGGCTTCTACTCCTGGTACTTTCTTGTGCCAAAGCGGACTGGAGGTCTCAGGCCCATTCTGGACCTGAGAAATCTCAACAAATTCTTGGAAAAGGAAAAGTTCAAGATGCTTACTCTTGGAACACTGCTGCCCTACCTCCAGCAGGGAGATTGGCTATGCTCCTTAGATCTAAAGGATGCATACACTCACATCCTCATTCATCCAGACCACAGAAAGTACCTCAGGTTCGTGGTGGCAGGAAGCCATTTTCAGTACAGGGTACTGCCCTTTGGCCTGACCTCCGCTGCATGAGTTTTCACAAAGTGCCTAGCTGTGGTAGCGGCCTACTTGAGAAACCAGGGTATATTTGTCTTCCCCTACCTGGACGACTGGCTCATCAGGGGTCAGACTCTCCAGGAGGCCAGGCAAGCCACCCTCCATACTGTCTCTCTCCTTCAACAACTAGGCTTTGTCATAAACTTCGCAAAGTCCACTTTGCTCCCCTCCCAGAACCTGGAGTTCATAGGAGCAAGGTTGGACTCCCTGCAGGCGAAGGCTTACTTGCCAGAGGACAGAGCAGAAAGGCTGATGAGCTTGGCCAGTCGGTTCTTATGCAACCCACTGGTTTCCGCCAGGCTTTGCCTACGGCTCCTAGGCCATATGGCATCAACGGTGCATGTGACTCCCAATGCTCACCTGCATATGCGGCCTGCACAATGGTGTCTCAGAACTCAGTGGAGGCAGGCCACAGGAAACCTCAGAGACAAAGTAAGGGTGTCCAAACCCTTCCTGAACTCCCTGCAGTGGTGGCTACACTCACCCAATCTGCTACAGGGGATTCCTTTTCAAGTACCTGTTCCCACAGTGGTACTCACAACCGATGCCTCCTTGCAGGGCTGGGGTGCACATTGCCTGGACAAGTGCACACAGGGCCTGTGGTCCCCATGGGAGGCCACTCAGCAGATCAACCTGCTAGAACTCAGGGCGATACGCTTGGCCCTCAAGGCCTTCGCCCATACACTGACCCACCAGTCTGTCTTGGTGCAGACAGACAACCAGTTGGCAGTGTTCTATGTCAACAAGCAGGGGGGCACAGGGTCCAGGCTCCTGTGTCAAGAGACACAGGCCCTCTGCTCCTTTGCACTTCAACACAATATGCTGCTCAGGGCTGTCTATCTTCCTGGCCAGGAAAATTTCCTAGCAGACAGATTGAGCAGGGTCCTACAACCTCACGAGTGGCAACTGCACCCTTTAGTGGTCCAGACCATTTTTCTGAGATGGGGACTTCCGTCTGTCGACCTCTTTGCCAGTCCCCTGAACCGGCAGCTGCCCCAGTTCTGCTCCAGGCAACCGCATCCCAAAAGAGTGGCGGCGGATGCCTTCCTGATCTCATGGTCCCAAGGCCTACTATATGCGTTCCCTCCCACGCCCCTGGTGGCTTGAGTCTTGTTCAAAATTCTAAGGGACAGGGCCTCGGTCATCCTGGTGGCCCCCAGATGGCCGAGGCAACCCTGGTTCCCCCTCCTGTTACAGCTGGCGGTGGACACCCCTCTTCCTTTGGGGTTGCAACCCGATCTTCTTTCTCAGGATCAGGGATCCCTTCTGCATCCCAATCTCAAAGCTCTCAATTTGATGGCCTGGAGGCTGCAAGGGTAGTGCTGGCTCCCTGGGGCTTGCCTCAGGAAGTCGAGGAGGTTGTCTTAGCTTCAAGAAAGCAATCCACCCGAAAGACCTATGCCCTGAAATGGAGGCGGTTCTCCCTGTAGGTGTGATCAGCGCCAGGAAAACCCCTTCTCCTGTCCTGTGCCGGTGGTGCTTCAGTACCTACTGCACTTGGCTAATCAGGGTCTTAAGTCAAATTCGGTTAGGGTACACCTCTCTGCTCTGGCAGCCCACCACTCCATGGTGGAGGGGCACTCTTTGTCGGTTCACCCCCTGGTGGCCAGGTTCCTCAGAGGCTTGCTCTTGCTAAAGCCCCCTCTCCGTCCACCTGCACCTGAGTGGGAGTTGAATGTGGTTTTGCAACAACTTACTCGCCCACCCTTTGAGCCGATGGCTACGTGCCCTCTTCGCTTCCTTTCTTGGAAGACTCTCTTCCTAGTGGCACTGACTTCGGCCAGGCGAGTGAGTGAACTTCAGGCCCTGGTCTGTGACAGGCCATACACCCGTTTCTATAAGAACAGAGTGGTCCTTAGGACTCATCCTAAGTTCCTACCCAAGGTACAGGAGGGAGGCGTGGTCTAGTGGTTAGGACAAGGTACTTCAGGCCGGAGGGTCGGGGGTTCAAGTCCCACCTGGGGACAGCAATCTCAAGCCGGAGGGATTGGGATTTCTAGTCCTATAGGCACTCCTTGTGGTCTTGGGCAAGCCACTTAACCCTCCAATGCCCATGTTCCCTGTATGTATTAGTGTGTGTGTCTCATATCCCCTCATGTTAAATGTATCTCCCAACTAACCGCTTTGACCCGGTGAAAAGCGGGATATAAATACAGCTAAATAAATAAATATAAATAAGGTGGGCTCCTCCTTCCACCTCAATCAGGAGGTGGTTCTTCCAACATTCTTCCCTAGGCCCCATGCAAGCAGAGCTGAAGAAGTCCTCCACACCCTGGACTGTAGAAGGGCCTTGTCTTTCTACCTTGAGCGTACTAAGGGTCATAGTAGGGCTACTCAGCTCTTCGTCTCCTTTGACCCAAACAACTTGGGGGTTCCTGTCTCCAAGCGTACCTCGTCCATATGGGTGGTGGACTGTATCACCTGGGCTTACAGGGCGGCAGACCTTCCCTTGAGGGGTCGAGTTACAGCCCACCGTGTCCGGGCCATGGCTGCCTCAGTAGCTCATCTCTGCTCTGTACCATTGGCAGACATCTGCAGGGCTGCAACTTGGTCCTCAAGCCAGACTTTTGCAGCCCATTACTGCCTGGAGAGGGAGTCCCGTAGGGACAGTGCTTTTGGTCAGGCAGTACTCCGGAATCTCTTCGAGGTTTAGGCAACTCCTACCCTCCTGCCCTCTTGTTGGGCTACCGAGGGGTTCTGGTCTCAGTGAAATTCTTCCCTTCATGCTACGGCTTCACAGAGGGAGTTCCTTTTTCAGCCTGGGTTCCTGGTAGCCCAGAGCTAGGGAGTCACCCATATGTGAGGACTGACTTCCTGCTTGGTCCTGGAGAAAGAGTAGTTACTCACCTGTAACAGGTGTTCTCCAGGAGCAGCAGGAATCAGTCCTCACAACCCTCCTTCCTCCCCTGGGAGTTGCAGTTGTATATAGTTCATTTTGGTTTTGTGCTGTCTTTTAGCTATGTCATCTGACTGAGCAAGATGGCACCTTTGGGCGGGAAGGGGACCACGCATGCGTGGATGTATTCCCAAAGGCTTTCTTTGAAATCTGGGGAAATGCTCCGCATGGGGGCTCCATCGACGTTGATGTCACCCATATGTGAGGACTGATTCCTGCTGCTCTTGGAGAACACCTGTTACAGGTGAGTAGTTACTCTATTCCTTCCATCCTGGGTCCTGATTACTGTGGTGCACCCCACTCATCTGGACTGGTCGAGCAGGATGATAAGAAAGGAGAGATTTTCCATATTTGTTAATTTCCTTTCCTTGAATCATGTGAGATCATTCCTGGACCCACCTTGGGACGACTTCTCCTACAGCTTTAGAAGCCCTTCTGCCTTTTTAGCTGCATGGTCAATATCGTGATGCAGTACCTGATGCAGAGTTAAGTATGATAAGAGTGCCAGGAAGAATTGTACAAAGTTATCGTTGACTAGTACTTTCCTGAGTTTTTCAGTCTTGCTTTCTGCTTGGAAAGTTTAATACTGGCTTTTCTCAGTGCTGCACCACTTGTGACTTAACTGCCTCTGCACTCTAGCTTTTACTATCAACTCTGGCTGCTTTGTAATAGGAGTGCTCAGTTTCCAAAGGTCTGCCCTGTTTTATAATATTTGGAATATATCCTAGCTGGATTTACTCAGGCAGTCTTATTCTGCTTGCTTCCAATTTACCTTGAATATATTCTTAAGGGAGGAAAGGCTTACCCCTTGCAGAGCCATTGTATAGGACCTGAAGACCTGATATCTGTGTACACATGTGCTTCTAACCTTCTCAGTTTAATGAAAGCAAAACCAAACCAAGCCCCTGAGCTAGATTTTGCTACTGACTTAACTGTGCTTGTTTAAAATTTTTAGCTTATTGGTATTTATTTGTTGTTTGTGGTTGCATTTATTTATCTGTGTCTGTTTGTAATTTCTTTAGCTTTTTAGGTTTTCGTATTTCTCTTCACTCTGTTTTTGCCTTCACTCTAGTTTTGCGCTGATTCTGCTAATGCCCTGTGCCTATACGTCTCCTTATTTCACTAAGTTAGAAAATAACCATGGTCTCTAGCACTAAACTTGTGTTTTCCTTTTTTATCTGGTGACTTCCTTTCTTACCTGGTGACTTTTTATGTCCCTCCTCATATCTACCCATCCCATGGTTTATATTTCTTATATAGCCTTCCTAGGGCTCACTAAAACTATTACTCTCAAAAGCACCCAAACCCACTGCTGCTTTTCTCCTGTCTTGCCATATCATAATCTGCTCTGATATGTAGTCACTCCTCTCTATCTATTCCTATGACTCCACATCACTTTCTCCTCTTAATATTACTCTCCCTGATCTTTTCCCTTCATTCTAAGAACTTCAAACCCCTAGTCCTTATCACCCATTCCTTACTTTCTTCACCTGCCATTTTTCTGCTCTTGAGCTTCAGCATTGTCTTCCTCTCATTCAGTCATCTCAACTCTCTCTGAAAGCACCTAACTCACATCACCTTTGTGCGTCCTCTTCTCTCACTTGTACCCTCCTATTATTTTTTTTCTTTTCATCTGGAGATATCCATCCCAATCTTGGCTCCTCTAGGCATTTTTCTCACTCTGTATGGAAATATAACCAAAACCTGTCTAACCTTATTCATATTCATATCCTTCTCCTCCCTCCTCTCTCTCTTTCTCAATCACCCTGTGGAATGTCCACTCTGTCTCAACCATCTTACCTTCATTCATGATTTTTTTTTATTTCTAATGCTCTGTATCTTCTGCTCTAACCGAGACTTAGCTTCTCCCTGAAAACTCTGCTTCAGTTGCTCTCTAGCATGGAGGCTATCTGTTCTCCCTTTTGCCTCATCCATTTGGCTTCAGTAGTGGTGTTCGATTGGTGCTGTCTCCTTTGTGCTGGTTTCAACCCCTTTCTAGCTTATTTTCACTCCTTTTTTTACTTTTGAAGTCCACTCTATCCATGTATTTACACCATTACTTCTCTGGATAACAGTCATTTACAGTATCAATCCCCTGAAAAGTCCATCTTTTCCTTCTCATTGACTTTGACTCCTGACTTTCCTTTTTTCTGGACCAATTTTCCTCTTCTCTCATTCTTGGGAATTTTAACTTTCATATCAATGACTCCTCTGACTCTTAAGCGCTAAAAGTCCTTGCCTAATCTCCTCATTCAACCTACAGCTGTGTTCTCCTGCCCTTACTCACCAGCAAAGCCACTGTCTCAACCTTGTTGTTTTCTCTAACTGCTTGCCCTCAGATGTCTTCACCTCAGTTCTTCCCTAGTTGACCATTATCTGCTAACTTTCACGCATAACCATACCCTGCCAAAGTCTCATCCTGTCTCCACCAACACAGGAATCTTCTGACTATTGACCACTCTATTCCCTCCATTGCTGTCTCATCTCCACTCTCTTCTGCTATGTCATCTAAGTTGTTTACAAGGCAGTCTCTTCCTATAACACTATACTCTCCTCTGCTGTGGATGTTCTTGCCCCTCCCATTCCATGTCCTGTGAGGTGTACTGTGTACTTGGCTGACCTCTAAAATCCGCTATCCATATTCCTGCACCTTTGGCTTAAATCCCTTGCCCATGCTGACTTTCTACATTTCAAATTCATGCTAACCTTTTTCCAGTCTGCTGTAGCACTCATCAAGCAAGAGTACTATGTCCAGCTTGCAAATTCTCTTGCCTCTGACCCTTGCTGTCTCTTTGCAATGGTCAGCTCTCTCCTCAAAGTGTCTCTGCACCAACCCTTCCTTCATTTTCTGTCCAAACTCTGGCTGACTGCTTCCATGATAAGGTTCACAAGATTAGTCTTGAGTTCTCCACAGGGCCACTTTCATCTTCATCTCCCCCCTCCCCATCCACTCACAAATCAGTTCTTCATCTCTGCCGCTGTTTCTTCCTTTTCTAAAATCACTGAAGAGGAAACTGCACATACATTCTCTCCTCCAAGCTCACTACCTGCTCCTTCAATCCCACTCCTACTCGACTACTACGCGCTCTCTCTCCCGCTGTCATCCCTTCCCTCTGTCATATCCTCAACCTATCACTTTCCACTGCAACTGTTTCTACAGCCTTCAAATATGTTATGGTCACACTTCTGCTCATAAACCTTCACTAGACCCTATGTGCCCTTCCAATTGTCAGCCCATCTGTCTCCTAAACTACTCTCATTCTCTTGACTTTGTTTCATTTTAAGTAATTCTAGATCCACTGCAATCTGGCTTTCATCATCTACGTTCTACAGAAAATGACCTGTTCAAGGACAAATCCAAGGGCTTTTCTCAATCCTCAACTTTCTTGACCTTTCTGCTGCTTCTGATACTGTTGATCACCACTTTCTTGTTGATACTCTATTCTCACTTGGATTTAGGGGCTCTCTTCTGTCCTGGTTTTCTTCTTTTTTCTCCCATCATACTTTGTTCTGATGGATCTTCCTCCACTGCTATCCCATTTTTAGTCTGTGTACGTTGTCGTGAGGTGCCCCCAGTGGCCAATGGCTGTAAAGGCACGCTGCGCATTTATATTATTTTTAAGGAGCAATGGCTCTTTAAGGCCCAGTGCAGTTTGGTCCTTGGAGTTTTAGCTCCTTGTAAGAACAGATTATACAAGCCAAGAGTGGAGGGTAATAAGGCTTTATTTCCCCTTTACCGCAAGGGTTCACTAAGACACAAGAAAAATAAAGATAGTCCTTCTTTATAAAGGGGTTCCACCAAAATAAGCAGACAAACAACTGTTATAAGCTTCACAATTGCTTGCAGGGTTTAACTGAGGATTATTTTACTTCCAAAGTAAAGTTGAACAAACAGGCAAACAAACTGTTGTGAACTTCACAACTGATTTCAGGAATTCTTTTATATTTACAGTTCTACTAGGGACTCACGGCTAGTAGCAACACAAAAGCTACAATCCATAGATTCCTCTTGAGGGATGGGAATAGTATTCTCAAACTCTATTTCCATGGACTCTGCGTCACTGGCTTCTCCCTCTGAATAAGAGTTTTCCCTTGTGGCTACAATTTTACAGGGTCTGTCTCTGTTTCTTTGCCTCCAGTAAAACTGTCCTGTTAAGCCCTTAGGTATAGTTTTGAAAAGCTCTGCTTTGTTGCCTCTTCTCATATACTGAGCGTCTGCTTTATCAGAGCTTCTAGGAGCAAGGCTTTCTTTTAAAAGTAAAGAGCCACCATACCTTGGCTTCCTGCAGCTGCTACACCTGGAGCTTTCTCTCTCACGTACTTCTCTCTGGAGACAGGTTTCCTTGTGCAGTGCTTTGCCTTCCTGAAGCCCAGGAAAACCTGGTGAGGATTCCCAACCTCTGTGCTTCTGTGTAAAGGTAGCTTTGTTATAGGAACCTCTCCTTCTGGTACCTTGTAATCCTGATCCAGGGTACTCCGGTGAATGTAGGTTTCTCTCAAAGCATGGCTCCTTAGCTTTCTGTGCTCCTCTTTCAGCTGTTATTATTCTTGTCGTGCTGCTTCATCCAGCGACGTTACTTGGGCTGGGAGTGTCACTCCTTCCAGCCAAACTGCTTCTTTATTTATTTTATTTATTTATTTACTTATTTCTTCTATACCGCCCCTTCCAGTGATCAGGGGCGGTTTACATGGAACAAATTATGTATACTACTGTATACTTTACATGTATACTTTATATACTGTATACTTTACATGTATACTTTACTTCTCCTGGCAGTCTCTCTCTGGACTCCGTCTCTCCGTGCTCTGCCCCTCTGGACTCTATCCATCTGGATTCTGTCCCTCTGGGCTTGCTCCGTGTGGATTCTCTCTTTCTCCACACTCCTCCTTCCTTCTGGCTGAACTGCTGCCGGCTGAGTTCCCTCCGAATGGATTCCTCCTCCACTCCTTGCACACCTTGCACACCCTCTGGCTGTCTTTCCTTTATAAAGGCATTTTACCTTTGAAACTCCCGGGCTTGCGTTCAGGTGCAGCTGGTTAACACTCATACAATCAGTGGCTGGGCACGTTGACTCAGCCTCTGTAGGCTTACTCCTGCCCCCTCTAGCTGTGCTGCGAGGTAATTCCATCTTCTGCACATCCACAGCTCTATGAAAGACAGGGTTTTTTTCTAAACCTGCATCTTCCGTGGCTCCAGCCTCATGACAACGTCAGGGTTCTGTTTTGGGACCTCTTCTTTTCTCTCTCCCTTAGTGTGCTGATTTGCTCCCATGGTTTTCAGTACCATCTATATGATGATTCTCAGATTTACCCCTCTGTACCTGAAAATCTCCAGGAATCCAGGCTCGTATCTCAGCTTAGTCTGATGTTGCCTGGATGCTCCTCCACCATCTGAAACTGAACATGGCCAAGATGGAGCTTCTCATATTTCCCCTTAATCCCACCACCTTCTTCCTCTTCTCTCTCTCGGTGGATAACACTATATTCCTCCAATTTTCCTCAGCTTGCAACTTTGAGGTCACTTTTGACTCTGCTCTCTTTTTCTGCACATATCCAATAGATAGCTAAAAGCTGACATTTCTCTCTATATAACATCAGCAGAATTAGTCCCTTCTTTTCTGAACACACTACCAAGACCCTTATCCACTCTCTAGTCACCTCCCATTTAGACTATTGCAACCTGCTCCTCACTGGATGTCCCCAGAATCATCTCTTTCCCTTTCAATCCATTCAAAATTCAGCTACATGGCTAAGCTTCAGCCAGTGTCGTTACACTCCTGTAACGCCTCTTCTCAAATCACTTCATTATGTTTATGTTTATGTTTATTGAAATTAATATACCGCTCAACAAATACATATCAGAGCGGTTCACATAGTAAACCAAATGTTAGAAAGAGAAAGAGGAAGTTACAATATTAACAGGAAAGCAAACCAGACAGAATCATTCGACATGACTAAGAGAGAAGAGAGAGGGAGAGGAGGGAAAGGGGGATGTGGGCTACACAGAGGGGTCGGGGAGGTCGAAGGCAAGGGCAAAGAGATGGGTTTTGAGTTTGTTTCTGAAGGTGGTGTGTGACTGTTCGAGCCGGATAGAGGAGGGTAGAGAATTCCATAGAGCAGGGCCGAGGAAAAAGAAAGCAGAGGAGCGAGTGGATTGGAGGCGAGCGCAAGCAGGTGAGGGGAGACGAAGGCCGTTAAGATGTAGAGACCGTAAGGAACGGACTGGAGTGTGGAAGTGAACAAGATCCACAAGGTACTGCGGCGAGTGGGAATAAAGGACACGGTGAAGGAGTGTTAGGACCTTGAAGTGGATACGAGATTTGATGGGGAGCCAATGGAGATGGATGAGTAAGGGCGTAACGTGATCGCGAGGAGAGGAGTGAAAAATGAGACGAGCATCAGTGTTTTGAAGACGCTGGAAACGGTGAAGTTGAGTGATAGGGAGACCTGCTAAAATTGAGTTACAAAAGTTCCCTTTCTGTTTCCACACCCAGTTCAGACTTCTCATTATCTCTCCTTTCTTATCTCTCCCTACACCTCTCCTTGGGAACTCCACTTGTCAGGCAAATTAACGCAAATCAGGTGTACGTCTTGAATAGACTATAAGCTCTGTTGAGAAGGGACTGTCTCTTACATGTGTGTGTACATTGCTGCATATGCCTTGTAATGCTGTACAAATGATTAGTACCACTATAGTAGTAGTATATACTAGTGATGTCATCGCTGAAAGTTACTCTGGTCTGCCTCCACCTGATGGCTGGGAAGCATAATCCATTCATCTGGACTAGTCTAGTAGGATTCAAAGAAAGGAAATGAACAGGTATGGAAAATTTCACCCTTTATGTTTTCACCAGGCTAGAAATTTAATTTGATCAAGGACAATATGGAGCAGCAGCAGAACTTTTGTTTTACTGTTAATAAAACTATTAGGGGGCCGATATTTAAAGCATTTGTGTGGCCAGCACTGGCTATGGCTGCATAATAGTTCTCTTTTAAGTTTCTTGGGGTGCTCAACAGATAGTTTTTGTCCATAAAATTTACTATACATCCAAACTTTATCCATATATGATAAGGAGGGGCCAGAGTGTTCTGGGGTTGAGACCTAAAGTTATACTGATAGAGGCAATATTCAGCCACTATCCATATCTATAACAAATTAGACCACAGAAATAGCAGTCTTAACTTTATATAGGTAACTTTTCTGTTTGTAGTGACCCTTAGGACTCAGAAGATCTATTTTTATGTCCTTTGCTGGACACGGAAATTTTCCAGGTTTAGGAAGATTTAGTAGTGTGAAGTCGGAGAGAAAGATACTCTCCCTTTTCCCCAAGTATGGGGCCAAGAGTATAAAAGGAATATGCCCGGAGTAAGAGGGTGCCATCTACTAGGAGCAAGTTTCTTTCTTTCTTTCTTTTTTATACCGCGCTCTTTAGTGCGGTTTACATGTATACTAACAGGTACTTTTTATTCCCTTATCCCCGAAGGGCTCACAATCTAAGTGTACCTTAGGCAATGGAGGGTTAAGTGGCTTGCCCAAGGCCACAAGGAGTGGCCATGGGACTAGAGACCCCAGTCCCTCCGGCCTGAAGTTGCATGTCCCCATGCGGGAATTGAACCCCTGGCCTCTGGCCTGAGGTAACCTGTCCCAACCACTGAGCCACTCCTCCCTCCCAAATTCCAGAAAAGAGGCTTTCAGACATTTCTAAGTTTAAATTTAGAACCTAAAGCAGTGTGCTATTTGTAATCCATGATTCACCTGTAATGCATCAGGATGAGGCTATCAAAAAAACCCAAGAATTGGCCTAAAATCTCCCTCCTGTGACTGAGTAACTTGACATCCTGCAGGAAGGGAGCAAGGAAGAGGCAATCAAGGGTTATGGCTCTTCATGTTCCAGGACGGAGAGGGTCAGATTGTTTTTCTGCTTTGGGAAAAATCAAGTGAAGTGAAATATTGGAGTGAGGTGTAAGAAATGGCCAGCTGCAAGCAATGCTCCAGAAGATTACTTCCATAGTCTCTAGGATACGTGTTTAGGAAGCTGGAAGCACCAATTAGATATTATGACATCTTCACAAATTTGCTGATGTTAATACATGCAAATACATTTCCTGGGATAATTTTCAAATTGAAAGTACATGCATACTTTTACTTTGAAAAACCTACAAAGTCTGCTTAGTACATGCATACATTTTTACCATTGTAGCAGGTTATAAAATTACTACCATATGTACTACTTTGGCACCACGTGTACAAATTATTGTGCCAATAAAGATTTCTGGCTCTAACTCTGTCTTTCTTGATACCCGATCTGAAGCTTAGACTCACGACAAGTGTCAGGGATATAAACTTCTCTTTCAAATGTAACCAGAAAATTATATTGTCCGAGACCGAAAGTATAGTAGTGTTCATAAACTGGTGTATTTTTATTCCTACAGGAACATTTGAAAGAACTGATAACTCGCTATGTTTCATCAGAAAAGAAAGTAACACCCAACAGATCTTTAAGATTGACCTTGAAGAACTTTGATGAACAGCCTTCTATGTTTAACCCCTTCCAAGTGCACAGCTTGCACAGTGCCAGTTTATTAAACCAGGTGTGTGTAATTATGGAGAATATGTATTGTTCCTTCTACTATTTTTTTATTTTAAAGTGAAGTATTACATCCAATTTAAAGATAATGTGTTTGAGAATTATGATATAATTTAGTGTCTGACATTTTTATTAACTAAGTAAAACAAGTTTTATTGCTGAGCTATTAGGAGATAATTTTGTGACTTGAGTATATAGTACAGCATTTTACATGCTCAAGTAAAATTGCTAGGGGGTATACATGTGTAGAGCCTACATTTACAAGATATATACTTGGGCATTCCCTGAGGGGTGGAGAATAGATAGTGGATAAACTTTGCAGTTTTCCGGGTCATGCTGCGTCTTCGTAACTGGAATAGACGTTTCAGCCACCATACTGTGGCTTTCTTCAAGGTGAAATGGTTAAGCAGTGGATGTCTGTTCTTTTATATAGTAGTACTCAAAGCAGATTGGTAGGATTGAGGTGGGAAATTTGAATTTTGAGGGAAAGTCCATTGGAGGAAGATGCTCGCCCCATAAATTCATCAGAGAACCTTCCAATCTATAGGAAAATAGAGATCTCCAGCCTTTCTCCAATGGGCTTTCCCTCCAAAATTCAAATTTCCCTCTTCAATCTCATTAATCCAGTTTGAGGACTACGATATAAAAGAAGAGACTTCCTAATTATCCCTCCAGTCTAGTCCAGATACCTGGATTTATGCTCGCCTACCAGCAGATGGAGACTGAGAACCACTGGCTTGATTCCAACCCCCTGTAAGGGTCCTGCTCAGAGACTCCACAAGCCAGAATTTCTCAGTCTACAGCAGATGGAAGATATCTAGTCTCCTAGGCTTCTGGACAGCTCTATATTAAAAAAAAAAAAAAAATTAAAAGGGAAGGAAGAGGGCCATTAGCAAAGCCAGGTAACAGCTTTGCTAATTGTTCTAAGGAAACAGCCAGCTTAAGGTAAGCTATACAGAGGGTCTCCCTGTCCCTAGCTTGCTTTGCTCTGCAGTTCCAGGTCCCTGCCCCTTAGCATTTTCCCTTCTCATCTTCTCCCCCACACTCCTACTGTTGGTGGGCTCCAGCTCCTTTAGTTGAGTGCGCTCAGAAGTCCCGGTGATTAAAAAGGCTTGAGATAAAATCTGCCTAGCTGGAGGTGATTGTTATCTTCCGGGCGCAGGGGCAGCAGACCACCTGGGTGTCAGGAAGGGTGGCTGTGCGAGAAGTCCACAGAGTGCAGTGAGTTCTGCAGGGGGAGGCTGTTTGATGGCATACCGTGGCACAAAGCAGTGTGTGTGGGCTGCAGCAACCGCTGGAGTCTCTCACCTGACTCCAGAGTTTACTGCAGTTGCACAGAAGGTGGGTATGACGAGGAGGTGCAGCCTTGGCAGCGTTTGGAGGTGACAGCTGATACCGCAACTGGGTTAGAGGCGCTGGCTACACAGGGCAGGGCCCGGTGGGAACAGCTGCTAAGTTGATGGGGCCTGCATGGGGCTGAGAGGAGCCCAGTCAGGCCTCGGGGAGCCAGGTTATAGAGGTATTGCCATCCTCTCAAGAGCCAGATGGGGTTCTTGGGGGTTCAAGTTCTTCAACAACGAGATTCACCTTTGAGTTTATCCCCCTACTCCATCAGACATATTGTATGCACCTGGGGCTCCTGCCCATGGTGGGTGCAGCCAGGATTGCAGATCAGTAAGGCAGCTCCTCCTGAAAAGCGTTCCCAAAGAGACAGATAGGAGGAGTGGGAGATTAGGAGTCCCTAGCCTCAGTGTAGTTGGAGGATCCACTTGAGGGCCCCTCTGACTGGTATGATGAGAGCCATGGCAAGGGCCTCGGGAAGGGGGAGATCCCCTAAGGGGAGGACCTCTCAGTTATGCTTGTGTTCCATAGAGATGAGCCGGTGGCTCTTATTTCGGTGTCCATAACGGCGCTCAACATATTGACGGATCTGTTGCTGGACTGTATCCGTAAGCTTTCCCAGTTCTTAGAGCCATTCGGGATATGAATGAGAAGGAATGGAAGGTGCCGGAGGCGAATTTGCTTATGCGCAGGTCAATGGCAAGGCTTTACCTGGTCCCTCCAGAGGGCCAAAAACGTTTCAGGTTCCCAATGGTGGATGGCTTGGTGATAGCAGTTATAAAGAAAACGGCAATTCCTGTGGAAGGTGGTGCAGCTCTCAAGGATCCTCAAGATCAAAAGCTCGAAGCGATGCTGAAACAGTTGTTTGAGATTTTGGTGTTGTCCTTGCAGGTGTTTATTTGTGGAGTGTATGTGGCTGGGGTCTGTATGTGCTGGACGCAGAAGTTGCCGGAGGAGTGAGATTCTTTATCGGAGGCCGTTAGGATTGAAGTTGGATCAGTCTTTCTGTAAGACGTCTTTTATGATCTGGTTCAAGCATCTGCTAAGAACGTGGCATCCATGGTTATGGCTCGGCGATTCTTGTTGTGTAATTGGTCCACGGACATCTCCACTAAGGGCAGTTTTAGTAAGCTCTCTTTCCAGGGTAAGTTGTTTTTTGAAGTTATGTTGGAAAAGCTGGTCAAGGATTTGGGGGAGTCAAAAGCTCCCAGGTTGCTGGAGGATAAGACCAAGGGGGCAAAGCTGTCGGCCACTGCTCGGGGATTTCAGCAGGTTTCATCCCAGGAGGTTTGGGCCACCTCAGGGGGTGCGCTTCCTTTCAAAGAGGGTGGCAGGGTGGTAGGGACAGACCAGCCAGAGGTGCTCCGGTGGTCCTAAGCCCTCGCAATGAAGGTGCGGGAGTCCAGGTAGAGTTGGTTCTCATCGGGCATCATCTATGCAATTTTCACTCCTCCTGGACCCAGATCACATTGGACCAGGGGTGTTGGAGGTCATCTGGGAAGGTTTTGCCTTCAAGTTTGCCCATCCCCTCTCTGATACTTTCATGGTGTCACCTGGTGGTCCACAAAGCAAGGCCCAAGTGATGCAAGATACTGTGCAGTGTCTGCTGCATCTGCGGGCAATCATAGAAGTACCCCCCTCAGGAGCGAGGCTGCGATCGGTATTCCATTTACTTCATTGTTTCCAAAAAGGAAGGATTCCATCATGTGATATTGGATCTCAAAGGGGTCAGTAGGGCCTTATGCATTCTGCACTTTAATTTGTTCAAAACTCTGCTGCGTGGCTAATCTTCCATCAGCCTCGATAAGCTTATATAGCCCCTCTTCTCAAGTCACTTCATTGGCCCCTATTCGTTTCCACATCCAGTTCAAACTTTGCCTGCTGACCTATAATTGCACTCATTCTTCTGCTCCTTACTACCTTTCCTCTTTTATCTCTCCCTACCTACACCTCTTCTTGGAAATTCTGTTCTTCTGGTAGATCCCTTCTCTTCTACTGCCAATTCCAGACTTCACTATTTCCACCTTGCTGCTCCTTATGCCTGGAACAAACTACCCGAGTCTGTGTGTTAGGCTTCATCTCTGGCCCTTTTCAAATCCAGACTGAAAATTCACCTCATCAAGGCCATTTTTGGATCCTGATCTGCTTTGTCTCTTATTTGTTTCCTTACCATTCCTTTAGATATATCCTTGTCCTCAGCTGTTGTGTTGTCTGTCTTGACTAGATTGTAAGTTCTGATGAGCAGGGACAGTCTTTTACATGTGCCTGTACTGCACTGCATGCACCTTGTAGCGCTTTACAAATGATAAGTAGTAGTAGCAGTAGCTGGCGATGCAGTGGGTGATCTCATTGCTGCAGGAGCTGGGCTGGGTCATGAACTTTGCAAAAAGGAGGGTGGACCTGACCCAGTTGCTGGAATACATGGGGGCCCATTTCTTCACCCTGACAGGCAGGGTGTCCGACAGAGCATATCCAGAAAATCAAGGACCAGATCCTCTGCCTCTTCAAAGGCCAATCCCTCACGCCTGGAACTATTTGCAGATGCTGGGTTCTATGGCGGCCACTCTGGATCTGGACCAAAGCTCATATGCACCCTCTGCAGAGTGTCCTATTGTCAAGGTAGTCAGCACATTGGTGCTCAGTGTGGAAGATTCTACAGTTGCCAGCAGTGGCTCAGTTGAGTTTGCAGAGATGGCTTCAGGTGAGCAATTTCACAAAAGGAATGACTTTCAAAACCCCTGACTCATTAGTGGTAATGACGGATGCCAGTCTACTGGGGTGGGGTGCACACTGCCAAGGCCGGTAAGCCCAGGGGCAGTAGTAGATGGAGGAATATGCGTGGTCCATCAATTGGTTGAATACCGGGGTGATTTTCCTGGCTCTCAAGGCCTTTCTTCCTCAGGTCCGCCTCAAGGCGATCTGGGTTATGTCCAACAATGTGATAGTGGTAGCCTACATCAATCGCCAGGGAGGCATCAAGAGCAGTCAGTTGGCCAGGGAAGGTGGCACCCTTGCTGAGTTGGGCAGAAGCCGACTTGGTTGCACTATTGGCGGCGCACATGGCAAGCAAAAAAAATGTACAGGCCGAATTTCTCTGCAGTAACCCGTTAGACCTAGGCGAATGGCCCCTAGCGGAGTCGGTCTTTTAACTAATACCGCAGCTCTAGGACTGTCCCATGATGGATCTCATGATGATGGCAAACAATGCTAAGGTGGACTGGTTCTTCAACTGGAGGCACGAAAGGATTTCAGAGGGCCTCATTGCGCTGGTTCAACCGTGACCTCGAGGGGGACTGTTGTATGTCTTCCCTCTGTGGCCACTCATAGCGTGAGTGGTCCAGAAGATGGAAGCACATGGGCCTCCGTGATAGTGGTGGTGCTCGATTGGCCTTGGAGATTGTGATAGGCAGACCTGGTTCGCCTAGTGGTGGAGGACCAGTGGCCCATGCTGGTGGTGAGTGACTTGTCTCAGTGGACGATGGTAATTTGTTATTTTATTTTTTTTATTTAACATTTCTTATATACCGCCTTTCATGATATCAAGGCGGTTTACATTGAACAAACTGAAATATCAGACATGAGTCAGTTCTCGCTTATGGCTTGGCCTTTCAAGAGCCAAGAGCTTATGGCTTGGCTCTTGAAAGGCTCAATTGAGGAAGAGAGGATATTCGTCTCAGGTCATAATGACGTTGTTGCAGGCACGCAAACAATCCACATCTTTGGCTTACATATGAGTGTGAAGGCTTTTGGAGGGGTGGTCTGCACCCACTCTCGGCATATCTGCCGAAGATTCTGGCCATCCTGCAGGCAGGTCTGGATAAAAGGGCTGGCGCTCAACTCCCTATGGGTGCAGGTGGCAGCATTGACTTGATTCTGGGGCAGGATTCAGAGAGTTTCCTCTGCCTCCCATTTGGTTGTGGTCAGATTTCTCTGTGGAGTGAAGCATGTCCAACTGCCGGTGAGAGCAATGGGTACCCCATGGGATTTGAATATGGTCTTATCAGCATTGGTGGCCAAACCATTTGAGCCTCTTTCCTAGACTATGCTAAAGAATCTCACACTTAAGATGGTGTTTTTGGTGGCTCTTCAGCATGGAGGATCTCAGAGTTGCAAGCACTGTCGTGTTGGGAACCCTTCCTGGTGTTTTCAGAGGAAAAGGTGGTCCTTGGGCTGGTGCCTTCCTTTTGCCTAAGGTGGTCTCCGCCTTTCATTGAACCTCCCAGTCTCTCTTCCAATGTTTGCTAGGGGTACGGACTCCTCAGAAAGATGTGTCTTGCATAAGTTGGATGTGCACAGGACGTTGCAGCAGTATCTCTGCTCTACAGAGACATTTCGTAAGTCACATCATCTTTTCATGCTCTTTGATGGGCTGCATAGAGGTAAGGTGGCCTCTAAAGCATCCATAGCGCATTGGCTGAAGGATTCTATTGCATTGGTGTATCTCTTGGTGAGCCGGCCGGTTCTGCAGGGGCTTAAGATCCTTTCAACTAGAATGCAGTCGTCTTCTTGGGCGGAGTTTGGTCTGCTGCTTCTGCTATATATCTGTAGGGTAACCTAATCTGTAAATGGTACACTCAATATTCAACACATGCAGTTATTGTCACTTTCACTTGCTTTAACTTCCTGTACTTGCTATAGATAACACACAACATCCGTTTTTCCAGGAAAGGTCTCAGACTTGCAACCAACGAGCCAAACTTATGAGCTCTAGTGGTTTATTAGCATCAATGACCGTTCCATTTTTTTGAAGGGCTGGATAATATGTAAAGGTATTGTGTTAAAGCCAAAAAAGTTATCTGAACAAAAATATTAATATATAAAATCGTCCTTATCTTAATATCTGGTCATACTGTCGTGAGCCACTTGTCCCAACGCCAACTTAGAGTACTGCTACTGCGTTTCACTGTTTGGTTCTTCAGGGGATTGACAATCAAGATATTGCTCTTGAGACTGTCACGCTCATAGCTCATGGAATATGTCTCGACATCATTAGCTAACTTGAGAGAAAAACAGCTAAGAAACAGATGCTGCCCGCGTTTCCTCTTTCGTGGATGATGGCGCTTCTCCTTCACCAGTGTTGTGTGCCAAAAACGCCGCGCATCTCAAGTTAGCTAATGATGTCGAGACTGTAAAACAAATCGTACCATGTCATTACCAATGTGCTTTTACCATTATCTGTGAAAAGAGCCTCCTGATGGTTATAAAAGGCTCTCCTGCAAGCCTGCTGCACCACTTTCTTAGGATAATCCCGATCCAAAAATTTCTTTATCAAAATGTTAGCCTTCGGCTGATACTCAATATTGGAAGAACAAATATGCCGATAGCAAAGAAACTGAGAGAAAGGCAGGCTATGTTTCAGAGCAACTGGGTGAAAGCTGTCATAATGCAAAAAGTGTTCCAATCCAAATGCTTCACATGGACAGTAGTATCAAACCCATTTGCATTCAATGACACTTCTACATCCAGAAATGTCACTTTAGACGCACTGTAGAGCGTTTCAAATTGAATAGCTGGATTACAACCATTCAACGAATTGTGGGATGCAATAAGTTCAGACTCCAAGCCTGACCATATTAAAAATATATCATCGATATATCTTCACCACATACTAATCTTCTGCATGAATGGAGATACAGAAATCCACTTTTCTTCAGATTGATCCATAAAAAAATCCACCAAAGAAGGTGCAAAAGTAACACCCATAGCTGTACCTGATATTTGCAAATAATATTGTTGACCAAACTGTACTGCGTGCACCTTTTTAAAAAAAAAAAATTCTTCAGTGCAATTGATGTAAGAGCCAGCAAAAAATCAATGTGGACACTATGAGGTCTAGGGCACCTGTCCAAACCCGATTCCACCACACTCAAAGCAGCATTTTGACGAATTGACGTGTATAGAGAACGCACATCCATTGTTACTAGAAGCAAACTCCCTGTCGGATCAGTAAATTTGCATAATAATTGTAGAAAATGAATGGTATCTTAAACATAAGAAAAACCCTATGGCACAAATGGTGAAAAGAATCTAAATAAATCCCAGCGCATTCCAGTAAGGAGTCATTACTAGAAATTATAGGGCTACCCGGAGGATGTCTCATGTCTATGAATTTTAGTTAGTGTATATATGACAGGTATCTTAGGGAAAGCTGGCTTAAGGAATTTATTTTGTTTAGCAGTCATATAACCCCCTATCCACAGCTCTATCTGTCAGTTGCTTAATGATTAACACAAGTTCATCAGTGGGGTTAGCTTGTAAGGGTTGATAACATCTGACAACCTAGTTTCTCCCTTTACCTCTTGGTTATGTTATGTTTCAGTGTAAAACAGACCACATACCAATGCCCTATACATGTTCTATGTAAACTGTTTTGAATTGTAGAAAGGCAGTATAGAAAAAATGTTAAATAAAATAAAAATAAATAAACTGCCAAAACAATCTCAGTTTCATAGTCCATTTTGTCCTGTAGGACAGTCGCCCCACCTTTGTCAGCTGCCTTCACCATTACGGATTTATTTAGATGTAGCTCCTCTAGTGCCCGTTTTTCTTCCCAGTTCAAGTTATAATTCTGCTTATATGCCAGACCTTCCACTTGACTAATGTGCTTTAGTACCAAGCTTCTAAATGTCACAATCATTGGATCAATAGGCCAGGCGGAGTCCAAGCACATTTAACTGAAACAATTGGTATATCTCCACATATAGAGTCAGCTCTAAAATGTATAATTAACTGCAATTTTCTTATAAGTTTTTCAAAACCAACACAAAACGAAAAATAATTATAGGGAGACCAAGGGTTAAAAGGATAAACCTTTGGACAGTAAAGTGGTCTGAGCCAGGGTCAGAGTCACTGAAGACAAAGTAAAAATCACCGATGCATCCTCTTTGGGATCTGGTAAATGGACCTTCTCTCATTGGAGGGGCTTCTCATTCCATCCATTCTTGTCCATGTCTTCCCCTTCCTCTGCCCAAAAAAGACTCTCCCAGTGAATCCTCTTCACTCGACAAGGAACTATCCAACGGTGTATCAAAATCAACTCTCCTCTTTTGACAGAAACCAACAGTTCTTTTTCCATCATACCGCTTATATATTCCACCTCTTTTTATTTTTATTTTATTTTTTTAAATTTTCAATTCCTCTTTATTGAGAGAAAATCAAGGAAATACAAGAAAAAGATACACAAATCGAATACAGTAAATGACAAAAAACAAACAAACTCCCAGCCCACAATATGGAGTGTGGAACACTATAGAAAAGCCATTACCCAACAAAGTGGAATCAATTTAAACAAACCCCAAATACTAAACAAGTTCCACCTCTTTTTAAATTCCCTTTCATCTCATTTAGAACCCGGTTCCCAGAGAGGTACATCTGGGTCGTCCGGACGTCCCAAATGAAGACAGACCCGCTTGGAGCTGATTCTGGACTGTGGGAGCTAAACATTCCAATGATACACAGAATCAGGCCCATGGATTGTCCCAGCGTGCCCCTGCCACCTGTGGGGATGTCCTCCCCACAGGCTCCCCCGATGCACATGGGTTAGGCCCCCCATATCCCTGCCATCCGACCCAGAGCTGGCCAGACAGGGCCTGGATCAGGCGGTGGGTAGCCCCCCCCCCCCCCACAGCCGGCCCCAGCAGGGGGGGGGGGATTCCCCAGATCCGATCACCAGGTTTGCGCTGCTTATTCCACCTTTGAGGTGGAATAAGCAGCATATCCCCTTTGACCCAGCAGTACGCACAGGGCTGTGACCTGAATTGGCCCTGTACATGAGAACATAAGATATGCCATACTGGGTCAGACCAAGGTCCATCAAGCCCAGTATCCTGTTTTCAACAGTGGCCAATCTAGGTCATACGTTACCTAGCAGTTTCCCCAAAAGACACAGGTTCCACAATGCTTGTATTGGGTCAAGCATTGATATCCTGGGTCCCTTTTTAATAATGGTTTATGGACCTTACCTCCAGGAACTTGTCTAAACCTTTTTTAAACCCAGCTACACTAACAGCCTTTACTACATCCTCCAGTAACAAATTCCAGAGTTTGATTACACGTTAAGTGAAAAAATGTTTTCTCTTATTAGTCTTAAATAGTTTACCCTATAGATTCATTGCATGTCCCCTAGTCTTTCTATATTCTGATAACATAAACAATCGAACTACGTTTACCCATTCATCTCCGTTCATTAATTTATATTCTTCTATCATATCTCCCCTCAGCTGTCTCTTTTCCAGGTTAAAGAGCCCTAACCTTTTTAGCCTCTCTTCATAGGGGTATCCTTCCATCCCCTTTACCATTTTGGTGGCTCTTCTCTGAGCCTTTTCTAATAACACTATATCCTTTTTAAGATACGGCTACCAGAATTGCACACAATATTCAAGGTGCGGTCTCACCATGGAATGATATAGAGACATTATAATATCCTTTGTTTTATTTTCCATTCCTTTCCTTATGATACCTAGCATTCTGTTTGCTCTCTTCGCTGCTGCTGCACACTGGGCAGAGGGTTTTAACATCTTATCCAAAATGACGCCTAAATCTTTTTCCTTGGTGGTGGTCCCTAATGTGGAACCTTGCATCGTATAACCATAGTTTGGGTTGTTCTTCCCTAGGTGCATAATTTTGCACTTGTCCACATTAAATTTCATCTGCCATTTTGATGCCCAGTCTTCCAATTTATCAAGATCCTCTTCTGACTCTTCAGGCGATGCATGGCCGATTCCACAACCATGGAGTGGTGCGGTAGCTGTGCCTTTTGGAACCTGGGGCTCCTGCGGACTCGATAGATGGAATCAACCCGCTTGCTTAAAACCGGCATCGAGGCCAGGGTCTCCCACATGCGGAAGAGCAACCGCTCCAGCATTGGAGGAACTGGTACAGTAAAGGCCTCCTTGGGAGGAGATTCATACTGCAGGGCCTCGAGCTCGAGGCTCGAGGCTCCTCCTCAGGGTCCGCAGGGAAGGCCAAGGCTTTGGCCATATCCCGTATGAAATCCGAGAACTGGGTATCCTCCAGGGGGGGGGGGGGGGGACCTTGTACGAGGCTCGGATCCCAGTGAGTCCGAAGGGACGCACCAGGTCCAGAAGGTGTCTGGGGACTCCTTTTCCTCAGTTTACCATGCCGATTCCTCTGAGGAGGAATCGAGTGGCTCCGATTGGGCGGGCACTGATGCCATCCGCTCCGATGCTGAGGGTACTGGCGTCGACGACCTCGGTCCCAAACGGGAGGCCGAGAGTGACCTTGGCCGAGGATCGACTCGAGTTTGCATGGTCTCGAGGATCGGCTCGGCCTCCGGGGTCGACTTGGGCGTCGAGGTCCCGGTGGTCGGGGCAGATGCGCCGGTAAGACCGGCGATCAGCACACACTGCTGTTTCATGAAGGCAGACAATCTGCTCTCCAAGGCCGTCAACCTGAGTCCAAGCTCAGGAGACCCAGCAGCCTCCGACTCGGGCCCCTATGGCGTCGGGCCTGACGTCGGCTCCCCCAGAGGAGAGTCCAGGAGGACTACAGTACTCACGTGACTCGGGGCCTCCCACTCTACACGAAGATGCTTTGCAGGCCTCTCCGACTCCGAAGACCCGGGACGGCGATCGGGGCTATGCGACCTGGCCCTCGAGGAGCCAAGAGCGTCCACCGATGCCACCCTCGCGGTTTTCTTCTTCCTTCGGTGCTCCCTCGAGGGGGACTCCATATCAGAGGAGCCCCGACGATGCTCGGGGTCAGACTCCCGAGACGTCGAGGCCTCTGACAAAGTCCGGACCCATCCAGATGCAGAATCGGAGAAGATCCTCTCACACTGGTGCTGATGGCTCCGCAATGCCTTCAAAGACATTTTGCCACAGGGACTACAGACCTTAGGATCATGGTCAGGCCCTAGGCACCGGAGGCAGCAGTCGTGTGTGTCGGTGAGAGACATTAGTTTCTTGCACCGATCACACTTCTTAAAGCCACTGGCAGCCATCGGGGGAAAAAGGACCCCTGCAAGATCAAAAACTCGGGCTGTCAGGGAAAAGAAAAATTGGCGCGAACGCAGTCTCTAAGGACAAAAACCGGAAAAAGAGATCCGGGCTCGGCACCGGTGTACCGAGTCCAGGCGGGAAAGGGAACCGACGTCGAACCGAAGAAAAAAACTCGACTCAACGCAGGAAAATCCACTTTTTCCATGGGTGACAAGGACACACGTCCGTAGGGCTCTGCGGAAAAAAGAAGACTGAGCAAGATGGCACCTTTGGGCGGGAAGGGGACCGCGCATGCGTGCCTGCATTCCCAAAGGCTTTCTTTGAAAGCTGGGGAAATGCTCCGCATGGGGCCTTCTTCGGCGCCGACGTCACCCATATGTGAGGACTGACTTCCTGCTTGGTCCTGGAAAATATCATATGGACATTCCTGGAACGTGACTGACACCCACCCCACACATCCCTGTCCAAACCCACACTGCCTGTGCACCCAATGGACCCCAACCCCACCCACCAAGCATGGTGCCCCCCAACCCTAATGCTAGATGAACCCCCTGCGGCCCCTCCCCCTGCCTGCCATGCAGCTGTGCCTCAATCACCACGATCACAAAGTGTGCAAGGTGGTGAGTCCTCAGAAGCAGAGGTGTCACAGCTCATGCTGCCTGACTCCACGATACCCTCATGAAATGGGGGAAACACCATCTGGGGGCCACTGCCCTGTGGAACTGCCCAAGGAGAGAGGGGGGCCTGTGTGGTGGGCCGACCAACAGTGGTGTGGGTACATGCCGAGTCCGCATTGTCACACCACTGGGGCCCGGGTGCGGAAGTGTAAGTGTACATAAGAACATAAGATATTTATTTTTATTTATTTATTTAACATTACTTATAAAGCGCCTTTCATGATATCAAGGCGATTTACATTGAACAAACTGAAATTACACTGAACAGGGCATTATAACTTGGAGATAACTATTTTACAGGGAACAAGAGCAATGGAGGGTTAAGTGTCTTGCCCAAGACCATAAGGAGCACCTGTGGGACTAGAAACCCCAGTCCTTCCGGCCCAAGGTTGCTGTCCTCTAGTGGGATTTGAACCCCCGACCTTCCAGCCATAATGGGTCAGTCCAAGGTCCAACAAGCCTCGTATCCTGTTTCCAGCAGTAGCCAATCTAGATCATAAATACGTAGCAGTTTTCCCAAAAGAACACAGGTTCCACAATGCTTGTATTAGATCAAGCAGTGTGATATCCTGGGTCGCTTTTAATAATGGTTTATGGACCTTTCCTCCTGGAACTTGTCCAAACCTTTTTTAAACCCAGCTACACTAACAGCTTTTTACTACATCCTCCGGTAACAAATTCCAGAGTTTGATTACACATTGAGTGAAAAAATATTTTCTCTTATTAGTCTTAAATACTTTACCCTGTAGCTTCATTGCATGTCCCCTAGACTTTCTATATTTCGATGATGTAGACAATCGATCTACGTTTACCCGTTCCACTCCATTCATTAATTTATAGACCTCTATTATACCTCCCCTCAGCTGTCTCTTTTCCAGGTTGAAGAGCCCTAACCTTTTTAGCCTCTCGTCATAAAGATATCCTTCCATCCCCTTTACCATTTTGGTGGATCTTCTCTGTACATTTTCTAATACTACTATATTCTTTTTAAGATACGGCGACCAGAACTGCACACAATATTAAAGGTGCGGTTGCACCATCGAACAGTACAGAGGCATTATAATATTCTTTGTTTTATTTTCCATTCCTTTCCTTATGATACCTAGCATTCTATTTGCTCTCTTGGCCGCCGCTGCACACTGGGGGGAGGGTTTTAACATGCTATCCACAATGACGCCTAAATCTTTTTCCTAGGTGGTGGTTCCTAATGTGGAACCTTGCATCGTGTAACCATAGTTTGGGTTGTTCTTTCCTAGGTGCATAACTTTGCTCTTGTCCACATTAAATTTCATCTACCATTTGGATGCCCAGTCTTCCAATTTATCAAGATTCTCTTGCAATTTTCCACAACCCTCATGGATTTAAACAACTTTAAATAATTTTGTGTCATCTGCAAATTTGATAACCTCACTCGTTTTTCCCTTTTCCAGGTCATTTATGAATATGTCAAAAGCAGCGGACTCAGCACTGATCCCTGGGGTACTCCACTATTCACCTTTTTCCATTGGGAAAATTAGCCATTTAGCCCTACACTCTGCTTTCTATCTTTTAACCAGTTCCTGATCCACAATAGTACACTGCCTCCAATCCCATGACTTTTTAGTTTTGCCAAAATTATCTAATGAGGGACCTTGTCAAAGGCTTTCTGAAAGTCCAGATACACTATATCAACCGACTCACCTTTGTCTACCTGTTTATTCACACCTTCAAAAAAATATAACAGATTAGAAAGACAAGATCTTCCTTGTCTAAAGCCATGTTGGCTGTCTCCCATTTAGCCATGACTATTGTCAAGCCCCAGTCCTCCGCCTAGGGCTCAGAGGATTGGGGTTGCCATTATATGCTCCTTGCAGAAGGTGAGATAAAACCTTTTGCTCCCGCTATGCCTGCTGGGAGTGGTAGTTCTTTTGCCCTCTGATAAGGAAATAGTTGTGAGACCAGTGGTAAGGCAAAATGACAAGAATTTATTCCCCAACAAAAAGATTCAGTGCAGATTAAATCAGGATACTCTTCAGGTGTTTGCTCGAGGATATTTACAGAAGTTAAACTGATTGAGCTTCACACTCTTTGCTCACAAAACATGCAATGCATATCACATGTAACAGATAGAAAACATAACAGCTTCTCACAAAGAAAAATATCTTCTTTCCCTTTGTTCACACTCAGCTCCCTCATACACCTTTAGCAAAGGGATTCTATATCATCTGCCAAACACAGTGTACAGTCCATAGGCACTTCTGCTGAGTCACTCTCATTAAAGTCCTGTTGCGTCTCTTCAAACTCTGGAACTAAACAGTTTGGCTTTAAGCTGTTATTATACGGCTTAGGATAATTTCCCCCTAAGACCTCTGGTGCTTCCTTTGGGCACAGTTCTATATGGTAAGGATTGGAAATATCTGAGTTTGTGGAGATTCCTCTCTGGCTTTGTTCAGCTAACTTTTTCCAGCTGTAGGGAAACGCTCTCTGATTCCCCGTTTGGAGTTCTTGTCTGGAGCACTGCTCTGGTTCCCAGTCCCAAGCTGAGCTTTGCAAACTCCTGGGTTTAGTGCTAGGTTCCCACCTGTGAGCTCCTTGAAGCTTTTTATCTGGCAATGAGGTCTGAAGGTCTCTCTGCTCTCTCCCTCTAGGCAGGTTTCTGACAGCAGTCTGTCCCTTCTCTCCTTCTGCTCTGTCTGCTTCAATTCCAGAACTTCAGCTGGGTTTCCTCAAAGGTCTCCTCCCAGCTCTTCTCCAACTGTCTCTCCAACCACCTCTCCAGTCAATACTCTCATCAACACTCTTACCGGCTCTCTCAGCGAGACTCCAATCACCAACGCCTCCTCCCTTGCTTTCTCCTGGCCCGGGTTTATATTCCTGTTCCCTGAGCCTTGGGTCTGCCTTCCTGAACAGGTGTGTCAGCCTAGCTTCTGTTTCCCTATGCTTGCCTCTCTCTTGCAAACGCTGAAACGTGTGTGCAGCCTGACTGTTAGTTTGTTTAAAGGTAAAATCCTCCTTTTCTTCTACTTCCATATGTTCAGTATGGGCTTCTTCATCACACTATTTACATGTTCAGTAATTTTGTTCTTTATGATGGTTTTTACCATTTTTCCCGATACTGACGTCAGGCTCACCAGTCTGTAGTTTCCCGGATCACCCCTGGAAACCTTTTTTAAAGTTGGCATTACATTGGCCATCCTCCATTCTTCAGGTATTACAAATAATTTTAATGATGGTTCACAGATTACTAATAGCAGGTCAGCAATCTCATATTTCAGTTCTTTCAACACCCTTGGATGTACACCATCCGGTCCAAGTGATTTTCTACTCTTCAGTTTATCAAATAGTAGTAATATATCTTCCTGGTGTATCGATATTTCTTCCAATTCTTCTGCAGTATCACCTTTAAATACCACTTCAGTCATGGTTAACATCCCTACATCTTCCTCAGTAAAGACTGAAGCAAAGAATTCATTCAGTCTCTCCGCTATGGCCTTGTCCCCTCTTAGTGCTCCTTTTACTCCTCTATCATCTAATGGTCCAACTGACTCTGTCCCAGGTTTTTGCTACGAATGTACTTGAAAAAGTCTTTATTATGCGTTTTTGCTTCCACAGCAAGTTCTTTTCAAATTCTCTCTTTGCCTGCTTTATCAGTGCCTTGCATTTAACTTGCCAGTGCTCGTGCTGTTTCCAGTTTCGTCATTTGGCTCTTTTATTCCAGTTCCTGAAAGATGCTTTTTTGGCAACAACGGTCTCTCTGATCTCACCTTTAAACTATGCTGGCAGATTTTTGGACTTCCTTCCACTTTTCTTAAAGCATGGAATACAGCTGGTCTGGGTTTCCAAGATAGTATTTTTAAACAACACTCAAGCTTGTTGTAAGCTTTAAGCTTTGCAACTTCTCCTTTTAGATTTTTCTTAACTATTTTCCTCATTTTATCATAGTCTCCCTTTCAAAAGATAAACTGTAGCCCTGTGGATTTCCTTCCCATCCCTCCTCCATTAATTAAATCAAACGCGATCATGCTATGATCACTATTGCCAAGTGGCCCCAACACCCTTATCTCTTGCACCAGATCTGGTGTTCCACTAAGGACTAGGTCCAAAATAGCTTCCCCTCTGGTCAGTTCATGAACCAGCTGCTCCAAGAAGCAGTCATTTATTTCATCTAGAAACTCCCTAGCATGTCATGCCATGACACTGACCCAGTCAATACCGGGATCATTGAAATCACCCATTATTATTACTGTGCTGTAACTTTTGTTAGCTTCCCTGATTTCTTTGAGGATTTCATCATCCATTTGTTCATTCTGGCCAGGCGGTCTATAGTACACCCCCACTGCCATCGCCTTCCCTTTTTTATATGGAATTTCAATCCATAGAGATTCTACAGAGAATTTTTTTTTCCTGCAAAACTTTAATCCTTTGTGACTCAATGCCCTCTCTAACACAGAGCGCAACCCCTCTACCAATTTGATCAGTTCTATCATTGCGATATAGTTTGTACCTAGGTATCACAGTGTCCCACTGGTTGTCCTCCTTCCACCATGTCTCTTCCAATCATATCTAACCTCTCATTTAGTGCTATATATTCTAACTCTCCCATCTTATTTTTTAGACTTCTAGTATTTGTATACAAGCATTTATTTATTTTATTTATTTATTTATTTTATAACTTTTATATACCGCGCTATTTGTTATCAGTGCGGTTTACATACAACAAGGGTGCACAGTCAGAAGTCTGTTCTGTGCTTACATTGTAACAGGAGTTTAAACTTGGAACATACATTGTAACAGGAGCATAAACATAAACATTTGAGAGGCTGTATTTTATTCATATTAATCTGGCTATCGGTAGGCAGGGATAATTTGGAATCTTTAAGCTGTCTTTTCAAGGGCATTTGGGCTACTTTTGTCTTTATTGGAACCTCTCTGCTGATATGCCCTAACTTCATTCTTTTGGTAGTATCCTTCAAGGATACATTGTTCCGAACCATGCGCTCTTGGGTGACTGTCAGTTCTCCCCTATTATCTAGTTTAAAAGCTTCTCTATCTCCTTTTTAAAGGTTAATGCCAGCAGCCTGGTTCCATCCCGGTTAAGGTGAACCCCATTCCTTTGGAAGAGCTCCTCCTTTCCCCATAATGTTCCCCAGTTCCTAACAAATCCAAAACCCTCATCCTTGCACCATCGTCTCATCCATGCTTTGAGACTCCGGAGCTCTGCCCACCTTTTGGGTCCTGCGCGTGGAACAGGAAGCATTTCAGAGAACGCTAAGAAGTTCTGGATTTCAACTTCCTACCTAAAATCCTAAATTTAGCCTCCAGAACTTCCCTACCACATTTTCCTATGTCATTGGCACCGACATGTACCAAGACAGCAGACTCCTCCCCAGCACTATCTAAGCCCTTGTCTAGGTGGTGCGTGAGGTCTGCTACCTTTGCACCAAACAGACATGTTACCAGGCGATCCTCACATCCACCAGCCACCCAGCTATCTACATGCCTAATGATTGAATCACCAACTATAATATTTGTCCTAACCCTTCCCTCTTGGGCTCATGGCCCTGGAGAAACTTCCTCGGTGTGAGAGGGTTTTACATCATCTGGAGGACAGGTCCTAGCTACAGGATCACTTCCTGCCACTAGGGTGATGCCCTCCTGTTATGTGACCTCTCTCCTCCATGGCAACAGGGATGCTGCCAGACTGGAGGTGGGACTTCAGAACTATATCCCTGTAGGTCTCGTCTATGTACCTCTCTGTCATCCTTATGTCCTCCAAGTCTGTTACTCTAGCCTTCAGAGATCAGACTCAGTTCCTGAGAGCAAAGAGCTCCTTTCACCTAGTGCACACGTAAGACCCCTCACCAACTGGGCGAAAATCATACATGTGACACTCAATGCAAAAGACTGGAAAGCCCCCACCTCACTCCTGGACTGCTGTCTGCATCTTAGTTTTAAGGTTGTGTTTAGATATTTAAGTTCTTTACCTAATAAGGGTTGCTGGGGATACTTATACAAATAAAACTATACCTAATATGCTTAATGTACGTTGCTTACCTAAAGCTTAAATAATCTCAGATTGTTAATGTATGCCTGATGAGGATAAACAGCTGCATCTGAGAGTGAATATGGGACCTCCTTTCCTTTAAGAGGTTTAAGCACCTATAAAGCTATTATTTTCCCAGGGGTGAGTAGGTGTCGAGGAGGGAGGGAAAGAAGAGGTATTAAAAACTGGTGGCTACACAGTACCCTGTCCTGTGCTTCTAAGGTAATCTGTGACCAATTTCCAGGGGGACTCCCACAGCCCTTGCTTGGATAGAGGGTGTCTTGGGGTCTAAATTTAATCAGAAAGCTCTTTTGTGTGTTTTAAATTTAAACTGAGAAGCTCTTTGCTGCTACTAGGCCCTGACTGATTTAACAAATACCCTGGGTTCACAGATTAATCAGCTTTAATCTAAAGAATTCCTTTTTTACCAAGATTTAAAAAAATCCCCAGAAGTAAATACTTACAATTGCAGATCTCTCTCCAGAAGTAGCAGTCCCCTTGTGTAGTCCTTCAAGACTACATGCTGCTGAGGATGCTGCAGCTGTGGGAGCTGCCCCACCATGCCCCTGCCCAGACCCCACGGGAGGCATACTGGAGTATGCATGGGGCTGTGTAGGGACAGACTGCCCATGGATGTGGTGCAGTTCCATCAGGATCTCCACCATGGTAGCCTGGAGGGTGCCGGTAGCCACGGTCAGTAATTCTGTGGCTATGACATGCCTCTCCTGCAACACCATGGACTGGCGCAGCAGGTCCAGCTGTTGCTCGGACGTGCCTGCTGAGCAGTGCACTGAGCAAGCAGATGCCCAGAAAAGTGACGCAAGTGTCACTGTGCACCCCTGTGGGTGCACCCTCCCTGGTCGTTACTGTTGTCAAAAGGCTGCTGTGGCAGAGGGGGAGGGGACATGGAGCTCCAGATCATCTGGGCCAGGGACAATAGGCAGCTGCTGCAGTGCAGCAGCACCAGCGGTGCATGACAGTGGGGCAACTTGCGAGGCCCCTTGTCCTGTGGCATCCTCGATGGAAACTGTTGGCAGAGCAGGCACCGCTGCTTGTGGAGCTACAGCAGGATCACCTTTGAAGACACAGATAACATTGAGGGGTCAGACCTGCAACAGCCAATGCAGACAATGGGGTGGCAGTGCTGTAGCCATGCAGATGAGCCACTGGGCCGCACAGGCACAGAGGAGTCGCTGACATGGTTGGCCACATACCTTGTCACCATTTGCAGAGCCAGATGGACACAGAGGCCTATGCACAGACACCCATTCCAGTGCCCTGTGCAGTCAGCCCTGCCACCACTAGCTGGTGGCCATGCTGTCAATATCCATGAAACACAGAACAACATTGGAGCAGCCGCACGCAATGTGGGTGCACCTGGCAGCAACAGCATGGATGGGGCATCATGGCAGCCAGTGGTGGTGGCTGTGTGCATGTGTGCATGCACAGAGTGGGAGGGGTGTACATGGGGTAAAGGGCAGAGACACAAATGTACCTTGCTCCTGGGATGCCTGAGATGTGAAGAGAAGGCCTATACCCTTTGAGGTGGCAGGGTCAATTATAGCAAGGATGCGCTGTTCGAGTTTGGATAGCTGCTTCCCCTGTGCACCCTCAGCCCCTTGCTGTGCCTTCTGGGCAGTACAGCACCTCACCTGCCGCAACCTGTGCTTCACATCCTCGATGTCATGGTTCCAGTGTTATATGGCAATGATATGGTGGCACACATCAAGCCAATGCCGCTGCTTCTCATAGGCACCCACATGTGTGGATGCATCACCCACCAATTGTGGCAGCCGCTGGAGGATCTCCTCCAGCATGAGGGTCACCTCACACTCGGAGAACCTTGCCTTCTTGATAGTGACCATAGGTGCCATTACATGGACTGTCTCTGACACACAAACAAACATTGGTTGGAGGCCTGGGATGGACTTGTCTTGGACATGCATGCTGGAATGTGCCAACACATGCATCTCTGCATTGACGTGTGCACACGCATGCTCGCACACCCCCATGGTAATGCAGCCACACAGAGTGGTGGGGATGGGCATGTGCATGGGATGCAGAAGTCCAGCAGTTTGCCTCCCATAGCTGGCACAATGGAGGGAAATGCCAATGGACAAGCAGCAGTCTGCAGAGAGGAAGCAGACACAGTATGTATGAAGGGGATTCAGGACATGGTGGGGGCCGTGCGCATGTAGACAATCTTTATGATGCAGCGAAGTGCATGCATGGCTGCACGGCACCACACGTGTGCATGCCTGTGAATGTGTGCCTCTGCACATGTACCATGGACATGTCAGCACACACTCAGGCCTGAACGGTTTTGTGGCAGGACTGACACAGTGCGAAACAATGACGGTGCCACCTGCAGCTCACCGAGATACATGACAATGTGTGCAATGGGTGCCCATCATTGCACAGCCAGCTGCCTGGACTAGGACAATATGCAGAACATCCAGGGATGGGGACCGCCTCTGGGTACAGGCATTGGAGGTTTGGGGCCCGACATGTGCCAGGGGTGCAATGTCCACCCAGCCATGTGTCATTCCAATCCGGACCCCGCATGTGCTGTGATGTGTCCAGTGGCATCTTCCATTGGTGCCCTGCATGGGAGCCCCCATGTCCAGACATGTGTGCCAAAGCATGGAGCCCATGGCTGCAGCAGATAGTCACACACATCACATGGTCCACTTGTCCCTTGTGCATCCGTCACTTGCCCATTGCCTGCTGCTAGTGCCGCACACCTATCATGAGGGCAGGTCATGTTCATTGTGTGCCACATACACATGGTAACTGCAGCAGATTACTGTCCAGCTGCAAAGGGCATGCATGGCAAGGCACCACAGACTCAGTTCCAGGCCTGTTCCTGCCTCACAGGCAGCCCCACGCATGGGACAGGTGTCTGTGACAGGATGTGCCCCTGCCCCCAGACCACCCATGCTGCCATCAGCTCCGCTGTGCTGCAGCTGGTCCCCCTACTGCAAACTGACTCACACATTCCACATGTCACACGCCTGGGACACCCATACACCCAACCATCACCCTCCGCCATGCCTATTGCACAACCAGCATTGGTGGCCCACCTCAGGCCCCCCCACCCTCTCCCCCTTCTGTTTGTCACTGTGCAGTGTGGCTGATCAACTGTGGGCCCCATCCAGTCCATCACTGTGCACCGCATGCAGCAAATCCTGCTCCCACTCAGATTCTACATCCAGGGCCGCTGCTGCATGCAGCCCTGCCTGTGTAATCTATCCACTGTGCCTCCCCACCCTCCCTGTCATGGGTCACTCTGCATCCCTCCTCATGGATACCCACACATCTGGGCTGCCCTCATGACTTGGGTCTTCCATATCCATTGCCTACTCTGGGACGTTCCCCTCTCCCCATCCTGCCCCCTCAGCACTGCAGGCACCACTGGCATCTGTTCTGTGGCCGGCCCAACTGCCCTAGGTCACAGTGCCCTGTGGACTGCTGGCTGTGCTGCTGTAACATGTTCATGGTGCCCCCCTCACGTGTGGCACCCCCCATCCCCCAGGGTGTTTGCACCATATCTTGCTACTATGGTGACCAGTCTATCTGGTTATTTGGCTCAGCTGTGTGTGGGCTATCATGAACTTGTGGCATGTAGTACGGAGTCTCCCCTGTGGCGCTATACATATGACCAGGGCCATTATTGATCAGGGTTGCTGTGGGCAACAGACACATAGGCACACAAGACACACATGATGAACAGCATAACACTTTATTTTCCCAGCAAATATGCATGGACAGACACAGAATATGGGCAGTGCCCACATACACTGGCAAAAAGGTGTGCCCTATAGCACCCAACCCCTACTCCTGCTGCACCTACAAGGCCATTAATACTACCGTCCAGTCCACCCTGTTTGCTGTCACTGCAAATCAGCCACTGGCACAGCTCATGCCACTTGGTGGTACGGCTGCCCTTTCATGCCTCCAGAATGGTGGGGTCCCCTCAGTGCCCTGCAGGGCTACCTGCTGTGCAACTGGGGATGATGTGTGGGGCTGCAGGTGGGCCTCCAGCAGCAGTTGCAGGCCCCTGAGCTCACCCCTCAGGCCTGCAACTCACCCGAGGCTCTCCACATGGAGTGAGGTGAGAAAGGGGCCTATGCAGCCATGCAAGGCTGTGTGCAAGCATTCAGTCAAGACAGCCCATGGCTGGTGTGTCTTCAGGGCCTCCACCTGCCTCTTAGGCCCCCTCATCGGGCCCCACATCAGATAGGGGTGGGCTTTGTGGCCCACGAACATGGGCACTCTGCTGCCACATGTACCCAGATGAAGGCACCTCCGCCACATCACCGCACTCATCACTGCTGTGACCTGGCACCACCACAGCCTCCTGGTAACCCCAGCTTCCATAACCTGGGCCCTCCACTGCCTCTTCATAATCCGTGTCCCCCTCTGGCTGCACTTTCACATTCCACCCCACACCCGCACTTGGAACCACCATCCACTCTGCCCACCCACCCACCCTCGCCCACACTCCCCTCTGCATGCCCTCCATCCCCTCATCCTAGCTCCCACCCTCCTGCCACTCACACCCCCCCACACACTCCCCCTGCATGCACTCAGACCCCTCTCTCTCGCTCCCACCCTCCTGCCACTCACACATCCACACCTACTTCCCCTGCATGCACTCAGACCCCTCACGCTTACCACCCTCCAAGCCTTTCACCCTCCCTCCCCATGCACTCACCAACCACCCCCTAGCCACCACTGCCTGACCCCCTAGCCCCCAAATCCCCAGACCACCCATGCTGCCACCAAATCCACTGTGCTGCAGCTGGCCCCCCTACTGCACACTGACTCGCACATTCCATGTGTCACATACCTGGGACACAGATGCACCCAACCATCACCCTCTACCATGCCTACTGCACAACCAGCATTGGTGGCCTACCACAGGCCCCCCGCCCTCCCCACCTTCTGTTTGTCACTGCGCAGTGCGGGTGAACAGTTGCGGGCCCCGTCCAGCCCATCACTGTGTACCGCATGCAGCACATCCTGCTCCCACTCATATTCCATGTCCAGGACCCCCTAGCCACCCCTGCCTGTGTCACTACAGCCTGCCTCACCACACTCCATGGGGCCCCTCCCAGCCACACGCCCTGTCATGCCACACACCCTGTACACCAGAGGCTGGAGGACGAGGGTCCAGAGGTCACCCCCTGTCTCAGCAGAATCTGCACATGGCATCAGTGGGATTTGGCTGCCGCCATGCTACAAACTATCCCCCAGGTGTGCTGTGGGACATGGGCACCCCTGCCCACTGTACTCGGCTCTGCCCCCTTCAGGGGAGGTGGAGGGGGAGAATACTGCCTCCTCTGCTGGGCCCTCATCATTATCTGTGGATGGTGTTGGCGGTTGCACTGCTACTGCTCCTGCTGGTTGTTGTGCTGCCGCTCCTGCTGGGGCTGGGGGACATATCTGCACGGGCATCCTCCATGGTGTCAGGGATGGAACCATCAGGAAATGGGTATGAAGATTACTCTTCCTGCTGTGCTGCCGCTGTGGGCGACAGAGGTCATGGTTAGTTGCATGGCTGTGGTGTGTCTGCTGTATGTCTGACAGGTCATCTATGGGCAGCTGGGTTCCTGGTGTGCCAGTGGCACAGGGTACTGTTTGTCCATGGCCATGGGTGGTCCACATCAGGCATGTGTTTCCTGTGTCAACCTCTGGACAGTGCCACTTCACTGCCACTGTGGTGGGGCAGGCCTCTTTGAGTTACCTTACCATGCTAAGTGCCCATAGCTCTCTGTGGGACACTGTGGTGGCTGTGCCACACAAGTCCACACCCTGCTCTTCCTGTTACTGCACTACTGTGGTTGCTGGGGGTGCGGGTACACAAACAGGGTGTTCCAGCACGTCCCAGCTCTGCAGGAGATAGGGCAGTGTGGGCCAAGACTGTGTTGTGGGACCCTGGGGTGGGGGCATGCTGTTTCCGTGGTGTGCATGTCACAGCAGTGTGTGCTCTTACATGTGATACCATGCCTCTGTGTTGGGGGGGCCTGTTGAACTGCTGCTGAAACTGGGTATCTGCATGGCTACTCACCCTGCTGCTCCTACAGCTGCTGCCAGATATGCCCTATCAGCCCCGGGCGCATGCGGTGGATTATGTGGTATCGCACACAGTATGCCTCCGTGTCACACAGGATCCGGAAACGCCTGTGGGGTAGAAACATACCTCATCATTCGTCCATGCCAGGGCACAGACCTGCCTACTCATTGAGGGTGTGCTGCTGGTACTGTGCGCATGCGCATCATGTGCTCTGTCCCTATCTGCTATCGGTGGCACATCATCCTGCCATGCCAAGGGGGGGGGGGGGCTGCGTCTAGTTATTGCATTTGGTGTACATGCACAGGGCCCAGTTCCCTTTCCTCCTAAGGCCTGAGTGCAGTCACAACTTGAGCCTGGAGGTTCTGTGCCTGACCCACGGTGCTCGCTGTGCTGGGTTTGCCTCCCACCTGGGAGCCTGGACTACAGTACTTCATTTTGCATCTGTACCATTCACACTGTGCCTCCCCTCTGACGTTCTGCTTCCACTTCCTAGGGCTGGGAACTCTCACAGCTCTACCCTGATGGTTCTGTGCCTAACCCATTGTGCTCAGGGTGCTGGGTTCGCTTCCTGCCTGGGGGCCAGTACAGGGCCATTTTTTTTTGGCCACCTCAGGGGGCATTTGGGGCTGTGGCTGACATTCTGGGACTGCTCTCTCCTATGCGTGTCCCTTCCATCTGTCTCTGTGTCTCCTTGTGCCTTCACTGTGGGCCTGCTTGCATCCTAGAAACATAGAAATATGATGGCAGAAAAAGACCACATGGCCTATCTAGTTTGCCCTTCCATATCAACCACTACATTTAGAGATCCTCTGTATTTGTCCTGTGCCTTTTTGAATTCAGACACTGTCCTCATCTCTACCACCTCCACTGGGAGACTATTCCATGGATCTACCACTTTTACCATAAAAAAATATTCCGCATATTACTCCTGAGTCTATCCCCTTTCAACCTCATCCTATGTTCCCTCATAGTAGAGCTTGCTTTCAATCGAAAGAGGCTCTCTTCCTGTGCATTTATGCCACAGAGATATTTAAACATCTCAATCATATCACCTCTATACATATTAAGATCCTTAAGTCTGTCCTCATATGTTTTATAATGAAGACCACTAATCATTTTAGTAGCCACCTTCTGTACCTACTCCAACCTGTTTATATCCTTTTGAAGGTGCGGTCTCCAGAATTGCACACAATATTCCAAATGAAGTTGCACCAAAGACTTATACCAGGGGTTCTCAACCCTGTCCTCGGGACCCACCTAGCCAGTCGGGTTTTCAGGATAACCACAATGAATATGCATGGGAGAGATTTGCATATAATGGAGGCAGTGTATGAAAATCTCTCTCATACATATTCATTGTGGTTATCCTGAAAACCCGACTGGCTAGGTGGGTCCCGAGGACAGGGTTGAGAACCCCTGACTTATACAGAGGCACTATTACCTCCTTTCATCTGCTGGCCATTCCTCTCCATATGCACCCAAGCATCCTTCTAGCTTTTGCCATCGCCTTTTTCTACCTATTTAGCTAGTTTAAGATCATCAGACACAATCACGCCTAGGTCCCGCTCTTCTTTTGTGAACAGAAATACTTCACCCCCTATAATATATCGCTCCCTTGGATTGCTACAGCCCAAATGCATAACCTTGCATTTTCTTAACATTAAATCTCAGCTGCCAAATTCTAGACCATTCTTCAAGCTTAGCTAGATTCTTCCTCGTGTTATCTACATCTTCCTGGTTGTCTACTTTACTGCAGATTTTGGTATCATCCGCAAAGAGGCAAATCTTATCCGACAGCCCTTCTGCAATATCACTAACAAAGATGTTGAAAAGAATCGGATCAAGGACAGATCCCTGCGGCACTCTACTGGTAACCTCCTTCTCCTCGTAGTGAGCTTCATTTACTTGTACCCTTTGTCGCCTCCCATTCAACCAATTTCTAACTCAAGCAGTAACTTTAGTGTCCATCCCTAGGGTGCTCAATTTGTTTATAAGTCGCCTGTGCAAAATGGTATCAAATGCTTTACTGAAATCTAAATACACCACATCTAAGACTATCCATCGGTTCAACTCCCTGGTCACCCAGTCAAAGAAAATCAATCAGATTTGTCTGACATGACCTGCCTCTGGTGAATCCATGCTACTTCGGATCCGGTAATCCATTGGACTGCAGAAACCTCACTATTTTCTAACTGGTCTGTAGTTTTCAATCACATCCTTACTTCCGCTTTTGTGTAAAGGGACCACATGTGCCTCTCTCCGGTCCTCTGGCACCACTCCCGACTCCAACGAGGCACTGAAAAGGTCAGTCAGTGGAGCTGCTAGAACATCCCCAAGTTCCCTCAGTATTCTTGGGTGTATCCCATCTGGCCCCATCACTTTGTCTACTTTAAGTTTAGCTAGCTTCTCACAAACACAGTCTTCTGAAAATTGTTTAATGCCCCTCGCTTCTGTTCCTGTTTGTGGGTGTTTTCTGAGGTCCTGCTCCTGGTTCTTCATCTGTGAACACAGAACAGAAATATTTGTTAAGCAATTCCACTTTATCCTCATCAGCTTCTACATATTCCTCCTCTTCACCCTTGAGTCTGACAATACCACTTTTGCCCTTCCTCTTCTCACTAACATATCTGAGAAATGTCTTAGTCCCCCATTTTATTGCATTGGTTATTTCCTCCTCTTTTTTTTTCATCTTTGCTTTCCTGACTACTTTGCTAGTTTTTGTAAGTTTTTTCAAATATAGATGCCTGTCTTCCTTTCTCTGTGATCTCTTGTATTTCATGAAGGCCTCCCTCTTTTTCTTCATCTTTTCAGCTACTTCTTTCAAAAATCATGGCGGTCTCCTTTTCCTTTTACCTTTATTTACCATTTTAACAAAAAGGTTGGTTGCCTTTAAAATATCCTCTTTCAGTTTTGCCCACTGTTTTTCTACATCCCCCCAAGCTGTTCTCATCCCGCTAACAACTACCTGAGGTATTGGCCCACCTTGGCAAAGTTAGTTTTCCTAAAGTCTAAGACCCTCGATTTTCAATGGATTTTAGCAGCCCTAGTCCTAATACTGAACCACACCATCTGATAAACACGGAATGTGAAATGATCCTTCACTATAACACCAGAAACACTTTCACCATTGGTAAGCACTGTCCAGTATGGCCCCTTCACGTGTGGTTTCTGTTACCAGTTGCCTGAATAGTTCTTCCTGAAGAGAATCCAGGATCTCCTTACTTCAAGATGATACTGCAGCAGAGATGTGCCAATCAACATCTGGCATATTGAAATCCCCTATCAGTAGCATTCCGCCTTTCCTGTCAATGCTGCATATATCTGCAATTAACTCTCCGTCCACCTCTTCTCCCGGTGAGGGAGGTCTGTATATCACATCAATGAAAATAGATCTCTTTCCCTTTTTCTAGTTTAACTCACAGTGCCTCCTCTGTCCCTTTTAAGCCCTGTAGATCCATAGCTTCAATATTATTTTTTACATATAGTGCCACTCCTCCTCCCTTTCTCCCTACCCTGTCCTTTCTGAATAAAGTATAGCCTGGTATAGTTATATCCCAGTCATGGTTGTCCGTAAACCATGTCTCTGTTACTGCCACTAAATCCAAGTCAGCCTCTCCCATTAAAGCCTCAACATTTTGAATCTTATTTCCCATGTTACGGGCATTTATACACACTGCTTTCCATTTGTTGCCCTTTATACCCATTTCCATAAAGGTATTTAATGTTTCACTTACCTGGGGGCTTTCACTTATCTGAGGGCTTTCTTCACCCATCCCCAACGAATCTAGTTTAAAGCCCTCTTCAGTAGATTAGCCAGTCTGCTACTGAAGACATGTTGACCCTTCTTGGACAGATGGACACCATCTCTGTTCTACAACCCTTGGAACAGCATCTCATGGTCCAGGAAACCAAAACACTCTCGATGACACCATCCACACAGCCATGCATTTATCTCCACAATACAAGCTTCTCTGCCTTGGCCTTTATTCTCAACAGGGAGGATTGAAGAGAATACCACCTGCACCCCTATCTGCTTCACTCTTTGTCCCAGAGCCATAAAGTCACTTTTGATAAGCTCAGAGGGATACCCACGATCGCGGAGATATTACTCTTTTGGTCTCTTTAGACTTATCAGCAGCATTTGATCTGATCGATCACTGAACCCTTCTGTCCCGTCTTTTTGATGTAGGATTGCGGGGCACGGTACTGCATTGGTTCCGTTCCTTTCTCACAGCTCGTTCCTTTGTCGTCCGTTCTAATCATCAGTCCTCCTCACCTGTTTCCTTATCATGTGGGGTACCTCAAGGTTCAGTTCTCTCTCCTTTACTCTTTAATATTTTCCTTGCTTCGTTACCTCTCTTGATTCAACAATTCCCAGTTTCAGTTTATATCTACGCTGACGATATTATTTTATTTATTTATCTATTTCTTCTATACCGCCCCTTCCAGAGATCAAGGGCGGTTTACATGGAACAGTTAACATTTTTGTATACTTCTGTATACTTTACATAGAACGGTATTTGTAACTATGTACAGGTAACATTGCATGGAACAGTTTCAGAACTATTTACAAAGAACAATAAACAGTATGTTACAGAGGACAATAGACATTAAACATATATTTTAGTTGAACTTGTGTGAGTTTTGGATTTCTTTCCTTTTCCATTGTAAGACGTTTGTATAAATAGCAGAGGGTCTGTCTGAGTTAGTCATGTGTGATTTCATGAATTTTGTGGAAATGTTTCTGTGATTGCTGGAGGGTGGCTCTCTGGATGTAGGGGATTTCAAAGTGTTCAGAGAAGAGATAGGTTTTGAGTTCTTTCCTAAATTGATGAAGGTCTTTCATCAGGCGAAGAGTTATTGGGAGTTCATTCCAGAGAGTGGGGGCAGCAAATGAGAAAGCTCTAGAGCTTGTGGTTTTCTTTGTTTTTCTGATGGTTTTTTGTATGTTAAGGGAGTGAGTTGCGTTTTGTCTGCGTATTCTTGTTTCTGATGCGGTGTGTATTAGGGTGGACAGGTGTGAGGGGGAAATGTCGTTAAGGAGTTTGAAGGTTGTTAGTATAATTTTATATTTTATTCAGCTGTTTATAGGGAGCCAATGTAATTCCAACAGTATTGGGGTCACATGGTCAGTTAGAGCTTTTGAAATTACCTTGGCACAGATGTTCTGGGCTCTTTGTAACAGATATGTGTTTTTTAGTGGGAGGCCAATTAGGAGACTATTACAATAGTCGAAGTGGGGGGTGATGAGTGTACTGACTACTGATCTAAAATCATGTGTGTCAAGGAGGGGTCTTAGGTGTTGTATAGTCTTGAGTTTATAGAATATTGTTCTTACAGTCTGTTTTATGTGAGGAAGCATAGTGAGCGTGTGGTCTATTATTACTCCAAGGTACTTTACTTCTTTTTTAACAGGTATGGTTGTTTTGTTTATTGTGATTGTTGTTGGGTAAGTGTCATCAGTAACAGATTTTCTTGATACAAACATTGCTTCCGTTTTTTTAAGGTTGATGCTGAGATAGTTGGTTTCTAGCCAGGAGGTGGTTTCATTTATGCATTCGGACAGGTTGTCATATGTGGGACTGTTAGTGTTTATGGGGATAGCGAGCATGATGTCGTCAGCGTATATAAAATGGTTAATTTTGTGTTTTTTAAATATGCTTGTAATGGGTTGCAGGTACAGGTTGAAGAGGAGGGCGGAGGGGGCTGAGCCTTGAGCGATTCCCTGTCCTTGGGGGAATGTTTCTGATGTGCCATGGCCTATTTGAACACGTATTAATCTGTGTGAGATGTATGACTTGAACCATTTGAGAACTGTCCCTCCTATTCCTAAATTTTCTAGTCTATTGATCAGTGTGTTGTGATTGATGTTGTCAAATGCGGCGGATATATCTATAAAAAGGAGTAGGAAGCCTTGGTTGTTGTCATCTGTACCTCTGATGAGAAAATCCATCAATGTAATTAGGAGAGTTTCAACTCCATGGAAGGGGTGGAATCCGAACTGGTGTGAATCAAGGGGTTTGTGCTCATCAATGTGCTCCTGTAATTGTAGTTGTATAGTTTTATTATTTATATTATTCTCCTCTTCCACACATCCCCGGTTAGCGTTGATATTACTCAACTTAATACTTGTCTCTCTCATGTTGCTACCTGGCTTTCTTCCAATTTTTTGCATTTGAATCCATCAAAATCCACAGCCATGTGGGTCTCTTTGAGCACACCTTGTCCAACCATCATGCCTCAAATAAATTCCGTTTCTATTCCTCTCACTTCCTCTTTTCGTTACTTAGGTGTAACTCTGGATTCTTCGCTATCTTTCCATGACCATGTATCAAATCTATCTCGCCGTTCTTTTTTTACCTTGCGGCAACTTAGATCAGTCCGCTCTATCTTGTCTTCCGATTCCCTCATTACCCTTTTATTGGCCTTAGTCATGTCCAGATTAGACTACTGTAATGTGTTTTTTGCTAATCTTCCATCCCACCAACTTCAGCAGTTACAACTGTTACAGAATACAGCTGCTCGACTTGTTACTCTTGCCCAGAAATCTGATCATGTAACACCTCTGCTTTTTCAACTTCATTGGTTACCACTCCGTTATAGGTTTAAATATAAGCTTCTCATCTTAACACATAGGGTTATCGATACATCAAATCCTTTGTACCTAGCAAACCTTGTCTCCCTCCATACTCCCTACCAACAACTCCGTTCATTGCATGCCAATCGACTGTCTCTCCCTTCCCCTTCACAGGCCCATTTGGAGCAGACGCATCATGCTGCATTCTTTTTCCTTGGACCCTCACTTTGGAACGCCTTGCCATCTTCCCTCCGACTGGAATTCTCGTACCATAATTTCAAAAGCTTATTGAAAACATACCTGTTTCAACAGGCTTATAACCTTCCTCCCAAAAGTTCTGTCTAGTTATCGTTTTTTCTGCCTGTCTCTAGGTGACCCCTCTGGTCAATCTTTCCTTTTATTTAATAATGGAGTTCCTTTCTTCCTGTGGCACTAGCATATATATATTTTTTTATTGTAAACCACTCTCACGTCCCGACAAGGGCAGTATATAAAGTGTTAAAAAAAGATAAAGATACCTGGCAGTATCATTTGTGCCGACATGGATGAGAAAAATCGAGTAATAGTCAGTGGGCTTGATGAGTCTCGGCAAACTCGCCGTAACATCTCAGATTTTGGCACCTGGCAGACGGCACACCTCTTTGGACATTAAGTCTGCTTGGCAGATGGACGCCTCAGGAGAGAGCCACCAATCACCACTACACTTTGCTTCCTTGTGATCACTGATTCTGAAATTTTGGGGTGCTCGAGCTCTGGTTTTTCCCTTTCCAGGGATGCTTTCACCTCCTCTACTTCCAAGGCTGCATAATGGTTCTTCAATTCAAGGGCTGGAGGATTGGTGATTCTGCAGGCCCTGGTGACTCATGTCCAACCTTTGTCATTCCGTAGGCTCCCATCTTCTCCTCTGCTGGAGAGCTTGGATATTTCAAGAAGCATCTCATCAATGTACTTCTCACTGTCTTAAATGCTCCTCAGCCTCGCCACTTCTCTGAGCTTCTCCACTTGTTTCCTGAGAGCTTCAGTCTGCAGGCGTCTTGCACATGGAACCAGTCCTTCAGTCAGAAGATGCACTCCTCGGTACCTCCTGGCAGGGAAGCCCAGAACCTGGATGCCCTCGGTAGAAAGTGCTTCCAGGGCTCTATGCTTGCTTGCCGCGTCCAGACCTACCAGTTGTACATGGGCATGTACCTTTGAGACCTGGCAAAGGAGATTGCCGGGTTCTCTGTTGGTCTGTCCGAGGAACCTGGAGAGGGAAAAGTTCAAGATGCTTATCCTTGGAATCTTACTGCCCTACCTCCAGCAGGGAGATTAGCTATGCTCCTTAGACCTGAAGGATGCTTATACTCACATCCTCATCCATCCAAGTCACAGGCAATACCTCAGATTTGTGGTGGGAGGGAACCACTTCCAGTACAGAGTGCTTCCCTTTGGCCTCACCTCCGCCCCCAGAGTTTTTACAAAATGCCTGGAGGTGGTTGCGGCCTACCTCAGGAACCAAGGAATCTTTGTGTTCCCTTACTTAGACGACTGGCTTATCAGGGGCCAGTCTCCACAAGAGGCCAGGCAGGCCACCTTCCAAACCATATCCCTGCTTCAGCACCTGGGGTTTGTTATAAACTTCCCAAAGTCCACTTTAGTCCCCTCACAGGATGTGGAGTTCATAGGGGCAAGGTTGGATACCATCCATGCAAAGGCCTATTTGCCTGTGGACAGAGCTCACAGGCTGATGAAGTTGGCGGGCCAGTTTCAGACGAACTCTCTGGTCTCTGCCAGACACTTCCTCCAGCTCTTAGGTCACATGGCTTCCACAGTGCATGTCACCCCGAATGCCCGTCTGCATATGAGGCCGGCTCAGTGGTGCTCTTTGTGGCATGTGGGTGAGCATGGGTGGTTGGGGAGTGGGTGGATCCACAGGATAGCACTGCCTCATAGGTCTTGCCTTTGGTGGGTGCAGGGGACACACCATTCTGTGGGGAATAGACACATATGTTCTTGTGTTCCCATGGGACTTGCACATTGATATGTTTGTGCTGGCCACACACTGTCCAGCTCGCTTCCTGGTATGTGTGGCATAGGTCTGATGGCCAGTGTCCCTCTTTGCCACCTCTGGAGGTCACTGCTGGGGGCATTTGCCAGCATCACCGCATTCATGGAGCACCTGTCAGTGCTGTGTCCACTGTCGCATTTGTCACATCCATCTCCCATGTAGGTCTGCTAGGACACACATCCACTGCCATAAAAGTTGGTGCTTGGGGTCAGAGCTAGCTGTGCTCCAAGATGGACGCCAGGAGAGACTCTCTAGACTGGATAGGAAGAACCCTGTGGCCCTCTCCTTACTAGACCCTCGGGCAAAAGATCTACCCAACCCATGTTGCAGGATAATATGGCAACAGTCAAGCTGGTATGACTAGATTTCTCCCAGACCCCAATGCAGAGTGCTAGACGATCCAAAACTGAGCCACTCTCCCCTGCCAAAATGCACCTAGTAAAAAAACTTAATGCCAGTCTAAAGGAACTGCTCCAGGAAATAATGCAGGTGAAAGAATTAGTCAAGGCGAATGGGGAAACATTGGCAACAATGAGCAACGAATTCTTAGATATTAAGGAACAACTAAATATCCTAACACTCAGAATAAACACGGTAGATGAGCAAGTAAACAAGCACAAAGCTCAGTTTGCATAATTACCGCAAAACACTTGCTGCATTCAGCAACTTGAAAACCAGATCAAAGAGAACAACAAAAAGTCATGGCACAAGAACCTACGACTGTTAAGTATTCCTGAAGGATCCGAAGGACAAGATATGATAAAATACTTGGAAACGCTATTGCCAAAACTACTGCAGATAACTTTTAAACAACCATTTGAAATTGAAAGGGCCCACAGAACACCATCATATCGAAACAAGTAGATGAAATACTCAAGGCTGATTGTATTTAAAGTTCTGAGATACTCGCAAGTGCTCACTATACTCCAGGCAGCGCAAACACATGCTCCGATGCAGCTAGATTGCCACAAGGTTCAATTCTACCCAGACTTAAATAAAACCACCGTTGCATGACTTAAACAACTTTTGTCCCTCAGATCCCAACTGCAGATGCTAAAAGCTCAATATGGCTTAATGTACCCCGCCCAAATATGGGTGACTGTCATAATCAAACCCACTCTTTTGAAGATCCTCAGCAACTTAAAGACTTCTTAGAAAGTTTCAGCGCTACAAAAATGGACACCTAAAATACCTTTGGAAGGAACCACATGGAAACAGTGGACAGGGAACAACTCGGCACTCTGTGAGGCCGACTCATCAGGGACAAACAATCCATGAATAGCCGGACCCCGATAGCTTATTTATTTATTTACATTTCTTTTATACTGCGCTATTCAACATCAGTGCGGTTTACATGAAAACTGAAATATACACAGAACATCAAGCTGTTCTGTGTTTACAGAGAACAGGAATAGAAACTTGGATAACATGAGGGTAACTATTTACATACAGGCGTTGAGACAGTACATGCTAAACATTACTCGATGGTCATGGATAGCTTGCTGGGAATGTTGGTATAGCTATATTCTCTAGGGGAAGCGGCTTGCCGCGTTGTTGTCTGGGTAGTATTTGAGGAAGAGGTGATGCTTTAGTGCCCTCCTAAACTGGGTTAAGTCGGTGATTGCCCGGATACCGGATGGAAGTGCGGTCCAGTATCTTGGAGCGCAGAATCTAAAGGCTCTGTTTGCTGTTGTTTGGATGCATTGGGTTAATGCCTTCGGGCTTACTAGTATATTAATTGCTGTGGATCTTCTGGATCTATTTGGGGAAATGGTGTGGATGAGGTCTGTTAGCGAGGAGGAGGAGAGCCCATTGATGGCCTTGAAAGTCATCAGTAAGGTCTTGATAGCGAGCCTGCCATTTATAAGGGAGCCAGTGGAGTTGTTTCAGGATGGGCATCACATGGTCACTCCTCGAGGCCCCTTGTAGCACTCTCGCTGCGGCGTTCATCGCGAGCTGTAAAGGGTTCAGGGTGGATTGTGGAAGACCTTGTAAAATAGCGTTCGCATAATCAAAGTGCGGTATGACCAATGCCTGATAAATTGACCGGAAGTCCTCCGGCTCTAGCATGGTGCATAAATGTCTGTGTGTCCGGATCTTATGGTAGACTGCCCTTACTGTGTTGCTTATGTGCACTTTCATGTCCAGGCGTTGGTCTAATGTTACGCCAAGGTATCGGATTGTGGATTTTGTTTGTAGCTCTGCTTCCTTAACCTTTAAGTGGGTGGCGGGGTGAAATTTTGGTTCCTTGTAATGAAGAGTACCTCCATTTTCTTGTGTTGAATTCAGAGGTTTTGGGACTGGAGCCAGTCGGATACTGCGTTGAAGCAGTCTATCAGTGGGGAGAGGTCTAGTTGCTCTGTAGAGAACGGCATGTAGAGCAGCACATCATCAGCATATATTAAGCAGTTGACATTGAAAGATCGGATGATATTACAGATGGGCTGCATGTAAATGTTGAACATCAGGGCTGAGAGGGAGGACTCTTGTGGAACGCCCTGCCTCTGATGGAACGGTTCTGATGTTGATGCTCTGGATCGTATGTGCTGCCACCTTTCAGACAGATAAGATTTGCACCATTCTAGTGCCATGTTACAGATACCCTTCTCCTTTAGCCGCCCAAGGAGAAGCTCGTGGCTTACTGAGTCGAAAGCTGCAGCAATGTCCAGGAAGATGAGGACAAACCCTTGACGGATGTTGTCAATTCCGGCAATTATGATACTGAAGAGGGTGGTAAGGAGTGTTTCAACGCCATGGGACTCCCTGAATCCATGTTGGCAGAAGTCTAGTGGAGCAGCAGTTTTGATGTGGTCTTGTATTTGTCTTTGGACCTCTTTTTCAATTATCTTAGCCAGTAGTGGTATACTGGATATAGGTCTGTATGAGTCCACCTTCTGGGGGTCGAGCTTGCTGTTTTTCAGCAGAGGTCTGATGGATGTGTGTTTGAGGGATGTAGGGAACGAGCCAGTCGTGAAGGATAGGTTCATAAGCCTGGCTACGAATGGGCTAAAATCGCCGTGTAACTCCTTTATCCAGAAGGCCGGGCAGGGGTCGGTTTGTGCCATGGAGGTAGGTATTGATTGTAGTGATTGTGTCTTTGATGTGCTTCCTGGTTGGGGTGGAGAAGATGGTTAGGGGCGTTGAATAAGTTGGTTCCTGTGCGGTGGCGAGTGCTGAAGGCTTATTTGTCTGGCATAGTTTAGATTGTAGGTAGTCGGCAAATTCCTGCGGGTGGATCCCAGTTTGGTGGTCGGGGTTGGTTCCTTTGTTAGGGTCTTTACTAAACTGAACAAGTCGTGTGATTTGTTTAGAGAGCTGAGGACTGTTACGGACAAGGTTTAATCCGGTTTGACTGTTGCTGTTGACAAAGAAATAAAAAAAGAAAAGGAAGGAGGGAAGGGAAGGGAAGGGAAGGGAAAAAAGAAAAAGGAAACCTTTTTCTAATTTTTTTAAATTTTCCTTTTAGTGTTCAAATGGGCCTGGGAAGGGGGAGGGGGAAAGGGAAGCTATCTTCTTTCCTCTTATTGTTGTATTTTGGTACTGATTCCTAGGAGCGATGTAATTATTGTAATTATTTAATGGGGTGTCCCTTTACAGCTCCCCCCCCCCCCCCCGGGGAAATGGAGTACATGTTTGATACCTGGGAAAGGGGACAGGAATTTGAGTGGAATACAAAAAAGAACGCTTAAATAATGAGAGAGTCTTCCTAGACTGGATGGCGCTGGCTATCCCCTTATGAGTCACTCGACACTGCTGGACTCCCCCTTATCTCGTTCAAATAAATATGGTTTTTGAGGGTGCTGACCAAAGGAACATTAGTATGGGCTGTGGGTTATGGGATAATAAGTATGGGCTGTATTTTGTGTTTCTTAGGGGTTAAATGTCAAACTGATCCTTCTAAATGTAAGAGAGATGTATTTTTACTACTGGCTAGATAAATAGATTTCAAATGTTAATATGTCACTTAAAATCTTATCATTAAATATCAAAGACCAAAATAAACCCATCAAAAAGAAAAAAACTCATTATATACTGTCAAAGAGAAGCTATTGACTTGGCGTACCTACAAGAAATTCATTTGAGCCATTTGGAGGCCAATGAACTAAACTCAGGACCTTTTATGGTGTTAGTGTGCTCCGCAGCTTGAGGAATGGAGCAATAATTTTGGCATGTAAATATCTGCCTCTTGTTAAATTGGAAGAAAAGACAGACTTGGAAGGACGATGGGCTAAAGCGCTCTGTCAGATAGGCACTCAGAAGCTTTTATGCTTCTCCTTATATGCTCCAAACATAGATTGCCCACAATTTTTCCAGACAATTACTCTGGAGTTAAATAATGAATACATACCCGTTTTGATCGGAGGGGATTTTAACCTAATCCTTGACCCTATACTGGATAAGCAGTCCCATTGCCAGACTCTCCCCTCGTGGGCTGCACAAGTGATTTGGGGTATGATAGAATCACTCAGGTTGGTTGACACATGGAGACTCCTACACCCCACCAGTAAAGAATTTATATTTTGTTCATTACCCCATGACTCCCACTCTAGGCTTGATTTTTTCTTAATGTCTAAATCCCTGCTCAAGGGATTACAAAAGGCAGATATTTGGACCAAAACTATATCAGATCACTCTGCTGTGAGTATTTCTATTCACCTGACTCATTCCCCTGTAGCTATACCCCAATGGAGACTCAATAAATCTCTGCTAGGAAATGAAAAATTCGTAGAAACAGTTCAAAAAGCAATTGAACAGTATTTTACTCTAAATAACACCCTTACCAGCTCTGGATGGGCCTGGTGGGAGGCGTTTAAGGCCTCCCTTAGGGCCACAATCATTAGCTATTCAAGCGGAATCGTAAAACAGCAGAAAAGACAGCTTCAAGATATGGAGGAAGAAATTCGTAGATGGGAACATAAGAACATAAGATATGCCATACTGGGTCAGACCAAGGTCCATCAAGCCCAGTATTCTGTTTCCAACAGTGGCCAATCTATGTCATATGTACCTAGCAGTTTCCCCAAGGGACACAGGTTCCACAATGCTTGTATTGGTTCAAGCATTGATATCCTGGGTCCCTTCTTAATAATAGTTTATGGACCTTTCCTCCAGGAACTTGTCCAAACCTTTTTTTTTTTTTTTTTTATAAGTATACAATAAGTCAAGGAGAACTTGAACAAAGAAACACAATACTGCTTGCATGGAAATATACATTAAAGGAGAAAAAAAAAAGGAATAATACAGAATAAATACAATGCAAGTATTATACTTTAGCCCACTAGAAAAGGGGAAGTAAGGCTAACGGCAATTTACAACTTTAGGGAGAACCCAGGAAATTAATTACAAAAAAGAAAAACAAGAAAGATGGTGTGCTCAAGGCCCTTACTCATCACAATGGGCATAATAATATCTCACTCAGGAAGGGAAACAGTAGGCAAATGTGCAGAAATGAAGGTAGACAACTCCTCAGGAAAAAAGAAAATATATCTCTGCAAGTTATACACAATTAAACATTTACAGGGGAACCTTAGCATAAAGGTAGCACCCAAACTAATCACCCCAGGCCTCAACAAAAGAAATGCTCTCCTTCGTTTCTGCGTCTCCTTGGAAACATCCGGGAACATAAACATTTTTTTCCCATAAAACAAAGCCGTTCTTTTTTTGTAGAAAATCTTCAACAGCCATTCTCTGTCAGATGACAATGCTAAAGTTACCAGTAAAGTTGAAACAGCAATATTGTCCTCCTTAGGTGACTGCAGCAAATCGGAGACGTTTAAGGAATCCATCTCTTGTAAGCCAATTACCACTTTCCCAACCTTTTTCCCTGAAGGAAGATAATATATCTTTGATACAGGTGGCGTCAAATCAACAGGTACCATATAAGTCTCCTGTAGATATTTCTTAAATAGCTCCAAAGGAGCTACACCAGCAATAATAGGAAAATTTAACAAACGCAAATTTGTAGATCCAATTGCATTTTCTAAAGACTCCATTTTATTTCTCAACGCAGTATTATCTTTGACCAGCGAAACCGTTAGATCAGATACCTCTTCAAGCTTCTGTTGCACTACAACATGCTTCAAATTACTTGCTTGAATATCTGATTTAAGCATAGTAATGTTTTCTTCAGTAGAGGTAACCCTACTGGAAACTGAGGACAGCTGTTGACCAACAACAGTCGACAAGTAAGTAATAGCGTCCCAGATAGTGTCCAGAGTCACAGATTCAGGACGAGGAGGTAGTAAAGGCCTGGAAGCCAAAAAATCATCCCCCATTGAGGAAACACCAACCTGAGCAAGAGCTCCGCCACCAGATGACAGGTTCGCCGCCTCTGCAGCCCGAATCCCCTCAGATAACATGCCGACAGACTCATGCAGTGAAACCCGCTTCAATGCCGCAGTCCCCACCACTTCGGGCGATTCAGCCGCATCAATCACCAACAGAGCTGCCTTGCTACTGGGGGGGGGGGGCAGGAGGAACACGCCCATTTGGGGAGAGCGAGATGTCCAAGGCGGAGGACGCCAACTCTTCCATCGCCGATACCGGCGCTGGCGCCTCCAAGCCAGCTCGAATCCCCTGCACCTGGGCCTTCGACAGCTGCACAAATCGATCCATAGGTCGCTCAGAAACGGGCAAGGGTGCCGCGGGAGCAACCTTAGACTTACCCTTCTGTTTAGGCATCATCAGCACTCACAACCGCCATCTTGAGAAAGCCACTCCCCGAGGCGTCCAAACCTTTTTTAAACCCAGCTACACTAACAGCCTTTACTACATCCTCCAAATTTCATACCAACGTTCAGATCCTTCAGTGCTACTCAGGTTACAATGCCTACGATATGAATATAATACTATCCTAAGCGAATTAGCCACACAGGAAATTGTAGCTCATCAAAGCTACTATTATGAGGGAGCCAGTAAAACAGGGCAGCTATTAGTCACCTCTCTTAAAGTTGGTAAGACCACAAATAGAATTACAGTAGTTAAAGACGAATCAGGTCACCTATGTTCACAAACTACTGAGATATTAGGACTATTTCAAGCTTTTTATAGAAAGCTATATACATTGGAAGCTGACAACCCACCTTAACATATGAGGGACTCATGTGGAATGTAGAACACCCCACCTTAGGGCCTACACAAGAAAGCAGGTTAAAAGCCCCCCTAACACTTACAGAAATTATAGATGCCATTAGACAAATGCCACTGCGGAAGGCAGCAGGTCCAGATGGTCTACCCCCTGAGTTCTATAAGATCTTCTGTCTGGAGCTGGTTCCCCACCTCCTCACGTATTATCATTTACTTGAACAGCAGGCCCCAGCAGTGGGAGCTTTTGCAGAGGCCACCTTGATAATCTTGGAGAAGCCAGGGAGAGACCCCCAAATAGTGGGAAATTATAGGCCAATATCACTACTTAACCTTGATTATAAAATTTTAGATAAGATCATAGCGAACTGCTTATCACAAGTTATACCTTCCATAATTCACCCAGACCAAACAGGCTTCACTGCAGGCCGATCTACCTCAGATAATGACGTACCTTATATCAGATCCTGGCTTTATTATAAGATGGTTCTGCCCCCTTTGTGGGCCTTTCCTTACGCTGGAAAAGTGTTCAACTTCCTGGAATGGTCATATCTTTCAGACGCTTGAATGGTTCGGTATTCCTAAAGGTTTCATTTCATTAATCAAGGTCTTATATGCCTCCCCGGTGGCACAGATCTGTGCTAATAGTGCGCTGTCCCTGCCCTTTACCCTCGAGAGGGGCACTAGACAGGGGTACCCACTATCTCCTCTATTATTCAACATAGCCTTAGAACCCCTAGCATTAATGATTCGACAACATCCGCGAATTCAAGGTTTCCCGGTTGGTGACTTGCAGGTAGAAATATCAGCCTACGCAGATGATATCTTGCTGTTCCAAGTCAATATCAAAGATATTATCAATTATAAAGCAATACTCTATTGGGATATAAAATAAACTGGAATAAATCAGTAGCCTTCCCTATAACAAAGCACACCATAAGAGCAGACATAGCTGAATCTCCCTTCCAGTGGGCTCCCTCATCCTTCAAATATCTAGGAGTTACATATAGCCATACTATCTCAAAAACAATAGAAAACAATATGACACATCTATTACATTACAATTAGTAAAAAATTTAACACTGAGATGGTCTCCTCTCCACCTCTGATGGTGGGGGAGGCTTGAGTCCATAAAAATAGTAATAGTTCCTAAGATAAATTACATTCTTAGTATCATACCCATTATGTTTCCAGAAAACCTATATAAGAAATTGGAATCTTTAATAGTAACATTCCTCTGGAAAAATAAGCCCCCACTTATCGCAATGTGGATGCTAAAACAAACTAAAATGCAAGGAGGTGTTCATTTTCCAGATTTTCGGAAATATCACTTATCATTCATACTGCGACAAGGATTCCAATGGGTGGACGCATAAGAAAATTACACAATACCTTTCTGTCTGTCTGTAGAACTACAAAGCTAGCTAATATCCTGTCCCACTTATTACCAGGTATAAATGATCCTAGATTGGGGAGGGGGGAATGTGGTTTCAGCCGCTACACAGAAAGCCTATCGTGAACTGGCTGCTGTGGTAGATTGTAAAAGTCCCTTCTCAAGAATGCTGCCCATATGGTTTAACCACTGTTTGAAGCTACAAAAATGTCCAATCAATTGGAAACTTTGGCAAGGCAAAGGTATATGGGAGATAGGGCAGCTTATGGATACAGACTCATTCAAAGCCTTTACAGACCTCCAGAAAGAATTTGAACTACAATCTAAATGGTACTTCCAATGGATGCAACTTAAACGCTGTCTGGAAGCAGCGGGGGTGTCTCCCAAACAGACTACACTTAGGTGGGGGCTTCTGGATAAGATCCATAGCTTAAATATCATACCCTGCAAAGGCTTAACAATATATTCCTTACTACGCAAACTATCTGCTTCTTGTGATAAGAACCTAAATAGATCCTGGGAATTGGATTTAAATCAGGCACTCACCCAACAATGGGCTCAGTTTTGGGAGCGCAACCCCAGAATATCTCGGTCAGCATCCATGACCCAATCTCTTTTCTTTTTAGCCCATCACGCCTTTATTACTCCAGTCCAACTGGCCAGATGGAACCCTAAGAACGGCAATAAATGCTGGGCATGCTGCTCTCATCCGGGTACCTTCTGGCATATGTTGTTCGACTGTCCAAATATACAATTGTTTTGGCAGAAGTTTTGTTAAAGAATAAAACAAATTCTTCTGCTGGAAGGAGACATATCAGATAGTGATCCTTTGATCCAATATGGACATCCCCAATCTGAAAGCCCAGGATCAGTTTCTCTGACATGCTTCTTAGTGTTGCACTTAAAATATTAATTACCCATTGTCGAAGTACAGCTATAATAGATTTCCACCTGTGGCAGAACATTGTATGCCTCTACAGAAAATTTGAAGCACTGTATACTCTTCGTACAAACCTCTCAACTCAACGGAGACTTTGATGGGTGACATTGGATACATTTGTTAGGAGTCTGGTTTCCAACCCGCCAAATGAACCAGGAAGATAAAAGCCCACCAATTGAAAATGGACCAGGGAGGAGAGGAGAGGGGGGAGTTGGGAGGGAGGGAAGGTTTGGGAATCCTAGAATTAGCGTCCTCTCTCTGTTAATTTTCAAGCTATTTCTTGTTATATTGCTATAACTGTTTAAAACTGTTTAAAATAAAAAATAGAAAAAAAAAAGTTAGTGCTTGCCCTGGGGCTCCATCCACAATTGATCTTGCTAGAGTGTTGGGAGCGCCAGTTACCTGGCCTCTGCACTCTCCACAGGGTGCTGGGACTGCTGCCTTGGGACACTGATGGCGCTGTGACCCATTCGGCGCATCCTGTCTTGCTTGCTGGCCAGTGGCTATGGTGGTGGCTGTCCTGGTCACATTTGCTTGTCATTGCCTGTGCTGTGCAGTCATTCCCCGGAGAGGAGCCCTGACGAGCAGCGATAGTTGAGTGAGCTCACCAACAGGCGGCAAGGGAGGCAAACGCAGCTCCGGCGTGAGGTCACATCCAGGCGAAGACGCCGCGTTCTCCAACCCTGATGCCTCCAAGCCCGTAACACTGCTGGCTTGCTCAAGCAGACCCTCCAAATGCCGCAGAAAAGCATCCATTGGTTCAGGAGAAGAGGTAACCGACAAAGGGAAAGTCTTAGTAGGTTGAGGAGGCTCCTTGCGAGACTTCCCCTTTCTTTTGGCATCACGAAACTGGCGTCTGGAGACACAACTGCCTAAGCAGCCATCTTGGATCCAAATGCATCGTTAGAGTTGTATTTAATAAAAAGCTGGGAGATTTTCCTTATATTTTGGGTTGTCTATAAATAGTAAAGATGTGCACGCCTGCAGTCCAGCATGTGGAGAAGATACTCCATGACCTTGTAATTCTACCTGCAGACAAAGGTAACATGACTAATGATGGACATGGAAGATTATCACCAAAAAATATCTGACCTCCTATCAGAAGACACCTACATGTTGCTACCTAACAATCCTCTCTGGAAAATCTGCAGAGAATTAACAAACTAAATAAACCATGCTATTTCCATCAAGACAGAAATAAAACCCAGTCTGAAATGAGGCAACCACTGGACCCCAAGATTCTATGGTCTGCCCAAGATACACAAAATGCACATCCCACTATGACCCATCGTTAGTGCAATTACAGTAACTCCCCAGCCCAACGCCTGGCACATTTACCTGGCCTGGAAACGGAGAACTTTAACAGATGACTTTGCCTCAAATGTCAGAAACTCTACCCACTTCATTGAAATCATCTGCAATATGAGACTAAGCAACACTGACATAATAGTCATTTTTTATGTGGTTTCCCTCTTCACCAAAGTCCCAGTGGAAGGAGCAGTCCAGGTCATACACCAAAATCTAGAAACATGTGGACTTCCAGTAGAAGGGGCCAACCTAACAACATTTTGTTTAAAAGCAACATTCTTCCAGTACCGGGAAAAGTACTATGCCCAGAGAGAAGGCACAGCAATGGACTCCACTCTCTCCCCCGTAGTAGCCAACATTTTCATGTAGTCTCTTGAATCCACCCTACTGGACAATGCCAAGCTAAAATCCAAACTCTGGGTCATCTTGCCTCATGGATGGGAAAATATCAATAACTTCATGAACCATCTGAATAGCAGCAACCCCAACAAAACATTCACTATGGAGATCGAGATCAATGGCTGTCTCCCCTTTCTTGAAGTAATGATGAAAAAGCAGGCAGATTGAAGCCTGAGCTACACTATATACAAGAAACCCATCCATATCAACCATTATCTACATGCGAAGTCCCACCATGATCCATCCACAAAAAGAGGCATCCTGCATACCCTAGTAAACAGGTCTCTAAGAGTCTGTGACCTGGATAGTCTTCAGAAAGAAAGGAGCACCCTCCGGGACATGTTCTCAGCCAATGGTTGCAACAAAATGGCTGTCACAAGAATAGCAATCACCAACAGCCACAGAATGACAGCCCCATGACAGAACAAAGATTTGTGGTGCTCCCCTATGTCCAAGGAATAACAGATCACATAGGTAAACTTCTTAAAAAGAATAATATCAGTACAGCATATAGTGCACCACAGAAGCTGGCATCCTCACTCACACAAGTGAAGGATTGCATCCCCCATTCCAAACTGCTGGAGTCTATGAAATTCCATGCAGCTTCAGGCCTGGCCAGTCATATATAGGTGAAATCGGCTGCACCATAAAAGAAAGGCTACAAGAACACAAAAGAGTCCCCCTCCTTCCATCTGAGTTAGAAGAGACAGATGCTGTCCTAAGGGTATTGGTGATCCTGATGTGAGCAGGGCTGGCCCCAGAGCAGGTTCAAGACATTGGCACCCTAGGCAAAACATAAGCTTATTTGCATATTGTATATAGTTTCATGTCATTGTTATAATCTCTTGATAGTTAAGATCCCTCTGGGGTCTTGTTCGCATGTTGTATATAGTTTCATGACATTGTTACAATGTATTTGCAATTGTTCTATGTAAACCGCCTTGACCCAGAGAAAGGCGGTATATAAATAAAGCTAAATAAATAAATAGGCCTTATATCCCCCCCCCCTTTTCCTGGTTGTCATTATCTTTTGTTTAGTTTTGAATGCCCTGCTCTTTGCTGCCCCTCAAAAGCTTTCACCATAGATAACTGCTTAGTTTGCCAAATAGGTCGAACCTGGATATGAAGGATAGAAGTCACAGGAATGAGACTCACCTGGACCAGCAGGGTTTGATTAGGATTAGTTGCACTCAATCTTTCCAAACCTTTTGTAACACTCGTGGGATGAATTGAAAAGGAGGAAACATGTAAAGGAGATTTGCATTCCATTGGATTGTAAATGCATCATGTGACATCCTCTGAGGCATTGGGGGAATGGAGCAGAAATGTTTGCACATTGTGCTTAGGACTGTCGTAAACAAATCTATCTGTCAGTGACCCCAGGATACAAAGAGTCGGTCTGCTACCTGTTCTTTCTAGAGTGGGGGTCCAATTGTTGGCTTAGAGAGAGAGCTAGATGATTTTCCTATCCTGGTAGATAGACTGCTTGCAGAGAGATCTTTAGAGAAGAGGCTAGATTCCAAATTCTGTTTGATTTGAGAGACAGAGAGAGGGACCCCAAACAGCCCTGTTGATGTAAAACATAGTGACTTAGTTGTCCATTCGTATCATTATGAATTTGTCTCGGAGCCACAACCTGAAAGCCTGTATGGCACTGTAACACAAACATAGAAAAATGACGACAGAAAAAGACCACATGGCCTATCTAGTCTGTCCTTCTATATCAACAACTACAACAGTCCCCTTTTTTCCTTTAGAGATCCTCTGTGTTTGTCCCATGCTTTTTTGAATTGATGGCTCGTAGTTCCAGCAAGTTGATACAGTTGATGTGTTCAATGTTGTTCAATCACCCCTGCATGCTGAGAGTGGAGAAATGAGCTCCCCATCCTTGATTGAAGGCGTCTGTAGTGAGAACCAGAACAGGCGGTGGAAATACAAAGGGGTTGACCTATCGAGAGATTTATTTATTTTATTTATAGGTATTTGTTACTGCCTTTCGTGAATCAAAGCGGTTTACATAGAACTAGAAACTTACATTAAAAAGAGTTAATGGAATTATACATTGAACATTAAACAGTTTTACATGAATGAACAGTTAACTTGGGGTGATAAGGGGAAGGGGAAAACAGCTTATTAGCAATTGCTATTGTCCTCTCATAACGATTTATAAGATTGTGGCAATCTCGTCGGTGATGATAAATTCCTAATAGCCAACTTGTAGTCTAAGTATGGATGGATCTTTTCCAATTAATTTGTATGGAGTGGCTATTTTGTAAGGGTTTTTTGTTTAGGTAATTAGTTCACCAAAATGTTTGCTGAATAAATATGTTTTTAGAAGCTTGCGGAAGGCTGCTGGATCTTTGGTGGCTCTTAAATTTTCAGGAAGAGAATTCCATATTTATGGTGCGTATAGTGAGAAGGCTCTCTTAGAGGTAGTGGATTTGCAGTTCTTAAATTCGGTTGGTACTATGAGGAGTTCTTTATTGTTGCTTCTCCTTGGTCTGTTATTCGGGGTGAGTGTCGTCAGCGTTTTGAGGTAGCTGGATGAATTGGCTTGGAGGGATTTAAATATTGTATGGATAATCTTGAATTTTATTCTGCTCTCTATTGGGAGCCAGTGGAGAACTTTAATACTGGTGTAATGTGTTCTTTAATTGATACTTGAGCTATTACTCTAGCTGCTGTATTTTGGGCTAGCTGTAGTCGGTGGATTGTTTGTTTTGGGAGACCCTTTAGTAAGGCATTACAGAAGCCTAGGTGCGGGAAGATTATTGCCTGTACTGCTGTTCTGAAATCGCTTGTGGGGAGGAGAGGTCTTAAATGTTGGAACATTTTTAGCTTGTTGTATATGGCCTTTGTTATGTTGCTCACGTGCTTGTTGAAATTGAGCTGGTAATCGAGTGTGAGTCCCAGGTATCTCACCTCCTTTTTGACTTTGAAGCTTTCTTTGTTTAACATGATTGAATCTGGTGATGTGAAGGAGCTGTCTTTTGTTATAAATAGAATTTCTGTTTTCTTGATATTTAATTGGAGGTTGTGGTTTGTCAACCAGTTGGTGGTGCTATTAAGACATTCTTCAATTTTCTGTAAATTTGGTTGTTTAGTGTTGAATTGAGTATATAACATTATATCATCAGCATATAAGTGATAATATATGCCATGCCCTTTGATTATATTGCAGATAGGTTGGATATATAAGTTAAAGAGAAGTGATGATACTACAGATCCTTGGGGTATACCTGATTTTTGGTAGAATGGTTTTGACATGTTACCGATTTTGACTTGTATGCTTCTGTTAGGTAGGATTTAAATTCATCCACCACATGATGAATTGCATCCAAGACAGGAATCTTTGCACGAAGGAACTGTCTTCTCTGATCCCAATGCAGCTTTAAATGCCACTGCAGTGATCTCATATGTAGTCTTACCAGAGGTAGGACATGCACTGTTGTTGCATCTGTTCCAGGAGTTGGGAGGACAGATTGGCTGGGAATGAACGGTTTTGGTGCAGTAGGGAACAGAACTGCACAGTGGTGGTTGCCCTGTTCTTGAACAGGTATGCTTTTGCTTGACTTGTGTTTATTATCGTACCTGTGAAGAACAAGATTTGGGTTGAATTTTCTGCATTAATCAGGAAACCAAGACTGTAGAGCAGAGCCATGGTGTTTGGAATAGTGAAATTCACTGGTTCTCTAGTTGGACTAGAGACCAGCCAAATAAGGGAATATGAAATGATCTTTGTGAAGTTGGGCCGCCACTACAGCAACACATTTTGTGAAGACCCTGGGAGCCGATGAAAGGCTGAAAGGAACTACTTTGTACTGGAAATGATGATCTAGAAAGGGGAAGCACATGAATTGTCGGTGAGTGATATATATGTGGGAGTATGCATCCTTCAGGTCCAGGGAGGCTAACCAATCGTTCGGGTTCAAAAGGGGTAGTACAGAAGCCAGGGAGTTCATTTTGAATTTCTCCTGTTTCATTAAGAGTTTTAGATCATGAAGGTCTAGAATGAGAAGTAAGCCTGCAGATTTCTTTAGTATGAGTAAAAACCTGGAGTAGAATCCCCAACCTTATTAGTGCTCTAGACCTTGTTCTATTGTGGTGTTATGAAGAAATTTCTTGATCTCTTATGTGAGGATTTCTTGATTGTCTTGAGGATGTAATATTGGTGGAAGCTGCTTTTGTACTGGATAGCTCAAGCATATTTGTAGCCCTGAGAGACAATAGACAGAACCCAGTGATCTGTTGTGATGTCTTGGCAAGCCTACATGAACTGAAGAAATCAACCTTCTATTGGAGGGTCATCAAAAGCAGAGGTTTGGCTTTGCAGAGGAAGTCATTGAGGTTGATTGCTGTTTGTATTCATGGGGATGCTGCCTTTAACTGTATGAAGGTTGCATGGAACATTGTGGTAGGGGTTAAGAGTTTGTTTGGAACCTCCTTTTTACATAAAATTGCTGGAAGTATTAGTAATAAGGTCTTTGATGAGGGTGTTGGGATCTTTGTTAAGAAGGAGAAGAGGTTTGTGATATTATAGAGAGTTCTTTGACTGTAAAACTTTCATCTTTTATCTCTTTAACTGTCTCATTGATCTCTGTACCAAAAAGACTGTTGCCGAGACATGGAGCATCAGCTATCGTGCCATCGAGATCTTCTCTTAACTCTCTTTGATGTGTTGCAATGGCAGAATCTGCTGCCTAGACAATCGTATCAAAAGCATCATATGTAGATTAAATGAGAAGTGGATTTTTGAAGGTGAAAAGGAATCTGATCTTGTTGATTGTCTAGAACAGTTAGCAGGGTATGATGGTAGTACAATATCTGAAGTTGACACACTGCAATCTTCATAGCAAGCATTGTACTATGATAAACTTTCTTGCCCATGTTATCTACTACTCTATAATCCTTGCCTAGAGGAATATGAATTTAGGGCTTTGCAAACGTGTTATGTTTAACTGCTGCCTCAGATACCATAGACAGGGGTTGTCAGCGCAGTCCTTGGGACACACCTAGCCAGTCATGTTTTCAGGATAACTACAATGAATATGAATGAGGGAGTTTTGAATTCATTGCTTCCATTGTATGCAGATCTCTCTTATGCATATTTATTGTGGTTATCCTGAAAACCTGACTTGCTAGGTATGTCCCAAAGATTGGGTGGAAAACCCCTGCCATAGACTGATGAAGTAGATGGGTCTGGTTATGACCAGGTGCAGTCAGGATGTCATATTTGAGATCTAAACATCACGATTTTGAATGAATCAATGATGGTGTCTTCTCAGGGCTGTAGCAAGGGCTGCACAAATGGTGCAGCCGCCCAATATACAAGTAAGGAAGGGGCACTGATATCATCACTGGGCTTCCAGGAAGCTCGACAAAAGTGAATTTCTCCATGCTACTGGGTGAGTAGGGGGGGCCACCAAGTTCACCAGTCACACAGGACACATTGCTAGCTTGGTACAGTTCTGTGTCTTCTAGACAGAAAGATGCAGATGCTGGAGAACTTGAACTAACATAAGAACATAAGAAATGCCATACTGGGTCAGACCAAGGTCCATCAAGCACAGTATCCTGTTTCCAACAGTGGCCAATCCAGGTCACAAGTACCTGTCAGATTCCCAAAAAGATACACAAATTCCATAATGCTTATCCTCAGGTAAACAGTGGATTTTCCTGGTCCTCCTTAATAATGGCTTATGGACTTTTCCTTCAGGAACTTGCCCAAACCTTTTTTAAAACCATCTACATTTTTACAACATCCTTTGATAACGAATTCCAGAGTTTGATTAGGCGTTGAATGAAAAAATATTTTCTCTTATTAGTCTTAAATGAGTTACATTGTAGCTTCATTACATGTCGCCTAGTCCTACTTTTGAAGGAGTAAACAACCAATCTACATTTACGCATTTCACTGCATTCATTAATTTATAGACTTCTATTATATTTCACCTCAGCTGTCTTTTTTCCAAGTTGAAGAGCCCTAATCTTTTAAGTCTTTCCTCATAGGGGTATCCTTCCATCCCCTTTACCATTTTGGTGGCTCTTCTCTATCCCTTTTGTAATTCTTCTATATCCTTTTTAAGATATGGCGACCAGAATTGTGCATATTATTCAAGGTGCAGTCTCACCATGGAATGATGTAGAGGCATTATAATATCCTTTGTTTTATATTTTTCTCTATTCCTTTTCTTATGATTCCTAAGATTCTATTTGGTTTCTTGGCTGCTTCACACTGGGTAGAGGGTTTCAACGTATTGTCCATGATGACACCTAGATAATTTTCCTGGGTGGTAGTTCCTAATGTTAGACCTTTCCTTGTGTAATCGTAGTTTGGGTAGTTCTTCCCTAAGGTGGTCATTCTGACCCACAGATAGCGGGGTTGGACATCCAACCCCCCATTCAGCCCCAGAATGCTATTCTGTGTCCTGCGCTCCCCGCACATACACATCATTTGTGCAGAGAGCACTGGATGTGGGTGGCAGGGGGCCAGGGCAAGACAGGTAGCCCAGCCTATTCCAACCCGGAGGTGGAATAAGTGCCAGGCAATGTGTAGTGTGCAGCCTCCATCCCCCCTGCACCACTGAGATGCCCTGGGATGGCCCCTGCCACACATTCCAGGGCTTGGGGTCCCCCGCTGAGGGTCAGACAGTGGGGTGATGGGGCTGCAATGATTTTGGGGAATGTGTTGCACTGGCTGGATGTGCCAGTGCCATGGGGACAGGATGCCACTGTACCGGCACAGCAGCCGGAGCAGTGAGTGGTGGGGACGGGCAGTCTCCAAAACATCTCCCTGCTCTGCATCGTGTGCATGCCGGGCCATCTAAGTGTCCTGATTTCGCAATCATGGGAACATATGGCGCCCGTGGTTGAAGATTCAGGTACAAATTGGGCCCGTACATTTTTTGTGTGTCTGGATGGCTCGGACGGGCCCACTTCAGAATCAGCCTCCATGTGTATAACGTTACACTTGTCCACATTAAATTTCATCTGCCATTTGCATGTCCAGTCTTCCATTTTATCAAGGTCCTCTTGCAATTTTTCACAATCCTTTTGTGTTTTAATAACTTTAATAACTTTGTGTTCATGAACCAACAAGGGGGGAAGCCATTTTGGACCTAGTCCTTTGTGAAACACATAATCTAGTGCAAGAGATAAGGGTATTGGGACCACTTAGCAATAGTGATCATAGCATGATCACATTCGATTTAATAAATGGAGGGAGGACAGCAAGGAAATCCACAGTACTACCTTTTAACTTTCAAAAGGGAGACTATGATAAAATGAGGAAAATAGTTAAGAAAAGACTTAAAGGAGCAGCTGCAAAAGTTAGAGATTTACATAAAGTGTTTAAAAGTACTATCTTGGAAGCCCAGAACAGATGTATTTCACGCTTTAAGAAAAGTGTAAGGAAGACCAAAACACTGCCAGCGTGGTTTAAAGGTGAGGTCAGAGAAGCTGTTGCTGCCAAAAAGCATCTTTCAGGAAATGGAAAAAGGAGCCAAATGATGAAAACAGGAAATAACAGAAGCATTGGCAAGTTAGATGGAAGCCATTGATAAGGCGGGCAAAGAGAAAATTTGGAAAAAAGCTAACCATGGAAGCAAAAATGCATAATAAAAGCTTTTTCAAGTACATTCATGAGGATTTTGAAAAAGTACAAGAGTGCCTTGATAAATTGGAAGACTGGGCATCAAAATGGCAGATGAAATTAAATGTGGACAAGTGCAAAGTTATGCACCTAAGAAAGAGCAATCCAAACTTTGGTAACACGATGCAAGGTACCTCCTTAGGAACCACCACAAAGGAAAACAATTTGGTTGGGTGGGAGGCGACAAAGAGTACAAGTAAATGGCACTCACTCTGAGGAGAAGGATGTTACCAGTGGTGTGCCCCAGGGATCTGTCCTTGGTCTGATTCTTTTTAACATCTTTGTTAGTGATATAGTGGAAGGGCTGTCAGGTAAGGTTTGCCTCTTTGCGGATGATACCAAAATCTGCAATAGAGTAGACACCCAGGAAGGTGTAGATAACATGAGGAGGGATCTAGCTAAGCTTGAAGAATGGTCTAGAATTTGGCAGCTGGGATTTAATGTTAAAAAATGTAAGGTCATGCATTTGGGCTGCAGCAATCCAAGGGAGCAATACAGTATAGGGGGTGAAGTACTTTTGTCCACTAAAGAAGAGCGGGACCTAGGCGTGGTTGTGTCGGATGATCTTAAAGTAGTTAAACAGGTAGAAAAGGCGACGGCAAAAGCTAGAAGGATGCTTGGATGCATACGGAGAGGAATGGCTAGCAGAAAAAGGGAGGTGATAATGCCTCTGTATAAGTCTTTGGTGCGACCTCATTTGGAGTATAGTGTGCAATTCTGGAGACCGTATCTTCAAAAGGATGTGAACAGGATGGAGTCGGTGCAGAGGGTGGCTACTAAAATGATTAGTGGGCTTCATTATAAAGCATATGAGGACAGACTTAAGGATCTTAATATGTACACCTTAGAGGAAAGGCGGGATAGAGGTGATATGATTGAGATGTTTAAATACCTCCGTGGCATAAATGTTCAGGGAGAGAGCCTCTTTCAATTGAAAGCAAGTTCTGCTACAAGGGGACATGGGATGAGGGTGAAGGGAGATAGATTCCGTAGTGATATGCGGAAATATTTCTTTACAGAAAGAGTAGTGGATCCATGGAATAGTCTCCCAGTGGAGGTGGTAGAGATGAGGACAGTAACTGAATTCAAAAAAGCATGTGACCAACACAGAGGATCTCTAAAGGTAAAAAGGGGACTGTTGTAGTTGTTGATATGGAAGGACAGACTAGATAGGCCATGTGGTCTTTTTCTGTCATCATATTTCTATGTTTCTAGGCATCATCGTTGATAATATGTTGAAACCATCCTCCCAGTGTGCAGCGGCGGCCAAGAAAGCAAATAGAATGCTAGGAATCATAAGGAAAGGAATGGAGAATAAAACAAAGGATATTATAATGCATTTGTATCGTTCCATGGTGCGACCGCACCTTGAATGTTGTGTGCAATTCTGGTCACCGTATTTTAAAAGGTATATAGCAGAATTAGAAAAAGGTACAGAGAAGAGCCACGAAAATGGTAAAGGGGATGGAAGGATACCCCTATGAGGAACAGCTTAAAATGTTAGGACTCTTCAACTTGGAAAAGAGACGGCTGAGAGAAGATATGATAGAGGTCTATAAATTAATGAATGGAATGGAATAGATTAACGTAGATCAGTTGTTTACACCATCAAAAAGTAGAAAGACTAGAGGACACGTAAGGAAGCTACAATGTAACCCATTTAAGATTAATAAGAGGAAATATTTTTTTACTCAATGCGTAATCAAACTCTGGAATTCATTACTGGAGGATGCAGTAAAGTTGTTAGTGCAGCTGGGTTTAAAAAGGTTTGGACAAGTTCCTGGAGGAAAGGTCCATAAACCATTATTAAAGGGGACCCGGGATATCCACTGCTTGCCCCAATACAAACATTGTGGAACCTGTTTCCTTTAAGGAAACTGCTAGGTACTTGTGACCTAGATTGGCCACTCTTGGAAACAGGATACTGGGCTTGATGGACCTTGGTGTGATCCAGTATGACATTTCTTATGTTCTTATGTTCTTAAGATCAAGGAACATAATCTTAATATGGGCCTGCATCTTAAAGTGAAGAAGGCAAGATCCTGACAACTGGCAAAATCAGTAATTTCATCCTTGATAGAGGAGAAATAGAAAGAGTAGACAACCTTAATCTGCTTGGATCAATAATCAATAATGAATGAACAAGTAGTCAAGAAATCCGATGATGCATTGCTTTAGGCAAAATGGCTTTGAAGGATCTGGATAAGATTTTCAAGTGCAGAGATGTATCTCTACATACAAGGATTTGACTTATTCAATCCATGGTATTTTCGGTAACATCTTATGGGTGAAGAAGTTGAACACTGAAGAAGAAAGACAGGAAGAAAACTGATACCTTTGAATTATGCTGGCAAAGAATACTGTGTGCACTATGGACGGTCTAAAGAACATATCTGTCAGTACTGAATAATATGAAACTTAAGCTTTCCTTAGAAACTCAAATGAGAAGACTTCGCTTTCATACTTTGGGCACATCATGCGAAGCGAAAGATCATTAGAGAAAGATATACTTGACAAGGTTGAAGGTCAACTCAAAAGAGGAAAACCTGCAATGTGATGGATTGATACAATAAGAGCAGCTATGGATGTCGCTCTATCAACAATTAGCCACCTGATTTAGGACCAAACACAGTTTAAGACAGCTATCCACAGGGTTATTATAGTCAATATCGACTCAACAGCACTTAACAACAACAACAACAATTTTGCCTAAATAGACTACTTTGCAGATAAGAAAATCCCAAGCTGGCCTATCCATGTCCTCAAATATTTAGATTTAAAAGTTTGAAAGCATACTGAAATTCTGTGGCAAACAGCCTAGCAAGGGGAATGGAATGATAACTTGTCCTACAGCCTGGGCAACAAATTAAAAATATGTTTTAGCTTGTAATGTAGAAAGTCATTTTTGTCATGCCTGCTATATAGCACTAACCTATATCACCTGTACTGTGTTAGAATAAGATCTTCAAGTACTAGAAACTTAGGGTAGATTTCTTCTGTGTATGACAGTTTTGTAGTGCTCCATTAATCAGATTGTGAAAAAGGAAAGTTCTTGCTGGAATGCTTGGAATTTAAAGCTGAGGAAGGGACTGTCATGTTAGCAGAAGCAGGAAAGCTATACTGGTTTTTAGTGTTTGTTCTGATGCATCCTCCTCTACTGCTATCCCACTCTCCCACTGCATTTGTAATGTTTGTTCTGGTGGATCCTTCTCTATTGCTATCCTGCTCTCAGTTGGTGTACCCCAAGAGTCTGTCTTTTCTCTCTCTACACCCATTCCCTTGGTGCACTCATCCCCAAATTGACAGTAAGAATGGACTGTACTGACCTGAAACTGATGTCTATGCCCTCAGCAAGCTCCCCGATAGTCAACTGACGATTTGAACGTATTGCGGCACGCACTGCTTCAACTTTATCTTCATTCCTGCTTGTGGATTTGAATCGTCCTGACTGTTGGCTTCTTGCTTTTTGTGGCTCCCTTGGATTATTGCAAGAACAGCGCTCCTTGTTCCCCCTTCCTGGCCTTCTAGAACATTCATCACTGTCAACACTTTGGCGGCCTTCTTGGAAAATGTTTGAACCAGTCATAAACTCGAGCACAACTCATGCAATCATTGCCATATAATTGCTGTAACTTGTCATAAGTCTCTTTGCATGAATCTCCAAGTTTCCAGCAGAATTTAATGCAAATTTGCTGTTTAATATTTTCACTCATTGTAAATCTGATGAACTGCTTTTACACGATGCCAAACATGACGTGATTAAAAAAAGTACAGGTGTGCTTCAACCATGCTGTACTCTGCATATTCAGAGCACCCAACTAGGTCATTGCTGCTCCTCTCTTATATCTCCCTACACCCCTCCCTGGAAACTCCACTCTTCTGGCAAATTGCTTCTATTTGTTCCTTTCTCTTCTATGGCTAACTCCAGACTTTGCTGCTTTCACCTTGCTGCTCCTTATGCCTGGAACAAACTACCTGAGTCTGTATGTCAGTCACCTTCTCTGGTCCTTTTCAAATCCAGTCTGAAAACCTACCTCTTTGCTGCCGCTTTCGGATCTTGACTCACCTGATCTCCTTTGTATTTCCTTACCATTCCACCTAGATGTATCCCTGTCTTCTCCTACTGTATTCTGTCTTTACTAGATTGTAAGCTCTGATGAGCAGGGACTGCCTCTTACATGTCTGTGCAGCGCAGTGTATGTCTTGTAGTGCTGTACAAATGCTCAGTAGTAGTAGTTAATAGCATTGTGTTGCAATGTAGTGTTTTATTGCTACACAAGTCTCGATACCTTTTGATCACACCTCATATAGTGCTCCATCCTAGGCTGTTTTTCACTAAAGTACATAGAATCAGATTTCAGTTCATGCTTTTTCAGTTGTAGTTGTAGGCGACTTATATTCAAATACACTAGATAATTCCATCTCCATAGTACTTATAGTTATGAAGTAACATTTTAGAAAGGGCATCCAAGTGCAATCTGGGACAGAACGTGCAGAAAAATGCCAGGGACATCTATGTTTCAGCCGGATTATAGAAAAATAGATGTCCTTGAAATGGACACCTAGGCTAGCATCCACATAGACATCTCCATTACAAAATCTTGGGGCAGGGACATCTGTCACATGCTCCTTTGTATACGGGGATGTCCATCGGTGAGACAAAATGAAAATAAGAGCCCTCATTCCCTGTTAGTATTTGTTTTCAACATAGAACATTTAGGGGATATGAGTGTACCTCCTTCTCCACACCCTCCAGATGTTTGGCTGGCAAAAAGAGCATTTTTCCAATGAATGTTTGTGCCTGAAGTAGGTATAAGCTTTGCTACAGCTCAGGCGTGCAGGGCATTTCTGAAATTGAGTGATGTCATCCAAGTTCTTTGGAATGCCCCAGGCACCTCTCCGCCACAGCCCCATCACAGCTTGGATGTCCTTGCACAGGGGACATCTCCGGAACTAGCTTCTAAAATGTGTTCAGAGATGTCTCTGTGATTTGGACGTCTTTGTGCCTGTTTGCAGATGTCCAAAGCACAAATAGCACTTTTTAAAATATCCTCCTAATTTTGTATGTGAAGAAGCAGCGAAGGTTAAATGGTGTGTGATTTGACCCCTGGCTTCCCCAAAAGAGATTACAAACCTGAGGTAATAGGAGATAAAAGATAATTTTCAAAACCATTTTTGTGGGGAAAACTGTGATTTACCTGTGGAAAGGAATTGCATTCAGGCAAGATTATGCATGTAGGTTCTATATGTGCATACTTTTATCCATAGCAAGTGGAGGCCTTCCAAGGTGTGGATGGGCTTTTGAAAATTCAAGCATATGCATGTAAACTAACCTAGAAAATTTGTACACTCCTAAAAGCAGGTCTAAATGTAAGCACAAAGTTTTACTTTTTCACATTAAAAGTGCACACATAATTTTGCTTTGAAAACCCAGCAAAGTCTACACAGAGAGAAGTATGCGTATTTAACCCATTTGTTTAGTTATAAAATTACCCCCAAAATGATCTGTGACAAGATCTCAAGGAGTATCGGTAGATGAAGTAAGATTTTGTCCCTGTTATAAGAACTTAATAGCTTGGTTCCCAAGCTATTACCCTAACTACTGGGCCAGTACTAGATGCTAATACTTGTTAGCTATTTAACAAACTGAGAAGAATGAGTTTATGCATAGTTCTAACAAAGAGACAATCCTAAACCCTGAGAGGTTTAAAGGAAAACTGATCAAAACATGAAAATGAGAAATGATGATAAATCTGTCTTGTTTTAAAATCCAAAGCTACTTCTGAAAGTGAAGGAAAACATCTTACCAATTTTATATGTTTGTGGGTGACATTGCTAATTATTTTGTAATTGACATAATTACCATATTTTGGACATCCTTTATTACAAAAGTGATTTTGGTTTATGCAAAGATAGTCTTTTTAAAATTCTGTTGCCAACTGTATACCTACACATTCTTCTGATTATTCTCCACTACAAAATCCAACTTATTTCTTCTCATTTTGTTTATAGTAACCATTTTCTACAATGCCTTTATTTCCCTTACTTTCTTACTTATCTTATTTCATATGTGGGCCATATGTTGCATTTGCTTCTGGTAGCTAAGAAACTAAAATACAGCTCTTTCCACTTACAACGTAGCAAGCTGGCTGGCTAACAAATATTGCCACTGCTGCAACACCTCCATGTGTTCAGCCATATCTGAGCTTAAAGAACAGGATCTTGTTATTGAAACAGTAATGTATTGTATACTTAGGTTATGTCTTAGAAGTGGAGAAAAGCATCATAAAAGAAACATGGAGCACTCTACAGTTCCATTTTAAATTGACTAACAAGCTAATGTTTCTCTTATTATTCAATGCAGCAGGTTATAACGGTCTATGGACTGATTGAGAAAGAGACATTCTAATAGTGGGCTTTATCCAGTTAGCAACATCTTCTAGCTGGATAAGTCCCACTAACTGTGATATTCAATGGCACAATCCACATAATGCGATTGAATATCACTACAGACTGCTTTGGCACTCTCTGGATTGTGCTGGGATGGTCCAAGGGTGGAGTCGAAATAGAGCGTGAAATTATCTAGATAGCAGCAATTTTCAGCACTGCTAGGCAGATAACTATCTGCATAACTTAGGACAGCAAAAAAGTTAAATGCTAGATGGATAGCTATCCAGATGGTGGCAGAGAATCACCACTATCCAGATAGGGCTAGTGCCCGTCACTATCCAGATACAAGCACTGAATATTTGGATTTTATTTCAGTGACATGGCCAATGTTAAATATTGCCATGAGAGTTAATATTTGCAGTTTCATCCCACATTTTAAATCATTTCTCTCCCATGTATTTCCTTCACCTTCTTTGGTGCTTTAAACGAACAAGAAAGCATAACTTGAGTTTCTATGATGTGTTACATACAGGTGTTTATATAAATTATCTGCCTGCTGCACTGTTTCACACTGACATACAAATAAAGCATTTCTTGCTAATGAAAAGACAGTCTGCCTTTTAAAGTACAACAATATGAGAGGTTTCTTTATAAAGCCCTTCCTGGCAGTAGGAAATGCAAATTGCTATCATACCTAAAAGGTTGCTCTTTTGCTTTTCAGAGTCAAGCTCTGAGAGAAAGTGATCGGGCAAAATGCCATCAACAGTTAGAAGAGAATGATTCAAACATCGATTTATCTTTTTTTAAATAATGGCTACATCCCCAAATGGATTTATAAATTAATTGCTGTCTTATTGGAATATAAACCTTTACAAGCATGATTGATATCATGTCTGAGTCCCAGTTATAGACATCCCTCCTCCTCCTTAGTTAGTCTATCACAGCTGGAGCTCTAATTTACTGATCATATTAACTCTGATTAATAACTAACAATAGCTTCTTGTCATGCATCAACAGGCAGCTATAACTGAATGGAACTGGGAATGGTCAAACTTACTGTTAAGTTATCAGGGACTGAATCAGACGACCTTCAGGAATATGCTGGCTCACAGGTAATGTCTGTTGCTGAGAGACTTTCAACTATTTATTTTCAACATTCTTTCCCAGTACATCTTAAAGAGATAGTAAAAAAAAAAAAAACTGAAGAAAATTAGAAAGAAAAATAGTTTTATGAATGTATTTCAAATTTTCAAAAGGGTTTAGGATATTGAAATATTTGTTTTCACATGTACAGCATTTGTAAAAAAAACAAAAGATGCAGGAGCACAGTATCAGTCAGTAAAATTAAAAACATTTTTTAATCATACTGATACTCGACAATACGTGTTTTACTGTAACATAGCAGACAGAAAGTTTACAGAACACATCTTTAATTCTGCACTTTCTACCAGAATGTCCTCCAGGGCAAGAGAGTTTAGTTTTGTACTCACAATTGTACTCACTTCCACCACCTCAAAGACATGAAAAAAGTGGCTCATTTTCTTTACAGACTTTGGTATCTACAGTGAAAGGAACTAAGGAATGTTACTCAGTTCCAGGAAGTGGTTCCTCCCAGGATCAGCCCTCCCACTAGGCATATTAGGTACCATCTAGGGCAACAGAATTCAATGGGGAGGGCCAGGTGCAACAGGACAGTAACTGCTCCCTTCTGTCCTCTACCGCCCTGAAGCATATAAAGCAGCGTGCATGATGTAGGACCTCTGAGCACAGGAGCATGTTTAAAGCTCTGCTAGGTCCTGTCCCTTCAAAGCAAACTTCCAGCCAGAGAGGGTGGGACCCAGCAGAACTTGAGTGCATGCCTGCACTCAGAGGTTCTCTGCCATGTGCATTGCTTTACAGTGCTTCATGGTGGCCTGGGCAGAGGTAGGGTGGTGGCACCAGTAGTGGAAGAAAGAGCAGGCCCTGCAAGGAGATATGCTGGAGAGGGAGGAGTGACCAAAAAGGGTAAATGCTGGACATGGAAGAGAGGGAAGAGAAGGGGAGATGTTGGACTACAGTGGAAGGTGGAGAAAATAGGTGACGCTGAACCCAGGGGTGAAAAGAAGGCATGATGATGGATAAGGGGCATAGAGATATTGGACTATGGGGGATGGTGGGAAAGAGAAGAAGAGATGCTGGACATGGGGCATAGAAAAGGGAAGGGGAGATGTTGGACTATGGGGGAAGGATGGGGAAGAAAAGAGAAGAGGTTGGACATGGTGAATATGGAAGGGGAGATGCTAGACACAGGGGTATAGGGAAGGGAAGGAGAGATGCTGGACACACAGGAGAAGAAAGAGAATGGGAAATGCTGGACAACTGGGGAGGGTACGGAAGGGAACAAGATATTTCATTTCATTTATTTTGGGGGGTTTTATGCCCTTATATCTGAAAGCGTCACCAAACCTTACCTTTTATCCAAAAGATCTAAATGGCTCACAAATATATATAGAACAGATACCAAGACTGGCGGTAATTTTCAGGTTTGAAAAACCCCTTTTATTGTCCCCTATGCGTTCCGGCCTCCCGGCCTTCTTCAGGGAGATATGTATTGAGGGAGCAAACCTTATGTAAAAACCTTCTGTCAAATAAGAAGTATTTAACCATGCATTTTTGTGGATATGCATACACAGCAAAATGTGTCTGAAGAAGGCCGGGAGGCCAAAACGCGTAGGGGACAATAAAAGGGGTTTTTCAAACTTGAAAATTACTGCCAGTCTTGGTATCTGTTCTTTTTGTTATCTCGTGTTCCACAGATACTTTTGTTGCTTTCTCTGGCCTCACAAATATATATATACATAGAGGCACATTCTAATCTGCCTGTCCAACCCCCTGTGCAGTCGATCAGAATCGGGACACCCAGAGGTAGACCCGATTCTGATCCTGCAGGGGCAGATGTGCCTGTAGGATCAGAATCTGGTCTACGGCCTGAATGTGCAGGCCAGGCCTTGATTCTGATCGATCTGCATGCCTAGCCACATGCCGGCTACCTCAGTCAGGCTCCTGATTGGAGCCGCAGTGCCATGACGTCCAGTCGCCATGGCATCACGGCTCCATTCAGAAGACGCAAATGCCAGCCCCCACCTATTTCCTTCTTGCCCCGCTGCCAGACCCTTAGTCCAGCCTCCCCGGCCAGGGTCCGACTGCGGGGAACTTACTTGACCCCTACCTTTTCGATCGGGCCCGGCAGCATGATCCCCCGACATCCAGGGGCACTTATTCCACCTCTGCAGTGGACTAAGTTCCACATATATGTTCATGGCCCCGGACGTAAAGGCCGACCTCTGAATTGGCTCTGTACCTTCGGGGACATGGCCCGCCCATGCCCCGCCCTCACTCCTCTTCAGAAACACACCATCCCGCCCACATCTAGGCCTCCCATACAAACGCGCTGTTCGTACAGGGAGACATTAGCCGAGGTCATCAGGGGAGCGAATAGCGGGGATGGACATCCAAACGGAATGTCCATCCCCGCTATTCGTTGTACAGGATGACCCTCATACTATATTAAATGCACAAATAAAATATAGATAAAACCAAACATAGCTGACTAACCCCTTTGCTCCAAACTTGCTTGCTTCCTGCTTGCTCATCTGGCTGTCAACATTATCAATGTTTATGTATAAAACTACTGAATAGTAAATATGTCTTCAGCATTTTTCTAGAAAATCTAACTAGTCTGCACAAGTGCATAAAGGAACTTGTAGTGTGTTCCAAAATAGAGGGCCAGCAATGCTAAACAATGCTGAGTACACCTTGCTGGACCTCACCTCCTTCATTGGAGGGACAGACGGGATCCACGTTCCATTTAAGCTTAAATTTAAAACATGTGTTGCTAGCCTAAGCAAGTTACCCCCACATTCAGATCTATTCACTATGAGAAAACAAAAAAGTAAACAGCCCAGTTTGAACTCTATGCCAATTTAGTTGTTTCAAAAAAGGGGTAATATGTTGCCTAAAAGGACGTCCGGTGAGCAAGCATGCCATAGCATTCTGGACCATTCAGAGAGCGTTCATGTTTTTCTTTGGTAGACACGGGTATAAAATATTTAATATAAATCATTCAAAACTAGTGCATAAAGCACCTGTTGAAAGGTACCTACTTCTGGTATTTTTTTCAGTTGCATAATAACCACAATTTATAAAAAAAAGGTGACAACAATTGCCTTGAATTGCTCATCACAAGTCAGCTGTAGGTCAATTTTTACACCCAATCTCCTAGCAACAGATAGTTTATTTTATTTAAAATTTGATATACCACCATATTGAGCCAGCAAGGCAGTTTACAATAAAACAGCAGAGAGAACGTTAAAAAAACTCAAGAATCATAAAGGAAAGATACATTCACACCAAGCAGAAATATATAGCAAGAAAGAAAGAAAAGAACAGAGGACAGGCCAGTCTACAAGAGGACAGGAGAAAAGCTTTTTGAAAGAAATGTGATTTAAGTGAGGATTTGAACCTGAGATAGGAAAGTTCCAGGTGGAGATCGGGGGGGGGGGGGGGTACCAAAGCATAGGGGCAAGAAAATAAATAGCCGAGTGTCTGGGCTCAAGCCTAGCTTGAGAAGCAGCAGGAAGGAACAGGCAATTAGCATGAATAGACTGGAGAGCTCTATGTGGAGTGTGTAGAAGGTCCTGAGATGGAATTGAAAAGTCCATAGAAAGAGTGGTAACTGAGTTTACTGGAGGGAGTTCACTTCCCAAGCTCCACCAGAGGATCTCAGGGGTTTTTTTAAGGTACTCGAAGGGGAGGGAAGATGCTAGACATGAGGCATGTAGAAGGAAGGAGAAAGAGATGCTAGACTATGGAGGAGGAGAAAAGAAGAGATGCTGAATGTGGGGGGAGCAGTAGAGATGGGGAGATGCTGATCTATGCAGGACTGGGTAAGAGAAGGGGAAATACTGGACTCTAAGCAGGGGAAAAGGGAAGAGAACAGGAGGTGCTGGATATGGGGCATGAGGAAAGTGAAGAGAGGGGGAAATGATGGACATAGAGTATAGGGAGGGAGAAGAAGAATGGGGAATGTTAGGGAACTGCAGGGAAAGACGAGAGAGAGAGAGATGGGGGAGTGGATGGGCTGAGATGAGGGAGAAGGAAAGCTGTAGATAGATGCAGTAAAATAAAAAAGGGAAATTGAGGACTGAATGGTGAGAAGGAAGGGTGAAATATGAGTGGATATAGAAAGAGAAAAATAAATGGAACAAATCACTCCTTATGAAATTAAAGAGTAATGGGATAGGAGGACTAAATTATTAATTATCCACATAGAAAAGTATCAAAGTGGAGTGCCTCAAGGGTCTATACTAAGACTTGTGCTGTTTAATATATTCATAAATGATTTGGCAACAGGAGTGACGAGTGAGGTGATCAAATGTGTGGATGACTACAAGGATTGTGAGACTAAGAAACTGGGTATCTAAATGGCACATGAAATCTAATGTGGACATATGCAAACTGATGTACACAGTGAAAAAGAATCCAAACTATAGGTAGAAAATGCTGACCTCACAGATAGGAGTTACCAGCCAAGAAAAAGATCTTGGTATCATTGAGGACAATGCATTGAAATTTTTAAGCCAGTGTGCCAAGGCTGCTAAAAAAGAATAGTAGAGCAGACCTTGACAAATTTTCTTGAAATCTAGGAGTCAGCCTAAAAATTTTGATCACCTGCATTTCTGAATAAATTAACAGATATTTGATGGTCCAGATGACAGCATTTTGCTAAAGACTGGGCACCCTTTGTAGTGTGGGCAGAGAGGGAAGCAGTGTATCCTGGAGGCTGATTGTATGGTGGAAGCTGTACCAGCTGATGGTTTTGTTCCAGGCTATAAAAAAAAGTTCAGTGTTGTTTGTAATGTTTAGTTCTTGGTGTGACTATATAATCCTGGAAATATTCTGAAATTTTATACTATTTCTAAATATCCCCTATTTATTGGATTGGGGGGGGTGTATCTAGGTTCAGGCAGGGACATATGGAAGGAGGGATGGGGTTGGGTGTGGGTTTGGTTGCTAGAGGGGTGCATATATACTTCCACTGTGCTTTCCTTGCATATGATTTTTATTGTAAAAATATTATAAAAATAAAGTTTAAAATATTTCAATTCACAAAAGAAATGCCCCTTCTGAATGCACTACTTTACTATCAGCCTGTCTTTAATCCTGCTATCAATGCAAATCCTGCCTTTCTGTAATTGTGTTTTAAATTTCCTTTGGGCCTTCCCAATATAGAGACTCTGACAAGGACATATAATACAGTAAATCACATTCTGTGTGCTACAATTGGAAGAAGACCTGATATTAAAAAATTTCTGACTCAGTAGGCATCAGCATATGTTCTGGCGCATGCTAAAAGCACACTGGGACATGCGTTGACAGCTAGCTTGGGGCCATGATAGCATGGTCAGATTTCCGTGCTGTCAATGGTGCTATAGGAGAGCAAATAGGCCGGTTTGAGGCAGAGAGTGGGCATGGTGAGCACTGCACTGTTAACATAGGGGTAAACATTCCCATTCCGACGGATAAAAAATTAGATGCCAGGAAACCTGATATAGTGGTAAAGGAGAATAATACCAGAACAGTATTGGTAATAGAAGTATTGGTAACGAGTGATTATTCTGTAAATTGGGTAGATAGCAGAAGATCCTGAAGTATCAAGAAATGCAGTCAGAGATGAAGAAAATGTGGCAGAAAGATACAGAAATCTTTCCCGTTGTACTGGGAGTGACAGGCTTGATAAAAAAAATTCACAAGCACATTTTGACAAACTGCCCATATCTGTTACATCTTAAGAACTCCAGAAGGAAGCTCTCTTTGACACGATGCAAGTATTACATCGAGCATCAGCAGTAAATTTGAGAGACTAAGATCATATTCCACATACCCTGCCTTAGAAATGAGGTTCATGACTGCCATAGTCTGCACAAAACTAACCCATTTGGAGAAACTACCCCAGGTAAACATTGTGTGCTAACTGCAACCGTTGCAATTAGCGCGGGTTCACCTAATGCCACCTCAGTAGTTGGCATTAAGTACATCCACGGTAATTGTGCATGCCACTAGCACGTTAGTATACCGTTCAATGCAGTAATTGTTGGGAACATACTCGACACACCCCTGGTAGCGCACAGCGGTTGAAACTACTATGCAATTTTTTTTGCACTAAATGTGCATTAGTTGCAAAACCCAAGTGCACTTTAGTAAAAGGGCCCCTTAAAATGCTCAAAGTACTACAGAGTATAATTCTTATCAAAAATGTAAAAGATTTATCCTTAATATTTGGCCCTCTGAATAAAATAAATACTACTACATTATCCTTTAAACATGCTATGCTTCTTATCAGGCTCCAGTGCTTCCTAATAATTCTCTTAATATCATTGGTGGTATGTGAGAACTGCAGACAACACACACTTTTGTCCTGTGGGTCTCTTGTTTTTCTACCAATGTTGACCTTTCTTTAGATAAGACTCGAAGGTATCCTCTCCTGATAGAATCCTTCAGATACTCTCTCTATAAGAATCTCTGACGTATCTTTAGCCTGACGGTTGAACTCATTTTCTGTGGTACAAAGCCACCTTAGACGTAACAACTGGCTCACTGGTAAGTTCTCTTTGGTTCTTTGAATATAAAAATTCTAAAAGTGCTGTAATCCATTGTGACCTGTGGGTTTATCAAACAATGTTGTTACAAAACCTGGTTATTCGTATCAAATCAAAATTTCATACTGTGATTCAACTGGAATCTTTAATTGCTATTTCTGCTATTTATCCATCCACTTTGATTGTAGGATAAGGTGGTATACAAATCTGTCTAAATAAATAAATGAAATATATAAGATCTTCACAGGTGCCAGGTACACATAGATTATGAGTCCTTTGGGGACAAGGGAATGTATCCAGTACCTGTTTGTAGTGATTACATAATGTAAACTGCTTTGATTGAAAGATAAGGCGGTATAGAAAACAGGTTAAATAAATACATAAACAAACAGGAACCATCCCAAATCATGAAAATGTCATCTATAAAATGTTTCCTTAAGCGCACATTATCCATGAATGGATCTTTATTCAAAAACAATCTTTCAAACTCTCCTAAATAAAGATTAGCCAGATTGAGTGCCATGTAAACCCCCATTGCTATATATTTTGTCTGTTTGTAGTAGGTATTGCTAAAGCTAAAGTAGGTTTCACTGAAATTTAGTTTTGCAAGCTCCATAATAAAGTAAGATGGAATCCTTAAAAATTATGATGCTGAAATTCTCTCTCAATTATGGTATTAGCTTCTCTGTATAATAACTTGATGTCAAAGGTCACCAACCTAATTTCAGAATGTCCAGATTGTAAATTATTCAATATGGGGGTCATTCCAGAACAGGAATAAGGGGTTTGTATGTGCGGCGGGGATGTTTATATGCCAAAAACGTCTCCAACCATATTCTGAAACATTGCTGATACGCACATCAATGGCACTAGCACAGGCATCTCAGAACATGCCCAGAAGGGGCAGAACAGGGCCATGGTCAGCCGCGGAGATGTAGAAAGCCTATTCAGAAAAGGCCCGTCTACATATTGTTTCCTGGAAACATCCACATTATTCCTGCTGAAATGTGGAATAAGGCCAGGACTTAGAAAAAATTCTGCTCTTCTCTGCAATGTAGAATGGCTGTAACAAATATGTTTTGAACTGGTGTAACTGCACTCTGGAAAAACACAAGATGCAGTTTGAAGGTACAGAGAGCAGAGGTGAGAGAATGTTGTAAGGTCTAGACACATTAATTAACATCCTTATTAAGAAGAGCAATGGTATTTATTCAGGCTATGTACTAATGTGCTGTTTGTGCTAAGGAGCCAATCTAAGGGACCCTAACAATTCCCATGTTCTGAAAAATGGGACTGCTGATACAGGGATAGTATGGGCATGAGCAGGGAAAGGATTCTTTTTTGGGTGAGAAACGGAGATCATATTTGTAGTTCTGGTACCCAATGCAATTATGTTATGTCATAGCTGTATGTATAGGTTCAGGGCATCTTTTTGACAGAATCATGTTTTTGTGACATAAGGTGAGAATGTGTGTGTGGTTTGAGGGCTGCATGGGGGGATCTACTGTGCTCATCTGCAATTCAGGAGGGGACATGAAAGCCTGGCCAGTACCTGGACTGTATGATAGATCACAGCATCACCATGTGCCAGTGTGATTGGGCAGTCAAACTCAGAGAGGGTTCACTATAGCTAAATGTCAAATCATATCCCTGTCAATAATAAGGGACCCTCAGAATAAGGGCACACAACCATGAAAACAGCACTAATGCATGCCCATAATACTCATTTTGCGGGACCAATGGTGTTGCTGTTGAGCATGTATTAGTGCTGTTTGCACTGCTGAATGCCCTTTTCTCCAGGACCAAGCAGGAAGTCAGTCCTCACATATGGGTGACGTCGGCACCGACGGAGCCCCCGTGCGGAGCATTTCCCCAGCTTTCAAAGAAAGCCTTTGGGAATGCAGCACGCATGCGTGGTCCCTTCCCACCCAAGGGTGCCATCTTGCTCAGTCTTTCTTCTTCCGTGGAGCCCAACGGACGTGAGTTCGTGTCACCTGGGAAAAGTAGATTTTTTCCGGCTATTTTGGCTTTTTCTGTTCCAGTTCGACGCCGGTTCCCTTTCCCGCCCGGGCTCGGTACACTGATATCGAGTCCGGAGTTTTGATTTTCATTTTTTGTCCTTCGTGACTAGCGTTCACACTCTTTTTGTGTTTTTACTGGCAGCCCGGTCTTTTGACCTTGCAGGGGCCCTTTTTCCCCTGATGGCTGCCAGCGAGATCAAAAAGTGTGATTGGTGCAAGAAACGTATGTCTCTCACCGACACACATGACTGCTGCCTCCGTTGCCTCGGGCCTGACCATGACCCGCTAGCCTGTGGCCCATGCAGCAAAATGTCGAAGGTGCTTTGGCGCCATCATCATCAACATGAGAGAATTTTCTCTGACTCCGCGTCCGGCCGGGCCCAACTTCGTCAGAGGCCTCGACATCTCGGGAGTCTGACCCCAAGCGCCGTCGGGGTTCCTCTGAGAGTGAGTCTCCCACCCAGGAGCACAGAAGGAAGAAGAAGCTCGCAAGGGCAGAGTCGGTGGAGACTCCTGGATCCACGAGGGCCAGGTCGCATAGCCCTGACCACCACCCCGGGCTCTCGGAGTCGGAGAGCCCGTCCAAGTTACCTCGTGTGGAGCCGGAGTCCCCGAGTCACAAAAGTGCAGTTGTCCTCGTGGACACTCCTCCGGGGGAGCCAATGCCGGGCCCGACACCATCGGGGCCCGATACGGGGGCTGCTGATTCTCCTGAGCTTGGACTCAGGTTGATGGCCTTGACGAGCAGCTTGGCTGTCTTCATGAAACAGCAGCGGGTGCTGATCGCCGGTCTGACCGGTGCATCTGCCCCGACCACCGGGACCTCAACGTCCAAGTCGACCCCGGAGACCGAGCCGATCCTCGAGTCAATGAAGTCTCGAGTCGATCCTCGGTCCAGGTCCTCCTCGACCTCCCATGCGGGGCTGAGGTCGTTGACACCGATACCCTCGGCGTCAGAGTGGGTGGCACCGAGGCCCACACGGCCAGAGCCGCTTGATTCCTCCTTGGAGGAGTCGGCATGGGAGACGGAGGACGAGGAGTCCCCAGACACCTTCCAGACCCGGTGTGTCCCTTCGGACTCACCGGAGTTCGAGCCTTGGAGATGGTCCCCCCCGGAGGATACCCGGTTCTCGGACTTCGTGAGGGACATGGCCAAAGCCTTGGCCTTCCCTGCGGACGCCGAGGAGGAGCCTCGAGCAGAAGAGCTCGATGCCCTCCAGTATGACTTTCCTCCGAAGGAAGCCTTTACTGTACCGGTTCCTCCGATGCTGGAACTGCTGCTCTTCTATATGTGGGAGGCACTGGCCTCGGCGCCGGTTCTTAGCAAATGGGTCGATTCCATAAGAGCCCTGGGTTCCAAAAGGCGCAGCTACCACACAACTCCATGGTTGTGGAATCGGCCATGCATCGCCTGAAGAGTCAGAAGATGCACTCCTCGGTGCCCCCCAGTTGGGAGGCCCGGAACCTGGACGCCCTCGGTAGAAAGTGCTTCCAGGACTTTATGCTATCTTGCCATGTCCAGACTTACCAGCTGTACATGGGCATGTACCTATGGGACCTGGCAAAGGAGATTGCCGGGTTCTTAGCTGGCCTCTCCGAGGAACCTTTGCAGAGGTTCAAGGCTTTGTCAACAGGGATCCGAGAGTGCTCAAAGTTTATATCTCGAGCAGCCTATGATGGCTTTGAGGCTTCGGCCCGGGTAGCCGCAACCAGCATCGGTGCACGCCGTCAGGCCTGGCTGCAGTCATCAGACCTGGAGTCATGGGTGCAGGACAAGTTGGTCGATGTCCCCTGCTGAGGTTAAAACCTTTTCAGTAAGCCCATGACTGAAAAGGCTGCAGAAATCGAGACTGAGACTCTCACCAGGACAAGGCTGTCCAGGAAGACTTCTGTCCCTTCTCAGAAAAAGAAGGGGTCGGGAAAGAATCCCTTTTTCCTGAGGAAGGGTGCTACCTACAAATCCTACTCTTAATATCAGGCCTCTCCAGCTCCCCAACAGGGTCAGCTGGCCAAGGGGCAGGGGCATGGGCCCTGTAGGCAGAAGACCCCCAAGCCGCCAGCTCCGGCTCCTGCACAGCAGGGAGCGGGGTTTTGACTCCCACAGCATAGCCTCTTCTCCACAGCTGGCTCCACTCAGCACAGGAGGTCGGCAGACCCTGTACGCCTACAGATGGTCAGCCATCACAGGGGATACCTGGGTCCTCAGCATAGTCCAAAAGGGCTACATGCTCCACTTCCACCAGTTACCCCCCTCCTACTTTCCAGGGGAGCCTCCAAGACTCCCTCTGCACAGAAACCTCCTCCTTCAGGAGTTGGCAAGTCTTCTAAAGGAACAGGCAGTGGAACCGGTGCCTCACCACCTGGAAGGGCAAGGCTTCTGCTCCAGGTACTTCCTGGTACCAAAAAGGACAGGAGGCCTCCGGCCTATCCTAGACTTGAGAAACCTCAACAAGTTTCTGGAGAGGGAAAAGTTCAAGATGCTTACCCTTGGGATACTGCTGCCCTACCTCCAGCAGGGAGACTAGCTATGCTCCTTAGACCTAAAGGATGCTTATACTCACATCCTCACTCATCCAGACCACTGACAATATCTCAGATTTGTGGTGGGAGGAAACCATTTTCAGTACAGAGTACTTCCCTTTGGCCTAACTTCCGCCCCCTGGGTTTTCACCAAATGCCTGGCGGTGGTGGCGGCCTATCTCAGGAATCAGGAAATTTTTGTCTTCCCATACCTGGACGACTAGCTCATCAGGGGCCAGTCTCTCCAGGAGGCCAGACAGGCCACTCTTCGCACTGTCTCTCTTCTTCAGCATCTGGGCTTTGTCATAAACTACGCAAAGTCCACTTTGCCTCCTTCACGGAACCTAGAGTTTATAGGGGCAAGATTAGACACCCTGCAGGCAAGAGCTTACTTGCCCAAGGACAGGGCCCACGGACTTGGCCAACAAGTTCCACAGTGATTCTCAGGTCTCTGCCAGGCACTTCCTGTGGCTCCTGGGCCACATGGCATCCACGGTACATGTGACTCCGAATGCCCATCTGCACATGTGGGCTGCTCAGTGGTGCCTCAGAGCTCAGTGGACGCAGGCCATAGGCGACCTCTGAGACAGAGTAAAGGTGTCCAAACCACTTTTGGACTCCTTGCAGTGGTGGCTGCATCTCCCAAACCTTCTCAGGAGGGTACCTTTTCAGGCCCCAGCACACACAAGGGTGCTGATGAATGATGTTTCCTTAAAGGGCTGGGGTGCACATTGCCAGGGCACGTGCACTCAAGGCCTCTGGTCTCCTCGGGAGGCCACACAGCAGATCAATCTTTTGGAGCTGCGAGCAATCCGCATGGCACTACAGACTTTTTCTCATGCCCTCTCTCACCAGTCTGTCTTAGTTCAGACAGACAATCAGGTAGCAATGTTCTATGTGAACAAGCAAGGGGGGCACAGGATCCAGGCTCCTATGTCAGGAGGCGCAGGCCCTTTGCTCCTTTGCAGTCAAACAAGGCATGTTTCTCAAAGCAGTTTATCTACCTGGTCAGGAGAACTTCTTAGCAGACAAGCTAAGCAGGATTCTCCAGCTCCACGAATGGCAGTTGAATCCACTGGTGGTCTAGCAGATCTTTCTACGATGGGGACTTCCATCCATCGATCTCTTTGCAAGTCCACTAAACCGTCAGCTGCACAGGTTTTCCTCCAGACAGCCGCATCCCCTGAGAATGGCAGCAGATGCTTTTCTGATCTCTTGGTCTATGGGCCTCCTGTATGCGTTTCCTCCAACGCCCCTGGTGGCCCTAACTCTGTTCAAGATTCTTCGGGACAAGGCCTTGGTGATTCTGGTAGTCCCCAGATGGCCGAGGCAACCGTGGTTTCCACTTCTGCTACAGTTGGCGGTGGAAACTCCTTTCTCTCTGGGGTTGCAACACGATCTCCTGTCTCAAGATCAGGGTTCCCTTCTGCACCCCAATCTCAGGTCCCTCAATCTGATGGCCTGGCTGCTGAAAGGATAGAGCTAGCTCCCTTGCTTCTACCTAAGGAGGTTAAAGAGGTGGTTTTGGCCTCTAGGAGGCAGTCCACCAGAAAGTCCTATGCCCTCAAGTGGCGTAGGTTCACAATATGGTGTGCTCAGCGCAATGAAGATCCTTTCTCCTGCTTTGTGCTAGTGGTACTGCAGTATCTACTTCACCCGTCAGATCTAGACCTTAAGTCTAACTCTGTTCGGGTCCACCTCAGTGCTCTATCAGTGCACCACTCACCGGTGGAGGGACAGTCTCTGTCGGTTCACCCCTTGGTGTCCCGTTTCCCTCAGAGGTCTGCTTCTTCTCAAGCCTCCGGTTCGTCCACCGGCGACTGAGTGGGATTTGAACGTGGTCTTGCAGCAACTTACTCGCCCACCGTTTGAGCCGATGGCTACTTGCCATTTGCGCTTCCTTTCCTGGAAAGCGCTCTTCCTGGTAGCTCTTACCTCGGCCAGACAGGTGAGTGAACTACAAGCTCTGGTTTCTGATAAGCCATACACACGGTTCTATAGGAACAGGGTGGTCCTACGGACCCATCCCAAGTTCCTCCCAAAAGTGGTCTCCTCTTTCCACCTCAATCAGGAGGTGGTCTTTCTGACCTTCTTTCCCAGGCTGCATTCTAGCCGGGCTCAGACAGTCTTGCATACCCTGGACGTAAGAGGGCGTTGTCTTTTTACATAGGACGTACGCGGGAGCATCGAAGGGCTACTCAGCTCTTCGTCTCCTTTGACCCTAATAAACTGGGGTTACCTGTCTCCAAGCGTACCTTGTCCACTTGGGTAGCAGATTGTATCACATGGGTGTACAAGGCAGCCATCCTCCCCTTGCAGGGTCGAGTCATGGCCCACCGTGTCAGGGCAAAAGCCGCATCAGTAGCTCATCTCCGCTCTGTTCCATTTTGGCAGACATCTGCTGGGCCGCTACTTGGTCTTCAAGCTAGACTTTTGCAGCCCACTACTGCCTCGAGAGAGAGTCCTGAAGGGACAGTGCTTTCGGACAGGCGGTACTCCGTAATCTCTTTGAGGTTTAGGCAACTCCTACCCTCCGGCCCTTGTGTTGGGCTACCGTACGGGGGCATTCTCAGAGGATATTCTTATCACAGATGCTGAGGGTCTTGAGAGGGAGCCATTTTTTCAGCTTTGGGTTCCCGGTAGCCTAGAGCTGGGGAGTCCCATATGTGAGGACTGACTTCCTGCTTGGTCCTGGAGAAAGAGTAGTTACTCACCTGTAACAGGTGTTCTCCAGGAGCAGCAGGAATCAGTCCTCACGACCCTCCCTCCTCCCCTGGAGTTGCAGTCATATACTTCATTTTGTTATTTTTGCTGTCTTTTAGCTATGTCATCAGACTGAGCAAGATGGCATCCTTGGGTGGGAAGGGGACCACGCATGCGCGCTGCATTCCCAAAGGCTTTCTTTGAAAGCTGGGGAAAAGCTCCGCACGGGGGCTCCGTCGGCGCCGACGTCACCCATGTGTGAGGACTGATTCATGCTGCTCCTGGAGAACACCTGAGTAACTACTCTATTCTAAGGGTCCCTTATAATTGACAGGGATATGTTTTGACGTTTAGCCACAGGGAACCTATGTTGATTCCTCCTGGATTATATTTCATAGGATACTCTAATAAGATTAGATATTGTTGGCAGTGTGATAGGACAGCCATACATCCGTTGAGCCAGGCACTGGTTGACACGACTGATATAGTGCCAGCATTTCCCAGATTGTCCCATTCAGCCTATATCCCACCCAGGCCAGGATCAATGAGAGCTGGTGATATAGCTGGAGTTTGGCTACTTGGTGTGATGGCACAGGGATCTCCCCTCCCATACCCATACAGCCTTGACCAGAGGAGCAGTGCCACAAAACTGACTGTGGGAAGACAGACAGGTTTGCCCCACAGATAGAACACTGACATATGCCACGATGGGACAGGTGTGGCTGCTGTGAGAAATGCCAGTACCCAGGAGTTGAGTGACGTCACCGAACCCAATGACGGTGTGAGGACACCGCTCCGGGCTAACCTTGCCATAGAATAGCAAAAGGAACCCTCGAGGAGTAAAAAAAAAAGCAACAGAAATAGCGGAGGACAACGCTGAGAGGAGCCGCGTTGTTAAAAGTGGGATTGGAGCGGTGCGAGTGAGCGAGGTGTGGAGAATTAAAGGGCAGCAGTGTATGGCAGGCTTCGGGAGCTGCAGAGGAGAGACCTGGATGATCGGAGGTGAGAGAGTCACGGAGACGTAGAGAAGGCGCGGGAGGATGTGAAAAAGCACCAGGAGCGGCAGAGGAGTACACAGCTGGACCAGCGGGGAGCAGAGGCAGGAGAGAAAGCGATCTGCAGCAGAGGACAAAGAGAAGGGGAGAGCGCAAACAACAAAACAGAAGCACAGAAAAAAGAAAATGGAGATCGGAGATCGCGTGGCAGGCAAGATGGCTGAGTGAGCAGGTATGGAGCATGATTGTGTCTGTAAAGAAGGAGAGAAGTGCAACAAAGGCAAGCCACGGTGAAAGCTTGAATGATGGAGAAGATTAAGAGAGCAGGGGGAAAGGTAAAAAAGTAGTAAAAAGACTGAATTGGCATTAAAATACAGCAGGAGCAGCAGTGGAGAGAACACTGCAGAATGTAAAAACTGCAGGGGGGACAGCTCAACCGGTATGCTGGAGGTAAGGGGAGAAGAAGAGCAACAAGGAAAGTAGTGAAAATTGGAGCAGCGCTGGCAGGGAGGAATAACAAGGATAGCACTGAAGAAAGAAGCGGGTTTGTGGGTCTCAAAGGACTTGTGATACAGTACATAAGATATTTGGTGGGAAGTGGTGGAAGAGGAAAAAGGGAAGAGAGAAGACGTGCATTATGGCTACAAGAAGGAAAATGATGGACCTGAGAGAGTATGCCTTCCAGAGGGTGGGGGTGGGGGGGGGGGAGCATGTGAACAAGCTGCCTTGGAGAACAAAAATAAAAGTGTTGAACATCAGGAACCAGCAAAGAGGTCTACAAATCAAAATAATATAGAGCAAGGACAGGAAACTTTAAAGGACATTTCCAGAGCAGAGCTAAAGGAATGGTTTACTGAAAACAAGAAAGAAGTGCAAGCAGTGAAAACGGAGCTTAGTGATCTTATAGGAACTTTGAGGAGGATTTAGCGGAACTGACACATACAGCGGGAAACCACGAGAATCGATTGCAGAGCTTGGAGCAGCAACAAAAGGAGCAACAATAGGGGCTTCAGGAAGTTCAACAATGGCAACAGAAGATGCAATATAAGTTGGAGGACTTGGAAAATAGGTCTCGCAGGAATAACTTGAGGATACGAGGGGTACCGGAGGAGAAGGAATTTCTAGACAGCGCAAAAGTGGCAGCTTCAATATGTTCTGAAATTCTCAGAAAGGGGGGGGGGAGGAAGTGGCCCTAGAAGAGATCGCATTGGACAGAGCACATAGAGCGCTGGGAGTGATGAGAGTGAACAGGCCTAGAGATATTATTATATGTTTTACTGGATATAAAATGAAAGAAAGGATCGCAACAAAGATAAGGAGCTTGGGGGCCTTCAAATGGCAAAGATAACTATATACGAGTACTTGTCCATTGGGACATTGCAGAGAAGGAGAGCCATGCAACCGGTTATGGAGACACTGAGAAGTGGGGATATAAAATACAGATGGTTGCATCCTTTTGGGCTGTCATTTACATTAAAAGGGAAAACCTGGAGAGTGCAAACATTGGAAGAGGGGAGAAAAGCGCTACAAGAAGCGGGGATTAGGAATGAGAAAACTAATGATGGACCTGATATGGGTAAAGCAGGGAATGAGACGGAACAGAGCAAAATTAATGAAGAGCAGCAAGTACCGAAGAAGGGTCGGAGCAAAGAGAGTAAAGAAAGGGCTAAGCGATGATCGGCTAAGATGGTGGAGAGTTTACAGATGGAACTGCTGAAAGAGGAAGAGAAAACGGTGAACTAGTGATAAAACAGTAGTAGGGAGTACACTATATGGCAAAAGAAATATTTGAAATGTATAAGGCTAAAATGGTTGAAATGTTAAAAGTTGTATGTATAATGTTTTTGAATATGGGGATATGTGTATGGAGGGAGGGGAATGGAAGGTAGAAAAGGGAAAAGTTAATGAAGGAGGAGGAGGGATGGGGAAGGGGTTGGGAGATGGAGCAGGTGGGGGGAGCGAGTGCGCACTACTCTAAATACTCCTGGACAAGGAGGGAGGGATTGAGAGAGAAGTGGGAGGGGAGGAGGGGGGTGGAGGGGGGGAAATGGAGGGTAAAGAGGATGAGAAGGGGGGAATGGGAGGGGAGTCTAGGGGGGAGAGGGAGGAGGACGGATGAGAAAGGAGGGAAAGAGGGCGAAAGGGGGGTGGGAAATCAAAGCAATTTAGGATCACTACCATTAATGTAAAGGGGTTAAGAATGTGGCAAAAACATAGGCTGTTAGAGCAGGAGGGTAGGCATATGAATGCAGATGTAATTTGTGTGCAGGAGACACATTTAAGAGTGGGACAGGAATACTTGTTAAACTAAAAAAAATATCCAAAGGTAGTGTTAGCGTGGCAGCGGGCGAACCCTCGGAAAGGAGGGGTGAGAATTTTGGTGGGGGAAGAATATAGATATTTAGTCATAGGAGAGGGGAGAGGGAAAGACGGGAGATGGGTGGGAGTGAAGCTGTGCGTGAGGGAGGAAGAGGTGTGGGTGGTAAGTGTATATGGTTCAAATGAGGGACAGGGCAAGGTATTTGACAAAATCACTAAGGAGTTGGAAAAATTGGGTGATACCCAGTTAATACTGTGGGGAGATTTCAATCTAACTAGTAACCAAGGCTGGATAATAGTGGAGGGCAGGATAGTGGGGGGGGGGGGGGGGGGGAGAAGGATAGACAAAGTATGAAGAGAATGCAGGAGAGACTGGGGGTGATAGATTTATGGAGTTCTAGGCACCCAGGGGAGCGACGGTACACATTTTATTCACAGGCGCATGGTTCATACAGTAGATTGGATATGATCTAGGGAGGGGGCAAATGGGCATCAAAGGTAAGGGAAGTAGAATATGCCCAAAGGTAGGACAGACCATGCCCCGGTTAGTGTGCTTTTTGATATAGGGGCAGAGGATGAGGGGATGAAGTTTTGGAAGTTAAATGACTCATTGTTGGATGACGAGGCGCAGGTGGGGGTAGTGAGAGAAGCTATAAAAGAGTATTTGATATTCAGTGAGACGGGAGGTTCAGCTGAAGACTATTTGGGATGGTTTGAAGGCAGTGGTTAGGGGAAAGCTAATAAGTATTGCAGCACAACTTAAAAGGGAGAAGAGGAAAGTGGAAGGAGACTTGTTAGGGCAGATAAAGCAGCTGGAGGTCGAACATCAGAGGTATAAGTATAAAGGGGTAATGGCTAAACTGATAAAAGCAAGAGCAGAGCTAAGTAGGCTGAGAGGTCAAGAAACAGTGTTTAAACTAAGTGTATTAAAACAAAATATTTTGAGGGGGAACAAAGCGGGAAGGATTTTGGCAAGTCGGTTGAGGGCCCAACGGCAGGCAGCATATATAAATAGCATTAGGGACAGTAAGTGGAGGATGGTACATCGTACGAAAGAGATTAGCCAGGTATTTCGAAAATATGACACAAAGTTGTACGAAAGCGAGTTGCAACAGGGTCAGGAGGAGATAACGAGATATTTGCAAGAGTGCGAGCTGAGTAAGGTTGATCCAGAAGATAGGGAAAGAATAGGGGAGGTGAAGAAAGCTATAAAATCCTTGAAAATAGGGAAGTCCCCGGGATTGGATGGGTTTATGGCACAGTTTTATAAAACGATGGGGGAGCAAGTAACACCAATATTGACACGGGTATTTAACAAGGTGCTGGAAGGTGAAGGGATTCCTCAGACGATGGGGGAAGCGGGTATCACAGTGTTACCAAAACCCGGCAAGGACAATGGGGTGTGTGGTTCCTACAGACCCATCTCGTTGATCAATTTGGATGCCAAGATAGTTGCTAAGGTTTTGGCAAATCGGATTCAGGGGATCCTGCCTAAGATCATACACAGGGATCAAACAGGGTTTGTCAAGGGGAGGCAGGGGAGTGACAATATTAGGAAAGTGATGAATATTGTTTGCCATCTTCAGGGGACTGGAGAACAGGCGGTACTTGTTACGGTAGACGCAGAGAAGGCGTTTGACCGGGTTGAATGGCCATTTATGTTCTAAGTGTTGGAGCAGATGGGATTTGGGGATAAGTAGTTGATTGTATGTAAATAGTTCAATCGTTATTGTAGATAGTTACCCTTGTTACCCAAGTTTATTGCCCGGTTATCTGTAACTCATACTTGTTTTCAAATGTACTGAGATTGTTTTGTTCCATGTAAACCGCGCTGATGCTAAAGAGCGTGGTATATAAGAAACTTTAAATAAATAAATAAATAAGTATATAGCGTGGATAAAAGCATTGTACGAAAATCCGAGGGCACGGATTCGGATAAATGGAGGAAACTCTGAGAAGTTCACATTGGGGAGGGGAATCAGGCAAGGGTGTCCTTTATCACCACTTTTGTTTGTGCTGGCGATTGAGCCCTTGCCTGCAGTGGTCCGGAGGGAAGCGGATGTAAAGGGGGTGGTAGTGGGAGGGAGGGAGGAGAAAATAGCGTTGTTTGCAGATGATGTAATGTCTTTGACGCAGCCTTTGACCACCTTGCCAGTACTGATGAGCATTATAAAGGGGTATAGTAGTATGGCAGGATATAAAATGAATGCGGGGAAAACGGAGGTTCTGGGATTTAATCTTTTAATCTGCAAGGGGGCTTAGAGGAAAGGTTAAAGACACATTTTAATTTTAAGTGGGTGCAGCAGCAGTTTCGGTATTTGGGGATACAATTGGGGAAGCCAATAGAGAGGATTAAACAGTGGAATTATCAGGTATTGACAGAAAATATACGGGGAGATTTATCAAAGTGGGGGGGGGGGGGTTAAGACTGTCATGGGTGGGCCGTGTAGTGACAGTGAAGATGAACATAATGCCAAGATTGCTGTTCTTGTTTACCTCCTTGCCATGTAGGGTGACCAAGAAGGATATAGGGAAATTGCAGAATATGATTATGCAGTTTATTTGGGAAGGGAAGCAGCCGAAGGTAGCAAGGGGAACCATGTACCAAAGACGGGAAGAAGGAGGGCTGGGGCTGCCCTGCTTGTTAAAATATTTTGAAGCGGCAAAATTGAGGGCATTACTAGCATGGAGGGAGGGGGCGGACATCTTAAGTTGGGTACAAATAGAGTCAGGAGGGGAAGAAGCTAAGGAGAGGAGAATCTGGGACCCGGGAGGATGGAGAGATACAGAGGAGAAGGGGAATTCATTTAGGGAGCTTATGTTCCAGGTTTGGAAAAAGTGAAGGGGGTTTCTACTGGACGGGAAAGTGTATTCACGATATACATTTATCAGAGCGGTAGGTGAAACTGGGATGGGAGGGAATTCTCAGGTTCTTAAGAAGTGGAGTGGTAAAGGGTTAGAGAGGCTAGGACAACTCCTAAACAAAGGGGGGGGGGGGGTTGGAATTAAAACATTTGAGGAACTCAAGCAAGAGTATCGGCTAGACAGTAAGGATCAGTATGCATATGTGCAATTGTGGTATTTTATGAATGCAAGGGATGTGAAATCGGATATGGAAAGGAAGCCGGCACAATTTGAAGAGATGATGGGGAAACAGTGGACACAGAGAGGGGTAATATCAAAAATCTATAGATTGCTTCTACAGAAGGGGAGGGAGAAGGGGAGGTGGCAGCAACGGTGGGAAGAAGATATTCCGGGAATGTGGAATGATAACCGATGGGCAGAAATATATGAGAGAACTTATAAGTTGGCCAGGGGAACTCCAATGCTCGAAAATAGTTTGAAGCTGAGGTTTAGGATGTACTGGACACCAGTGAGATTACGGGCGATATTCCCATTTAGTTCCAGTGAGTGCTGGAAGAAGTGTGGAGCAACGGGGGAATTAATACACATGATTTGGCAGTGCCCAAAGGTGCCAAGGGTATTGGGGGAAGGTGGGGAGGTTATATGGGGAAATCATGGGTGTGCAGACAATGTTAACACCGGAGATGGTTGTGCTCAATGAGGGGGGGGGGGGGAGAGAGAGAGGGCGATATGGCAATCTTTATGGGCTATGGAATTATAGCAGCGCGAATGTGTCTTCTGAGATGGTGGAAGAATGTTGAGGTGCCTCCGATGAGGGAGGTAGTGGGTAAGTTGGAACAGCTATGGGGGTTATGCATGATGGAAGGGCATAGAATTTATCAGGTAGGAAAACAGAAAAAGGTGTGGCAATGGTATGACATGTGGAGGAGAAAGGGAGTGGAGCAAGTATGGCGAGGAGAGGGAGAAGAAGAGGGGAATGACTGAGGGGTTCGAGGGGTGGAGGGCTGGGAATAAGGTTAGGTGGGGAGGGTAGGTAAGATGGGGGATAGAGAATTAAGGGGGAGGGGGAAAGGGGGAAGGAAAAGCTGAATATATTAAGGCAGAGGTGAAAAAGTAAATGGGATGAAGGTGGTGTAAAGGGGGAGTTATAAGAACTGTTTATAAGAAATCTTTATATTATCGGATAGGTAAATCAGTAATATAAGACAGTAAATAATTCATAAACCAAGTATTAAGGTGTAGGATGATAGATTGACAGAATGATGTTCTAGTACTAGTGAGATGTCTGATATAGGATAAAGAGCATAAAGAAGTCTATAAAAGGAAGGGGGAAGAGCCGGATTGGGGATAAATGTTGAAATTTCAGTACACATTTAATGATGGAAGGAGAGGAGGAGCTGAGAAATGATTTATGAATATGTTTGTAAATATTGGAAAATAATAATAAAATATAAATAAAAAAAAAGAAATGCCAGTACCTAGATAGGTGGGCCTCAGCTGCCCTAGCCAGAAGGCCCTACTACTACTATTGCTACTGATCATTTGTATAGCGCTACAAGGTGTGTGCAACACTGCTCAGACACATATAAAAGATGATCCCTGCTCAGCGGAGCTTACAATCTAGTCAAGACAGACAACACAGCAGCTGTGGACAGGAAACACAAGGGAACTTAGGAGGATCAGATCCAACAGCGGTAACGATGAGGTGAGCGCTTAGCTGGGATTTGAGAGGGGCCAGATAAGAAGCCTTGCATACAAACGCAGGTAGTTTGTTCCAGCCATAAGGAGCAACAAGGTGAAAGGAGCGACTTCTGGATTTGTCAGTAGAGAAGGGCATAGAAGAAGCAATCTGACAGAAGAGCGGAGTTGCCGGGGAAGGGTGTAGGGAGAGATAAGAGGGGAATGGTAGTTTGGAGCAGCAGGAAGGAGTGCACTTAATAGACCATAGGCACGAAAAGGGCATATATTTATTTCTCAGCAATATTATGCATCCTTTGGGGAACTGCAAGGTTAGTTTGCGGTTTTGTGTACTTGGTGAGGTTCCATCCCTAGCAGGTTAAGGCGTGTTTGTAGTGATGACAGGGCAGGAATCACTGGAGTCGGTTCCTCATGCCACATACCATTTGTTGCAAGCTATGTCCTGACATACATGTTCAAAATTACATTCTTATATACCGTATTGGGTGCACTGGGTTTACCTAGCACTTTTCAGGGCATGAGGGGGACTGGTTTATGATCTAGGTTACAGCAGCTATCATTTCTCATTGGTGTTCTCTAGTGTGCATCAGCAAAGTACTGTCTATGATGAGCAAATTAGGAGATGCCCGTTTTTCCCAAGGGGTATGGTATCCACGGGTATATTGCGCAGATAGGATCCAAAACATGTAACTTTTCAGAATACGGTGGGCGCGGCGATGTCCAAAATGTTGACCCATGTCTGAGGCATGGGCCGGCTGAATAGCGCTTGCATGCCGTGCCAAACATGGGTCATGATTCTGGACCCATAGGCATGTCCAGACCTGCAGATGCAGAATTAGGTTCAACTGGGAGCCCGTTTTTGATTTAGCCATGTCCGCCAGCCAGATGTGCACAGTATGGAATTGCGCTCCACTTGAATAATCTGCATGGGATCCTGCACATAAGATGGAATCTCTGGTACAAAGGGTCTGAGGTAAAGTCACCTTACTTTGACGATAGCTCTAACAGGGATCCAACTTCAGAGACATTAGGTCTCGGGGAAATTTCTCCAAATGGATTAGTTTTGCACATTACATGACAGTTATGAACCTCACTTCTAAGCCAGAGTATGTGAAGTATGATGTCAGTCTCTCAAATTAACTGTTAATGCTCAGCTTATACTTGCATCGTGTCAAAGAGAGCCGCCTCCTGGAGTTTGTAAGATGTAACATGTATGGATAATTCATCAAAGTATGCTTGGAAATTCTTCGTAATCAATCCTGTGGTACCCAATATGATGGGAAATAACTTTATTTTTCTGTCACATTTTCTTTGTCTCTGACTGCATTTTCTTAGCTCTCCATTGTGGATTCTCTAAAAACGTATGCTTCTCCAGGACCAAGCAGGAAGTCAGTCCTCACTTATGGGTGACGTCGGCGCCGACGGAGCCCTCGCGGAGCAATTTTCCCCAGCTTTCAAAGAAAGCCTTTGGGAATTGCAGCGCGCATGCGCGGTCGTCTTCCCGCCCGAGGGTGCCATCTTAGCCAGTCTTCTTTTTTCCGCGGAGCCCTGCAGACGTCCCCGTCTTGTCCCCGCGAAAAAGTTGATTTTCCTCTTTATTTTATACTTTTTCTTTCGGTTCGACGCCGATCGTTTTCCCGCCCGGACTCGCGACGCCGGTCTCGAGTCCTCTAGCGTTTTTTCGGTTTTTCTGACTTAGTCAGCTTTCATTTTCGTTTTCCCTGGCAGCCCGGTCCTTTGACCTCGCAGGGGCCCTTTTTCCCCCGATGGCTGCCAGTGGCTTTAAGCGGTGTGGTCGGTGTGACCGAAATATGTCACTAACCGACACACACGACTTTTGCCTCCGCTGCTTGGGCCCGGATCATGAGGAACTGATCTGTGGGCCCTGCAGCAAACTGTCCTCGAAGGCGTTGAGAAGTCGGCGGCATCAGCGCGAGAGAATCTTCGCTGACCCCAGCCGTACCCGGACCTCGTCGGAGGCCTCCGTGTCAAAGGGCTCCAGCTCGGACCGTCGCCGGAGCTCCTCCGACCGGGGTTCTCCCTCCGGGGACCATCGTCGGAAGGAAAAACCCGCGAGGGCGGCGTCGGTGGACGCTCCTGGCTCCGCGAGGGCCAGGTAGCATAGCCCCGACAGCCGCCCCGGGTCCTTGGAGAAGGAACATCTCCCGAAGCGACCTCGCCTGGAGTCGGAGATGCCTGCCCGGGTAAGTCCTGTAGTCCTTCTGGACTCGCCTCCGCGACAGCCGACGTCGGGCCCGACGCCGTCGGGGCCCGAGTCGGGGGCTGCTGGGTCACCTGAGCTCGGACTCAGGTTGACGGCCTTGGAGAGCAGACTGTCTGCCTTCATGGACCAGCAGCGGGCACTGCTCGCTGGCCTCGCTGGCGCCGCTGCCCCGACCGCCGGGACGTCGACGTCCAAGTCGACCCCGGAGACCGAGCCGATCCTCGAGTCAATGAGAACTCGAGTCGATCCTCGGTCGAGGTCACCCTCGGCCTCCCGTTCGGGACCGAGGTCGCCGACGCCGACTCCCTCGACGTCGGGGCGGCTGGCGCCGCACCCTGCCCGGGCCGACCCCACCGAGTCCTCGTCGGAGTCGGTCTGGGAGTCTGAGGAGGAAGAGTCACCTGATTCTTTCCGGACTCGGTGTGTCCCATCGGACTCACCGGGGTCCGAGCCTCGGAAGCAGTCCCCCCCGGAGGATGCCCGGTTCTCGGACTTCGTTAGGGATATGGCCAAGGCTTTGGCCTTCCCTGCGGATCCCGAGGAGGAGCCTCGAGCCGAAGAGCTCGACGCCCTCCAGTATGACTCTCCCGCGAGGGAGCACTTTACTGTGCCGGTTCCTCCTATGCTGGAACGACTACTCTTCCGCATGTGGGAGAGTCCGGCCTCCTCGCCGGTCCTGAGCAAGCGGGTCGATTCTATCTATCGGGTCCGCAAGAGCCCTGGCTTTCAGAAGGCACAGCTGCCACACCATTCCATGGTGGTGGAATCGGCCATGCATCGTCTTAAGAGCCAGAAGATGCACTCCTCGGTGCCTCCTGGAAGGGTGGCCCGTAACCTGGATGGCCTTGGCAAGAAGTGCTTCCAGGGCTCTATGCTCGCATGTCGTGTCCAGACTTACCAGCTCTACATGGGCATGTATCTCCGGGATCTGGCTAAAGAGCTAGCCGGATTCTCCGCTGGTCTCTCCGAGGAGCCCTTGCGGAGGTTCCTAGCCTTGTCCACGGGCATTCGGGAATGCTCAAAGTTCATGTCCCGAGCAGCCTATGATGGCTTTGAGGCCTCGGCTAGAGTGGCCGCAGCCGGCATCGGTGCCCGCCGACAGGCTTGGCTTCAGTCGTCGGACCTTGAGCCCTGGGTACAGGACAAGTTGGTCGATGTCCCCTGCCGAGGCGAAAACCTCTTTGGCAAGCCCATGGCGGAAAAGGCTGCACAAATTGAGACTGAGACTCTCACCAGGACCAGGCTTTCTAGGAAGACCTCCGCCCCTTCCCAGAAAAAGAAGGGCTCGGGAAAAAAGTCCTTTTACCCGAGGAAGGCGGCTGCCTACAAACAGTACCCCCATTATCAGGCCCCTGCAGCTCCCCAACAGGGCCAGCAGGCCAAGGGACGGGGTAACGGGTCCCGTAGGCAGCAAGCCCCCAAGCCTGCACCACCAGCCCCTGCTCAGCAGGGTGGGGGTTTTTGACTCGCTCAGCATAGCCTCTCCCCCCCCGCTGGTCCCTCCCAGCACCGGAGGCCGGCTGGTTCACTTCGCCCACAGGTGGTCCAGCATCACCGCAGATGCCTGGGTGCTTCAGGTCGTGCGAGAGGGCTACCTTCTCCACTTCCATCAGGTCCCTCCCTCCTATTTTCCGGGAGAGCCTTCGCGCCCCCCTCTGCACAGGGAGTTGCTCCTTCAGGAGTTAGCAGGTCTTCTGCAGGAACAGGCGGTGGAACCGGTGCCCCACCACCTGAGAGGTCAAGGCTTTTATTCAAGGTATTTTCTGATACCAAAGAGAACAGGGGGCCTCAGACCCATCCTGGACTTGCGCAACCTCAACAAGTTCCTTGTGCGAGAGAAGTTCAAAATGCTTACCCTTGGAATCCTTCTGCCCTACCTCCAGCAGGGAGATTGGCTATGCTCCTTGGATCTAAAGGATGCCTACACGCACATCCTCATCCACCCAAGCCACCGCCAATACCTAAGGTTTGTGGTGGCAGGAAATCATTACCAGTACAGAGTACTGCCCTTTGGCCTATCCTCCGCACCGCGAGTCTTCACAAAATGTCTCGCGGTCGTGGCGGCCCATCTCCGGCTTCACGGCCTCTATGTCTTTCCGTACCTCGACGACTGGCTCATCAGAGCAGCGTCCGCTCAGGAGGTCACCAACGCCACGTGCCGCACGGTGACTCTGCTGCAGCACTTGGGCTTTGTCATAAACTTCGCAAAGTCCACTTTGCTCCCCTCACAGGATCTCGAGTTCATCGGCGCAAGGCTGCACACTCCTCGGGCACGAGCGTACCTACCGCTCGACAGGGCTCAACGGCTCATGGACCTAGCCGACCGCTTTCGCAGCCAGCCCCTGGTCTCCGCCAGGCGCTTCCTGAGACTGCTCGGCCATATGGCTTCCACCGTCCATGTGACCCCCAATGCCCGCCTGAACATGCGGTCTGCTCAATGGTGTCTCCGCCAGCAGTGGCGACAAGCCACAGGCGGCCTGGCAGACCTAGTGCGCGTCTCCGAGCCGCTGCTCTCGTCTCTCCGGTGGTGGCTCCGGCAGCCGAACCTGATATTCGGAATGCCTTTCCAGTCACCTCAGCCGACCCGGGTGCTGACCACCGATGCATCCCTCCTGGGCTGGGGAGCACATTGCCAAGAGGCACGTACTCAGGGCCTCTGGACCACGTGGGAGTCTGCTCAGCAGATCAACTTCCTGGAGCTCAGGGCGATCCGCCTAGCTCTCAAGGCCTTCTCCCACCTGACTTCCCAACAGTCCGTCCTTGTCCAGACGGACAATCAAGTTGCCATGTTCTACGTGAACAAGCAGGGGGGCACGGGCTCCTTCCTCCTCTGCCGGGAGGCACAGAAGCTCTGCTCTTGGGCCGTCAGTCACGGCATTCTCCTCAAGGCAGTTTATCTCCCGGGCCAAGAAAATTGCCTTGCAGACAAACTCAGCAGGGTCCTCCAGCCGCACGAGTGGCGTCTGGATCCCTTGGTAGTTCAGAAGCTCTTCCTCAAGTGGGGTCTCCCCACGGTGGATCTCTTTGCCAGTCCTCACAACCGGCAGCTTCCTCGCTTCTGCTCTCGTCAGCCACACCCCCTTCGGGTTGCGGCGGACGCCTTTCTGATCTCGTGGTCGGGGAGCCTTCTGTACGCTTTCCCTCCCATCCCGCTGGTCTCTCTCGGACTCTTTTCAAGGTTCTCCGAGACAAAGCCTTCCTGATCCTGGTGGCCCCTCGCTGGCCCAGGCAGCCGTGGTTTCCGCTCCTGCTGCAACTGGCGGTGGAGGGTCCAATCCCTCTGGGGATACAACCGGATCTCCTCACTCAGGATCAGGGGTCCCTTCTGCACCCCAACCTCAGGTCTCTCAACCTTATGGCCTGGCTGCTGAGAGGGTAGTCCTTGCTCCCCTTCTCCTGCCGGTGGAGGTGGAGGAGGTCGTCTTAGCTTCGCGACGGCCTTCTACCCGCAAATGCTACGCCCTTAAATGGCGTCGCTTTGCAGTCTGGTGTACCCAACAGTCTCAGGATCCCTTCTCCTGCCCGGTGTCGGTGATCTTGCAGTACTTGCTGCACCTCTCCAATCTGGGACTTAAGTCCAACTCCGTCAAAGTTCACCTCAGTGCTCTTTCAGCACATCATGTGCCAGTGGACGGCAGACCTCTCTCCAATGACCCTCTCGTAGCGAGGTTTCTCCGAGGTCTCCTTCTACTTAAACCACCTCTGCGCCCGCCAGCGCCTGACTGGGACCTGAATGTGGTTTTGCAGCGGATCACCTGTCCGCCTTTTGAACCTATGGCTACCTGTTCTCTCCGTTTTCTGTCTTGGAAAACACTGTTCTTGATAGCCCTCACTTCCGCTAGGCGCGTAAGTGAATTGCAGGCCCTCGTGTCTGATCCCCCTTACACTAGGTTCTACAAGAATAGGGTAGTCCTACGGACTCACCCAAAATTTCTGCCTAAAGTGGTCTCCCCTTTTCACATCAATCAGGAGGTGGTACTTCCAACCTTCTTTCCCAGACCACATTCCAGCCGAGCTGAAACGGTCCTCCATACCCTGGACTGTAGAAGGGCATTGAACTTCTACCTTGACCGTACGCTTGAGCACCGTAAAGCTGCTCAGCTTTTTGTGTCTTTTGACCCCAATAAATTGGGGCTCCCGGTCTCCAAGCGTACTCTGTCCATCTGGGTTGCGGACTGTATCTCTTGGGCTTATGGGGCAGCCGGACTCTCCTTAGAAAGTCGAGTCACGGCTCATTGCGTTCGGGCAAAGGCCACGTCAGTGGCTTACCTCCGCTCTGTTCCGCTGGCAGACATCTGCTGGGCCGCTACTTGGTCTTCGAGCCAGACTTTTGCGGTCCATTACTGTCTCGAGAGGGAGTCCCGTAGGGACAGTGCTTTCGGACAGGCAGTCCTCCGTAATCTCTTTGAGGTCTGAGCAACTCCTACCCTCCATCCCGGATGTGGGCTACCGGTGGGTGATAATTCAGCGAAGATTCTATCCTTCTGTGCTGCTGAGCTAGAGGGAGCTCATTTTTGTGCTTAGGGTCTCCGGTAGCCTTGAGCTTGGGAGTCCCATAAGTGAGGACTGACTTCCTGCTTGGTCCTGGAGAAAGCGTAGTTACTCACCTGTAACAGGTGTTCTCCAGGAGCAGCAGGAATCAGTCCTCACTACCCTCCCTCCTCCCCTTGGAGTTGCAATCGTCTGCTTATGTTCTTTTTGCAAATTTTTATGCTGTCTTTTTTAGCTATGTCATCTGACTGGCTAAGATGGCACCCTCGGGCGGGAAGACGACCGCGCATGCGCGCTGCAATTCCCAAAGGCTTTCTTTGAAAGCTGGGGAAAATTGCTTCGCGAGGGCTCCGTCGGCGCCGACGTCACCCATAAGTGAGGACTGATTCCTGCTGCTCCTGGAGAACACCTGTTACAGGTGAGTAACTACGCTATCTTTGGCAACCATAAATCACAGTTGTGACCAGACACTTTACCTTAGGAAATTCAACTTTTTGGTGTAAGGAATCCTGCCTGTGATCCATTTTAAATTAAAGAGTTAATCCTAGCACTCAACTAAGGAGCAGGAACAGTTTTTAAGGAATATAAAACTCCCTATTGGATAAGTGACGTTCTGTTCCTTATCATCCCTCCTGTTCAGTCCCTCACCTCTGGGTTATGCACCTCTTCCCACAGCACGGAGACTGGGCATATCAGAACGGTGACACCACTGTAGATATCCTGCTGGCACCTCCCACCAGCTCCCAGTGTGTATAGTCTCCATGCAGCTGGAGGTAGTGAGCCTAGGTGCTGGGCTCACTAGAGGAGCGGATAAGGAGCTTTAGGCAGCTTAGCTAGGGTTTTCGTTTTTTTCTTTTCTCCCTATAACGTTTTTTCTTTTGATCTGTAGTTTTAAAGCTCATTAAAGCTTGTTAAAAAAATAAGCAAGGGCTGAGAGGGGATCGGAAGGGATTTAGAGGACTCTCTTTTCTCCCTCCCATTTATTTCTGTCCCCTTGGCCTGCTCTCCCCTCCTTGTTGGCACGGAGGGGAGTTCTTTAGCAGGTTTTTCATCTCCTTACCGGCTCAGTTTTCTGTGCTGTAGATTTCCAGTCAGAAACTGTCGTCAGGTCTTGTTTCTCTGCTGCTGCCGCCTGACAGCCTTTCTCAGCTGTGCTGCTCACAGGAAGCCTGTTATATTTACCGGGATGCAGAGAGGATCCAAAGGTCTCGGAGGAAGAGGTGAGTGTTTAATTCCTTGCTGCTAGTGTCCTGTGAGCGTTTTAGAGGCCTGCTGCTGCGTGTGAAGCAGGTTCTGTGGTTTAACAGAACTCAGGATCTTGGCGGGCCTTTTTCCCGCCCTTTTTCCTTCACAGTGCTCTTCTTCTTTGCTGACAGCTTTCTTTAATTAATCCTTGTAGTTTTCTGCTTAGTTGGAATTAATTTTGATTACTTTTAATTTTCGATGTTTTGGAGCTCTTGAAGGGCCAGTACAAGAAAAAACAAAAATAATAAGAGCAGATTCTGCACCCCGTAGCACTAATGCCTAAGTGGCCACAATGCCTAGTTTGTAGTGCCCATAGGGGCTTGGTCTCGGACACGGGGGTGTGTCGTGGCTGCGCATCTGAGGCGCTTACTATGGAGCAAGAAATGCAGGATCGGTCTAAAGAAGGCACTGCTCTGGTGGTGCAGGGTGCTGCCACTTCTGCGGAAGGGGAGTCTCTGTGGGAGTCTCCGTCCGCTCCTCCTACTGCAAATTTGGTTTTACCCGGTAATTCCACCACTCCCATGGTGTCGGGGGCAGCTTTCGAGGGTTTCTCCCCAGGTTTTGTGCTGCTGCTTTGCGGCAGCAGGGGGTAGTCGCGGATGCTTCACTTCTTGGGGCGGAAGGAGGCCAAGCGGCCACCGAAAGGTTCGGTGGTAGTGATGGTAGACCGGTTAAGAGGGGCCCGGTCAGTGGAAGATCAGCCTCTTGGTTCGGACTGGCCGGATGCAGAGGACCTTGAGCTGGAGCCGGAATCCGGGGTGGAGGATTTAGAGGAAGGTGAGATTCAGGAACCTGAAGATCAAGCAAGGATTATCCGGGTTTTTCGAAGGGAGGAGCTGACAGTGCTCATTATGGAGTCCCTTCAGGCTCTCAACCTTTCGTCGGTGGTACCAGCGGAAGATGAGGGTTTGGAGGATCCTCTCATTCAGGCGGTACAAAAGTCCCAGGCGTTTTTTTCCTGTTCACTGGGTGATTAAGCAGATGATTCAGGATGAATGTGACGTGCTGGAGGCAGGCTTGCATGGTGTAAGGTCCATGAATCATCTTTATCCTTTGGCGGATCAAGAACAGGAAGTGTTTCGTTCTCCACATATAGATGCAGCAGTTTCAGCAGTCACGAAGAAGGCTACCATTCCAGGAGAAGGCTGTGCGGCTTTGAAGGACGTATAGGATCGGAAGATGGATGCCTTATTGAAACAAGCTTTTGAGGTTAATGCTCTGGCTCTGCAGACCCTCTATTTGTGGAGCTTGAGTTGCAAGAGCATGCCTTCGCTGGTCGCAGCGTTTGCAGCAGCCAGTTCAGCGAATGCAGGAGCAGCTAGCTGATGTGACAAGACTAGTCAGGTTCCTCATATTTGGCCGATGTCCACTATGATCTTATTAAGAGGTTTGGCGAATAGCCTGCTTGCTCCCCCCTCTTCCTTTCTACCCCTATTCCTCTGGTCTCCTCCCTCCGCTACCTTGGGATTACTCTTGATTCCTCCCTCTCCTTTCACCACCATATCTCTTTGCTTATCCGTCGTTCTTTCTTCTTCCCTACGCCAGATTCACGCTGTTCGCCCCTTCCTCCTCTCCTCTCCTCTTCTCTCACTTCACTAGTCGTTTCACTTGTCCTCTCAAGGCTGGACTATTGTAACACCATCCTAGGAGGTCTCCCACAGTATCAACTCTGGCACCTCCAATTGGTTCAAAACACAGCTGCACGTCTGCTCACCCACTCCTCCACCCGAGATCACATCACTCCTCTCCTCTTCCATTTGCAATGGCTTCCACTCAACTTCCGTTTCCTCTATAAAATTCTCATTCTCACCCATAAAGCACTATACACCGGTTCTCCCCAATTTAAACAAACTGAGCACCCTAGGGATGGACTCTAAAGTTACTGCTTGGGTTAGAAATTGGTTGGGTGGGAGGCAACAAAGAGTACAGGTAAATGGAGCTCACTCTGAGGAGAAGGATGTTACCAGTGGTGTGCCCCAGGGATCAGTCCTTGGTCCGATTCTTTTTAACATCTTTGTTAGTGATATAACGGAAGGGCTGTCGGGTAAGGTTTGCCTTTTTGCAGATGATACCAAAATCTGCAATAGAGTAGACACCCAAGAAGGTGTAGATAACATGAGAAGGGATGTAGCTAAGCTTGAAGAATGGTCTAGAATTTGGCAGCTGGGATTTAATGTTAAAAAATGTAAGGTCATGCATTTGGGCTGCAGCAATCCAAGGGAGCAATATAGTATAGGGGGTGAAGTAATTTTGTCCACTAAAGAAGAGTGGGACCTAGGTGTGGTTGTGTCTGATGATCTTAAAATAGCTAAACAGATAGAAAAGGCGACGGCAAAAGCTAGAAGAATGCTTGGGTGCATACGGAGAGGAATGGCTAGCAGAAAAAGGGAGGTGATAGTGCCTCTGTATAAGTCTTTGGTGCGACCTCATTTGGAGTATAGTGTGCAATTCTGGAGACCGCACCTTCAAAAGGATGTGAACAGGATGGAGTCGGTGCAGAGAGTGGCTACTAAAATGGTTAGTGGTCTTTATTATAAAGCATATGAGGACAGACTTAGGGATCTTAATATGTACACCTTAGAGGAAAGGCAGGATAGAGGTGATATAATTGAGATGTTTAAATACTTCCGTAACATAAATGTTCAGGGGGAGAGCCTTTTTCAATTGAAAGCAAGTTCTGCTACGAGGGGACATGGGATGAGGGTGAAGGGGGATAGATTCAGGAGTGATATGCGGAAATATTTCTTTACGGAAAGAGTGGTGGATCCATGGAATAGTCTCCCAGTGGAGGTGGTAGAGATGAGGACAGTAACTGAATTCAAAAAAGCATGGGACAAACACAGAGGATCTCTAAAGGAAAAAAGGGGACTGTTGTAGTTGTTGATATGGAAGGACAGACTAGATAGGCCATGTGGTCTTTTTCTGTCGTCATATTTCTATGTTTCTATATCTAGCTGACTCCGTCCGCCTGCAGCCTTCTCCTCGTCTCCTCCGTTCAGCACACGGTAATCGCCTCTTCCTTCCCTCCCCCTCCTCAGCCCTTCTAGAATCTACACTTCATTCTGCCTTCTTTTTCTGGCCCCTGAACTCTGGAACTCCCTCCCCCTTGCCCTTTGTACCGAATTGTCTTTTCAGCACTTCAAGAGCTCACTCAAAACCCACCTTTTTCAGCAGGCTTTCGACCTCCCCAATCCCTAAAGTTACCTTGCCCCACCAGTTCCCTCATCAGGCCTTTTCTCCACCCTCACCCACCTTGTCTAGCTATCCTTTTCTGTCTCTCCCTGTCCCTCTCTTTTCTATTTAAGCAATGGCGTTCCTTTCTTTTTCTACTTTCTAATTGATTTTATTTTATTGTACACCGCCCTGACGCATACGCTTGGGCAGTATATTAAGCTATGAATAAAGATAAAGATGGCTTCCTTGGTAGCCGCACGCCACTATCTTTGGCGCAGGAACTGGGCGGCAGTCAGTTCCTCTAAGTCGTGTCTTAGCAAGCTTCCTTTTAAGGGGAAGCTGTTGTTTGGAGAAGATCTTGATAAGCTGATCAAGGATTTGGGGGATTCTAAAGGAGGTCGCTTGCGGAAGATAAGCCAAAAGCAGGGCCGAGCCCTGTTGCCTTCCCATGGGCAACCTCAGGATTTCAGACGTTTTCATACCTCCCGTTTGGGAGGGTTTCAAAGAGGGCAGTTTTCCTCTCGAGGGCAAAGTTTTAGAAGATTCCGGGAGCGGGCAGAGGATTTGCTAGTCCCTCTTCCTCGTTTTTTCGGAAAGCACAATGAAGCGAGGTGGATCCAGGCAGGAATTCAGCCAGTAGGGGGTCGACTTCGGGAGTTTCTTCCTGCCTGGGTCCAGATAACATCCGATCAGTGTGGGTGTTGGAGGTCGTTCGCAAAGGTTATTCTCTTGAGTTTGTGCATCTGGTGGTCGACTCTTTTGTCATGTCACCGTGCAGGTGGCGAGGAAGGACGATTGTGGTACGGGAGACTCTGTCTCGTCTTTTGCAGTTCTGAGCAGTGGTTCCGTTTCCGTGAGAGCACTACAGTATTGGTCGATACTCAGTTTATTTCGTGGTGCCGAAGAAAGATGGGGCCTTCCGCCCGATTCTGGATCTCAAGGGGGTAAACCGCTGTTTGCAGGTACCTCATTTCTGAATGGAGACCTTACGTTCGGTTATAGTGGCGGTTCGTCAAGGGGAGTTCTTGACGTCTCTCAATCTCACCGAAGCATATTTACACATTCCGATCAGGCCAGAGCATCAGAGGTTTCTAAGATTTGCGCTACCGTGGGGGCATTTTCAGTTTCAGGCGTTGCCCTTCGGTCTGGTGACAGCTCTGCGCACCTTCACCATGGTTATGGTGGTGGTGGCGGCGGCGGCTCTTCAGAAGGAAGGAATATTAGTTCATCCCTATCTTGATGACTGGTTGATTCAGGCAAAGTCCAAGGCCGAGAGTGTGCGAGTAACAGACAAAATGGTAGAGCTCCTGCAGATGCTTGGTTGGGTGGTCAATACGGCCAAGAGCAGATTGGTTCTGACACAAGTTCTAGAGTATTTGGGAGTTCGCTTCAACACTCATGTGGGATCGGTTTTCCTGCCGGATCTCCGAGCCCAGGGCCTGCGGCTTCTGGTGCGTGATTTTTTGAGGACTCCTGCACTATCGGCCTGGCACTATCTCCGCATATTAGGAACAATGGCGGCAACTCTGGAAGTTGTGCAGTGGGCCAGAGCTCACATGCATCCCTTACAGAGGTCGCTGCTCCGTCGATGGTCTCACCAGAACGACTCTCTGTCCAAATGCCTACCCTGCCCATTGCTGATCAGGAAGTCTCTTCAATGGTGGCTTCATCTGCAGAATCTTGCGGCGGGCATGCCTCTCGAACAACCACAGTGGATGCCAGTCTCATTTAGGAGAGCTCTTTGCGCAAGGCGGCTGGACCGAACAGAAAGCCAAATGGTCCATCAATTGGCTGGAGTTGTGGGCGGTAGCTCTAGCGCTTCAGGCCTTTGAATCCACCTTATGGGGTCGAGCGGTTTGAGTGCTCTTGGACAATGCCGCGACGGTTGCGTATCTCAATCGTCAAGGGGGCACGGGAAGCACGGCTCTGGAAATGGAAGTCTCTTCAATTGGGTAGAGCCTCAGCTTCAGGCTGTGGTGCACATTGCGGGAATGGACAATGTGACGGTGGACTTTCTCAGCTGGGTTCGAGTGGATCCCGGAGAATGGGAGCTTCACCTGGAGGTGTTTGCTCAGATTGTCCTCAAGTGGGGATCTCAGATTATGGATCTCATGGCGACCTTTCGGTTGGCCAAAGCTAGACGTTTTTACATCAGGCGACGAGAACGAATGTCGGAAGGTCTAGATGCCTTACTTCAACAATGGCCCGCTCACAGTCTCCTCTACGTGTTCCCCTTGGGCGCTCATAGGACGAGTGGTACAGCGCATCGAGGCTGATCGGGGAAGAGTGGTTCTAATAGCTCCTGATTGGCCTCGTCGTCCATGGTATGCCGATCTGGTGCGTCTTCTCAACGGGGAACTGTGGCGGATGCCACTAAGGGAGGATTTGCTGCTTCAGGGTCCTCTACGAATGCCTCAGGTACATCGGTTCTCGCTTACGGCTTGGCCATTGAAAGGGCTTGCTTAAGGAAGAAGGATTATTACAAGGCGGTGATTGACACCTTGCTTCTGGCCAGAAAGAGGTCCACTTCCTTAGCATATGTGCGCATCTGGCGTGTTTTTGAGGACTGGTGTGCTCAATGTCAGTTTCGTCTGGCCTCAGTATCTGTACCGACAGTATTGTGTTTCTTGCAAGATGGGTTAGATAAGGGATTAGCTGCCAATTCATTAAGGGTGCAGTTGGCAGCTATTTCTTGTTACCGAGGAAAGGTGCAAGGGGTTCCTTTAGGGCTCCATGCCAATGTTGTCCGTTTCTTAAGAGCGGTATCCCGTCTACGTCCTTTGCACAGGGTGTTTTCTCCTCCGTGGGATCTCAACCTGGTTTTTAGGAGCCTTGACAAGGGAGCCTTTTGAGCCTTTGCATCAGGCTTCCCTAAAGGATTTGACTTTGAAGACAGTATTTTTGGTAGCCATTTGCTCTGCACGTCGAATCTCTGAGTTGCAGGTTTTGTCCTGTCGGGAACCGTTTCTGACTTTCTCTAGGGAGAAAGTGGTGTTGCATCCCGTACCGTCTTTCCTACCAAAGGTAGTTTCGCCATTTCATGTGAATCAGTCGGTCTCTTTGCCCATTTTGGGTGTTTCGGGGGAGACCGTGTCAGACCATAGTTTGCGTTTGTTAGACATTAAGAGGGTACTTCGGCGATACTTGAAGGTTTCGGAGTCCTTCTGTAAGTCTGACTGTTTGTTCTCTTTGGTGGGCCGCGTAAAGATGAAGCGGAGGCCAAAGCTTCAATTTCCAGATGGGTTCTTGAAGCAATAGCGTCAGCTTATATCTTGCAAGGTCGTCTGGTGCCCTTGGGGCTGCGGGCTCATTCTACTAGAGCACAGGCGGCTTCATGGGCGGAGCATAGCTTAGCTCCGCCGGTTGAGATTTGCAGAGCAGCCACTTGGTCTTCCTTGCATACCTTTAGTAAACATTACCACCTGGATGTTCAAGCGGCAGGAGATGCCTGTTTCGGGTTGGCGGTTTTGCAGTCCGGGTGAACAGGTCCCTCACAATAGTTTACTGTTCTGTTACATCCCAGAGGTGAGGGACTGAACTGGAGGGACGATAAGGAAAGAGAAATTAGACTTACCTGCTAATTGTTGTTCCTTGAGGAAATCCAGTTCAGTCCCGATTCCCTCCCGGGGTTCTTTTGGTCAGTTTCTGCAAAGCATGCTGTGTGATGCGCGGGATTACAATCCAGTAGGAGAAGTTCAGCAAATGTGCTCTCTATTCAGGTAAAGTATACCTTGTATTCTTTCTTCTCTCTCCTTTCTGTCCTATTTCTGCAAGCGGGAGAGAGTTATCCTCTCATTTACGAGGATTTAGTTCAGTGTTAGAGTTAAATTGTATTTAATATTATAGCTACTTATTTGAGCCTTTGAGTCTGCTTTGTCATTAGATCACTGGGAGCTGGTGGGAGGTGCCAGCAGGATATCTACAGTGGTGTCACAGTTCTGACATGCCCAGTCTCCATGCTGCGGAACGAGGTGCCCAACCCAGAGGAACTGGAGTTCCTCAAGGAACAACAATTAGCAGGTAAGTCTAATTTCTCTTTTCTATGTTATAATCTTATTTATAATAACGGTAGCATCAGTCTTGTCAGCTGGCTTAATAATGAATCTTTTTCTCTGGAAAGATCAAATAAAGCTTGATTCTTCTGTCTCAACATGTTGTAATAAATCCTATGTTTTTTGCTCTCTAATGCATCCATTTTCTTCAAAACCATTTCTTGAAATGCCACTGTTAAAGGATGTGGCTGTCCAGAGGGTACCCACTGTGAGTCATATTTAAAAATGGAACAATCAGTACAACACACAGCAAAATATGCATAATCTATAATTTCCTAGTCAGTTTAAACCTATTAGACGTAGACTGGAAAGCATTATGCTTTGGGTGGAGAAAAAGGACAAGTGCTTACCCAAAACCCTAATCTTTGTATCTGATGGGTATGTTTACTAAAGGGTGATAACGTTTTTATACTTATTGCATGCTAAAAGCAAAATTTGGTGCTCAGTAAGTGCAAAGGCTGTATGGTAACTGTTGGGGATGTGCCAAGTATGTCCCCCTGTAGTTATCACACTGAAAAGTACCTCAGCAGGCTATAATTTCATTCGTAATTAACTTGAGTGGACGTAACACCATCCACTGAGTGGGCATTACGTGCCTCTGTGCTAACTGCAACATGGTAATTACTTCAATTCTAACCGCATTGTTCAGTCGGTGCCCACTCCCTACCCCTGCCAGTCCCCATCTTGTCTCGAGCTAAGCAGTTAATGTGGGGATTTTACCTTGCAGACTGTTTTTAGTGCACAGTAGCAGTTATTAGCTTGTGCTAACTGCTTATCATTTGCTAAACCCCATGGTAAATGTTACCATACTTCAATAAATTTGTCCCAAAGTATTCTGCTGAACACATTGATTACCAAGAGGACATTGGCAGGCAAGACTGGCCTCGAAATCTCCTGAGAAAGGTGAACCACTCAAGGTTGTTACCTTTTTCCTTCCATTCTCAACTGTATCATATCATATCTAAAAAAAAAAAAAGCTTGATTTCATGAAAATCTCCATTTCTCTTTGCTGGGGCGGGTGAGAAGAGTAATGCTGAGGGATCATATAATTAAATGATCAGAGTCACTATACATACATTTTCTCCATCTTTCTCCTTCTCCTTAGGTTTATATCTCTGCTTTCTGAAACAGCATCCCCATTATCAATAATACTCTGTGCACACATCAGACTAAACCTCTGATTAACTGACATAATCCTTGGCCTTCTGGATTGGACCATTAATAAATAAAACCCCTTTGGTAATCTTATTGATCACATTTTTATTCTTCTTAACTTTTTAAATCCAATAAAATACTTATTATACTCTTTAATAAGCACATTCTAACAAGGATCATTTTTATTTATTTATTTATTTAAAGTCTCTTATATACCGCGCTATTTATCATCAGCGCGGTTTACATAGAACAGAACAATCTCAGTACATTTGAAATACGTATGAGTTACAGATAACAGGGCAGAAAACTTGGTCAACAAGGGTAACTATCTACAATACAATAATGATTGACTGTTTGTATAAAACAACTAACAGAGCAGAGAATATAGTGTACAGCTGTAATTAAATCCAAAATTTCTTAATTCTAGGGTGTAGTGTTTATGCTTCTGGCTATTAGACTGTCTTTTGATATATTAGATAGCATTACGGTGGCTGGAAGTATTCAGTGAAGAGGTAGTGCTTGATAGCTTTTCTGAACTGCTTCATGTCACGTATTGCTCTAATTTCTGGCTGAAGTTTATTCCAACCTCTAGGCGCATAGAATTTGAATGCTCTGTTGATCGATGATTGGGACCAATTTGTGGAATCACTCGGAATGATTAGGGTGTTTTCGGCAAATGGTCTCCTAGATCTTGTATTGGGAGTTAGACTGATGAGATCTGAAGTCGTTGCTGGTGATAATTTGTTGAAGGCCTTGAATGTAATGAGGAGAGCTTTATAGCTAATTCTACATTCTATAGGGAGCCAGTGAAGGTCCCTAAGGATTGGTGTAATATGGTCTCTCTTTGATGCTCCAACTAGGATGCGAGCCGCAGCATTCATTGCTAGTTGCAGGGGGTTTATAGTGTTCTTTGGAAGACCATGTAATACAATATTCGCATAGTCAAAGTGAGGGGTGACTATTGCTTGGAATATTGAGCGGAAATCATTGTATTCTAGCATGGGTCTTAGGTGGCGTAATGTTTTTATCTTGAAGTAAATCTTTTTTACTGTATTTTTTATGTGGGAGGTAAAATCCAGTCGTTGATCAAGGATCACACCTAGGTAACGAATTGTATTCTTGATTGGGAGCTCAGCGTCCCGTACCTTAAGATATGCAGGGGGGGAGAAGAGCTTGTTTCTAGTGACCAATAAAACTTCCGTCTTTTTGAAATTGATTCGCATGTTTTGATCTAAGAGCCAATCCGCTATTGCATTGAAACAGTTGGTTAGGTTAGTGTAATTTGGACTTGTTATATCAAACGGGGTGTAGATAAGCACGTTGTCTGCGTAAATAAGGCAGGAGACATTAAAGGATTTGGTGATTTGGCAAATCGGCTGCATATATATGTTGAAGAGGAGTGCCGATAAGGAGGAGCCTTGTGGAACCCCTTGCGTTTGGATGAATGGTTCAGATGTTCTGGAGTCAATGTGAACATGTTGCCAACGATCTTCAAAGTATGTTTTGCACCAGTTCCATGCTAGGCCTTGTATACCCTTTTCGTAGAGTCGTACTAGTAGTATGTTATGGTCTACTGAGTCAAACGCCGCGGATATGTCAAGGAAGATCATGGCGACGCCAGACCTTATGTTGTTGATCCCACAGATGAGCGTGTTGATTAAGGAGGTCATTAGAGTCTCGACTCCATGCATTTCCCTAAATCCATGTTGGCACGGCTCAAGAGGGGAGGATGTATCAATATATTGCTGAATTTGGCGTTGAGTCTCTTTCTCCAGTATTTTGGCAAGCAGCGGGATGCTGGAGATTGGACGGTATGATTCTTCCTTCTTCGGGTCGATCTGGTTGTTCTTTAATAGGGGACGTATTGAGGTCTGTTTGAGTGCAGCTGGGAAAGTTCCAGAGGAATAGGAGAGGTTTGCAATTTTCGCTATGCATGGACTGAGCTCTGTGCGCATTGATTTGATCCAGTGTGCTGGGCATGGGTCATTGGCTGCAGTAGTGGTGTTCAAAGTAGCAATTAGTTCTTTAATGGATTTAGATGATGGAGGTGAGATACTCAGGAGTGGTTCTTGAGAGTGCGTGGATTGAGGGGACGCTTGTGATGAATTCAAATTTGTTCTTGTTAATTTGGATTGGATGTAATTCGCATACTGTTGAGGATGGATATGTTCTTGCTGTTGCGGTGCAGGTTCTTTAGATAGTGTTTTCACTAAATTGAATAGCTCACGAGGTTTGTTTAGTGAACGACTAAGTAGTTTTGCATGATGTTCTTTTCTTTTGGACCACATTAGTTCACGGTGATTTTTGAGGTGCGCCATGTATTCATCATGGATGGTGATTTCATGAGAGCGTCTCCACTTTCTTTCTAATCTTCTCAGTTGGAGCAGTGAAGTTCGGATATCTGGAGAGAACCAGGGGGCATTATGCCTTATGCTAGGATCCTTGTTAGGGGCGATCTCGTTGTGCATAGTAGGTAGTTGTGAATATTGTAGGAGTGTCTCATTCCAGTTGTCAACCATTTTATTTATGTTGGTTGTTGAGATTGACAGTTTAGGTAATACTTGTGTGTTGAACACTTCGATATCCAGTGATTTAAAGCGGCTATGGTGCGGTGGAGGCACATTTTTTGGTAGATTTGGCGGATTCGAATTTGTAGGTATCTGGAAGGTTATCAGACTATGATCTGACCAAGGAACCGGGGTGATGGTGAGGTCCAGCTGACTATTGTTGCCTGTTAGTGTAGGAGGAACAAAGATGAGGTCAAGGATGTTACCACGTTGGTGTGTCTGGAAGTCAACAATTTGCTTATAGTCAAGGTTTTCCATGGCGTCAAGCAAGGCGTTGGCTGTGGCAGGTGGCAAAGAGGCGAGATTAAAATCGCCTAGCAGCCAGTTGGGCTTATTAGGGTTATCAGGGTTACATGCAAGGCTAATTACATCTGAGATATCCTCTGATCGTGCATTCGGAGAAGCATAGATAAGATTAATTGAGTTATTCTTATTTGATATGGTTAATGTGTCAAGAAAATGAGTGCTCCTAGCAATACTTACTCGGTATTGTAAGGAGGATTTAGCGAGGATGAAAACTCCACCGCCTCTTCTGTTCTCTCTGTTGGATGAATAGATGGAGAAGTTCGGGGGAGTCATTTGATTTACTATCACTGAGTCTGAATCTGATAACCAAGTCTCGGTGACCATTAATATACCTAAGTTTTGAGTAGATATTAAATCTGTTATGATAGGCCATTTGTTGCGAACAGAGCGTGCGTTAATAAGAGCACACCTCAGGTAACAACTAGGTTCAGATTTATTGATTGTTGTGGTGGGAGCTAGGTCTAAGGTTATGTAGAGTAGGTGAGACTGCCTTTTATGATGAACATACGGCGAATGTTGGTGATGGTTGCAGTGGTTTTTTCTGCTTGCTCCATACAGTATAGGTATGGGGTTGAAGTCACGTAAAAGTGCTTCAGATATTTGGATGAGAATGGTGATGAGGATGGTGTATAGGAGGGTACGAGATATGTTGGATATGCACATGCCGGGCATGGTAGTAAAATTGATTCAACTAAGGATTCTGTCGAATGGGTTATTGTGGTGAAAAGTGGGCGCCCAATGAAGATGCTTGTATAGGAAATAGCTTGATGTTACTTGCTTTTCTTTCCTATGAAGACTGACAACTTTGACCTCTTTATGAGTGAGTGAGTGTCTATGCGGATAAACAGCTGTGTTAAGTAAAATACTTAGTGCATAGGTTGCAACAGAGGTACAGGTAAATAATCGTTTGCTAAACTTAGTAAACTCTTGGTGTGTAGTAACAGTTCTGGACTGTCACAAATTAAATTAAAATAGACACACTTTATATTTTGTATATTTTGGCTGCTAGAGATATGGCTATTGATGCCAGTATAATGAAATAGAGACTGGCTCTACTACCACTGGTAATGTAGTATGAGAGCAAAAAGGTTGCCTGGGATAGAGCTATGGTGAGTGGTACTCATAGAAAAGCTACTGACAACAGTATGGTGATTAGGAAACAGTATAGCTACTGATAACAGAAAAGTTACAATAGAAATGCTACTGGCAACATAAGTAATAATTATGTATTTTCTTTTGAATATGTCTCATTTTCTTCAAGTTCAAACTTAATCTTATCTGCTCTCTGTTTCAAATAATCAACATTAAATCAACAAACATTTGAAACAGCATTCTACTTTTTTTTTTACTAAAAAAAAGGACCTTAAACATTTCGGGTTCTTTTATTGTCTATAACCCTCTTTCCATATCGTCCTGCTAGACCAGTCCAGACAAGTGGGTTGTGTTCTCCTACCAGCAGATTGGTGGAAACAAAGAACCAATAAAAAGCTCAGGTTTCAATGACATCATCCCCATGCCTCTGTTCGCCTCAGCCACCAAAGGTCCCTCAGTATTTCTTTGTCTCCAGAAAATAGTGGATGGCTTTTCTCATCTCTGAAGAAAATTCTAAGGATTTGAGAGGAAAAGATTGATTTGAAATGCTCATAAATGACCGACTGCGGATTGATCTCTCACTGGTGAAGTGGGAGGCTCCACTAGACCGCAATCTTGTTGGTAGCTATAGGAGGAAGGAAAATTGTTTCAGCTCTGCGCACTTACCCTGGATAAGAGCCTGTTGATCAGCCAGAAATTGGAAGGATTTGGAACGATCTGGAAGGGTACAATTGCATCACACAACCTCAATGCCCCCTCCCTCCTCCTCTGTCCCGCTGCTCTCTTCCAAAGATTGCAGAAGGCTCTCAGAAGGATCTGCCTGCCAGAAGCAGCCCTCGAAGCTGCCCCGGTGGGAGGAGATTCCCACCACATCAGGGGATTCGGTTCGGTCCCTTGCATAATCACCATTGGTGACTCCCTTCAGAGGGAACCGGCTCCGGGCTCGATGCCATTGAGACCCGATCCGGAGGCTGTGGAGCCTACTGAACATATCATGCCCATCCTAAAGCAATTGCATTGGCTCCCAATAGCAAGCCACCTAAATTACAAAGCTTTATTGATGACATTTAAAGTACTACATAACCTTTCTTCAGTCTCTCTCGTGCAAATCATTCATTGCATACCGAACAACAGAATGAGAAGGACAAACATGACAAACATACTCACCACCCCTTCAGCAATAAGATAGAGTTCCCAAACTGCTAAGAACCGAGCGTTCTTATTATATGCACCAACTCTTTCAAATATCCTCCCTAGCCTGATCCGATCCATCTCCGACCTGTCAACCTTCAGGAAAGCAATAAAGACTCATTAGTTCCAACTATACTAAGACCATATACCATAGCTATGACAAAGACTTTGACTGCTGCTAGCCCTGGCTCCGACCACCCTAACTGCTTACGGACCACATACTAGCTTATACACTTGGTTCTCCCTGTTACTACCCAGGTTTATGTCCCTGTTCAATGTAATATGCTTATTGTTTATTGTGCAATGTTAGATGTTTGTTGTATTGATCTGTGATGCCTGTTCAGTGTAAAACATGTATTCTGTTCTGTGTAAACCACGCTGATTCCAAAATAGTGTGGTATATAAAATCAAATAAATAAATAAAATACTGGCCTCAAGGTAAGGATGATGGCCCAGGCATGCAGCCTAGCTGCCTTCTTGAGGCACAGTGAGGCCCAATACCCGGTGCCTCCGGGTCATTGGTGCTGACCATGATGCCCTCCATGACCAGGACCTCTCTGGAGGAAATCCAGCCTGTTCTGGAGCAGTTCTCTGGCTCGAGGCCGAGACAATTGGCCTCGCGCTCGAGGCACTGTTTGCCCCTGGGTACATCAGAGTCTGTGCGTCAGGCATCACATTTCCCAATGCCAGTGGGGCATCGGCTCGATGACTGCCCCAAACCTGAGGTCTCCTCCGGCTCCGAGTCCAGCTGGGAGACCGATGACAAGTCCCCCGATGCCGTCCTCCACAGAGATGTACCATCTGAGTCGTCTCCACCTCAGGAACACCAACAGTTACTGCCCAAAGACCTCACGTTCCTTGACTTTGTCTGATAGATGACAAATGTCCTCTCCTTCGTTGCAGAGCCAGATGATGAGCCTTTTGCCGAGGACCTGGAGATCCTCCAGTAAGAGGTCCCTCCGAAGGAGGCAGTGACAATGCCCATTCCCCCCATTCTGGAATGCTTGTTGTTCTGGATGTGGGAGAGCCCAGTGGTGGTGCTATCGGCTTGACTTGCAGTATCGAGTCGGCAAGATCCCTGAGTTTCAGAAAGCACAGTTGCCACACAACTCCATGGTGGTAGAGTTGGCTGTGCATCAGATCAAAAACCAAAAGACGCACTCCTTGGTGCCCCCAGGTAGGGAGGCCTAAATCATGGACAGTTCTGGCAGGCATTGCTTCCAGGGCTCGATGCTCACTCCCCAGATCCAGGCATACTAGTTGTACAATGGGCGTGTACTTCAGCAGAGAACCCGGCAAGCTTCTTTGCCAGGTCCCTGGACTGGCAGGGGAATCCCTCGAGTGCTTCCAGACCCTGGTCTCCACATTCAAGGATAGCTCCAAATTGCACACTCGGGCAGTGTTCGACAGCTTCAAGTCCATGGCCCATATGGCTGCGATGTTCATTAGTGTCCACCGTCTGGCCTGGCTACAGTCCTCGGACCTGGAGCAGTGGATATAGGACAAACTGGCTTATCATGCGCTGTTGTGATAATTGCCTTAACTCTGTCTCTTCTTCCAGGACCTTTTGCAAGTGAGGTGCCTCATCTCCAGGTTCTAGAATCTGCTCTTCTTGCATGGCAGCTTCTGAGTTGTCCCTGGAGGACCTGCTCCCCGTGTTTCAGCTGGGGGATGCAATTAGTCTAGTCTTGCCTACCTTGGGGCAGGAGGTGACAGATGGCACTTTGGATAAGGATATCCAGCTAGCCGAAGGATCTGGTGACTATGCTATGAACTGCTTATCATCCTCTAGGGGGTTTGTGGCGCTGTGCCCCCTGGTGTTGGGGGGTCATTTCTGAAAGGACAGCTTCCCAACTACAGATTGTCCTGAAATTCTTTCTTGCAGCATGCCTTGTCCTTCTGGCATGGAAATTCAGACCCTGCAGCCTCTGGGTGCCCCCAGACACAGTCTCGCAGGGCAGGTAGAGACTGGAAGCCCTGTTCAATTACCTTTGACTAAATATCCCTGGCATGGGGTGCCCCTGGAGATGGGGAACAACTGGGAGCTATCCGAGATTTTGATGATGACTTGGATTCAGATGGTTCGGTATTGGACTCTGATGTGGATGTAGAAGTACTCTCACCTGCAGAGGAGGAGGAGTGCGTTGAGTGGTTTGGCATTCCCAAGGCGGATGTGTGCAGGTCAAGGTGGTTACCAGGCGGACCACTGTTCCTGTCAAAGGCGGATTCGCCTTAAAGGATTTTCTGTATCATAAGGTGGATTTGTGGTTGAGGAGCCAGTGCCCCCATGGCGGCAGCTATTCTGCAGCTGACATTGTGTACCAGCCTGACATCTCGAACCCTGCTCCAAAGGAGTCAGTCTCTTTCACCAGATGGTACTACCCCTCTGTGGAGTGTCACCAGGTGCCCCTAGTGGTTGGTTGGAGTAAGGGCATCTGGCGCATTTAATTAATTTTTAAGGAGTGATTGACCTAAAGGGCCTAGAGGATTCTGGTCCTTGTAGTGCAGAACTCCTTATGAAGAACGATTCAAGCCAAAGTGTAGAGTAACAAGGCTTTATTTCCCCGGTCAATGCTAAGGTCCAGTAAGACACAAAGAAAGTAAATACAGTCCTTCTCTTTAACAAAAAGGTTCCACCAACATTTCAAACAATCAACTGTTGTAGGATTCACAGTTAAGTGTAAGTCTGGGCTAAGGCTTCTTTTAAATCAAAACAAAATTAATATATCAGCAGAGAAATGGTTACAAGCTTCACCATCAGCAGAGTTCTTCTCTCTCTCTATAAATCCTGCAGGGAATTCATGCTAGCTGCTGAACAAAGATTACATTCCATCGGCTCCTCCTGAGGAATGGGAATTTTATTTATTTATTTACAATTCTTATATACCGCACTATTTGCAATCAGCGCGGTTTACATGTAACAAAAAAACATCCGACAATATACATATGTCTGGTCATTACATTGAACAGGGAATGGGACTTGGAGAACAAGTATAAACTATATAAAGAATACTGGAATACTGTTTTCATATTCAAAGTCCATTGACTTAGGGTCACTGCCCTCCTCAGATGAATGATAATTTTCACTCCCTGTTAACTCCTCACAGGGATTCTTTTGCTTCCCATAAAACTCTCTTACTAAGCTTTGGGGAAATGCTTTTAAAAGGTCAGTTTTACTTCTTCTCCCCTTATAAAGTTTAACTCTTTGAACAGGGTTTTCATCAGTGAAACTTTCTCTTAGAATTAAGGATTTTGCATACCTTGGCTTCTCTAGCTGCCACACCCAGAGCTCTCCTTTCTCAGGCAGACAAGCTGATCTATACAGTGCTCTGCTTTCAGGGTTATCAGGCAAACCCGGTATGGATTTCCACCCTTTGTGGTTCTTAGCAAAGGTATCTCTGTAGTAGGAACTTCCCTTCCTTGTTCCTTGCTGGTTTGATACAATGAACTTACTTGGGCTAGGAGAGTTGCTTTTACCAGGCAAACTGCTTCTTCTGTTTGCTTTGCTATGAACCCCGTCCCAATATGTTTGGCCTCTCTGGACTCTATCCCTTTGAGTGAAACTCCTTTGGATTCTGTCTCTTTGAGTTGGCTGCCCGTGGAAGCTGTCCTGTTCCAGGTTCCTTTTCCCACAGCTATCCAAACTGCTGCTCCAGACTGTGCTCCGTCCCGAGCCTCTTGCTGAGCCTCTTGCAGTGATACTTACATAAGAACATAAGAACATAAGATATGCCATACTGGGTCAGACCAAGGTCCATCAAGCCCAGCATTCTGTTTCCAACAGTGGCCAATCTAGGTCATACGTACCTAGCAGTTTCCCCAAGGGACACAGGTTCCACAATGCTTGTACTGGTTCAAGCATTGATATCCTGGGTCCCTTCTTAATAATGGTTTATGGACCTTTCCTCCAGGAACTTGTCCAAACCTTTTTTAAACCCAGCTACACTAACAGCCTTTACTACATCCTCCGGTAACAAATTCCAGAGTTTGATTACACGTTGAGTGAAAAAATATTTTCTTTTATTAGTCTTAAACAGTTTACCCTGTAGCTTCATTGCATGTCCCCTAGTCTTTCCATATTCTGATAAGGTAAACAATCGATCTACGTTTACCCGTTCCACTCCGTTCATTAATTTATAGACTTCTATCATATCTCCCCTCAGCCGTCTCTTCTCCAGGCTAAAGAGCCCCAACCTTTTTAGCCTTTCTTCATAGGAGTAGCCTTCCATCCCCTTTACCATTTTGGTGGCTCTTCTCTGAACCTTTTCTAAAATCGCTATATCCCTTTTAAGATACGGCGACCAGAATTGCACACAATATTCAAGGTGCGGTCTCACCATGGAACGATATAGAGGCATTATAATATCTTTTGTTTTATTTTCCATTCCTTTCCTTATCATACCTAGCATTCTATTTGCTCTCTTGGCCGCCGCTGCACACTGGGCCGAGGGTTTTAACAAGGTATCCACAATGACGCCTAAATCTTTTTCCTGGGTGGTGGTTCCTAATGTGGAACCTTGCATCGTGTAACCATAGTTTGGGTTGTTCTTCCCTAGGTGCATAACCTTGCACTTCTCCACATTAAATTTCATCTGCCATTTTGATGCCCAGTCTTCCAATTTATCAAGATCCTCTTGCAATTTTCCACAATCCTCCTGGGTTTCAACAACTCTAAATAGTTTTGTGTCATCTGCAAATTTGATAACCTCACTTGTTATTCCACTTTCCAGGTCATTTATGAATATGTCAAAAAGCAGCGGACCCAGCACAGATCCCTGGGGTACACCACTATTCACCTTTCTCCATTGGGAAAATTGGCCATTTAGCCCTACCCTCTGCTTTCTATCTTTTAACCAGTTCCTGATCCACAGTAGTACACTGCCTCCTATCCCATGACTCTTTAGTTTTGCCAAAAGTCTCTCATGAGGTACTTTGTCAAAGGCTTTCTGAAAGTCCAGATACACACTATCAACCGACTCACCTTTGTCCACCTGTTTATTCACTCCTTCAAAAAAACATAACAGATTAGTAAGACAAGATCTTCCTTGTCTAAAGCCATGTTGGCTGTCTCCCATTAGGTCGTGACTATCTACATGCTGAGTAATTTTATTCTTTATGATGGTTTCTACCATTTTTTCCCGGTACTGATGTCAGGCTCACCGGTCTGTAGTTTCCCGGATCACCCCTCGAACCCTTTTTAAAAATTGGTGTTACATTGGCGATCCTCCAATCCTCAGGTATTAGAGATGATTTTAATGATAGTTCACAGATTACTGATAGCAGGTCTGCAATCTCAAATTTCAGTTCTTTCAACACCCTTGGATGTATACCATCCGGCCCAGGTGATTTGCTACCCTTCAGTTTATCTAAAAGTTGTAAGACATCTTCCCGATGTATCGATATTTCCTTCAATTCTTCCACACCTTTAAATACCACTTCAGTCATGGGTAACATCCCTACATCTTCCTCAGTAAAGACCGAAGCAAAGAATTCATTCAGTCTCTCCGCTATCGCCTTGTCGCCTCTTAGTGCTCCTTTAACCCCTTTATCATCTAATGGACCAACTGACTCTCTCACAGGTTTTTTGCTACGAATGTACTTGAAAAGGTCTTTATTTCGCGTTTTTGCTTCCGCAGCAAGCTTCTTCTCAAATTCTCTCTTTGCCTGCCTTATCAATGCCTTGCATTTGACTTGCCAGTGCTTGTGCTGTTTCCAGGTTTCATCATTTGGCTCTTTTTTCCATTTCCTGAAAGATGCTTTTTTGGCAACAACAGCCTCTCTGACCTCACCTTTAAACCATGTTGGCAGTTTTTTGGACTTCCTTCCACTTTTCTTAAAGCGTGGAATACAGCTGGTCTGGGCTTCCAAGATAGTATTTTTCAACAACACCCAAGCTTGATGTACGTCTTTAACCTTTGCAACTGCTCCTTTTAGTTTTTTCTTAACTGTTTTCCTCATTTTATCATAGTCTCCCTTTCGAAAGTTAAAGGGTAGTACTGTGGATTTTCTTACTATCCCTCCTCCACTAATTAAATCAAAGGTGATCATGCTATGATCACTATTGCCAAGTGGCCCCAACACCCTTATCTCTTGCACTACATCTGGTGTTCCACTAAGGACTAGGTCTAATATTGCTTCCCCTCTGGTTGGTTCATGAACCAGCTGCTCCAAGAAGCAGTCATTTATTTCATCTAGGAACTTTATCTCCCTAGCATATCCTGTTGTGACACTGACCCAGTCGATGCCGGGGTAATTGAAATCACCCATTATTATTACTGCACTGTAACTTTTGCTAGCTTCCTTGATTTCTTTGAGCATTTCATCATCCATTTGTTCATTCTGGCCAGGCGGACGATAGTACACCCCCACTGCCATCGCCTTCCCCTTTTTACATGGAATTTCAATCCATAGAGATTCTACAGCAAATTTTGTTTCTTGCAAAACTTTAATCCTTTCTGACTCAATGCCCTCTCTAACATAGAGCGCAACCCCTCCACCAATTTGGTCAGCTCTATCATTACGATATAGTTTGTACCCAGGTATCACAGTGTCCCACTGGTTGTCCTCCTTCCACCATGTCTCTGATATTCCAATCATATCTAACCTCTCGTTTAGTGCTATATATTCTAACTCTCCCATCTTGTTTTGTAGACTTCTAGCATTTGCATACAAGCATTTTAGAGACTGTATTTTATTCATATTAATTTGGCTATTGGTAGACATGGGTAATTTGGGATCTTTAAGTTCTGTCTGCTCCATACTCGAGGGCATTTGGGCTACTTTACTCTTTTATGGAACCTCTCTGCTTTTTGTAGTATCCTTCAAGGATACATTCTTCCGAACCATGCGCTCTTGGGCGACTGTCGGCTTTCCCCTATTATCTAGTTTAAAAGCTGCTCTATCTCCTTTTTAAAGGTTAATGCCAGCAGCCTGGTTCCATCCCGGTTAAGGTGAAGCCCATCCCTTCGGAAGAGCCCCTCCTTTCCCCAGAATGTTCCCCAGTTCCTAACAAATCCGAACCCCTCATCTCTGCACCATAGTCTCATCCACGCATTGAGACTCCGGAGCTCTGCCTGCCTTTTGGGTCCTGCGCATGGAACGGGAAGCATTTCGGAGAACGCTACCCTGGAAGTTCTGGATTTCAACTTCCTACCTAAAAGCCTAAATTTAGCTTCCAGAACCTCCCTACCACATTTTCCTATGTCATTGGTACCGACATGTACCAAGACAGCAGACTCCTCCCCAGCACTATCTAAGACCTTATCTAGGTGGCGTGTGAGGTCCGCTACCTTCGCACCAGGCAGGCATGTTACCAGGCGATCCTCACGTCTACCAGCCACCCAGCTATCTACATGCCTAATGATCGAATCACCAACTATAACTGCTGTCCTAACCCTTCCCTCATGGGCACTTGGCCCTGGAGAAACCTCCTCGGTGCGAGAGGGGTTTACATCACCTGGAGGACAGGTCCTAGTTACAGGATCACTTCCTGCCACACCAGGGTGATGCTCTCCTGTTACGTGACCTCTCTACTCCCTGGCAACAGGGATGCTGCCAGACTGGAGGTGGGACTTCAGGACTATATCCCTGTAGGTCTCGTCTATGTACCTCTCTGTCTGTCTTATGTTTTCCAAGTCTGCTACTCTAGCCTCTAGAGAACGGACTCGTTCCCTGAGAGCAGAGAGCTCCTTGCACCTAGTGCACACGTAAGACCTCTCACCAGCTGGGAGAAAATCATACATGTGACACTCAATGCAAAAGACTGGAAAGCCCACTTCCCGCTGCTGGACTGCTGTCTGCATCTTAGTTTTAAGTTTGTGTTTAGATCTTTAAGTTCTTTATGTACTAAAGGGTGCTATGGATATTTATACCACTAAAACTGTACCTAAGAAGTTTAATATACCTTGTTCACCTGAAGCTTAATTAATCTCAGGTCCTTAGTGTATGACTGATTTGGGTAATGAGCTTCACCTGAGAGCACCTCCTGTCTTTTAAGTTGTGCAAGTACCTATAAAGCTGTGATTATCCCAGGGGAGGGTGGGTGTGGGGAGGGAGGGAGGGATATAACACTTATTAAAAAAGGGCTGCTACACAGTACCTTGTCCTGTGCCGCTGAGGTAAGCTATATTCTGATTTGATTTAAATTATAGCTCTTTGCTGCTACTAGGCTCTAACCTATTAAGAAATTTAAACTACAAGCTCTCTGCTGGATTCTAAATTTAACCAGAAAGCTTTCTTCTGTGTTTTAATTTGAAACTTAAAGTACTTTGCTGATGCTAGGCCCTGAGTGACTATGAAATTTAAACTACAGCTGTCTACTGGGTATGAAAGGTAACCAGAAAGTTCTCTTCTGTGTTTTAAATTGAATCTTAAACTGTTGCTACTAGGCCCTGACTGATTTAACAAAAAAAATAGTGGGTTCACAGATTAATTTAACTTTAAAAGAAAAAAAATTCCTTTCAGAAAAATTCCCAGAAGTATATACTCACAATTTCAGATTTCTCTCCAGAAGTAACAGCCCCCCTTTCTAGTCCTCCATACTTGCTGTGCTTCTGGCTATGTTCCTGGTTAGGCTACGTTCGCCGCTCCTGCTGCTTCCACGGCTCTCCTTGCTGCTTTGCTGGCTCTTACTACTGCTCTCCTTGCTGCCGCCCTCTTCTACCATCTGGTTTCCTTTATAAAGGGATTTTTGGTTTGAACATTTTGGGCTTGATCTCAGGTGAAACTGCTTGCTACTAATGCAATCAGTATCAGAGCACGTTGCTTCTGGCTCTGTGGAACTGCTCATACGCCCTCTGGCTGTGCTGCGCTGGAACTGCGCTCTCTGCATCTTCTCAGTTCCATGTAAAACAGGGTTTTTTCTAAAGCTATTTCTTTCATAGGTTCCGCGTTATGACAGGAGTCAGCTACAGCCTTCCTTTCTGATGCCATGTATCTATTTTATTTATTTATTTAGCTATGTTTATATGCTACTAAATCTGAGTGTCTAAGTGGTTTACATGAAACAGCATGGCCTAAGGTGGCCTTACATGGAACAATAAACATTGGAACAGGAATAAGAAATTAATGTTAAATTGTGTAACAGTAAACTTTGAATGTTTGTGTGACGATCTCACAGTAACAGGAACACCTTTGTATGTATGATCTGATACATTTGGTGGCCACGGATGGTGCCCTGACGACGGTGTCTCAGCATTGGATTTGGCTCCAACACTGTGCAATGGACACCTCTTCCAAAGCCTGGTTGGCTCAACTGGTTTTTAAGGGGAAGCTGCTGAAAGATCTGGGCAAGAAAAAATCTACGGCCTTCCAGAAGATGGGTCCAAGGGGCATGTGAAGCACACTGGTATCCCTTCTCATCAGCTTCTGCCCATCCACTGAGGGCACGCTAGCTAATAATATGATATGATAACTTTCATATAACTCAGATGGTTCATATCAATAGTCCATGAACGCTAATACTTATGGCTGTAATTCTTAATAACACTATCAAATGATCCCGATGCTTTCCCCCAGCGCCTTCGTAGCGTTTCTCCTATTAGGGTTCTTCAGGGGATCAATTATGGATCAAAAATGCTGCCCGCGTCTGGGACAGAGTATCTCCTCTGTTTTCTCACAAAAAGTTTTCAACTCGCAAAAGCGTCTTTTCGCGCGGCGTCTTTATATGAAAGTTATCATATCATATTTTTAAGCCATATTAATGAGAAGAACCACGGGGGTTAAGATTACACTCGCTAAATTTATGTGCTTTAGCTTGCTACCGTGGAGGTCGTTGATGCGATCAAGCACATACATTTCTGTATTGACGTTTAAGTCTATGGAATTGGTGCTACAGTGAGTCTGAGACCTCCCGGTAGATTTTGAGTAAAAAGTTACACTGTTGAATATGGAAAAGGAAGAGTATTAATTTATGGGGATTTTTCCCTGTATGTTTTGTTGAACGTAATAGTGCTGTTTTGACGAGACATCTAGCACCACTACACCAGCCACCATATCCAAACACTCAAACATTCAACACAAAGGCCAACAACTGCAGTTCATTAAAGAAGTCTGTGGTGTCTGATCTATTCCTCAGCCAGGCAAAAGACCCTCTGCCTCACACAGCACAAGCTTGTTTACATCTGATCTATAGCAGACTAACCAGTGGCCCAGACTAAAGAGGATCTAGATCGCCAAAAGTCACAGGCTAGGACTTGTAGTGGTGCGTAGTTCAGAAACAACAAGGCCCAACTCAGGCCAACCCTCATTAGTTGGGCAGCCAGTGCCCTACTGCAGTATATTTCATATGGTGTAAAACCCACTTCCAAATATTCCATCAGGAAACAGGGAAATAAAGGATAACAAGCACAATTAAGCTGTCATCCAACAAGTCAATGTTGCTTGTGCAGTTAAAACAAACTATAAAGTTCAAATCACTTACCTTCTGCCATGTTCATGGAGTTTCCCGATGCAAAGCAGGATGCTATCGATGTCCCCAAATGATCTTGAATAAACTATATCCAAGTCATCCGGTCCCACACTTCTTAGGTGTTGACAATTACTCCCCTGCATTGTAAATATCACATTTTAAAGTGACCAAGTCCAGAATACTGACAAAATCGACTGTAGTGGCAAAGCCGGCCTAATTTAGATGTTCTGCATACAGTATCTACCATGCTAATACTTGCTCATGAACATCCATGCTTCTTAAGGGGTACTAAACATGTGCATTGTTCCATTATGAAAAATTCAGAGCTTGGCAGAATATTGAAGCATTAACTGTACATTCCAGTTAAGTATTACGAAAGATTGGTGAGTGCTCCTCTGTCGTTTTTATGTTCCATCTTCTGCTGGCTCTGTATTCCTCAGAGGACTGCTTCCTTCTGTGTAAAGCAGAGAAATCTGGCAATCATAGCACTCAGCTGGACCTTCCCCTCCCAGCACAGCCCAAGCCGATGTGCTCATTCTGTCTGCAGGGGGCTCAGCGTACTGTCCAACTGCAATGTTAAGGGGAGCCATGTACCAAGAAGATGCGTAATTCTGCATCTTTACTGGCCTAAGATATATCAATGAAACACAGATTTTTCCTGCAGTACCAGTTCTTCGTATCATCTGTCTTTGCGGCCCGAGTCTCCACTTGGGCCTTAAGAGCCACCAGTTCCACTGCCGCATGCTGTTGCGGCTCCTCAAGCATTGAGACCTAGGTCTCCACTTTAGTTATCCACTGCTAGAAAGTGGCCATAGCTTGACTTATCCACTCCAGCTTCTCATAGAGATGCACAAATTTAACCTCCAGTTCTCCACCCACTGCCATTGTTACGTCCTCTACCATCCTGGTGTGGGCACCGTCCTGAGGGCTCAAGGCATGACTGTTCACCATCTTAGAGTCTGCCTTTCTGGATTTCTCCTTATCCTTTTTGCTTCCTTTAATTGCCACAGAATGAATAATACAACAAATACACTAAACCAATGTGCCAGGAGTGTGTCAGGCCAACAGAGAGACTAAATTGGGGTTGTTAATAATAGCGATTTCAAATTGGCAAATATAACTTGATGGCAGGAGAGGTCTGGTAGCACAGGAAAAAGGGTCATCTCCAGGAACAAGCAGGAATGTAGTCTTCACATATGGGCATCGTCGGTACCGACGGAGCCTACATGGGAACGCTCCCCAGCGTCCAATAGGAAAGCTTTTGGGAGCATCCTTCAGCACATGCATGCTGCCTTCCCGCCTTTCCAACTGTCCCTCTTCAGTTCTTTGTTTTCCGCGGAGCCGACAGGACACTTACCCTGTCACCGCAGAAAATTTCTTCTTTAAACTTGTTTTCTTGTGGTTGCGCCTGCCTCCGCACGACACCTACCGGTACCGCTGGTTCTTTCTTTCTTCTTTTCTAAAAAAAAAAAATATATATATATATTTTTGAACTGTTTCTCTTCAGAAACTTTTTCTTTTGGTGCTAGGTGCCATTTTGGGCATTAGGCCCCATTATTCCCAAAAGATGGAAAAACCAGCTAGTAGTTTTAAAAAATGTACTAAATGTGGCGGTACCATCTCTGTCACTGACACCCATTACTGGTGTCTAAAATGTTTAGGCCCTGACCATTCTCCATCTGAGTGTTCCTCCTGTATGGAGATGACTAAAAGAGGAAGACAGAACCGAGCTGCAAAGCTCGGTACCCTCTTTTCTTCAGATACCAGGTCCATTGCATTGACGTCTTCAAGAGCCTCGTCTTCCTCCCATGGATCTCAGGTAACTAAACATAAGAGCCGGTCCTCCAAGGGTAGCTCTCCTTCAAAGCATTGAGAGGCCATTGGCATTGCCCTTGAGGAAACTACACTGGCAAAACAGCCCCAGCAGGAGGCTTCAGCCTCCAAAGCATCAACGGGGTTCCAGGATGTTCTCGAGGTTTCGACCTTGACAGAACTACTGGTGCCATGCTCGGGGGTTCTGGCCGCTTTTACCGGTACCGATACCCAGGCATCGGCAACGTCGATAGACCAGAGATTCCTTGCTATCGAATGCAGTCTTGCAGCTCTCCTTACAGCTGCGGTACCGTTGACACCAGTGGTTCAACGGGCACCGGTACCGGCACCGGTACTGATGCCGGTACCAGCAGTGGGTCAGATACCAGTACCAGCACCAATGGTACCGGTCCCGGTGGGAATCCTTCCCTTGCCAACTTTTTCTGGCATCGACAGATCGGTACCGGACCAATTCGTTACCAACATCAATCGATACCAACACCGTGCTTTGCATGAACATCGGGATCAGAGATATTTCGAATCCTCTGATTCCAATGACTGATACTTCTGCCGGTACAAGAGTGTTTCTCCCGGAAGACTTCTCTTCTCCCTAATGCAGAATGTCTCCTCCGGAAGACATGTCTTTTCAGGATTTTATTTGATGAAGAAGCTTGCTGCGGAAGCAAAAACGTGAAATAAAGACTTTTTCAAGTACATTCGTAGCAAAAAACCTGCGAGAGAGTCAGTTGGTCCATTAGATGATAGAGGGGATAAAGGGGCACTAAGAGGCAACAAGGCGATAGCGGAGAGACTGAATGAATTCTTTGCTTCGGACTTTACTGAGGAAGATGTAGGGATGTTACCCATAACTGAACTGGTATTTAAAGGTGCGGAAGAATTGAAGGAAATATCGATACATCGGGAAGATGTATTACAACTATTAGATAAACTGAAGAGTAGCAAATCACCTGGACCGGATGGTATACATCCAAGGGTGTTGAAAGAACTGAAATATGAGATTGCAGACCTGCTATTAGTAATCTGTGAACTATCATTAAAATCATCTCTAATACCTGAAGATTGGAGGATCGCCAATGTAACACCAATTTTTAAAAAGGGTTCCAGGGGTGATCCAGGAAACTACAGACCAGTAAGCCTGACATCAGTACTGGGAAAAATGGTAGAAACCATCATAAAGAATAAAATTACTCAGCATGTAATGGCCTAATGGGAGACAGCCAACATGGCTTTAGACAAGGAAGATCTTGTCTTACTAATCTGTTATGTTTTTTTGAAGGTGTGAATAAACAGGTGGATAAAGGTGGGTCGGTTGATATAGTGTATCTGGACTTTCAGAAAGTCTTTGACAAGATTCCTCATCAGATAACCTGGAAAGTGGAATAACGAGTGAGGTTATCAAATTTGCAGATGACACAAAACTATTTAAAGTTGTTAAAACCCAAGAGGATTGTGGAAAATTGCAAGAGGATTTTGATAAATTGGAAGACTGGTCATCAGAATGGCAGATGAAATTTAATGTGGACAAGTGCAAAGTTATGCACCTAGGGAAGAACAACCCAAACTATGGTTACACGATACAAGGTTCCACATTAGGAACCACCACCCAGGAAAAAGATTTAGGCGTCATTGTGGATAATATGTTAAAACCCTCGGCCCAGTGTGCAGCGCCGGCCAAGAGAGCAAATAGAATGCTAGGTATCATAAGGAAAGGAATGGAAAATAAAACAAAAGATATTATAATGCCTCTATATCGTTCCATGGTGAGACCGCACCTTGAATATTGTGTGCAATTCTGATCGCCGTATCTTAAAAAGGATATAGCGTTATTAGAAAAAGTTCAGAGAAGAACCACCAAAATGGTAAAGGGGATGGAAGGATACTCCTTTGAAGACAGGCTAAAAAGGTTAGGGCTCTTTAACCTGGAAAAGAGACGGCTGAGGGGAGATATGATAGAAGTCTATAAATTAAAGAACGGAGTGGAACGGGTAGACGTAGATCGATTGTTTACGTTATCAGAATATAGAAAGACTAGGGGACATGCAATGAAGCTACAGGGTAAACTATTTAAGACTAATAAAAGAAAATATTTTTCCACTCAATGTGTAATCAAACTCTGGAATTTGTTACCGGAGGATGTAGTAAAGGCTGTTAGTGTAGCTGGGTTTAAAAAAGGTTTGGACAAGTTCCTGGAGGAAAGGTCCATAAACCATTATTAAGAAGGGACCCAGGATATCAATGCTTGACCCAGTACAAGCATTGTGGAACCTGTGTCTTTTGGGGAAACTGCTAGGTACGTATGACTTAGATTGGCCACTGTTGGAAACAGGATACTGGGCTTGATGGACCTTGGTCTGACCCAGTATGGCATTTCTTATGTTCTTATGTTATGTTCGTGATGTGGCCCAAGACCTTTCAATCACGGTAGCTCCTGAAAAAGAACCTAGAGCAAATGAATTGGAAATTCTCCAATACCCTCCCAAGGAGGCAGCCACTCTGCCCATTCATGAAATTCTTCATGATTTGATGCTCAGAATGTGGGAGACACCTTTGACCACATCTCCTCATTCTAGGAGACTCGAGTATCGAGTTCCACCATGTCCTGGTTTTTAAAAGACTCAGCTGCCACACCATTCAATGGTAGTGGAGTCAGCCATGCATAGGATGAAAAGTGCAAAGAGACATGCATCCAATCCTCCAGGTCGTGAATGCAGGACTCTTGACGCTTTTGGGCGTCAAACATTTCAGGCTTCCATGCTTTCAACTAGGATCAGCTCATATATTTTATATATGGGAATGTTCCTCAAAGAGGTCACAGGAGATTTGGAGCTTATGAGCCCCCTTCTCCCTGAAGACAAACGACAGGACTTTTTTACTCTTGTCAAGCATGCTCAACATGTCTCCAAGTTTGTAAACCGTGCAGCCTTTGACTGCTTTGAATGCATCAGCAGAACCTCTGCTATTGCCATTGGTGCACGTCGGATTGCCTGGCTTCAGGCATCAGACTTGGAGATTTGGGTACAGGATAAATTGGGAAACATCCCTTGCACAGGAGAAAACCTCTTTGGCAAGATTTGGCAGGAGAAGACTAATGAGATAGATGCTGACAATATCACTTTAGATAGATTGTCAAAATCTACAGCCACTCCAGCCAAAAAGAAACCCTATAAAAAACACTTTTTCAGCAAAAAGAGGAAGTTTTATCCGTCCTATATCCAGCAAGGGCAAGCTCAGGGTCAAGTTGCCCAGAAGGGTCAACAACAACAATCCAGACAAAAGAAGCCAAAAGGCCTTAGAGCTCAACCAGCTCCACAGGCCCGTCCCCCTCAAGGGCTTTGACTCCTTCATAGAGAACTTAGCCTTCCTGCCTCTGAAAGGTCCAGAACCCCTAAACATTCCAGGCAGGTTGTGTCATTTTGCCAACAGATGGCACCAAATAACAGCAGAAAATTGGACTCTGTCCATTGTGGGAGAGGGGTACAAACTTCATTTTCACAGCATGCCCCCTCCTACAATCGTAAGACAGTTCAATTCCCAAACCTCTACAGGCAATCTACTGGATCAAGAGTTCTCAACACTCCTTGCTCAAGGAGCAGTAGAGGAGGTGCCCATTCTTCAACAGGGTGCAGGGTTCTACTCCCCCTATTTTCTTATTCCAAATAAAACAGGAGGACACAGACTCATTCTAGACCTCAAATATCTGTTCCGAGAAAAGTTCAAAATGATTTCTCTGAGAACTCTTCTACCATACCTTCAAAGTCAGGATTGGCTTTGTTCTCTAGATCTAAAGGATGCATATACTCACATTCTGATCCATCCAGATCACAGGAAATTCTTACGATTCCTTTTCAAGGGAAAACATTTCCAATACAGGGTTCTTCCCTTTGGTCTGGCTTCAGCACCAAGAGTGTTCACGAAATGCATGGCAGTAGTAGCTGCATTTCTGCGAACCTTGGGGATATTCGTCTTCCCTTACTTGGACGATTGGCTCATTCGAGCCCTCACGGTTCCAAAGCCAGCTCTGCACTATCTCGCACAATGCAAATCCTTCAATACTTGGGATTGGTCATAAACCTCCCAAAATCCCAGCTTGCTCCGTCTCAGTCCCTAGAGTTCTTAGGAGCTCGTCTAGATACCAGACAGTCAAGGGCTTTTCTTCCATAACCCCGCTGTCTTCGTATAATGCAACTAGCTTCTCAAGCAGCGGTGAAGTCCTACCTAACTGCTCGAGAACTGCTACAACTATTGGGACATATGGCATCCCACGGTTCACGTGGTTCCCTTTGCTCGCCTTCATATGCGAGCAGCCCAGTGGATCCTATCTACACAGTGAACACTGGCCACAGGACGTCTGTCGGACAAGATATTTATTTATTTTATTTTATTTAGCTGTATTTATATCCCGCTTTTCACCAGGTCAAAGCAGTCAATTGGGGGATACATTTAACACGAGGGGATATGACACACATACACTAATACTTACAGGGAACATGGGCAATGGAGGGTTAAGTGGCTTGCCCATGTTCCCGGTAAGTATTAGTGTATGTATGTCATATCCCCTCAGGGATATCAAACTCACAACAACTGATCTTGTCCCTACAATGGTGGCAATCACTGGAAAATCTTCTAGTGGGGTCTCCTTTCCAGCAACCCCTAGTCCAGGCCACCCTAACAACAGATGCATCACAGGTGGGATGGGGAGCACACTCGCATCATCTCTCTACCCAGGGTACCTGGACTCCACAGGAGGCTTGTCTTCACATAAACCTCCTGGAACTCAGAGCAATCTATCTAGCTCTTTGATTATTCCATGCCCAACTCAGCTACAAGACAGTCCTAGTCCAAACAGACAATCAAGTAGTTTATTGTTTATTGTTTACAGCAAACTTGATATACCGCCCCCCCATTACATCGGGGCGGTTTACAATATAAAATAATAAAAGTCCGAAAAAGAAAAAAGAACTACAACAATATAAAGGAAAGAAGGGGACGAGTAGAATAGCTAAAGCAAAGAAGATGAGAGAAGTCAAGAGGGTTCACAGAGGGATGTCAAAAGGCAGAGGAAAAGAAATGGGTCTTTAGGAGGGAGCGAAATTTAGGGTAGGATTCTTCTAGACGAAGGGCGGTGGGGAGGGAATTCCAGAGGGAGGGGCCCAAGTAGAAAAATGCTGATTTCCACGTGGATTGCAAGTGAGCTTGAGAGGGGGCTGGGAGGTGTAGACGGTTTATATGAGCGGACCGGAGGCTGCGCGTGGGAGTGTGGAAAACCAATAGATTGGATAGATATTGCGGCTTGTGAATATAAAGAGCTCGGTGTACCAACGTGAGAATTTTGAAGGGGATCCGGAACCTGAAGGGCAAGCAATGGAGATGTTGTAGTAATGGGGTGATGTGGTCCCGAGGGAAGGCATGCAAAATCATGCGGGCAGCTGTATTTTGAATTAACTGTAGCCGTCGTTGTTGATATTGCGGAATACCAGTATAGATGGAATTACAGAAATCCAGTCGAGTTATGACCAAGGAGAGGAGGAGGGTAGTGAGAGCCTGAGCAGAGAGAAATGGCCTAATTGCATGAATTTGCCGGAGGCAGAAGAAGGAGCGCTGAGAGATATGAGAAATGTGATCACTGAAAGAGAGGTTATTGTCAAAAATAACACCAAGGTAACAAAGTTTCGAGACCAAGGTGATAGGGGCACCTGAAAAGGAGGGAGTAAGTGAAGGGATAGCGGAACCATGGGAAAACCAAATAGCTGCAGTTTTGGCAATATTGAGAATTAAACAGTTTGATGAGAGCCAAGAAGAAACCGCAGATAAGCATGTTTCCAGGGGAGTGATGTCAGGATGAGAAGGAGATGTGTGATACAAAAGGAAAATGTCGTCAGCATAGTAATAGCCTGAGATCCCTAATTCCTGAACCAGTAGAGCTAAAGGAGCCAGAAAAACATTAAACAATAAAGGAGCCAGGATGGAACCTTGTGGAACACCACATGTGAGTGGGAAGTAATCTGAAGAGGACAAGGCAGAAGTAACAGCAAAAGACCGGGAGGAAAGGAAAGAGTAGAACCAATGATAAACAGACCCATGAATACCCGCATCCCGGAGCCGAGAGAGAAGAAGGGAGTGATCCACCAGGTCAAAGGCCGCTGAGAGATGGAGAGATACCGCCACCGTGATGTCACCCCGATCGTGAGAGGTATGGATTTCGTTTAGAACAGCTGTGATGGTGGTTTCTACACTATGTCCAGGTCGGAAGCCAGATTGCCGGGGGTGCAGATAAAGGGTAGTGTCAAGGTGATGTGACAGTTGTGAGAAGACGACCTTCTCCAGGAGTTTGGAGGCAAAAGGAAGATTGGATACTGGATGATAATTAGCAGACACGGAAGGATCCAAGGAGGGGATCTACGTGAACAAGCAGGGGGGAACAGGCTCTCTGTCATTATGCAACGAAGCTTTACGACTATGGGCCCTCGCCAGAGAGCATCAAATTCACCTTCTCGTGGTATATCTTCCAGGCATTCAAAACCTTTGGGCAGACAAACTCAGCCAAGTACTACTGCCTCACGAATGGTCTCTCCACCTAGACCAGGTGGCCAAGATATTTCAGATCAGACACAGACCTATTTTCAAGTCCACTGAATGCCAGACTTCCCCGGTTCTGTTCCAGGATTCCGGTTCAGAATTGCCAGGCAAGGGATGCCTTCCTTCTTCACTGAGGTCACGACTTCCTCTATGCCTTCCCACCCATTCCCCTCATCCCCAAAACACTCTTCAAGCTTCGGAGAGACAGAGGTCGTATGATCCTCATCCCCTGCTTCTACATCTCTCTCAAGCTGCACCTCTGGAGTTAGGCTATGCTCCAGATCTCCTCTCCCAAGAGAACGGGATGCTATGGCACCCAAATCCCCAGTCCCTGCATCTCAGGGCCTGGTTGCTGAAAGCTTAGACCTTCAGGACCTCAACCTTTCCCAACAGGTAAAGGATGTCCTTCAAGCTTCTAGAAAACCTTCCACAAGATGCTCTTACGCCTTCAAGTGGAAACCTTTTACTATATGGTGTTCACAGAAAGGGTTAAACCCCCTTATGATACCTTTGGAATCGATACTAGAGTATCTACTTCATTTATCAAATTCTGGTCTAAAGACCAATTCAGTAAGAGTCCATCTTAGTGCAATTGCAGCTTCCTATAAGCCTCTAAATGGACAACCAATTTCCTCTCATCCACTCATATCAAGATTTATGAGAGGTCTTCTATTAACAAAGCCTCCCATCAGGCCACCACCGGTGGCATGGGATTTAAACCTAGTTCTCAGGCAGCTCATGAAACCACCTTTTGAACCTTTAGCCACTACAACCCTAAAGCTTTTGTCCTGGAAGGTCATCTTCCTGATTGCAATCACCTCGGCATGTCGCATTAGTGAATTGCAAGCTTTAGTGGCTGATCCTCCTTATACTAGGTTTCACCATGATAAGGTTGTTCTCAGAACTCATCCACACTTCATGCCAAAGGTGGTTTCGCCTTTTCATTTAAATCAATCAATTTATCTTCCTGTATTCTTTCCGAGGCCTCATGCCTCTAATGCAGAAAGGAATCTTCATACTTTGGATTGTAAAAGAGCCTTAGCTTTTTACCTACAAAGAACACAGCAACATAGAAAGTCTTCTCAACTTTTTATTGCTTTTGATTCTAGTCATTTGGGACTTCCAGTCTCCAAGAGCACTCTATCCAAATGGATTGCACAATGCATATCCATTGCTTATGAGAGTAAGAGTCTTCCTCTTCAAGGCCATGTCACAGCTCACAATGTGAGAGCCATGGCAGCCTCTATGGCTAACCTTCACTCTGTGTCTATTGATGACATTTGTCGAGCAGCCACCTGGGCTTCGGTACACACCTTTACAGCCCACTACTGCCTAGATAAAGCCTCCCGTCGGGATGCCTTCTTTGGCCAAGCTGTTCTTCAAAATCTCTTTCAGACCTAATTCAACTCCTACCCACCAACCCTGGTGGGATGCCAGAGATCCATGGGAGGAAGCATGGCCCACCTTACTATAGGTGGCAGCTTCCTGGGGCTATCTCCCTGGCATCTTCAGCTAGGGAGTCCCCATATGTGAAGACTACATTCCTGCTTGTTCCTGGAGATAGCGTAGTTACTCACCTGTAACAGGTGATCTCCGGGAACAGCAGGAATTTAGTCTTCACAACCCACCCACCTCCTCTAGGAGTTGTCTCTCTATCTCTCTGTCTCTTTCCTCTCTCCCTCTATCCTTTTACTCAGCTACAAACTTAACTGAAGAGGGACAGTTGGAAAGGCAGGAAGGTAGCGCGCATGTGCTGAGGGATGCTTCCAAAAGCGTTCCTATTGGACGCTGGGGAGCGTTCCCATGCAGGCTCCGTCAGTACCCATGATACCCATATGTGAAGACTAAATTCCTGCTGTTCCCGGAGATCACCTGTTACAGGTGAGTAACTACGCTTTCCCTACTCACCACATCACATGCTCCCCCCCCCCCCCCATTTGTCCAGGTAAAAAATTTCTGTGTAGGAAGGACAAAATGGAAGTTTAACGTTGGGATATTAGAACATAAAAGTAATATAAAATGAAAAATAAAAGACAAACCATTAGTAAAACACAGTATCAAGTTCAGTCATAGTTTACTGGATAGTAGATTTTTTTTTTGCTATACTGTAGCCATGGGTTACTGAACATGGAGAGTAGGAGATATACAGGGTGGCCCAAAAAAAGTGAGAACATCTCGTAGCATATAAGTTATTTAAAAATTCAAAAAGACAGATGTAAACGAATGACAAATTTAAAAAAAAAAGATGGCGGCCAGAAATTGTCGAAATAAAGATGTTATATAGCTAAAAAAGGTAAATAAGTAAACTATTTAAGCTTTTAATTTACGAGATGTTCTCACTTTTTTTGGGCCGCCCTGTATATACATTTTTGTTGAGAATGCATCAGAAATATATTTTTGTCTTGGATACAGTTTCACCTTCTGTACTGAATCAAGAGATTGATTTTCAAATATTCCTTTGAAATAATATGTTTTCATTTCATTTTATTAATTGACTCTCAAATTATTAATGGATTTTATAGATTTATTATATTTATAATTAATTTATAGATAGAATTTACACATTTTCTTAGATCACAAAAAGTTTCAATAACAGTTATATGTATTTATCATATTTATAGGTTTTGTAGAACAGGATAATGTTAAATGATGGATTTGATTGACAATAGTTTTAAATTGAAAATGGAAAGTTAATCATAGTTTTTTGTTAGATTTGATCAATATTATGCCTATGATCTGTTGGGGGTCAGCGAACTGAAATGGACTGGCATCGGATGATCACATGGTCTACTATGCTGGAAATGAAATTCAAAGAAGAAATGGTGTTGCATTTATAATTAAGAAGAAACTTGCAAGAACTGTAATGAAATACAATGCAGTCAGTGAATGCTTAATTTCTATTCGTCAACGAGGAATGCCTATCAACACAACTATAATTCAAATATATGCCCCAACAATAGCTGCATAAGAGGATGAAACTGATGAGTTCTATGAACAAGTACAAAATGAAATTGACAGAACATGCAAACAGGATATCCTGATAGTCATGGGTGACTGGAACGCAAAAGTTGGCAACAAAGAAGTAGGCAAAATGGTTGGAAAATATGGACTTGGCAACAGAAATGAAGCAGGAGAAAGACTGATAGAATTCTGCAAGACCAATGATCTATTAATCTCAAACACTTTCTTCCAGCAACACAAGCGGCGACTGTACACATGGACTTCACCCAATGGATTATACAAAAATCAAATTGACTACATCTGTGGAAGTCAACGATGGAAAAGCTCTATAACATCAACAAAGACAAAACCTGGAGCCGATTGTGGTACAGTTCACCAACTACTAGTATGCAAACTCAAGCTAAAGTTGAAAAAGAGCAAGCCATTCATGAATGTAGCAAAATATGACCTTGAGAATATACCACTGGAATTTAAAGACTGCCTACAAAATTGATTTGCTGCTTTAGATACAAATGACAGCGCTCCAGAAGAGTTATGGAATGACATCAAGAAGGTTGTGTTGGAAGAAAGTGAGAAGTCTCTACAAAAGATGAAAAAGCAAAAACAGCCAAAATGGATGAAGGAAGAAACTCTGAAAATTGCCCAGAAACGCAGAGAAGCTAAAGCCAAAGGAGAAAGAGAGGCAATCATAGAACTCAACAGAAATTTCCAACGTGCAGCAAGACAAGACAAGGAAAAGACAACAGGTGATTTCCCACGCACCCTCAAACACACATCAATAAGACCTCTACTAAAAAACAACAAACTCGACCAACAGAAACCGGAATCCTACAGACCTATAGCAAGCATACCGATGCTAGCAAAAATAATGGAAAAGGAAGTTCAGAGACAAATACAAGACCACATTGACTCCAATGCACCACTGGATCCATGCCAACACGGATTCAGAGAAGCACACGGGGTTGAGACCCTTCTTACCACACTCTTCAGCAGCATAATATCAGGCATCAACAATACCCGCCAAGGCTTTGTCCTTGTCTTCCTTGACATCGCGGCGGCGTTTGATTCCGTGAACCATGAACACCTCTTAGAACGCCTCAAAGAAAAAGGAATCTCCGGTAAAGCGCTCGAGTGGTGCAGGTCCTACCTCTCTGACAGATGGCAGCAGGTTCGATCCAAAGACACATCATCAGAACCATTCCACCAAAGCCAAGGTGTCCCACAAGGATCCTCCCTCTCTGCCTTGCTGTTCAATATATACATGCAACCTCTCTGCAACCTTATCCGGTCCTTCAACGTGAACTGCATGATATACGCAGATGACGTGCTATTATACATGCCTTTTGCAACAGAAAACCCAGACCTCTCACCAATAACATGCTGCATAAATGAAATATCCAACTGGCTACAATCCCAAAACCTCTGGATTCAACACAAGAAGACGGAGGTCATGTTCATTACAAGAAATCGTAACTTCACTGCGCCTACAGTACTAAAGGTGAAGGAAGCTGACCTCCAGATCAAATCCGCGATCAGATACCTTGGCGTCACACTAGACCAGAACCTAAATATGCAGGCGCATATAAGTAACACTGTAAGGGCAGTATACCATAAAATCAGATCCCTCAGATACCTACGATCGCTGCTGCAACCTGACGATTTCAGGACCATCTTTCAAGCACTAATAATTCCGCATTTCGATTATGCGAATGCAATACTGCAAGGACTCCCCCAAACCACTCTGAACCCACTGCAAATGGCAATGAACACCGCAGCAAGAGTACTACACGGAGCATCCAGGAAAGACCATGTCACACCCATTATGAAACAGCTCCACTGGCTCCCGATTCAAGGTAGGATTACATTCAAGACCTTGCTACTCACCTTCAAAGCCACCAACGGTCTCTCGTCAACATCACTATCAGAGATAGTCCAGAAGACACCCCACAATAGGGACAGAAGGTCAGTAGCACAAAACACCTTGATAGTCCCAAGATCAATGACTCAATGCACCAAGTCAACATCCAGCAGGGCATTCAAACTTTATGCACCAATGATCTGGAACAGCCTCCCTCACAACATCCGAACAATCCCAGACATATTCCAATTCAGGAAGGCTGCGAAACACTACCTCTTCCTCCTACATTACCCGGAAACCAATGAAAGCTCAGCACCAATTACCGAAACCTCACAAATCTCCTCTGTCTGAAACCATAAGAACACATGACCAGCCTGTAAATTGTATATATTGTTATTGTATATAGTTACCCTGTTATCCAAGTTGATTCTCCTGTTCATATGTAAACACAAAGTACTATTGGAAATGTGTATGTTCGTTGTTTATTGTAAACCGCACTGATGCTGAATAGCGCGGTATAAAAGAGACTTTAAATAAATAAATAAATAAATAAAATAAATAAAAGTACTACAATGACGCATGCAAGGAAATAGAAACAGAAACTATTAGAGGAAGAACAAGATTGGCTTTCCTAAAGCTATGAGAATTAAAGAATAAATTCCAGCCTCAAACTGGAATGTTAGAAGATGCTCAAGGATCTGTTTGAATGATGGTGAGAGGATCAAGAAAAGTAGAAAGAATATACTGAGTTTTTATATGATAAAGATCAAGTGGACCAACAGCCGTTTCAACCTGTACCTTATGATCCGGAACCATTGGTGATGAAAGAAGTCAAAGCAGCATTGAAAGCCTTATCAGGGAACAAAGTAGCAGGCATTGATTACATTCCCATAGAAGTATTACAGCAATCTGATGCAGCTGTTACCATACTTACAAGGCTTTGCCAGGAAATTTGGAAGACAACATCATGGCCAAGTGACTGGAAAAGATCTGTGTTTATACCAATACTGAAGAAAGTTGATCCAACTGACTGTGGAAGTTTTCGCACAATCGCTCTGATCCCACATGCCAGCAAAATTCTACTGAAGATTATTCAACAGAGACTACTACCATATCTGGAACAAGAACTACCTGAAGTGCAAGCAGGGTTCAGGAAAGGGCAAAGAACGAGAGACATCATCGCGGATGTGAAATGGATCCTCGAAAAGACTAAAGAATACCAAAAGGATATCTATTTGTGCTTTATTGACTACAGCAAGGCTTTTGAGAAACTCTGGGCCACATTAAGAAGCATGGGTATACCAGAACACCTAATTGTTCTCTTGCACAAACTTTACATTGATCAAGAAGCAAGAGTTCGAACGGAACAAGGAGAAACAGAATGGTTTAAAATCAGCAAAGGTGTATGACAAGGCTGCATACTTTCCCCCTACTTGTTTAATTTATATGCAGAACAAATCATCAGAGAAGCAGGACTGGATGAAGACATCAGAGGTGTGAAGATTGGTGGAAGACTCATCAACAACCTTTGCTATGCTGATGATACCACATTACTGGCTGAAAGTGATGATGATCTGAAACATTTGCTTCTCAAGATCAAAGAACATAGTCTTAAAATGGGCCTGCACCTTAATGTAAAGAAAACAAAGATCATGACAACTGGCAAAATCAATAAGTTCATCATTGATGGAGAAGAAATTGAAATCGTGGACAACATTAACCTACTTGGATCAACTAATCAATTCTGCTGTATTTGGGAGATCATAGTATCATTTTAGAACCTCTGTTCGTGCTTTCAGTGTCTGAAATCACCCATTCAAACGTCAGAAGCACTAAGACGTACCAAAAGCCACATTAGAAAACCCTGAGGTTACGCATCTCTTCACATCTATGTCACATGGGGGAGTGGCAAAGGCGTGTCTAGGGCATTCCTTAAAAGATAGACATGCATGCCCAATTTCAGAAACGGCCTGCACGTCTCTACCTGCCGGTGGTGATGTCCATATCTATTCCTGCTCCAGGGCACTTGTTCTGGCACGAGAACACCTGGAGGGGGTAGAGAGGAAGGCACTATGATATCCTCTTTATTTTTCACAAGCATAAAGAAAAATGCAGGGAAATGAAGACACTTGTTTTGTGGATGGGATGCTATTGCACATCTCTGTTTGCAAAATGGCAAGCTGAGATGCGTATATAGCACAGAATAGACAACCCCATCCTAAAATATTGTTGCGGGGACATCTGTGTAACTGTGGTCACCCCCATCTATTTTGGGCACGTACAAGTTTCTAAAATCAGCTTGAAACTTGCATGTGGCCAGCCTATTGACATGCACAAGTCTGCTGGTTTTAATGATCACAAAGATGTGTATCTTTCAGGGTGGAGACGGAATGATTTTAGAAGGCACTTATATATGCACACCTTCACTGACATTCCTTCCATAATATTTGGGACATTTTGACCTGGACATCCCAGATTGCTCCTTGATATCTTTTCTAAAATATGCCTTTTTTGTGATTGCACATATTTTTAATATTTAACAATTGTGTGGTAGATAGAAGAGATTTTCATTACATGCTTTCCTTTATGAGACAGCACAATTAAAAAGTGAAATAACTTTAACATGGTAATAACATTAATAAAATAGGGGTTCTTTAAAAAGGTTTTCTTGAATGTATATAACTGCAAATACATTCATGATTAAATTAGGACAGGTATATTTTAAGAGAATTCTTTACAAAAAGACTTTTTATTTGACTAATATACAATAGAGGTTTTTATATAGGAATTTAATTGGTCTATGATTAAGAATTATAATATGTTATTAGATAAGAAATTAAAAAGTTGAAATGCACCAATTTCTTACAGTTATAGATAAAAAAAGAAATACAGTTGATTTTGTAAGATTTAAAAATTCTTTATTTGTATATAAATCGTTGGCCACTGTTACCAGTGAAGATTGCTGAGAAAGAAAGATCTTTAAAAATGGCATTGTTTTTTTTATAAATGACTGTTTAAAGCAGAATTCTGTCAGCTTAATTTTTTAGGACAGTTTTTTGGAGCACTTTATAAGAAAAATTTTTGAAAGTTAGTATGATCATAATGAGAGAGAATGCTATTGTGTTGACAGCATTAACAAAAGCAGATTTTTTAAAATAGCTGCCAGCCTAGTTTAAGCTGTGTTTAAATGTCAGTCCTTTGGCTCCAGCAACTCCTGCCTTTCCATCTGCTCTCCTCCGTCCGAGGATCGAGCGGCAGGAGCACCGGACCTCCCCCTGCACACGTGCTGCCCAATCGGGGCAGCCTGCGGCCTACATTTAAACAACGCCGTCGGGCACAGCAGTCCTTTGGCTCCAGCAACTCCTGCCTTTCCATCTGCTCTCCTCCGTCCGAGGATCGAGCGGCAGGAGCACCGGACCTCCCCCTGCACACGTGCTGCCCAATCGGGGCAGCCTGCGGCCTACATTTAAACAACGCCGTCGGGCACAGCAGTCCTTTGGCTCCAGCAACTCCTGCCTTTCCATCTGCTCTCCTCCGTCCGAGGATCGAGCGGCAGGAGCACCGGACCTCCCCCTGCACACGTGCTGCCCAATCGGGGCAGCCTGCGGCCTACATTTAAACAACGCCGTCGGGCACAGCAGTCCTTTGGCTCCAGCAACTCCTGCCTTTCCATCTGCTCTCCTCCGTCCGAGGATCGAGCGGCAGGAGCACCGGACCTCCCCCTGCACACGTGCTGCCCAATCGGGGCAGCCTGCGGCCTACATTTAAACAACGCCGTCGGGCCCGCGCCTGAGGGCCTCGCCAGAGGGCCTTTGGGCGGGGACCTCTAAAGACACACAAGCAGCGGATCACCCTTCCAAACATCATCAGCTTTCAACCAGACCCTCCGTACTCATTGCCCCCTCCACCACAGACGGGAATCAATCAGGAAACCACGGAACCAACCCTCTTGATCAAAAACACCAACGTCATCAGATTTCTTCAAACAAGAACCATATAGCCAACCAGCTGGAGCTCCCTATGGTAGAGCTCGCTCCCACCTCGAACTAGACCACCCATTGATCACAGCAAGTATACCTCTTCTAAATAAACTGTCTATAGCTGAGACTTCTAGCACACCTAATTATACCGGTGTCAGTAATCACTTATTGCCACACATATCCTATGGTCAGTAGCATCATATACTGTTGTCAGTAGCCTATATAACATTGTCAGTAGCATCATATGCTGTTGTCAGTAGCCTATATAGCATTGTCAGTAGCATCATATACTGTTGTCAGTAGCCTATATAGCATTGTCAGTAGCATCATATACTGTTGTCAGTAGCCTATATAGCATTGTCAATAGCATCATATACTGTTGTCAGTAGCCTATATAACATCGTCAGTAGCATCTTACACTGTTGCCAGTATCTCATTGCTGTGCTGTTGTCAGAATCTCATTGATTACTACTATTGTAGTATCTCATTGCTGCACTGTACTGTATCTCACCACTGCACTGTACTGTCCCACTATTACACTCTACTGCATCATAACTACAGTGTCGCACACACAATCCACTACTCTCAAAATGGCCCTCCAGTTCGCTCCATTTATTAGTTTTTACCTCCTTACTCACTGTTTCGGAACCTCCCAGGCCCTCTATACGACCCACGGCAATATTCCTATCTTGAATAGCCATGGAAAAAGATGGTCCGGACCCCCATACTCCCACCCAGGAAATGACGCCTACACGCGCCACTCCCACCTGATACATGTAGCACTCCAGTTATCCAAAACTCCCAACCAAGAAAAATCTCTGAACTGCCGACCCCTAAAATGCGCCATCATAAATGCGCGATCTATTCGCAAAAAATGGCCTGTTGTTCTGGACGCAATCTCCCTTTATGACCTAGAGATACTTATGATCACGGAAACCTGGCTATCATCGGAGGACAACGTCATCATCAACCAACTCCTACCCCCCAATTTCTCCATACACACAAGACATAGAGAAAACAAAAAAGGAGGAGGGGTGCTCATAATCACCAAATCAGACCTTAACTTCCACATAACAGATTCCTCTAGCACAAACAGGCTAGACATTCTCTCCATTGCAAACCAGCAATACTCCCTCAACCTGTTATATAGAACACCGTCTGCCTCTCCAGATGACCTCCCAACCATTATTGACCTTGCGGCCAACACCCTCAATCCCAATAAACCAAACTGGATAATGGGGGACTTCAATCTGCCTTCCTTGGTGCCATGGAAGACCTGGGACTCAAGCAAATCATCAATGAACCCACACATATAAAGGGGAATATTCTTGATATGGTATTTGCTCCCCAGCCAGTTATCGAACAAAACCACGACCTACCAATATCAGTCGTTGATGTACCTTGGTTGGACCACAAATTGATTATTATCCAGATACCCATCGTCAATGAGCACAGAAGCCGAAATACGAATAGCACATCACGAACGCCCACAAGAAGCTTTCGCCCATTCAACAGAGAACACATCCTGTCTGAGACCCAATCACTCCTCAACAAAACCACGCCTGACCTTAAAGAACTGATCTCCTCCTGGAACTCCAACCTGCATGCCATCTCACAACGCCCGAACTCCAATAACACAGCAAGGAGAATAAGAAGCTCCGCCCCATGGTTCTCTCCTGAGCTGCGATCTTCTCTTACTCAACTACGCAGACTTGAGCGCCGATGGCGCCGTTCGCTTTCCACTGATGATCAGACCGCCTACCGAACCCACCTCTCAATACACCGCGAAGCAATCACAACCAAAATGAAACAATATCACACTGACACCCTAAAGAGATCACTGAATAAACCACGTGACCTCTTCAACTTGGTCAAATCCCTCTCGAAGGAACCATCTCCCGAACAACACAGTGAGATTCACCCACAGAAATTCGCTGACTACTTGCAATCCAAGATCGTGCAAACTAACAAGGTTTCAGCAGTCCCGTATCAAGAACCAATGGACCTAATCCAACTAAACAAATTTTCCACACCATCCACTAAATGCATTGAAGATACCATAGCATCTCTAAATACCTCCACTGCGCAGACTGACCTATGCCCAGCTTTTTGGATTAAGGAGCTACATAGTGTGTTCAGCCCCTTCATCGCAAACCTAATGGACCTCTCCTTCACAACAGGATACTTCCCCACAGCACTCAAGCAGACTTCCATTAGGCCACTATTGAAAAACCCCAAGCTAGACCCTCAAAGGGTCGAGTCTTATAGGTCAATAGCTAGTATTCCCCTCCTAGCTAAGATAATTGAGAAAGAGGTACAACGGCAAATTCAAGATCATATTGATTCTGCAGCTCCCCTAGACCACTGCCAACATGGGTTCAGAGAATATCACGGGGTCGAGACCCTACTCACTAGCCTATTCAACGATATCATCACAGGCATTGACAATATCCGACAAGGTTTCGTGCTCATCTTCTTAGACATCACTGCGGCGTTCGACTCAGTGAGTCACGAAATCCTCCTCGGAAGACTGAAAGAGAAGGGTGTCTGCAACATTGCACTAGGATGGTGTAAATCTTATCTGGATGGAAGATGGCAATATGTGAAGTCCGGAGCAGAAGAGTCAAAACGCTTCCATCAAAAGCAAGGTGTGCCTCAAGGTTCCTCGTTATCTTCCCTACTATTTAATATATACATGCAGCCCATCTGCAACAACATAAGATCATTCAACGTGAAGTGTTTGATATATGCAGATGACATTCTCTTATACATGCCATTCTCTACAGCTCAATTAGACCTGGCACCATTGATAGACTGTTTCAATGCGGTCTCAGATTGGCTCCAATCACAAAACCTACGCATTCAACATAAAAAAACGGAGGTGCTTTTCATCGCCAGAGACCCCAACTTTACTCCTCCATCCCATGTCAGTGTCAAGGAAGCTGACCTACAAACTAAAGAAACAATAAGATACCTTGGAGTTACACTGGACCAACGTCTGGATATGAAACAACACATAAGTAACATAGTCAAAGTTGTATACTTCAAAATCCGAATGCTTAGGCATATGCGCCCCCTGTTGGACCCAGACGATTTCCGGACCATATACCAAGCGCTAATCCTGCCACACTTTGACTTTGCAAATGCCATCTTACAAGGTCTCCCTCAATCCACACTGAGCCCATTACAGCTGGCCATGAATACCGCAGCAAGGGTCCTCTACAGAGCCTCCAGAAGCGACCACGTGACTCCCATTCTTAAGCAGCTTCACTGGCTTCCCATCCATGGGAGGATCATCTTTAAAACCCTACTCCTATCTCTCAAGGCAATCAAGGGTATCTCATCCTCCTCACTCACAGAACTGATTCACTCGGTGCCCCCCAACAGATCCAGAAGAGCAACAGCCGTAAACCTACTAATAACCCCAAAGGCATGGTCAAAGTGCAACATGACAACCACAAACAGAGCGTTCAGTTTCTATGCCCCCAAATGCTGGAATGCTCTACCCTCAGACATTAGAGCCATTGCTGACCAATCTCAATTCAGGAAGGCACTTAAATACCACCTTTTCCTCCAATACTACCCAACCAGCAATTGAACCTCGGTATCCCGCTGAAGAAATGACCCACTTAAGAAATTACCCTTTCGTTCATTATGTGATTGATACCTAATTTTGCTCAGTGTAAATATCTCATGTATATAGTTCACCCCTGTTATCCAAGTTTGTACTCCTGTTTGATGTAAAACCAAACAGCATGTTGTTGTGGTCGTTATGTTATAATGTAAACCGCGCTGATGCCGAATAGTGCGGTATATAAGAAATTGTAATAATAATAATAATAAATGTGGTGTATGATTATAAACTGGTTTATAGGGAAAATATAGGGTAATTTGTTGTTAATTGATTTTAATAATGTTAATGTTAGTTGATGGAATGTATTCATTATATAAAAAGTGTGATTATATTATATAATATAATATGAATGTCTTGCAAACAATCGTACCTCAATAGATACATAATCCTATGACCGTTCTCTGTACCTTCCCAAGTTACTTGCCCTTTTTTCTCTTCTATCACTAATGCTTTCTACTTGACAAATGTAAATAGTTGGTTATATTAGCACCATAATGTTTTCTGTAATTATCTGCACATTCACGTTACTTGTAAACTGCTTTGGCTTCAAGATAAAGCATATTAAAAAAAGCTGTTAAATAAATAAATATGTGATATAGTGCGATGAGATTATGAAAAAAAGATGGCTTTGATCGATATATAAAAAAGTGCAACATAATAGATATAAATAAGAGTGATTCTGTAACAGCATATGTTATTTATTTATTTTAACCAAAGATTTTGTTGATAAAGAATTTTATATAAATTAATAAAAAAAATATGTGCAGATCATTAATTTTAGAGGCATGTTTACTAAACCACAGCAATGGTTAGCATGTGGTTTAGTGCTCACCAAATTCAATGCAGTAACCATTACCTTGTACCAAATATAGAAACATAGAAATATGACAACAGAAAAAGACCACATGGCCTATCTAGTCTGTCCTTCCATATCAACAACTACAACAGTTCCCCTTTTTCCTTTAGAGATCCTCTGTGCTTGTCCCATGCTTTTTTGAATTCAGTTACTGTCCTCATCTCTACCACCTCCACTGGGAGACTATTCCACGGATCCACTACTCTTTCCGTAAAGAAATATTTCCGCATATTATTCCTGAATCTATCTCCCTTCACCCTCATCCCATGTCCCCTCGTAGCAGAACTTGCTTTCAATTGAAAGAGGCTCTCCCCCTGTGCATTTATGCCACGGAGGTATTTAAACATCTCAATCATATCACCTCTATCCCGCCTTTCCTCTAAGCTGTACATATTAAGATCCTTAAGTCTGTCCTCATATGCTTTATAATGAAGACCACTAATCATTTTAGTAGCCACCCTCTGCACCGACTCCATCCTGTTCACATCCTTTGGAAGGTGCGGTCTCCAGAATTGCACACTATACGCCAAATTAGGTCGCACCAAAGACTTATAGAGAGGCATTATCACCTCCTTTTTTCTGCTAGCCATTCCTCTTCGAATGCACCCAAGCATCCTTCTAGCTTTTGCCATCGCCTTGTCTACCTGTTTAGCTACTTTAAGATCATCAGACACAACCACACCTAGGTCCCGCTCTTCTTTAGTGGAAAAAAGTACTTCACTATATTGCTCCCTTGGATTGCTGCAGCCCAAATGCATGACCTTACATTTTTTAACATTAAATCCCAGCTGCCAGATTCTAGACCATCCTTTAAGCTTAGCTAGATCCCTCCTCATGTTATCTACACCTTCCTGGGTGTCTACTCTATTGCAGATTTTGGTATGATCCGCAAAGAGGCAAACCTTACCCGACAGCTCTTCCGCTATATCACTAACAAAGATGTTAAAAAGAATCGGACCAAGGACAGATGCCTGGGGCACACCACTGGTAACATCCTTCTCCTCAGAGTGAGCTCCATTTACCTATACTCTTTGTCGCCTCCCACCCAACCAATTTCTAACCCAAGCAGTAACTTTAGGGTGCTCAGTTTGTATATAAGTCGCCTGTGAGGAACAGTGTCAAAGGCTTTACTGAAATCTAAATACACCACCTCTAGGGCTCTCCCTCGGTCCAACTCCCTGGTCACCCAGTCAAAGAAATCAATCAGATTTGTCTGATAAGACCTTCCTCTGGTGAATCCATGCTGCCTCGGATCCTGTAATCCGCTGGACTCCAGAAACCTCACTATTTTCTCTTTCAGCATTATTTTTCAATAATTTACTCACCACCGAAGTTAAACTAACCGGCCTATAGTTTTAAACCACATCCTTACTTCCGCTTTTGCGTAAAGGTACCACATGAGCCTCTCTCCAGTCCTTTAGCACCACTCCCGACTCCAACGAGGCAAGAATCCAGCACTAACAGCTTAGCATGGATTGGAGCGGATCCTGGCCAATTCAGGAGTCCACTGATCATCAATATTGTACTTAGCGTGGGTGCAATGGGTGGTGCTAAGTGCTCCCACGGTAACAGTGGACTTAGTGTGGGGATGGTGCAGAACTTGCACTAACTACATGGGAACATCTTGGTCATGCCTCTACTTGTTAGAATAAGCATGGTACCAGCCCTTTGCTACGTTTTGGGGTTTACTATGCAGTGCACCACCATATTTTAGTAAATATGACCCATAATGTGAAAATGATGATGATTCTGTTGACTAGGTTTACAATGTATTTTGAATATTATTTTTAATCTGTTATTTGTCAATTATTTGCTAGGTGTATAATATTTTTAAACTGAAAACTATTTTGTTTGAAAAGATATTTATATGAATCAAGATAGTGTTTGGATACATATTGTAAATTTATCATGTGACCATTTATTTCATTTTTAAGAATTACATTTTGGACGACATCTTTAGAATCAATTTTATAGAAGACATAAAGATATTGTTGTGTAGTTACTAAGGTGCGTTATGGCAATAATGAACTTTATTGGGCCCTTAATATACATTAAAGGGCAATAACATGCATAATTTCAACACAATTCACATCACAATGTGCATTGAATACTAATATGATACAGAGCACACAAATGCATTTAAAACACTTCATTAGTATTCGCATGAATACCACAACTTGGGATAGAATACTGCAAGTTGCAATCTCCAGGAACAAGCAGGGATGTAGTCTTCACATATGGGTATCGTCGGTACTGACGGAGAACGCGCAGGAACGCTCCCCAGCGTCCAGTAGGAAAGCTTTTGGGAGCATCCCACAGCGCATGCGTGCTGCCTTCCCACCTATGTACCTCTCTCACTTCAGTTCTTCGTTTTCCGCTGAGCCAACAGGACACGGTACCCTGTCACCACAGAAAAACTACCATTTCTTGTTTTTTGCGGTCGTGTCTGCCTTCATTCGTTGCCTAGCAGTACCGCCGGTTCTCTTCTTCTTTCTTTAAAAAAAAACAAAAAACGTATATTTTTCTTCAGGGATCTTTCCCTGTTTCTGGTGCTAGGTGCCATTTTGGGCACTAGGCCCATTTTTTTTCGAGCATGGAGAAACTAGCTAGTGGTTTCAAAAAATGCTTAAAATGTTGTGGTACTATCTCCGTCACCGACACCCATGATTGGTGTCTACAATGTTTGGATCTTGATCATTGTCCAACAGAGTGTCTCTCCTGCATGAGGATGACCAAGAGGGGCTGGCAGAATAGATCTGCAAAGCTCGGTACCCTTTTTGCCTCTGACACGATGTCAATTGTATAGATGTCTTCCAGGGCTTCATCTTCCTCCCATGGATCTCAGGTAACCAAAAGTAAAACTAGCCGGTCCTCGAAGGGAAAATCTCCTTCAAAGTATCGAGATGCCTCCGGCATTTCCCTCGAGGATACTTCACCCGCAAAACAGCCCCGGCGGGAGTCTTTGAGCTCCAAAGCATTAACGGGGCTCCAGGATGTTCCAGAGGCCTCGACCTCTGCGGAACTACTGGTGTCATGCTCTGGGGTCGTGGCTGCATCCACGGTACCGGCACCCAGGCATTGGCAGGAGCGATGGATCACAGAATCCTCGCTATCGAACAAAGTCTAGCGGCCCTCTTAGCAGCCTCGGTACTGCTAAGACCGCAACAGACAGTTGCACAGGTATCGGTACCGACAGTACCTGCTTCGACAGGACTGCTTCCCCCCATGCTGATGTCCATTATCGGGGATCAGGAACTGAGACGTTTCAGTACCAACTTCAAGCAGTACCGATACCATGCGTCACAGGAGCACCCGGTGCTTGAGTCTTCCGATTCCGATGACTCTGACGATTCCACCGGTACCAGAGTGAATCTGTTAAAAGATTCAACTCCCTCTCCTCAATGCAGGATGTCTCCTCCAGAGGATATGTCCTTCCAGGACGTCATACGTGATTTACAACAGGGTCTTGCAATCACTGTGATTCCAGAAAAAGAACCTAGGGCAGAGGAATTAAGAATTCTACAATACACTATGGCTCCCAAGGAAGCAGCTATGCTTCCCATTCACAAGATCTTACATGATCTGATGCTGAGAATGTGGGAAACTCCTTTAACAATAGCTTCACATTCCCGACGCCTTGACACTATGTATTGAGTGCCAGGTTGTCCTGGTTTTCAAAAAACTCAGTTACCACACCATTCAATGGTAGTGGAATCGGCCATGCAAAAAATCAAGAGTGCAAAAACACACTCTTCTAATCCTCCAGGCCGTGAGTCCAGGACACTCGATGCCTTTGGCCGTCAATGTTTTCAATCCTCCATGCTGGGAGCCAGGATCAGTTCCTACATTCTGTATAGGGGAATGTTCCTAGAAGAAGTCACAAAAGACTTAGAGCTCATTAGTTCTTCTGTCTCAGAGGAAAAAAGAGCAGACTACCTTATTCTGGTCAAACATTCCCAGAATGTCTCTAAATTCATGAACCCTGCTACCTTTGATTGTTTTGAATGTCTTAGCAGAACCTCTGCTATATCCATAGGAGCACATCGTATTGCTTGGCTTCAAGCATCAGACTTAGAACAGTGGGTGCAAGAAAAGCTGGGAAACATTCCTTGCACAGGAGAAAATCTCTTTGGCAAGGACTGGCAGGACAAGGCTAATCAGCTTGAATCTGACACTACTACTTTGAACAGATTGTCAAAGGCTACCGCCAACCTAGCAAAAAAGAAAACATTCAAGAAACCCTTTTTCAGTAAAAAAAAGAAGTCTTACCAATCTTGCACCCATCAAACTCACTGTCCACTTCATGTTTCCCAAAAGAGACAACAACAGAACAGACAGCAGAGAAAGTCGCAAGCTCAAAAAGCTCAACCGTCTCAACAGACCCAGCCCCCTCAGGGTCTTTGACTTCCACCTAGAGAACTTTAGTCATTCTGCCCCTAAAAGGTCCAGAACCCTTGACCATTCCAGGCAGACTATGCCATTTTGCCACCTTTTTTCCTTAGCCTTTGACCTTCCCTCCCCTTTTGTTTGACCCGCTCCCCCAACTACAATTGTTACTCTGCCCTCTGTCTTGTATGCCTATTTACTACCACTGTCCTATTATTGATTGTAATTTCCTTTCACTTTCTGGTCTTGTGCCCACTTTCTGAGTTATTGTAAACTGTGAACTGTTCTGGTTGTTAAAGTAGGGCAGTATTTCAAATAAATAAACATAAACATAAACATCAGAAAATTGGACTCTGTTCATTGTAAGATTGGGATACAATCTTCATTTCCTCAACTTGCCCCCTCCTACAATTCTGAAACAGTTCAATTCTCAGGGCCCTGCCACCGACCTCTTGTGGCAGGAGGTCACGTCACTTCTAGCTCAAGGAGCAATCGAAGAAGTGCCCATACCCCAACAGGGGACAGGGTTCTACTATCCCTACTTTCTTATTCCAAAGAAGACAGGGGGACACAGGCCTATACTGGACCTCAGAGAATTAAACAAGTATTTGTTCCAAGAAAAGTTCAAGATGATCTCCCTCGGAACACTTTTAGCATACCTTCAAAGTCAGGATTGGCTATGTTCTCTAGATCTAAGAGATGCATACATGCATATTCTCATCCACTCAGATCACAGGAAGTTCCTTTGATTCCTGATCCAAGGAAGACACTTCCAGTACAGAGTTCTTCCTTTCAGACTAGCCTCTGCTCCAAGAGTCTTCACAAAATGCATGGCAGTGGTAGCAGCATTTATGAGGACTCGGGGAATATTCGTCTTCCCTTACTTAGACGATTGGCTCATTCAAGCATTGACAGCTCCAGAGGCCAGCTTCGCTCTCTCTCGAGCAATGGGAATTCTTCAATACTTGGGACTAGTCATAAACGTTCCAAAATCTCATCTCACCCCTTCTCAATCCCTAGAGTTCATAGGGGCTCGTCTAGACTCACGGAAGTCGAAGGCTTTCCTGCCACAGCCACGCTGTCTACATATAATTCATCTAGCATCTCAAGCATCTACACAGGTATTCCTTACTGTTTGAGAGATGCTTCAACTGCTGGGACACATGGCATCCACTGTCCATGTGGTTCCCTATGCTCGCCTCCACATGCAAGCAGCCCAGTGGACCCTTTCCTCTCAGTGGTCACAAGCCACGGGTCAACTCACAGACAAAATCAGAGCTACCACACCTCTGATTTCGTCCCTGCAATGGCAGCAATCCTTGGAAGACCTCCTTGTAGGCTCTCCTTTCCAGCAGCCTCTATACCAAACTACCCTGAAGACAGATGCGTCCAAGATGGGTTGGGGGGCCCACTTGCACGATCTCTCCACTCAGGGTCTTTGGACCTCACAGGAGGTGTCCCTTCACATAAACCTCCTAGAGCTAAGAGACATTTTCAAGGCTGTTCAAGTCTTTCAGGGCCATCTCAGCAACAAGACAGTTCTGGTCCAAACCAACAAACAGGTAGCTATGTTCTATGTGAACAAGCAAAGCAGAACAGGCTCTCTGTCGCTATGCAACATAGCTTTGCGACTATAGGCCCTCGCCAGAGAGTTACAAATTCACCTATTTGCAGTATACCATTCGGGCATTCAAAACTCTTGGGCAGACAAACTCAGTCGTATGCTGCTGCCACACAAGTGGTCCCTCCATTCAGACCAGCTTGCTCGAGTGTTTCGAATCTGGGGAACACCAGATGTAGACCTCTTTGTAAGTCCGCAGAATGCCAAACCTCCCCGATTCTGTTCCAGAATTCCGGCTCAAAACTGTCAGGCAAGAGATGCGTTCCTACTCCACTGGGGACAGGACTTCCTCCATGTCTTCCCACCCATTCCCCTCATTCCCAAGACTTTATTCAAACTTCAGAGAGACAGAGGTCGTATGATACTCATAGCTCCACGTTGGCCACGGCAAGCATGGTAACCCCTTCTTCCGCGTCTCTCTCAAACCACTCCTCTGGAGTTGGGGAATGCTCCGGATCTCCTGTCGCAGGAGGACGGATCCCTACTGCATCCCAATCACCAGGCCTTACATCTCAGGGCCTGGTTACTGAAAGCATAGAATTCCAGGATATTAATCTCTCTCAACAAGTGAAGGATATCCTCCTGGCTTCCAGAAAACCTTCCACAAGACATTCTTATGCTTTTAAGTGGAAAAGGTTCTCTGGTGTTCACAAAAGGGACTTAACCCCTTTTTAGTACCTGTAGAGTTGCTACTAGAGTATCTTCTACAATTATCAACATCTGGCCTAAAGACCAATTCAATGAGGGTCCATCTCAGTGCTATTGCCGCTTTTCATAAACCTTTCGATGAACAACCCATTTCCTCTCATCCACTTATATCAAGATTTATGAGAGGCCTACTCTTAACAAAACCTCCCATTAAACCACCACCAGTGGCATGGGATCTAAATTTTGTTCTTGGTCAGTTTATGAAACCGCCCTTTGAACTTTAGCCACTTAAGAACATAAGAACATAAGACATGCCATACTGGGTCAGACCGAGGTCCATCAAGCCCAGTATCCTGTTTCCAACAGTGGCCAATCTAGGTCATACGTACTTCAGATCTAAAGTTTCTTTCATGGAAAGTTATCTTCCTAATTGCCATCACTTCTGCAAGACGCATTAGTGAATTACAGGCGTTAGTAGCTGACCCTCCTTATACAAGGTTTCACCATGATAAAGTAGTCCTCAGGACTCATCCTCATTTTTTGACAAAGGTGGTTTCGCCTTTTCATTTAAACCAGTCGGTTTATCTTCCCATATTCTTTCCTAGGCCTCACACCTCCAGTACAGAAAGGAATCTTCACACATTGGATTGTAAAAGAGCCTTAACCTTTTATCTCCAAAGAACTAAGCCACATAGAAAATCTTCTCAGCTTTTTGTGGCTTTTGACTCTAGTCATCTGGGACTTACAGTTTCTAAAAAAACTCTGTCAAATTGGATTGCAGACTGCATATCCTACACATATCAGAGTAAGGGACTTTCTCTCGAAGGCCATGTCACGGCTCACAATGTGAGAGCAATGGCAGCCTCAACGGCTTAACCATCATTCTGTCTCTATTGATGACATCTGCAAAGCAGCCACTTGGGCTTCGGTACACACCTTCACAGCCCACTATTGCTTAGACAAGGACTCCCGTCGGGATGCCTCGTTTGGCCAGGCTGTTCTCCAACATCTCTTCCATACTTAATTCAACTGCTACCCACCATCCACAGTTTGGATGCCAAAGGTCCATGGGAGGAAGCATGACCCAACAAACCTGGGTTCGCAGCTTACTGGGGTCACCCCTTGGCATCTTCCAGTTGGGGATTCCCCATATGTGAAGACTACATTCCTGCTTGCTCCTGGAGATAGCGTAGTTACTCACCTGTAACAGGTGATCTCCGGGAACAGCAGGAATTTAGTCTTCACAATCCACCCACCTCCCCTAGGAGTTGTCTCTATCTCTCTCTTTCTATACTTCTCTCCTTTGGTCTCAGCTATAAACTCAACTAAAGTGAGAGAGGTACAGAGGCGGAAAGGCAGCACGCATGCGCTGTGGGATGCTCCCAAAAACTTTCCTATTGGACACTGGGGAGTGTTCCCGCGCGGGCTCCGTCAGTACCAATGATTCCCATATGTGAAGACTCAATTCCTGCTGTTCCCGGAGATCACCTATTACAGGTGAGTAACTACGCTTTATTCCCAGGGAAAAATAACATTATGGGGAGACAGCTCAGGGCCCAATTCCCTCAGTGCTCAAACCGGTGGCTGTAGAGCCACCTGGCCTTGAGACCAGGATAGTGGTCCTGAAACGCAGCCTGGCTGCTTTCCTGGTGTCACAGCATGTACCGATGCCTGGTGCCTCCGGGTTGTAGGTGCCCTCGTCTGCGAGATCTCTGGGTGACATCCAACTGGTGCTCGAGAAGCATGTGCTTTGAGTCAAGCTGTGATGTTCCTCTTCACCGTTGAGGCCTTGGGTTTCACCTCAAGGGCCTCCGAGTGGGAGCATCAGGAACCTTTGTCTCCCTTGATGCCTCCAGCCAGACATCGAGGCGCTGTCTGTTCAATCCACGAGGCGCTCTGACTCAGAGTGGGAGACCAAGGATGAGTCAACCAATATCCAGCTCCATAGAGATGCCCCTTCTGATCCCTCCCTGCCACAAGAGCAGAGGTGGTCCTTGCCCAAGGACCTTGTGTTCCTCAACTTTGTGAGGGAAATGTCCAAGGCCCTGTCCTTTGTGGCTAAGCCAGAGGATGATCCTCATGTGGAGGACCTCAAGATCCTCCAGTATGATGCTCCTCCGAGGGAGGCACTGATATCAATCCCGCCCATATTGTAGCGGTTGACTTCAGGATGTGGGAAGCCCTGGTGATGGTGCCTACTGTGAGCAAGTGACTTGATTTCCAGTATCGGGGAAGCAAAGGCCCAGGGTTTGACAAGCCACAGCTGCCACACAGTTCCATTGTGGTGGAATCGGCCATGCATTGTATCAAAAGCCAGAAGACGCACTCCTCATTGCCCCCGGGTATGGAGGCCCACACCATGAATGGGTTTGGTAGGAAATGTTATCAGGCTCAATGCTTGTGGCCCACATTCAGGCTTATCAGCTGTACATGGGCATGTACCTGAGGAATCTGGCAAAGGCGCTTGCCAGGTTCTCAGCTGGGCTGACCAATGAACCTCTGGTGCGGTTTCAGTCCCTGGTGTCTTCACTCAAGGACTGCTCCAAGTGTATGACTTGGGTGGCCTACAACGGCTTTGAGTCTATGGTTTGGGTAGCTACTGTGGGCATTAGTGCCCGCCGCTTGGCCTGGCTACAGTCCTGGGACCTGGAGCAGTGGGTTCAGGACAAGTTGGTCAATGACCCATGCCAAGGGGACAACCTCTTTGGCAAGCCCATGAAGGATAAGGCTTCAGAGTTGGAGTCTGAATATATGACCAGAACCAGGCTCTTCAGGAAGACCACTGACCCTTCCCGGTGGAAGACTTTGGGGAAAAAGTCCTTCTACCCAAAGAAGAAAAAGACTTATGGAACTTACCCCCAGTATCCAGCCTGCCAAGCTCCCCAACAGGGTCAGCAGGCCAAGGACCAGGGTCATGATCCGTATACGTCTAAGGTCTCAAAGCCCCAGACAGTGCCCCATAGCAACTTGGGGGGGAGGGGTTGGACTCCCTGGTCATAATCCCTCTCCCCCTCAAGGGTCAAGATCCAAGGCACATGGGGGAGCACCTCGTTCACTTCACCCACCTCTGGCCCGGCATCACTACCGATGCTTAGGTTGTACAGGTGGTGCAAGAGGGTTACCTCCTCCACTTTGAGCAGATGCCCCCTCCGTTCTTTCCAGGGGAGCCCCCCATGACTTCTCTTCACAAAGACCTCCTGCAGAAGGAGCTCGGGACCCTCCTAACAGACCGGGCTGTGGAATCCATTCCCCGACATCTCTGGGGCAAGGGTTTCTACTCCCGCTACTTCCTTGTCCCCAAAAAGGAGGTTTTTGTCCCATCCTAGATCTGCCAGACCTCAACCACTTTCAGGTCAGAGAGAAGTTCAAAATGGTATCCTTTGGAACGTTGTTGCCCTACCTCCAGTGGGGAAATTGGCTATGTTCCTTGGATCTGGAGTGCAGTGGAGGAGTGGCCTAGTGGTTGGGGCAAGGTACTTCGGGCCGGAAGGTCGGGGGTTCAAATCCCACTAGAGGACAGCAACCTTGGGCCGGAAGGACTGGGGTTTCTAGTCCCACAGGTGCTCCTTGTGGTCTTGGGCAAGCCACTTAACCCTCCATAGCCCATGTTCTCTGTGTGCTGTGCTTTCCTGTCTAATCAATGTGTTTATACCTCAAAAATTTCCTGTCATGATTTGACAATTTCCAATCTGTAATCAAAAAACGCTGCTGATCGCTGGAAGTAGCGGTATACAAATGTATACTAAATAAATAAATGCCTATACCCACATCTCAGTTCCTCCACTTCATCATTGGCAGGTGCCACTGTCAGTACAGGGTGCTGCTTTTTGGCCTCTCGGCTGCCCCAAGAGTGTTCACCAAGTGCCTGGCGCTGCCTGTCTCCGACTACAAGGCGTCTTTGTTTTTCCCTATCTGGACGATTGGCTTATAAGGCGAGGCTTGTTGGAGTCCCATATGTGAGGACTGATTTCTGCTTGTTCCCAGAGAATGTGTAATTACTCATCTGTAGCAGGTGGTCTCTGGGAACAGCAAGAATCAGTCCTCACTACCCTTCCTTCTCCCAATGGAGTTGTTGTATTTTTTATGCTTGATAAAGCTATGTCATCATACTGAGTTAAGATGGCACCCTTGGGCGGGAAGGTGAATGGGCGGGGAATGTGTGGTGTAACTCCCAAAGGCTTTCTTTGAAAACTGGGGCGTGTTTACTGTGCGGGCTTCATCCGTGCCTATGTTACCCATATATGAGAACTAATTCCTGCTGTTTCTGGAGAGAATACCTGCTACAGTTGATGAGTAACTAAGCTAGCCAGCTCCATACTCTATGTGCTCTTGCTACACGTGGTTAACTGAAAGCACATGCTAGCAGCACACAGAGAGCCACTCTCTGCCCCGCCTCCATCCAGTGCATTTCCTCGTGCTGCTCAGCTACTCAGATCATTTCCTCACTCCCGCTGCACCAATCCATGGCCAGTCAATCCTTGTGGTGCTGACTGTGCCTTTTTTTATTTTTTGTAAAGAGGTGCTTGCGACTCCAAATGAAAACTTTGTGACCACATTTGGGATCACGACCCACACTTTGGAAACCACTGCTATATAGCTAAAAAGGTAGTGCAAAAAACACATCCAAACTAGCACCTCAACAAAACCAACATATGGTGAGGACAAATACATTTTTTTAAAACATATCAAAAAGACCTTATTGTACATCCCACTGCAGATCACATAAATGACATTCACTGCTGGATGTAGCAATTCAGTCATAGGTCCCAAAACACCAAGGGCCCAATTCTTTCCTGGACGTAGATCCCCTCTGTGCATCCAGTCTGAACTGGACGCACAGAGTGGATCGCGATTCTGATCCCGTGGGGCACATCTAGCCCCACGGGATCAGAATCATGAACTGTCCTGCACATGCAGGCTGGGACAGTGATTCTGTCCGGCCTGCATGTGCAGGACTGCACCCAGCTAACTTGGGCATTTAAATGGAGCCGCGGTGCCATGGTATCATGTTGCCATGACACCGCGACTCCATTTAAAAGCTGCGATGCTGGCCGCTGACCAAAACGGTATATTCCCCACAGCCCGACCCCCGATCCGGCCTCCGAAGGCCAGGGTTGGACTGTGGGGAATGTTCCCTGGCCCTCCCAGCCCCTTCCACGCCCCAAATGTAAAAAAAAAAAGTCCAGGGGAGTTATTCCACCTCGGAAGTGGAATAACTTCCCCGGCCATTTCGCCAGCCCTGGACATACAGGGACGACATTAGAATCGACCCTGTATGTCCAGGGCTGGCGACTGCCCACTGCCCGCCCACTCTCCACTCCCCGGCCGCCCCTTCCCCGCACAATCGGTGGGGAAGTTAGTCGGGGGCTGAAGCCAGAACGAATAGTGGGGATGGACGGCCTGTTGGGACGCCCATCCCCGCTATTCATGGTTCAGAATGACCCCTAATCTTTTAAAATATTTTCATATGAAAATTTTGTATTTTTTAAAATCAAATGAGCCTTAACATTCAATCCAATGACTCTTGCAAATAAAACACAAAAAAACCCTTAGCTTTTTTGTTGCATCATTCTTGCCATGTCTCTGGCATGAACAGAAGAACTCTACACACCTGGCTAAAAGTTTTGTTTAAGTTAAATGACTGAATCAGAGATGTTGTTTCTAGGGAGCCACCAAAACTTGCGTCATTCTCACTTCAAAGAATGGCATGTTAACACATTTTTATTTGTCCTCACCATTTGCTGGTTTGGTCAGGGTGCTTGTTTGGAGGAAGATAAATGGCAAAGCTGAACTTTAGATAGGGAAGTAAAATGGTCCAGTGACAGACCCATGAGAGACAGGTTGGAGCACAGAATGTTTACTGATTAGATTAAGCAAAATGAAAAATGTAGCACTTTCACTATTATATAGGACCCCTGGTTTTTGCAGCTGTTTTTGATTAAGAACATTCTATGCTGACTGATTTTACTGTGTTACTGTGTTGTACTTTCTGCTTTCTGTAAACCACCTTGTAGGTTTTGGAGAAAGGCGGCATATAAATCTGAGAAATAAATAGTAGTCCATCTCCTTTCCTGAATTTTTTACAATGCTCTTCTCTTTGCATAATCTGTAATCTCATCTCAATAGTCTGGATTCCCCACCCACTAGACAAGGATACCTCTGATAATCAGTAATCCCTCCCCTTTAGGAAGAAACCCTTCACCCTGAGCTCCATTAACCACCCAGATGGACAACACCCAAAAGTCTTCATCCACACCTCTAGAAACACGCCTTACCATTCTGGAAGGCCTGGATCTTCAAGGGCAGGAAGAATATAAGAGCCCTTCTGTTTGCACCACTGCTGATTGCAAATGGCGCAGCTAAATGATAGTGGTGAAATATCCCTGCTGATGTCATTTGGGATGGTGAGATTAGAGATGTGCCAGCCCAGTGGCTCCACTTTTCTGCTCGCCAAGCCTGATAAGAACAAGCCAGACTGTGGTAGGGGGTGGAAAGGTAAGAAAAAGAGCTGCCACAGCAGTGAGATATGGGGGGGGGGGGGGGGGGAGAGACAGGGAATTCGAGATTGTATAGGTGTAGGGGGCGTTCAGGGACTCAGTGACCAGGTGAGTGAGTTGTGAGAGAAGAGCAGCAACTGGTGGGTAGAAGGAGAAGTGACGATTTAATGTTTGTATCAGCAAGGAATATGGCTATTGTTGGTGGTGTTGGGGTGTTTCTACCATATTGATGTAATCTTATGTTTGGGAAACATAATAATTTGCATTGTCTAGTTACCCCCCAAAAAATATATGTTTGCACTTTATGACTGACTTGAAAACTAGAGGATGCTAACTTTTGTAAACTAAGGGGTATGTTTACTAATCAGCGGTAGCAGCCTCCGTGTGATATTGGAGCCACGGCCCCATTGAATTCAATAGAGCCGTGGCTCCGATATCACACGAAAGCCGCTATCGCTGCTTTGTAAACATACCCCTAAAACTGTGTGATGGGCAATGTACTGAAAAATGTTAATAATCATAATTTTTCATAATCTTGACTTTCATAGAGCCAGAAAAAGTTCTTAAAATTCACATATTAAAACTTTTTAAAAATCCTTTCTTCATTAATGAAAATATTGAGCAATACTGTGCCCTGTACATTCCATCTTTATGTTCTATCTGTATCAACATATGGCTTAGCTTTAAAGATGCCTGAATTGAAATGTGAATGTAGGTATCAAAGCAAGAAGCTAATGTGTCCTCTAACAGATAGTTTGTTTTCTTTGGAGAAACAATCAAGCAATACTTATAGTACTCCATCTTTAAAGAAGAGGAAGAACTCAGGATTGTCATTCTAAAAGTTGACACTATGCTATAAAATAGAAGAAGATTTTTTTCTATTAGTCTTTAGAGTGACAGATTATGACAAAACTACATTCATGTTGGTTGAATACATCTTTTGTCTAGTTTTACATACTTTTTGACTTGTCTAGAAAATGACATATTGAGGTTTTCATTAGCTTTAACCAGTTGTGATTTTCTGTGTTGAGGATACCTTGGTAGAAAGACACATGAAAGCAAAAAAAATTTAGTGAAGCTTGCAGAGGCCATGGCCTGTCTTCATATGGTAGCACTGAATTGAGAGACTCATTAATCAACAACTGAGTCACAAGTGTGATATCTTTCCAACAAACTGCCAACAGACTGTGAAAGTCACATCCAGAACAACTGTCAAACCAATCAAATGTGCAAACATTTCAACAAATGTCTAACTTTCTTTACCAGTTAAAGCACTGCAGTTTAAATACTATGTTGAAATGGTATTATTATCTTGATCTTTTTTCCTTGATCATTTCCTCATCAGAATTTGTAGTATTTTAGATTTGGTTAAATATCATGTTTGCATGAAATTGGTTAATTTTCTCTAGAAATATTAGAAAATATATCTGCATAGTAATGAGAAGTGGCAGTAACAACATTAACCCTATGGTATCAGTATAACAGATTAATTGAAGGCTTCAATACCAGCTGTGGTCAAGGAGTATCATTAAATGAGAAAAGAGCTGCTGCTTTGGCCAGATTAGGTGGGAAATTCTATATGTCAAATTTGTCAAGGTTTGCACTAATTCATGGATAGCAGCATTTTTTCATCCCATCCTATCATGACTTTAAGGTGTTTGCATTATACATTGGAGGGCCCAGATATTGTCAGATAGGAAAAAGCAATGAGCAGAAACACTCATAGTCTAAGCAAAAAAGTTCTGGATCTACATGCCATAATAGTAGAGGTAGATTTAGATAGCATTGCAATTATGGAGACATGGTTCAGTGAGTCCCATGGATGGGACATTGCCATATGAGGCTATAATCTCTTAAGGGGGGACAGCGATGGATGAAAAGGTTGACAAGCAGCCTTTCATGTGAAAACCAATATTCTCCAGGAGCAAGCAGGAATGAAGTCCTCACATATGGGTGACGTCATTGACGGAGCCTGCACAAGAATGCTCCCCAGCTTCCATAGAAAGCTTTTGGGAGCTCCATCGCGCATGTGCGCCTGCCTTCCCACTCAAAGGAACAATCTTTCTTCAATCATCTTTTTTCCGTGGAGTCCTTCAGACATTTGTCTGGCCTCAGAAAAGTGTGATCCTAACCCTTGCATTTTTTTTATTTTTCTGAAAGACTTTCAGTATCGTTTCAGTCCTAACCTTCCTGTCATTTAATGGCACCGTGTCTCTTTTTTTGGTACTTTTATTTTGGGCTTTTTGTTGTGTGGGTTTTTCACTCGCACCTCTCCCTGGTTGGCCACAACATTGATATCCTTTGACTTGGTGGAAGCCATCTTCCTCAACATATCAAAGCTGACCATTGGCTTTAAAAAATGCACCCGGTGTGCCCACACCATCTCAGTGTTGGACTGTCATAACTGGTGCATACAAGGCGCTTGTGGTGCTGACTGTGCCCATTATTTGTGCCACTCCCAGTGCAAAGGCTCCCCGTATGAACAGCACTGTTGTGTGGGGAGCCTTAAACGGGGGTGGTCTGGAGGTGGAGCGAGGGTGGGGCATGGGCAGACCGTGACCCTGGATGCAGGGGCGGCCCAAGGGGGGTGCAGGGCCATGGGCGGAGACTCGGTGCAGGGCCTCATTTGCATAAGTGGCCTTATTTGCATAAATATTTGCATAATGTTACCATACACTAACTTTTAGTAAACATGTCTCTTAATGAGTGTATGGATAAAGAAAGACTAAAAGATTTCTACATTACTATAATCCAGTGCCAACCGCCAGGCACATTAGGAACTACTACAAACGCTGCCCATTTAGAACCCATAGCAAACCCGCCGTATCCTGACAGCATTACCAGGACTCACAAAGCACCATACCCTACCTATCAAAAGGCAACACTGCAAATATTAAACCAATACATTTCAGAGAATACTGGGGAAAGAGAACAAGTGGTAATGTCAAATAGGAATTACATAAACAGAATACCTCAGCTCAGTTACACATGCAGAACATAGACCATCACCAAACAAGGAATCAAAATTTAGAAACAGGAAGGCAATAATTAAACTGGGAACCCCAAAAGCCAAACTTGGAATGTACAACAACACTGTAGAAATAAAACTATAAATTAATTTCCTCTTGTACCAAACAAAGCGCAGACGTTAATGATGCACATTTCCCAGAGCTTTCATATTCCAGTTAATAAATTCAAAATAAAAAGATATCTTTCTACCTTTTGTGCATTTTTTTTCAGTTGCAATTGCTCCAGTCACTTTCTTCTGGTTTCTTCATGTTTTCTGCTAACTCTCCATCGTCTGCTGTCCATTTGTCCTTTCTTCTCTCTTCTAGTTTTTTTTCCATTCTCTCTCTCTCTACATCTGCTTTAACATACTAATCTTTCTCCTTTTGCTCTTTCCTCATTCCTATTTCATCCACACAAATTTTACCCCTCCATCCTCAATCCCCACTTACTCTCCCAATACCCGGCCAATTGTAGATTTTTCATCCCTCCCACACAAAATATTTTTTCCCTCTCCATTTTACTCTCCCAGCCCCATCCCATTCTAATCCTCCCCCAACATCAGCTCCCTTCTAGTTCCAGTCTCACCCAGCATCCATTCCCTTCTAGTCCCTGCATCAGCCCATTTCCAGCCCTAGCCCCCCATCAGCCCATTTCCAGTCCTAGCTCCCCCATCCATTTCCAGTCCGAGTCCCTTCATCAGCTCATTTCCAATCCTAGCCCCCATCAGCCCATTTCTAGTCATTTCCTAGCCCCACCATCAGCCCATGTTAAATCCTAGCTCCCCTCCACTCAGCCCAATTCCAGTCCAAGCCCCCCCATGAGCCTACTTCCAGTTCTAGACCCTCCATGAGTCCATTTCAATTCAAGCCCCCACCACAGCCCATTTCCAATCTTAGCTCCCCCCAACAGCCCATTTCCTGTCCTATCCTAGCTGCTCCATCAGCCCATTTTCAGTCCTAGCTCCCTTCCCTCACAGCCCATTTCCATTCCAAGCCCCCTCCCCATCAGCTATTTGCAGTTCAAGCCTCCCCTTCCACTCAGCCCATTTCCAGTCCTAGCAACCCCCCAACCCATTACCAGTCCTAGCCCCCCATCAACCCACTTTCAGTCCTAACCCCCATCACCCCATTTTCAGTTTAAGCCCCCCTATGACCCATTACCAGTCCTAACCCCCCATCAGCCCACTTCCAGTCCTAACCCCATCAGCCCATTTCCAGTCAGCCCCCCATAGCCCATTGCCAGTCCTAATCCCCCCATCAGCCCATTACCAGTCCTAACCCCCCATCACCCCATTTCCAGACAGCCCCCATCAGCCCACAGCCCATTACCAGTCTTAACCCCCCCATAGCCCATTACCAGTCCTAACCCCCCCCAACAGCCCACAGCCCATTACCAGACCTAACCCCAGCAGCCCACCGCAAGGCCGAACACCTCCCCATCAGCCCATTTCCGGTCCTAGCCCCCCCATAGCCCATTATCAGTCCGAACCCCACCAGAGCCCATTACCAGTCCTAACCCCCCATCAGCCCATTTCCAGACAGCCCCCATCAGCCCACAGCCCATTACCAGTCCTAACCCCCTCCATAGCCCATTACCAGTCCTACCCCCCCCCCCCCCCCCACCATTGGCTCATGGAAATTAAAAAAAAAACAAAAACGGCTGCTGCTGCTGTCGCCGCGACAGCAGCAGAATGGAGTGTCCCGCGGGGCCCCCTCTGCCCGGCTGAGCTCTCCCGGCCCGGCTGAGCCCCTCTGCGCCGGCTTTCAGATACGCGAAGGGAGAGTGTCTCCCTCGTGTCTCTGTTAAGCCCACAGGGGCAGATGGGAAATTTCCCATCAGCCCCTGCGGACTTAACAGAGACGCGATGGAGACACTCTCCCTTTGCGTATCTGAAAGCTGGTGCAGAGGGGCTCAGCCGGGCAGGGAGAACTCAGCCGGGCAGAGGGGGCCCAGCGGGACACTCCATTCTGCTGCGGCAGCAGCAGCAGCCAGCTTTTTTTTTTTAAATTTAATTTTTAAAAAAGCAGAATGTTCTTCGCGCAGGGCCCCCTGAAACGCGGGGCCCTGTGCAAAAAACATTCTTGCTCAATGGACGGGCCGGCCCTGCCTGGATGTACAGAGCCAATTCTGAGGTCGGCCCTGTATGTCCGGAGTCGGCCACATAAACCAGGGATGCCAGAGCCGGGGGACGGCGATGAGGTGATGGGGTGCAGGGGGATCCCAGCAGCCCGACCCTGGCCATGGGAGGCTGAATCGGGGGTCGGGCTGCGGGGAAAGGATGTTGGGTCTTGCGGTCGGTGATTGTAGCTCCATTCAGGAGCCTGGCTGAGTTAGCCGGGGATCTGCTGGGCATGTGGTTCATCAGAATCGGGGCCCAGCCTGCAAGTCCAGGCCGGTAGACCCAATTCTGATCCCGCAGGCACATCTAGCCCCTGTGTGGATCAGAATCAGGTGCTACCACTGTATGCCCCAATTCTGAGGGGACGCACAGGGGCTGGATGGCCAGAATAGAATTGGCCTCAGTGTGTCTAATGTCCAGATGAGTGTCCACCTAAGCAGTAATGAAATATTTTTGCATATTACTCTGGAGTCTGTCCCCTTTCACCTTCATACTATACCTCCTCATTGCAGAACTTTCCTTCAGTTGAAAGAGACTCTCCTCCTGTGTATTTGTTCCCTGGAGGTATTTAAACATCTCTGTCATATCTCACCTTTCTCACCTTTCCTCCAAAGTATACATATTGTGATCTTTAAGTCTGTCCCCGTATGCCTTATGATGAAACCCACTGACCATTTTAGTAGCCATCCTCTGCACCGACTCCATCCTGTTTTTATTCTTTTGAAGGTGTGGTCTGTAGAACTGCACACAATATTCTAAAGTAGGTCTCACCAAAGACTTATATAGAGCTACTATCATCTCCTCCTTCCTGTTGGCCATTCCCCTTCCTAGGCACCCAAGCATCTTTCTGGCTTATTTGACTACACAGAATTTTACTCTCAGTCTAGCCACTCACTTCTATTTATCCCAGCGCCTTTGTTTTACCTGTTTTGTCTATTTGTCCCAACTACAGATATCTACTCTGCTGCTTATTAAAACATTTCATTGTATTGAGAATGTGCATATCATATTTCTCCCACAGGAATGTTCTGCTGTGTTGTTTTAATGTGTGCATTACTGACAAAATCATAGAAACATAGAAACATGACAGAAAAAGACCACATGGCCTATCTAGTCTGTCCTTCCATATCAACCACTACAACAGTCCCCTTTTTTCCTTTAGAGATCCTCTGTATTTGTCCCATGCTTCTTTGAAGTTAGATACTGTCCTCATCTCTACCACCTCTACTGGGAGACTATTCTACAGATCCACCACTCTTTCCGTAAAGAAATATTTCTGCATTATCACTCCTGAATCTATCCCCTTTCACCCTCATCCCATGTTCCCTCGTAGAAGAGCTTGCTTTCAATCAAAAGAGGCTCTCCTGTGCATTTATGCCACAGAGGTATTTAAACATCTCAATCATATCACCTCTATCCCGCCTTTCCTCTAAGGTGTACATATTAAGATCCTTAAGTCTGTCATATCTTATTAATGTCATCTTAAAATCTTCTGGCTTATGACCTAGCACTTTGAGATGCTCTATTGTCCCATCACTTACACAATTTCCAGCAGCCTCCAATGTATAAATATGCATTGTAAATAAGTTGAAAGACAATTAAGCTATATGCTGAGGCAGATGTTAACTTTATAACCTAATGAATCATGCTTTTAACTTTACACCTTGTTTAATTTAATTTGTTAATTCCCCCCCTCGTTAACTTACTCCTATTTAATTCTCATATATGTTTCTGTAAATGCAATCATCTGTTCATTGTAATATATCTTGTTCCATGTAAATTGCTATTTTGCACTATTTTGTTCTGTTTAAACTGCTTTGATTGTATGATAAGGTCCACAAGCCCACAAATAAATAAATATTATTGCTATTTCTTTAATTGAATTTACCTATTTCCAAGCTTACTTCACCTTTCTAATTGTATATTACACTGACATTTGTCCACTTTACTATAGTTGCTATAATATAAGTGCTTATGCCAAGCTACACCTGTCATACACCATCTTAGGTGAATTTCTCCATAAAGTTAGTTAAAAATTCCTAATAAATATGCTTCTTCCACATTTCTCTAAATTAAAAAATTGACACCATTGCTATGCCATCTTTTAATCTTCTTCTCTTGAACTCTCTTTGATTTAAATAATAATCACTAGTTACATTGTTATAAAACTAGTCATACTGTGACTTTCTAAAGTATCTTTTTCTTCCACTTTATTTTGGGAGTCATACTTAATCATATATTAAGCAGTTTTGTCTTGCAGGATTGAGTTCTAAGGTTATATTGCATTTTTGTCATGGCTTCTATTGAATTCATATAACACATGGCCATGACATTCATTAATATTCCTTCACTTTGTTATATACTGTATGACTTTACTGCTGTTGAACTCATCTCTGGATGTGCTGCTTTTTTAAAAAATGCTCAGGTGTTGGGATTCAAGATTAATGCCGATACGTCTGAGGTGTTGCCCTAGGGCAAACTCCAATGGACCTACCGGTGGGATGTCAATTTCGATTAGCAGGCCCTCATATTAAATTTATTTATTTATTTATTTATTTATTTATTTATTTAGTGTGCGCTTATATCCCGCTACTTCCAGCGATCAGCAGCGGTTTGCTATACATAACAGTATGGTTGTACAGGCCATGGATTAAAACATACATAAAGATTCAGTACAGGACACAAACATTCAGATTACAGGTTTACACTTGATTGCAAGACATTGATTACACATGTATGTACATATTTACAGGTTGGTGGAGTCTATAGGTGTTTGACGTGTAGTGCTCTTTCCTTGTGCATGGTGAAAGAGGTTATGTGGGATTGAAGTGTGTCTGGAAAAGATGCGTCTTTAGCTTTTTTTCTGAATACCAACAGGTCACTGATTGCTCTCAGATCTTAAAGACCATTGAAGACCTTTTCTCGCTTAATTATGCCCCCTTGTTAGAGGAGATAAGAGTGGAGTTGTCTAAATGGAAGGTACTAACTTTGGGTTGGATGGGGCGGGCTGCCGCAGTTAAGATGGTAGTACTACTTAAATTCTTATACCTGCTTACACAATTGCCCATTCAGATTCCCTCATCTTTTTTCAAGAAAGTAGAGCTTTACTTTAGCAAGTTTGTGTGGGCCACCAAGATCGTTCGAATAGGCTGTAACCATTTGGTTCACTCAGTTGAGGAAGGGGGTTTAAAGTACCCTAAATTGGAGTTGAATTATAAAGCAGTGACACTGTGTAGATTATGGTATCATTATGTTCAACCCCCAGATGTGCATTGGGTAGATATGGAGGTGAAATGGATATTCACTGTCTCCATATTTGAGTTAACAGGTGGGGAGCAGGAGTTGATAGGGGCACATTTCCTTTTGGTCCTCTTGGTCAAAGTGTGGGCACAGGTGCATTGGAAGCATAATGGGAAGGGGACTCTATTTCCAGATGCTCGTATAGTAGACTATCAACCCTTCAGTGAAGCTGCCTTCAGAGACCTTCACCTGTGTTAGACCACTAATGATTTGACCCATTTCCGAGACCTCATATACCAGGGCTTGTTCATTAGTTTCGAACAGCTAGCCCAACTAGGGGGATGACGGGTTCCCTTTTTCCAATACTTTCAAATCTGGTACTTTGTCCAGCTTGAGGTGCACTGGACCCAGCTGACACGAACCCCAAAACCCTTGGAAAAGGTCCTCTTTCAAGAGATGGATAAGCGGAAAGGTCTCTTTAGACGTTATGGGGCTCTCCTGGAAGTATATTTTGAAATGCCAGATGTGTATATGGAACGGTGGCATAAATGTCTAAATAGACGATTCATGCTGGTAGAATGGCAAACCATTCATAAATGCCACATTTGCTGCATTCGAAGTGTCAACTGTAGACAGACTCAATATAAGCTTCTGATGCACACATACTTATCTCCTGTCCATCTAAAATATCTTGGGGTCACTGATTCTGATCATTGTTGGAGGGCGTGTGGAAATCATGGGTTCTTTTTTCATATGTGGTGGGAACGTCCCAGATTTCTAGAATACTGGACTAGAGTGCTGGGCTGGATCACTGAAATTACCGGACTTGCCCTTCTGGGCTTGTTGGGAACTTGCACGTCCCCTATGCTTCCAGAAGAGGACACGGCAACAACCAGATTGATAGAAATGCTATTAGTAGCGGCGCGTATGGTTGTAGCCCACTGCTGGAAAATAGTACACGGCCCAGAACTCGAACAGTGGCGAATGTGGGTTAATGAAATGATGAACATGGACAAGCTGGCTGCTGCAGAGGGAGGAGCAGTTAAACCAGTTAAAGACACGGTGAAATCTGTATGAAAGATGGGTGGCCCAACAACACGCAATCCTGTAGCAGTAGGTTAATACGTGGTAACAGAGTGCCCTGCACACATTTTGCTCACCCCTCATATGGACAGCTTCGCTGGCCTTGTATACCTGGCACAAGTATGTGGCTTGCTCTTACTCCCCATACACAGGCCGACCCCTTGGCAACACCTGTTTTAGGCTTTAAGTTCATGGCTTTTATTTGGATTTAACACATCTTCCTCTTGCTTTGCTAAGTTGCATATAACAATGGATAAATTATCCCCAGCATCTCTAAATTGCTGTTTGGTTGTGTTAAGGTCTGTAGCTTGTTCAGCTGTAACTATTTAAAGGGCGTTGTTTGATTTTATATGACAAACAGGGTACTAAGAAGGACTTATTGTATTCTGCCCTTTCTACCTCTGTACAGATGTTTGTAGAGATGCATAAATGAAGTTTGTTATCTTTAAAATCCTCATTTATATAAATAAACAATGTTACAAAAAAAAGATATAGTGAACATATTGAAAAAATGTATTACTTATCTTAGCCTGCCCCTACATTTCCTGAATCCATTCTGTCTTTTCATTCAAAGGCAGCGAAGGTCCATGCTACGGTCTTTTGCTAGTCACTGCAAATTAGTATGTGAAATTGCTTTCTTCATAAACCTTTTCCTTACCTATCACCAGTCTTACCAGCAAAGATGAACATGTTTCCCTTAATTACAGTAATTAAAACCAAATAACTGGGCTTGAAAGAAAACAAATTCTTACCAGTGAAGTAGTAATGAAATTAACAGTAATAGAAGAGGTGTAGTGATTTTGTATGGAATAATTATATGGATAATTGAACAGTAGACTGATAAAAAATGAAGGAAATATGTCATGTACTTAAACCTGTGTGAGTGGTAAGAAGATGATCAAGGGGTTTCTTATTGTCTTCTAAATACAAAAGAAGTCTTTAAAAATCTTAAGTAACATAATGGCATTCTTCAGAGGTAAAGTTTCTTTTTTATACTTCCCTCCTCCGTTTGCTTTCACTTAATATTCTGCCATTTGTTTCTTATTTTATTGTCTCCACCATAAAAATAGAATTTAATTAAGCTGGTATTTTCACAGTAAGTTTTCTTTGTTCATGTTTTATCTTTTTGAAAATCTTTTTTGTTGTGCACTTACAAGTGTATATGCCATGTACAATTACATATTAGCAAACAGAACAATCCCTGAACCCAAATAACTGCTGTAACATTACAAAATCATGTTAAGTACAAGAATGAGTTAAATATATGAAGGTAAAGTCCAAAAGGCAAGAGGAAGAGAACAGATATGCTAGTAAAAATCCACAATAAACAGGCCATTCCATATCAATCTGCTAGACCAATCCAGACAAATGGGTTGTGTTCCCCTACCAGCAGATTGGTGGAGACAAAGAACCAATGAAAAGCCCAGTTTTCAATGACATCACTCCCATGCCTCTATCCAGCTCAGCCACCAGAGGTCTCTTCTGTAGTTCTTTGTCTCTAGCAGATGATGGATGTATTTTCTCTTCTCTGAGGAAAATCTGAAGATTGAGAGGAAAAGAGATTGATTAAATGCTCATGAATGGACCACCTCAAGCCCTAAAGGGGTGACTCTCATTTGAACGCAATGTGGGAAGTTCCACTAGACTGTGGTCTCTTTGGTAGCCATAGGAGGAGGAGAAATTGCTTCAGCTCCATGCTCTTATCATGATAACAGCCATAGATTGGAAAGATCTGGAAGAGTACAGCAACCTCATGCAACCTCAGCGCCCCCTCCCTCCTCCTCCTTCTGCCTGCCAGCCACCTTTCACACAGTGCTGCTGAAAAATAAACATAGCCAGTGAGGCATTTTCAGGTGAGTAGAGTTGAGCCCAGCACAGATCCTATGGATGAGACTCTTAGGGGTGAGTACCAAGACTTGACCTTTTCATTGTCCTTGTTGGGGGCTTCTGTTTCCATCTCTGAGGGATGCAATTCGGGGTGGACTGCTAGTGACCATTGGCACTGTGTGGGGGTTTCCTGCCATTTTTCTGCACGCATTAGTAACATTTTTACCTATTGTGTGCCTGGGGTCATGCGGTCCTAATGCACATTCTGCCCAAGTGGCTCCAACATGTGCTCCTTCCCTAGCGCCTTTAACGCGCATTTTGTAAAGTGCAGTTAACATGCGCTTGTGGGCTGATGCAGCCTTAACATATGCTCTGATGATACCTATCCTAACTCTCTATCTCTTCTTCTAGGAAATGTTATTTGACCTGTGGCAAGCAAGGAGCCTCATCCTTGAATTCTAGACTCTGCCTTTCCTATATGGCAGCTTCTGAGTTGCCCCGGAGGGTGCACTTTCCCCTCTCAGCTGGGGGATATAGTTAGTCTGCTCTTACCTGCCTCCAGGCAAAAGGTGCAGGATGGTGCTAATGGTAAGGATGCTCAGCCAGCTGGGTGCTCTGGCGACTGTGCTGTGAGCCATTCTTCATCCTCTAGGGGTCTGTGGTGGCTATGCCTCCTGATGTCAGGAAGCCTTTTCCAAGAGAAGAGCTTCCGGAATCCAGATTGTCCTCCATGGAATTCTTTTCCTTTTTACAACAGGCCTGGTCCTTCTGGCATGGAAATTCAGACCCTGTGGCCTCTGGGTGCCCCTGGATGCAGTTTCGTACTGGACAGGCTGGGAGCAGGAATCCTGCTTGATTCCCTTTGGCTAAGCATCCCCAGTGTGGGAGACTCCCTGAAGATGAGGAACCCTTGGCAGCTGTCTGAGATGATGCCTTGGACCCAGATGAATCGGTTTTGTGTTCTGATGTGGAAGAGGACCTCTTGTCACTCTCAGAAGACTATGAAGAGGCTGGCATGATACACCTGTTTATTTATTTTATTTATTTAGCATACATTTGTATACCGCTACTTCCAGCGATCAGTAGCGGTTTGATTACAGATGAGAATTTGTCGAATCATGACAGAAATTTTGCGGTATACACACATTGATTTGGAGGGGGAAGCACAGCACACGGGGAGAGGTCATATGTAGAGGAGTCAGACATTACATATTTACATATTTACATAAACTGCAACCATGTTTCATTGGGTGGTATCATTTATACCCCTGGGATTATATAAGATTGTATTGACACTGGAAAAGATGTGTCTTGAGTTTCTTTCTGAATTCCATAGGGTCTTTAATAGCTCTTAGCTCTGGTGGAAGTTGGTTCCAGAGGGACGGGGCCGAGTAGGAGTATGCTCGTTGGCTAGTAGTGGCAGTTACAGATCTGATATCAGGGGGAACATGGAGTATATTTGAGTGGATTGTTCGCCTGCTTCTGTTGGGTGGTTGCGTGCTGATAAGGGTGGAGAGAAAGGATGGCGCTATGTTATGTATAAGCTTGAAGGTGGTTATTAGTGTTTTATATTTTATCGGGGCTGCAATGGGGAGCCAGTGTAGCTCGATTAATACAGGGGTAATGTGATCAGTAAGGTTTTTTTTCATGATGATCCTAGCCGCTACATTTTGGGCCATTTGGAGAATGTTGAGGGTTTTCTTTGGAAGGCCCTGTAGGATGGCATTGCAGTAGTCGAGGTGTGGCATAATTAGAGCTTGTGCAACAGATCTGAAATCGTGAGGAACTGGCAGTGTTGATTTCCAGGGTCTCATCCACATTGAATTTAACAGATGCGTCTGGCATGGAACAGGAGCCGAAAGTACACCTGCTTCTTTAAGGGATACGGAAATCCACTACTATCTTCCTGTTCCCGGAGGTGATCAAAGATATGATCCGGTCCAAGTGGGACTTGCCCGATTCCCTGCCTAAAGGGTTAAGAGTCTAGAGCACGGTGAATGATTTGACATTTCCAAGGTGGTTGCACAAGTCATAGTGGTTATAAGATGGACCACCATTCCTGTGGAAAGCAAATCAGCCTTAAAAGATATTCAGGAACATAAGGTTGATTACTCGTTGAAGAGCCAGTTTGCCATCATGGTGGCTATTCTACAACTGGGGGGTATGCACCAGCTTGACTTATCGACCCCTGCTCCAGTGGATTCAGTCTCTTCCACCTTATGGTGATACTTCTCTCTTGGAGTTGGCTACGGCCTTCCTTTCTGATGCAATGTATGACTTGGTGCACCTGGCAGCTAGGGATGGTGCCCTGACTACTGTGTTGCGGTGTTGGATTTCACTCTATCATTGGGTAGTGGACACATCCTCCAAAGCCTGATTGGTTGAACTGGCCTTTAAGGGGAAGCTCCTATTTGGAACAGATTTGGAGAAACTGTGAAGGACCTAGCTGAGATAAAATCTTACTGTCTCCTGGAAGACAGGTCCAGAGGGCCCCTGAAGCGGGTGAGTACCCCTTTCTTGTCAGCCTCCACCCAACCAGCAAGGGCATGCTGGACAGATTCCTGGACCTGGGTCTATTTTCATTACTGACCTGGAAAACTTTTCTTCCCCCTCTGCTTTGTGACCTTGGACTCGTTCTCCCTTTCATGGAGCACATAGACCCAGGGAAGTGGCCCCCTCCAGAGGAGGACCTTCCTGGGTGCCGTAATGAAAGTTTGGGGGCCCATTCCCTGGTACCTCTGGTGGGCAGCAGGCTTTGCCTTTTTTTTTTCAGGAATGGGCCCGATTACCAAGGATCGCTGGGTGCTAGACACCATTCAATTTGACTGTGTTCTGGAATGCAAGGAGCCAATTACTGATGCCTTCATCATCTCCCACTGTGGTTTGCGATTAAAGGTGTTGCAGTATAGACCATCTTGGACAAGTTGCTTCACCTGAAGGCGGTGGTGCCTGTCCCCCTAGACAAGCAGGATATGGGCAGATACTGTATCGATTTTGTGGTGCCAAAGAAGGACAGTTCCTTCCAGCCCGTCCTGGACCTCAAAGGGGTCAACAGGCACTTGTGTGTCTTATGCTTTTGGATGAACATCTTGTGCTCCAAGATTCAAGCAGTGTGCCGAGCAGAATTCTTGGCTTCTCTGGATCTGGCTGAAGCATATTTTCACATCCCAATCTGAGCATATCAGTAGAGGTTTCTGCATTTTGCCATGGTTGGCTCTCACTATCAGTTCGCCGCCCTTCCTTTCGGGCTCTCCATCATCCTAAGAATGTTTTCCAAGGTCATGGTGGTGGTGGCTGCAGTACTATGGCTCCAAGGGATCTGTGCCCAACCCTATCTGAATGACTGGCTCATCCGGGCCTGTTCCCTGTCAGAAGCATCTCAGGTGATATCCCAAGTGGTGTTCTTTTTAGAAAGCCTCGGCTGGGTGATCAATCAGGAAAAGAGCCAGTTTTTGCCTTCCTAGTCCTTGGAGTTTCTGGGAGCACATTTCAGCACTCAAGTTGACAGAATTTTTCTGCCAGAGGAGAAAGTCAGAAGACTGTTGAATTGCCTGGCAATATTCTGTGTGCAGCAGGCCCCCAGAGTCTGGGATTATCTTCAGTTACTCAGTTTGATGGCTACGACCATAAAGATGGTCCTGTGGTTGTGTGCTCACATGCGACCACTACAGCGGTTCTTGTTGACTCGATGATCCCCGAGATCTCTGGAGTTTGAGTGCAGGCTTCTGCTCCTGTTGATGGTGAAGTCAAGCCTGCGGTGGTGATGGCAGCCCTGTCATCTGAGGAAGGGCGTTCCACTGGATGATTTCTCCTGGATCCTGCTGATGACAGATGCCAGTCTCTCTGGCTTCAGATCCCATTGCTGAGACCATATGGCTCAGGGCTATTGGAACCGCAGGAAAGCGATGTGGTCCATTAACCACCTTGAGGCAAGGGCCATCATGTTGGCTGTTCTGCATTTCCGGCCCCTGGTTGTGGGCTGGGCAGTTTAAGTGTTTTCAGAGAATGCCACGGCGGTGGCTTACTTCAATCTGCAGGATGGCACAAGAAGCCCCGGAGGGGCACTGAAGATGGATCTCCTGTTTTCCTGTGTGGAAAAGAACCTCCTAGCCTTGTCAGCTCAGCACATTGCTGGAGTGGACAATGTGGAAGTGGACTTCCTCAAGCGGCTCTCCCTGAATCCCGGCGAGTGAGAGTTGAGTCAAGAAGCATTTCAGTTGATTTTGTGCTGCTTGGGCTGCCCTGAAATGGATCTGATGAAGACCTGTTTCAATGCCAAAGTGTGCCACTTCTTCAGTCGCCGCATGGAGATAGATTCCAGGGGCATCGATGCCCAGGGTCAGCCTTGGCCTAGTCAGCGGCTGCTGTACTTGTTCCCTCCGTGGACCCTGATGGGGCATGTGATTTGGCATATAGAGTGCCACTAAGGCTGTATTGTTCTGGTGGTGCCAGATTGGCCACAGAGAGCATGGTTTGGAGACCTGAAGAGGCTTCTTCAAGTCACCCCTCTTCGGCTGCCTCCACCTCGGAGGCTATTGTGGCAGGGGCTGATCATTCTGGAGGACTTAGCTCCCTTCTTGCTTATGGCATGACTCTTGAAAGGAGACTGCTAGTGTGTAAGGGCTACTCTCCAGCAGTAATATCTACTATATTCGGTGCCTGGAGGAGCTCTACCAAGCTAGCATAATTACGGATATGATGCCTCTTTGAATGCTGGCAGTACTTGGCTCCTAGGTGGCCAAGGTGACCTCCCTGTTGACCTTTCTTCAGGAAGGCCTAGACAACAGCCTCTCACTTAGCTCCCTGAAGGTTCAGGTGGCAGCTTTGGCCTGTTTCTATGGTCTGGTGGCGGACAACCAGATGTCTCCCATTGTCTCCAAGGAGTTTGACATCTGCGTCCCCCCTTTTGGTCTGTGATCCCTTCCTGGGATCTGACTCTGGTGCTCAGTGCCCTGATGGCGGCCCCTTTTGAGCCATTGAAGCGTGCTACTTTGGAGGATTTGACTCTCAAGACTGTCTTCTTGGATGCAATTTGTTCTGCAAGATCCAAGCTGCAGGCTCTGTCTTGCTGAGATCCTTATCTGTCCTTTTCAGCTGAGGCCATTTCCATTTGACCTGTGCCTTCCTTTTTGCCTAAAGTGCTATCACCCTTTCACATGAACCAGGTGACTTGCCTGCCCTCCTTCTCTAAGGAGCAGTGCTGGGGCAAGGATAAGGATCTTTGCATTATAGATGTCAGAGGGTGCTTCTCTGGTACTTGAAGGTTATGAATTCCTTTTGTAAGTCAGACCATCTTTTTGTGTTGTTTGTTGGCCCATACAGGGGTGAGGTGGCAGCCAAGTTGATCTTGGGGTGCTGGATTAAGGAGGCAACTGCATATCTGTTATGGAACTGGCCGGTTCCAGACAGTTTGCACACCCATTCTACCCAAGCACAAGTATCCTTGTGGGTGGAACGGAGCTTGGTGGGCATTTCTTTCCACTTTTGTCAAGCATTACTGCTTGGATGTCCACGCGTGGTTGGACACTGCCTTCAGCTCAAGAGTTTTGCAAGCTGCTGTGTCTTCTTCCCGCCTAGTGTTTTAACTTTGGTATGTCCCGCTTGTCTGGATTGGTCTAGCAGAGAGCTTTAAGTTTAAATTTAAAACCCAGCAGAGGGCTTTCAATTTTAATTCAGAAACAAGCAGAGAGCTTTTTGGTTAAAATTAAAATTAAGCAGAGAGCTTCTAGTTTAAATGTAGATACTCAGTCAAGGCCTAGTATCAGCAAAGAGCTTTTAGTTTACATTAAAAACTAAATAGGTAGCTTTCATTTTAAGACCCAGCAGAGAGCTTTCAGTTTAAATGTAAAACCCAGCAGAGGGCTTTCAGTTTTAATTCAGAACCCAGCAGGGAGCTTTCAGTTTAAATTTAAAACCCAGCAGAGAGCTTTCTGGTTAAATTTAAAACCCAGCAGAGAGCTTCTAGTTTAAATTTAATACTCCCTCAGGGCCTAGTATCAGCAACGAGCTTTAATTTAAATCAAATCAGAGTATAATTTAGCATAAAAGGAAAAACAGAGTCAGTATACTTTGAGCAATAAATTGTTTCTAGAGACCTTTACAAAGAGGCCTTCTAGATAGGGGGCAATTGTTTTAAATATGTGTTAAAGTCAAGTGACAGATCAAAGGGACATTTTAAAAGATTCCCTCTATCAAAGCAAGGGCTGTGTGAATCACCCAAAAATCTGGTCACACATTACATTAGAAGCACAGGAGTGGGACCTGTGTAGCAAGGCAGCCCTTACTAAGTGTTAGTTCCCTCCCTCCCACCCCAACTCCCACCCACCCACCCCAGGCATAATCCTAGCTTTATATGGTCTTCCACCTATTAAAGAGGGAATGGTATTCACATTCCCTTCTAGGTTCAGTTGATTATCCTCATCAGGAATAGACGAGTTAAGGCCCTGAAAGTAATTAATCTTGAGGTGAACAAAGTCCCTTAAACTTATTTGGTATAGTTATATTAGTACAAGTACCCCTAGCCACTAAAAACAATTTAAATAACTAAACAAAACTTTAAAACTAAGATGCAGACAGCAGTCCAGCAGTGAGATGGGGGTTATCCAGTCTTTTGTATTGAGTATCACATAGAAACATAGAAATATGATGACAGAAAAAGGCCACATGGCCTATCTAGTCTGTCTTTCCATATCAACAACTACAACAGTCCCCTTTTTACCTTTAGAGATCTTCTGTGTTTGTCCCATGCTTTTTTGAATTCAGATACTGTCCTCATCTCTACCACCTCCACTGGGAGACTATTCCACGGATCCACCACTCTTTCCGTAAATAAATATTTCCGCATATCACTCCTGAATCTGTCTCCCTTCACCCTCATCCCATATCCCCTCGTAGCAGAACTTGCTTTCAATTGAAAGAGGCTCTCTCCCTGAACATTTATGCCATGGAGGTATTTAAACATCTCAGTCATATCACCTCTTTCTCCAGGACCAAGCAGGAAGTCAGTCCTCACATATGGGTGACGTCGGCGCCGACGGAGCCCCCGTGCGGAGCATTTCCCCAGCTTTCAAAGAAAGCCTTTGGGAATTGCAGCACGCATGCGCGGTCCCCTTCCCGCCCAAGGGTGCCATCTTGCTCAGTCTTCTTTTTTCTGCGGAGCCCGACGGACGTAGTTCGTTTTTCGCCGAGGAAAAAGTTGATTTCCCTGTTTTTTGTTCTTCTTCGGTTCGACGCCGAATCCTTTTCCCACCCGGGCCCGATACGCCGGTATCGAGCCTGCTCTCTATTTTTTGGTTTTTGTCCTTCGTGACTAGCGTTCGCGCCATTTTTCTCTTTTCACTGGCAGCCCTGTCTTTTGACCTCGCAGGGGCCCTTTTTCCCCCGATGGCTGCCAGCGGGTTTAATAAGTGTGATCGGTGTAAGAAACTTATGTCTCTTACCGACACACATGACTGCTGCCTCCGCTGCCTCGGACCCGATGATCTGTGGTCCGTGTGGCAAATTGTCCTCAAAGGCGTTGAGGAGTCGGCAGCACCAAAAGGATCGAATCTTCTCTGACTCCGCGTCCGGACGGGTCCGAACCTTGTCAGAGGCCTGGACGTCTTGGGACTCCGGCCCCGAGCAGCTTCGAGGTTCCTCTGAGCGGGGGTCTCCTTCGCGGGAGCAGCGCAGGAAGAAAAAACCCGCGAGGGTGGCATCGGTGGACGCTCCTGGTTCCTCGAGGGCCAGGTCGCATAGCCCCGATCGCCGTCCCGGGTCTTCGGAGTCAGAGAGGCCTGCCAAACAACCTCGTCTCGAGATGGAGTCTCCTGGGCACGTGAGTACTGTAGTCCTCGTGGACTCTCCTCCAGGGGAGCCGACGTCGGGCCCGACGCCGTCGGGGCCCGAGTTGGGGGCTGCTGGGTCTCCTGAGCTCGGACTCAGGTTGACGGCCTTGGAGAGCAGCTTCGCTGCCTTCATGGAACAGCAGCGGGCATTGATCGCCGTTCTCACCGGTGCATCTGCCCCGACCACCGGGACATCGACGTCCAAGTCGAATCCCGGAGGCCGAGCCGATCCTCGAGTCCATGCGGGCTCAAGTCGATCCTTGGCCAAGGTCCCCCTCTGCCTCCCGTTCGGGACCGAGGTTGTTGTCGACGCCGGTACCCTCGGCGTCGGGGCGGAGGGCATCGGTGCCCGCCCGACCGGAGCCGCTCGATTCCTCCTCCGAGGAGTCGGGCTAGGAGACTGAGGGCGAAGAGTCACCCGACACCTATCGGACTCGATGTGTCCCATCGGACTCACCGGAGTCCGAACCTCGGAGACGATCCGCACCGGAGGATACCCGGTTCTCGGACTTCGTGCAGGATATGGCCAAGGCCTTGGCCTTCCCGCGGATCCCGAGGAGGAGCCTCGAGCCGAAGAGCTCGAGGCCCTCCAGTATGACTCTCCACCAAAGGAGGCCTTTACTGTTCTGGTTCCTCCGATGCTGGAGCGGCTGCTCTTCTGCATGTGAGAGACCCCGGCCTCAACGCCGGTGTTAAGCAAGCGGGTCGATTCTATCTATCGAGTCCGCAAGAGCCCCGGGTTCCAAAAGGCACAATTACCGCACCACTCCATGGTTGTGGAATCGGCCATGCATCGACTGAAAAGTCAGAAGATGCACTCCTCAGTGCCTCCTGGTCAGGAGGCCCGGAACCTGGATGCCCTCGGTAAGAAGTGCTTCCAGGGCTCTATGCTTGCTTGCCGTGTCCAGACATACCAGCTCTACATGGGCATGTACCTTCGAGACCTGGCAAAGGAGATTGCCGGGTTCTCTGCTGGTCTCTCCGAGGAACCTTTGCAGAGGTTCCAGGCCCTGTCCACTGGTATTCGGGAGTGCTCGAAGTTTATCTCTTGAGCAGCCTATGATGGCTTAGAGGCTTAGGCCCAAGTAGCCGGGGCCGGCATCGGTGCCCGCCAACAGGCTTGGCTACAGTCATCCGACCTCGAGCCATGGGTACACTACAAGTTGGTCGATGTCCCCTGCCGAGGTGAAAACCTTTTCAGCAAACCCATGGCTGAAAAGGCTGCTGAGCTCGAGACAGAGACTCTCACCAGGACTAGGCTGTCCAGGAAAACCTCTGCCTCTTCTCAGAAAAAGAAGGGCTCGGGAAAAAAGTCCTTTTACCCGAGGAAGTCATCTGCCTATAAACAATACCCTCATTATCAGGCCTCTGCAGCTCCCCAACAGGGTCAGCAGGCCAAGGGGCAGGGTCATGGGCCCCGTAGGCAGAAGGCTCCCAAGCCATCAACACCGACCCCTGCTCAGCAGGGTGCGGTTTTTTGACTCAGAAAGCATAGCCTCTTCTCCTCAGCTGGCTCATATCAGCACAGGAGGCCGGCTGGCCCACTTTGCCCACAGGTGGTCCGCCGTCACATCAGATACCTGGGTGCTCCATATAGTCCAAAAGGGCTATCTTCTCCATTTTCACCAGGTACCTCCCTCCTATTTTCCAGGGGAGCCTCCAAGACTCCCTCTGCACAGGGACCTACTCCTTCAGGAGTTAACAAGTCTGCTAAAGGAACAGGCTGTGGAACTGGTGCCCCACCACCTGAGAGGTCACGGCTTTTATTCCAGGTACTTTCTGGTACCAAAAAGAACAGGAGGCCTCAGACCCATCCTAGACTTGCGCAACCTCAACACGTTCCTGGAGAGGGAAAAGTTCAAGATGCTTACCCTTGGAATCCTGCTGCCCTACCTCCAGCAGGGAGATTGGCTATGCTCCTTAGATCTAAAGGATGCTTATACTCACATCCTTATTCATCCAGACCACAGACAATATCTCAGATTTGTTGTGGGAGGAAACCACTACCAGTACAGAGTACTGCCCTTTGGCCTAACCTCCGCCCCCAGGGTGTTCACCAAGTGCCTAGCTGTGGTGGCAGCCTACCTAAGGCTTCAAGGTCTTTTTGTGTTCCCATACCTGGACGACTGTCTCATAAGGGGCCAGTCTTCCCAGGAGGCCAATCAAGCCACCCTTCGCACTGTGGCTCTGCTTCAGCACTTGGGGTTTGTCATAAACTTTGCAAAGTCCACTTTGCTCCCGTCCCAGAACTTGGAATTCATAGGAGCAACGCTGGACACTCTTCAGGCGAAGGCTTTTCTGCCTGTGGACAGAGCCCACAGGTTGATGGATCTAGCCAGGCAGTTTCACAGCAATTCTCTGGTCTCTGCCAGGCAATTCCTGAGACTTCTCGGCCATATGGCTTCCACGGTTCATGTAACTCCCAATGCCCGCCTGCATATGCGGCCTGCTCAGTGGAGCCTTCGGACTCAGTGGCATAAGGCCACAGGGAGCCTTGCAGACTCAGTAAGAATATCCGCACTGCTTGTCTCCTCTCTCCAATGGTGGCTTCATCTTCCAAATCTGGTGCTCGGAATGGTTTTTCAATCCCCTCCGCATTCTCAGGTGCTGACAACAGATGCTTCTCTTCAAGGTTGGGGAGCGCATTGCCAAGGGGCATGTACTCAGGGTCTCTGGACCCCTTGGGAGGCTGCTCAGCAGATAAACTTTCTGGAGCTACGGGCGATACGCCTAGCTCTGAGGGCCTTCTCCCATCTCACGTCTCACCAGTCTGTACTGGTCCAGACGGACAATCAAGTTGCCATGTTTTACGTGAACAAGCAAGGAGGCACAGGCTCCTTCCTTCTGTGTCAGGAAGCACAACGGCTGTGCTCCTGGGCAGTCAATCACGGAATCCTTCTCAAGGCAGTCAACCTCCCAGGTCAAGAAAATTACCTGGTGGACAGACTGAGCAGGATCCTGCAACCACACGAATGGAGATTGAATCCACTGGTAGTTCAGCAGATCTTTCTCAGGTGGGGCCTCCCAACCATGGATCTTTTCGCCAGTCCTCTGAACCGGCAACTCCCGAGATTCTGTTCCAGACAACCGCATCCTCTCAGAATAGCAGCAGATGCGTTTCTGATCCCATGGTCCAAAGGCCTACTGTATGCATTTCCTCCCACGCCACTAGTGTCCAGAACACTGTTCAAAGTCCTCCACGACGGGGCCTCAATGATTCTGATAGCCCCCAGGTGGCCGAGGCAACCATGGTTCCCACTTCTGCTGCAACTGGCAGTGGACACTCCTATTCCTCTGGGGGTTCAACATGATCTCCTGTCTCAGGAACAGGGATCTCTCTTGCACCCCAACCTCCAGTCCCTTCATCTGATGGCCTGGCTGCTGAAAGGGTAGTTCTGGCTCCCCTACTACTGCCTAGAGAGGTGGAAGACGTCGTCTTAGCCTCTAGATGGCAATCCACCAGGAAATCCTACGCTCTTAAGTGGCGTAGATTCTCCGCATGGTGTGCTCAGCACAGCGAGAATCCCTTCTCGTGCTTGGTAGCGGTAGTATTGCAATATTTGCTTTACCTCTCCAATCTAGGCCTTAAGTCCAATTCTGTCAGGGTTCACCTCAGTGCTCTCTCAGCGCACCACTCACCGGTGGACGGGAGGCCTCTTTCCAACCACCCTTTGGTGGCTCGTTTCCTCAGAGGCCTCCTCCTGCTTAAACCTCCTTTACGTCCACCGGCCCCTGAGTGGGATTTGAATGTGGTCTTACAGCGGATTACTTGTCCGCCATTTGAACCTATGGCTACCTGCCCTCTCCGTTTTCTCTCCTGGAAAACCTTGTTTCTGGTAGCTCTTACCTCTGCTAGGTGAGTAAGTGAGCTTCAGGCTCTAGTGTCTGATCCCCCTTACACTAGGTTCTACAAGAATAGGGTAGTCTTACGGACTCACCCCAAGTTTCTCCCTAAGGTTGTCTCCTCTTTCCACCTCAATCTGGAGGTGGTTCTTCCGACTTTCTTTCCTGGGCCGCATGCCAGCCGGGCTGAGATGGTTCTGCATACTCTGGACTGTAGGAGGGCGTTATCCTTCTACCTTGACCGTACGCGGGAGCACCGGAGGGCTGTTCAGCTCTTTGTTTCTTTTGACCCCAATAAGTTGGGGTTACCTGTCTCCATGGGTACTTTGTCCATATGGGTAGCTGACTGTATCGCCTGGGCTTATGGGGCAGCCGGCCTCTCGTTGGAGGGTCGAGTCACGGCTCATCGTGTCAGGGCGAAGGCTGCGTCAGTGGCTCATCTCCGCTCTGTTCCGCTGGCAGACATCTGCCAGGCCGCTACTTGGTCCTCAAGCCAGACTTTTGCAGCCCATTACTGCCTTGAGAGGGAGTCCCACAGGGACAGTGCTTTCGGACAGGCAGTGCTCCATAATCTCTTTGGGGTCTAGGCAACTCCTTCCCTCCGGCCCTGATGTTGGGCTACCGGTCGGGGGCGTTCTCAGAGAAGATTCCTTCCTTACGTACTGACGCTCTAGAGGGAGCTCATTTTTTTGGCTTGGGGCCTCCGGTAGCCTTAAGCTTGGGAGTCCCATATGTGAGGACTGATTTCCTGCTTGGTCCTGGAGAAAGAGTAGTTACTCACCTGTAACAGGTGTTCTCCAGGAGCAGCAGGAATCAGTCCTCACAACCCTCCCTCCTCCCCTTGGAGTTGCAGTCATATGATTTATTTTTGCTAATTTTTTGCTGTCTTTTAGCTATGTCATCAGACTGAGCAAGATGGCACCCTTGGGCGGGAAGGGGACCGCGCATGCGCGCTGCAATTCCCAAATGCTTTCTTTGAAAGCTGGGGAAATGCTCCACACGGGGGCTCCGTCGGGGCCGACGTCACCCATATGTGAGGACTGATTCCTGCTGCTCCTGGAGAACAACTGTTACAGGTGAGTAACTACTCTATCCCGCCTTTCCTCTAAGGTGTACATATTAAGATCCTTCAGTCTGTCCTCATCTGCTTTATAATGAAGACCACTAACCATTTTAGTAGCCACCCTCTGCACCAACTCTATCCTGTTCACATCCTTTTGAAGGTGCGGCCTCCAGAATTGCACACTATACTTCAAATGAGGTCGCACCAAAGACTTATACAGAGGCATTATCACCTTCTTTTTCTTTTAGCCATTCCTCTCCTTATGCACCCAAGCATCCTTCTAGCTTTTGCCGTCGCCTTTTCTACCTGTTTAGCTACTTTAAGATAATCAGACACAACCACGCCTAGGTCCCGCTCTTCTTTAGTGGACAAAAGTACTTCACCCCCTATACTATATTGCTCCCTTGGATTGCTGCAGCCCAAATGCATGACCTTACATTTTTTAACATTAAATCCCAGCTGCCAAATTCTAGACCATTCTTCAAGCTTAGCTTGTATGATTTTTCTCCCAGTTAGTGCAAGATCTTACGTGTCCACTAGATGCAAGTAGCACTTTGCCTTCAGGGAATGAGTGTGATCTCCGGAGGCTAGAATAGCAGATTTGGAAGACATAAGGAAGTCAGAGAGGTACATAGATGAGACCTACAGGGATGTAATATTGAAGCCCCACCTCCAGTCTGGCAGCCTCTCACTTGCCATAGAGGAGAGAGGTCTCGTGAAAGGAGAGTATCACCTTGCTGAGGCAGGAAGTTATCCTATAGCTAGGACCTCCACCAGGAGATGTAACACCATCTTGCACCGAGGAGGTTTCTCCAGGGCCATGTGCCCATGAGGGAGATTAGGATGGCCGTTATAGGGGTGATTCAATCATTAGGCATGTAGATAGCGGGGTGGCTGCTGGACATGAGGATCACCTGATAACATGCCTGCCTGGTGCAAAGGTAGCAGACCTCATACTCCACATAGACAAGGTTTTAGATAGCGCTGGGGGGGAGTTTGATGTCTTGATATATGTTGGTACCAATGACGTAGGAAAATGTGGGAGGGAGGTTCTGGAGGACAAATTTAGGCTTTTAGGTAGGAAGTTGAAATCCAGAACGTCCAGGGAAGCATTCTCTGAAATGCTTCCCGTTCAAGTGCAGTGCCCAAAAGACAGGCAGAGCTCCAGAATCTCAGTGCATGGATGAGATGGTGGTGCAAAGAAGAGGGTTTTGGATTTGTTAGGAATTGGGCAACTTTCTGAAAAGGGAGGGGCTCTTCCGAAGGGATAGGCTCAACCTTAACCAGGTTGGAGCCAGTCTGCTTGCATTAACATTTAAAAAGTAGATAGAGCAGCTTTTAAACTAGATAATAGGGGAAAGCCGACAGTCACCCAGGAGCGCATGATTCGGAAGAATGTATCCTTGAAGGATACTAACAAAACAGGGAAGTTGGGACATCCTAACAGAGAGGTTCCAATAAAGATAAATGTTACCCAGATGTCCTTAAGTACAGAGCTGAAAGATTCCAAAATTACCCCTATCAACTGATAACCAGATTAATATGATTGAAATACAACCTCTAAAATGCTTGTATGCAAACACTAGAAGTCTAAAAAATAAGATGGGAGAGTTAGAATATATAGCTCTAAATGAGAAGTTAGATATGATTGGTATCTCAGAGACCTGATAGAAGGAGGACAACCAATGGGACACTGTGATACCAGGGTACAAATTATATCACAATGATAGAGTAGATCAAATTGGTGGAGGGGTTTCACTCTATGTTATAGAGGGCATTGAGTCACATAGGATTAAAGTTTTGCAGGAAACAAAATACGCTGTAGAATCTCTATGGATAGAAATTCCATGTAAAAAAGAGGAAGGCAATGGCCTGGCAAGAATGAACAGATGGATAATGAAATGCTGAAAGAAAACAGGGAAGCTAACAAAAGTTACAATACAGTAATAATAGGTGAAATCAATTACACGGGTATCAACTGGGTCGGTGTCACAGCAGGACATTCTAGGGAGATAAAATTTCTAGATGAAATAAATGACTGCTTCTTGGAGCAGCTGGTTCATGAACCAACAAGAGGGGAAGCTATTTTGGACCTAGTCCTTAGTGGCATGCAGGATCTGGTGCAAGAGATAAGGGTGTTGGGGCCACTTGGCAATAGTGATCATAGCATGATCACGTTTGATTTAGTTAATGAAAGAAAGACGGCAAGGAAATCCACAATACTCTCACTTTAATAATTTTGTGTTCATGAACCGACAAGGGGGGAAGCCATTTTGGACCTAGTCCTTTGTGAAACCCATGATCTAGTGCAAGAGATAAGTTGTTAGGGCGACTTAGCAATAGGGATCATAGCATGATCACATTTGATTTAATAAATAGAGGGAGGACAGCAAGAAAATCCACAGTACTACCTTTTAACTTTCAAAAGGGAGACTATGATAAAATGAGGACAATAGTTAACAAAAGACTAAAAGGAGCAGCTGCAAAGGCTAAAGATTTGCATAAAACATGGGCCTTTTTCAGAACTACTATCTTGGAAGACCAGGACAAGTGTATTCCATGCTTTAAGACAAGTAGAAGGAAGGCCAAAAAACTGCCAGCATGGTTTAAAGGCGAGGTCAAAGAGGATGTTGCGGCCAAAAAAGCATCTTTCAGAAAATGGAAAAAGGAGCGAAATGACGAAAACGGGAAACAACATAAGCATTGCCAAGTGAGATGAAAGGCATTGATAAAGCAGACAAAGAGAGAATTTGAAAAAAGCTTTCCGTGGAAGCAAAAATGTATAATAAAAACTTTTTAAAGTACATTCATAGCAAAAACCTGTGAGACAATCAGTTGGGCCATTGGATGATAGAGGAGTAAAAGGGGTGCTAAATAAAGTCAAGGCCATAGCAATTGACTGAATGAATTCTTTGCTTCAGTCTTTACTGAAGAAGATGTAGGGAATTTAGCCGTGCCTGAAATGGTATATAAAGGTGATGTATCAGAAGAAATGAAAGAAATATCGATAAACCAGGAAGATGTATTACAACTATTGGATAAGCTGAAGAGTACCGCATCACCTGGACCAAGGGTATTGAAAGAACTGAAATATGAGATTGGAGATCTACTATTAGTAATCTGTGAACTATCATTAAAATCAACTGTAGTACCTGAAGAGTGGAGAATGGCCAATGTAACACCAATATTTAAAAAGAGTTCCAGGGGTGATCTGGGAAACTAGACACCTGACATCAGTACTGGACAAAATGGTAGAAACCATTATAAAGAATAAAATTACTGATCATCTATATAGTCATGGTTTAATTGAGAAAGCCAACATAGATTTAGCCAAGGAAAGACTTGTCTTACTAATCTGTTATATTTTTTAGAAGGTGTGCCGGTTGATATGGTTTATCTGGATTTTCAGAAAACCTTTGACAAGGTCCTCAGAGACTCATGGCGAAATTAAAAAGTCATGGGATTGGATGCAGTAAAGTACTGTGGATCAGAAATTAGTTAAAAGAAGACAAAGAGTAGAGCTAAATGGCCAATTTTCTTATTGGAGAAAAGTAAATAATGGAGTATCCCAGGGATCTGTGCTGGGCCAGCTGCTTATTAACATATTCATAAATGACCTGGAAATGGGAATAACGAGTGAGATGATCAGATTTGCAAATGACACAAAATTATTCAAAGTTGTTAAAACCCAAGAGGATTGTGAAAAATTACAAAGGGACTGCTACTTCTGGAGAGAGATCTGCAATTGTGAGTATATACTTCTGGGAATTTTTTGAAAGGACTTCTTTGTATTAAAGCTAATTAATCTGTGAACCCAGTGTTTTTTGTTAAATCAGTCAGGGCCTAGTAGCAGCAGTTAAGTTTAAATTTAAAACACAGAAGAGAGCTTTCTGGTTAAATTTGGAACCCAGCAGAGAGCTTGTAATTTAAATTTAATAGTCACTTTAAAACACAGAAGAGAGCTTTCTGGTTAAATTTAGAACCCAGCAGAGAGCTTGTAGTTTAAATTTCATAATAAGTCAGAGCCTAGCAGCAGCAAAGAGCTGTAATTTAAATAAAATTAGAATATAACTTAGGATAAAAGGCAAAACAGGGTCAGTACTCTTTGAGCAACAAATAAAGTCTTCTAGAGACCTTTTACAAAGAGGCCTTCTACCTAGGGGGCAAGAGACCTGTGAAACCTTTTCAATAGGTGTTAACACCAGGTGACAGGTCAAAAAGCCATTTTGAAAGACTCCTTTTTTCCAAGCAAGGACCGTTAATCACCCAGGAAGTTGGTCACAGCTTACCTCAGCAGCACAGGACAGTGTACTGTGTAGCAGCCCTCTTTTAATAAGTGTTATTTCCCTCCCTCCCTCCCCAACAGCCACCCACCCACCCCTGGGATAATCATAGCTTTATAGGTACTTACACATCTTAAAAGAAAGGAGGTGCTCTCAGGTGAAGCTCGTTATCCAAATCAGTCATACACTAAGGGCCTGAGATTAAGCAAGCTTCAGGTGAACAAGGTATATTAAACGTATTAGCTACAGTTTTATTAGTATACATATCCATAGCAACCCTTAATAAGTAAAGAACTTAGATCTAAACACAAGCTTAAAACTAAGATGCAGACAGCAGTCCAGCAGCAAGATGGGGGCTTTCCAGTCTTTTGCATTGAGTATCACATGTATGATTTTCTCCCAGTTGGTGAGAGGTCTTACGTGTGCAATAGGTGGAAGGAGCTCTTTGCTTTCTGGGAACGAGTCCATTCTCTAGAGGCTAGAGTAGCAAACTTGGAAAACATCAGAAAGACACAGAGGTACATAGACGAGACCTACAGGGATATAGTCCTGAAGTCCCACCTCCAGTCTGGCAGCATCACTGTTGCCATGGAGGAGAGAGGTCACTTGACAGGAGAGCATCACTCTGGTGTGGCAGGAAGTGATCCTGTAACTAGGACCTGTCCTCCAGGTGATGTAAAACCCTCTCGCACTGAGGACGTTTCTCCAGGGCCATGTGCCCATGAGGGAAGGGTTAGGACAGCCGTTATAGTTGGTGATTCAATCATTAGGCATGTAGATAGCTGGGTGGCTGGTAACATACCTGCCTGGTGTGAAGGTAGCGGACCCCACGCGCCACCTAGATAAGGTCTTAGATAGTGCTGGGGAGGTGTCTGCTGTCTTGGTACATGTCGGTACCAATGGCATAGGAAAATGTGGTAGGGAGGTTCTGTAGGCTAAATTTAGGCTTTTAGGTAGGAAGTTGAAATCCAGAACTTCCAGGGTAGCATTCTCCGAAATGCTTCCCGTTCCACGTGCAGGACCCAAAAGGCAGGCAGAGCTCTGGAGTCTCAATGCGTGGATGAGACAATGGTGCAGAGATGAGGGTTTTGGATTTGTTAGGAACTGGGGAACATTCTGGGAAAGGAGGGTCTCTTCCGAAGGGATGGGCTTCACCTTAACCGGGATGGAACCAGGCTGCTGGCATTAACCTTTAAAAAGGAGATAGAGCAGCTTTTAAACTAGACAATAGGGGAAAGCCGACAGTCACCCAAGAGCGCATGGTTCGGAAGAATGTATCCTTGAAGGATACTACCAAAAGCAGAGTGGTTCCAGCAAAGAGTAAAGTAGCCCAAATGCCCTCGAGTATGGAGCTGACAGAGCTTAAAGATCCTAAATTATCCATGTCTACCAATAGCCAGATTAATATGAATAAAATACAGTCTCTAAAATGCTTGTATGCAAATGCTAGGTATTGTCTGGATTGGTCTAGCAGGACTCAATGAAAGGACGTCTGGTAAGTAAAATGTCACTATAACCTCTCCCCTTAGTAGCCTAGTGGTTAGAGCACTGGCTTGATAACCAAGAGACCTGGGTTCAAATAGGGCATGGCAAGCTGCTGTTTAGCAGTCTCTTACTGCGCTATTATCTATCAATACTGCTGTTTGCTTCAAGAGCATTCATTCAGACATCTTGTCCTGCCACATAGCCACTGTGAATAAGTTCCATCTACTCAAGATAGCAATAGATACTTATGGGCCAGCAACAGACATAGCTTGATAAATCTGCATCCTTCACCCAGCTTTCCCAAACCTGTAAGGTCCCCTAGCTGCATTATCTTCCCCTGACTGGGCAGCAAAATGCCCATTTTGCTATGCAAAATAACACACCATGGTATTTTGGCTCTTGAATAGCTAGGGAGAGCTCTAACAAATGAATGAGACCTCTGATGACCTGTAAACATAGGGGAATGACTAGAGGAAGCCAGGTTCTCCTTAAAGGCTTATCTATTGTGAGTTACCTTAAGAAAATTGAAATGGAACAGCTAGGCAGGAGGGTGTGGTCTTAGGCAGCATAAAAAGGTAGTGACAGGAAGTCATGGAAGGCCTGGGGAAGTAGAAAGCAGAAGACAACAATTCCCTTTTAGCTATTGCTGCAGGAAGCCCTATGACCAGTTCAGTGGATAACTGGTGAAGGGGCAGGATACTGCCAGAGAGGTCTTGGTAGAGAGAACCCCTGGGAAAAACTGAGGAGCTTGATAATAAAAAGTCTTAAGGTAAGACAGGTCTTACATTTTACCCTGTGAATGTAGTGCAAGGTGTTTACAAGAGACCAGATCGTAAAGGAGTCAGGCTGGGGTTGGTTTGCAGCAATAAATGCTGGGAGAGAAGTTCAAGTTTTAAAAGAGGATTAAGAGTGGCCAGCTTGCAAGAAAGCCAACCTGGGGCATTTATTTGTAATACTGATAGAAATGTTCCAGGGACCAGCCTGCCATGAAGCCAGAATGAGGAGGGCATTTGTTTATAGCAATATACTGTGTTTTGTATTACCATTGCCCAAGGTTTCAGTCTGCAGAGGAGATGGACTGGGATTCAAACTGAACAGATGTTCTGTTAACAGCCAAGTGATATTCTATGCTGGCCTAAGAAGGGAGCTAGACCAGAGGCATGGGAACTGGACTACTGGGAGGATTTATTACTGGGGAGATGTTGAGGCTGTCAGCCTGCTGGAGGGACATGTTCTTTATGTTCTGGGAGAATTGTGAATAAACCCTGGTTCAAGAGCCTGGATGGAAAGGGCAGGCAGCTGTTCTGTACAGTTGTGTTTTACTAATAAAACTCATTTTATCTGCAGCCTTGAATGTGTGTGGGCAGTTGTTTGAAGGTTTGCTAGAGGCCCTAGGGCTTGAATTTGACCATTAGGTTGCTGTGCAAATCTCTCTCCAATAACCCTCCATTGCTTTATAGTGTGAAAAAGTCAGTACTGGTGTACCCCTCCCCTCCTTGTAGCTCACATGCTCTGCTGAGGGCACTAATCCCATTTTGTAATGCTTCACTGCGTCTGTTTAGCAAAGATGGAACAACTGTACTTCCTTAAACAAATGCTCCATACCCCTAGGTGTCACCCTACACTCTACCTCTACCTGCTAAAACCAGGTCAGCATCCCAACCACAACCCTCTCTGGAACTCTTCCCAACACAGCTGGTATCATTGTGCAATAAGTTCCTCACTCCTCTTGCCACCTTATCTTTGCAATGAACTCCCTTCCAGCTGCATAGTAGCCACATAGTGATACATTTGCAAAAAAAGCATAGAGTTGCTTTTGTGGAAGGTCATACCTTGCCTACAGTTCTGCAAAGGAGCATATGCTTTGCTGATTCCAAGCCACAAAGTCATAAATGGTGGTATGCCCCTCCCACCCACATATTTACTATTTTATTATCTAATCCAGGAGGAAATCAGAATTTCCCACAAAGAAAATAAATGCCGATATCTCTGGGTTCTACCTCCATCTTCTCCTAAGATAACTCTCCCTTGGACTTTACCCTCAGTTAAACCTTCCCTTGGACTTTACCCTCAACCCATAAATAACTTCTTCATGTATAAACATTTGCTGCCTAATGTAAATAGTTGTTGTTAATTGATCAGTCACAATATGTACAATTAAATCAAACTGCATCACTTCCATTTCCTCAAGAACAAGGAATACCCCAGGGTTCTGCTCTGTCAGCCCTTTTATTTAACATTTATCTACAACCAATATGCACCATATTCCGAAAACATAAGATAAATTTCCACATATATGCGGATGACATTATGTTATTCTCTACAATCAACTTAAACGATCCCAACTATGATAAAATAACAAAATGCCTCATAGAAACTGATGAATGGCTTAGATCAAACAATCTGACAATCAATTTAAAAAAAACAGAAGTTCTCTTTACAACAAGAAATACAAAATTTTCCCCACCTACTAACTTCAAACTCCTAAATTTTACCCTTCCAGTTAAAGACGAAATTAAATACTTAGGAGTCACCCTTGACAAGACTCTTAGCTTTACAACTCACATTAGGAAAATAACAAAAAACAATATATTACAAACTTCGTTCCATTCAACAGCTGAGGCCTTTCTTGGAATACGATGACTTTAGAACTATCACCCAAGCTTTAATAACCCCACACTTCGATTTCTGTAATGGAATACTTCAAGGTATAACAAAGAGGAATCTAAAAATTCTCCAAATGGCCCAAAATGTTACCGCAAGAATAATTATTAAAGCCAAGCTCTCTGACCACATTACCCCGATTCTTTACTCCCTTCATTGGCTTCCCATCGCCAGCAGGATCCAATATAAAATACTGTTGACTACCTTCAAACTAATTAATAATATTGCCCCTTCCTATCTAACTACTCTTATCCATAGCCCCCCTGAAAATAGAATACGACGCAGAAGGAATCTTAATACCATTTTAGTACCTGACATTATAAAGAAGACCAAACATACAACAAGCAACAGTGCCTTCTCCTTTGTAGCACCAATCCTGTGGAATAACCTCCCGGATAAATTAAGAGAGATGAAAGATATGCAAAAATTCCAAAAGGATCTAATAAAATATTTGTTCACTCAGTACTTCTCCAACTCAGTTAATAACGTAACCATAACCTCTCAACCTCCATAAATTCGAATATACAAACTCACTTAAGTCAATTCAATACAAACCATGATAACTCAAATGATGATGTACCCTTAAAGATGTATATATGTAAAATTTGCTGAATTGTGTACATAGTTCTAAGATGTTATAAACTTGTATATAGTTGGTTTTTTGCACACTGTTCCATGTAATGTTCCATGTAGTGTTAATTGTTAACTATTGATATGTTCTCTGTAAACCGCTCCTGATCTCTGGAAGGGGCGGTATAAAAATAACACACAAATAAATAAATAAATAAATAAATTAGCGTAACCCCATATAATCATCCAAGTTCAGCACCCTGTTGTATGTAAAAGTTGGTTTTGGTGATATGTTCTCTGTAAACTGCCCTGAATTAATGATAGGGTGGTATAAAAGACCTGTTAAATAAATAAATAAATAAACTTCCAGGCCCTGACCACTGCTGCCAAAAGTGTGCTGCTGTGCAAACCCAGAGGGTCCCTCACCCCCTCTAGTACAGTTCAAGCATGGGGAGAGTGGCTGTATAAGCTCTGTCATCAACCCCCAAGCATCCAATGCTCCTCCCTCCAATAATCCACTCCCATAAGAAATGAAGCTGGCAGGCTGTACCATACAGGCACACTTTAGGTAGCCCCAGGATGCCCCCCCCCCCCCAATTCTTTCCTGAGCATTAACCTATACCAATTGATGTGCACTGACTTTTTTCTCCAAAGGAGCTTTAAAAGCAACCACTCTAATTGCAGGCAGGTCTTTGTACAACAGCCGACAAGGCAGCATTTGGAGTTTATACAGTACCATAAAGAGCAGAACCATTTTTAGGCATGCCCATCCCTCAACCCCTTTAAAGCAGCGTAAACAACCAATCTTCATTTACCCATTCCATTCATTAATTTATTTTATTTTAACCATATAGACCTCTTACAAAATTCGTAGTTGATATTCCTTATGCCATGATGTAAACCGCTTTGATTTTGCTGAAAGGCGGTATATAAAACTGTTCAATAAATAAATAAAATTAACAGGTTATTGTTATGTATCTTATGTTTTGTACATTGCAATTATGTTTCCATGGAACGTTAGAGTTCGTTAATTTGTAAACTGCTTTGACTAACAGATAAAGCAGTACTGTATATAAAAGTAGTTAAATAAATGAATAAAGGGTGGTGAAATTTCATGCACTTGTTTCCTGGTTGGAGGAGCCCCCACGCTATTGGTCTAGCTGCAAGAGGAAGGAGGAAGCCCTGCCTGAGCCGCCGATGGACCCTGCCAATAATGTACTGCTTTTACATCTGGGGGCCTATAAAGAGCGGGCCCTAATGCAGGACGTAGCTCTGGGTGTTTCCGAAGGGTCGTGTCCAAAGGGGCAGGCCTCTGTAGCAAACTTACACTCTGTTCCCTTGTCGGAAATCTGCTGGGCTGCTATCTGGTCCTCAGTCCACACTTTCACAGCTCACTACTGCCTGGAGAGAGAGTCCTCTCGGGACCGCACCTTCTGCCAGGCAGTAGTCCGTCATTTGTTTGGGTTATAGGCAACTCCTGCCCTCCGGCCCTTTGATGTGTTCAGGTTGCCAGAGCATTTGCTCCTTGTTGGGCACTTGGGCCACTCGGGAGTCTGCTATCTCTTGACTCATTGCTGCTACTCACGGTTCCCCCTTTTTCTGGTCACCCATGAGCTTTTTACAGGTTTTTCAGTAGCTTGTAGCTAGGGAGTCCCATATGTGAGGACTGACTTCCTGCTTGTTTCTGGAGAAAGCATAGTCACTCACCTGGAAGGTGTTCTTTGGGGGGAAACAGGAATCGGTCCTCACAACCCTCCCTTCTCCCCATGGAGTTGCTTTTTTCTTTTTGCTTTCTTGTGCTATGATATCATACTGAGGCAAGATGGCACCCTTGGGCAAGGAGGGGACCACGCATGCATGGTACATCTCCCAAAGACTTTTTTTGAAAGCTGGGTAGAGGTTACCGTGCGGGCTCCATCGGGGACTGATTCCTGCTGTCCCTGGAGAACACCTGTTACAGGTGAGTAACTACATTTTTTTCTAGGATTACTCTTTTTGATTACTTGTAAGCTGTAAGGTTATGTTATATTAACCCAGTACCCTAAACATATTGAAGTGTTTGAATAATATGCATTTAGTATCCTATAAATTCAGTAAAGTAAGAACTAAAGTGCATGCAATCATCTAGAATATGTGGTTATGCCAACAATAATGCATTGTATTATAATGGAATGTATTGTATTCTTAGCATGCCTTTTATCATTTTGTAGCACTTCCACAATACAAAAAGCTATAAAATCTGCTTAGCTTTGCAAGGATACAGTAATACTCATGCAGATGAGAACGTTCTATATGCTCATTGTTTCTGAGACATTTCATAAAATTATTTAGTAGTGGTGTTCTGATGCTGTAAATATGTAATTGTGGAACTCTAATGTAATGACCATTCAATTACAAGTTTTCAGCTGTCAAATCTTAATAATTTTCCACCATAAGTACTTCACAACAGTATTCTGCATTAATTGCTTCCTGTCAAGTTAAGAGAAAAACTCACTAGTTTAAATGGTTGGAAAATATGGGGCATATTTACTAAAGTATGCTAACTGTTAGCATGGGGTTAGCATGTGCTCAGTGAACTGTGATAGCCATTAGAATACGCCAAAACTACAGCCTTGCTAAAAAATACATTTAGCTTGGGTTAGGGTTGGAGACTGGACAGTTCAAAGAACATAAGAACATAAGATATGCCATACTGGGTCAGACCAAGGTCCATCAAGCCCAGTATTCTGTTTCCAACAGTGGCCAATCTAGGTCATATGTACCTAGCAGTTTCCCCAAGAGACACAAGTTCCACAATGCTTGTACTGGGTCAAGCATTGATATCTTCGGTCACTTCTTAATAAGGGTTTATGGACCTTTCCTCCAGGAACTTGTCCAAACCTTTTTTAAACCCAGCTACACTAACAGCCTTTACTACATCCTCCGGTAACAAATTCCAGAGTTTGATTACACGTTGAGTGAAAAAATATTTTCTTTTATTAGTCTTAAATAGTTTACCCTGTAGCTTCATTGCATGTCCCCTAGTCTTTCTATATTCTGATAATGTAAACAATCGATCTACGTTTACCCGTTCCACTCCGTTCATTAATTTATAGACTTCTATCATATCTCCCCTCAGCCGTCTCTTTTCCAGGTTAAAGAGCCCTAACCTTTTTAGCCTTTCCTCATAGGAGTATCCTTCCATCCCCTTTACCATTTTGGTGGCTCTTCTCTGAACCTTTTCTAAAATCGCTATATCCTTTTTAAGATACGGCGACCAGAATTGCACACAATATTCAAGGTGCGGTCTCACCATGGAACGATATAGAGGCATTATAATATCTTTTGTTTTATTTTCCATTCCTTTCCTTATCATACCTAGCATTCTATTTGCTCTCTTGGCTGCCGCTGCACACTGGGCCGAGGGTTTTAACATGGTATCCACAATGACGCCTAAATCTTTTTCCTGGGTGGTGGTTCCTAATGTGGAACCTTGCATTGTGTAACCATAGTTTGGGTTGTTCTTCCCTAGGTGCATAACCTTGCACTTGTCCACATTAAATTTCATCTGCCATTTTGATGCCCAGTCTTCCAATTTATCAAGATCCTCTTGCAATTTTTCACAATCCTCTTGGGTTTTAACAACTTTAAATAGTTTTGTGTCATCTGCAAATTTGATAACCTCACTCGTTATTCCACTTTCCAGGTCATTTATGAATATGTCAAAAAGCAGCGGACCCAGCACAGATCCCTGGGGTACACCACTATTCACCTTTCTCCATTGGGAAAATTGGCCATTTAGCCCTACCCTCTGCTTGCTATCTTTTAACCAGTTCCTGATCCACAATAGTACACTGCCTCCTATCCCATGACTCTTTAGTTTTGCCAAAAGTCTCTGATGAGGGACCTTGTCAAAGGCTTTCTGAAAGTCCAGATACACAATATCATCCGACTCACCTTTGTCCACCTGTTTATTCACTCCTTCAAAAAAACATAACAGATTAGTAAGACAAGATCTTCCTTGTCTAAAGCCATGTTGGCTGTCTCACATTAGGTTGTGACTATCTACATGCTGAGTAATTTTATTCTTTATGATGGTTTCTACCATTTTTTCCCGTTACTGACGTCAGGCTCACCGGTCTGTAGTTTCCCGGATCACCCCTGGAACCCTTTTTAAAAATTGGTGTTACATTGGCAATCCTCCAATCTTCAGGTATTAGAGATGATTTTAATGATAGTTCACAGATTACTAATAGCAGGTCTGCAATCTCATATTTCAGTTCTTTCAACACCCTTGGATGTATACCATCCGGCCCAGGTGATTTGCTACTCTTCAGTTTATCTAATAGTTGTAAGACATCTTCCCGATGTATCGATATTTCCTTCAATTCTTCCGCACCTTTAAATACCACTTCAGTCATGGGTAACATCCCTACATCTTCCTCAGTAAAGACTGAAGCAAAGAATTCATTCAGTCTCTCCGCTATCGCCTTGTCGCCTCTTAGTGCTCCTTTAACCCCTTTATCATCTAATGGACCAACTGACTCTCTCACAGATTTTTTGCTACGAATGTACTTGAAAAGGTCTTTATTTCGTGTTTTTGCTTCCGCAGCAAGCTTCTTCTCAAATTCTCTCTTTGCCTGCCTTATCAATGCCTTGCATTTGACTTGCCAGTGCTTGTGCTGTTTCCAGGTTTCGTCATTTGGCTCTTTTTTCCATTTCCTGAAAGATGCTTTTTTGGCAACAACAGCCTCTCTGACCTCACCTTTAAACCATGCTGGCAGTTTTTTGGACTTCCTTCCACTTTTCTTAAAGCGTGGAATACAGCTGGTCTGGGCTTCCAAGATAGTATTTTTCAACAACATCCAAGCTTGATGTACGTCTTTAACCTTTGCAACTGCTCCTTTTAGTTTTTTCTTAACTGTTTTCCTCATTTTATCATAGTCTCCCTTTCGAAAGTTAAAGGGTAGTACTGTGGATTTCCTTACTATCCCTCCTCCACTAATTAAATCAAAGGCGATCATGCTATGATCACTATTGCCAAGTGGCCCCAACACCCTTATCTCTTGCACTAGATCTGGTGTTCCACTAAGGACTAGGTCTAATATGGCTTCCCCTCTGGTCGGTTCATGAACCAGCTGCTCCAAGAAGCAGTCATTTATTTCATCTAGGAACTTTATCTCCCTAGCATGTCCTGCTGTGACACTGACCCAGTCGATGCCGGGGTAATTGAAATCACCCATTATTATTACTGCACTGTAACTTTTGCTAGCTTCCTTGATTTCTTTGAGCATTTCATCATCCATTTGTTCATTCTGGCCAGGCGGGCGATAGTACACCCCCACTGCCATCGCCTTCCCCTTTTTACATGGAATTTCAATCCATAGAGATTCTACAGCAAATTTTGTTTCTTGCAAAACTTTAATCCTTTCTGACTCAATGCCCTCTCTAACATAGAGCGCAACCCCTCCACCAATTTGATCAGCTCTGTCATTACGATATAGTTTGTACCCAGGTATCACAGTGTCCCACTGGTTGTCCTCCTTCCACCATGTCTCTGATATTCCAATCATATCTAACCTCTCGTTTAGTGCTATATATTCTAACTCTCCCATCTTGTTTTTTAGACTTCTAGCATTTGCATACAAGCATTTTAGAGACTGTATTTTATTCATATTAATTTGGCTATTGGTAGACATGGGTAATTTGGGATCTTTAAGTTCTGTCTGCTCCATACTCGAGGGCATTTGGGCTACTTTACTCTTTTTTGGAACCTCTCTGCTTTTTGTAGTATCCTTCAAGGATACATTCTTCCGAACCATGCGCTCTTGGGCGACTGTCGGCTTTCCCATATTATCTAGTTTAAAAGCTGCTCTATCTCCTTTTTAAAGGTTAATGCCAGCAGCCTGGTTCCATCCCGGTTAAGGTGAAGCCCATCCCTTCGGAAGAGCCCCTCCTTTCCCCAGAATGTTCCCCAGTTCCTAACAAATCCAAACCCCTCATCTCTGCACCATTGTCTCATCCACGCATTGAGACTCCGGAGCTCTGCCTGCCTTTTGGGTCCTGCGCGTGGAACGGGAAGCATTTCGGAGAATGCTACCCTGGAAGTTCTGGATTTCAACTTCCTACCTAAAAGCCTAAATTTAGCTTCCAGAACCTCCCTACCACATTTTCCTATGTCATTGGTACCGACATGTACCAAGACAGCAGACTCCTCCCCAGCACTATCTAAGACCTTGTCTAGGTGGCGCGTGAGGTCCGCTACCTTCGCACCAGGCAGGCATGTTACCAGGCGATCCTCACATCCACCAGCCACCCAGCTATCTACATGCCTAATGATCGAATCACCAACTATAACTGCTGTCCTAACCCTTCCCTCATGGGCACTTGGCCCTGGAGAAACCTCCTCGGTGCGAGAGGGGTTTACATCACCTGGAGGACAGGTCCTAGTTACAGGATCACTTCCTGCCACACCAGGGTGATGCTCTCCTGTCACGTGACCTCTCTCCTCCATGGCCCAGGGATGCTGCCAGACTGGAGGTGGGGCTTCAGGACTATATCCCTGTAGGTCTCGTCTATGTACCTCTCTGTCTGTCTTATGCTTTCCAAGTCTGCTACTTTAGCCTCTAGAGAACGGACTTGTTCCCTGAGAGCAAAGAGCTCCTTGCACCTAGGGCACACGTAAGACCTCTCACCAGCTGGGAGAAAATCATACATGTGACACTCAATGCAAAAGACTGGAAAGCCCACATCCCGCTGCTGGACTGCTGTCTGCATCTTAGTTTTAAGTTTGTGTTTAGATCTTTAAGTTCTTTACGTACTAAAGGGTGCTATGGATATTTATACCACTAAAACTGTACCTAATAGGTTTAATATACCTTGTTCACCTGAAGCTTAATTAATCTCATGTCCTTAGTGTATGACTGATTTGGGTAATGAGCTTCACCTGAGAGCACCTCCTGTCTTTTAAGGTGTGCAAGTACCTATAAAGCTGTGATTTTCCCAGGGGAGGGTGGGTGTGGGGAGGGATATAACACTTATTAAAAGAGGGCTGCTACACAGTACCCTGTCCTGTGCTGCTGAGGTAAGCTATATTCTGATTTGATTTAAATTATAGCTCTTTGCTGCTGCTAGGCTCTAACCTATTATGAAATTTAAACTACAAGCTCTCTGCTGGATTCTAAATTTAACCAGAAAGCTCTCTTCTGTGTTTTAATTTGAAACTAAAAGTACTTAGCTGATGCTAGGCCCTGAGTGACTATGAAATTTAAACTACAAGCTCTCTGCTGGATTCTAAAGTTAACCAGAAAGCTCTCTTCTGTGTTTTAAATTGGAACTAAAAGTACTTTGCTGATGCTAGGCCCTGAGTGACTATGAAATTTAAACTACAAGCTCTCTGCTGGATTCTAAAGTTAACCAGAAAGCTCTCTTCTGTGTTTTAATTTGAAACTAAAAGTACTTTGCTGATGCTAGGCCCTGAGTGACTATGAAATTTAAACTACAGCTCTCTACTGGGTATGAAAGGTAACCATAAAGTTCTCTTCTGTGTTTTAAATTGAATCTTAAACTGTTGCTACTAGGCCATGACTGATTTAACAAAAAATAGTGGGTTCACAGATTAATTAGCTTTAAAAGTAAAAAATTCCTTTCAGAAAAATTCCCAGAAGTATATACTCACAATTTCAGATTTCTCTCCAGAAGTAACAGCCCCCCTTTCTAGTCCTTCAAGGCGGAGTGAACATATAGCATTTAGTGCAGGTGTCTTTAATGCACACTAAATGGCAATGTTGCACTTACCGCCAACTCATTGGGTGGCGTTAAGCACACCTGCGTTAATCACAGCAAACTGCTTAGCATGGGGGTGTCGTGAAACGCATGCTAATTATATGAGGATATACTGGGCATGCCACCATGTGCTAGCGCAGGCCCAACACCACCCCCATGCTAAGTTTCAGGGCTTAATACAAGGTGTACTGCTGCATTTTACTGAACATGCCCTTTGAGTTTCATAGTAACTCAATAGTTAGGCATGCTTCTCCACATGCATATCCCATATTGGTAGGTAACAGTGTGAGATTGCTTTTGAAAGGGCACAAGGCAGTAAACATTTGTGTACCCATAAAAAGATATTTGATAAAAGAGCTAGACTGAAAGAAGCAACAATATACTAAATAATTAAATAAGGCAGAAACACATCAAAATTTAATATGGCTGTAGTAGAACTTCCAGTGTCATGCCTATCAGTTTTATAAATGTGCATGTATGCTGTGTGCTCACCTTAAGGTTTATTTGGGATAGGGGGTCTGATTTTTATAGCATTAATATGATTGAGATGAAATGTCTGAATTTTGGGAGTATAGAAATAGCTTTTTTTATTTTTTAAATATACAACTTATTTTCTATGTTCCCATTGCCCGCTAACTTGTCTTTGAAAGTTTGACCGTCATTTTACAGAGCTAAGGTGAGAAATTACATTCTTTCCAAAACATGCTTTCATATTAGCAGTAGACAGGGTTTTCCAGAGGAAAACAAAAAAATAAGCCATATGTGATGAGACTTAAGGGGGTATTTACTATTAATCAGGTTGATGCAAAAAGCCAGCATTGAAATCACGCTCTATAAACCTTTTACGCCTATTTGCAGTGCACCAATAGCAAGCAACTTCAGCGTGAGCATGCAGAAAGGGGTGAGCATGCAAATTAACCATGCATTAAACTGTGCACATGCAATGAGCCACCCAATAAACTGTGTGCAAAATGGCAACATTAAGCTCGGAGAGCTAGCCAAACACATGCACACAAGAAGTTGGCGCAAGTTTAGCATGCTCTCCTACTTGAGAATCCTACTGCTTGGTCGCCATCATTGGGGGTTTCATCAGTTAAGTACTTTGATATTGTAGGCAAGTGGAGAAAGCAATTGCCATTTTAAAAGTATTTGGGAGAAGAAAATACCTTTGGGTTTGAATGGCAGCTGAAGGTGCTGTCGATTCTGTGGTACACAGGATCTTTTTAGGTCTTTATAAATGATTAAAATGGAGAGCTCACTTCAAGAGAGGAAGGGTTCCTTCTCATGGTGAGTGATCAAACAAAAAAAGTAGACACTTTCATATATATTTTGGATGGGGTAGGGTTTAATTGGTTCCTGTAGGATTAATAGATAATAGAAATCAAGAGTTAGATTGATACATTGTGTTGATTTCTGAGGGTGTCTAATTCATTTATACTCCCAGAGAAATGGGCACTGTTTGACTAATTTGCATAGGAGCCCCAACAATATTTTGATGGCGTTGCGGGCTTTCTCCGATGCCTGGATCATCTGAGGGGAAATGTTAAAGTCCCCTCAGATGATCAGGCATCGGGGAAAATCGCCGATGCCATCAAAATACTGTTGTGGGGCAGTGCCCCCAACAGAAAGCGACTCCCTGGTGGTGCTGCCGCAGCTCTGATCCCCCACCCACCCAAGTAAACTAATCCATGGTGGCCCAGCGGCCTTGATTCCCCTACCTGCCCAAGTAAAATAATCCATGATAGTCCAGCGGCCCTGATCATCCCCCCACCCCCAGCCAAAGTAAAATAATGCCTGGTGGCCCAGCAGCCCTAATCCTCCCACCCCCCGAAGTAAAAATAATCCATGGTGACCCAGTAGGCCTAATCTCCTCATCCCCTGCCAACCAAAAATAACCCTGGTGGATTGGTGGCCCCGAACCTCCCACTCCCCTCCCCATACCTTCAGAAATTAGTGGGAATGCCACCCATGCGCTCCCACTCTTGCCCCACCATCTTGAAAAATGGTGGTGCCTGGCCTGCGCAGTGTATCCCAGGATAGGGAGAGGATCGGTGCCGCTGGGCCACCATGGATTATTTTTACTTCAGGGGGTGGGGGATCAGGGCCACTGGGCCACCAGGGAGTATTTTTCTTGGGCAGGTGGGGGGGATCGGGCCGCAGAGCCACCAGGATTTACTTTCTGTCATGGGCAGCAGCTCCCAATAGTATTTTGATGGCATCGGAGGCTTTCCCCGATGCTTGGATCATCTGAAGGGAAGATGATCCAGGCATCGTGGAAAGCACCCATTGCCATCAAAATACTGACAGGGGCACGCGCTAGATGTTTAAGCCACCTCTACGCCTGGCCCAATATTGGCACTAAGGCTGGTTGCAAAATCCTCTACACGTTTCTCTGCATGGGGTGCAGCCAGTATGTGTATACCAGTTTATTATGTGCAGCTTTATTTGCCTTTAATTTAAATATATTTAAATAGTCTTGGCGTTAATTGTGTGCTACTTTTTCCCTTGTTGTTTATGTGCATGTCCATCTCTTTTCTGCATTTGGCAATAGCAGTAGATGTACTTAAAAGTGGTGTTGTCTGTGCTTAAAGGCCGTGCTAGTTTTCTGCATCAGCCTGAATGTGTATTAAGGGAGTAATGCAGGATTTCTGCCATTTAACGCATACTAAATGGCAGAATGGTGTGCTGTTTCCCGTTAACACATGTTTGGCAGCCGAGCGTCAGCTAAATAATAATGAGATGCAAAGCATGCAGATACATGCAAAGCACCTTATTATTATGCAAATCAAATAATTCAGTTTGCATTTTACTTTGAAAGCTCCACTATTCATAGAAAGATAATACCAGCTTTGAGGATTGGGGGATTTAAGGCTTCACAGTGAGGGGATTTGGAGGAGTGAGGGTTATGCATCATGTGGAGGGGTTGCAGGCTTAAGGCTTGTTGTCAGGGGGAGATAAGATGATTATGCTTCATGTTGGGGGGAAATCGAAGGGGTGGGGGGTTATTTTTCTCCGGGAACATGCAGGAAATCAGTCCTCACATATGGGTGACGTCAGCACTGACGGAGCCCTCGTGGGAGCATCTCCCCAGCTTTCAAAGTAAACCTTTGGGAGATGCCACCACGCATGTGTGGTCCCCTTCCCGCCCAAGGGTGCCATCTTGCTCAGTCTCCTTTTTTCCACAGAGCCCTTCAGACATGAGGAGGGATCTAGCTAAGCTTAAAGAATGGTCTAGAATATGGCAGCTGGGATTTAATTTTAAAAAATGCAAGGTCATGCATTTGGGCTGCAGCAATCCAAGGGAGCAATATAGTATAGGGGGTGAAGTACTTTTGTCCACTAAAGAAGAGAGGGACCTAGGCGTGGTTGTGTCTGATCTTAAAGTAGCTAAACAGGTAGAAAAGGTGATGGCAAAAGCTAGAAGGATGCTTGGGTGCATACAGAGAGGAATGGCAAGCAGAAAAAAGGAGGTGATAGTGCATTTGTAAAAGTCTATGGTGCAACCTCATTTGGAGTATTGTGTGCAATTCTGGAGACCGCACCTTCAAAAGGATATAAACAGGATGGAGTCAGTCAGAGGGTGGCTACTAAAATGGTTAGTGGTCCTCATTATAAAGCATATGAGGACAGACTTAAGGATCTTTATATGTATACTTTAGAGGAAAGGCGGGATAGAGGTGATATGATTGAGATGTTTAAATACTTCCGTGGCATAAATGCACAGGGGGAGAGCCTCTTTCGATTGAAAGCAAGTTCTGCTACGAGGGGACATGGGATGAGGGTGAAAGGGGATAGATTCAGGAATGATATGTGGAAATATTTCTTTACAGAAAGAGTGGTGGATCCGTGGAATAGTCTCCCAGTGGAGGTGGTAGAGATGAGGACAGTATCTGAATTCAAAAAAGCATGGGACAAACACAGAAGATCTCTAAAGGAAAAAAGGGGACTGTTGTAGTTGTTGATATGGAAGGACAGACTAGATAGGCCATGTGGTCTTTTTCTGTCATCATTTTTCTATGTTTCTATGTCTCTTTCCCCTGGAAAAAGTTGATTTTTTTTCTTCTCGAGTTCTTAACTCGTCTCTGGTATCGCACCGGTACTCTTCCCACCTACCGATCTTGGTGCTTCGGCATCTAGTTTGGTTCATTTTTGTGTTTTGTTCTTTTTGGGCTACCTTCGTGCCTTTTTTCCCCGCTGGCAGCTCGGAGGGTCTTCAATCTTGCAGGCGTTATTTATTCCCCTATGGCTACCAGTGGTTTCAAAAAGTGTGATTGGTGTGCTAAGCTCATGTCCTTAACCGACACACATGACTGCTGTCTCCATTGCCTCGGGCCGGACCATGACCCGGCGTCCTGCAGTTTATGCAAACGGATGTCTACCAAGGCCCTGAAGAGCTGTTAGCAGCAGCACGATAAGTTTTTTTCCCTGACTCCCTGATGCCCCTGAAGGCCAGGGCCTCGTCTGAGGCACCAACGTCTCGGGAGGAGTTCTCCGAACCTGAGCAGCGTCATGGGTCCTCAGAGAGGGGGTCCCCATAGAGGGAACACAGAAGGAAGAAGAAACCCTCGAAGGCGGCATCTTTGGATGGCTCAGATGGACAAGGTTCCTCTCGGGCCTGGCCCCGCAGCCCCAGGTACCCGCCCGAGGCTTTGGAGAAGGAATGGCCGGCGAAGGTCCCCCGGAAGATCCGGTGGTGGACCGACCTCGATCCTCGGAGGCTATCCTTGTCGAGGATTCCCCTTCGGGGGAGCCATCGTCGGACCCGAGTTCCTCGGTATCCACGCCAAAGACTGGGGAGCCTTCTGGCCTGGAGTCCACAATGGCGGCCTTAGAGCACAGCTTGTCTGCCTTCTTGGACCAGAAGCAGGCGCTGTTATCTGGCATGTCCGGTTCCTCCGCCCCGACCTCCGGGCATTCGACGTCAAAGACATCCCCGGAGGCTGAGATGATCCTCGAGGTCGTGCGGCCTCAAGTTGATCCTTGGCTGAGGTCACGCTCAGTGTTCTCCTCGACGAGGCTGCGGTCATCCCCACTGTCCCCTCCGGGGGCAGAAGCAGAACTACCACGTAGATAAGAATGAACAAATCCAAACGTGGAGTAGGGAAAGACCAATTTTTAATACGTGTGTGACTGGGACTACCCAACACAGGCCGGGTTTCGTTGCCTTCGTCAGGGGTAATACATCTGGCACACTTATTGTGAATATCGACTGTAGCATGACTCGATAGTACCAAATTGCAATGGACCGCCCAAAGGAGGTAAATATAAAAATATCTGCTTAAACCAGGGAACTCAGCCTGCTGAGTTCCCTGGTTTAAGCAGATGGTTTATTTATTTATTTTATTTACATTCTCTTATATACCGTGCTATTCTGCATCAGTGTGGTTTACATTGAACAAACGGAAATTACATTGAACAGGGCATTATAACTTGGAGATAACTATTTTACAGGGAACATGGGCTATGGAGGGTTAAGTGGCTTGCCCAAGACCACAAGGAGCACCTTTGGGACTAGAAACCCCAGTCCTTCCGGCCCAAGGTTGCTGTCCTCTAGTGGGATTTGAACCCCTGACCTTCCGGCCTAGTACCTTACACCAACCACTAGGCCACTCCTCCACTCTTACAGGTGACACGCAGTGGGCTTTTCTAGCAGTGCTGCATGCGTCTTCAATTAACTCTCCGTCCAACTCTTCCTCCTGTGAGGGAGGTCTGTATATCAAACCAATGCAAATAGATTTCTCATTCCCTCTTTCTAGTTTAACCCACAGTGTCTCCTCTCTCCCTTTTAAGCTCTGTCGTTCCAAACCTTTAATATTTTTTACATATAGTGCCACTCCTCCTCCCCTTCTTCCTACCCTGTCCTTTCTGAATAAAGTATAGCCTGGTATAGTTACATCCCATTCATGGTTTTCGATGAACCATGTTTCTGTAACTGCCACGAAATCCAAGTTATCCTCTCCCATTAAAGCTTCAACATTAACCTTTAAAAAGGAGATAGAGCAGCTTTTAAACTAGATATTAGGGGAAAGCCGACAGTCGCCCAAGAGCGGATGGGTCGGAAGAATGTATCTTTGAAGGATACTACCAAAAGCAGAAAGGTTCCACAAAAGAGTAAAGTAGCCCAAATGCCCTCAAGTATGGAGCGGACAGAGCTTAAAGATCCCAAATTACCCATGTCTAATAATAGCCAAATTAATATGAATAAAATACATTCTCTAAAATGCTTGTATGCAAATGCTAAAAGTCTAAAAAATAAGATGGGAGAGTTAGAATATATAGCACTAAATGAAAGGTTAGATATGATTGGAATATCAGAGACATGGTGGAAGGAGGACAAACAGTGGGACACTGTGATACCTGGGTACAAACTATATCATAATGATAGAGTTGATCAAATTGGTGGAGGGGTTGCTCTCTATGTTAGAGAGGGCATTGAGTCAGAAAGGATTAAAGTTTTGCAGGAAACAAAATCTGCTGTAGAATCTATATGGATTGAAATTCCATGTAAAAGGGGGAAGGCAATGGCAGTGGGGGTGTACTATCGAGCGCCTGGCCAGAATGACCAAATGGATGATGAAATGCTCAAAGAAATCAAGGAAGCTAACAAAAGTTAAAGCGCAGTAATAATAATGGGTGATTTCAACTACCCCGGTATCGACTGGGTCAGTGTCACGTCAGGACATGCTAGGGAGATAACGTTCCTAGATGAAATAAATGACTGCTTCTTGGAGCAGCTGGTTCATGAACCGACCAGAGGGGAAGCCATATTAGACCTAGTCCTTAGTGGAACACCAGATCTAGTGCAAGAGATAAGGTTGTTGGGGCCACTTGGCAATAGTGATCATAGCATGATCGCCTTTGATTTAATTAGTTGAGGAGGGATAGTAAGGAAATCCACAGTACTACCTTTTAACTTTCGAAAGGGAGACTATGATAAAATGAGGAAAACAGTTAAGAAAAAACTAAAAGGAGCAGTTGCAAAGGTTAAAGACGTACATCAGGCTTGGCTGTTGTTGAAAAATACTATCTTGGAATTCCAGGCCAGCTGTATTCCACGCTTTAAGAAAAATGGAAGGAAGTCCAAAAAACTGCCAGCATGGTTTAAAGGTGAGGTCAGAGAGGCTGTTGTTGCCAAAAAAGCATCTTTCAGGAAATGGAAAAAGAGCCAAACGACGAAACCTGGAAACAGCACAAGCACTGGCAAGTCAAATGCAAGGCATTGATAAGGCAGGCAAAGGGAGAATTTGAGAAGAAGCTTGCTGCGGAAGCAAAAACATGAAGTAAAGACCTTTTCAAGTACATTCGTAGCAAAAAAACCTGTGAGAGAGTCAGTTGGTCCATTAGATGTTAAAGGGGTTAAAGGAGCACTAAGAGGCGACAAGGCGATAGCGGAGAGACTGAATGAATTCTTTGCTTCAGTCTTTACTGAGGAAGATGTAGGGATGTCACCTATGACTGAAGTGGTATTTAAAGGTGCGGAAGAATTGAAGGAAATATCGATACATCGGGAAGATGTATTACAACTATTAGATAAACTAAAGAATAGCACATCACCTGGGCCGGATGGTATACATCCAAGGGTGTTGAAAGAACTGAAATATGAGATTGCAGACCTGCTATTAGTAATCTGTGAACTATCATTAAAATCATCTCTAATACCTGAAGATTGGAGGATCGCCAATGTAACACCAATTTTTAAAAAGGGTTCCAGGGGTGATCCGGGAAACTACAGACCAGTGAGCCTAACTTCAGTACCGGGAAAAATGGTAGAAACCATCATAAAGAATAAAATTACTCAGCATGTAGATAGTCATGACCTAATGGGAGACAGCCAACATGGCTTTAGACAAGGAAGATCTTGTTTTACTAATCTGTTATGTTTTTTTGAAGGAGTGAATAATCAGGTGGACAAAGGTGAGTCGGTTGATATTGTGTATCTGGACTTTCAGAAAGCCTTTGACAAGGTCCCTCATCAGAGACTTTTGGCAAAACTAAAGAGTCATGGGATAGGAGGCAGTGTACTATTATGGATCAGGAACTGGTTAAAAGATAGAAAGCAGAGGGTAGGGCTAAATGGCCAATTTTCCCAATGGAGAAAGGTGAATAGTGGTGTACCCCAGGGATCTGTGCTGGGTCCGCTGCTTTTTGACATATTCATAAATGACCTGGAAAGTGGAATAACGAGTGAGGTTATCAAATTTGCAGATGACACAAAACTATTTAAAGTTGTTAAAACCCAAGAGGATTGTGAAAAATTGCAAGAGGATCTTGATAAATTGGAAGACGGCATCAAAATGGCAGATGAAATTTAATGTGGACAAGTGCAAGGTTATGCACTTAGGGAAGAACAACCCAAACTATGGTTACATGATGCAAGGTTCCACATTAGGAACCACCACCCAGGAAAAAGATTTAGGCGTCATTGTGGATACCATGTTAAAACCCTCGGCCCAGTGTGCAGCAGCGGCCAAGAGAGCAAATAGAATGCTAGGTATGATAAGGAAAGGAATGGAAAATAAAACAAAAGATATTATAATGCCTCTATATCGTTCCATGGTGAGACCACACCTTGAATATTGTGTGCAATTCTGGTCGCCGTATCTTAAAAAGGATATAGCGATTTTAGAAAAGGTTCAGAGAAGAGCCACCAAAATGGTAAAGGTGATGGAAGGATACTCCTATGAAGAAAGGCTTAAAAGGTTAGGGCTCTTTAACCTGGAAAAGAGACGGCTGAGGGAAGATATGATAGAAGTCTATAAATTAATGAACGGAGTGGAACGGGTAAACGTAGTTCGATTGTTTACCTTATCAGAATATAGAAAGACTAGGGGACATGCAATGAAGCTACAGGGTAAACTATTTAAGACTAATAAAAGAAAATATTTTTTCACTCAACGTGTAATCAAACTCTGGAATTTGTTACCGGAGGATGTAGTAAAGGCTGTTAGTGTAGCTGGGTTTAAAAAAAGGTTTGGACAAGTTCCTGGAGGAAAGGTCCATAAACCATTATTAAGAAGGGACCCAGGATATCAATGCTTGAACCAATACAAGCATTGTGGAACCTGTGTCCCTTGGGGAAACTGCTTGGTACATATGACCTAGATTGGCCACTGTTGGAAACAGAATACTGGGCTTGATGGACCTTGGTCTGACCCAATATGGCATATCTTATGTTCTTATTTATTTATTTATTTAGCTGCATTTATATACCGCTTTTCACCGGGTCAAAGTGGTTTAACACTGAGTGGGGTGGGTGGACAAAAATCAGTGTGGGGGGGATCCGTCACCGGGGGCCAACATTGATGATCTGAACAGGTGGTGAGGACATAGGCAACAGACATAGGTCTCTTATAGGGTAGTTTGGGGAATTTGGTTGCGGGGCTGTGGGATGTCAGTGGAGATTGCCTGATTCTGGTCCAAAGTATTCCTGGAAGAGGATGGTTTTTAGTTTTAACATCAGGGATCTTATTTCCCATGCTACAGGTATTTATATACACCACTTTCCATATGTTGTTCCTTTTATCCATTTCCATAAAGGTATTTAATGTTTCACTTACCAGGGGGCTTTCACTTACCTGGGGGCTTTCTTCACCCATCCCCAATGAATCTAGTTTAAAGCCCTCTTCAGTAGATTAGCCAGTCTGCCACTGTTCACTTACCCCAGTTTTTGGAAGTTCTCTAAAGTTCTGGCAATATTGTGCTACTGAGATCCACGTCCGGTCCTCAACCTCAAACCAGGCTTTGAGTTTGTTGAGAATCTCCTTCTCCAGGCCCTGTATGTTCAGTGAGCCTACATAATGTTGCAACTGGATATATGGAAAATATTGTCCCCCCAGGTAACCAAAATCAATCCTGAAAGTCTTCTAATGGTACTCGTTTGCCCCTCTCTTCAATTTCCTCTCTCAGGTGTGTCACTCCCAATGATGCCCAGGTCCGGAAAGCATGTGAATCCGATCCTGGGGGGAAAAGCCTTATTACCTTGAATAGGCAGGTACCCTGTTGCATCATATGAAAGTTCTAATGACCTACAAAATGTTTTCTTCCCCTTACATACCTCCATGAGTAATAGACTATCACGGATGTGATGGAGCAATTGGGTCGAATTTTTTTTGGCTTTCCCTTTCTTTACCTCTTCCCTCAACGTGTTTATTTGTGTTTGTAGATCTTCCATCTGTTTGGTAAAATTATCTGAAGATTCTTTTTCTTTTAAAGCGGAGATCATTCCTTCAATTTCCGTAGTTAAGGTGTCGAGACTTTTTTTAGTTGTATCAATAATCAATACCATGAGGTTCAGGGAGCATTTGAGAATATGATTCCATCTTTCTATGAATGCGGTATTAGCCATGTACATTCTAGGTTCTTTGTACATCCGTAGGTCTCTAGGTATATGGCGTCTTTGCACATACTCAAAAAACTTCGGCGAGATTATGAAGATTACACCACGGGTTATATTTACCCGTGGATGAATGCAAAGAGAAAAGAGAAACCGAGGAAGAAACAAGTACGTTTTGAAACCACTGCATAGGATACGGACTCGACAGATTCTGAAAAACGACAAAAACAAAAAAGTTTTTTAGAGGACGGGGGAAAAAGGAAGAAAAAAAGAGGACAATCGAGCCAAACCCCAACGGGCGGAATATCTCAGACGCAACATCCTTGATACTTAACATTTCCGGACAGACATTACTCCCGGAACAGATATCAATTCTCAATAAAGGGTTATCATTTGTCCCAAACATTCATTTCGACCCGTTTCAGTTTAGAGTGGACTTGGAACAACTCATCAGAAAACTTTAATTTAACAATGTATTTTGGATCAGTGACAATAGATACTAATAGTGAAGCCGACTTAAACAGAACACGGCTTCCTTTAAAATCACGATGGTCTGCCCCGGGTCTTCTACATCCATCACTGATACTATACCGGGAGTTGATATTGAAAGATATGCAATACATTGAAAGAACTAAACGTACCACTCATAGCAGGATCACGGAAAAAGAACGTGATGGGCTGCGAACATTGAAAGACAATCCACAACTTGTAATTAAACGAGCAAACAAGGGGGGTGGAATAGTTATACAGAGCCGGAACCAGTATCTTATGGAAGCATTGAGACAATTACATGACATACATACGTACGAAGTTCTGATACTTGATCCCACCAAAACCCTTCAAAAGAAGATCAAAGAAGTTACTTCGCAAGCCTTAGAATTAAAAATAATTACTCAGAAGGAATACGATTTTTTAAACCCTGTGGATCCAGTTGTTGCAAAATTTTATCTGGTCCCAAAGGTCCATAAAAATTTAAATAATCCTCCAGGTAGGCCTATAGTTTCATCCAGGGGATCGTTGTTAGAACCACTTTCAATGTACATAGATTCTTACTTAAGACCATTAATGACGAAAATTCCGTCCTTTCTAAGAGACACCATTCATTTCTTACAGATTCTACAGAGCCACGCTCACTTGGCAATATTGCCTGACATACTGTTAGTCACCTTGGACGTAACTTTGCTATACACAGTAATTCCACAGATGGAGGCGCACGAGTGTGTGATGGAAGCCTTGAACACTCAAGGAGATTTATCAGAGAGACAACTACAGTTTCTAACGGTTACAAAAAAATGTCTTCGTCTTTAATGACGTCTTATATCATCAAGTGTCAGGGGAAGCAATGGGGGCCACATGTGCCCTCTCCATAGCCAATCTTTACATGCAACGTTTTGAAAACAGTCACATAGAAACATCACCATACAAAAGCAATTTAAAATTGTGGGCTAGGTATATAGATGACGTTTTTCTATTATGGCAGGGCACAACGGAACATCTAGAGAGATTTTTTTAGTTGGGTCAACACCAGAGATCCCAATGTAAAATTCACCTTCAATTATCATACTAATAGCATCACTTTTCTAGATGTCGTCATTAATAAGAGCAGAGAAGAATGGAGCACTTCCATCTATAGAAAAAAGACCGATTGAAACACGTTTTTGGACTACAGTAGTGCCCATCCTATACAACTATGAAACAGTCTACCCTTGTCACAGTTTGTCCGGTATCGTAGAAACTGCACCGAAACACCAAGATATTGAAAAAAAACTTTTATGATTGGGGCTACCCACAAATGGTGGTAGTCGAAAAAGCTTATAAGAGAGCACTATACAGTAATCGGGATTTATTAGTATATCCACAACCGAAACTATCTACATCTTTAGATTCTGGTCCATTTATTAACCTGATTACAAAATACTCTCCTTTAAGCTCCGATCTCAACCGAATTATAAAACGGCATGAGAATGTACTACAGAGTATCCCAGGTTTAGAAAATAAAATAGTTCGCTGTGTATGGCAACGCCACAAGAATTTAAAAGAACTTTTAAGTCCAGCAATACTGCAACCCACGCAAATGCAAGAAAATCACGGACATCCGGGCCATAGAAAATGTGGTGAATGCAACATCTGCCACATTACAATGGAATTAACAGAATTTAAACATCAGGACAGGCTGTATCTTTTAAAACACCAGACATCGTGCATTTCAACCTATGTAGTGTATTGTATTCAGTGTCCGTGTGGTTTACTTTATGTAGGTAAAACCACTAGGATGCTGAGAATACGGATGAATGAACATAAAAGTAGAATTAAATGCTCAAAACGGGAAGCTCCCATAGTAGATCATTGTTTACAGTTTCAACACACTTTTGATGAACTACGATGCTTTTGTATCGATCACATAACCACAGCGCGACAGGGGAAATCGAAAGATCAAACTTTACTATGGCAAGAACAGAGCTGGATCCATAGAATCTAGCCTTAGTAACCATACATATGGCCCCCCAGACAATCTCTCATTACAAGTAAACAATCAGACTCAGCATGAAAAAGGATAATCAACTGATCGCTCAGAATGTACCCCAGTGTAAATAAGATGTAGATATGTTCTGCCTGAAATCAGGTACCAGTGTGATACAATGTATAGAGTTAAGAATTGTACATAGTTTCCCCCAGTTACTTCCAAGTTGATCTCCCTGTTTATTGTAAATACAACTCAAAGTTCCTTGTGTTGTATAGTTGATGTTAAATGTAAACCGCTCTGATCTAAAATAGAGCGGTATAGAAGAACTGTTAAATAAATAAATAAATAAATAAATAGATTAAACACAGTATCTCCTAATGGACTGAATCTGAGAGTTGAATGGGAGGTCTGTGTTTAACAAACTGCACCACGGTTTCATTACCCCGACGTCAACACAGCTGCAGCCTATTGAATTTTACACATATATGCCCACACCGCATGCGCGGCGTTTAGAAAGCCGACAGGCTCATGCGGCAGCCACCGCGATTTTAGTTGGCAGCGTGTAATGTAGAATCTCATTATATTAGTGCTTTCAAGTTACCCCCTGAAGAAACCAAGCAGATGAAACGCAAATGAAGCGCCATTGATAGCGTTTGCGGCAGCCACCGCGATTTTAGTTGGCAGCGTGTAATGTAGAATCGCATTATATTAGTGCTTTCAAGTTACCCCCTGAAGAAGCCCAGCAGGTGAAACGCAAATGAAGCGCCATTGATAGCGTTCGGGAAAACAACAACGAAAGCTAAGCACTATTTACTGCTCACTATATTCATTACTACTAAATGTCATCTTAAATTGTTATGAAAGAGTCAATATAACAAATGACTAGACTTAAAGGGTCCTTGATGCAATAACGGGCTTATTATAGAAGACGGTGGCAAGACGCCCCCTTCTACAGCACAAGAGAAACTAGCCGAACTCCCCACCACCATCTTCTACTCATCTCATTACAACATAACAAGAAAAAGAAACAGGAAGTAAACCCACTTCCCCAACATCTGAGATGCGCACTGATAAATGCCCGATCGGTTCGCAAGAAATGGCCGGTCATCTCAGACATGATTTCACTACACAACCTCAACCTATTACTGATCACTGAGACATGGCTTTCTTGTGATGACAACGTGCTACTCAACCAACTACTACCCTCCAATTTCTCAATCCATACATGTCACAGAAATGACAAAAGAGGAGGAGGTGTTCTCGCCATTATCAAATCTGACCTTCAGTTTAATCTAAGAGACGCAACCAGCTCACCACTCCTGGACTCAATCTCTATAGCAAATAAGTGATAATTGACTTGGCCTCCAAAACCCAGAACCCACATTCATCAAGTTGGGTGCTAGGAGATTTCAATCTACCCTCACTGCAGGTCTCCCATGCATCAGCTTTTCATGGAGCCATGCAGGATTTAGGATACAGCCAATTAATCAAAGACTCAACCCATGTCAAAGGAGGCATTCTAGATTTAATATTCACAACTGAAACATCCCTCAATGCACCATCTATCCCTGATCTATCAATCACCTCAGTTCCATGGTCGGATCACAAGCTAATCTTATTCCAAGTTCCCCTTCCTAGTTGTGGCCAAAATGAAGAAAAAAGAGTGAGCGGCCATCCCAGCTCCCCTCCGAGAAGGTTCCAAACATTCGACAAAGACCTAATCCTAAAAACAACACTCCCACTACCTCATTGGCACTCAACCTTGACAATTTAGTCTCCGATTGGAATAAAACACTCAGTTCAATCGCAGTATGTCCATCAACTAACAAACTCCAAGGGAAGCATCACTCTACAACCTGGTATTCAGCTGAGCTAAAAACCTCACGCACAGCACTAAGGAAACTCGAGAGACGATGGCGTCGCTCACGCTCAGATGAAGACCGGAATGCATATAACTCACATCTCGCAGCACATCGCACCTCAGTGACAGAAACCATGAGGCATTATCACACAGACATACTAAAAAGATCTCTGAACAAACCACACGACCTGTTTGCTGTCGTCAAGCGTTTGACAAAGGAACCTGCCTCGGAGCAAATAAGCGATATCCACCCTCAAACATTCGCCGACTATCTGCAATCCAAACTCTGCAAGATCAAAAACAACTCATCACCTAGCACTATCCCTGAACCATACGACCAAACACCACTCACCATCTTCTCAATACCATTCAAACAACGCATTGAGGACATCATTGTTGGCATCAACATGACTACCGCCCAAACTGATCCATGCCCAGCGTTCTGGATTAAAGAACTTCGGACCGACTTCAGTCCCTTCATATCTAGACTCATGGAACAATCTTTCACTACAGGAACTTTCCCAAGTATCCTCAAGCGCACATCTATAAGACCCTTACTAAAAAACAACAAGCTCAACCCTCAGAAGCCTGAATCATATAGACCAATATCAAGTATACCGTTTCTGGCAAAAATAATGGAAAAGGAAGTTCAAAGACAAATCCAAGATCATGTTGATACCAACGCACCACTGGACCCATGCCAGCACGGTTTTAGAGAAGCCCATGGTGTTGAAACACTTCTCACCACACTCTTCAGTAGCATAATAACAGGCATTGACAACATCCGCCAAGGGTTCGTCCTTGTCTTCCTAGACATTGCAGCAGCGTTTGACTCCGTTAGCCATGAGTGCCTCCTTGAACAACTCAAGGAGAAGGGAATCACCGATAAAGCACTTGAGTGGTGTATGTCCTACCTTTCTGATAGATGGCAGCAGGTACGATCCAGCGATACATCATCTGATCCGTTCCACCAAAAGCAAGGTGTTCCACAAGGGTCCTCCCTCTCCGCCCTGATGTTCAATATATACATGCAGCCTATCTGCAACCTGATCTGGTCCTTCAGTGTTAACTGCCTTATTTACGCTGATAACGTGCTGTTATACATGCCTTTTGCAACAGAGAAACCCAACCTCACACCTATAACAAACTGCATAAATGAAGTTTCTAACTGGCTGCAATCCCAAAACCTTAGGATTCAACACAAGAAAACGGAGGTTTTATTTATTACAAGGAATCGAAACTTCACTGCTCCGTCTTTCATAAAAGTGAAGGATGCAGATCTCCAGACCAAGCCCACTATCAGATACCTTGGCGTGACCTTAGACCAGCACTTGGATATGAAGGCGCACATAGGAAACATTGTAAGAGCGGTATACCATAAAATCCGATCCCTTAGACATCTAAGATCCCTGCTTGCACCTGACGATTTCAGAACCATCTATCAGGCACTAATCATACCGCATTTTGATTATGCAAATTCAATCCTGCAAGGTCTCCCTCAAGCCACCTTAAATCCACTTCAACTTGCAATGAATGCCGCAGCAAGAGTTCTACATGGCGCTTCTAGGAAAGACCATGTCACACCCATTCTAAAACATCTCCACTGGCTCCCGATACAAGGTAGAATCACTTACAAGACCTTACTACTTACCTTCAAGGTTATTAAAGGGCTTTCGTCGGCATCATTGACTGAACTAATCCAGACAACTCCTCTCAATAGGGACAGAAGGTCAGTAACACTTAACACCTTGGTAGTCCCAAAATTAATAACACAATGCACCAAGGCAACAGTAGGCAGGACCTACAATTTCTGCGCACCAAGGTACTGGAACAGCCTCCCTCACGGCATCCGATCAATCCAGGACTTATTTCACTTTAAAAAGGCCTTAAAACTTCACCTCTTCCTCCAGTTTTACCCAGAAGCCAATGTGGATGCTGCACCATCCTCACAAGCCTCTCAGAACCCCCTTGACTGAAGTCAAAAGAGTTCCCAATTATGTCTTAAATTGTAAATAGTTACCCTGTTATCCAAGTTGCATTACCTGTTCAAATGTAAACACAAAGTACCATCGGAAATGTGTATTTTATTGTTCATTGTAAACCGCACTGATGCTGAATAGCGCGGTATAAAAGAGACTCAAATAAATAAATAATAATAAATATTCCAATTGATTTATTGAACTTTTGGTAGCCTAGAGTCTGAGACCCTGTCAGTCACTACAAATCATTTAGAGATATCTATAAGATCTATAAGTGAAAAATCTTTTTTGTAAGATATCCCATACTTTCAAATACCAAGTTCAGAGTGACATATACATTTTGACAATCATTACTCTGACAGGATTGACCAAACTTAATTTGTGTGGCACAAATTTTGGTTATTTGTGCATTGGGTTTCTCCTGTTCTCATCAAGCTGTTTTCATTTCCCCCAGCGCGTCGTTTACCGCTATGAGGAAATCCGGACCATTGCCTCGAGCAATAAGTTGTATCAGGTGATGAATAATGTTAAGATTCTTTAGCAAGGGTGCTAGTAATGGCTGAGGATACCGGAGAGGCACAGCACACGTCTATGCACTCTCAGCACATCACGTGACTCCAGCATTATAGCTTTTAATGTGGCTTCACCTAATGACTTCTCTGTAGGAGTCATTAAATGAACCTTTCTTAACGGAGTGCATGTTGGGCAAAACCGTCATATATTAGCTGCAGTGGATATACTGGATACACCTCCGACAACTAACATGGAGGCTGTGCAATCAGTGTGCATGCAATCAGCATGCTAATGGCAGATTCTTAGCGGACTTTAGTAAAAGGGGCCCTTAGATTGGCTTACCATTGAAGGTGGTGAAGAAAAAAATTGATAGAATTCAAGAAAGCATAACATAAGCAGAGAGTATCTTTGTATACGAAGAAGCAAAGGTAAAACCAGAAATCAATTGAAGTACTGTATATGGAATTTTCCCAGGAATTAAATTGGGCTCACTAGATGGGCCTTACGACTGTCATTATCAGTTGTTTTATAGTTAAGTTTCTGATCCTAGGGTTTAATGTTTGGAATTTTAGGGGAGTTATTTTTGAGGCAATTAGATGTTTTCCTATGGTCTCAAAAATAGGGGTTTATCTGTATATTTGTGTTGCAAAAACAATTTTGTGACTTTTTAGGTGGTCTCCTTTTATTTATTTAAACTTATAAATCGAACAAATCCAAAAAGACTCTGACTGTTCAACAACAAAGCAATAATCACATAAAAGAGTAACAGAACCATTTCCAACAGGGCCTTCTCATTTTAAGCCCCAGTCATATGGAATGCTCTGCTAGATGACACATGCACAATAACCATTCTATTTCATGAGCATTTTAGATGCAAAGACAAACCGCCGGATCACAGACTTCTCTGAGAATTCTCCACTCTTCAACACATTCCCCTTCTAGAAAACCCTCCCTCACTCCATTTACTAATCCACTTCCTCAATTAGCAATTGAAGTTTTGATCTCCTACCCTGAGCATACTCTAACATGTACCAACAAACTCCCACACCCATGACTCCTTTCACTTAACACCTGTGGACTCACTCACAAATCTCCACTGGTTTAATTATGTGTAATATAAACTATGTTCTCTATTTAATTTAAATTATGTTCTTTTATTTACGTTCCATGTAAATATGTTCTACTACAGCTGTTCACCACTCTGACTTAAATTATGTTTTACTCTGCTTATGTTCCATGTACAATTTATATTAGTTCTGTTTACTGCTTTGGCGATGTATTTTGAAATACATGAAATTAATAATAAAGTAAATTTGAAAAAATGTAAAACACCCACTCAACCCCTAACACCATAAGCTTTTGTAAAAAGCCAAGTTTTAAGAGCCTTCCTAAAATCTTTCATTGACTCAAAACAGTTTTCCTGTATCAGCCCCTCTTCTCCTCACCTCAGAATCAGCCTGATATCAGCCTTCCCTTCTCCCGGCCTGAGCATTATTCCCCCCCCCCCAGTCTTATCACCAGTATCATCTTCTCTCTCTCAACAATGGTATCAATCTTGTCCCAGCCTCAACCCCAGCTCCAGGTACCTTCTTGTATCTGGTACATTGTTGGGAGTTTGTGCCTTTGTTTCCACTGCTCTCTGCTTCTTCTGCTAGCACCATGGGACAATTTGAATTGTGAGAGCAGGCACCTCATGTTTCCCATTAGAATGCAGGAAATGCCTGTACTTGTGTTTCAAACCCTCTCACATTGCTAGCAGCAGAACTGGCTGAAGCAGAAGAAAGCAGTGTGTGCAAAGGCATAAGCTCCCGCTGTTGCAGAGGGATAGCAGCCCCTTTTGTGGTAGTCAGCTGCCAGATAACATTAGAAAGCCCGACGAAGTCAACTTTTCAGGGTTTGTGGTTATTTTAATTTTTATTCAAGTTTTTTAAACAAAATTACCTCTAAACAAAGTGACATATGAAATTGGACAATAATCATTCCACAGAATAGGAAAATATACTTCCTTAATAAAAATTAACATTAGTATTCAACCACAAGTAGAGATGAATGGAGTTAAGAAAAGGAAATATATAAATGGAAGTAATAAATAAACAAAAGTAAGCAAATCAACACAAGCAATCCAAGCCAGGTTTTATAGCATGCTATTACTTCAAGGCAGCCCTCCCAAGAACTTGAGATTTCTCTCTAACCACAAGAAAGTCAACAAGTTGGTGGGAGTCAAAAAACAAAAATGTGTCTCCTGAAGTTAAACAAAACAATTAGATGGAAATGTCAAAATAAAACAGGCTCCCAGAGCAAAGTCCCTTGACTTAAAGGCCAAGAAGTTATGATGCCTTTTCTGAGTGGCCCTAGACAAGTCAGGAAATATACAAACTATTGACCCCTTAAATGGTTCGTTCGTGAAATGAAAATATAAATGCAAAAAATTGTTATCAGGTTCAAGGGCAAAAAATTACTATCATGATGGAGTGATGACTTCCAGAGAAGACTCCAAAAACTCAGACAGGTTTAAACTTCCATGATCTCTCTCCTGATGTTACTGGGCCCAGTTACTGGGCCCATATTAAAGGTGGCAAAGAATCTTCTGGATTCTCCAGTGTCTCCAGAAAGTACCTCCACCCCATCTCCATTGGAGATAATAGAGGATACTTGGGAGCATTTACCAGTTTCAGATTATTTCTCCTAATATATTTTCAAAATATTCCAATCTTTGATATACAAAATGTTTATCCTTTATGGGAGCAATGTTAAAGTCATTCATTCCAACCTTATGGGACTCTAAAGTCTTCAACCTTGTAGCCCAATGATCCAAAGTCCTTGCCTGGCCTTCCATTTTCCCAACCATATTAGAAAGTTCTTGCTTAAAATCAATAGCTAAGTTGTTAAGGGAAGTGTCCAAACTTAGAATGGCATCCCAGAATCTTTCCTTCACTCCTGAATGCCCTGAAATATCAACTTTATTCAACAGGAAGGATTTGTTCTGATCCATAGGCTTGGCCCAGGTCTACCAGGCCCTCTTCCAGTATAGATGGTCACTGACTATCTCTCTGGCATTTCACACTGAGATCTCTGTGCCTGTAATCGATGGCTACCACTTTCAGATCAAGTTGGGTTTACGACACTTTTCCAAACTGCAGTCTGATGGAGATCGCCTTGACTCTGCCAAAAGGATTGCTCAGTTGGATCAGGGAGGAACACCATAGCCATCTAGAATCTTCTGACCTAACATCGGTGTCTGAGCCAAGTCCTTATACTGGCAAAGAAAAGGGACTATAAACAGGAGAATAACAACCAAATAAGCATAGGTGCCTTCACACTGTATTAACTCAGATGTCATCTTGATCCCCCCGCCACTCAGGGTTCTTGGTTATAAATGGAAAACTCAAATTCCCCATTAGGTTATTTTATTGGGATGTTTCTGATTATACCCAAAAATCATCGGACCTATTTATGGTGTAGTCTATTGGGGGCTCTTTTAGAAGCCCCATTTGTGTTTTGGATGTAGGGCATTCTTGGAGCCATTTTAGAAAATGGGTATCTGAAAGTCCCTAGTACGAGGACATCCACAGAGAATGGTTGCAGGCCAGAGGAGTGGCCTGGGCAGAGCAACAAAGATGCAGGGAGCGGTGTGATTCCAGAATGACAGAATAAATGTCTGGCCCTGGTTGTTAAGGTGTCCATGCCTATTTCTCCTCCTGAACATGAATAAGGAGCAAAACAGTGTTTGTTTCATGGCAGCAATGCTACCAGGGGGAAGTACACAATCCATTGTCATCATCACTGTCAAGATTTCCTGAACAAAGAAACCTCTACCTATAGTTATGGTCAACATTATTGGCATTCTTGCATTTAGGTATGTTGTGTACAGTATTTTGAGAACTAATTGTCAGTATTCCAACTATATACCATCATAATATTTTAATAGTACATTCAAAGGTATACAACAAAAAAAAGATGTCTGCAACCTAGATGTAGTAATTTCTGCGAAAAAAACAAAATATGACCTGCACAGGATTAATGGCACACTTCACTGGTATTTGGTTGCACAACCCTTGTCAATGATGACAACCTCAAAACGTTTCTTGTGGCCATCTATAAGTTTCTTACATTTGTCTGCTGGTAGTTTCTCCCACTTTTCAACTGTGATTTCTTCCAGATCATGAATGTTTCCAGGATTTCTTTTACCAATGGCAGATTTCAGCTCTTTCCAAAGGTTCTTGATTAGATTAAGATCAGGACTTATTGCTGGCCAGTCTAAAACAGTCCATTTGTTATTTTATAACTATTCTTTTATACTTTTGGATGTATGTTTTGGGTCAATGTTAGAGAACCCATGACCTAGCTTTCTGACACTAGTTAGCACATTTCACTCCAAAATACTTAGGTAGTCCTCTGAATTCATGATTCCTTTAATATGTTTCAGGCCTCTTGTTCTTGAGGCAGCAGAACAGCCCTGCAACATTATGGAACCTCACTGTAGGAAGGGTATTTTTTTCCTTTTAAACTTCATTTCTGCACCTGTAAATGTATCGCTGGTCTGCATTGCCAAAGAGCTCAAGTTTGATTTCATCTGCTCACAGCACATTTTCCCAGAAGAATTGTGGTATCTCAAGGTGGGTTTGGGCAAAGTTCAGCCATGCCTTTTTATGTCTGTCTTTGAGCAGTGGGATGCTCTTTGGCCTTCGCCCATTAAGTCCTTCTTTGTTTAGTGCACGGCATATGGTGCAGGTTAAAACCACCACTCCAGATTCTTCCAGGTCAGCCTTAAGCTCTTTGGATGTTGTATGTGGTGTTTTTCCAACAATTCGCCTTCAAAGGCTTCTTGGGTTAATTTTCCTCTTCCCACCATGACCTAGGAGGCTCTTGACAGTTCCATGAGCAGAAAATTTCTTAACACTGCGAACTGTAGACACAGGAATCTCAAGGTCTTTGGAGATGGCCTTGTACCCTTTTCAAGTTTGATGTTTGGTGATAATGGCTTTTTTTGACACTCAGGCAGCTCTCTTGTCATCACCATTATGAAAATGGAACAGGGAGTGAATGTGGCCATTTTAAACATTAGAGCCATCATTCATTGGTTGATTCAAGTTATGTGAGTACTGACAATTGATCACAGGTGCGTCTGATTTTATGGCAGTGGCAATGTGGTTCTTCTGTTCAAATTGATTTGAATTGTTTATAAGGGTGCCTATAAACATGCCTTGGCAGTGTCACAGTTTTTATACTATTTCCTACTATTTCCTTTTTTAATTGGTCTTGTTTTTATTTGATTCTTTTCTGTGTCAAATATGTGTGCATATATAGTCCAAAGCCATTTCACTGGCCACTTTTTTTTAGGAGATATTAGACATTAAGGGGTTGAACTGCAAGGCTGCCAATATGAGGTGCGATCAAAAAGTGTTGAGATTTATACAATAACACAAGAAGTATAACACTGACAGTTATTGCACTCAGTCTCCTTCAAAGTAGTCCCCGTCTAATAAAACACACTTTCTCCAGCGTTCCTGCCACTGCTGGAAACAATTTTGAAATGCCTCTTTTTTTATGCTGTGAAGCTGCAGTGTCAAATTTTGCTTAATGGTCTCCAAGTCGTAATTTCAGTTATGGAACCATGAAGAAGTCACAGGTTGCAAGGTCAGGTGAGTATGGAGGCTGACAGACTTGCTCGATTTGGTGTTTGGCCAAGAACTGCTAGACAAGATGTGATGCGTGAGCTGGGACATTATCGTGTTAAAGCAACCATTCACCATTCCTGTGAAACGCTGGCCTTTTACAATAAACTGCATCTCTCAAATGAGTCAGAATTTAGATGTAGTACTCCTTATTGATGGTTTAGCCTTTTGGAGCATACTCATGATGAACAATACCCTGGTAATCAAAGAAAACTGTTAGCATGACCTTGACATTATTTCTCACATGACGGGATTTCTTTGGTCTGAGAGAGTCTGGAGTCTTCCATTGTGAGGATTGAGCCTTAGTTTCTGGGTCATAACCATAAACCTAAGATTCATTACTAGTAATCTTTTTGATGAAATTTTGAGTAATTTTCAACGCATTAGAACAACTCCCTGGCAGTCAGTCTATCTTCTTTTTGATCAGGGGACAGGAGTTTCAGCACGAATTTTGCAGACACACATCTCATCCCCAAATCGACAGTAAGAATGGACTGATGTCCATGTCCTCAGCAAGCTCCCTGATAGTCAGTCGACTATTTGAGCATATTGCGGCACATACTGCTTCAACTTTGTCATCATTCCTGCTCATGGATGGCCTTCCAGAATGTTCCTCACTATCAAAACTTTGGCGGCCCTCTTGGAAGCGTTCGTACCAGTCATAAACTTGAGCACGACTCATGCATACATTGCCATACACTTGCTGTAACTTGTCATAAGTCTCTTTGCACAAATCTCCAAGTTTCTGGCAAAATTTAATGCAAATTCACTGTTCAGTTTTTTTCATTCATCGTAAATCTGATGATACCAAACAAAACGTGATTTAAAAAAGAGTATATGTGCACTGCAGCCATGCTACACTCTGCACATGTAGAGCACATAACTAGGTCACTGCATGCTTAATAGTATCGTGATGTGACGTATTGTTATATAACTACACAACAAGTTTCGATACTTTTTCATCACACCTTGTAATGTTAACCCAATTGTAAATACAAACCTCAAACAGATTGCTAACCCGCCACTGCATGTCTGAGTGTCTGTAATGTCAGTGAACATGGCTGTCCCCCTACTGGAAAATGCCAGCTGGGGCATCCAAGAAGCCATTTCTGCTGCTGTCCATTTGGGGATGTCCATGTTTCTAAATCGGGCCAAAATTTAAATGTCCTTGGAGTTTCACAGATGTTTTGTCCCAGACACCCCAGATTATTTATTTATTTTATTTATTTATTTTTATTTCTTATATACCGCGCTCTTTTAATCAGTGCGGTTTACAAATGAACAAATTTAAACACAATGGTACAGTCAGCATTGGTTTTTTACATTGAACAGGGTACAAAAACTAGGAAGTAACAGGGTTAACTATATACAAAAAACTTGGATGTGAATAGGGTTAACTATGTACATGGAAATTTTGAGTAACTACATGGTAGATAACAGATAAAATTACAGTAAAGTATAAAAACAGTATGGGTAGAGTGTGCAAGTATGGATCAACAAGATTAGCCATTTTCTACCGGGGTTAAATGGGAAAGATCAGTATAAGGGCTATGTTCATTTGGGGTTGCTTCAGGGTAGTATAATAGGAACAGATGATATTTTAAGGCCTTTCTGAATGTCGTGAGGCTAGGGATGGATCTGATTTCGGGAGGGAGGGCGTTCCAGGTTCTGGGCGCAAACAGTGAGAAGGCTCTGGAGGCTGTTGTTTTAGAGCATTTGGTAAGGAATTTTGGTAGGTTGATGGAGTTCAATGCAGCAGGTCTCCTGGATCTGTTTGATGGAGTGACATGTATCATATTGCTGATGGGTGATAGGGATGGGTTCTTGACAGCTTTAAAAGTCATGACCAGGGTTTTATATAGGGTTCTGGCCTGGAGGGGTAGCCAGTGTAAACTCTTCAGTATTGGAGTTATGTGTTCTGATCGTGGAGCACCTAGGAGAATTCTCGCAGCTGAATTCATGGCTAGCCGGAGGGGATTTAGAGTAGATTGTGGGAGACCATGTAGTATGATATTAGCAAAATCCAAGTGTGGTAGTACCAGAGCTTGGAAGATAGTGCGGAAGTCAGAGTAATCGAGGAGAGGTCGGAGATTACGTAGGGATCGAATCTTTTGGTAAATTGAGTTTGTTGTTTTCTTGATGTGAGCTGACATATCAAGTCGCTGATCTAAGGTAATCCCTAAGTATCGGATCGTGGGTTGTGCTTTCAGTTCAATGTTGTTTACTTGCAATGAGGCGGGGGGTATGAAAGTAGGATTCCGTGTTACGAATAGGACGTCTGTTTTGTTGTGATTTATACGTAGATTCTGTTTGAGAAGCCAATTTGATACCTCTTCGAAGCAAGAAACTATTGATGTAAAATCTGGTTGTTTTACGTTGAAAGGAGCATATAACAAGATGTCATCGGCATATGCTAGACATTGAATGTTGAAGGTACGTATTAAATCACAGATTGGCTGCATATATATATTGAACATTAATGCGGACAAGGAGGATCCCTGAGGGACACCTTGTTTAAGTGGGAATGAATCAGATGTTGCTTCTCCTGTTCTAACTTGCTGCTGTCTATCGGATAGACATTATATCGGATAAACATTACCCCAATAGATATTATATCTGGTTATCCTTTCTAAAATGCCACTTCAAACTTCTATGTTTAATCCTTTTCCACATTTCTCACTATACATATTTTTGCGGTCATTTTACTTTGTGTTATATTAGAAGCTGGTGGGGAAGGGGGACTTAGGGATGTTTAAAAAAATAAACCACAATTTAGTAAGTTTTGTGAAATTGTGAGTCTAGTGTAATAGATAATTATAATGAACATTTGAATTTCATTATCTCATTTTTCTTAGATTTTGCATTAACATTAATACAAACTAGTTTTTGAGGCCTGTTTTCTAATGTGTGTTATATGTTTGATATGGGTTTTAGTGTATTTTTAAAAAAATCATTAACGCATAGAGGTCAGTTTACTAAGCCGCGTTAGCTGTTAACACAGATAGTGCTTGCCAATCATTTACAGCTAACATGGGGCAAATACAAATAGCGCAGCTATATTCTGCCCTATCTGCAGACCATGTGTTAGCCTCGCGAGGGGGTGAGATGTGGGCAGAGAATGAGTGTGTCTGCAATGCACATTTACCATGGGCGTGGACAACACACTAATTACATGCTTTGCAGACATTGTGGGTGCTACTAATGCCACTGCAAAGGGTTGCATTAGCTGCATTCACAATGCTGCCATGCCACGTTCTCTGCATTTTTTATTTATTTATATTTTTATTTATTTATTTAACCAGTTTACTATACCGCCTTATCCTTCAATCAAAGCGGTGTGCAGTGGAGAGTTAAGTGGCTTGCCCACAGCCACAAGGAGTGCCTATAGGACTAGAAACCCCAGTCCTTCCGGCCTGAGATTGCTGTCCCCAGGTAGGACGTGAACCTCCGGCCTGAAGTACCTTGTCCTAACCACTAGGCTACTCCAACATTTTTGGTGCTTTATCTTTGGGAGAGATGCTGTCCATTCCCCCAGCAGATAACATGTGGCTTTTGTAGCATGGCGCTATTTTCACAACACACTGTGTTAACTGTAAAAGCTTAACGTGGCTTAGTAAACCAACCTCAATGTAGGGATGTGCACAGGCCAGAAAAATTCATTTAAGCTTTGTTGTTTCACAATTTTTTCCTGATTTTCCAGGGATTTTGCTTAGTTTCACACAAACTGATTTATGAGGGAATTTTTAATGTGTGCTCAATTGATTTAACATGCAGTAACTGACGAATAAGACATACTAAGTGGATTAGTGTGCATTACATCAATTTAGCGTGCACTACATTTTTAAGGCATGTTAACAAACAAAATGTGCACTAATAAATGCATACTCCTACACATACTACATACTGTTAACATGCATTAAATCCCATGTTAAAAACCTAATACAGGATTTTATGTTAATGAAAGAAAAGGGGTGGGAAAGGGGTAGAGAGAGTAGTTAATTGCAAGGCAAACTGTTATTGTGGAAATTTAAGTATTACGATTACTACTACTGCAAAACCTTACAGCAGTTTAGTACAGTGCTTCTCATCTCTCTCTTGGGAGCTTACCAGTCAGGTTTTCAGGATCACCACAAAGAATAAATATGGTTCTCTGCTATTTGCAGATTTATCTCATGCATATTCATTGTGGTAATCCTGGAAGCTTGAATGGCTAGGTGTGCCTGGAGGAGAGGGATGAGAAGCATTGATTTAGTAAATATGTTAAGGCCAATCTTTAGACCCTATTCTGTGTGCTGTGTTTTACCTCTGAATTATGTATATATGCCCCAATTTTTCTGTCTTGATTATTGACAAATCCCAAAGATGTAATCAAACCGCTTCTGATCGCTGGAAGTAGCGGTATATAAGTGTTTACTAAATAAATAAATAGTCCACTGTGCACTAACAGCGTTGTTAACATATATTCACAACATGCAAAAGATAATGTGGGCATTCAGGAGTAATTTTATAAACAACATGAGTATGCAGAACATTGTTTTAATATACTCAAGTAGGTACCTATATGTCTTTATGAAATACTAGAGGTAAATCATTAGAAATCATGGCTAGACTGAATACCAATTTGGCATTTATACCAGTTCAGAAGCTGTCATGAATATATGCACATTCAGCATGACCATGTGTATTCTATGAAGAACATGTGTATCTTGCGATTCTACCTGCAAATTCTACCCAAGAAAATGTCTTCAGGTGCGTCACAAAAAAGTATGGGCCCGATATTCAAAGGCATTTGCACAGTTTGCTGCTTAGCAGCAAACCGTGTAAATGCTGCTAAGCTCGGTGCACTGATGCTAACTGGTTAGCATCGCAGCATTCCTTGGGCTGCACCCAAAGATAACCGATCAGCGGTTGTCCTAACTTTCGCCACTGAAACTAACCACCCAGAGGCTGAATATCACCGCTGCCTGGTTAGCTTCCTGCCTTGGCCATTGACCTGGCATTGAATATCCAGTTTTAGCATTCAGTGGTGAAGGCTATTTGCTATACTTGTGCTAGCTGCTGCCACTGAATTTCAGGCTCTATATCCCTGATCTTTGGCTTAAATTTCTAAAACTCCTTTTATGTACAGGAAACGTTTATAAAATTACCTCCCACCCCAAAGGTAAGGAGAAAACAAGCCCACCTGTACTGTAGGCTGGATAAAGGTCAGGAACTTGAAGTTGTTGGGGCTGTTATCATATAATGCCAGAGTAAATGTATCATTTCTTGTTAAAACCAGAATGTGTGGGGGAGCTTGTTTTCCGGTGTTTGTGGGAATGCTGCAGCATCTACCCGACGGCTTTTTCTCCAATGGTGAGACACTTCATCGGAGAGGATTCCCACTCAGTATGTCATCTTAGGGTGACTTCGAGGATGCTAAACAGCAGGCAGCACTTCCACGATCATGGACACGGCCCACGATTGTGAGCCCGAAGGGGCACGTGACCAAAGAGGCTTGTCCCCTTTGGTGCCCGTTTGGGGCCATTTCAGGGCTGAGAGAGCCATGAATGCCACAGGAGATGCCCCATGGATCCAGGAAAATGAACATCAAGCTGAAGAGGAAGACATCAGTAACTGGGGTGTCTATACCTAAGGTTACTCATGGATCTATGGATAGGCACATGCATTTAAAATCTGAATCTAATGTAGTTCAATATGTTTCTACAGTTTCTTCCTCTTCAGACCCATTAGGACATCCTTTAGTGAGGACCCCACTGCCTAATCCAGGCTTTCTGCTGACTGCAATGGATAGGAATGTTTCTCCATTAACGAGCTCCGGAGAGGCTTTGGATAATGCCTCGGTTCCGGTCCCACCACAGGTTCCTTCTGCTTTGTGGCTGTTACAAAACCTATTATATCTTCAACAGCATTGGATGTCGCTGCCTCTGAAGTGACACTCCTGGACATTTGGTGGGAGGTATCGAAAATGAATTCTTTTTTGCAAGGTTTCATGGAACAAACTATTTCTTTCTCTGAACAGGTGGTTGAGAAATCACGAATAATTGATGAATCTCTTTCTTCGGTTGCTCAGCAACTTAGCAGGCTGAAGGATCAAGTTGTGACTCTCCAGTCTGCTGGGTCATCTCCAGGAACAAGCAGGAATGAGTCTTCACATATGGGTACGTCGGTACCGACGGAGCCTGCGCGGGAACGCTCCCCAGCTTCCCAAAAAGGAAAGCTTTTGGGAGCATCCCACAGCGCCTGCGCACTGCCTTCCCGCCTTTCCTAACCAACTCTCCTCAGTTCTTCTTTGCCGCAGAGCCAGCAGGTCGAGCCCTGTCACCGCTGAAGAAGTTCTTTATTTTATTTTATTTCTTTGGTCACGTGTCTGCCTTCCCCGACTCCGGACTGGTACCGCCGGTCTTTTCTTTCTTTAAAAAAAAAAAAAATATATTGATATTTTTTCCTCACTTGGTGTATTTTTCTTCTTAAGGCCTCACGGCCCACAAGAAATTTTCCCTCATGGAAAAACCAACCTCCGGGTTCAAAAAATGCACTAAGTGTAGCGGTACTATTTCTGTTACAGATACCCATGAATGGTGTCTTAAATGTTTGGGTCCTGAACACTCCATTCCGGATTGTCCGTCCTGCTCCCTTATGTCTAAACGGGGGTTACAGAACCGAGCAGCTAAGCTCCATGTCCTGTTTCCTGCTGAGGCACCGGCAGTAGCATCGACATCTTCCAGGTCTTCTTCTCCTGAAGGATCTCAGGTAACCAAACATAAACCTAGCAGGTCCTCGAAGGGTAGATCTCCCTCTAAGCATCGAGATGCCTCCGGGCTTGCCCTCAAGGATCCTGCACCAGCCAAACAACCCCGGCAGGAAGCTCCGGCTTCCAAAGCTCCTCCTATGGGGTTACAGGTTGACATCGATGGCACGGCCTCGACCGATCACCGGTTAGAATGCTCTGGGGTACCGGCACAATATACCGGTACCGACCTCCAGGCATTCATGGCGTTGATGGATCAGAATGTTCTGTCCATGCAGCAGGCTATTTCAGCCTTCATTCAAGCTGCGACGCTGGCAGTACCGCAACGAGCTCCGTTGTCGGTATCGGCTCCGGTACCGGCACCACCGCCGATGCCGGTACCGACGGCATCGACATCGACCAGGATACCGACTGCTGCGGTTCCTTGTCCAGGGCTACTTCTCGGTACCGATCCGGTACCGGGGACGCCAGATGTCGATACCGCTCGATACGCGTATCGAGCGTTAGAAGAGCACCCTGACAGGCGATACTTCGATTCCTCTGATGATTCTGATACATCAGATAAGTCTCCTGAAGTATCCATAGCCCTTCCTGAGGAGACTTCTTCTCCAAAAAGAAGAATGTCTCCTCCAGAGGACTTGTCCTTTCAAGACTTCATAAGAGAAGTAGCTAAAGGACTCTCTATTTCAGTAACCTCTGAATCAGAGCCTAGAGCAAAAAAATTAGATATTTTAGGATACTCTAGGGCTCCTAAAGAGGCAGTCACCTTACCAATTCATGAGATTCTTCATGAACACATGATTGATTTATGGGAGACTCCTCTCACTCTCTCTCCTCATTCTCGCAGGTTGGACACTATGTATCGTGTCCCTCCTTGTCCTGGGTTCCAGAAAACTCAGCTTCCTCACCATTCCATTGTGGTGCAGTCAGCTATGAAGAGGATAAAGAGTACAAAGAGACACTCTTCTGCTCCTCCAGGAAGAGAATGCAGGACCTTGGATGCTTTTGGTAGGAAAATCTTCCAGGCCAGTATGCTTATTGCCAGAATCAACTCATATAGCCTTCATATGGGTATGTTTCTGAAAGAAGTGGCAGAAAAGCTGCACACTTACCTCCCTTTTATTCCAGAAGATAAAAGGGAAGAATTCCGCATGTGGCTTAAGCATACTCAGAACATCTCCAAGTTTTCAAACAGGGCAGCCTTTGACTCCTTTGAAGGTGCCAGTAGAGCCTCAGGCATTGGCATAGCTGCTCGCAGAATTGCTTGGCTCCAGGCTTCTGATTTAGAACCCTGGGTTCAAGATGGCTTAGGAAATCTGCCCTGTACTGGTGAAAATCTGTTTGGCAAAGAGTGGCAAATTAAAGCCACTCAGATGGATGCAGAGAATTCTGCTCTGGATAGACTTTCAAGGTCTACCTCCATTCTTGCCAAGAAAAAGGCTTTTAAAAAGTCTTTTTTCAAAAAGGGCAGGTTTCCTTCCACTTCTGGCCAACAATCTTCTACAGGTCGCTTTACCGCTAAGCGTCAGCAACCTAAGCAGGCCAGGCCTAAGTCTACAGGGGCTGCTGTAACCCAGCAGTCCCAACCCCCTCAGGGTTTTTGACTTGATGCTAGAGAACTTAGCCTTTCTTGCTTTAACACAACCAGAACCTCTCACCATTCCAGGAAGGTTAGCTCATTTTGCTCCCAGATGGGAGCAAATCACATCAGAGCAGTGGACCCTCTCCATCATAAGAGAGGGCTACAAACTTCATTTCTCAGACCTTCCTCCCCACACCATGGTGAGACACTTCAATTCTCCCACATCTCTTCTCGACCTTTTAGGTCAGGAGATAACTACCCTTCTTGCCCAAAGGGCAATAGAAGAAGTTCCTCTTCTTCAACGAGGGTCAGGGTTCTACTCCCCCTATTTTCTCATTCCAAAGAAGACAGGGGGATACAGACCCATTCTAGATCTCAGAGAATTGAACAAATTTCTATGCAAGGAGAAGTTCAAGATGCTTTCTCTGGGCACTCTCCTTCCATACCTTCAAAGTCAGGATTGGCTTTGTTCTCTAGATCTCAAGGATGCGTACACACATGTACTCATCCATCCAACTCACAGAAAATTCCTACGTTTTCTTTTCCAGGGATAACATTACCAATACAGAGTCCTTCCTTTTGGTCTGGCCTCTGCTCCGAGAGTGTTCACCAAATGCATGGCAATAGTTGCTGCATTTCTACGCACTCTGGGAATATTTGTCTTCCCATATCTGGACGACTGGCTCATCCGAGCTCCATCTCAATCAGAGGCCCAGATTTCCTTGGACCGCACAAGGTGCATTCTGCAGTATCTGGGACTGGTAGTAAACCTCCCAAAGTCCCAGCTCATCCCTACTCAGTCCCCGGAATTCATAGGGGCCTGGTTGGATACCACCACTGCAAGGGCCTACCTTCCTCAGGCCCGTTGCCAACGTCTAGTGCAGCTAGCCTCCCAGATTCAGTCAAAGAGCCACTTAACTGCCAGGGAGATGCTACAACTGCTAGGCCACATGGCTTCCACAGTACATGTGGTACCCTATGCTCGCCTACACATGAGAGCAGCTCAATGGACTTTGTCCACCCAGTGGACTCAAGCTTCAGGAGCTCTCTCAGACCAAATAGCAACCTCCAAATGTCTCTTTTGGTCTCTCCAATGGTGGATGTCCACTCAAAATCTGTTGCTGGGGTCCCCCTTCCAACAGTTGTTGCCCCAAGCAACCCTCACAACAGATGCCTCTCAAACAGGTTGGGAGCTCATCTACAAGACCTCTCCACCCAAGGCACTTGGTCCCCACAGGAGACCTCTCTTCATATCAACCACTTGGAGCTTCGAGCAGTGTTTCTAGCTCTCAAGGTTTTTCATACCCTCCTCAGCTACAAGACCGTCCTTATTCATACGGACAATCAGGTAGCCATGTTTTACATAAACAAGCAAGGAGGAACTGGCTCTCTGTCGCTTTGCAACGAAGCTCTAAGATTATGGGCCTTTGCCAGAGAGCATCAAATCCATCTCCTGGCAGTATATCTCCCAGGAATCCAAAACTCTTGGGCAGACATAAGAACATAAGAACATAAGATATGCCATACTGGGTCAGACCAAGGTCCATCAAGCCCAGTATTCTGTTTCCAACAGTGGCCAATCTAGGTCATACGTACCTAGCAGTTTCCCCAAGGGACACAGGTTCCACAATGCTTGTATTGGTTCAAGCATTGATATCCTGGGTCCCTTCTTAATAATGGTTTATGGACCTTTCCTCCAGGAACTTGTCCAAACCTTTTTTAAACCCAGCTACACTAACAGCCTTTACTACATCCTCCGGTAACAGACAGACTCAGTCGAGTTCTGCTTCCACACGAATGGTCCCTGCACATGGATCAGGTACTCAGAATCTTTCAAGAATGGGGAACCCCGGACATAGACCTCTTTGCAAGTCCGTGGAATGCCAAACTTCCCCGGTTTTGTTCCAGAATTCCGTGTCAGGGGGTTCAGGCTAAGGATGCCTTCCTCCATTGGGGTCGGGGCTTCCTGTATGCCTTTCCACCCATTCCCTTGATTCCCAAGACTCTTTTCAAACTCCAGAGGGATCAAGGATCTATGATCCTCATAGCTCCACGCTGGCCACGCCAAGTGTGGTACCCTCTACTTCTGCATCTCTCCCAAGCCCCCTCCCTGGACTTGGGAGCTGCTCCAGACCTTCTGTTTCAAGAGGAAGGGACTTTGTGGCACCCAAACCCCAAGTTCCTTCACCTCAGAGCTTGGTTAATGAAGGCCTAGACCTTCAAGACTTAAATCTTTCTCAGCAGGTGAAGGATATCCTCCATGCTTCCAGGAAACCTTCCACCAGGCGTTCCTATGCTTTTAAGTAGAAAAGATTTTCCATTTGGTGTGCTGAAAAGGGTCTTGACCCTCTAGCACTACCTTTAACTTCTTTGTTAGACTATCTCCTGCATCTCTCCAATGCAGGACTTAAAACAAATTCAGTAAGAGTCCATTTGAGTGCTATTGCAGCATCCGTTAAGCCCATCAGTGGACAACCTATCTCCTCTCATCCTCTTATTTCAAGATTCATGAGAGGCCTAACTTTAACTAAACCTCCCATTAGGCCTCCTCCGGTGGCATGGGACTTAAATTTGGTTCTTGGTCAGCTTATGCAGCCACCTTTTGAACCCTTAGCCACTACCTCCTTGAAATTTCTTTCCTGGAAGGTTATTTTCCTCATTGCAGTCACTTCTGCTCGCCGCATCAGTGAACTGCAGGCCTTAGTGGCTAATCCACCTTATACAAGGTTCCATCATGACAAGGTAGTCCTTAGGACAAATCCACACTTTATGCCTAAAGTGGTCTCACCTTTTCATCTTAATCAGGAGGTATATCTACCTGTCTTTTTTCCAGCTCCTCATGCATCCAGTGCAGAGAGGAATCTTCATACTCTGGATTGTAAAAGAGCTCTTGCTTTTTACTTACATAGGACACAGCAACATAGAAAGTCTTCCCAGCTTTTTGTTGCTTTTGATCCTTCTCATTTGGGACTTCCAGTCTCTAAGAGAACACTGTCCAATTGGATTGCTCAGTGTATTTCTTTTGCCTACCAGAGTAAGAACCTTTCTCTGGAGAGCCCATGTCACAGCTCATAATGTGAGGGCCATGGCCACCTCTATGGCTCATCTAAATTCTGTGTCCATCGACCAGATCTGTCGAGCAGCCACCTGGGTCTCTGTTCATACCTTCACAGCCCATTACTGCTTGGACAAGGATTCCCGCCGGGATGCCTTGTTTGGTCAGGCTGTCCTCAGACACCTGTTCCATTCTTAAACAACTCCTGCCCTCCTTCCCTGGATGGATGCCTGAGATCCATAGGAGGACGCAGACCCCTTTCAGGGTCTCATATCCTTGCGGATCTCCCAGGCATCTCAGCTAGGGAGTCCCCATATGTGAAGACTCATTCCTGCTTGTTCCTGGAGATAGCACAGTTACTTACCTGTAACAGGTGATCTCTGGGAACAGCAGGAATAAGTCTTCACAACCCACCCACCTCCCCTTGGAGTTGTATCTCTTTTCTGTCTTTCCTTTCCTCTCTCTCTCTATTGTCTCAGCTTTAAACTCGAACTGAGGAGAGTTGGTTAGGAAAGGCGGGAAGGCGGCGCGCAGGCGCTGTGGGATGCTCCCAAAAGCTTTCCTTTTTGGGAAGCTGGGGAGCGTTCCCGCGCAGGCTCCGTCGGTAGCGACGTACCCATATGTGAAGACTTATTCCTGCTGTTCCCAGAGATCACCTGTTACAGGTAAGTAACTGTGCTTTCTGGGCTTAAGGATGCTTATAATTTGTATAAACAAACAGAAATATTAGAGATTGCTCAGAGAGCTTGAAATCTTAGACTACTTAATTTTCCTCAGTCGTGATTGTTTTCTCCTTTTAATACTATTTCATAAATATTGTAAAGGGGTTTTATTAATTTCTGAAACCAGAAAAGATCAGGGTTTCTAAACTGTATTTTACTTCTTCCTATATGATGCTTCAGAAGCAGGAGCAGGAGGATGAGATGACACGGGTGGAAGAGACGTCTAGCTCTTTTAATCTGATGGAGCTTTTAGAGACCTCAGTTGATGTGATTTCCACCCTTGCCACCCTAATTGTTTCTTTTGACACAGAGATGGATAAGATGTCTATTTTACGGCTCTATTTTTCTAAAAGGGAGTCGTATTTCTGTGGCCAACGGATAGCTATAGTTGCAGATGTTTTGCATATTACTCAGGTGCAGAGGAGGTTCTTCCTGCAGCTAAAGTTGTGTGTTTTAGCTGCGGGGGGGGGGGGGGAGGGACCTTTTTCCTTCACTTTCCCTGTAAATGCTTGGTTTCAGTTAATAATGTCCAGTATGTATATACTGATCTGCTGCAATTACTTGCCTTTCTAGACAGCAGATAGGTTCTGTAGCTGGCAATCAGTCTGTCTCCTATTGTTTAATTTTTCCTCTTCTTTTGTTGTTGAGAGGGCTGGGTTACCTGACTTGTATGTATTTTGTCTCTAGACCTGGTAGACAATCTTCCCATGCAGTGGGTTAGCAATTGTTAGTGGCATTTTTTCCCTCTTCCTAATATATAATGTTTGAACTATGTATCTCCAGGAACAAGCAGGAATACGTCATCACATATAGGAATACGTCATCACATATGGGTACGTCGGCACCGACGGAGCCCGCGCGGGAAAGCTCCCCAGCTTTTCAGATTAAAAGCTTTTGGGGCCTCCCACTGCACATGCGCGCTGCCTTCCCGCCTTCCTGACCAGCTCTCGTCAGTTTCTTTTTTTCCGCGGAGCCAGCAGGTCGTGTTCCTGTCACCGCTGAAGAAATTGTTGATTTTATTGTTTTCTTTAGACCGCCTACCTGCCTTCCCCATTCTGAAACCGGTACTGCCGGTCTCTCTTTCTTTCTTTTAAAAAAAAAAATATATATTTTTCTTTTCTTCAGCACAGCTTGGTACTTTGTTAGGCCTTCAGGCCTACACAAATTCTCCTCATGGAGAAGCCAGTTCCTGGTTTTAAAAAGTGTACCAAGTGCAGTGCTGTCATTCCTCTTACAGACACCCATGAATGGTGTCTTAAATGTTTAGGACCTGACCATTCCATACCGGACTGCCCATCCTGCTCCCAGATGTCGAAACGTGGATTGCAGAACCGGGCCAACAAGTTCCATGTGCTGTTTCCTTCAGAAGCATCACAGTCATCCAGGTCTTCCTCTCCGGATGGATCTCAGGTAACCAAAACTCCAGTGGGCAAATCCTCTAAAAGCAAATCTCTTTCTAAAGATCGAGAGGCTCTCAATTCTGAGTTCGAGGATTCTGCCCAGGCCAAAAAACCCCGGCGGGAGGCACCGGCCTCCAAAGCAATCATGGGGTCACAGGTTGACATCGATGGCGCGGCCTCGACAGATCACCTGTTGTACTGCTCTGGGGTACCGGCCCATACCGGTACCGACATCCAGGCAGCAGTGGCGTCTATGGGCAATACTGTCCAAGTCATGCAGCAGGCCATTCTGGCTTTTATTAATGCTGCTACGCCCTCGGTACCGCAGCCAGCGGTACCGGGTCCGGTTCCGGTAATGGCTTCCATACCGGAACCGAGGCCATCGTCTTCCAAACGCAGATCGGTTCCGCATGCCGGATCCGGGCTTTTGCCCGGTACCGATCCCATACCCGGTACGCCCGATGTCGATACCGAACGGTATGCGTATCGTGCGTTGGAAGCACATAGAGGATACTCTGCTTCTTCAGAGGATTTTAACTCCTCTGATGATTCTGATGAGTTCTCCCTTGATCTTCCTGAGGAGCCTTCTTCTCCTAACAGGAGAATGTCTCCACCAGAGGATTTGTCCTTTCAGGACTTCATCATAGAAATGGCTAAAGGTCTTTCTATTGCTTCATCCTCTGAAAAGGAACCCAGATCAAAGAAACTGGATATTTTAGGATACTCTAAGTCTCCTAAAGAGGCAGTCACCCTGCCTATCCATGAAATCCTTCAAGAACACTTGATGGACTTATGGGAGGCTCCTCTAACATTGTCTCCTTCTTCTCGCAGGTTGGACACCATGTACCGTGTCCCCCCTTCTCCTGGTTTCCAAAAAACCCAGTTGCCTCACCATTCTATTGTGGTGAAGTCTGCAATGAAGAAGATAAAGAGTACCAAAAGGCACTCTTCTACTCCTCCAGGGCGAGAATGTAAGACTCTAGACTCTTTTGGCAGGAAAATTTTCCAGGCTACTATGCTTATAGCCAGGATTAATTCCTATAGTCTTTACATGGGCATGTTTCTCAGTGAAATCGCTCTAAAAGTTCGGCATTTTGCCCCCTTTATCCCTGAGGATAAGAGGGAGCAGTTCATTTCCTTAGTGAAACACCTTTTGGATATTTCAAAGTTCTCCAACAGGGCAGCTTTTGATTCCTTTGAGGGTGCTGGTAGGGCTTCGGGCATTGCTATAGCAGCCCGACGTCTTGCTTGGCTCCAGGCTTCTGATCTAGAACCTTGGGTCCTAGATGGCTTACGAAATCTGCCCTGTACAGGTGAGAACTTATTTGGTGAGGAGTGGCAAATTAAGGCCACTCAAATGGATGCAGAAAATGCCACCTTAGATAGACTTTCTAAGTCTACCTCCACTCCTGCCAAGAAGAAGTCTTTTAAGAGGCCTTATTACAAGAAGTCCAGATTTTCTACAAATACTGGCCAACAATCCTCTCAGCCTCGTTTTGCTGCTAAACGTCAGCAACCTAAACAGGCAAGGTCAAAGCCTGCGGCGTCTGCTACGCCTCAGCAGGCTCCACCCCCTCAGGGGTTTTGACTTGCCACTAGAGAACTTAACTTTTCTGGCTCTAGAACAACCAGAGCCCCTCACCATACCCGGAAGGTTAGCTCACTTTGCTCCCAGATGGGAGCAAATTACATCAGAGCAATGGACCCTCTCTATCATCAGAGAGGGTTACAAACTCCATTTTTCCGACCTTCCTCCTTATACTATGGTGAGGCAGTTCAATTCTCCCCCATCTCTCCTGGCCCTCTTGGGTCAGGAAGTCTCCTCCCTCCTTGCCCAGGGGGCAATAGAGGAGGTCCCTCTTCTTCAACAGGGGACGGGATTCTACTCCCCTTATTTTCTAATACCAAAGAAGACAGAGGGCTTCAGACCAATTCTGGATCTGAGAGAATTGAACAAATTTCTTTTCAAGGAGAAATTCAAAATGCTTTCTCTGGGCATTCTCCTTCCATACCTTCAGAGTCAGGATTGGCTTTGTTCTCTAGACCTAAAGGATGCGTATACACACATACTCATCCACCCATCCCACAGAAAATACCTTCGATTTCTGTTTCAGGGAAAACATTTCCAGTACAGAGTACTCCCCTTCGGTCTAGCCTCTGCTCCAAGAGTGTTCACCAAATGCATGGCAGTCGTAGCTGCCTTTCTAAGAGGCCTGGGAATTTTCATATTCCCATACCTGGACGACTGGCTCATCCGAGCTCCCTCTCAGTCCCAGGCCCAAATTTCCCTGGACCGCACAAGGCGTCTTCTGCAGTATCTAGGACTGGTAGTAAACCTTCCCAAGTCTCAACTAATCCCTACTCAGTCTCTCGAGTTCATAGGGGCCCAGTTAGACACCATCACTGCAAGGGCCTACCTGCCTCAGGTCAGGGCCCAACGCCTGCTGAGTTTGGCCTCCCAAGCTCAGTCCAGCAGTCATTTGACAGCCCGGGAAATGCTGTGACTTCTGGGCCACATGGCCTCCACGGTACATGTGGTGCCCTACGCTCGTCTGCATATGAGAGCAGCTCAATGGACCTTGGCCACCCAGTGGACTCAAGCATCTGGAGCGCTCTCCGACCAAATACTCACCTCAAGCCGTCTATTTTGGTCCCTCCAATGGTGGACATCCACCAAGAATCTGTTGTTGGGGGCCCCCTTCCAACCTTTGTTGCCCCAAGCAACCCTCACAACAGATGCCTCCCAAACAGGGTGGGGAGCTCATCTTCAGAACCTCTCCACTCAGGGCACTTGGTCTCCACAGGAGGCCACCCTTCATATCAACCTCCTGGAACTGCGAGCGATTTACCTTGCCCTCAAGGTCTTCTCTACCCTCCTTGTCAACCTGACTGTCCTAGTTCAGACAGACAATCAGGTAGCCATGTTCTATATAAACAAACAAGGAGGGACAGGCTCTCTGTCGCTTTGCAACGAAGCTCTCAGAATTTGGGCCTTCGCCAGAGAGCATCAAATTCACCTTCTTGCAGTGTATCTTCCAGGAGTTCAAAACTCTCGTGCAGACAGACTCAGTCGAGTTCTGCTTCCACACGAATGGTCCCTACATATGGACCAGATACGCAGAATCTTTCAGGAATGGGGGACCCCGGACATAGACCTCTTTGCAAGTCCGTGGAATGCCAAACTTCCCCGGTTCTGTTCCAGAACTCAGTGTCAGGGAGCTCAGGCCCACGATGCCTTCCTCCTGCATTGGGGTCAGGAATTCCTCTATGCCTTTCCACCCATTCCTCTAATATCCAAGACTCTGTTCAAGCTCCAGAGGGATCACGGGACTATGATCCTCATAGCTCCCCGCTGGCCACGCCAGGTGTGGTTCCCTCTACTTCTGCATCTCTCCCAGGGATCCTCCCTGGACCTGGGAGCTGCGCCAGACCTTCTGTCTCAGGAGGAGGGGACTTTGTGGCACCCAAACCCCAAATCCCTACATCTCAGAGCTTGGTTACTGAAGGCCTAAGTCTTCAAGACTTTAATCTTTCTCAACCTGTGACAGATATCCTTCATGCCTCTAGGAAACCTTCCACGAGGCGTTCTTATGCTTTCAAATGGAAACGTTTTTCCATTTGGTGTGCTCAGCAGGGTCTTGACCCTCTAGCACTTCCTTTGAATTCCCTCTTGGACTATCTCCTGCATCTTTCAAATGCAGGCCTTAAGACGAATTCAGTAAGGGTCCATTTGAGTGCTATTGCAGCATCCTTAAAACCTATAAATGGACAACCTGTCTCCTCTCATCCTCTTGTTGCACGTTTCATGAGAGGCCTGACTCTAACTAAACCTCCCATCCGACCTCCTCCGGTAGCATGGGATTTGAACCTCGTTCTAGGTCAGCTTATGAAGCCACCTTTTGAGCCTTTGGACTCTACCTCCTTCAAATTTCTTTCCTGGAAGGTTGTTTTCCTTATTGCAGTCACTTCGGCTCGCCGCATCAGTGAACTGCAGGCTTTAGTGGCTCATCCACCTTATACTAGGTTTCATCATGATAAGGTGGTCCTTAGGACGAATCCCCACTTTATGCCCAAAGTGGTCTCGCCTTTTCATCTTAATCAAGAGGTATATCTACCTGTCTTTTTCCCGGCTCCTCATGCATCCAGTGCAGAGAGGAACCTTCATACTCTGGATTGTAAAAGAGCTCTTGCCTTTTACCTCAACAGGACTCAACCACATCGAAAGTCTTCCCAACTTTTCGTGGCTTTTGATCCTTCTCATTTGGGACTTCCAGTCACCAAGCGTACACTTTCCAATTGGATCGCTCAGTGTATTTCTTTTGCTTACCAGAGTAAGAACATTTCTATGGAGGGCCATGTCACAGCTCACAATGTGAGGGCCATGGCCACTTCTATGGCTCATCTTCACTCTGTGTCCATAGATCAGATCTGTCGAGCAGCCACTTGGGCCTCGGTTCATACCTTCACAGCCCATTACTGCTTGGACAAGGACTCCCACCGGGATGCCTTGTTTGGTCAGGCTGTCCTCAAACACCTGTTCCATACTTAAACAACTCCTGCCCACCTTCCCTGGATGGATGCCTGAGATCCATGCGAAGATGGTTTACCCTTGGAGGGGGATCTCCCAGGCATCTTAGCTAGGGAGTCCCCATATGTGATGACGTATTCCTGCTTGTTCCTGGAGATAGCACAGTTACTTACCTGTAACAGGTGATCTCTGGGAACAGCAGGAATTAGTCATCACAACCCACCCACCTCCCCTAGGAGTTGTATCTCTATCTATCTATCTTCCTGTCCTCTCTCTCTATTGTCTCAGCTTTAAACTCGAACTGACGAGAGCTGGTCAGGAAGGCGGGAAGGCAGCGCGCATGTGCAGTGGGAGGCCCCAAAAGCTTTTAATCTGAAAAGCTGGGGAGCTTTCCCGCGCGGGCTCCGTCGGTGCCGACGTACCCATATGTGATGACGTATTCCTATATGTGATGACTAATTCCTGCTGTTCCCAGAGATCACCTGTTACAGGTAAGTAACTGTGCTTTATTTTCCTGCTTTTTGTATGATGTACAATTGGCTAAAAATTGGAAATAAAAAACAAAAAAAAACAGAATATGTGAATAATAGTAGTATCATAACCATTCATGTGGGCTGTTCTTGTAGTCTGAAAGGCTATGAACGTTCTATCTAAATTGGAAGGATTAAAATAATGATTGTTCTTAACAAAGATCAATTGCAACCCTTCCAAAAATACATTTTCACTGGATAGAATCATCACATGATAGCAGAATTGTTTTAACATTTTCTTTGTAGAAAGACTAACATGAGTGCTCACCGAAGTATGATAACTTACCTTGAAGAAATACTCTTAAATGAAAACAAAAAGCATTCATATTTTGCTTTAACGTTATCACCGGGGTCGGCCTTTATACTGTTGTCTTACTGTGCTAGTCATAGACGAGCTCTTTATCATTTCTAAAAAGTCATCTTCTTGTTTTTGCATACTTAGGATACTGAAAAATGATGCAGTGAGTAATCCAGTAAATCTTTAGTAAATATTGAAAACGGAATGAAAAGTAGGACTTATGTTTCTACCAGAGATATGCATTCATTACTGCTCATTCATGGCCCCTTTTACCAATGTGTGGTTTATACTAATGTTGTTAACACCCCCCCTTTCTGCCACCATAGCCCATAATATTTCTATGGGCACCTTAGCAGATAGCACACACAAATACCTATTAGTGCGCATATGAAGTGGCATTTTAGAAAGGATGTCCAGGGCAACTTATCTGGCAAAACCCCAGGGTTTTTTACATTTTGGCCTGGTTTTAGAAATAGGAACGTCCCCAAAGGGACTGCCGCTAAAACAGCTTCTTGGCTGTCCCAGTTGGTGTTTTCTAGTAGGGGGATATCCATGTTCAGTTGCATTACAGATACTCAGATGTGCAGTGGTGGGTTGGTAATCTGCTTGGGGTTTGTATTTACGTGCAGGTTTCTTTGCCCTGGAAATATTGCCAGTGACAATGACAGCACATAGTGCGCTTTCCATTGGTAGCATTGCTGCCATGAAACGAGCACTTTTTTGCTTCTTATCTGTGGCCAGGAGCAGGTATAGGCATGATCCCCTCATTAGATCTATCAGCTGCCTTTGATACCATTAATCACTCTCCATCTTCAACATCTTTTGACATTTATGTTAAAAGTGATGTACTGAGATGGTCACTTCTTTCCTTTATAATCATTCCTTTAGAGTCCATGCTCAATATTGTGCAGAGTCTTCATTATTATTATTTCCTGTAGTGTCTCCCAGGGCTCTATTCTGTCTCAATCCTTCTTCAATATCTTTCTTGCTCCATTGGCCAAGTTAATATAGGATCATAGGATCAGCGGTTTTTATTACACAGATGATATTTTATTTGTTTATTACTTATCAACCACAACCCCTGATCTTTTTAGACTGAATTCAAGTCTAGACTTTGCATCTGTTTGGTTGTTTAAAAATGGCTTACAACTTGACTGTCTTAAGTCACAGGCTTTATGGATAACAGAGTTCTTTCATTCCTATTATTTGTCCTGCCATTGCTGGTATTCCTAGTCTCCAGGAACAAGCAGGAAGTCAGTCTTCATATATGGGTGTCATTGTCACCAACGCAGCCCGAAGCACAACATTCCCCAGCATCCAATAGGAAAGCCTTTGGGAGCGTTCCTCCACGCATGCGTAGTTGCCTTCCCGCCTTAGCTCCTAGTCTCCTTTGTTGTCTTTTTTTCCACTGAGTTATCGGGACCTCATCCCTGTCAGCTGTGTCAAGAGACTTCTGTATTTTTTCTGATACCGTCAAGTACTTCTCTCTTTTTGCCTTCCTGTTGCCTACTCGACTCCCTGTAGATTCCACTCCAGTTCTGTTTTATTTTACTTTTTTTTATAGAGTTTTTTTTCACTCTTTTTGTTAAGGCCTTCAGCCTATCCCTTCATCATCATGAAACAATTCGACTTTGCTTCAGTCCTTTTCTCAAAAATGGAAAACACCGGAGTGGGTTTAAAAAATGCTCAAAGTGTTCCAGTACCTTTTCTATCACTGACCAGCATAGCTGGTACCTCAGGGGTTTAGGCCCAGACCACGATGTAGATTTCTGTCCCTCCTGTCGCCACATGACTGCCAGAGGTAGGAAGAATCGGGGTAAACAGAAGGCTAAGCTGTTTCCTAAAAACTCAACTCCTTTGGTGTACTCCTTGGGGGCGTGACGCCATCTAAGTCATCCCATACCTCTAGATCGCCACTTAGTCAAAAGGAAAAGCATTAAGCTGAATCCAGTGCAGAAGAAGACATCGATATCGAGATCATCGACCTTGAGGTCAGCATCAGACACCAAGCACAGCATTGTCACCGACACACTCCTCTCATTCCGATGCAGACCATCCAGCGAAGCAGCCCTGGCGGGAGACCTCACCACCGCCCCCCCCCAAGCTGCAAAGAAGCTTGGGGATGCCCCCAAGATTGAGTTCTCGGCAGGTGCCCCGATACCAGCATCAAGAGTTGTGGCCCACATATTGTGTCCAGAGCCACTCCTCCCCCGGTACTGATGCTCGATGACCTTGTCATTGCTATCGAAAAGAGCATCACTGCGCTCCTTGCAGTAGTGATAGTGATGGTTTTGAAGATATCGCAGTCGGCACCAGCTTCACCGACACTGGCGGCATCAGAGGTATCTCTCTTGATACTCTTTCGCAGGCATCGCTTGTGTCTCATCGCTCCGTGGACCAACCACTACTGAGGTCTTTGGTGCTACCGCACTCGACACCCTGGATCAGAAATTGGTTGTCTGACAGGCGACAGAAGGTGACGGTAAACGGAACTCACTTGGATGAAAGGAAGGTGATTAACGGTGTTCCCCAGAGTTCGGTCCTGGGACCGGTACTGTTCAATATATTTTTGAGTGATATTGCTGAAGGACTGAATGGAAACGTCTGCCGTTTTGCAGATGACACGAAAATTTGCAACAGAGTGGACTCCCCTGAGGGAGTGAAGAACATGAGGAAAGATTTGCAAAAGCTGGAAGAGTGGTCTAATGCTTGGCAGTTAAGATTTAATGTAAAGAAGTGCAGTGTCATACACTTGGGAAGCAGAAATCCAAGGGAATTGTATGCGATAGAGGACGAGAGGTTGGTGTGCACGGACCAGGAGAAGGACCTTGGAGTGATTGTTTCTGAGGATCTCAAGGTGGCGAAAGTGTGACAAAGCAGTGGCAAAAACCAGAAGGATGCTGGGTTGCATACAGAGAGGAATTGCCAGCAGAAAGGAAGAGGTATTAATGCCACTGTACAAGTCACTAGTGAGGCCTCACTTGGAATATTGTGTTCAGTTTTGGAGACTATATCTCACAAAGGATATAAAAAGGCTGGAAGCAGTTCAGAGGAAGCCGATCAAAATGATTTGGAGCCTGAGTCAGAAGACTTATGAGAAGAGACTTGAATACTTTTTCACTGAAAGGGTGGTGGTTGCTTAGAATGTCCTCCCGATGGAAGTGGTGGAGGTAAATACAGTGACAGAATTCAAAATGGCATGGAACAGAAACAGTGTATCCCTTTATAGCAACAGGATAAAATCAAAACAAACATAACTATCTCTTATATCTGAACAAGTGGGGCGACCTACACAGAGCGGTGAGTACACCCCTAAACAAAGGCATGGGGAGGGGTGACCTGCATGGGGCGACGGTGCCGCCTTGCTGGACAGGCTAGATGGACCATACTGGTCTTTATCTGCCATCATATACTATGTTACTATCTATCGCCCTGATTCCGGACCTGTGGGCATGTCCAGACCCATGGATGCGGAATTGAGTTCAAAGGGGGCCCTTTTTTGATTTAGACATGTCCGCGGGCCAGACATGCACATTATGGAAACGTGTTCCACATGTCTTCTGGTATGCACTATATAGAGTGTGATAATAGATTTCCGGCAGAATCATCTTTTGGTAACAGAAAGTGAGAGTGCGTATGTCTGACCCAGTATGGCATATCTCATGTTCTTAATAACAATAGCATTCATGTCAATTGCTTCTGTTTTCAAAAATAACAGATAAGAAAACTAAACATGTAAATAAAAGTTGATTAAATATTTTTGTAGTGTTATTGCATAACATGTTATGTTATATAAATTAAATCACATATTTTTAAGACTCTGGCTTCACCAAGCCGTCATAGTATGTTTGAGAAGAGGAAGTATGAATGACTTTGCCATTGATATATGTTTTATGCCGTCATTGATAAGTGACATAGGAAGAATAAACTGAATGATACCATCATTTATGGCCTGTTATCTATAGTACTGACTGATTGATGTTTCATTTCATATTACTTACTAGCCACTAGTTAATTGTGTGCATGAATCCCATAAGTTATTTCTGCCATCAACTAACTGCTTTGAAGTTGTAAACGTTAATAACATTTTGATACGTTTCTGTCAAAAAAATCCCAAAAGTGGGGTGAAAAATCTAGAAACAGTGCATTTTGAGTTTCTTTTCATTGATAGCATGTCTGTTGTTTCATTAAAACATTGACAGAATAAATAAAAATTCAAACTTAAACTGCATGCTGGTCTTTGTGTGTTAAGAATGAGAAGTCAGTTCCTATTAAGAGCAGTTTTCAAAAACATTCCCTTGAATAAAACAGTGTTTTATGCTCAGAAATAGCCTTTTATATAATTACTTGAAATAGATGTACATAAACCTCTGTGCATACAGCTTGTTTGCACATAAGTATTCCTGACCTTATAAGGTAAGGAGGGGGCACTTTGGTTTAATCTAGAAAAAGGGAATAGTATATGTTTTTATAGTAGTTTGATATACATAATCTCCTTTGCAGACAGAGAAAATGGAGATTTAGGGTCGGTTTACTAAAGTATGTTAAACAGTTATCATATGGTCACGGAATGCCCCATGTTAAAAATCACATGGCAAGTATTTTCTGAGGCAGGGGGCAAGAAAGGAGTAGAGCAGGGGTTTTCAACTCAACTCTGGTTTGGGGGACAGAAATCAGGTTTTTCAGGATAACAACAATGAATAAGCATGAGAGAAATTTGCATTCATTGCCTCTATTAAATGCAAATTTCTCTCATGCATATTGTAATGGCAAAGAAAAAAATTTAAAAAGTACCTATGTGGCCAAGATTTGTTTTATAAAAATGGGCAGGTTCAGGCCATTTTTAATGCTGTGTGGCCATGGGAGCATTTTTACTGGCTCCCCTGAGGCTGCTGTGGCATCCCAGTGCTGTTAGGGGGCATGGCCATGGCAATTGCAGAACCTCTGTGATTGCTGTGATGCCATGTTTGGGCCCATAACCTGCCCCAGAGCTCAGGCAGCAGGTGGGAGATGAGCCTGAAAATCACTGTGCTTTCCGGAGCCAGCTGCCTAACATTTAAAGTGGTGTTTTTTTCTTTTTGGTCCAGCTGCAAACCCAAAAGTGGCCGTGCATGTGTGATTGTGCAGTCATGAATGCATGATAGCACTCTGGGTGAGGGAGGAGGGTTGACGGGAGAAGAGAGAGCTGGGAAAAAAGAAAAGGTAAAATAAAGCTTGAAAAATGGGCTGCAAAGGACCCAAATTGGGTCGGGGAGACAAGCCAAACCCCCAGAGGGCACAATTAAACAGTAAGGGGGTTATTCCGAACCATGAACGTCCATCCCCGCTATTCTGCGGCTGCAGGCCCCCGAATAACATCCCTGCCGGTTGTGCGGGGAAGTTAGTCGGGGGCAGAAAAGAGGCGGCCTGGGGCAGAGAGTGGGCGGGCAGTGGGTGGTCGCCAGCCCTGGACATACACGGCTGATTCTAATGTCGGCCCTGTACGTCCACGACCAACGAATTTTTTTTTTCGATCCGGGGCGTGGAAGGGGCTGGGGGCACTGTTCCCTCTAAGCTGTGCGCGTGTGCGCGCGCATACACCTCGCCGAGCGAGCGCACATACTTTACAAGAGAGCGCACAAACATTACGGTTCTGATTCTGATAGAAAACAACACAGACGTCTTAAAATTTAAAAGTTGTTGTGTATTTATGGTTTTCACAAATTCTACAATATTTTCTAGTGCAATCAATGTGGTGTACATACTGTATTCTGACGTGTAGTCAAATTTTAAAGTATATAACTCTGAGTGTCGTTATGTGGCGCACAAAAATTTAACCTTCCTTCAGAAGCTGCACAGCTGATATTTTATGCGCACACAGCCTACAGAAAATTAGAGGGAACATTGGCTGGGGGGAACAAAGTTAATCCCCTGCAGTCTGACCCTGGCCTTAGGAGGCCGGATCGCGGATTGGGCTGCGAGAAATCAACTTTTTGGGGAAGCTGCCAGAATCATGGCTTTTAAATGGAGCCACTGTGCCATGGCAACAGGATGCCATGGCACTGTGGCTCCATTTAAAAGCCCTGGTTGAGTTAGCCAGGATAGCACTCTACATGCCGGCCGAGACTGAATCGCAGTCTCGGCCTGCACGTACAGTGCTGTTCGCGATTCTGATCCTGCGAGGCTGGACGTGCCCCATGGGATCAGAATCGTGATCTCCTTTGTATATCCCAGTCAGCCCGGATGTACAAAGGAGATCTACGGCGTGAATAGAATCAGTCCCTAACTGAAAACAAAAATTAATAAAAACGGGCGACTGCAGCAATAAAATTAAAACGAAAGTGCCAGAAAAGTCACAAATAAAAAAAGTAAGCATGGGAATGACATTAAAATGGATTAATTGCCAATCTCCAGGAACAAAAAACTTCTCACTCCAGTTATATCACAAAATTATTATGCAGTTTCAAAAATATTTATATATGTAATTATATTATGGTTTCTTAACACAACCTAAGAAGAAGGTCTCAGACTATTTTGGCATCAATCTCAGACTATTGTCTGTATGTAAATGCCTCTTCACATCAATGACCAGTCTTCATTTCATATCTTTTTAAGCTAAGGTTAGTCGGTACGATATTGTTTACTATTTTGAATGTTGTCATTAGTGCCTTATATTTGATTCTCTGTGTCACTGGCTGCCAATGTAGGTGGTACAGGATGGGAGTTATGTGTTCTGATCTGGCTACTTTCATTATGGTACATTCAACCATGTTCTTTGCTATTTGTAGGCTTTTCAAAATTTGTTTTACGAGGCCTTGGAGGATAATGTTGCTAAAATCAAAGTGTGGGAAAATCAGTGCATGAGCTAATGTGTGGAAGTCATCCGTCGATAGGAGGGGGTCTTAGGTTTTGTATCATTCTAGTTTTGTTGTAGATTGTTCGCGTGGGCATGTTAATGTGTTTGATCATGTTGAGGTTCTGGTCTAATAGTATACCCAAGTATTTTATTTCTTTTTTGATTTCTAGAGAGGCATCGTTTGCTTCGAGTTGCTGAGGTGGAGAGAATGTTTTGTTTCTGGAAATCATCAGAACTTTGTCTTTTTTAGATTTTTTATTAGGTTAACAGAATTGAGCCAATGTGAGACTGGTAAGACTGTTGAAGCAGTTGACAATTTTCTCGTAGTTTGTATTTAGTGTTTTGACTGTTGTGAAAAGCATGATGTCGTCTGCATATATTCTGTAATCCACATTGTGAGCTCTGATTATATCGCAGATTGGCTGGAGAGAGATAGAGCCCAATTCCGTCCCGGATGTAGATCCCCTCTGTGCGTCCGTTCTGAACCGGATGCACAGAGGGGATCGCGATTCCAATCCCACGGGGCATGTCTATCCCCACGGGATCAGAATCGCAAACAGTCCTGCATGTGCAGGCTGGGACTGCGATTCAGTCCGGCCTGCACGTGCAGGACTGTCCCCGACTAAATCAGTCAAGGCTTTTAAATGGAGCCATGGCGTCATGTTGCATGGCACCGTGGCTCCCTTTAAATACTGCGATGCTGGCTGCCAGCAAAAAGGGTTTATTCCCCCTGTCTGGCCTCCTAAGGCCAGGGTCGGGCTGCGGGTAATAAACCCTGGCCCTCCCCTGCCCCATCCGCATCGGAGATGGAATAACTTCCCCAGACATTTCTCCAGCCCTGGATGTCCCGGGCCGACATTAGAATTGGCCCTGCACGTCCATGGCCTGCGATGGCCTGCGATCACCCACTGCCCACCCAGACTCCACCCCCAGACTGACCCTTCCCTGCCCCCATCTAACTTCCCCGCACAACCGGCTGGGAAGTTAGTCGGGGGCAGGCAAGGACATGAATAGCGGGAATGGACATCCCATCGAGCCGTCCATCCCCACTATTGGTGGCTCAGAATAACTCCCATATTGAATAGTAAGGCAGATAACACTGATAACCCCTTGGGTCTGGTTAAAATGTTTGGAGAGGGTATTATGGGAATTTGACCTATTGTGTGCGGTTAGAGAGATGGGACGCAAACCATTGGACTATAGTGCCTCCTATTCTAAAATGTCTTAGGCGGTTGATTAGAATTTCATGATTTATGGAGTCAAAAGCTGACGTTATGTTCAGGAATATGAGTACGTAGGCTTGTTTTATGTTTTCAATTCCTTGAATGATTTTGTCGAACAGGGAAGTTTATTTATTTATTTAGCTGCATTTATATCCCGCTTTTCACTGGGTCAAAGCGGTTAAGTTAGTAGGTTTTCCACTCCATGATATGCTCAGAATCCATATTGGTGTGGATCAAGTGAGGCGTTTGAGTCTGTGAAGTCTTGTAGGTGCTTCTGTACTGTCTTTTCTAAAACTTTGGATAAAAATGGGAGACTTGATATTGGTCTGTAAGAGCTTGGACAGGACTTGACAAGTGAACAGTGTTTCAAGATTGGGCGGATGGTGGCTTCCTTTAGGTCATCTGGCATTAGTCCTTGGGATAGAGAGAGATTGACTATTTTTTTGGATGTAGGGTGTTAGCTCAGTTCTGGTTATTTTAATCCAGTTTACTGGACAGGGATCAAGGTGTGATGTGGTTGCATTGATGGATTTGATACATTGTTCTATCTGTTCATTGCTGCTTAAACAAATTGAGTTCCATAGGGTAGTGTTGGTTGGTTCATTAAGTGTAATTTTTGTTGTGCTGTCATTTAGGAGTCTGGATTTTTCCATGTAGTGATTGGCAAGTTGTTGGGTGTTAATATCACTGATTTGAGAGTCGTCAGTATTCAGCTTTTTGATTAAATCTTATACGATGAAAAAGAGCCCTCTAGGTCAATTTAGTGAATTCTTTAGTATTTTTAAATAGATTTTGTGACTCTCCATTTTCTCTCTGTCTTCCTCAATGATCTCTTTATTGCTCTCAGATTCTGGGACTACCATGGCTGCGAGTTTCTGTGTTTCTTTGGGTATTTCTCTGTGGATTAGTAGAGGCAGCATGAAGAGTGTTATTCCAGTTCTTCAGGAGAGTTTTTTTAAGGCCATCATTGTTATTCGTCAGTGCAGGTATTGCGTCCATTAGGAAAGCTTCTTTGTCAAATTTCTTGAAGCGGTGATGTGTTTGTTCCCTATGATGTCTTTTATATATATAAGTGTTAAGATCAAAGCTGAATTGAATTATGTAGTGGTCTGACCATGGCATTGGTTATGTTCGTATTGGAGATATTTGGCTATTATTTGACCTTTAGAAATTAAAATAAGATCCAGCGTGTTCCCCCTTAAGAGTGTAGGAGTGTCAATGATTTGCTGATATCCTATTTCATCCAGAGCTTGAAGGAATGATATGCTTTGTGCATTGGTTATTGAGGAGAGGTTGAAATCCCCTAGTATGATGTGGTCTCTAACAATTGGGGTGTCAGAGCATGCAAATTCAAGAATGTTGGCTAGTGAAATGGGGTCTGATGATGGGGGTGTATATATTAGGGTGACTGGCAGACGTTTGGTTTGTATCGTTAGCATATCAAGCCCTTCTATGCTTACAGTAGAAGCCTAATGCGCTCCTAATTCAGTTTTGCATAGTATAAGCACCTCTCCTCCTTTATTGTATCTTGGACAGTGGAAGATGCTGCAGTCTGGTGCTTTGATCTGGTTACGAAGTACTGTGTCTGTGTCATAGAGCCAGGTTTCTGTTATACTATTGATGTTGGGCTTAGAGCTGTGAATGAGATCAGATATAATAGAGATCTTGTTCCTCACCAATCTTGCATTTAGAAGAAGCCATTTTAGGGTGTTTGGGTTGTCTGTGTCATGTCGTTTGCGATTCCATGGTTGCACATTTGGTCTTATACATATAAACCGTTGTTGCATGCTACGATGTGTGGAGTGGTATCTATTGCTGTTGTCTCCCTGGGCCGATATTGGTATGGAATTATTGGGATATGATGTGGCTGTTGTGTGAGCAAGTATGCTTGATTTATTATGATTACCATCAGTATTATTGAGATAAATACAAAATTCATTTTGTATTCCATGATAGTTTATAAAATAATCACTAATTTCAGTAAGATGGGGAGGGTGGTTACCTTTCCTGTCGATTGTGCTGTTTGATCAATGGGTTGTAGGATTGCCAGGGCCTTTAAACACTTGCAGTTTGTGTTAGGTAATGGCACTGGTGGTTATTTCTCTGTTTTCCTTAAACTTCAGAGTCTTCACAGATCAGGGCGGAGTATTGTTAGTGTCAAGGCGTCTTCAGTATGGGAGTTCATATAGATGATCGTTTCTGCATCTCAAATTCAGTATGGGTAGTGATGAGGGCAATGAGGTTGTTCCAGCTATGGATAATTGTAAGAAGGACATAGGATGGCTTCTCATGGGGTCCTCTCCTATGCCTCAGGTCGGGGCATGCCTAGCAGCGCTGTTGAATTTAAAGATCCTCAGCGGGAGCGAGGCTGCAGCGCGATTTGGCTTGTCAGTGGGGAGCAGGGAGGAGCTTTACTTGCCTGCTCCCTGCTGGTGGGTCCAATCGTCGGCAATGAGGAAAGGCCAGCGCCTAGCAGCGCTGTTGAATTTAAAGATCCTCGGCGGGAGAGAGGCTGCAACGTGATTGGGCCTGTCTGTGGGGAGCAGGAAGGAGCTCAGCTACCCGCTCCCTGCTGGTGGGCCCGATTGTCAGCAGTGAGGAAAAGCCGGCGCCTAGCAACACTATTGAATTTAAAGATTCTCAGCGGGAAAGAGGCGGCAGCACGATTGGGCCTGTCGATGTCCTCTCTCCCTATGCAGGTGAAAGAAATTATCCACTGAGGTGATGGCTAATGACCCCTATCATGGCACCATACACAGAGGCAGAATGCTACAACAGTGCCCACATAACATGTGTGCCATCATTGATAGGACATATGGCCAGCTCAAGATCTGCTTCCGGGGGCCGTGACCAATCTGGGGGTGAGCTGTTGTACATCCCTGCAAGAGTATGTCAGATGATCATGGCTTGCTACATGCTCCACAAGTTGAAAAGCATGCAATAGATCCAGATTGATTATCTGACAGTTTAATATATAATGTTTTTGATCCTAGGAGTATACCAGTAAAGGATAGTAGGTGGTACTCTTGAAATAGGTAAGATTACAAGTTGCCTTACAGAAGGACTACACATCCCAGCATGCTATGAGGAAGCAGTCTGAGAGCTAGTTTCCAGTTCTTGTTTCCTAGTACCAGCTAGAGGAGCAGACTTGGAAGACATAAGAAAGACAGAGAGGTATATAGACGAGACCTACAGGGATATAGTCCTGAAGTCCCACCTCCAGTCTGGCAGCATCCCTGTTGCCATGGAGGAGAGAGGTCACGTGACAGGAGAGCATCACCCTGGTGTGGCTGAAAGTGATCCTGTAACTAGGACCTGTCCTCCAGGTGATGTAAAACCCTCTCGCAGCAAGGAAGTTTCTCTAGGGCCATGTGCCCATGAGGAAAGGGTTAGGACAGCCGTTATAGTTGGTGATTCGATCATTAGGCATGTAGATAGCTGAGTGGCTGGTGGACGTGAGGATCGCCTAGTAACATACCTGCCTGGTGCGAAGGAAGCAGACCCCACGCACCACCTAGATAAGGTCTTAGATAGTGCTGGGGAGGAGTCTGCTGTCTTGGTACATGTTGGTACCAATGACATAGGAAAATGTGGTAGGGAGGTTCTAGAGGCTAAATTTAGGCTTTTAGGTAGGAAGTTGAAATCCAGAAATTCCAGGGTGGCGTTCTCTGAAATGCTTCCCGTTGCACGCGCAGGACCCAAAAGGCAGGCAGAGCTCCGGAGTCTCAATGTGTGGAAGGAAGTCCAAAAAACTGCCAGCATGGTTTAAAGGTGAGGTCAGAGAGGCTGTTGTTGCCAAAAAAATCATCTTTCAGGAAATGGAAAAAAGAGCCAAATGACGAAAACTGGAAACAGCACAAGCACTGGCAAGTTAAATGCAAGGCATTGATAGGGCAGGCAAAGGGAGAATTTGAGAAGAAGCTTGCTGCGGAAGCAAAAACGCGTAATAAAGATGTTTTCAAGTACATTCATAGCAAAAAACCTGTGAGAGAGTCAGTTGGTCCATTAGATGATAGAGGGGTTAAAGGGGCACTAAGAGGCGACAAAGCAATAACGGAGAAACTGAATGAATTCTTTGCTTCGGTCTTTATTGAGGAAGATGTAGGGATGTTACCCATGACTGAAGTGGTATTTAAAGGTGCGGAAGAATTGAAGGAAATATCGATACATCGGGAAGATGTATTACAACTATTTGATAAATTGAAGAGTAGCAAATCACCTGGACCGGATGGTATACATCCAAGGGTGTTGAAAGAACTGAAATATGAGATTGCAGACCTGCTATTAGTAATCTGTGATCTATCATTAAAATCATCTGTAATACCTGAAGATTGTAGGATGGCCAACGTAACACCAATTTTTAAAAAGGGTTCCAGGGGTGATCCTGGAAACTACAGACCGGTGAGCATGACGTCAGTACCTGGAAAAATGGTAGAAACCATCATAAAGAACAAAATTACTCAGCATGTAGATAGTCATGGCCTAATGGGAGACAACCAACATGGCTTTAGACAAGGAAGATCTTGTCTTACTAATCTGTTATGTTTTTTTGAAGGTGTGTAATGTGGATCAACTATCAATAAAGAAGCAACAAGCAGTCAAGAAATACGACGACGCATTGCTCTTGGCAGAATGGCTATGAAAGACTTAGACAAGATTCTCAAGAGCAGAGATGTCTCTCTCCATACAAAGATTCGACTTGTTCAAGCCATGGTATTTTCAATAACATCATATGGATGTGAAAGCTGGACAGTGAAAAAGATAGACAGAAAGAAAATTGATGCCTTTGAATTATGGTGCTGGTGACGAATACAGCGTATACCATGGACTGCCCGAAGAACAAACCAGTCAGTACTAGAGGAGATCAAACCTAAGCTTTCATGAGAAGCTCAGATGAGAAGACTTTGACTTTCATACTTTGGACACATCATGCATTGAGAGAGATCATTAGAGAAAGACATCATGCTTGGCAAGATAGAAGCTCAATGCAAAAGAGGAAGGCCAGCAATGAGATGGATCGATACAATAACAGCAACTACGGGTACCAGTCTGTCAACAATGAGCCACCTGACTGAAGACCGAACACAATTTAGTACCACTATCCAGAGGGTCGCCATGAGTTGACACCGACTCGATGGCACTTAACAACAACAATGTGTTAAATAGCAAAAGCAGGCATACTTTATTTGGCAACTTGACCCCTAGTGGTAGTATTGCAAGATTACCTCTAGGGATTGACTGGTGCCATTTTAAAGCCAGCAGGTTACAGGATAGGAACAACTGGGGGATCACTCCCACAACTTCCTTACGTAACCCCTGATAGGTGTCGGGGAAAATAAGGGGTGGAGTGTCAGAATAGGGAGGTTTCTGGATTGAGAGGGCTGGGTTCAGAGGTGGCTCTGGATAGAAAGAGGGTCTGGATTAGCGAGGAGGACAAGCAGGATCATATATAGACCACTGGCCATTTTAAAGCATATAACAGGTCTGACTTGGGGCTCATTATCTTTGTGTTGCTGCTGCCAAGTAAGCGCGATGTTCCTGGATGCCACAGGTTAGTAATATCACTGTGGTAAAATGTGTTATTTTACCACAGCTAGAAACTACTCCTTTTAGGAAGAAGTTGAAGGCATTCCTGTTTTGGCAAACTTTTTATTTTATTATAAGGAGTCAGGACAGATATGTTAGTGTTGGATTGGTGTGTCTATAGATAAATAAATGACAGAATGGTCTAGCAATTAATTTCAGCCATGGTTAATGTGAAGCATAAGGTGCTACTACTGCTCCTTCTAATCATTTTTATAGTGCTACAAGGCATACACAGAGCTGTACATCTGGATGTAAGACACAGTCCCTGCTCATCAGAGCTTACAGTCTAATCAAGACAAAACACATAGCGAAACTGGGGACTAGTGTATGGTAAGATACACATAAGTAGTGGACAAGACAGTGAGGAGCATCAGGATCCAAAAGCGCTTCAAAGAGGTGCTGAGTGAGGCAGTGGATTTTAGGATATCATCTTTTTTTAATACATTATGCACCTGTATTGTATTGCATTGCATTGTTATCTGCCTAGAACTTTGAATGGAGTGGACCATAAATATTTTAAATAAATGTAAATATCTCTGAAGTGGAAAACGCAGGAGATAGGCATCTTATAAAGAAAGGGAAACTCGGAATGAGGGTCATAGGATGAGGGTGAAAAGAAGGTGACATTGGAGTAATCTAAGGAAATATTTCTTTATGGAAAATGTGGTAGAAACATGAAATTAGCTTCCCAGTGGAGGTTGTGGAAACAAACACAGTATCAGAATTCAAGAAAGTTTGGGACAGGCACAGATTATCTGAAGGGTAGTGGAAGGGATTGTAGAGATAAGCAGTTGATATGCATATGGGCACAGTAGACAGGCCGTATATGGGCAAGGTTTCGAAGTGAAATATGTGTTGGCCACCAGGTGGCCAATGTATAACTCTTATCCATAGGCTTTCAAAAATTTTACAGATGGAGTTGGCCCATTTACATTGCTAATATAATTATGGGCTGGGTAGAGGAGGAACAAAGCCAGCACTATGAATTATTTGTTTAGTTCCAATATTCAGATGCTAAACAGAAGGTGCCACTGCAGCCAACAGCCAATCCATATATTCAGTGCTGCCACCTATACAGATAGCAGCATAGAATTAAGTTAAGCACCAGTATTGACATTTAAACTGGTGACCATGCTGATGGAAAATCCAACCCTTAACCTTTATGTGCCATCAATTTCTGTGTTTCTATGAGCTGAGCAAAAACATTCCTTGGAGGTGGGCTGCTTATGCTCATACCTTATAAAATGCATGCATCTGCATGTACGAAAATAAGTCATTGTGGTCACTCAATATTTTTTGTGGTTTGCATGATAAAAGGGATCAAGAAACCTTTAATTCCTTATCATTCCTCCAGTCCAGTCCCACACCTCTGGGTAGTGTACCTCTCACAGCAGCTTGGAGACTGAGTATGTCATCTTTTGATGACACTCCTGTACTTATACAGCTGGCACCGCCCACCAACCCCAGTATACTCAGTCTTCAAGCAGCTGGAGAGTGGTGAGCCAGGGTGTGGGGCTCACTGAAGGAGCAAATAAGGACAGAGTAGTCAGGACTTGGTTTGCCGCCTTCAGGGCTCAGGCCTCTGCTTTGTTTGAAAAAAAAAGAAAACAAAGAAGGGACATAGTTATTTCTATCTAGTAGTAGGAGAAAGGGCTTCAGGACTCCAACTCAGCTCAAAGCCAGCGGTGGATCCCCCCTCCCCCACCCCCCCAGGCCTCACGTCAGTACCGGGAAAAATGGTAGAAACCATCATAAAGAATAAAATTACTCAGCATGTAGATAGTCATGGCCTAATGGGAGACAGCCAACATGGCTTTAGACAAGGAAGATCTTGTCTTACTAATCTGTTATGTTTTTTTGAAAGTGTGAATAAACAGGTGGACAAAGGTGAGTCGGTTGATATAGTGTATCTGGACTTTCAGAAAGCCTTTGACAAGGTCCCTCATCAGAGACTTTTGGCAAAACTAAAGAGTCATGGGATAGGAGGCAGTGTACTACTGCGGATCAGGAACTGGTTAAAAGATAGAAAGCAGAGGGTTGGGCTAAATGGCCAATTTTCCCAATGGAGAAAGGTGAATAGTGGTGTACCCCAGGGATCTGTGCTGGGTCTGCTGCTTTTTGACATATTCATAAATGACCTGGAAAGTGGAATAACGAGTGAGGTTATCAAATTTGCAGATGACACAAAACTATTTAAAGTTTTTAAAACCCAAGAGGATTGTGGAAAATTGCAAGAGGATCTTAATAAATTGGAAGACTGGGCATCAAAATGGCAGGTGAATTTTAATGTGGACAAGTGCAAAGTTATGCACCTAGGGAAGAACAACCCAAACTATGGTTACACAATGCAAGGTTCCACATTAGGAACCACCACCCAGGAAAAAGATTTAGGCATCATTGTGGATAACATGTTAAAACCCTCGGCCCAGTGTGCAGCGGCAGCCAAGAGAGCAAATAGAATGCTAGGTATGATAAGGAAAGGAATGGAAAATAAAACAAAAGATATTATAATGCCTCTATACCGTTTCATGGTGAGACCGCACCTTGAATATTGTGTGCAATTCTGGTCACCGTATCTTAAAAAGGATATAGCGTTACTAGAAACGTTTCAGAGAAGAGCCACCAAAATGGTAAAGGGGATGGAAGGATACTCCTATGAAGAAAGGCTAAAAAGGTTAGGGCTCTTTAACCTGGAAAAGAGACGGCTGAGGGGAGATATGATAGAAGTCTATAAATTAATGAACGGAGTGGAACGGGTAAACGTAGATCGACTGTTTACGTTATCAGAATATAGGAAGACTAGGGGACATGCAATGAAGCTACAGGGTAAACTATTTAAGACTAATAAAAGAAAATATTTTTTCACTCAACATGTAATCAAACTCTGGAATTTGTTACCGGAGGATGTAGTAAAGGCTGTTAGTGTAGCTGGGTTTAAAAAAGGTTTGGACAAGTTCCTGGAGGAAAGGTCCATAAACCATTATTAAGAAGGGACCCAGGATATCAATGCTTGACCTAGTACAAGCATTGCAGAAACTTTTGGGGAAACTGCTAGGTACGTATGACCTAGATTGGCCACTGTTAGAAACAAGATACTGGGCTTGATGGACCTTGGTCTGACCCAGTATGGCATATCTTATGTTTTTAGGTGTTCCGGGGGACTTGTTGGGTGGGTAATAGCCTTGCATCTAGGTAGTGGGCGATTCCCAAACCCATCAGTGTGTGAGGAGCCATTGCACAGATGGAGCAGAGCAAGCAGACTCCTCCCTGGGCAGCCATCCCAGTGCCGAAGCTAGAGAGTGGTGGCTGAGTGCTAGGAGAAGGATTTGCCTAGGCTGCAGCTCACTTGAAGCAGGCACTGAGAGGCAAGAGGTAAGTGGGGCCCTGGTACCTCAACCAAATCAGGGCCGGGAGCCGGGGAGGTAGAGCGGCAAGGAGTCGGGCTGAGCTGGGGTAACGACTGAAAGCCACGTGCCTGAGTATGTGGAGGCATGCGAGAGAGCGCTGTTTTTCTTCTCGGGCGGCCCGGCGCAGCAGGTAGTTCTCTGTTGGTGTTTCCTTGCTCTGGGGAGGGGGGGAGGGAAACATTTGGCAGTGGTTCCCCTTACTTCACCTTTGCGAGTAGCAAACCCTGGTAGATATAGTTATTCAAGCCGTTTAGGATAGTTTGTTTTCTTTTAGTTTCACTTTTATTTTCTTTCAAATTTTCATTTTGGTTTTCTTCTTATAATAATTGTAGGTTGCTTATTTAATGTAATTGGAGTGTCCTTGGGACCTTGGTCGGGAAGGCAAAAGACAGACTGCAGAGGTTCCTATAATGCCGACCAGACTGCAGTGCGTGGTCTGCAGCACCCGGCGGGGACGGTCTCCAAGACCGGAATTTGCCTAGGCTTTACCCAGGGGGCTGCTTCAGTGGAACAAGACCTGCATGGTCAGCCAAGGCAGCAAGAGGCTCCATCCCCATCCCGGGAGGCTCAGGACACGGAGGGAACCGTGCTGACTGCCATAGAGTGCACTGCTGGGCCTTCGGCTACTCCTGGACCCTCTACAGTGCACAACCCGGGAGTGGGAAGGATTCTGGGGGATTTTTCACTGGAATTCATCCTGCTGCTGCACAATGCATTTTGTCTGCGCCAACAGGCAGCAGCGGAATCCGCCCCGGTGACAGAGCACCATGCTAAGAGGAAGGCAGACGCGAAGGAGAGCAGAATGGAGGTGCTGCCTACTAAAAGGGCTAGGTCCTCGGAGGAGTGGAGAGTTGGAAGAAGGTGAGATTCCGGAGCAGGAAGATCAGTCACAGATTGTGAGAGTGTTCTGGAGTGAAGAGTTAACGGCACTCATCGGGAAGTCCTTGAAGGCCCTTAACATGCCCACTAACCTGCCAGCAGCAGTGGAGGAGCTGGAAGATCTGCTGCTTCAGGCAGTACAGAAGATGCAGAAGGTTTTTCCAGTACATAGAGTGGTAAAACAGATGATCCAAGATGAATGGGGCCTGCCGGAAGCGGGTCTTAGAGGGGTGCACGCTATGGCGCTTCTATACCTGCACTATCTACAAAAATCACCTTAAATACCCCCTAAAAAAAATTTTTGTTTGTGTATATTTTTGTCGGGTGTCCCTGAAGAGGGCACACACTTTAATCTCTGCTCTCCACTCAGTCACATCCCTTTTAATCAAAACTTAAAAGTAGGGTTATACAACTACTTAACTTTAGCAGAAGTACGGCTTCTTAATAACTCAGCTCTGTCGCAGGCAGGGTTATTCAGCAACTGGGCTTTGTCATTTGAATGCGGATTTCAAAATGCCTCGCACGACGTGCACGTTTCGGGACTGGCTCCCTGTTTCAAGTGCTGTCATGAATTTTCATCAACTGCCACAAAACGCTTCTATACCTGCAGCCTGAACAGGAGCGGGAACCGCTGTGCTCGCCGAAGGTTGATGTCGCCATTTTGGCCCTCACTAAGAAGACGATGATTTCAGTGGAAGGCAGTGCAGCTGTCAAGGATGGCCAGGACAGGAAGTTGGACACTTTATTAAAACAGGCCTTTGATGTCAATGCTGTTTCCCTGCAGGCCTCCATCTGTGGAGCCTGGGTGGCGAGGGCCTGCCTCCGCTGGTCGCAACAGGTCCAACAGCCAGGAGCACCGGCTACGGATCTGGTGGGGGAGGCAGCCAAATTGGAATCGGGGGGGGGGGGGGTGGCCTACCTAGCCAACGCTCACTACGATCTCATCAGGGGTCTATCGAAAAGCATGGGCTCGATAGTAGTGGCCCGTCGCTACCTGTGGTTGCAGCCAACTGGACGGCAGATAGTTCTTCTAAAGCCCATCTTATCAAGCTTCCCTTCAGAGGGAAACTTCTCTTTGGGGAGAATCTGGACAAGTTGGTCAAGGACTTGGGTGAGTCCAAGGTAGGGCGCTTGCCCAAGGATAAGCTGAAGCAGAGCCGTACTCCATCTTTGACTAAAGGACAGCCGCGAGACTTTAAGCGTTTTCAGGCGTCCCAGTTCACACCGTACCAGAGGGGCATATTCCCCTCTAAGGGACGGGGGTTTCGAGGAATGGGCTGGGGGTTCAGCACCGCTTCGAACTCAGGGCCCAGGAAAGCACAATGAAATGAGGGGGGACAGAGGGGCATGCAACTCGTAGGAGGTTGGTTATGGGATTTCTACCCTGCCTTGGCCCAGATCACATTGGACTAGTGGATCCTAGAGCTCATCAGGGAGAGCTATGCTCTTGAGTGGGCTCGCCCAGTGGGCTTCTTCTTTGTTCAGTCTTCCTGCAAGGCGCCAGGCAAGGTGGTGACGGTAAAAGACACCTTGATGCGGCTTCTGCAGCTAAGAGCCATGGTACCGGTGCCCTGAGACCAGTACGGTTGCGGTCGATACTCCATTTATTTCAGGGTGCCCAAAAAGGAGAGCTCCTTTCACCCAATTCTAGATCTCAAGGGAGTGAACCACTGCCTGCTGGTACCGCATTTTCATATGGAGACGTTGCGGTCCGTCATAGCAGCAGTGAGGAGCAGGAAATTTCTGACATCCCTTGACCTCACGGAGGCGTATCTGCACATTCCCATCCAACGAGAACACCAGCAATTTCTCTGCTTCGCGGTGCCAATGGGGCATTTCCAGTTTCAGGCCCTGCTGATTGGACTGGCAATGGCTCCATGTACCTTCACCAAGGTCTTGGTCTTGGTGGTGGTGGCGGTGGTGCTCTGCAAGGAAGGAGTTCTTGTACACCTATATCTAGATGACTGGCTGATCAGACTGACTGGGCAAAGTCCAGGGTCGAAAGCGAAAATGCAACGAAGAGGGTGGTACAGTTGCTGCAAAGTCTAGGTTGGGTGATCAACGAGGCCAAGAGTCATTTAATGCCCTCTCAGGAGCTGGAGTATCTGGGAGCATGCTTCAACACCAAAGTAGGGAGAGTTTTCCTTCCGGAACATCGACTGCAGGGCCTGCCGAGCTTGGTGCATCAGTTTCTGAAAATGGCAGCGCTATCGGCCTGGCATTACCTGGAGGTCCTTGGGACCATGGCAGCCGCACTTGAGCTTGTTCCCTGGGCAAGAGCACATATGTGACCATTGCAGAGAGCTCTGCTCCGGGGTACACAGAGAGGAGCACTTGCTCTTGCAGTAAAATCCAGGAAAACACAAGGAGCAAGAGTCGTAGATTGGTGAGATTGGTTTATTGAAACCCCTACGCGTTTCGGCTGTCGCCTTCTTCAGGGGGCACACAGCTAGACAATACAATAATTTAATATAAAAATGTGAAAAATAAATTTAAAAAGATACAATAGTTAAAAAAACATAAAAGCGTTAATCTTATTGTTTATATTATATGTGTTTTTATCAAGGCACCTACATGCGTATAAACTAATGCTCATGGAAAAGTATAAAATCATATAAATAACATGAATATGTTTTAAAATAATAAGAAAAACGAGATGTAAATGAAAATCCAAACGCAGAGTGGGAGAACACAGATAAAATATACTTTTGATTGTACATTTGAAGTGTTTGTCAGATGTTGACGGCAAAATACTTACACTATTTGTGTGTCTCATTAAGTTTATGATAGACGTGCTTTAAATAAATATGATCTAATAAATAAAAAGACATCATATTAATATTGCCCAAAAAAAACTGAGTTATTATGAAAATAATAGTGGGAAGAAGGAAGAACAGGAAAGGGCGGAATCTCAGCGTTTTTAAGCACTAGAGCTGCTTGGTTACAATCTCTTTTATTCAGTATAGAAGCTAAGCTCTGAATGCTTTTCTTCAGAGGCATATTGATAGCATCTCAGTTGTTTTTCAGAGATTGTGTTGTGTTTGGCTATTTTAATTATATTTTCAGCGATCCTCTTCACGCGCAATTTGCGCTTGTAGAACCCTCCTCAGTGCCACATATGTAAGTAAGAATATGAACGTTCCATCCTTTTCTATTTTTTACATAGAGCTACCGTCTCCCTGCTCTTTCAAATATTTCTGCACTAGTGACATTCATCGAGATTTCCTTCTCCCCATTTCTTTGTTTAACACAGTATTAGCAGAATTGTTTCTTTCTCCTTCCCCTCCCCCCTTTCCCTCTCTTGCCCCTTCCCGTTCTGCCCTTTCCTGTTCTTCCTTCTTTTCCTCCCCTTTCCCTCCCCCCCTTTTTCCCCCCTTTTCCCTCTCCCCCTCCCTCCCCCACCCCCTCTTCCCTTCCCTTCCTTTCCCCCCCTCCCCCCCTCTTCCTCCTCCCCTCCACTTCCCTCCTTTCTTCCTGTTCTACAATTGGTATTCAATTATTTTCATAATAACTCATTTTTTGGGGGCAATATTAATATGATGTCTTTTTATTTATTAGATCATATTTATTTAAAGCACGTCTATCATAAACTTAATGAGACACAAATAGTGTAAGTATTTTGCAGTCAACATCTGACATACACTTCAAATGTACAATCAAAAGTATATTTTATCTGTGTTCTCCCACTCTGCGTTTGGATTTTCATTTACATCTCGTTTTTCTTATTATTTTAAAACATATTTATGTTATTTATATGATTTTATACTTTTCCTTGAGCATTAGTTTATACGCATGTAGGTGCCTTGATAATCTTATTGTTTATATTATATGTGTTTTTAACACTTTTATGTTTTTAAACTAGTTATTGTATCTTTTTAAATTTATTTTTCACATTTTTATATTAAATTATTGTATTGTCTAGCTGTGTGCCCCCTGAAGAAGGCGACAGCCGAAACGCGTAGGGGTTTCAATAAACCAATCTCACCAATCGACGACTCTTGCTCCTTGTGTTTTCAGAGAGCTCTGCTCTGCCAGTTGTCAAATCAGACGCAAGAGACCAAAAGAGCTCTCAGGCGGTGGCTTTGCCCAGGGAACCTGGAGGTGGGGCATGCCCCTCGAGGCACCGAGCTGGATTCCACTGATGACCAATGCCAGTCTGTCTGAATGGGGGGGCTCACTGCGAAGGTTGATTTGCCCAGGGGCTATGGAGCCAGCAAGAGGCGCATTGGTCAATCAACAGACTGGAGATGTGGGTGGTGGCATGGGCGCTGCGGAGTTTCAGACCATGGTTGCAGGGGAAGGCAGTCAGGGTCTTCTCTGACAATACGACCACAGTGGCTTATATTAACTGCCAGGGAGGCACGGGCAGTGGTGCCCTTGAGGATGTGGACGGACGGCTGTTCGGCTGGGCAGAAAGTCAGCTTCAGGCTTTGTTGGCAGTGCACGTAGCGGGTGTCGACATCATGACAGCAGACTATCTAAGCCGAATGCACATAGACACCAGTGAGTGGAGTCTCAACCAGGAGGTGGTTGAGCAGGGGGCACGCTGGTCATGGACCTAATGGCAACGTTGGAGTAGGCCAAAGCGAGCCAGTTCTTCAGCAGGAGAATAGAGAGAATGTCAGAGGATATCGACACTCTCATGCAAAGATGGCCCAAGGAGGGTCTTCTCTATGTATTTCCTCCATAGGCACTCATAGGCCGGGTCGTGCAGAGAAAAGAGGCTCACTGGGGTACATCATTCTGATCACCCTGGATGGTCAAGGCGCCCGTGGTATGCCGACCTGGTGAGGATTCAGGTGAACATTCCATGGTGGCTCCCGGCTCGAGAGGATCTTTTGACATAGGGACCGGTGCGCATGCCTCAGGTGGATAGATTCTCACTTACGGCATGGCTCTTGAAAGGGCATGGCTGAGGAAGAAAGGGTATTCATTTGGGTTCGGTGATTTCTACCTTGTTGAAGGCCTGGAAGAGGTCTACCTTTCTAGTTTACATTTGAGTATGGCGCATTTTTGAGTCATGGTGCGCAGAGGGTCAGTCTCTTCCGTCCACGGCGTCAGTGCCCGACATCCTAGCCTTCTTGCAGGCTGGCTTCGAGAAGGGCTTGGCTGCTAGTACCTTGAAGGTTCAGCTGGTGGAAATTTCCTGTTATTGGGGAAAGGTCCAAGGGACGGCATTAGGTATGCACCTTGATGTGCTGAGATTTCTGAGTGTGGCGATCTTGGTGCTAACAGCGCTGGCCGGGGAGCCTTTTGGGCCGCTGAGTTGGGCATCACTAAAGGATTTGACCTTGAAGACAGTTTTTCTGGTGGTGATTTGCTCAGCAAGCAGGATATCAGAGCTTCAGGCCTTGTCATGGCAGGAGCCCTTCCTTTCCTTCTCAAAGGAAAAAGTGGTTAGTAGGCCAGTACCCTCCTTCCTACTCAAGGTAGTTTCGGCTTTTCACATGAACCAGTCGGTGTCCCTGCTGGTTCTAGGTAACGCGGAAGTGGGCGCAGACAATCCCAGGTTACACCTCTTGGATGTCAAGAGTCTTGCCAGCAGTATTTGAAGAGGATGGCTCCGTTGTGGAAATCTAATCATTTGTTTGTCCTGTTTAGGGGGCCGCGCAGAGGAGAGGCAGCGGCTAAGGCCTCCATTTCCCGTTGGATCAGAGAAGCGATCGCGCCAGCATACATCCTGAAGGGCAGAGCGGTGCCGGCGGGGTTGCGGGCGAATTCCACAAGGTCCCAGGTGGCTTCATGGGCAGAGTGCCACCAGTAGAGATTTGTAGGGTGACAGCTTGTTCCTCCCTTCACACCTTTGCGAAGCACTATCGTCTGGAAGTCCAGGAGGCGGGGGATGCTTGTTTCGGAACAGTGGTGCTTCAGACCGGTTCTGCAGGTCCCTCCCATTAGTTTGACTGCTCTTTTACATCCCAAAGCTGTGGGACTGGACTGGAGGAACGATAAGGAAATCAAAATTAGACTTACCTGCTAATGGTAGTTCCTTGAGGAACTCCAGTCCAGTCCCGGATTCCTCCCCAGTTTCGGTTACGATATTCTGTGTTATACCTCCGAGCCTGAAGCTGGTTCACTTTGGAGAAGTGGCCAGATAGGGTCGGGAGGTGTGGGGAGGGTCAGCATTGGTGGTGGGGGGGACTGACCGGGAGGGCTGTCGGTCTTGCGTCCCATGATGCACAGCATTACTCAGGCACCACACAGGTAAGCTTCCTCACTCTCGAGGGGGGGGGGGATGGGGAACCCTTCCCAGGGGGTGGGGGGATCTAACTACATAGAGGAAGTTTTTGTTGTTACAAGTTTATGACTTATTTGTTGCTCCTGTGAGTCTGCTTTGTCAATAGGTTACTGGGTCTGGTGGGCGTTCCCAGCTGTATAAGTACAGGAGTGTCATCAAAAGATGACATGCTCAGTCTCCAAGCTGCTGTGAGAAGTACACTACCCAGAGGTGCGGGACTGAACTGGAGTTCCTCCAGGAACTACAATTAGCAGGTAAGTCTAATTTTGATTTTTTTTGTGGTTCAGAATGAACTATAAACTGTGAATGGCTTTGCAAATGCATTGATGTGCATTAAAAAAGCAAATATAAAATTTTGCATACATGATTACATGTGCTATTTGCTCTCTGCCATTTTAAAATGCAATTTGTGTTTGGAAAGCCATTTATAAAAATAATATTAAATACTTAATGAGATGAAAAATCATGCAAATCAGCTGAATTAGTGATTCAGCATTAGCAAAATCACACACACAAAGCTGTGATTTTTTCATGAAATGTCACTGCACTTGAAGGAATTGTACTTAAGGTGGCGGGGGAGAGGGGTTGCGGTAAAGTTAATAAGTTAGCACAGATTTACTCTCCAAGTAGATGCTGCAAATCACATTTAATAATATTTAAATATGCTAGTATTGCAAGAAAAACTTCTCACAGTACTAGCTCATTTTTGCAGGGCTGAGTGCACAAAAATACCTTGGCTGCAGTGTCTGTGGAAGATTTACAGAAATCCAAAGCACATTTCCCTCATAATAATATAATAACATGGGGGGGGGGGGGGTAGAGTTTTTGGTCCTATGCCTTAGTGAAATTAGAACTAGAAAGACTGCTTGTACTGAACAAGCTTCACTGCTTCTGAATTAATAATTCAGAAGAGATGAAGAGTTCATAGAAGAAAAGCATGTGCCCTGTGAATTAAGCACCTTTCATCTTATTAACATATATAATACAGAGATAGATTCACTAAATAATTTGGAAGAAACTGGTATGAAAATCCATGGCCGTTTATTCTAAAATCTGTGACTACTCATTCTCCAGTGTTAAGCATCTGCAGAGAGCACTTTGCAGGTTCCTTTTTTAATTATTTGAAATGTGTGGGAATATGTGATTAAGGTCCCTTTTATATTTAAAATGGGTCTAATTCTTGTCTAAAAAGTGTCTTATTGTCATGATGTCACTGCATCTCAAGATCTGTGACCTTTGCACCATATGAATTCAAGGCAGTCCACGTTGGATTTTTATAGACTAGATTGCTTTTGTCCCCCCACTAGGGGGTATCAAAGCCTTTTAGACTGGAATTTCAAGTACTGATAGGTCTGAGAAACAAAACTAATTTCTATATATTCTTGTCACCGCCAGATGTCGCAAAGGCATCATTCGTGGAGTGTTTTATATCCAAAATGTGGCACTTGTATAAGAAATACCAGTATTGTGTTTGAGAGTTGGAAGGGCCATAACAGGTCAGTGAAATGTCCTTCAAACATCTGATTTTACATTTGAGAATAGGGCAAGATGAAAAGATAATGGCATATCTGACACTGATGTTACCACCCTTTAGACAACCGATGCAATTGACATAATCTGTAGGATCAATTTGAAAACCACATAAAAGATCTGGTTTGCTTTACCTCTAAAACTGAAGGCTATGAGCTGCATTCCATCACAGATATCTAACTACACAATTTAATATTACATCACTAATCATAAAAAGTTTATTACCTTTATTGCTTCCATAAAGTTTCAAACATGTGAAATGTCAAGAAAATTAGAATAATGAGAGAAGTGATTCCAATAAAAAGCATTTCAGCTAAGTTGAATAGTATCAGACATTGGCAGTTTTATAAGCAAAACTTGGAAACAAGTATTTGGTGATTGATTTTTTTGTTGTTGGGACAGAAGAATGAAGTAATTTTCCTTCTGGAGAGAAGATGGTGTTTTTCACTATGTCTTCAGTATGAATAGGAACTTTGTTAAAGAAATGAGTAGCACATAGTATTTTGTAAAGGTGAATTTACATAAGTATATCACTTACTTTATGTATCATTTTACATCTATCAATTTTGTTCAAAATGCCATAAAGTTTACTTTCTAAAGATACTGTTATTTTTGTTATGGCCTGAGATTAGCTTAATATTAACTGATTTCTAGGTAGAAATGAAAATGTATTCAGCTGAAGAACTCTTGGTAGAAAATATTAAGTCCAAAATATGTATTCACGTGCAGATCATTGGTAAATCTTGGGTAATTCTGAGTACTTGAAATAAATTATTCAACAAATAACCTGCTTTATGTTTTTGTTTTTAATGGGCTCTGCTTGAGTACACAGGAGCTGTCAAGATAAAGCTTGGAGCATGCATCATTCTAATTCAATTATGATTAATCAGAATTAAGATATGTGTGTTGGTGTGCACATGCACATATGTGCATATGTAGAGCATATGTAACTGCAAACCTTTATTATAAAAAAGATGAACTGAATGCTCTTAGTCTCCGAAGAATTTTATGCACAGTGAACATGGTGTATATATTTATATGCAGTTATACACATGTAGAATATTATATTAATATTCACACTGACCCATTCTCTACTCTTGTAAATGAAAGCAAAGACTCATATGACCTACCTTTCCCAACTCAGAAAATATAAGCCTAATGATGATAGATACATTAAAATGAAATTCCTCTTTGCAAATGTGGATAATTTTATAACAGGGTGCCATTATTAGACATCTAAGTAGGTACGATTTTATAAAGACAAGTAGGTGCCTTCTTGTCTTTATGAAATACTAGTGTATGTAGCAGAGAATGGGTCCTGAATGTAGGCGCAAGTAGGTGTAAGTGTTCACATGTACGTTACACATGTTCACGCATAGATTAAGGTATTTTATAATCTACATGTGTACATATAAACTTTTTTTGTGCTCCACCCAGACCACACCCCTGGCTATGCCTACTAGCAAAGGGTGCACCTTCATAACAAATCACGTGCGTCTGTACCACCTGGTATTTTATAAGAAGCAGGGAAGGATCTGTAATGAGGCGACTGCCTCAGGTGGAAAAGTTTTGGGGGTGGCAAAAAATGCCCCCAAACAGCTAACTGGCCGCTGTCTCACTCTGCCTTCTATTGTACAAAACTTTAAACCTAAATGGACTAGCTACTGGGCCACTTACCTCCCAGGTTAGGACAATGCATTGGTGAACTGGCTCAGCAGGGTCCTCTGGCCGCACGAGTGGCGCCTGTGTCCCCAAATGGCACAGAGACTCTTCCAGCATTGGGGGACTCTGGACCTGGACCTCTTTGCCAGTCCAGCGAACTTGCAGCTTCCTCGGTTCTGTGGTCTCCTCCCGCACCTGTGCAGGGTGGCCCCTGATGCCTTCCTCATCTCGTGGGACACAGGGTTACTAAATGCCTTCCCCCCCATGTCCCTCATCACCTGGACCCCTCTCAAGGTCCAGCGAGACAGGGCCTCGATGATTCTCATAGCCCCGAGGTGGCCCAGGCATTCTTGGTTTCCCCTGCTGCTCCATCTCTTGACAGAGCCCCTGGTCCCGCTCAGGTTCTCACCAGAGCTGCTGATGCAGGAGGAAGGTCTGCTTCTTCACCCCAATCTGAGGTCCCTGTCCATCACAGCTTGGCGGTTGAGTGGGTTGCTCTAGCCTCCTACCATCTCCCCTGGAGATTGAGGACATTCTTTTGGCCTCATGAAAGGACTCGACCAGACAGGCTTATGCCTTCAAGTGGCATCGGTTTTCGGTGTGGTGCTTGGAGCTCCGAGCAGACCCATTTTCATGCCCTACCAGTTTGGTCTTGCAGTACCTGCTCCACCTCTCACAGTCTGGGCTGAAGTCTAACTCGGTCAGGGTTCACCTGAGTGCCATCTCAGCGAACCACCACCCTATCGAGGGCAAACCTCTTTCGGGGCTACTGCTTGTCTCTCATTTCATGCGAGGCCTGCTTCTTCCCAAGCCCCCTACCCGCCCTCCTCCGGTGGAATGGGACCTCAATGTGGTCCTCACGCAGCTGACCAAGCCACCCTTTGAGCCCATGGCTACCTGCCCGCTGCGGCACCTGTTGTGGAAGGCGGCCTTCTTGATAGCTCTCACCTCTGCCCAGAGAGTCAGTGAACGCTAGGCGCTGATGGCCGAGGCACCGTACTTGAGGTTCTATAGGAACCGGGTGACCCTGCGGACTCATCCCAAGTTCCTTCTGAAGGTTGTCTCGGATTTTCATCTCAATCAAGAGATAGTGCTGTCCACGTTCTTCCCAAAACCCCACGCTGACTGGGCATCGGTGATTCTGTACACCCTGGATTGTAAGAGGGCTCTCTCTTTCTACCTACAGTGGACTCGGGACCACCTCAGATCTGGGCAGCTCTTCGTTTCCTTCGATCCCAGCCGCTTGGGGCTGGCAGTCACCAAGCATACCTTGTCCATCTGGAGGACTGCATCGCCTTTGCCCAGGCTCAGGCTGAGTTTCTCCTAGAACGCCGAGTCACAGCACACAATGTCCGAGCGATGGCTACGTCTATCACTAGTTTGCACTCGGTGCCACTGACAGACATCTGCCGGGCCGCCACCTGGTCTTCCACTCACACCTTCACAGTGCATTACTGCCTGGAGAGGGAGTCCCATTGGAACGCCGCCTTTGGCCAGGCTGTACTCCCTAATCTGTTCGGGGTTTAAGCAACTCCGGCCCTCCAACCCTTCTTGTTCCGGCTACTGGGAACATGGCCATCCATGGACCCGGAGTCCTCAGGCTGCCTTCGGCTTTCATTGGCAACTGCTCACGGCAATGCTGTGCCTTTTTCTATGGGTCCTCAGTAGCCTGTAGCTAGGGAGTCCCATATATGAGGATTGACTTCCTGCTTGTTCCTAGAGAAAGCGTAGTTACTCACCTGTAAAAGGTGTTCTCCAAGGAACGCTGGAATAAGTCCTCACAACCTTCCCTCCTCTCCTTGGAGTTGCTGTATATTTTTGCCATCTTCTTGAAAGGGCTATAGCTATGGTTCGTGGTACCTTACTGGGCCGCTCCCTCTCAAACTTCAGAGACTGCAGAGGGGGGCTAAGAGACCGGGTGCGTGACCTCTCACGCTTGTCTGGCGCCCCCGACAGATTCCTCGATGCCTCCTTCTTCCGCTCATGTTCAGGCAACCCCTGGCCAGAGTGCCGCCAGTCCCATATGTGAGGACTGATTCCTTCTGTCCCTGGAGAACCCCTGTTACAGGTGAGTAACTACACTTTTTCTAGATAGGCCCCTTGTTGTATGAGTTTTGGAAGTTTGTGCTGGTATGGTATGGTTGATTTGGCCTTGTAGATCATCGGTGACTTTTGTAGGGTTTTCTATTAGCTCACAGTATGCCTGGTACTGGAAAATGTTTGTTAGTGAAATGATCAGAATCAGAATGTTTTTTAATATATTGAATTCTGTGGATGAATGTCCTACCTCTGCTCTGCACCCATTGTTGAGGGAGTGGTTTCTCTGGATGCAGAATATATATTTTTTTAAAAAAAGAGAACTATAAAGCAGCTTATAACCAAATAAAATGAGTTATATTTTTATAATTTGGAATTATTAAATTCTCTGTGATTCTCACTTTTTCCTTTAGTTCCTTGGATTGCGAGAATCTTGCATTTCTGGTTTTGCAGAGGGTGGGAAGTGCTGTGTTGGGGCGCCAAGTCACTCTTGTTATGTGGAAGTGGGAAGTGCTGCATGGTGCTGTTGAGTCCCTCTTGTTTGGCACATTTAGCAGTATGTTTCCTAAGCTTTGCGCTGGTAACAGATGAGCATAAGGAATGCCATACTGGGTCAGACCCAGGTCCATCAAGCCCAGTATCCTGTTTCCAACAGTGGCCAATCCAGGTCACAAGTACCTGGCAGGTTCCCAAAAAGGTACACAGGTTCCACAATGCCTGTCTTGGGGTAAGCAGTGGATTTCCTGGGTCCTCTTTAGTAATAGTTTATGCAGGTTTCCTCCAGGAACTTGTCCAAACCTTTTTTAAACCCAGTTACATTAACAACTTTTACTATGATCCACTGGTAATTTATTCCAGAATTTGATTATGCGGGACTGTAGGCTAACTGCAGGGAAGCAGTTACATCCCCCTGCAGTTACTGCATTTCAATGTGGCAAAACGACTGCCGGTGCAACTAAGACCACACACTGAGGTGGCATTAGTTGCACTCACTCTACTTGCGCTGAGCCATTATGTTATTTTCTGCTGACAATACAGATGCCTATGTGTGTGAGTTCTTTCTGTCGCCTCACTTTGGGGTAAAGTATAATTTTGGGAAAGAATCTTGAAAACCTAAGAGTAATGGGATAAAAATATTTTTTCTTTATATATGTCTGTTTTTAGTTTGTATTAATATATTCCCTACTTGGTGAAGATCTATCTCTGTTCTGCATGTGTGACTGAGGCTATCTATTGTCATGGGGTAGGTCAGAATTTGCCTATGGAAATAGGAAAAACAGAGCTGAGCAGGTCTAAAAGTGACAGCTCAGAGCACATGGATCAGGGTTGCTATGAGCAACCAGCAAAAACAAAAGCACCAGGTGTAGGAGCACACCCCTAGTAGGGGATTACATCATAGCATATTAGCTGATGAGAGGCAGCTGAGGACAGGGCAGGCTCACCAGAACACTAGGAATGACGCAGATAAAAATCACTCAGAGTTCGTCAGTAGGAGAGCTAACCAGGATCCTAGGAGGGCTAATCAGGATTCCAGAAGTGCTAACCAGGAGCTTAGTGGAGCTAAGCAGGAGTACGGCAGAGCTGTTTTGGAAACTAAAGGAAAAACTTCACAAAGAGGTTTAAACAGAGTTCCAGAGGAGAGAGCTAAGAGAATACCAGAGGCTGGTTACAGGGTGCTGGGCAGCACGGAACAAGAACCAGGTGGTTGGGGCCACGAAGGTATTCAGACTGGCAGACGGAAGGAACCTGTAAGAGGAAGTCTCCCTGAGAACAGGTACCGGGAGGGCAAGAACTGTTATCAAAGGGATACTTACTTGCCCAAGGAGAAGGGTGCAGTAACGGGGAGTAGAAGGCTTGTTTGTAGGAAAAGCCACGCTAAGTTTCCTTGCTCAGAAAGCTCCGGGGGAACCGAGCCAAAGGACAGGCTAATTCCCTATAATAGAGGGAACTTTGAAAAAGAGAGTTTCCCATACACACAGCCAGGGTTGTGTAGCCCTCTAGGGGAAAACTCTGCTATTTACGGTAACCTCCCAGTTCCCCTTGATAGAGAGGGGGAGAGAAGCCTTTGGAAAGAAGAGGAGGGTTTTTGCAACAATGATATGAGATACAGCCATTCTGAAGATAGCTACGGGGAAAGCTATGAAGATATGGAATGTGACTTTTGTGGGGAAAGTCCTGAGGAGTTCCAAATGGAATGTGCACTAATGTTCTCTGATAACATTTCCTCTCTATGTTAATCTGTTTAAAGACAGAAATCCGTTTAGGGAAACGGATTCTGTAAAACTTGCTTGTGTAAAATACAAGGACTGTCTTACCTTTTTTCGATTGGCTGAAGATAAGCACCTTTTTGTTACCAGTAGTTCATTTTCAGTTGTACCAGAAATATATGGTTTATTTCTTTTGATTCTTATGTGCAAAAGTTCACCCGGAAGGGAAATAAAATACCTCTTTTTGAAAAGCCTGGCTACTCGTTCACAACTACCTTTTTGATTAGCTAGTGGGACTACAGATCCCAGGGGGCATTGTAAAGTCCCAGCTACATTAAGAAGAGGCCCCACTGAAGCTCCCTAGGCTTCCGCCTATGAGAGTGAGTAAGAGGGTGACACTATGTGTTCTGATAGCACAGAATTTCTATGTAGGGATCTGTAGAAACCAGCTTGTGCAGTTTTCTGAATAGGAATATGGATGTTCTAGAGCCCACTGCAATATTTATGCTGTTGCCCTTTTCTGGATACGCTCCGTGTGGTGTGAGTTTTGGAAGTTAGTGCTATTTTGGAATAGTAGATTTGCTCTATGGGTCCTGTACTCTTGGTTTTTGGTGTAGTTAACTGTAGGGTGCTGGTTGGGTGGCTACTGCAATATGGATGGTCTCTGAGATTTACAGTTTTGAGTTGTTTATACTGCCAGACTGAAATTTAAAATATTTTGTAAGTTTAGATGCAAGAAATTTTCAAATTTTAAGGTAACATTTCAATTTAATTTTGTTTAGTAGCCTGATAGTGTCACCGCTGCTGAGTTCCGGACTTTTCCAGCTTTGGAGTTTGTACATAGGGACCTGTACTGTAGTAAACTGAATTGTTCAACTTTTCAAATAGGTGTTGGATATTCCAGGCCTGCTGCAGTATTTACAGTGATGCTTTTTTGGGTAGGCTCCTTATGTGAGTTTTGGAGTTGGTGCTGGTATGGTATGGTAGATTTGCTCTATAGGTCCTCGGTGACTTTTGTAGGGTTTTGTATTTTATTTATTTAACAGGCTTTTTTATATTGCTTTTATCATTTTTAGTCAAAGCAGTGTACATTGTAACTTAAACTTGGTAATGTACATTAAACAGGAACATTGATAAATTGGTTTCTTCTGAGGCAAAGTGACTTGTCTAAGGCCACACAGGAGTGCTAGTAGGAATTGACCCCTGGTCTCTTGGTTTCTAAGCCAGTGCCATAACCATTGGGCTGCTCTTCCACTCCTGTTATGCCTGGTACAGGAGAATGTTTGTTAGTGAGATGGCCAGAATCAGATTTTTTTTTTTAAATACGGAGTTCTGTGGGTGAATGTTCTAGTTCTGTTCTGCACCTGTTGCTGAGGGGTGGGGGTCTGTGAATGCAAAATATATGTTAAAAAAAAAAAAAAAAGCAAGAACCATAACAGAGTTTATAACAACAAAATAAAAACGTTATAATTTAGTGCTATAAACGTCTGTGGTTCTCACTTTCTTTTAGTTTCTTGGTGTGGGAACATCTTTTTTATTTTCTCCACATTATCTAATTGTCTTTTTGATTTGGTTCAGTCCCTGACTGGAGTTTTGAGAAAGCCTCCCCCTCCCCCCACCCTGCCGGCTCCAGGGCCCCATCTCAATCCTCCCCTTAGGTAGCAGATTACCTTGGCCACATGCATATAGGAATGGCTTAATAAAATTACCTCCTTAATGTCAAGTTTCAGAGCTCAGCTTCTTAATTGGCCCCCACCCTTGAACTTGCAGCTTTACAAAATTCACCACTTACACTTTTTAAGTAGCAAAAATAGTTGTTTATACAAATAAACAGCACTACTTACACATGCAAAACTCTGAATGATGACACTATTTTTTTACATTTTCCATTGCAAACTGGCTTCTTCTGATGTTGTACCACTGAATACATCTTTTTTTGGCAGCATTATATGTATTTTATAAAAAGCTCCATGTTCAATGAATTTTAATAGCATATTATGCATTTTTGAATGCATGGACCTAAACATCCATTTTCTAGACCCAGATACTATGAGGCACATTTCAAATGGGACATCCAAGTGCAATCTGAGACGTCAAAATCAGAACATCTGAAAAGAAAGGCAGGTACGTGCAAGTTTAGACACAATTCCAGAAACATGGACTTGCCCAATATGCATGTGGATCAAATGTCTATACAGACATTCCAGAGCGTTTCAGAACCAAGACATCTAATAGCATAATGGTTGGAGTAGTGACTTAAGAGCTGGGTGGCCAGGGTTCAAATCCCAATGCAGGGCTTTGTAATCTAAAGCTAGTCACTTAATTCTCCATCTTCTCTACACTTTCTGGATGATTTAAAGTGAAAACAAACACTTTCCTGATGCCTAGTTGTGCCTGGAGCAGGAATAAACATGCTTGTGCCTGGAGATGGCTCTGCTGCTTCTGGGATCAAGTGGGGATGTGTAACCAGAGAGATGGCCAAGTTTAGAAACGTGCACATATGAAATATGAATGTCACTGGGAATGGTTTCAATATGAATGGTCACTGGGAATGGTTACCCAATAGTTATAACCCAGGCTGCCATTCTAGAAAACAAATGTGCAGTGCCATGGCATTTTGTAAAGAGGCCTTGATTTTCACCTGCTTCCCTTCATTGAGGAAGAAAATTTTATTGTGGCGATAAGAGGGAATGTTCCTGTTATCCGTGAAGGCATATTTTAGAAATAACATCCAGGTGCAATCTGGAACATCCAACTCAAAAGTATGTAAAAGGCCTGCCATATGCAGGTTTTGGCTTAATTTGAGTAATGTGTATATGCCCAAAATGGACAGCAGTAGCCACAGCCACATAGACATCCCCGCAACAATAATTCAGAATGGAGATATCTATCCCATGCTGCCTACACTTCCCTGCCTGCTATGTTTTAAGGAGTGATATGCATTGATGTGCCAACCACAAAACAAGTGTCCTCGTCTCACTTCATTTTTCTTTATGGATGTGAAACATATTGGGGATATTGGAGTACCTTCCTCTCTACTCCCTGCAGGTATTTTGGTGGCAGAATGAGATCTTTTTTGATGCTTGTTCTTGCCCTGGAGCAGAAATAAATATGAATGTCACCACTAGTGGGTTGAGACATGCTAGCTGTTTCTGAAATTGGGCACATCTTTTATGAAACACCCTGGACATTCCTCCACCATGCCCCCCCCCATCCCTGTGTGAGATGGGTGTGTTCTCCCTGGAGACACCCATATAACTGGCTTTCTAAAATGGCTCCTGGGATGTTTTTGCGATTTGTATATCTGAATGCCCATTTTCAGACTTTCAGATCATGAATACAGCTTCCATAATGACCACCTTAGTGTTGAAAGCTGACCGAAACAAACACTTTTCAGATTCCTATTCATGCTAACGAGCAAGTATAGATATGACATGTCCACTGGTGGTTTTAAACATGGGGTGTCATTCTGGAATTGGAGATACACATAGATCTTTTTATCACTGCCCTGGACACACCTCCATCACACTCTCATGCGATATAGATGTGATCATGCTGGATACATGTAAATTCAGTAATATGATTGGCATGTCTGGGCATTTTCTGACATGCAAATCATGAACAGAGCTTCTAAAATAACCCCACTCATCGCACTGCCCTCCCTCTGCCACTTTAATATATAGAAAGTATTATACTGCAGATGGATTTTTGTCCTAATACTATGTGTATGAAGGCCTTAAATCCATATGCATTCACTGGCTGCTGGTGAACATAAAACTTGATTTGAATATCGGCCTGAATGTTTTGAAGATAAAAATGTCAAAATATATATTGAAGATAGTTTTGCTCTGCCCCAAGACTTTATATATATTTTAGAGGACATTTTCAAATCAATTAAAATGGTTAGCAGGATATTCAGTGGCACATAGCAGGTTGGTGCTGCTAAGTAACTTCTCTCAACAACACTAAACACCCCGATGCCAACCACATAGTATCGGGGCTTTTGGGGGGGCGGCGCACAAGATAACCGGTCAGCCATGATATTCATCTGGCCAAAGTTATGCACTTTAAAGGCTGGCCAACTTTAGCCAGTTTAGCTAACTGGGCACACCGGATATTCAGTGCCAGTGGCTAGATACGAGGTGTGACAAAAAAGAAACGAGACTGTCCCATAAATGTTTTATTACAAAATCTACAGAGAAATTATGCATTGTCCCCTTCAAAGTAATCCTCCCCAGAGTTAATGCATTTCTGCATTCGCTTCTGTCACGTACGGAAGCACTCGGTAAAGTCCTCCTCTTTGAGGTCCCTCAGCTCACTCATTACAGTGGCCTTGATCTCTTCTACAGAAGCAAAATGAGTTCCTTTGAGCACAGTCTTCAGCCTGGGGAAGAGCCAGAAGTCGCACAGTGCAAGATCTGGGAAATATGGAGGGTGATCGAGAGCTGTGATCTGTTTGTTGGCCAAGATCTGCCTCACACTGAGTGCAGTGTGTGCGGGCACGTTGTTGTGGTGGAGCAGCCACGACTTGTCTCTCCACAGAGCCCACCTGCAGCGCCGAATCCGGTCATGGAGGTGATTGAGGACCTGCTGGTAGAAGTGCTGGTTGACTCTCTGACCCTCAGGCACAAACTCATGATGAACCATTTCCTTCTGGTCGAAGAATGTGATCAGCATGACCTTGATCCTTGATTTGGACATGTGCGCCTTCTTGGGTCTGGGTGACAGTCGAGTCTTCCACTGCAGGCTGTCTCTTGCTTTTAGGGTCGTACTGGAAGACCCATGTCCCGTGATGACTTGGCCAATGAACTCTGGATCTTCTCTGATCTTCTCTAGCAAGTCTTGACAAACATTGACCCGGTGCTCCTTCTGGTCGTCCGATAAAAGCTTGGGCACCATCTTGGCGCACACCTTCCGCATCCCCAGCTCCTGCACCAAGATGGTCCACACTGACTCCCTGTTCAGGCTGAGCTCCTCAGCTATCATCCGCACCGTCAATCTGCGATCACTCCGACCCAGCTGGTTTACTCTGTCAATGTTCTCAGCCGTCTTTGTCGTGGAAGACCGTTCTGACTTGGTCATTCTCCACTTCCTCACGGCCAGTCTTGAAGCATTTGTGCCACTGAAGACTCACGGCCTTGACGTTGCATCTTCTCCATAAGCCTTTTGGAGAAGTTGGAGACACTCATTTGGGCCCTTCTCCAACTTAACCAGAAATTTCAAGTTGATTCTTTGCTCCATATTTCTGCCATCTCCAGTTGCGTGACAAAGCGATGGAGCAGTGTGCTACAAAAAAACCTGAAAAAAAAAAACAGAGTGAGAGAGATGAAAAAATATTATAGCAGAATAGTGGCGAGATGTTGCAGAACACAGTGACATAAGCGGTTAGCCAATTGGCATTGAGTCATGGGCATGGCTGGCACAGTCTCGTTTCTTTTTTGTCACACCTCGTATGACCCCAACATTGAATATCCTGTCTTAAATTAAAGTGGTGATGGCCACTGCTGAATATCGGCCTCTTAGTCTATGTAGCAAGTTACAAGGCTTATGTTTTATATTTTTAGCACACGCATTCACCCATACATATAAATATATATAACAATTGACACTAAAGGACCCTTTTAGTGAAGTGCACTTAGCAGTTAATGCGCCTTTTCATGTGCACTGTGTGTAAAGGCTCAGGGTAACTGTTCCTGTGGGTGCACAACAAATACCATATCCCAGTTTGCATGCTAATTGCCAGTCGCATGCTGGGATGATGAATGGTTGGATTAAGGATGAAAAGTGGATGTGGAGAGTATATTGCAGTTAGCATGGGGTAGCATATTGCATGCTGCCAATGTTGTAATTAGGGTGGGTGCCGTTAACGCCATCTCAATAGGTGGAGTTAGGTACACCTGTGGCAATTATGGGAATAACAGGAAATACACTAAAATGGTTCACATCCTACTTAACAAACAGGATGCAGCAAGTCCAATTCAACGGTGAAAAGGCAAAACCATTTCCACAAACCCAAGGAATTCCACAAGGATCAGCGTTATCTTCTCTACTCTTCAAACTCTACATAAAACCAATTTGCATAATATTTCGTAAACATAAGTTACAATACCATTTATATGCGGATGACATAATGTTATACACACAAGTGGATACAGAAAACTCGAACTATGATCATCTCGAGAGCTGTCTAAAAGAGAGGCAAACATGGTTGCTCCAAAACAACATGTCCATAAACCACAAAAAAACAGAAGTAATGTACATCTCCCGAAATCAAGACTTCAAACCCACCCCCTACTATAACAATGAACAACAACACTTACACGGTAAAGGACGAGATAAAATACCTAGGAGTAACCCTTGACACCAATTTAAAAATGGAAAAACATCTCCGGTTAACCAATAGAGCAATATTTCACAAACAAAAGATTATTCAACCCCTTCGCAACATCCTCGACCACTCAGATTTCAGAACTATAGTACAGGCTCTGCTCACCCCACACATAGACTACTGTAACTCCATCCTTCAAGGCCTGCCAAAGAAAACTCTAAAGATCCTCCAAATGGCTCAAAACGTCGCAGCCAGAGTTATCATGAAGAAGAAAATTGCTGAACACATCACACCAATATTAATTGATCTACACTGGCTGCCCATAACTGCCGGTATAAAATACAAACTACTAGTAACTACTTTCAAACTCATACATGACATAGCACCATCATACCTCAACACCCTCATCAACATTCTACCCCCATCCAGAAATAGAAGAAGTTGTAACGCAAAAACCTTATACATACCAAACGGCATCAGATCAGCCAAAGCATACACAACTAATCGAGCTTTCACTTACACAGCACCTACTTTGTGGAACCAACTGCCTGCGGACCTAAGGTCAACTTCTGACTTGAAAGACTTTAGAAAAAAGCTAAAAACGCACCTCTTTCAAGAACTATTCAACCTGACCTAAACAATAAATAGAGACAAAAGAACCATTCCTCAATTTATAATGTCAATCACTAACCTATGAACTATCACAAGCCCAAGCATAAAGCTCTTCTCACATAAAAGTGTACATATGTCTAAATGTTTATTCTTATGTTGAAATTACTCTGTAAATTCTAATGATTCTCACATGAAAATCAAATGTAAATTTAATTTCATCACAGTTGTAACCTTACCGAAATCTAAATGTAAATGTACCAATTCCTACCATATTTAGCTATGTTTGATGTGTAATGTTATCCGCTTCTGATCGCTGGAAGTAGCGGTATACAAATGCAAATAAATAAATAAAATAAAATAATGTGTTAGGGTACGCATCTGCATGTTAATTGCTGGGAACATGACTGACCATGCCCCCAACCATGCCCCCAACGTGGAGGCTTTGCACTTAATGCACATTAGTCTTAATGCTGAATATGCATTTAGTGCAAAAACCTAGCACACTTTAGTAAAAGGGCCCCCTAACATTTTTAAGATGTTTTAAAGCCCATTGTTCAAAAACTGGCTTTATAGTCTCCAAGCAGGCTATCTTATGGCAGTCAAAATTTGGAGAGGAGGTAGGGAAATGAGGATTCGTCATATATAAGTGTTTAGGATGAACTTTTATTGCAAGTAATCAATTTCTAGTGCATCTAAGTAAAATAGAACCTGGGCTATGCTGCAGCATGTTAAATGTCCTTGCTATATCACATTCTGTTTCTTCTATCTTTTGGTGTAATATTACTTCTGTTGGTATTATCCTGATTACAACCTGGACACAGTTCTTCTGTTGAAATGAAGAAAAACTGTATTTGAATGACAGTGGTCAAAAACAGGATTTCAATCACTAAAAAGCTTGCCTTGGGAACAAAGACTATATCAATCCCTGTATTCTGATTGCTGCCTGATTGTAGCCTTAAAAGTGATGGCAACAAAGAATACTTATTTGTTGTCATGCTATTGTAGGACTTTTTTTTTAAATTCAAATCCCTATTATCAAGAAAATTGCATTCTCTTTATCTCACAGAAGGGCATACTGCATCATAGCATATTTGGTTATTGGGACTATAATATTATTACCTTGCTTGAAACACATGGCCTCTCTTGATATACAAGAAAAAAACCTGAATCCATTTCAATAAATTAATAGGGATGAGAATCCCAATCCATCCTTCTTTTCAGAGGTTCGCATACATTGTAATGAAATGCATTAGGAGTTTTCTTCACTTGAAATCCAAATGAGACCCATTTTGGCTCATAGCCTTGACAGTCTCTTTTATGAGCACTGCTGTCTCCTGTTCATGTGTGAGCCTAGTAAAATGCTTCCTTTGTAAGATGCAGAGAGACAATATAATGCCATGAAAGACAAAGGTGTCAAAACACAAAGTTAGATGCAATCTAATCAATGCCTTCTAATTTAGCCTTTGAAGGTTCTCTTCATTAACACTCTTTAATCATGAAGCTTATCTTGAGATAGAGTTGTTGCTTAATATTTTTCAGTTAAACTCTGTGGACAATTTGTGTACCTTTTTAAAAGTATATTTAATATTCAGTCTATACTTAATTGGATACTTGCTTAGAATGACATAGCATGAATGACTTGCACCAAAAGGATCGGAAATAGTAGTGTGTGAATGCTTAGGGGCCTTTTTACTAAAGCCCGCTAAGCAGTTAACATGCATTTTAGCGGGCAGTAATGGTCTATGCTGACAGCTAAAGCACAGGCATGACAGTAACCGGCCGCTAAAACACACGTTAATTGCCCATTTGGTGAAGGGACAAGGAATGGGCAGAGTTGGGCATAGAGAGCACATTTGCAGTTAGTACGAGAGTACATATTATGCGTTGTCAATGTGGCAATTAGTGTGGGTGCACCTAGGGATACTTCTGTGGGTGGCGTTATCTGGAAACATGCTGCTGATATCCCCGATGGTTATCAGTGGAAACTTTGCATATAATGCATGTTAGTTTTTGCACTAAATGAAAATTAACGAGCATGTTTACTAAACTGAGCTACCCGTGGTATGGTCGCCTGGCTAAAAAGTAGAGTGTGCTTATGCAGCAAAAGCCCTGTGCTGGTAGTGCATGTTGGGGCAGGGATTGGGCAGCCAGGGGAGGATCGCAGGCATTCCTTGTGTATCGTGACTAACACAGGCCTTAGTAGCCTGCACTAAGTGCACTTGATGCTTGTAGTGTTGTGCAACTACCGCCACTGTTTGGTGTGCCTACATGGTGGCTTGTGCAGTGCCACAGCCGGGGCCCAATCTAACTGGAGGGGAACAGAAGCACAAACTCCCTGCAGTTGGCTCACCTATCTTATATGAGGTTCTACAATAACAACGAGGTGGTGCTTCCTACATTCTTTCCACACCCCCATGCCAGCAGAGCAGAAGTGGCTCTCCATATCCTGGACTGTAAGCAGGCCCTGTCCCCCTACCTGAAGCGTACTCAGGTCCACCGTCGCTCCACACAGCTCTTCATCTTCTATGACCCATATTGACTGGGGACAATGGTCTCTAAGCATACCCTGTCCACTTGGGTGGCGGACTGCATTGCCTTCCCTTATGAGCAGGCTGGTCTCTTGCTGGAGCATCTGGTTATGGCGCATAGCGTCCGGGCCTTAGCGGCTTCTGTGGCAAACCTGCACTCCATCCCCTTGGCAGAGATCTGTCAGGCCGCCACCTGGTCCTCTGTTCATTCCTTTGCAGCTCACAACTGCGTGGAGAGGGAGTCCCAATGGGACAGCGCCTTCAGCCAGGCAATACTCCGTCATTTGTTTGGGGTGTAAGGCAACTCCTGCACTGCGGCTCTTCAGTGTATTCAGGCTACCGGAGAACTGGTTCCTCGCTTAATAGTTGGGGTTGCTAGTAGGTCTGGTGTCCTTGACTCAGTTGCTGCTTCTCATGGTTCACCTTTTCTGGTCTCCTATGACCTTTTACAGGTTTTTCGGTGGCCTGTAGCTAGGGAGTCCCATATATGAAGATTGACTTCTTGCATGTTCCCAGAGAAAGCATAGTTACTCACCTGTAACAGGTGTTCTCCAGGACAGCAGGAATCAGTCCTCACAATCCTCCCTCCTCCACGTAGAGTTGCTTTCCTTTTTGCCGTCTTGAGCTATGTTATCATACTGTGGCAAGATAGCACCGTTAAGCGGGAAGGGGACCACACATGCATGGTACTTCTCCCAAAGGCTTTCTTTGAAATCTGGGGAGAGATTACTGCACAGGCTCCGTGGCGCTGAAGCCACCCATATGTGAACACTGATCCCTGATGTCCCCGGAGAACACCTGTTACAGATGAGTAACTATGCTTTATTTGCAAAATTTGTAAGATAGTGCTGTGTTTTGCTGCTCCTAAAAGAATTGTACCAGAAGTCAATGGATAACATTATTTTCCTTGGCAGAATGCTTTCTTTCTTTCTTTTTTCAATATATTGTAAACTGAAATTGTTGGAAATTATGGGGTAGTTTTATAAGCCTTTTCTGTGGGTAAAACAGGATTTTACCTGTAGAAATACACATTTCTAAATTGCTTGGGACATATGCATGTGAAAGTATGTATAGACAGCCTACCTGCACATACTTTCATCCAGAATAAACATAGACATTTCCAAGGGTGGATTTTAAGTGGAGTTAGGACTTGCATTCATGTATTATAAAATTTATTTATTTATTTATTTAGCAAGCATTTGTAGCCCGCTCCTTCCAGCGATCAGAAGCGGGTAGGATTACTATTGTGAAACTGCCGAATCAAGGCAGGTACAAATTTTGTTTACATACAGATTGTCAGAAAAGCACATCATACAGAGTTAACACTTCTTAGCTATGGGGGAGTTCATTTACATATATACATAAATACATATATACAGGATAATCTTCTTGGACACAGTGGTCAGGGGCTGCTCCATCTGTGGGTTTAGTTCAGGTTGAAATGTGATTGGAAAATGTGCGTTTTGAGTCATAAATGTCATAAGTTTTGCCAGGACATTTACTTGAGTCTCAGAGTGGGTGCAAATGTGGGTGTTTATTTTCCAGGAAGGTTATTTCTGGACATCTTTATATTTTGTAGTATTACTGGAGTTATAAACAATGAAACTTTTTAAATCACTAAAATTCTACTGCTTCTGGCATATTGCTATTAATATTTATTTACACAAGCAACTACTGTTAACCAATCAGCACATTAGATTGCAGACCTGCTATTAGTAATCTGTGAACTATCATTAAAATCATCTCTAATACCTGAAGATTGGAGGATCGCCAATGTAACACCAATTTTTAAAAAGGGTTCCAGGGGTGATCCGGGAAACTACAGACCGGTGAGCCTGACGTCAGTACCGGGAAAAAATGGTAGAAACCATCATAAAGAATAAAATTACTCAGCATGTAGATAGTCACGACCTAATGGGAGACAGCCAACATGGCTTTAGACAAGGAAGATCTTGTCTTACTAATCTGTTATGTTTTTTTGAAGGAGTGAATAAACAGGTGGACAAAGGTGAGTCGGTTGATATTGTGTATCTGGACTTTCAGAAAGCCTTTGACAAGGTCCCTCATCAGAGACTTTTGGCAAAACTAAAGAGTCATGGGATAGGAGGCAGTGTACTATTGTGGATCAGGAACTGGTTAAAAGATAGAAAGCAGAGGGTAGGGCTAAATGGCCAATTTTCCCAATGGAGAAAGGTGAATAGTGGTGTACCCCAGGGATCTGTGCTGGGTCCGCTGCTTTTTGACATATTCATAAATTACCTGGAAAGTGGAATAACGAGTGAGGTTATCAAATTTGCAGATGACACAAAACTATTTAAAGTTGTTAAAACCCAAGAGGATTGTGAAAAATTGCAAGAGGATCTTGATAAATTGGAAGACTGGGCATCAAAATGGCAGATGAACTTTAATGTGGACAAGTGCAAGGTTATGCACCTAGGGAAGAACAACCCAAACTATGGTTACACGATGCAAGGTTCCACATTAGGAACCAGCACCCAGGAAAAAGATTTAGGCGTCATTGTGGATACCATGTTAAAACCCTCGGCCCAGTGTGCAGCGGCAGCCAAGAGAGCAAATAGAATGCTAGGTATGATAAGGAAAGGAATGGAAAATAAAACAAAAGATATTATAATGCCTCTATATCGTTCCATGGTGAGACCGCACCTTGAATATTGTGTGCAATTCTGGTCGCCGTATCTTAAAAAGGATATAGCGATTTTAGAAAAGGTTCAGAGAAGAGCCACCAAAATGGTAAAGGGGATGGAAGGATACTCCTATGAGGAAAGGCTAAAAAGGTTAGGGCTCTTTAACCTGGAAAAGAGATGGCTGAGGGGAGATATGATAGAAGTCTATAAATTAATGAACGGAGTGGAACGGGTAAACGTAGATCGATTGTTTACGTTATCAGAATATAGAAAGACTAGGGGACATGCAATGAAGCTACAGGGTAAACTATTTAAGACTAATAAAAGAAAATATTTTTTCACTCAACGTGTAATCAAACTCTGGAATTTGTTACCGGAGGATGTAGTAAAGGCTGTTAGAGTAGCTGGGTTTAAAAAAGGTTTGGACAAGTTCCTGGAGGAAAGGTCCATAAACCATTATTAAGAAGTGACCGAAGATATCAATGCTTGACCCAGTACAAGCATTGTGGAACTTGTGTCTCTTGGGGAAACTGCTAGGTACATATGACCTAGATTGGTCACTGTTGGAAACAGAATACTGGGCTTGATGGACCTTGGTCTGACCCAGTATGGCATATCTTATGTTCTTATGTAACAGTGCAAGTCTACTTACTCTGTGCATCATTACTGTGGTCTGAATTCCATGACCATGCTAATGTGTATGTTATTATCATAGCAGATGACCAGACTGAGATATTTGTTAATTCATTTTCATTCTGGGAGACCCTGTAACTAAAATAAGTTTTAGCAATATGGGAATGATGGCTTTTGTAAACTCTGGCATGGAGAGAGAAAAGCCCTTCAAATGTACAGAATAACATATTTCTAAATTGTAATGTGCATTAATGTGGTTTTTAATTTCATTTCATTGCACTTACACAGCATTATTACCAAAGAATATTTATATAGCAAAGTGAGGAATTTCTAAGCAGAAAGCAGTGATTATCATACTGTTCAAGTTTAAACAGTGTTTGAAATAGCAATCCTCATAGTACAAGTTATATTATGTATTTATAATTATGCATCAGAAAGATTCATACTGCAATATAATTTAGTTAAATGTTTGCATTCTTTATTCAGCCAGTCTAGTCAATTTGATTTTTGTTAAAGCTGATATTTTAACCATGATACCTGTATATTATTCTCTTGGAACAAGCAGGAAGTCAGTCCTCACATGTGGGCGACGGCACCAATGGAGCCTGCATGGATTCACTCCGCAGCTTTCAAAGGAAGCCTTTGGGAGTTATACCGTGCATGCATGGTCACCTTTCCGCCAGAGGATGCCATCTTACCTCAGTCTTCTTTTTTCCGCGGAGCCCTGCAGACGTCCTATCTGTTGTCCCTGGTGAAAGTTGATTTTTCTAATTCTTCTGTTCCTGATCACCTTCTTGTCGCCCGATTCCGCCCTTGCCTCGGCGTTGCATTTTTTCTTAGGTCTTTTTCTTCTTATGGGGTGTGGGTTTTTCCCTCGCGCCCTCCCTGACTCAGACATGTGAATTTGATCTCGTGGGTGCCTTCTTCCCCTCTATGTCTTTGGTCAGTGGGTTTAAGCAATGTAGCAAATGCCCCCACACTGTGACCTTCACGGACTGCCACAATTGCTGCATCAAATGCCTTGGTGTAGACCACGATGACTCTTCTTCCACATTTTGCCTGTAGATCTCAGCCAAGAGCTGGAAGAATCTTGTACAGCAGCAGAAGGAGCTGTTTGGCTCAAAGGCCTCTGCTGCGGGGCCGGCATCAAGTATAGAATCGTTGCTCTCGGGGACTGCGTCTGACGACTTGGCATCACGTGGGCATGCTCGATCTGAGCCCCAAGATCGCAGAGCTCTGGACCGGGGGTTGTCCTCCGAGGACCTCCCCTGCAGGCTCAAGACATAATCAAAGTCGAAGTCCAATCCCGGAGTTGGAGGTAAGTCTTACAGGTACACAGCCTCGGAGCCCTCAACCTGATGCCCAAGGCAATGGCCGGGAGTGGCCCTCAAAGATGCCCCAGCGGGAAGAGACCCCCACCATGTTGGGGGATCGGGCCCAGTCTTTTGGCATGATCACCATAGTTGATTTCCCATCATAAGAACATAAGATATGCCATACTGGGTCAGACCAAGGTCCATCAAGCCCAGTATCCTGTTTCCAACAGTGGCCAATCTAGGTCATACGTACCTAGCAGTATCCCTAAGAGACACAGGTTCCACAATGCTTGTATTGAGTCAAGCATTGATATCCTGGGTCCCTTTTTAATAATGGTTTATGGACCTTTCCTCCAGAAACTTGTCCAAACCTTTTTTAAACCCAGCTACACTAACAGCTCTTACTACATCCTCCGGTAACAAATTCCAGAGTTTGATTACATGTTGAGTGAAAAAATATTTTCTCTTATTTGTCTTAAATAGTTTACCCTGTAGCTTCATTACATGTCCCCTAGTCTTTCTATATTCTGATAGTGTAAACAATCGATCTACGTTTACCCGTTCCACTCCGTTCATTAATTTATATACTTCCATCATATCTCCCCTCAGCTTTCTCTTTTCCAGGTTGAAGAGCCCTAACCTTTGTAGCCTCTCTTCATAGGAGTAGCCTTCCATCCCCTTTACCATTTTGGTGGCTCTCCTCTGTACCTTTTCTAATAACGCTATATCCTTTTTAAGATACGGCGACCAGAATTGCATCAAGGGATCTGGTTCCTGGCTCAATGCCCTTGAGACCCAAACTGGTCGCTGCGTAGCCTACTGGCATTGAGGCCACAGTGGCGGCCTTGGAACGCAGCCTGGCTGCTTTCCTTGAGGTACAATGGGAGCCAGACACATGGATCATCTGAGTCGTCGGTGCCAAACATGGGGACCCTCCACTGCAAGGACCTCCCTGGAGGATGTTCAGCCTGTACTGGAATGTTTCAGCCATTTGGAGCTGCAAAGGTCGGCCTCCCGCTCGAGGCATGACTCGCCCCTGAGCATCTCGCAGCCCATGTTTCAGGCACCATGCCCCCCTCGGTGCCGATGACTCGATGAGCGCCAGGGACTCGAGTCTCCTCCAGCTCCGAGTCAGGTTGGGAGATTGATGACGAGTCGCCCGACACCGTGTTGCATAGGGATGTGCCCTCTGAGCCATCTCGCCCACAGGAGCACTGGAGGTCCCCGCCCAAGGACCTCGCATTCTTTGACTTTGTCCATGGAATGTCAAAGGCCCTGGCCTTCATGGCAGAGCTGGAGGATGAGCTTTATGCCGAGGACTTAGAGATCCTCCAGTATGAGGCCCCTCCAAAGGAAGCACTGATGGTGCCAATTCTCCCCATCCTGGAGTGCTTGCTTTTCAGGATGTGAGAGAGCCCGGTGACAGTGCCCATAATAAGCCGGCAACTTGATTCCCAGTATCAAATTGGCAAGAGCCCCAACTTTCAAAAGACACAGCTGTCTCACAACTCTATGGTTGTGGAGTCGGCCGTGTGTTGGATAAAAAGTCAGAAGTTGCACTCCTGAGGCCTGTACCATGAATGGGTTTGGCAGAAAGTGCTACCAGGGCTCGATGCTTGCGGCTTGCATCCAGACTTACCAGCTGTACATGGGCATGTACCTAAGGGACTTGGCTAAGGAACTCAACGGGTTCTCAGCTGAGCTGGCAGGTGAATCCTTCAAGCACTTCCGAACTCTTGTTTCCTCAGTCAAGGAATGTTCCAAATGTCAGGCTTGAGTGGCCTTTGGCTTTGAGTCCATGGCCCATATCGCTGTGGTGGTCATTAGTGCCTGCCACCTGGCTTGGCTACAGTCCTCAGACTTGGAACAATGGGTACAGGACAAAATGGCCAATGTCCTCTGCCAAGGCGAGAACCTCTTTGGCAAACCCATGATCTACAAGGCAGAGGCCAGGACTAGGACTGTCCTGGAAGACAGCTGACCCTTCCCGTTGGAAGGCTGAGGGAAAAAATGCCCTTCCACCTGAAGTGGAAGAAGGCTTACGGGAAATACCCTCAGATTCCGGCCTATCAGACTCCCCAACAGGGTCAGCAGGCCAAGGACTCAGGCACAGTCCTCATAAGAAGAAAGCCCCCAAGCCCCAAACACTGCCCCAGCCGCAGCCCAGGAAGGACTTTTGACTCCCTGGGCATAGCCTGTCTTCCCCCAGATGGTCAAGGACGTCTGGTCCACTTCGCTCACCTCCGGTCGAGCATCATCACTGATGTTTGGGATTGCAGGTAGTGTGGGAGGGTTACCTTCTGCACTTTGACCAGATATCTCCTCCCTTCTTTCCAGGGGAACATCCCATGACCTCCCTGCACAGAGAGCTCCTGCAGAAGGAATGAGTCCCTGCTTGAGGATCGGGCGGTGGAGCCAGTTCCCCAGTCCCTATGGGGCACGGGGTTATACTCCTGCTACTTCCTTGTCCCAAAAAAGACAGGTAGCTTTCAGTCCATCCTGGATTTGCGGGACCTAAACCACTTTCTAGTCAGAGAAAAGATCAAGGTGTTATCTCTTGAAATGTTGCTTCTACCTCCTCCAGGGAGATTGACTATGCTCCTTGGATCTCAAAGATGCCTATACCCACATCCTGATCCATCCCTGGCACCATCAGTAACTCCGCTTCATCATCGGAGGTTGCCACTACCAGTACAGGGTGCTTCTCTTCGGCCTCTCCACAGTCCCCAGGGTGTTCACAAAGTGCCTGGTGGTCGTCAGTGCTCTCCTCCACTTTGTGAGTCTTTGTCTTCCCCTATCTGGATAACTGGCATATAAAAGCAAGCTTGCCAGAAGAGGTATGCCACATGGCCTGCTGCACAATATTTATTTATTTATTTAATGCTTTTATATACCGCGCTCTTTAAAATCAGTGCGGTTTACAGATAACAATTTGTACAGAGTAGGAAGAGCCTGCTCTGCACTTACATCGAACGGGTAATACAACTTGGATTCCAGAACAGGGGTAAATATATACAGGTTATTTACAGTCTGGGCAGGAAGTTGCTATGTAGATGCAACGACAAGGGTAATGCAACATCTGGGGTATGTAATCAACTTCCCAAAGTCGCATTTGCTCCTGACTCAGCATCTGGAGTTTATAGGAGCCCTGCTGGACTTGACTCAGGCCAGAGCCTTCCTCCCTCTGGACTGGGCGCAGCTTCCGGCATCCCTAGCAGGGGAGGTACAGGGCTGCTCATCGGTGTCTGCCCATCTCCTGCTGGGCCTATTAGGATACATGGCCTCAACTGTTCATGTGACCCCATAGGCACGTCTCCAGTTGTGCCAGGCCCAGTGGATCTTCAGCTCTCATTGGACTCAGGCCACAGGTCAACTGGATGATTGAGTCCGGATCACCTGGCCCCTGGTGGCCTCTCTTGCCTGGTGGCGGAGCCAACCGAATCTCATGGCTGGCCTACCTTTCCAGGCCCCACTAGCATGACACAGCCTAACCGCGAATACCTCCAAGCTCTACTGGGGCGCTCACTGCGACAGTCTACGGTCGCAGGGCGCCTGGACTCGACAGGAAAGTGCCCTCCAGATGAACCTCCTGGAACTCCGAGCTGTGATGAATGCCCTTTGGGTGTTTCAGGTCCACTTGGTGGGCCAGATTGTGCTTGTCCAGACAAACAACCAAGAAGTGATGCTTTACAGGGGGGAATGGACTCATACCTCCTCTGCTGGGAGACAGTTTGCCTGTGGAGCACCACCACAGAGAATGTCATGATCCTCTGGATGGTCTATCTGCCGGGCCAGGACAATCTGCTTGTAGATTGGCTCAGCAGAGTTCTTCAGCCCCATGAGTGGCGTCTCAACCCCATGGTGGCCAACTCCATATTCCGATGTTGGGGAATCCCGATGTTGGATCTCTTTGCCAGCCCTGAGAACACGCAGCTGCCACATTTCTGCTCATGGAGGCTGGCCCCAAACCGAGTGGCAGCAGATGCCTTTCTCTTGCCTTGATCCAGGAGTATGCTGTATGCGTACCCATCTACTCTACTGATTCCCAAGACGTTGCTCAAGATTCAGTCAGACCGGGCTTCCATAATCCTCATTGTCCCTCAGTGGCTCAGGCAGCCGTGGTTTCCTCTGTTCCTGCAGCTGTCCTGAGTGGCCCCCATGCCATTGGGCCAGGACCTGGACTTGCTCTCGCAAGAGGACATGACCCTTCTTCTTCATCCCAACCTCCAGTCCCTCGCCCTGATAGTGTGGATGCTGAAAAGCTAGCCATAGTGCACCTCTGCCTGTCCCGAGAGGTGGAAGACATTCTACTGGCATCGCGCAAGGACTCAACACGGTGCGTATATGCCTTCAAATGGCATAGATTCTCCATCTGGTGTGCAGACAGGAATCTCAACCCTTTCTCTTGCTCGATGCAGGACATCCTGCAATATCTTCTGCATCTCTCCTGGGCTGGTCTGAAGACCAGTTCTGACAAGGTGCACCTCAGTGCCCTAGCGTCACATTGTCACCTCATCAATGACCAGCCTGCATCTGTGCATCCCCTGGTGTGCTGCTTCATGAGGGGGCTTCTTCTCTCATGGCCCCCCATCCACCCACCGCCAGTGGCATGGCACCTGAACGTTGTTCTTGGGAAGTTGATGGCTCCCCCTTTTGAGCCTCTGGCTACGTGCCATCTCAAGTTCTTCTCATGGAAAGTAGTGTTCATGGTAGCGCTTACTTCAGCCAGAAGAGTTAGTGAGCTGCAGGCAGTGGTGGCCCACACCCCCTACACTAGGTTCCACAAAAACAGGGTTGTTCTCTGGACCCACCTGAAATTCCTGCATAAGGTGGTGTCTGCTTTTCACATGAACCTTCTTATCCAGGCCTCAAGCATCCCGAGCAGAGGCCTTATTACACACCCTGGATTGCAAGAGGACACAGCCCCATCGCCACTCATCACAATTGAGTCATCTCCTATGAAATCAACAGGCTCAAAGTTGCTGTCTCCAAATGTACCCAGTCCACCTGGATGGCAGACTGCATCTCTTTCACCTACAAGCAGGCTGGACTCTCCCTGGAGTATCATGTTCCCGTGCATAATGTGCATGCCATGGTGGCCTCAGTGGTCCACCTGCACTCGGTCCCTCTGCTAGACATTTGCTGGGCCGCCACCTAGTCTTCGATCCATACCTTCGCAGCGCATTACTGCTTGGAGGAAAGCCCATAGCGCGACAACAGCTTTGGCCAAGCAATACTTTGTCACCTCTTCGGGGAATAGTGCAACTCCTTCCCTCTGGCCCATTGTGTCCAGGTTACCGGTGAGGTGATTCCATAGTCATTGTTGGGGCTGCGCCTCTGGACTTCAAACCTTTCAGCCCTCCTTGTTGCCCTGTACAGTTCGCTTTTATGGGTTGCCCGTGGCTCCTGTAGTTTTTTTCGGTAGCCTGTAGCTTGGGAGGATTGACTTCCTGCTTGTTCCCGGAGAAAGCATATTTACTCACCTATAAAAGATGTTCTCCTGGGACAGCAGGAATCAGTCCTCACAACCCTCCTACCTTCCTGTGGAGTTGTTTTTCGTTTTTATGCTTGATTAGTTATGTCATCATACTGAGGTAAGATGGCACCCTTGGGTGGGAAGTGGTGATTGTATCTGCGGGGGCTCCGTCAGTGCCGATGTCCCCATATGTGAGGACTGATTCCTGCTGTCCCCGGAGCACACCTTTTACAGGTGAGTAACTACACTTTTTCTTTCATAGCACTCACTAAAAAACAGGTTTATACAGTCTTGTATTTTTTAAATATATTTTAAAATTACTTTATTGACTTGTAGGGAGTGATTTTATAAAGGTTTTTCCATATGTAAAACATTTTTAAATGGGTAAAAGGACTTTTATAAGCTTGCATGGCCCTATCTGCACGTATAGCTATCTGTACCAAAAAAAATCACATGTAGGAATTTTCAGAGATGTAGTTTGGACAGAGTAGAGTTGGAGTTGCAATTGGCTCCTTTATTTTCAGATTCTGCATTATCTTATGAAAATAAAAATCCAGATAGAACTACTATATAAGAGGCATCATGGAATGAGGGGATTACTATCCCAGTTATACAGGCTATTGATACGTTGCAAATCCGATGTACCCATACGTTTAAATCTGATCTGCATTAGATGGCAAAAGACCGAAACAGGGAGGAAATGTTTAAAAGGCTCTATTGAAGCTTTCCCTATCTGCATGATTAGTAGAAAATGAATACAAGGTCCTGAATCATATGTATTTTGCACCATTGAAGTTAAGTAGCAATGTCCGAAAATTATCATTTTTTGGGGTGAAGTTGCTGAGAGGTTTATGGAGTTCTTCTTTCTTTAGATCTAAAGTTCTGTTTGTTGAATCTTGTTCTTAATGAGAGAGAGAGTAAATTTAGATAAGCTGAAGCAAATGTGATTTTCAGCAGGAAGGATGGATATAGCCTTGCATTGGAAGGATGCTTCTGCATCCTCTATGTAAGACACAGTTCAACGAAGAGGAAATATTTTTATAATGAGTGAGATTATAGCATATAAACTTCAGTGGTTGCATGATTTTTCAAAGGGCATGTTTTCCTTATGAACACTGGTGTGGCAAATGAGTGCAGGGAATGCCCTGATAAAGATTTTTTTTACATATTTCTGTATGTGGCCTATGTGTTGCTATCTGCTAACCTGGCATGGAAATGTAGTATGTATGTAAAGAGAAGGGTTGGTTGGGGGGAGGGGGAAGAAAAGAGGGTTGGCAGGTCAGTAGAGAATTTTATATGAAAATAATCCAGTAAATCTGTTTGGATTTAAAGAGCAATGACTTAGATTTAGGAAAATGGGAGGTATCCTTATGGAGAGTTCTTGTTTGAATTGTAATTTTGAGAATAATACTATTTTTGTTGCATTATTGATCAAGCCCTTGGTAGTGTTATATTAGAGGATTATTTATGGTTATGTACTGGTTATGCTTCAAAAATTGTCAATAAAAAAATTGATGCAGTAAAACCTGGTATATAAATATCTTCTAAATATGATTTGACTTGAAGGTTAGCTGTTTTATTCAGTATCATTTTAAGTTACATCTTGCTTGTTGTCTAAGAAATGCCCAGACAAAATATAAATTATAGACTACTTCATATTGTTCTTACATTTGATATAATGCAATGCCAGAAGTTTGTATGTAGTCTTCATCTTTAGCCTCACCCAGTGATACCTTCATGGAATCCTTGTATATTCAAATCCATGTTTAAGAGAGAGACCGATATGATTGCAGGTGCTTCCATTGTTATTTTGCCTTCTTTTCTTCGAATAGCTGTTATTTGCTTTGTGACCTACAGGTTTCAGACATGGTGGAAGTAATTTTAGAAAGTTATTAACAAGCATATGTGGTTGTTATGTGCATTATTTATTTATTTAATGTTTCTTCTATACTGCGCTATTTAACATCAGTGCGGTTTACAGGTAACACATTTGTGCAGTGCAGGCAGGTCTACACTGGACTTACAATGAAACAGGGTTATTTAAACAGGGCTGACAGGGAAACTATGTACAATTTGGCTGGCACAGGCTATATGGGCAGCTCAGCATTATTAACAGATCTAACAACGTAACTATGTACATTCTAGCAGTGTGTCGCAGGGTGTGTGGGCAGTTCGTCATTATCTACAGTTAGGGTCAGCTATACACAGGGAGGTGGTTTCCAGGGGGTGGGGCTCACGTAGGCAGGCTGAAGGTGTGTGAGGAGGCTACGCTGGGGGTGCTGGCTTGTGTCCGGTGTGTGGGTGGCTGTGAGATGTCATCTGGTTCAGTATAGAACTGGAGAAACAGATGGTGCTTTAGTGCCTTTCTAAACTGGGGGAGGTTATTGATGGCCCGGATGGCCGGTGGCAGGGCGTTCCAACAGGAAGGTGCATAGAGAGCGAAGGCTCTGTTTCTCGTGGCCTGTGAGCATTTGGTGATCGCCTTAGGGAGTAGCAAAGTGTTGGAGGCGGCTGACCTCCTTACCCTGTTGAGGGGGGTGGTTTGGATGAGCTCCGTGAGGGAGGTGGAAGAGCACTTGTTGATGGCCTTGTATGTCATCGTTAAGATCTTGAAGGAGATCCTGCAGTGTACCGGGAGCCAGTGCAGATGTTTCAGAATTGGGGTGATATGGTCCCTCCTGGAAGCTCCATGCAGGATTCTGGCCGCTGCATTCATTGCGAGCTGCAGGGGATTCAGCGCGCTTTTTGGAAGGCCGTGCAGTATTGCATTAGCATAGTCAAAGTGTGGCATTACTAGTGCTTGATAGACTGTTCGGAAGTCTTCCAGCTCTAGCAGCTGTCTCAGGTGTCTCAGCATCCGAATTTTGTGGTATATCACCTTTACTATATTGCCTACCTGGGCATTCATGTTGAGTTGTTGGTCCAGCGTGACCCCAAGGTACCGTATTGTGGGCTTACTGAGGAACTCTGCATCACGTACCTTCAGTGAGGAGGGCGGAGTGAATGCAGGGTTCCTGCTGATGAAGAGGACCTCAGTCTTCTTGAAATTTATTTTGAGCTTCTGCGTGTGTAGCCAATCTGTGACCGCGTCGAAGCAGGTGGACAGCGGAGAGAGGTCTGGATGCTCCGTCGAGATTGGGGGGGTACAGCAAAATGTCATCCGCATAGATTAAACAATTGATGTTGAAGGATCGGATGAGGGCACAGATGGGTTGCATGTAAACGTTGAACAGTAGGGCTAAGAGTGAAGATCCTTGTGACGCGCCCTTCTCTTGCGGGAAGGGTGTGGGGGTGGAGGGGCCAGAACGGACATGCTGCCATCTGTCAGTCAGGTATGGAGCACACCAGGCCAGTGCTGTGCCATGGACTCCCTTCTCCCTGAGGCGTGATAGGAGTAGTTCATGGCTAAGGGAGTCGAAGGCAGCAGCAATGTCCATGAAGATAAGAATAAAACCTTGTCTAATATTGTCCAATCCTATGGTTAATGTACTGAATAAGGTGGTCAGCAGGGTTTCTACGCCGTGTGCCTCCCGGAATCCATGCTGGCAGGGGTCAAGGGGTGCGTTGGTCTCAATGTGATGGTTCAGTTGGCGTTGAACGATCTTTTCCATAATTTTTGCTAGGAGCGGGATGCTTGATATTGGCCCATAAGAGTCCATCTTTGCAGGGTCCAACCTGTTGTTTTTTAGTAGTGGTCTGATGGCTGTTTGTTTCAGGCTTCGGGGGAAGGTTCCAATCGAGAATGATAGACCTATAAGTTTGGTCAGGAATGGACTGAGGTCAGCACGCAGGGCTTTTATCCAGAATGCTGGACAGGGGTCACTGGATGCTGTGGTGGTGTTTATGTTTGTGATGATGTCCTGGATGCATTTTTCGGTTGGAGTGGGCATCCATTAAGGCTTGCGCCGGAGTGGGAGGGGGGTAAGAAGGGATGCCTCATCTGGAGTGTGGAGGTTTGGGGATACGCTGGACTGACTTGTCTTGGCTCGCAGGTAGTCTGCATATTCCTGTGGGTCCAGGTGACTTAATTGCCCAAGGGAGGGCTCTTTAGCTAGGGTTTTAACGAGGTTGAACAGCTCATGTGTTTTATTCAAGGAGCGTTGTAATATTTCTGCGTGGTATTGCTTCATTCTCCTTGCAACTGCTAATTGAGCAGTGTAGGCTTTGTGGCTCTCAGTTGATCTTGAGCGACGCCAATGTCTTTCGAGCTGTCTAAGGTGGAGGAGTGATTTCCGTAGCTCGGGGGAGTACCAGGGTGCCTTCGTCCTCCTGCCTGGTGCTTTGTTAATGGGAGGTGGGTAGATTACAGCATCCAGACACGAGTTCCATGTGGAGATCATGTCATCGAGACTCTGTTCAGGTGGGTTATGGAGAGGCCGTGCTCTATCCAGGACTTCTTCTTTGTTAAATGGACGGAAGCATTTTGATGATGCAGTGGCAGGTTTGCCTGAAGACTGGGGACTAGTGAAGTCAGAGCGAATTGGCATCAGAAATCTTGACAGGCAATGGTCGGACCATAGTACTGGGCTTACGGATAGATTGAGCTTGTGCGTGGAGTTGAGGACTGCCTGTGGCACGAAGATCAGATCAAGCGTGTTACCCTTTGTGTGAGTAGGTGTGTTGACCATCTGGGCATATCCTAGCTCTTTGAGGGTCTCGATGAAGGCCTTGGTATGGGAGTCTTGGAGGGCAGGGAGGTTGAAGTCGCCCAAAACCCAGTTTGATGTGCGAGGGTTTATGGGATTGCAGGCGAGGTCGATTATTGTGGATAAGTCTTCCGGGGGTGGGGAGGGCGCTTTATAGAGCAAATTGATGGTACTTTGTTTATTTGCTATGGTGATGGAGTCGAGGTTTGAGGTACTGCTGGAAGCGATCAGCTGGAATTGTAGATCTGTCTTGGTTAGGATGAGTGCTCCTCCACCTCGTCGGTTGGCTCTGTGGCATGAGTGTATAGAGAAATTGGGAGGGACAAGCTGGTGAAGGAGAACAGTGTCTGAGGCGGACAACCATGTCTCAGTGACACATAGGATGTCGAGGTCATGGGCGGAAAGCATGTCAGTCACGGCTGGCCATTTCTTTCGGATCGATCACGCGTTTATGAGGGCGCACTTAAGGTCGCGGGGGTGGGTGCGTTGTTCCTGCTGGGGGGTTTGGGCTGCTGGAGTGCAACATAGATGAGGTGAGGGTATGGCATGCGCCCTAGGCCACCTGTTTGGTGGTTGGGGTGTCCGTAGCACCTTCTCCATGCACCGTGTAGGATTGGAATGGGGTTGTGAGAGGAGGTGAGGGCCTGGGTGCCGTGTGCTAGAGCTAGTATCATGTAGCAGCTGGCAAGGGCATAGGAGTATGGGGTCGTGTTGGGTAGTAACATAGTGGCTAGGTGAGTCAGGAGGGGCCTCAATTGATTAGTACAGGCTCGGCTTACTGTACAAATTTTAGCTGGGTTCAGTAAATAGTACACCTGGGTTCAAGTAAATGGTACTGCTGGGTCAAGCAAATAAATAGAACAGCTACAGCTAGCGTAAAACTCTGGCTAGCTGATTCAGACAAATATTCAGTGCTGCTTCGGCTAGTGTATAGCTCTGGGTGGTCACAAGCAAATGATTGGTACAGGCTCGGTTTAATGACCATCTCTGGGAACAAGTAAGTGCTACATGTTATGTTTAAAGTGCCGCTCTAATTATTCAATTTAAGAGTGCCTACGACTACTTAGAGAACCGACAGATAATAGTGAAGAAAGCGAGAATCGCAGGCGTTCTCACCAGGGTTCAGCGGGATCTCAGTTCTTGCTGGGGTTCAGCGAGGTGAGGTAATCTTTCAGAGACCGTGAGGTGCTGACCTCGAGTCTGTCTTTGTCCTCCGGGTGGTAGTAGCTATGTAGATGTCCTCCCTAAGGGCCACGCCAAAGGGCCCTCTGGCGAGGCCCTCAGGTGCGTGCCCGCCAGGCACAGGCACACCTGTAGCGTGCAGCTGGTTATAAAACGTGCTCTGACCCCGATTGGGCTGGAGGGAGCTGTGGGAGGGGCAAGAGTGCTCTATCCTCTCTTTCTGTGCAGTTTGGATGCCTCCGATGTTGTCTGGCGGTGGAGAGGGACTCCCGGTAGCATGCAGCTGGTTATAAAACGTGCTCTGACCCCCAATTGGGCTGGAGGGAGATGCGGGAGGGGCAAGAGTGCTCTAACCTCTCTTTCTGTGCAGGATGGATGCCTCCGATGTTGTCCGGCGGTGGAGAGGCCTCTTTTAAAATATGAACTGTCATAAAAGTACATTTGTTGACATGAAGGTGTGTTCTTTGCCTGTAGGCATAGCAAGGGCACGGTCTGGATGGAGCTTGGGTAGAGTTCACAATTACACACATTACTTATAAAATACATTAATTTGCAAACATATTTTCAAACTAAGAGCATTTATTTACACCTGCTATAGAGCAGGTGTACATGTCTGCACCTGAAGTTAAAGCACAATTTCTGCTACCTAGGCTAGTATTTTATGAAGACCAGTACTTTCCTACTGGCCTATATAAAATAGGCTTAAAATTGGTGGATTTTGTTTTTTTTTTAACCTATGTGTCCTGTTATAAAATTACCCTCACAACTTCCTCCTTACACCACCATCACACGCACACAGAATATATTGGTTTTAAAAGAAATCCTGTAAATTGCATATCTTGCATAACTGAAATTAATGGCTTTGACACCTTTCCACACAGGTGACTTATAAACAAACTGAGCATCCTAGGGATGGACCTTAAAGTTACTGATTGGGTTAGAAATTGGTTGAGTGGGAGGCGACAAAGGATACAGGTAAATGGAGCTCACTCTGAGGAGAAGGATGTTACCAGTGATGTGCCACAGGGCTTTGTCCTTGATCCTATTCTTTTTAACATCTTTGTTAGTGATATTGCAGAAGGGCTGTTGGATAAGTTTTGCTTGTTTGCAGATGATACCAGCATTTGTAATAGAGTAGACACCCAGGAAGGAGTAGATAATATGAGGAGGGATCTAGCTAAGCTTGAAGAATGGTCTAGAATTTGGCAGCTGAAATTTAATGCTAAAAAATGCATGGTCATGCATTTGGGCTGCAAAAATCCAAAGGAGCGATACAGTGTAGGGGGTGAGGTACATCTGTCCATAAAAGAAAAGCGGAACCTGGGCGTAATAGTATCTGATGATCTTAAAGTAGCTAAACAGGTAGAAAAATCAACTGTGAAAGCCAGAAGGATGCTTGGGTGTATAGGGAGAGGAATGGTCAGCAGAAAAAAGGAGGTGATAATGCCTCTGTATAAGTCTCTGGTGCAATCTCATTTGGAGTACTGTGTGCAATTCTGGAGACCGCATCTTCAAAAGGACATAAGAAGATTAGCGTTGGTGCAGAGGGTTGCTACTAAAATGGTTAGTGGTCTTCGTTATGAAGCATATGAGACAGACTTAAAAATCTTAATATGTATACTTTAGAGGAAAGGGGATAGGGGCGATATGATAGAGACATTTAAATACCTCCATGGTGTAAATGTAGAGAAGGATCTTTTTCAATTGAAGGCAAGCTCTGCTACAAGAGGACATAGGATGAGAGTGAAAGGGGATAGACTCAGGAGTAATATGCGGAAATATTTCTTTACAAAAAGAGTGGTAGATGTGTGGAATAGTCTCCCAATGGAGGTGGTGGGCACGAGGGCAGCATCTGAATTCAAAAAAGCATGGGACAAACACAGAGGATCTCTAAAGGTAAAAAGGGGACTATTATAGTTGATATTGAAGGGCAGGCTAGATAGGCCAAGTTGTCTTTTTCTGCCGTCATGTTTGTCGTGGGACGAGCATCTAGTGGGGTCCCAGTCCAGTCCAGATAATACCTGGCAAGGAGAGAACAAAACAAGGAAAGAGAGAGACAAAATTTCCAGGCAGATACGTTTTTATATACTGCTATAGCAGGGCTGGCTCATAGTAAGCTATCAAGGAGTCCAGTAACACAGGATACAAGCTGGGGTTTTATACAGTCTTAGCATAGCAGTTTGTCACATGGGTTAGAGCAGAATAGCAATTTGGAAGAATTCTCTGGGCCCCTTGCTTATCTAGGTGGCATATCTGGAATGTACCTAACGGCTAGGATTCCCTGATTGGTCAGTTGAGGGGTGGCTACCTTATCTCTTCCTGCAGTCTAAGGCATTTGTGGCTAACGCCCTACTCCTTTGTGTGTGTGCATGAGAAGATAACTCTAACAAAGGCATCTCTCTACCTCCCCCTTCCCATTCTTTTGTCAGCTTGGTTGTAAAGATAGTTTATCTGGTTTAGCCTGTCGGTATTCTTGTGCTGCTGCTTCTGTCTTTGTTGCCAGATATTTCAGCCAGCAAGCCATTTTCTTCTAGCATGCTATCCCCTTTCCCATCTCAATGTTTCTGTGTTAATGATCATTGCTACTCCAGCACCACCCTTCCTAGAATCATCCTATAAAAATACATAATTGGACATCATCCTTTATAAATATTGAACTTTATTTTGTATATCCGGTACATCTATAGGGAGGGCAAGTTTGTTACTGGGGGCCTAGACTATGAGGGCAGATTGCGCTTCTTCTCCAAAGTCAACATATGCACCTATGTGCCTTGTAAACTAGCCCATCCGAAAGGTCCTGTACAAAATTACAGCTGCTCTGAAGCAGGAGTAGCTTTGTGCTTGTGTGTACCTGTAGAAATTGGCAACTGTGTATGTATTTTAGAAGATACACACATTCAGCTAATTCTTTGCCCTGCGAATGCAAGTGTATGTTGGAGGTAATTTTATAACAAGTCACGTAAAGTTACGCACCATCAAAGCACATAAGTCACCTATTTTCAAGTATTTATATGTGGAGATGGACAATGACGCACATAGTTTAGGCAGGCACTATTCTGTAAATATATTTGTCAAGGCAATGGTTCATATTTTCAGGGGTGGAGCTTGGGCAGGCCCTAAATTTACACACGTAAATGATAGACTATTGTAACTTATGCAAATTTTCTACAAATCTAGGGCAGTCTAGATTTGTAGAAAAGTCTAGAGTTGGTACAAGTAGTTGCACCTAGGTTTGTTGCACAAATCTTACCACTTACATTCTATTTTATAAAGTAAAGGGGACATATAATTAACTTTATAAAATAGGTGCAAACTATGTGCATGTTAGCACTTATTAAACAAAGTGATCCTTATAAAATTTACCTCCATATTGCATAAAAGTAAATTCTATGTTTTTTGTGCACTTACTTTTATGCCCATATACTGCAGGGCAATTTTCTAAGCGCCTTCTTGAGTATTGTGATGAGGAGAGTATGGCTGAGCCCATGGAATTGGGAGAAAATCAGACATTTACCTTTAAAGAAAGAGACAGGCAAGGAATCAGTAGCTCTCAAACTGCAGGCAGAGAAAAAAAACATGCAGCTACTGAGGACAGGACACACCCAAGCTCTGCTAATCCAAGGGCAGGCTTGGAAATTAATGAGGGACACCTGGGTGAAGGGGAGTGCACGGTAGTTCAGAGACACTCTTATAAACCCAGGGAAATATTGGAGGGAGGACGGACAGAGAGACTCAGTTTGAGAAGGGCAGCACCACGGGAAGAGAGACTCAGTTTGAGAAGGGCAGCACCACGGGAAGAGAGACTCACCCTGAGAGAAGGCAGCACACGAAGCGACACCCTGGAAAGGGAGAAACAGGGAAGCAGCATGCTGGAGAATTCAGTGGTGAGAGAAGCACCAGAGAAAGGCCCAGAGAGTTCTCTGTGGAGGAGAATGGGGGAGACTTCCAGGGGATTCTCAGAGGTGAAAGCCCTAGTCAGAAGGAAAGCCAGGATTGCAGGGAAACTGCAATTGGTTTTAAAACTAGGACAGCTGTGCCAGAGAAGTGCTGATAAGGGTCAGGCTGCAGTGCCAACCGTTCCTGAACCAGCTAAAGAGCTGGAACTTCCAAAAAGGTGCGTGAATAAAAGGGTAGCCAAAAGTGCCGTAAGCCAGTTAGAGGCATTGTGTCATTTGATGCAAGAAAAGAATCTCCACGTTCCCGGTGGAACCCTGTGCATAGGGAAAAGCCTCAGTGGAGAAAGGTTCTGGAACTTTTAGAGAATATTAAGCCTGAAGTTTTTCATGTTGGCTTAAAGCCAGATTTACCGGACACAGGTCCTGAGGAAATGCAGATAGACTATTATGAATCTGATGAGGGGTCTGAAGATTCAGTAATAGATTGTTCTCTGTGCCAGAAGGCAGAATAAAAAGTTCTTGGATAAAAGAAGGGAAAAGTCTATAACCTGAATGTCCTAGAAGGCATTGTGAAAACAGGAGAAATGTGTTTAGCCAGGAATGCTAAAGAACCCTGTTGCTTACAAAAGGATATTTCTTTTGGGGTTTGAAGAGAGGAGAAGCCTTGCTTGATTGCTGAATGATTTGAGAACAGCGACACATGTTAAAAAGCTACATAAAGCAGTTTCATAGTTTGGTTTGGTATAAAAACCTATGGATTATTGTTTGGAGAAAGAATCCTGTTTGTTTTGTGTTGAGCCTTAATGCTCTTTAGAAAAAGAAATAAATTCCTGTGTTTGCCTTGTAAACCCTCAGTCTCCACACTACTTGTTTTTTCTAAACAACACAACTACAAATCCCAGCAGCCCCGGTGCTGGATGAGGACGAAAACTCTTTAATTAAAGGACTAACAAGTGCAGCCCTAAGCCATAGGCTGTTGCCTGGGCCAGGGGCCTCCACAGTATGTAAAACTCTCTTCCATATGTTGAAGTCACTTATAACATAACTGATAGAAAGTGTACAGTACTTTCCAAAGCCATTTACAATTGGCTATTTAAAAATTGCCCATCTTCCCTGTGGGTAAATGTATGCACTGATGGTTCCTTCAGTTAGTGTGACTGTCTGAACCTGTTTTTTGGGGGGTCACATGATGATGGCTACCTGAACAGATGCTCTAGAGCTTAGCTCTGTTCTTTCCCACCCAAAAACTCCAGAAAGTCTACAACTGTGTGCAATGCTGATTAATAATCTGAGTTATGTTGTGTGGTGATTATATATGACCCTCAGTATGTGGATCTCTTGAGGTGGAAGTGCTGCAGAGCCCTATGGCTATGAGAGAAGGCAAGATGGCAACCAAAAATGGGGGCTTCGGTTTTTACACTGCAAGAAGAGGCAGTGAAAGAACTTAGCCCCAGCTTCACAGCAGTTCTCAATAACAAGCTATCTAAGCTTCAGACCTCTATTGACAAAATAAAATAAGGTTTGGAGATGCAATCTGTGAGGCTACAACAGATGGAGGAGAGAATTTCGAGGCATAAGGACTGTGCTAAAAGTGCAGAAGCAAGAATCACAATGCTGGAGCAGGGCTAGAAGATTTTGCTGGACTGTTTAGAAGACGATTAACATTGAGGCTGGTACAACAACATCAGAAGGCCTACCAAGATAATAGAAGAGAACAGGCTCTGGGAAATCATGGAAAATGGCTACCATCCATGCTGTGCCTGCAGGTGAATGAGGAGTGCATGTTGGTGAATAAGATGCATCGTGTACATATCAGACCAGTAGTGGTAAGCATGCTGAACTTTGAAAAGAAGCACAAGTTGATGGGGCTGTATAAGGCCAAAAGAGAGCTGAACTACAAAGGCATACAGCCTCTCCTTTTTAATGACTATTCTGCTAGAGATGCTGTGAGCCAATTTCTGAGATGACTGAATGAACTGGTGTGGAGTGCATCATAGCCTTGGGTTTGACTTTGGCCCTATAAAAGAACTGAGGACTCCTGGGTGAGAAGCTTCTATACTGTTGCAGTTATTAAAGAGTGAGGGATAGGCACGACACTTATTAAATATGTGTAGATAGATGCTTAGAGAGTTAAACAAAGATCTGCTTCTTTACAGACCCCCTTGGAGAGAGGAATGTCTTTGGGAACGTTGTGACTTCTCAGCTCTGTCTTTATATGCATGGGACGTTAATGGCAAAGATCAGACTGAGTGATGGAGTCTTTGAGCAAGGAGCATAAGTTCTTTACTCAGCAGTGCTATAAACTGTTATACAGTTTCAGTTACTGTTGCATATTGTTACACATCAGATGCAGGTGGGAGTGGTGGGGGCTGTTGAGAAGCAATGGGATATTCACAGGAGGGTAGAGAGGGATGGGGATATTTTAGAACTGTGGAATGGAGTGGGGAGGAACAGAAATACGAGGAGGTGGATGTGACTGATGGAATCCGGAAGTGTGTGGGAAGATTATTGCCTATGCCACAGGAGCAAGAAGGAAATAGACCAGAAACTCCTGGCATTATCAAAGGAAATGCAGCAATATCGACAGAGGTATATAGGAAGTCTGAATGATGCTGGCAGGGTCGCATATGCCAAGATAAGGAGGCATACCAATGGTCTTACCCAGAGGATAATAATAAACTATATAATGTCCACGGTAAAAACAAAGTTATTCACCTATAGCAAGAGTTCTTTATGGACAGCAGGATAAGTTGTTTTGAGTTGTTCAGCTAAGCGCTACATGACTGAGAGCTTCAGATGTCCAGGCGAAATGGGAGCACATGCATAAAGAGCTATCTCCAGGAACAAGCAGGAATGAGTCTTCACATATGGGTATGTCGGTACCGACGGAGTCTGCGCGGGAATGCTCCCCAGCGTCCAATTAGAATGCTTTTGGGAGCATCCCACCATGCCTGCGTGCTGCCTTCCTGCCTTTCCCAACTGCCTCTCCTCAGTTTTCGTTTTTCTGCGGAGCCGGCAGGACATACTCCTGTCACCGCAGAAAATTCTTACTTTATTTTTGTTTTTTCTTGTGGTCGTGTCTGCCTTCCCTCGATGCACCGGTACCGCCGCTGTTTTTTTCTTTTTCTTTTCTTGAACAAAATTATTCCTTAGTAGGGAATTTCTTCCCTGTTTAGTGCCTGACGGTTCTCGGCCTACTAGGCCTCTCCACTTCCTTCATGGGAACGTCAGCCATTATCCCAAAAACATGTTTCAACTGTGGCGGGACTAGGTTAGTCTTAGACACCCATAACTGGTGCCTTCCATGTTTGGGTCCTGACCACTATCCGCTGGAGTGTCCCTCCTGCAGCGTTTTTTCCAAAAGAAGTTTTCAGCATCGATCGAGCTCCACTCGATACGCGGTTCCCGTCAGCTCTGAGGGTACCAGCTACAACTTCTTCTTCACAGGATCAGGTAACCCCACAAAAGTCTGTAAAGACTAGCCAGTCCTCGGGTGGTAGATCTCATGTTCAACATTGAGATGGCTCCGGCCTTGCCCTCGAGGACAATTTGGCTTTAAAACCCCGGCGGGAGTCTTCGGCCTCCAAAGCACTAACAGGGTTTCAGGTTATTTCTGGGGTTTTCACCTCCGCGAAAATACCTGAGCCATGCTTGGTGGTGGTGTCTGCTGGGAGCGGTGCCGGTATCCCGGCATCGGCAACGGTGTTGGATGAAACACTCCACACCGATGATCGCAGTCTAGCGTTCTTGTTATCTTCGGTGCCGCTAGAGCTGCTACAGACCGATCTTCCAGCATCGGTATCGATCCCGGTACCGATTCTGGCATCCATGTTGGTACCCTCCAGGTCTGTTTCGATTGATTCGCTGCTTTCGATGCCGAGTCTAGAATCGATCTCTAGCCTGAACGATTGGGTACCGACTCGTCTCGGTATCGACCTCGCTCGATGCCAAAGACATTGTCCCGGAGATCAAAATCTACCGCTCTCGGTACCTTCGGTACCATTAGAGTCGCTTTAGACTGATCATCCGGTGTCGGTACCGGCTGCGATATCACTGCCGGTTCCATTTTCTACCTTTGCATCGGTACCGGTGCCTTCCATGCTTACTTCCACAAGCTCGCTTCCTTCGGTACTGAGCTTGGAGTCCATCCCTAGCATGGATAGTTTTTCACCGATTCGTCGCGGTACCGACCTCGAGCGGTACCGCCAACATTCCTTTCAGGACAACCCGATGCTCCACCCTTTTGGATCTGGGACTCTAATGGATCAATCCATTAGTGCTAAGGCTAGATCTTCAACAGATCTGACCTTTACTCCTCATAATTCAGGATCCCCTTCTGGGGAAATTTCTTTTCAAGCATTCTTGCTTGATATGGCAAGGTTACTTGCCATTTCTATACCTGATCAAGATCCTGCTCCAAGGGATTCAGAGTTCCTGTGTCTCCCTGAGGCTCCAAAGAAGGTTATCATGCTCCCTTTGCATCAAACCTTACAGGATCTTTTACTTAGAATGTGGGAAACTCCTTTAAAGGTATCCCCACCTTCAAGGGTCACTGACTCTCTGTACAAGGTGCCCCCTTCTCCAGGTTTTCAAAAGACTCAACTTCCACATCATTCTCTTGTTGTGGAATCAGCAATGAGACGTGTGAAAAGTGCTAAAAGGCACTCTTCTTATCCGCCAGGTCGTGAGGCTAGAACTTTAGATGCCTTTGGACGTAAAAGCTTCCAGGCATCCATGTTTTCAACAAGAATTCTCTCATATATTTTCTATATGGGACTATCTCTTGAAGAGCTCATGACCAGTTTGCTGTTTTTGACTCCTTTTCTTCAGGATCACAAAAGAGCAGACTACTCTTTACTGGTTAGTCATGTTCAAAATATCTCTAGGTTTCTTACTCGTGCTACCCTGGACAGTTTTGAGTCTGTTAGCAGAACTTCTGCTATAGCCATAGGGGCACGACGCATGGCCTGGCTCCAAGCTTCTGGCTTGGATACATCGGTACAAGAAAGGCTGGGAAATACTCCTTGTACTGGGGAGAATCTCTTTAACACAGAGACTTTACGCCAAGTTGCTCAGTTAACCACTGGCACTATTGCTTTCAAGGTATGGTCTACACCTTCCTCTATCCCAGTTGGTAAGAAATCTTCTACCAAACTTTATTCCTCCAGGGGGAAAAAGTTTTATCCTTTCTCTACCCATATAGCTGTTTCCAAACAGGGGAAACATCAAACCAGGCTAAAGAAACCACAACCTCAACAACTTCAGCAAACCCAGCAGTCGCAGGGTTGCTGATAGATTCTTCACTGAATCCTTCTTCCTGCTTTGAGGTTTAGAACCTGTAGTTTGCTTCTTTTTTTGCAAGCATCTACATCGGTTCCATCCCAAACTTTACATTAAAGAGACATCCTGACTTTTAGCTCATAGAGCTCCTTAGCATGATTATGCTTTACAGGTAATAACGTTACTCCTCTTCCTTCTAAGTACATAGAGGAGTAACAACTGTCAATAAGGTCCTCTATACCTTTATCTTTGACAGTTTCTCCTGTATCAGTGTGGTAGGCGAAGGCCTATGATCCATGGTGTCTGAAATAAGCGGACAGGCCTAAGTAGCTTGACCTGTAAATGAAGCCTGTGGAGAGGCCCAGAGAAATTGCACATCCCCCAAAAATGCTGCTACCATAGAACTGAAACCTAATTAAACACAGTTTAGTATAGCTAAGCAGAATCAAAACTTAGAAAATATAGAAAAACAAGTCTAATTGGTATTGATAAGAGAGCACAGCTTCTATGAAATTAATTAACTTTGCTGAAAGAAAGGTTACAGTGCCCTGCTTTCCCACATGTTCTAGCTAGCTAAGTGACCTTGGAGGAGAGAAGTATCAAAATTGGTGAACTGACCATTGTAATTGAGACTGAAAGGGGGGTGGGTAAGCAGGTGCGGAGCCCAGTCGAGGGACATCATTGGATAGCCATATCGGTACCAGAACCAATAGAAGGTGTACGAGGGGTTACCGGGACCAATGAAAAGTTTGCCTATGTCTAGAATGGAAAAGAAGTCTATAAAAGTTGTTGTTTTGCTAGAAACCATTGCTCAGCCATTTTGAATTTGATTCTGCTTGAGACTTTTGCACAAATAAATGATTTGGACCTTCTGAACAGACTCCTGGTATCATTGGTTTGTCTGCGCTCTGCTGCTACATATTCTTGGTGCGTTGGCCGGGAAGGTGTGGTAATAGAGGGTATATAGGGCAATATACCACGACTTTCCGCCTCAACAGGTTTGGTCCTACCGGGATCGCGCCCTTCCGACGTGGGCTCGCTCTCTGGCGCCACCGGTCCCTTGTATCGGAGGGAGTCGGCTGGACCTCGGCGGGTGCCGGGCCCGGTTGGAACTAACACCTCGAACCCGAGTGAGGGGAGTCCGAGGTCCAACTCATGCGCTTGCTTGGGAACTTTGAGGACTGGATCCGGTGAGTATAGTTTTGATTTGGTATGTCTAGACAGATGAGTTAGAGCAGTACTGCCGTTTGAATTTTGGAACTTGGAACTTGGAAAAGAGAGCTTGATCACCTCTCAAGACGGTCCGATTACCCCTGCATGAGTATGCGCAGGGCGAAACTATCGTCTTCTTGATTTTGGAATTTGAACATAGCCTAGTCAGAAAAGACAGGATTGGGCTGTGTTTTTTGGGATACGTTGCTAGCATGATTGTGTGAATGAAGTATGAATGAGAGGTCTGGCAGCACAGACCAAACGAAGGCGGACTCCTGAGTAACGCATTTCCTGGCCGGGCGACCGCGTCCAGGTTGTAAAAAGGAGGAAGCGACCGTCGTCTTGTCTTGTTATTTGTTTCCCTTATATGTTTCTAGGGCCGTGAGGACCCGTTACCCACGGTCCGCCCTCCTTTTCCCTTCTGTTTGTTGTTGCGCGCAAACATCGATATGGGAGGGGCGGGGTCTACTAGGCACACTCCGTTAGAATGTATGATCACACATTTTAATAAAGGATATTCAGGAGATTATGGGATTAAAATGACTGCGACACGATTGCAAGTTTTGTGTACTAGGGAGTGGCCTGAACTAGACTCTATGTGGCCCCGAGAGGGAACTTTTACTATAGGAATTATTCAGTCAGTTCACCAGAAAGTGCGAGTAGCGCACCCTGATCAGTATCCCTATATAGATTCCTGGTTAAGTATTTGTGAGAACCCGCCCCCTTGGGCGAAGCGCTGTTATGAAGAACAGTGCAGAATAATGTTAGCATTAACAGATCAAACGCAGAAAACAGATCAGACTCAAAAGACAGGGACAGATGAGAAATCCAGACAGAAACCCGTCCTTGCAGATCCTGAGTCCCCGGACGTGGTAATTAGACAACCCCAAGCCCAGCGTCCAGTAAGAGTGCCACCGCGTCCCGTCCCGGGACCACAGAGACAGCAGGAGCGGGAGCGAGACCCAACCCCAGACCCACCACCAGAAGAGCAGGCAGATAAACTCACTCTAGATGAGGAGGATGACTCGACCGAGACTGAGGAAAAAGTTGAGTCTGAGGCAGCAGAGGAAGAGGAAGGGTCTTCCCAGAGTGATACTGATAGTATAAAGACAACTGTCAGTACGAGCTCATCAGTCAAAAGTAAAGCGTCCCAGACTAAGTGCACGAGCAAGAAGAAAGCCCCTGCCAGGAGAGTCTGTAAAATCCCCCTCAGATCCAGAAAAACTTCCACGGCAAAGATGATGCCTTTACGGCAAGTCCCGGGAGTGCCCGTAAGAGATGAAGATAATCAGGTGGTGGCGGGACCCCTAAGTTTAGTATATGTGCCCTTCTCCACTACTGATTTGTTAAACTGGAAGACGCATTATGCTTCCTATACCAACAAGCCCCAAGAACTAACAGAATTAATGCATACCATTATGGAAACCCACCAACCCACTTGGGCAGATTGCCATCAGCTCTTGTCCACTTTATTTACTACTGAGGAGCGGACACGAATTAGGCGAGCAGCTGTCGACTGGCTGGCGGATAATCCTTTAGCACCGGGGGATGGGGTAGGGATAGACAATCGAGAAGTAGCCCAAGGAGAATTCCCAAATGAAGACCCTCGGTGGGATCCGAATACAGAGAGAGGATCCAAAGCCCTATCCCGGTTTCGCCAAGGCCTCATGCAAGGTCTGAAAAGGGGGGGCCAGAAAGCTATGAATCTTTCTAAAGTGACCGAAGTCAATCAGGGAATAGATGAAAGCCCAGCAGTATTCTACGAGAGATTAGTTGAAGCATACAGAATGTATACTCCCTATGATCCAGATGCACCAGGAAGTTTATGCATGGTGAATGCTGCTTTTGTAAATCAGTCACAACCAGACATTAGACGCAAGTTACAAAAACTAGAAGGGTTTGCGGGCATGAATGCAACTCAGTTACTGGAAGTCGCTCATAAAGTGTATGTGAATCGTGATAATGAAAGACAGAAAGAATGTGATCGAAAGATGAAGAAGAAAGCTGATTTTTTGGCTGCGGCCATAGTTGAACAGAAAAGGGGAGGTTTCCCTAGTCGAAGGAGCAGAGGAAGAGGGTGGGGCCGAGGAGATGGCCGGCCGCCCCTACTAAGCGTGAACCAATGCGCTTATGCAAGGAAAAAGGACATTGGAGAGATACATGCCCGCAACTCGAAGGCGCCTCCCAGGATGACGAAAATAATGCCCATTGGAGAGGAGGAGGAAGAGGCCGACCCCGGAACCACGGAGGGGCCAATCGGGAACAATTTCAACGAGAAAGAGGAGAGGCCATACAGGCGGTGGCCGCAGCGACCTACGATGTAGATGAAGCCGATTAGGACAGACCGGGCTCCGAATTCGCTTTAGGTCTCCAGGAGCCTATGGTCAGCATACAAATAGGAGACCAATTTATGGACTTTATGGTTGATACTGGAGCAGAACATTCTGTAGTAGATAAACAAATCGCCCCATTTTCCGCAAGAGCAGTCACCATTGTGGGAGCAACTGGTGCCAAAGCCACAAAGCCTTTTCTTCAGAACCGTGTATGCAATCTGGGAGGACAGCAAATAACGCACCAATTCCTTTACATGCCTGAGTGCCCAGTGCCATTACTGGGACGAGATATGCTAGCTAAGCTGCAGGCCCAGATATCCTTTACTGAGAAAGGAGAAATGCAAATGACAGTGAATTCCCAGACAAAACCTGCTGGACTAATGGTGCTTACTGTTCCTCGAGAAGAAGAATGGAGATATTATAGTACTGAGCCAAGTACTGAGCCAATTATTGATACCTATTTTGAACCTACTTTGAAAAGCATTGATGCCCCTCCTGGAGTATGGGCAGAAGGCAATCCCCCAGGCCTAGCCAAACATATAGCTCCAATAATTGTGAATCTCAAGCCTGGTGCCGAACCAGTGCATGTCAAGCAATACCCCCTCCCAAGAGCAGCAATTGAAGGCATTCACCGCCACTTGCTAAGGCTACTGGAATATGGCCTACTCAAAGTTTGTCAGTCACCATGGAACACACCACTCCTGCCAGTAAACAAGCCTGGAACAGGTGACTACCGTCCAGTGCAGGACCTAAGGAGAGTGAATGAAACAGTTGAGACCATACATCCAGTTGTGCCAAATCCCTATACACTCTTAGGATTGATTCCAGCAGAAGCTACCCATTTTACTGTTTTGGATTTGAAAGATGCGTTCTTCTGCATAAGATTAGCCCCAATTAGCCAATTGCTGTTTGCCTTTGAATGGCAAGACCCTGTCTCCGGAAGACGGGGCCAACTCACTTGGACACGATTACCCCAAGGATTCAAGAATTCACCTACCATTTTCAGTGCTGCACTAAACCAAGACCTTTCAAGCTATTCAGTGGCCCCGGGGAAGAGAGTACTTCTCCATTATGTGGACGATCTGCTGATAGCTGCTGTATCGGAAAGTGAATGTATACAAGCCACCAAAGACCTCTTGCAGCTACTGGATGAAGCTGGATATAAAGTTTCCAGAGCAAAAGCACAGCTATGCCAAAAAGAAGTGAAATACTTAGGCTTTCGCTTGACTAAAGGAAGCCGACAATTAGGACGAGAGAGAAAAGAAGCTGTGTGCAAAATCCCAACCCCAACTACCAGAAAGCAAGTTAGAGCTTTTCTGGGAGCAGCAGGATATTGCCGAATCTGGATTCCCAACTTTGCTCAAATTGCTAAACCACTGTATGATGCCACCAAAGGAGAAGAAAAGTCGCCACTAGAGTGGGGACCTGAGCAGGATGCAGCCTTTAAGACATTGAAGGAAGAATTGATGTCATCACCAGCACTCGGATTACCAGATGTTTACAAGCCTTTCCATCTATTCGTGCATGAGGTGCAAGGGAATGCCCTAGGCATGTTGACTCAGAAATTGGGACATTGGGAGCGACCTGTAGCATACCTATTGAAACAATTGGACACTGTGGCCAAAGGATGGCCACCATGCTTGAGAGCAGTGGCAGCTACAGCATTGTTAGTGAGTGAAGCAGACAAACTCACCTTAGGACAGAATCTACGAGTCACTGTGCCACATGCAGTACTTGCCCTCATGGAACAAAAGGCAAATCATTGGCTCACCAATTCCCGAATGCTGAAATACCAGAGTATGCTATTTATTTATATTTATTTATTTATTTATTTATTACAGGCTCTTATATACCGCTCTATTCAGAATCAGCGCGGTTCACAATATAACAACATACCATAACAACAAACTGTTAGGTTTTACAGAGAACAAGGTCAGAGAACTTGGATAAAACATGGGACGTCATTACTGCAACTATTTACAAGAGTATTTACAAGTATACATTACAGGATTTGTTCTTAGTTTGGGTAGTGATTAAGATTGGTTAGTTGGTCAAGTAATATTGGGGGAAGAGGTGGGATTTGAGTGCCTTTCTGAAAAGGGATAGATCATTGATAGCACGAATCTCTGGGGGTAGAGCGTTCCAGTACTTAGGGGCATAGAATCTGAAGGCCCTGTTAGATGTCACTGATAGGCATTTTGTCGCTGCTTTAGGGATGATTAGAGTATTTGTTGATATCGTTCTCCTGGATCTGTTGGGTGGGACGGCCTGAATGAGGTCTATTAGAGAGGAGGAGGTGATGCTTTTAGTGGCCTTGAAAGTTAGTAGTAATGTTTTGAATAATATTCTGCTATGTATGGGGAGCCAGTGGAGTTGCTCTAGGATGGGTGTTATATGGTCCCTTCTTGATGCTCCGTAGAGGACTCTAGCAGCGGTATTCATGGCGAGTTGCAAAGGGTTTAATGTGGAGTGTGGGAGGCCTTGGAGAATGGCATTGGCATAGTCAAGGTGTGGTAAGGTTAAGGCTTGAAATATAGTTCTGAAGTCATCAGGATCAAGCAGGGGGCGAAGATGTCGAAGAGTCCGGATCTTGAGGTAGATTGCTCTGACTACGTTGGTTATGTGTAGTTTCAGATCCATGCGTTGTGAAAACCCACAGATACAATTGGAAGTGAGCCATGCCTTGAACCCAGCCACATTGATACCTGTCAGTGAAGAACCCCCAGAGCATGATTGTATAGAAGTCATGGATACTGTATTCTCAAGTCGACCTGATCTGACCGATGTGCCCCTGGAAAAACCTGATCAGACCTATTTTGTGGATGGAAGCAGTCTCATTATCGATGGACGACGTTGTGCCGGGTATGCAGTCGTCACCCGGGAGAAAGTCATTGAATCATCAGCCCTGGCATCAGGCACATCAGCCCAGAAAGCAGAATTGATTGCACTCACCCGAGCATTATTATTGGGTGCAAAACTTTTGTTGAATGTGTATACAGACTCAAAATATGCCTTCACCACTTTGCATGCACATGGAGCTCTCTACAAAGAACGAGGGCTCATTATGTCAGGAGGAAAATCGATCAAATATGGCCCAGAAATATTGATGTTATTAGATGCAGTATGAGCCCCAACACGTGTAGCTGTCATGCACTGCCGTTGTGCACAAATAAATGATTTGGACCTTCTGAACAGACTCCTGGTATCATTGGTTTGTCTGCGCTCTGCTGCTACATCAGTATGTCTCATACTATTCTTTTCAAAGATTTACTCCATCGTAAGTCTTTTTCAACTCTGCTCCTCTTACTAAGACATTTTGGTCTGTAAGAGTATACTACTTAACTGAGGGCTTATCCCTAAGTTTCTTTTCAGAGTTATCGCCACCTTGCATTCTTGTTGCTTGTGGCAGCTTCTCAGACAATGATGGAGTTTTTACCACTCCTACTTATGTTTGTAGGTCTTTTCTAATCTTGAGACCTAAGATTTGTTCTGCCGCTCTAACAATAGTTAGAATGCAGGGGCTCTTAGTGTTTAAACCACTAACTTGCTAACCAAGCACCCAGGGCTTGATTTCCAATATCAATCTTTCTGGCCTTAGTACTAAGTCCCAGACAGACTTGGAACCTTCTCAGGTTTCTTGTTGCAGCATACCTTTTATCCTTAGCCTTCCCCAATCCTTGGCGTTGGCGGAGTAGTTCAGGTCACATACTGGCTTTAAACAACCAGTTGTTTCTTCTAGCCAACCTGCAACATGCTCTCTGCATCTCTACAGAACAGCTCTGCACTATGGGCCTTGCTAGAGAGCAAATAATTCCAGATGGTTAGGAAAGACTTTACTGAGTTCTTCCCTATCCTTACCATTTCCATTAAAGTCTTCTTCAATAAAGGACACACGCCTTTCATTAAGTGAAGACCTAAAGAATTATCCAATCCCCTGGGTTGGTTCACATTCCCAGTGGACCCCTTCACCAGGGATGGTTTTCTTTCACTGACAGCCAGTCTTTGTTTGTGTATTTCCTTCCATCCTCAATTCCTCATGGAGTAATTCATATTGAGCGCAAGAATACATCATACTCATTTTGCCCTCTTAGAAGGGTAAATATGGTATCTTTTTTCATTGCATCTTCTTCTCCAGCTGTCATGCTGGAGTTATGGAAGGATCCAGACTTACTGTCAGCGGATTTAAACATCCTCCATTCCTGGTTTTTCAAGGGCTAGTGTTCTTAGAATACTCTAGACTTCCCTTGTCAGTGAGAGCACTTCCTTAGCTCTCCCACCCACAACAAGGGAGAATGGATTCTCTAAACATCTCCTCAAGCAGGTATTCCCTTCTTGTTATTAGATGAATCTTTCTCTCTTCACATATCCCTATGTGGGGACATAGGTATTGTGGTGACGAAACTGCTCCAGAGCCCATGGAAATAGAGAAAACACAAACATTTACCTCCAAGCAGAAGGGAAGTACAGGGAGCCGTGACTTTGAAACTTCAGCTAGAGAGAAAAAAAACATACCCAAAGCTGCTGTCTTTAGGCCACGCTCAAGCTCCATAGCAACTAGGGGAGGTAACGAGAGACAGCTGGGGGAGGAGTGGTAAGTTGTAGGGCAGCCCCACTCATTTAAGCCCCAGAGAACAGGAAGTAGAGAGACAAGCAGGGAGACCAGCAGGGAAACAGAAGCCGAGGAGATCCCGAGAGATACAGAAAGAAAGGATTCTTTCAGAGAGACCGGGAGAGAGAGGTGCTCCAGAGACAGCCTAAGGAAGGATTCCCCTCATAGCCAGCACCACAGTCCTGAACAAAGCCAGTGCTATAGAGAGACTACAGCTGGCCCTGGAAACAGGTTTTATCCTAAGGAGGCTGCTGCCTATAAGCCAGGTACGGGGACAGTCCAGGAAGAGCCATGTCAAAGAGCTTTATCTCAGGGAAGGCCGGTAAGAAGAACTGTTAAGAGAAGGGAGGTGAACCCTTTAGAAGCTTTAAACAGTCTGCTGCAAGCTAAGGATCTCCAAAGCCCTGCTAACATCCCTGAGTCAAGAGGGAGGTCTCGTTGGGAAAGGGTTTTTAAGTTATTGGAAGAAATCAAGCCCACGCTATCCCAAGCTGTTTCCAGTCAGGAGGCTGCAGAGCCTGACTCTGAAAGCATGCAAGTAGATAATTATGATACCGAAAATGCTTCCATAGAATGTGAAATGGATCATTCTCTATCTATGAGGGTAGAATGAAAAGCTATAGATTTTAAGCCTGAAGGAAACCCAGAAGTTATTATATTTGAATGTCTGCAGTTAAGAAGGCCAAGAATGTTTGAAAATGAAGTTGCTGCTGTTTTAAAAAGCGCATGAAACATTCAAAGGCTTGATTTGAATGTGTCTGGAGCAACTATCTGAAACATATAATAACCGAAGTAAAGAGGAAGCTTTAATGTGCGTGTTGTGCAGTTAAAAAGCCACTGTTTATGCCTAAAGTCAGCAAAGGACTGTTAAGTGATATTTTTGTCTGCTGAAGAAAGAAACTGCATTGCTGAAGGAAGCAAGTGTAACTAGTGACACTGTGAAAGTTTTTGTATAGAAGTTATTTTCTTTTGAGGGGAGAAGTATCCCAGTTTATGCTTTGTGCTGAGCTTCTATGGAGGTTCCTTTGAGCAAAGGAAGAAAATAAATTCCTGTGTTGCCTTCAAAAACCCTCGGCTCAATCATTCATTTGTTCACAACTACAACTCATTGGTCATCAACTACAACTCCCAGAAGCCCCGGCTCTGGGAATCCATGTAAAGGGACATTATAAGGCATACCCCCCACCTATAGGCAATCGCCTAAGCAGCGGGAAGGTATACCACAGTATATATTTATGCATACATGTATATAGACATCTGCATGTCTGTACATACATATATATATATATATATATATATATATATATATAGTTCTTTCTATCTGTCTGCCTAGGTTCATATATATTTATATACATTGTGATAAGGAAGCTTATCATAGTTCAGGAAGACATAATACAAGAGGTGAATTGGCTCTGAATAAGCAACCTGTGTTGGCTGGTAAAAGCACTAAAACAGGGTGTTTACCTAAAAGACTGCCAGACCCAGAATGCACTGGTTTACAGAAAGCCTCTAGGAGAGCTGAAGTAGGGAAACGTGTGCCTAATCAGAGAAGCAATGATGTAATCCCTAATCACACATCTCCTAGGGCAGGGCTTAATTCAGAACACCTTCAGTGTGCTAGGGTGGAGCAGCCATCTAGGCACTTTAAAGCTAGAAGGAATTCATCAGACAGCAAGGAGGGCATGGAGAGCGATGGCAGCAAAGACAGCCAGGACAGCAATGGGAGCTGGAGAAGGAGAGACTGATCGTGAACAGAAGGAAGAACAGCAAGACGTCCAGAAGGTCTAAGAAAGGAGCCCAAGGCAGTACATATGCTGGGAGAGATTCCTGGGGCAAGCATTCTTCATTGGACTGGAAGGAGCCAGAGGCTTGGAGATATACAGCCAGGAACCCTCGGACAGCACCTGTAAGGGAGACGGCTGCATCTACAGAAAGAAGGAGCTCTAATACCTATTTAAGGAGGTATGGGAAAAAAGACCTGAAGTCCAGAGATTCTGTCTGGAAAGCTGGGCACAGAAGCTTTGCTACCTACTGGCCAAAATACCCAGAGAGGAAACCTAATGACAACGTGATCTCAGGTATGAACTCTGATCTGTTCCCTAGCTTTGCACAAGGAAGACAGCAGGGAAACAGTTTCTATCCTGGTAGAGATCAGTTAGAGAAATCCTCTGAGCCAGTGTATGAAAGTGATCCTATGATATTTCAAGAGCAAGGGGAAATATCAGATGAGGAAGTTGAATGCATGGATTGTTCTCTTTCTAAGCTGCTGTTCTAAAGTAATCCTCAGATAAGGATCAAACACCAAAAGGAACTGTACTGATTTTTAGCTTCCCAGAAAAGTTTCTTTGAGAGAAAGCTTTGGGGAAAGTTGGAGCCACGTGGAGAGTGGGCCAGCAATGTTTTGCAGCTGGTTAAGCACCTGTGATTAGAGCAAGGCACAAGTGCACGTGGGACTTTGGAAAAAAGCTTCTTCTCTGTGTGAAAGGAAGAAAGCTGTTTGTTTTTGTGATAAAGAGAATTTTCCTTTTGGGTTTATTTTTCATTCCAGCACTGCTAAGAAAGTTTATTAGCAGGGGCTAGAAGAAAGACCTTTTCTGTTCCATCAAGGTCTTTACTAAGTTGTTGCATAAGTAATTCAGTTGCCTTATTTGTTTTGTTTCCTGAATAAAACTCCTGGAGAAAATGATCCTGTTGATGTTACCAAGCATATCTGTGCGAGGGAATAACACCCCATAAATAAAATCTGTTTTCTGCTTTACACTCGAGCAACTACAATTCTTTATTCTTGTTAAACGGAGTTTTGTGAGAAGGAACTACAAGACCCACAATCCTTTGCATGTCAAGTAAATTCATGTCCTTGCCAAGATTGTGGAACTTTCACAACAAGCACCCCCATTTACAACATATATATTTTTCCTATACGGCCCCGTCAGATAGTCACTATCCTTTCAATGCTGCTCTAGCATGTTCAGGATTCTGCATAACCAACCACTTCCCTGTGGTAGTTAAAAGGTTTCCACCATGACCTTTAGTTTAGGTACATCTGAAGTCCTCCATGTACCATCTTTTTTCCTAAGTAACTTCATTTAAGAAGGACATTCTGAATTTTCAGTAAATAGGAGGCTACAATGCCTCATACTTCTGTCCTCCTTTGTTATCGGATATAGGGTTTTTTAAAGCCCCTCTTCTCCTATAAGAACTATGTCTCTTTAGGTTCAAAAGATCTTCACGTTTGTCTAATGGGGACTTCTTCATTTTCCGCAAAAGTCCTGCCCCATTGAACTACCCCAGTCTCCGCTGGGATTTCTCTCACCCTAAAGTTTCTGACCTCAACCTGTCTTTTGCACAATTATTACCTCTGCTCCATACTGAGGTATTCCTTGAGGATATTCTGCTGGTTCATATTAGCAGTTCCATATGAACCTTCATAGACTTTTTACAATACCTCAAGGTGAGGTCCATATCGCTAAATCCTAGTTCAATGTTTACTACTAGATATTATCTACACAGGGTCTCCTCTCTAGGCGTCCTGTTGGTCCAGTTGGTCCATAGCATATCTGTTTAGTTCAACTCCTACCCTCCATCCCCAGGATGCCTGAGGTTCTGTCGAATAGCATGGCCTTCTCTGATTCGCAACATGCTGGGACTCCTCCAGGCATCTTAGCTTGGGAGTCCCCATATGTGAAGACTCATTCCTGCTTGTCCCTGGAGATAGCACAGTTACTTACCTGTAACAGGTGATCTCTGGGAACAGCAGGAATAAGTCTTCACAACCCACCCACCTCCCCTAGGAGTTGTTTTTCTCTATCTTTCTTCTCTCTCTCTCTCTTTGTCTCAGCTTTAAAACTTAACTGAGGAGAGACAGTTGGGAAAGGCGGGAAAGCAGCACGCAGGCATGGTGGGATGCTCCCAAAAGCATTCTAATTGGACGCTGGGGAGCGTTCCTGCGCAGACTCCGTCGGTACCGACGTACCCATATGTGAAGACTTATTCCTGCTGTTCCCAGAGATCACCTGTTACAGGTAAGTAACTGTGCTTTCTACAAGCTTTTAGAAGGAGTTGTGAATGTTCCTGCATGAGGCTCCATTGGCGACATCACCCATCAGTGAGGACTTATCCTGCTGTCCATGAAGAATACTTGCTACTTTGTATTCCGGGACCTTGGCAACCTTCTTGACAAAAGATGTGGGGGAAGCGTTATCAGCCTTGCAGTTGGAGAAGCTTTTTTATTTATTTATTTAACATTTTATCTCCAGGAACAAGCAGGAATGTAGTCTTCACATATGGGTGACATCGGCACTGATGGAGCCCGCGTGGGAACGCTCCGCAGCGTCCTATAGGAAAGCTTTTGGGAGCATCCCACTGTGCCTGTGCTACTGCCTTCCCGCCTTTCCAACTCTCCCTCCTCAGTTTTTCATTTTTCACGGAGCCAACAGGAAGCAATTCCTGTCACCGCAGAAAATCTTCTTCTTTTGTGGTTGCATCCGCCTTCCTGTCGACGCTAGCACCTGTATCGTTGATGTCTCTTTTCTTTCTTATAATTTCTTTTTTAAAAAAAAAAAAAAGATTTTTCTTTGAGGGTCTTTGCCCTCCAGGTGCTTAGGCGCCATTTTGTGCCTTAGGCCCCTTTGTTCCTCAAAATGCAGAAACCAACTAGTGGTTTCAAAAAGTGTTCTAAATGTAGCAGTACCATTTCTGCTACCGACACCCATGACTGGTGTCTTTAATGTTTGGGACCAGACCATTCACCATCAGAATGTCTCCTCTGCAGAAAGATGACAAAGAGGGGCCTGCAGAATAGAGTTGCGAAACTTGGCACCCTCTTTGCCTCGGATGCAATGTCCATTGCATCGACGTTGTCCAGGGCTTCATCTTTCTTCCATGGTCCTCAGGTAACAAAACCCAAGTCTTCTTCGAAGACTGGTCGGTTCTCAAAGGGTAGATCTCCTTCTAAGCATCGAGATGCTTTAAGCATTGCCCTAGAGGAGATTACACCGGCCAAACAGCCCCGGTGGGAGGTCCTTGCCTCCAAAGTATTATCGGGGTCCCAAGATGTTCCTGAGGCGTCCACCTCTGGAGAGCTCTTGGTGTCATGTTCTGGGGCATGGCCCGCTGTTCGGGTACCAATTCCCAGGCATTGGCTGGCTCCATGGATTAATGTATCCTAGCCATTGAGCGGAGTCTTGCGGCATTGCTGGCGACTTCGATACCACTAAAGTCTCTGAAATTGGTTCCTCAGCGATCGATACCGGCACTGATACCGGAGATATCTGCATCGACCATTGCGCCGCTCTCCACGCTACCACCCATGCCGGCCCTGAAGTCAGTGTCCGGCATTGAGGCATTCTGCATGCCGATTTCGATCGGTATCGTCGACAGGCCAGGCGGGAGCACCCAGCCCGTCGATAGTTCGAGTCATCCGATTTCGATTCTAACGATGAATTGATCGGTACTGGAGAGGCTCTTCCGGAAGATCCTTCTCCTTCCCCACAATGCCGGATGTCTCCTCCAGAGGATATGTCTTTTCAAGACTTTATACGGGATGTGGCTTGGGGCCTCTCTATTACGGTGACCTCTGAGAAGGAACTGAGAGCTGAAAAACTTGAAATTCTTTAGTATCCAGCAGCCCCTAAAGAGGTCGCTACCTTACCCATTCATCGGATATTGCATGGCCTCATGCTTAGGATGTGGGAAACACCTTTAATGGTGTCTCCACATTCTCAAAGACTTGATACCATGTACCGGGTACCGCAGTGTCCCGGTTTCCAGAAGATGCAGTTACCTCACCATTCCATGGTTGTGGAATCGGCAATGCGTTGAATTAAAAGTGCTAAGATACATTCATCTAATCCTTCGGGCCGTGAGGCAAGAACTCTCAATGCCTTCGGCCGTCGATGTTTTCAGGCCTCCATGTTGTCGGCCAGAATAAGTTTATACATACTCGTCATGGGTATGTTTCTTCAAGATGTGACTAAAGATTTGGAACTAATGGCTCCTCTTCTCCCAATGACAAGAGGGCTGATTTCCTGACATTTGTTAAACATGGCCAGAATGTTTCCAAGTTCATGAACAGGGCAACCTTTAATTGTTTTGAATGTATTAGTAGGACTTCTGCTATTTCCATCAGTACACGTCGGATTGCTTGGTTACTAGCATCTGATTTAGAGGAGTGGGTGCAAGATAAGCTGGGGAATATTCCTTGCATGGGAGAAAACCTCTTTGGCAAGGATTAGCAAGACAAAGCTTCTCAGCTTGAGTCCAAGAACACTACCCTAAACAGACTCTGTAGACCACTGCCAACTCAGCTAAGAAAAAGATGGTTAAGAAGCCCTTTTTCAACAAGAAAAAGAAATTTTATCCTTCTTACACCCATGCTATCCACTGTCCGGTCCATGCTTCCCAGAAGGGACAGCAACAACCGATGCAACAAAGGAAGGCTCAGGCCCCCAGAGCTCAAACAGCTCAGCAGACCCAGCCTCCACAAGGTCTTTGATTTCCTGCTAGAGGACTTAAGTATCCTACCCCTGGAAATTCCAGAGCCAATCAACATCCCAGGCAGACTGTGTTACTTTGCCAAAAGATGGCACCAGATAACAATTAGAACATTGGACTCTCTCCATAGTAACAGAGGGGTACAAACTTCACTTCCAAAGTATGCCCCCTCCCTCTACTCCAAGAAAGTTCAGCTCTCAGCCCCCTTACCACTCTCTTGTGCCAGGAGGTTACCACCCTTCTTGCTCAGGGTGCGATAGAGGAAGTGCCACTTTCCCAACAAGGCCTGGGCTTCTACTCCCTGTACTTCCTTATACCAAAGAAAACAGGAGGATACAGGCCCACTCTGGACCTCAGAGAATTAAACAAGTATCTGCTCTGAGAGGAATTCAAGATGATCTCTCTCGGAACACTTCTCCCTTATATCCAGAGTCAGGATTGGCTATGTTCTCTAGACCTAAAGGATGCATATACACATATCCTTATCCACAAAGAACACAAGACGTTTCTTTGATTCCTCTTTCAGGGAAGACATTACCAGTACAGGGTTCTACCCTTTGGCCTGGCTTCTGCTCCAAGAGTCTACACAAAATGCATGGCAGCAGTAGCAGCATTTCTAAGAACTCTAGGGATATTTGTGTTCCCCTACTTAGACAACTGGCTCATCCGAGCATCGTCAGCTCCAGAGGCCAGCTCTGCTCTCTTCTGCACAGTGCAGGTTCTTCAACATCTGGGGTTTGTAATAAATCTTCCAAAATCCCAACTCACCCCTTCTCAAATCTTAGAGTTCATAGGGGCTCTTCTAGACATGCAGCAGTCAAAGGCTTTTCTGCCACAGGTACACTGCACCCAAATAGTTTAACTAGCTTCTCAAACATCTATGAAGACTTCCCTAACTGCTCGAGAAATGCTTCAGTTGCTTGGTCATATGGCTTCCACTGTACATGTGGTTCCCTATGCTCATCTGCACATACGTGCAGCTCAGTGGACCCTAGCTTTGCAGTGGACTCAGGTATCAGGTCTTCTGGGGAGACAAAATCAGGAAGTCTGCACACCTCATTTCATCCCTCCAATGTGGCAATCACCAGAAAACCTACTCGTAGGGTCACCTTTTCAGAAGCTACCACACCAGTCCACCTTGACAACAGATGCGTCCAAATTGGGTTGGGGAGCTCATCTGGACAATCTCTCCACTCAGGGTCTTTGGACTCAGCAGGGGGCTCGGCTTCACATAAACCTGCTAGAACTCAGAGCCATCTTCAGTGCTCTCAGAGTGTTCCAGGACTACCTGTGCTCCAAAACAGTTCTAGACCAGATGGACAATCAGGTAACCATGTTCTATATGAACAAGCAGGGTGGAACAGGTTCTCAGGCATTGTGCAACAAAGCCATACACCTATGGTCCTTTGCCATACGCCTTCAGATCCACCTACTAGCGGTGTATCTCCCTGGCAAACAGAATCTCCTGGCAGACAAACTCATTCGACTACTACTGCCAACGAATGGTCTCTCCACTCAGAGCAAATTGCTTGAATCTTTCAAATCTGGGGAACCCCATATATAGATCTGTTTGCAAGTCCTCAGAATACCAGACTTCCCCGTTTCTGTTCCAGAATTCCTGCTCAGAACAGTCAGGTGACGGATGCTTTCCACCTCCACTGGAGTCAGGACTTCCTATATGCCTACTCACCCATTCCCCTCATTCCCAAGACTCTGTTCAAGCTTCAGAGAGACAGGAGCTATATGATCCTCATAACCCCATGCTGGCCACGACAGACGTAGTATCCACTGCTTCTATATCTCTCTCAAGCCAAAGCTGTGTTGTTGGGATGTGCCCCAGAACTCCTATCCCAGGAGAACGGGACAATTCTGCACCCGAACCCTCAGTCTTTGTACCTGATGGCATGGCTGCTGAGAGCTTAGAGCTCCAGGATATCAACCTCTCTCAACAGGTTAATGATATCCTTTTGGCCTCCAGGAAACCTTCCACAAGGCGTGCTTACGCTTTTAAATGGAAAAAGTTCTCAATCTGGTGTTCAAAGAAGGAACTTAATCCTTTTTCCATTCCAGTAGAGGCGTTATTTATTTTATTTATTTTATTTTTATTTAGAACACATTTATATACCGCTCTTTCCCAGGTATCAAGTGCGGTTTACATTGAACAGAAAAGTTGTTAAGGTACATGAAAGTACATGTCCTAGACGTTTTACATGAAACAGATGTTAACTTTTTACATTTAACAGTATAATTAAGAATTCTAACAGTGATGTCATCCATCTTGATTAGTTGGATGTATCAGAACTTTATACAAATGCATCAACTATATACAAATTTACAAAGTTTTTTTTTTTTTTTTTTTTTTTTTTACTTGTTACTTGAGTATCTCCTCCACCTGTCATCCTCTGGACCTCAGTGCCATTGCGGCTTTTCACATGCCCTTTGATGGACAACCTGTCTCCTCTCAGCCGCTTGTAGCGCGCTTTATGAGAGGTCCTTTTGTATTCTGGAAAAGGGGGGACCATGCCCGTCACGGCTGCTGCCAGAGGCATGGTGTTTTGGGGCTAAACCCCAATAAGAAGTAGGGGTAGCGAACTGCTGTAACATTTGGAAGGCAACTCTTGCTGTTTTCTATAAAACCTGCACTGGAATTGAAGCCTGGTTTGTCAGGTTGTTTGGTACGCTCGAGGGTACAAGAGGAGGTCCATCGAGTCTGGCACCGCGTCCATCATCACAGTGGTCAGGTTGTTATAAAGGGTGTACTGTGGGCTGTGGAAGCACTTTCTGTCTCAATATTCAGCAGAGTAGCTGGATTATGGTATACATGGGAGGGATGGTGTGTCTTAGAAGGCAGGGGGAGTGAGAAAAAATCAGGGCTAGGTTATATAGAGTATGTTTTGTATAACGTTTTTGTTCTCTTGGGCTTCCACAACTAGTAACGATTTTATCATTGATGTTATTATATTGGATTCTAATACTTATATGGTTCCTTACATGTAGTTAAATGTTCTTTATAAAGTTAACATGTTCCATGTAATGCTATGTTCTATTCAGTTACATGTAAACCGTATTGAACATTGGAAATGCAGTATATAAACTTCTCAAATAAATAAATTAAATTAATAAATAAAATAGTATGATGAACTTTGCAGTTTTCGGGGTCATGCTGCGTCTTCAGAACTGGAACCAATGTTTCAGCCACCATACTGTGGCTTTCTTCAGGGTGAAGTGGTTAAGCAGACCATTGCTTAACCATTTCGCCCTGAAGAAAGCCACAGTATGGTGGCCAAAACATTAGTTCCAGTTATGAAAACGCAGCATGACCCGGAAAACTGCAAAGTTTAACTTCATTACTTGAAGTTTGGCTGAGGATTTGTGTTGCGTTTATAAAATGATAATGTTTTGTTATGCACCCCCCTCGGTTGCTAATAAAGAGAGAAGTTTAAAAAGCCCTGTTATTTCACTTTGACTGTAGCTGAGGCATCTTCCCAGTCTGCCTAAGCCATGAGCTTTGCTTTTAATGTGAAATTATGAGTAACTGCAACTGATAATAACATTTAGAAGGCTGATATATATTTATAATGGCTTTCAATAGAAGATAATTATACATTACAATTGGACTGGACAACTATCCTAGTTGGCTTATACAGTTGTGGTCAACATTATTGGCACCCTTGTATTTTAGGTATGTTATGTACAATATTTTGAGAAATAATTGGAAATATTCCAACTCTATGTCATCATAATATTGTAATAGTATGTTCAAAGATATGCAACAACAAAAAGATGTCTAGGCAATGTAGATGTAATAATTTCTGAGAAAAAAAGTATGACCTGGACAGGATTAATGGCACCCTGCACTAATATTTGGTTGCACAATTCTTGGCAGTGATGATAGCCTCCAAACATTTTTTGTAGCCATCTATAAGTTTTTTAAAAAATTTGTCTGCTAGAAATGGGCAGGGGCAAGATGGCAGCTGAGTAATCTTCTAGATGCAAGCCCCAGATGTAGCTGTTCATTGTTGGCTGTAGAATGGTCCCTGGCTGGCAGTTATGGGTCAGAGGAAGCGCAAACAGGCTTATCTACCCTCAGGTAATGCTGGTTCCATCATTACGGCTCAGCGAACTTTGGAGGCGTGTGGTTTGCCTCATTGGATGGAGCAACATCTATGGCAGGACGCCCAGGAGTGGAGGCGGCAGACCTGAGCATTTTGGGAGTGTGGCTGGCTCCCGAATTGCGGACCCCCCTGCTGCATCCCAGAAATGAATTGCTTACTGGTGCAGTGCTTCCTCTGAGCCAGGCAGAGAGTATGCTGGCAAGGGGGAGTGAAGAGGGCTTACCGCAAGCGTTAAACTCTTCTTGTCCAGGTGCCAGGCCAAAGGAGTAGGTGGAAAATGAGTGAGAGGCTTCAGCTGTAACACCTGGGAGTGAGAGATTCTTTGATGTGGGTGGTGATGGTGAAACCCACGACGATAACTTTAGATACGCTATGGGACACTGTTGCCGCTATGAATACTCCTCTGAAGTTAATGACTGGAACTGTGAGTATATGAACTTGTGATGTTTAAAATTCAGTTACAAATGGCTTCTCAATCCCAGAAGAAACAGGGGAGTAAGATGGCAAAGTCTGAGGATGATCTGCAGCTGCTCTGAGAATTACAGGAGCCCAAGATTAAAGAAGGGACTGTGTTCTCCAAAAGATTGAGTATTTGGAGAATCAAGTGCATTAAAATAATTTTAAGGTTGTTGAATTTTCCCTATTCCCCAATTCAGTCACCTTTGGAGATGGTGCGCAGATACTTCCAGGAAATGTTACAAATAAACCTTGGGAGATTTGCCCCCTCCCCTTGACAAGGGTTCAGTATCTTTCCCTGGACTCTGGACCCTCAGTAGCTGCCTCTGCGGTCTTCAATGGAGCTGGGGACCTTACAGATTTCCTAGAGAGCTCATTGGAGGTGGTCACTGGCTGCTCTACCCTCCTTATTACGCTGGCTTTGGAATCTGATAAATCTTTAATTCTGCGATCATACTTTAAAAATTTCAGCAAGCATTTTTTTGGCTCTCATGTACACATTTTCCCAGATTTGGCACGTGATACCCAGACAAGAAGGAGAGAATTCTTGGGGTATAGACCTAGAGTTCTAGCCCTTGGCGGATCTCTTTTTTTATTTAAATTTCCTTCTAGATGTTATGTTACCTGGCAGGGGAATAATTATCTTTTTTTTGAACTACGGCAACAACTGGAATTTTTAGTTGCTGGGGAAGATGTAACTGTGGCAATAGGGTCTCCATGTTGTTTCCATCATTCATGTAGATGTATGCCTGAATGGTTATGTATAAAACTTAATTAAAATAAAATTAAAAAAAAATCTGTCTGCTGGTAGTTTCTCCCACTCTTCAACAGTGATTTGTTCCAGCTCATGAATGTTTCCAGGATTCCTTTTACCAATGGCAGATTTCACCTCTTTCCAAAGGTTCTCGATTGGATTGAGATCAGGACTCATTGCTGGCCAGTTTAAAATGATCCATGTTTTCCTTTTTAATCATTCTTTTGTAGTTTTGGATGTATGTTTTGGGTCATTGTCCTGCTGGAGGACCCATGACTTTTGATCCAGAACTAGCTTTCTGACACTAGATAGCACATTTCGCTCCAAAATATCTTGGTAATCCTCTGACTTCATGTTTTCTTTAATACATTAAAAGCATCCAATTCCTGAGGCAGCAAAACAGCCCCACAACATTATATTTAACTGTAGGAATGGTGTTTTTTCCTTATAAGTTTCATTTCTTTGCCTGTAAATGTATCGCTGGTCTGGATTGCCAAAGAATTCAAGTTTGGTTTTATCTGTCCACAGAACGTTTTCCCAGAAGGATTGTAGTTTCTGAAGGTGAGTTTGGGCAATGATCAGGCGTGCCTTTTTGTGTCTGTCTTTGAGTAGTGGGGTCCTCCTTGATCTTCACCCATGAAGTCCTTCTTTGTTTAGTGCGTGGCATATGGTGAGGGTTGAAACCACCACTCCAGATTGCTCCAGGTCTGCCTTAAGCTCTTTGGATGTTGTACATGGTATTTTTGCAACAGTCCGCACTAACCTTTTGAAGACTTCTTGGATTAATTTTCCTCTTCGCACCACGTCCTGAGAGGAACTTGACAGCTCCATGAGCAGAAAACGTCTTAATAGCATTGCGAACTGTAGATACAGGAATCCCAAGGTCTTTGTAGATGACCTTGACCTCTTTGAAATTTGATAATGGCTTTTCTGATGGTCTCAGGCAGCTCTCTTGTCTTCACCATTGTGAAAATGGAACAGATAGTGAATATGGTCATTTTAGACATTAGAGCCATCATTCATTTGTTGATTCAAGTCATGTGAATACTAACAATTGATCAAAGGTGTGACTAATTTTACTATAATTGGAATGTTGTTCTTCTGTTCAAACTGATTTGAATTGTTTATAAGGGTGGCAATAATCATGTCCTGGCAATGTCCCAGTTTTTATACTATTTCCTACTATTTCCTTTTTTAATTGGTCTTGTTTTATTTGATTCTTTTATGTGTCAAATATGTGTGCATATATAGTCCAAAGCCATTCACTGGCCACTTTCTTTTTTAGGAGATATTGGACATTAAGGGGTTGAACAGCAAGGGTGCCAATAATGTTGACCACAACTGTATTCTAAGGTTATTTTATAACATGCCCCCACATGCACATAAGCTTTAGTTATGCACATAAGTTAAACTTATTTTAAATGGGGACATATGTGCATACTTGGAGTGGAGTAGTCTAGTAGTTAGAGCAACAGCCTAGCACCCAAGAGATCTGGGTTTGATTCCCACAGGCACTCCTTGTGACCTTGGGCAAGTCACTTTACCCCCCATTGCCTCGGAAGAAAAGGCCTGGCAACCTACTTCTGGTCATACTGCTGCAACAATACCTTGTCAAGAAAACTCAGGGGCTGCTGGCTCGCCAGGAGTTAGCATTGACTTGACGGCACTTAAAAAAAAATGTGCATACTTTACCTAGTAAACTTACCCAATAGCAAATATACATGTACATTTTACACCTGCTATGAGGCACGTGTAAGTTTTGCAATTTTATTATGTGTTTATGCATTTTATAAAATATGTATATAAGTCCAAATCACCCTCTGGTAAATGCTTCAGTTCAGTATGAAAAAATTATGTTCATACAGGGGTGTATGTCCCTAGGTTTAGGTGCATATACTCCAAGCAATTTTAAAAGAGACAATTTCTGCATGTAAAACACTGTTATATACAAAAAAATGCCTTTGAAGATTACTCTCTAGGTCACCAAGTTTATTCCCACAGAAAAGTGTTATCAGCTCCAAGCACAGTTACTTTTAGAAATGTGCCAATTATAATCAGTCGCTTGCATTCACTACTAAGGAGGCTGTTCAACATGGTGCCAGGACTATACCAAGCTAGAAATGCGCCC